>JAJNNQ010000075.1:11648333-13131666 GCA_027886175.1 Phylloscopus collybita | reverse complement strand
CAGTAAAAATATACACAATGCTCATTAAAACCCAAACAGGTTGCCAGTGTACCCACATGCTTTATGGTTTGTGTTGTGTTTTCTGGGTGAAATCTTCTCAAGCATTTGAAATTGAAAAAATAAACTCCAATATGTTTTTATTTTTTGTTAGTGGATCTCAAGAAAAAACAAAGAACTGGGACAAATTTTCCACAGTAATCCCACTGTCCCCTAACTTAAAGTAGAATAAAATTCATCATTTACATTGCTGCTTCTTTGGAACAAGTGATTCTCACATATTTTTATATTGTTTGAAATAGAAAAAATGCAGAAAACAAAAGGCAGGTGTTTCATCCCTTTCCTCTTTTTCTTTTTGCTTTGTTCTGAGTGGAATTCAGTGATGGTCTTCAGGAGCTTTTGACTGTAGGTGTGAAAAGGACCATAGCGAATGCACTCTACAAGTACCCAGATAGACACTGAAGTGCAGCTATCAGAGAAAAATCACATTTATTGCACTCTGCTGGCATGGCAGGGAGGTCTGGAAGAGCTCTGGGAGCTTGGACAATAAGCAAATCTTATATGAAAAATTATTTTCTTTGTAACTAAAAAGTACTGATGGCTATACAGCGTATGAGTGGTAGAGCTTTCACTCAGACTAAGAGGAACTCTTGATATTGTACTGCATTGGACTGACTACTTCAGCTTTCCCTGATTTCTGTACTGTGAGTGGAAGAAAGGATTAAAAAAAACCTAATTGCTATTTTCCTTTAACTTGTGCTCAGCAAGAGTTTCACATCATAGCAGCAGTTTGCCAGTTCTCACAATCATTTCTCCAATAGCTTTGCTGACAGTCTAGAAAAAATGTTGGGTATATCTGGATTTTAGCAATTTTATCAAATTTGGACCTGTCTGGCCTCAGTTTGGCTGCTTTCACTGCTAAACTTCGTGGCAGTCTTTCTGTGGATGGAGTCCCAGGCTGAAAGCACCCTACTTGGTTGAGGTCCTACCACAGCCCCTAGGTAAACAATGGTCTCACTGCAAGACCTCCTATGATTTATTTGGTGGGGATGAAATTCTCCCAACTTCTTTTTGATTAAAGTCTGAAATGTTTTCTTTCATGTGTTCCTTTGCACTGACAAATTTGTCCCTAACTCTCACATCCTATCTGCTCCAGTCTGGCCTATTTCCACTAGCCATACTCTGTGTATGGGCTGTAAAATTTCCTTCCTTTCCTGGCATTTCTAATAAGGCACTTCCTCAGCTCCAACAAATCCACTTACTGTGTCCCAAGCTTGAAGAGACCCATGGCACCACCTTCCCTTTGCCTGCCAATCTTGCTGCTGCAACTCTTTCTACTTTTCTTTCTTTTTTGTTCCTATGACCCATGGGACTTTTAAAGGGTTAGGGGGGCGGGTGGGTCTTAAATGTCAAGCAAGACACCATTGTTAGTATTATTTTAGACCTAAACATCATCATACTTTTTATTTGCCCTATTCTGGATGGGCTGTAGTGGGCTGTAGTGTAGAGAGCAAATACTTTTCTTAGTATATTTCTAAAGTTTGAAATAAACAATGAAAACAAGATTGGAAATGTTGTCATCCTCTTCCAGAATTTCCACTCTAGAATGATGACTTTTTTATTGTGTTTGTTCCATAAGAAATCTTGGCTGAAATTTTTTTGCAAACTTGTTGCAACATCTTGCAATCAAATTCTTGAACATTTGTGACCTAAGATCTGAGCCTCTCACTTCTCTGTCCCAACTACCTCTAATACTGCTTTCATGTCATCTCCATTCTTATACCAGCATTTTTTCTCCTAAAGAAATTATTCTGTGAATTCAGTGTTAGTTCCCTTCAAACCCAATGATTCCAGAAGTACTTTTATTTGAGCCTTTTGTACATGCATAAGGACCAACCTGATGAAAATTTAACTATGTTTTTAGTTATGGATAGATATGCAACAAAAACACTTCACCAGTGCCTGCAGCCTGTAATCCCAGATAGTCCCCTTTATGTTACCACTTCCTTCCTGTTTTTGTCGTTGTTGGACACAAGCACAAGGAGGGCATTTTCTCATCGTCTGACCTTCAGCATCTCCTGTGACAGTAATTTTCATCTGGCCTGTATCTAAACATGTGGGTTGGCATCTAGCTAATTTTATGCAAAATCTGAAAATTCCTCAAAATAATTTAATTTCTTTTGGAGCTGAGCCTCATGATCATCTGAGTGCTCACATAGTTTTCCTGCCATTTTCAGAATGGGAGAAGGAAGGAAGGAAGGAAGGAAGGAAGGAAGGAAGGAAGGAAGGAAGGAAGGAAGGAAGGAAGGAAGGAAGGAAGGAAGGAAGGAAGGTTGATCAAACTGTATATTAACATAATGCAAGCAATAATTCTTTAGGATATTGAGATCCGTTTCTGTCAATTTTTACTAAGCAACAGTCAGACCCAGTTAGGAGGCTATACTCAAATGTTTTGAAGTGATATTTAACCTCTTACGTTAAAAATCTTTTATGAATGTTGAAGGAGACTTCTGCAGTGATTTGACCAGGCTTACCTACCTGAATGGTTGAGTGAACATGCCTGATTTTAAAGGAAGGGAGAAGTACCTATGCCATACACATGTATTTCATACATTCTTTTTTTTTTTTTTAACTTACTTTACTTCAAATACCTAGAAGTATCAATTCCCATGTTCCTAAATTTATTTTAATATTGATACTATTTTTACCCAAATAGAAATGAAAGCTCTGTCTGATCATTAAGAGGATTAAAAAATATTGGCACACATATAAAACCCCAGGAGCTTTCAAGTTGCATTAAATCATACCTTTAATAAACCTCTGATTTCTCCCAGCTGACTTCATTATCTGAAGACTGCCTTACCTGAACAACTAACCAGACACATTATTTAAAAATCAGAATTTCTGTACTTCTTGCTTAACTTTTTCTGGAGTTCTTAAGATATGCCAAAAAAAAAGTGAACTTTCACAATTCCATCACATGGACATTTTACTGCATCCATTTCACATAAGAGCACAGACATATACAAAATAAAAGTGACTTGCCCGGTAGCAGTGAATTGTTTTTTGGCTGGGAGGGGAGGGGAGCTGGTATGAGTACAATTAATTCAGTCCACTGTCGGTAGAAGGATTTTAATCACATTCTTTATCTAAAGTCATTGACTTTACAGAGCTATTTTTACCTTTGCACTTGAAAAGCTACTTGAGCTAGCTCAGACTTCCACACTCTAAATCCTTTAGGAGAAGGTCCTATAGTGTTCCTGCATTGCACATGCTTTGCATGGCAGGAATCCTAACTGGCTCAAGCCAAAGGCTCGTGACTTCCCATTTTTGGCTGTGTGTGAGACCTCACCCTTTGCACAGAGGCCATGAATGCTATGGGAGTGAGCGTGCTGTCGGGAATGCTGCATGTCGTAAACACGGCCAGTGTTCCGGCGGCGCTTGTGGCCCTCATTCTAGGGATTGAAGCAAAATATTTCTTCATCACTTCTGAATTTCAGAGCAAATACAGAACAAGCCCATGGTCTCTCCAAACCTCAGGCAATTTACTTTGGCTACCAATACACCCACAGAAAGAGTTTTGCGATTTATATATTTATCCTTTCCTTACTTAGTATTGATTCTAAATAAAGAAGAAACCATGCTTGACGGGAAACCTATGAGTAAGGACATATGAATTAAAGAGTTTGTTTTATCTACCCACTTTCCTTCTACTGTTGCCAAAGAAAGTTTTCTTCTTTGTAGTAAAAGTAATGGTGCTCCGCATATAATCAGTATGATATAGGTCAAGTAGAAGCATTTTTTCAGATACTGAGTACTGAGAAACTATCAAATTATTATTCTACTCCATTATTCATATTTCATTAATCTTATCAAATCTACCCAACAAGGAACACATACTGACAAGCATTCAAAAAATTCACCTTTCTTATTTGCCTATCACTATAATCCATCATTTTATACATCTAATTTATTTATTTTAAGTTTCGTTTGACAGATCTTATGTCTGCAGCAAAAACAAAAAGGAGATACTTCTATGACAGCAAGTGTCATGGATAAAATTAATCTGAATAGACAGCACTGTTATGTCTCTAAAGTACCAATGATTTTGCTTTGGTATGCTTCTATCAGTGGTAAAATGCAGCCATTTTTCTTCAATGGATAAGTTTAAAATAATATTTTTGTTATGTCTGTGGAGAACTATAATAACCTTGAACCAGCACTCCAGATGCAGGTTGCACTATATAATTAGGTACCCTAGATAAACATTACTGTAGAAGTTAGAACTGAATGAACTTTTAAGGAATGGAAAGAAAGGGAATTATGATCCAGTGGTAAGAATACACTTTGGGCAATGGTCATGTAACAGTGTTTTCCTGATGATAGTTTTACCCATTTGTTTTAGTAAATAAGCAAATGGGCTTGGAAAAAGAATGAGGTTTTCTTTTAATTTTTTTAAAAATGTATGCTCACTCCTTGTATTTGAATTTCAGTGAGATACATATTACTCCGTGATGGGATGAAAAAGCAGTTCAACCCCTAAGCACTTGCATGCACACACATCTCAGCTTCCTAAGAAATTGCAGTTTAGTTTCACTGATATAATTCCAACAATTTGCCGCTACTGCACTTTGCAGAAATGGCCATCAGGCACATGTTGGACCCAGTGATATGGTTAATGGCAAGAAAAATAAAAATATCCCACAGAGAAAACAAACCACCAGAGGAAGATACTTGTGGGATGCAGAACCAATGGTACTTTTTAAACATGCCAGGTTCTCTCTTCTCTGTCCAGTAGTATGAAATACAGGTGGATGCTTCTCTGCCACTCTGGCTTTGGAGTCCAGTGATGAACTCAGGGCAACAGAGGTATGTCATGTGATATAGCTCCTTGAAAGTAAAATGGACAGCATTTGTGTTGAGGCCAAAAACAGTGCTGAAGTCAATCCCACAAATTTCCAGATGTTTTGGAGGAGGCCTAAAAGTTAAACAATGCTCTGTGAGAGACCTGTACTACCAAGATGAATGGTCCTTCCGTGTGTCTGGTCCAAATGAAGAGGCAGTTGTTTTACTCTGTGTGTTAGCCCATAAAGTTGAAACTCAGTTTAAGAACAGACTGATTATTTCCTTCTATGCCAAAATAAAGCTGCCTTAATGGTAGCTCTGAATTGGCTTGTCATGGTGATAATAAAGGCTTCACTTGTAGTAATGGAGAACATCTACTCTTCACCAGTGCTCACACTCTGCATTCCATTTTCCTTACTCATGCCTTCATTTTATCTGGGAAAGCGGCCCATACCTAAATTGAACATGAAGGAAATGGGTGCCTACAACCAAAATAAGACTGTAAAAGGAGAGAAATTTGAAAGTTAAAAAAAAAAGAAAGGGTGAGAGAAGGAAGGACAATGCTTAGAGAGTGTCAGAAGTATTTTTACTAAACTTGAGCAGCACATAGAAGAGGATTTGTGACACATATATGAAACTATCAGCTTAACTTCTGTGAACTGTCTTGGGAGAGCTGCTCTGTGGCATAAATCTAGGAGTGACAGATACTCGGTCCAGTTTTGGTGGGTGTTTAAAAGGATGGATATTTCAATCAGTTGACTTTAGTGTTGTAACATGTACTAGTTTAACCAAGACATGGAAAGGCCTATGAACTGCTTCAGGTCCCTAAAATAATTAATGTGTGTTTATGGTTGAGTGTCATTTCAAGACCTTTTCCCAGAAAAGCATTGAAGTTAGGGGCACAGCACACAGCTGGGAGTGATCACCTGCCTTTCACAAAAACTTGAATTACTTACCCAGCCAGCATCAGATAGACACATGCAAAAGCACGTACTTCAGCTATAGAAATTACTATAGACATCACCAAAGCAAAGTTGTTGTCTTCACTTTCATGTACAGGAAGTAGCCAGGGTGATCTGGCTAACATCTCCCAGGTACTGCTCAGTCCTGGCTTTCTTGGTGTTTTGGTTTTTTTGTGGTTTTTTCTTTGGGTTGGTTTTTTTTTTAATAACATTTATTTTCATCTTAGTCAAAATACTTGGAAATGGACCCCTGAACCCTGATGTATGTGGTCCTTGCTTGATGCTATTTAAAGGCTTTCTGAAATCATCCCTACTTTTTCCCTTGGAGCTGCAATTGTATACCATCAGGGCCCAAATTTGCTTTCAATCCTATCACACTACTGCCAGGAGAAACAGCAAAAAAATTCATAGGTTTCCAGTGTCTTGTTCCAGTGACAAGAGCCTTTAATGTTCATTCCACCCTTAACCCTGTGCCTCTCTATCATGATTCCTTTTAAAGGAGGTGATAAAAAGAAAAGTATAGAAATTATCTTTAGATCAAAAGATAACCTGAGAATCTTTATTTCTCCTCTGGGAAATCCCTTATTTTCAAGACAGGCTCATCTGTCAAAATAAACTATGGTGACATTTAAATACTCTTCCTTAGTAATTATGTTTCACTTTGCAGTTTTGTAATTAGTTGTTACTTCTAGTACACAGTGGCTGCAAAACTCTACAGGCTCATCACTCATGCCTGAGTTCTTCAAATGAGACATTTCTTCATGTGGAGGGGAATCAGAAGTGCTTGTGTCTTTCTGTATCACAGGTTTGGTGAGGGGAGAAACAGCAGTTTGTCAGTGACTGGAATAGTACAGCCTGAAGGAAAGTTGCAGAAAAGTTGATCTAGAAAATACAATTTACATAAGTGTTCAAAAAAGACCCCTTATAATTTTTTAATAGACACTCCAAATATCCACAGTATGAATGGCTGTAGTATAATAACCATAGGGCAAGAAACCCTTGGCAAAGGCTTGGAAATGGTTAAAGAGTGGAAGCCTGTTCTTTTCTGAAAATAAATGAATCACGGTATAAAGCCAGGGATTGTTTCTGGGACTGGGGGTATCTCAGGCATGGATGACCTGCAGGAGGAGGCAGGCAGCCAGCTAATTAAAGGCTGCAGATGACTAAGTTGTTTTCAGTAATAAAACTACGGAGGCTTTTGAGATGCTAAATGATTTGTACACATTGGAAACTTCCCACATGATTAACTTGTGTAAATACATTGCTGTCAATGTACTTTAAACAGAAAAACCTTCTTCTGTATATACAGGACCCAGAAATTCTCAAAAAGTTTTATGGAAAAGCTCAAGGTCATGGTGACATCTTCCTTGATTATCTGAAAAGGAGACCTGTGTCTTTACAGCTGCAGATCAAAAATCAGGACAAGTGCTTGAAAGAACAGAATCACACCTGGGTCTCTTGCACAAGAGTACATTCCCAGCCACAGAGCCGGAAGGAAATGCCTGGAGCGGCACAGGGATACCCTGTGCTGCTGTCATGCACAGTACCACCCAGGTTTACCCACGGCATCCCCGCAGTGGCACCAAAAGTGTAAGTGTTGTGGCAAACAGAGAAACCCAGAGAGCCACAGTGTTTGACTGCAAATCCACTGTGCAAGTTGTGACACCACATAAAGGTCAAGCACACTAGATGTCCATTTGGCTGCCTGCCTACTCACTCAGGTAGAGACCCCCCAGCCGCAGACTTCAGTGCCACATTTAGCTGGTGTCAACAGGAAACAGCCTGTGATGGTGAGGTGTCCTTGCAGAAGGGGGCTATATATAGGTGAATACTCAGAAATGGTGTGTACTTTCAGAGGGTGAGTTCAAGGGCCCAGGACAAAAGTTTCCATCAAGCTTGGAGGAAATGGGGAAGCCTTCAAACTAGTCTGAGTCAGGCCTTCAGGGAAACCTTGGGGAAGCGGCCCGTCTGGATGCTCACCTCACTTTCCTCATTCCTTTGATGTTGTCAGAAGGAGGTTTTTCTCCACAAGGGGTGGCCTCGGAGCAGACAGCTCTGCCCTAGCTCTGGCAGGGCTGCTGAGGCTCTGCTGCCCATGGCATCCTGCAATGCATCCTGCTCCCCTGCAACTCCCTCCTTTCCACACAGCCCTTTGACTATCAAAAATTTTGGTATGACCACCCATCTTCTTTTCACCACTTGATGACCTATTTCACAGAAGTTTCCATTTCACAGATTCCCAGTTTGTATTGTGTCGCTCATCTCTGGAGTTTCACTCAAGTGGTAGTGCATGGCACTTATTAAAGAAATCTTTGCTAACTCCTTCTCTGCCATTCATATGAAAAATAGCAGAATAACAGAGGTGAAATATAAACTTCTGTTTAGGCTTCATAAGTATAAGGCTAAAGCAGCAATAAAGCATTGGGAACATCTGAAATCACTGAAGAAGCTAAAGAAAACAGACAGGACTTGTTTTCCTTCATAGGTACCAATGCATTTCCATTTACTTCTTTCTATTAACTGTGTTTCCTTGACTGTGTCCACGGCCATCTCAATTGTAATTATGTAGCAGTTAACCTGTTCCTCCTGCCTAACACAGCCCATAATTAGTTGTCTTGTGTCCACAGTTTATGACTCACTCCATGTGGTTTTTCTATATCAAAGGCTTGGTTACCAGATTTTTTTTTTCCCTGCCACAGTACTTGTGCCTGCACTGGAGGAGGGCAGCAAAACCTGAGCACATCTGTTTTGTTTGAGGACAAAACCACCAGAAAACCAGGCAGTTTTATGAAGATCTTACTTGGGTGCTTTCCAAATAGTACACAGTCTTGTAGGAGAAACTGTTTTCTTGAGGAATGACCCTTATTTATATAGTCAAGTCGTCACTTGGATATAGATGTAAAACTTCTCAAAACAAATACTATGTTTGTGCCTTGTCTGGAGACAGAGGGAGAAATACACATCCTAGGATGGAGATGGGCCATTCTTCACTGACAGGCAAGAATTTTATATCATGAATTCATCAACCTCTACATTAATTATGTTTCATTATCTCTTAGAATTCCTCATGTGGACAGATAAGATCATTCCACATGAGAAAACAAATTATTTTGATAAATAGATAGCTTTGCTGAATGAGAATGAACATTTTAATAAATGTTTACGCAAGTTTTCCATTTGATTAATTTTGTAGTGACACATGGGGAGAAGAAATGTTCAAAAAATAAACAGCTCCTTTAGACTGACATAAGAAAACAGCCAACCATTATTGGAGAATGTTTAGATAGGAACTATGAAAGGAACTGACCTAAATATTAGCTCCATGGCCTTTGTATGAAGGCAAGCCTGACCACCCTGCATGCTGCATGCTCAGCTCAGCTGCTGCGTCAGAGAAGTAGTTGTGGCAGAGGAGCAGTGTCATAAGCACAGAGTTATGTCCTCTCCACCAGACTGGAACAGAAACTGCTGGGAAAGCTTCATATTGTTTATCTTTGCAGGAGGGATGTATTTGCCCTCCTTAAATCACAGCTGGAGACATTATCTCAAAGCTGTGATGTAGCCCTTGCTGAGTAGTCCTCATTAATGAGGCCTGTGGTTAAAGGAACACAGCAGTTTTAAAGCTCCAATATCAGATAAGAGAGAAAAGTGCCCTGGGAAGGACTTCTTTTTTTCCAAATGAATTGGCAGTTTATATGAGCTTTGTTTGTTGAAGTCTCCCATTTGACCATCAAGGCTGTGTGTTTTTGTTCAAGGACACGATAAGCAAAGTCTGATGTATGCCTTCAATGTTTTTACAGGATGGGCAGTCTGTCTTTCCCTGATTTTCTGTTTTTTGAGTACAGTTCTACTGGCAGCAGAGCAATGAATACAAAGTCCCTTGTATAATTTTCCTGGCAGCAAGGAATAAATGATGTACTAATGCTTTGGCTCTTGAAGGATTATTAATTAACATGTATGAATAACTGGATTGTTCAGTAGAAGGAGGAAATACCATGGCAGATAGTTAATGTGGCCCAAATTATCTGGCCCCAAAATGTTTATAAAAAGTTGAACCCTGATGACTTCTGTGTGCATTTAACCAGATCAGAGCCATGATCTGAGAGATCTAGGACTTCCAGCTTCTAGTAGGGCCCACTCAAAGCAGTGTTCCAGATGAGGAAAAAGTGCAAAATCTACTGCACATTTCAGATTCCTGTGCAGTGAGGGAGGGAGCGAGTTCGCAAGCTCACCAATCTTGCATCAGTGTTTATAGTAACCAGGACAGACCCTTTGAGTTGGACTTGGCCAGCTTCTGACAGAAACCTAGAAGGGAACAGCTGAGAGCTGTACTTAACAGAATGAGCAGCAGTAAATGATGCTCATTTCCCTTGAAGAAGCTATTGCTATTTTTCAGTTGGTTTTAGTGTCTTAATAATACCACACAGTTGCTTTTATATTTAAAACCTGAAGTGAAGGACTGATGTTTCAGCTTTTCCCTTCTCAACAGAAAGGGTTGTTTATTGTCATACTCTCTGGATAGCAATGCAAGACATGCATGTATGCATGAAGGCCAGAGTACCTTTTCACAGCTAAAAATAGAAAGGGGGACTTAATGCAGAAATTTAACAACTATGGCATTTAAAGAATTGTGTAGTGCTGCCTGTTTCCTGGTTGCAAAACTTAAAGTAGGACCTTCCATTAAAGTAGTGACAGCAGGTATTCAAATCTCATTATCATATGGTTTTAGATCAGCCTCTAATATCTGTTGCATTGATTCCTACTGGCTAAAAGAAATGTTATTTATATCAACGGGAAAACCTATGGCAAATCAGACATGACTTTTAGAATTTCTTTCCAAGGAACATTTTTTTAGGTTTTCTGTTTTTTAGATCACCAGATATTTTACAAACAAAGCGAAACCAAACAAAAACCAGGACCTATAATTTTTCAATTGGAAAAGGCTAAAAAATCAAACCAGCCAAGAAATGGTAAGAAAACATTTCAGACCTAAGGGCAACCAGACGGCCTAAATTACTGGTAGTTCATGGATTTTTACTTAAAGTAGAGGAACATGAACAAGACTAATAAGCTACAAATTAAAAAGACACATTAACATGAGAGATTGTGGGTTCTAGAACTTAGGCTCTAGGAGGTATTTTCTCACTAAAGTTGCTGTGAGCTTGGGAAATTATTTGTTGTGTTTTAAGTCTTTTGCAGGCAGCATTTGACTACAGGTTTGGACTTTATTCCTTTGCAGTCCTGAAAATAAGGGACAAGATTGTACTTGAGTTTGTAAGTATGAATTGCATATCTAACCTAAGTAATTTTGTCCCTTTTCTATGGGTCAATTTTCTTATGGGGAAATGGAAATACTTGCTTTCTGCATAGGACTGTGGTGCATCTTTATGTATAGAAACACCTTTAGGTTTCCATATGGAAGGCACTCCAGAATAAAAGTGTACATGAAAAGCATTCGTAAGTTGAATCCAGGTAACCTAACTTAGGCACCTAACTAGTAGCTGAACTTTGGAATATAATACATTTTAGGAAACAACATTCCCTGTGCAATAAATGGAGGGAAGCAAGTTATTGAAGTCTCCTTGAATGGAGGTCTTCCTTGCATCTGCATTAGAAAAAAGAATTTTGTTCTGAAAGTCTTCTGAGGCATTTCCTTTACTTCATGGACAACTTAGGCAGCTAGGAATTACTTTATTAGGTTCTGAAATTATAAGACAGTTTCCAGGGTTCCTGCTTGTTCAGGATGGATCCTACCTAGTGTTTTCATACTTACATAGAGAACTACTAAGTCTTTGAATGTTTGTCCATGAGTTGGGTTAAACACAGCAGTGAAATGACAAGGACTGCCACCTCA
The DNA here is from genome assembly GCA_027886175.1 of Phylloscopus collybita. NCBI lineage: Eukaryota > Metazoa > Chordata > Aves > Passeriformes > Phylloscopidae > Phylloscopus > Phylloscopus collybita. The sequence continues at coordinate 13,120,011 of JAJNNQ010000075.1, read as the reverse complement.
GATTTTTTTTTCCAAAACACTGAAGTGAAAACTTTTAATTTGAATATTCAAAGAGAAGCTTGAAAAATAGAGCAGGCTCTTTTATTTGATCATTGAACTCTTCATTTCATAGATGGCTGCTGCAATAAGCAACCTCTCCCTGTAATTGTGGTAGTGCACAGTCACTGCTCTCTCAAGCTGGTTGGCTCATTTGAGTTGGGAGTCAAAGTATGCTGCCTGTTTTAGCATTTAATCCCAACAGTTTAGAACAACCACAGTTTTATAAGCATATAATCCATCTCAGTTTCCTATGAAAGTTTTAAGGGTTTTCATGGTCATCCCAGTTTTCAAAGATTAACTTTGCAGGTCACCAGAAGCTTATATGAACACTCCTTTGGACATTTGCGCTCCATATTTTTCACCTCCCAGATTAGATACTTTCTGCTGTGTTGTATGTTGTAGAGGTCAATACCATCCAGCTTCTCACTTAGCCCTCTATTTAGAGGTCTATGTTGGCCAGTCTGGCTTACAGCAGTGACGCAGCTTTATTATAATAATAATGCATTTTGATTTATGGGCATTCATGCCTGGAGCATCTTAACAACTAAAATCTAAATGGCAATAAACAAAGGCAAAAGAGAGCTTGGAAGCCAAGAGCTTAAAATCCCTGCAAAACAAAACAGGAAAGGAAATGAGAAAGTCAGAAGCCTTTCCTAAAAAAGTGTTCTGGCATAAGCAAGAGACAGTGTGTTCCTGAGGCAAGGGAGGAGACCGTCTCTTTTGACCTTCCAACAGACAATGACCAACACCATCAGCTTGAATTACTGAGAAAGGACACAGAGGTACAGGAGGTGGGTTTCTTACCTCAGGATAAGGAACTTCACTGGAGAAGCCAAAATAATCTTGAAGTTATGTTGTCCAACTTTGCTGCCCTGAAAAGATTCACTGCAAATCTGTCTTCCCCTCTTTTGTTTCATTTGTTTGAAGACATAGCAACAGATTTCTCAAAAGGCTGTGATGGTTCTGCAGCATTTGAGCTTAAATTGGCTAATCTTGAGAGTAGCTAACTATACTATGTATGCAGACATATATAACTATACTACATGTATATAGCTAACTACACTGTATATACACTAACTACATCAGAGCCCAGAGGATTATTAGGTTTAAGAAAAACACAGACGGTGTTTTAGCATAGCTTTTTTTTTGTCTCTTCAGCAGCATTTTTTTTTAATCAGTCTTATTATTTCTGTGCTTCAAGTGTCTGATACGTGAAGTGAGAATACTTATCTGGTATGATGGAAAATACCATCAACATGGCAAATCTCCTCTTCTTCACTTAATTCTGTCTGCAGCAAATCCTAGCCTTGGCTTGGAGCTCTGCCTTGTAGCACGCTAAGCTCCTCTGATCTGCCAGGGTCCCCTCCAGCACATTTCCTAGGTCTATTCAAATTTTAACAAAGCCCTTGACTAGAGGTTTTGTCCCTGTTTTGGAGGAGCTAATACCAGTTTTTTAAAAATCCACTGAAACAACTTTAAAAAATGAGGCTTTGGGGTTTTCAGCCTGTAATTACAGCATCAGTTCCCTTTTATGCTTCTAAATTACAGAGAAGCAAACTGCCCTGTGTTCTGATGTTTTATTTTTTTTAAATTACTCAGTGGCTTTGTGGGGAAAGAGTAACTGAATATTTTTGGTGGTGTTATATAGGCGACGCCTTCCCCATTAGCTCTTAGGGAGTGATTCTTCCTCACTCCCTAAGGTTCACCTCAGAAGGAATGGAAATTAATCCGCTTAAAGAGAAGTGGTAATAAAGAATGTCCCCTTTTCATGATTTAGCCAGCTTGAAACAAACTCTTAAAAATGTGCACATCATTTTTAACAGAGGCTTTGCACTAACGAGGATTAAGCAGGCTCTGTTCTTGCTTCAAAGCATAATTTTCTGGGTAGCCGTGCAGCACGGTTGGCATGGGCCTTGGCACAAGGAATGAAATGGCGCCTTTGTGCCAGACAGCCAGAAATATCACCCCACCTACCCCTACTTGTTCGTCCCAGCTTGGCACCCACATGCCCCTGCACATGGGCCTTGCTCCAGCTGCATCACTCATGCAGACACTGACAGCTTTGCTGGATCCAGCTGTAGCCTGAAGAAACACTTTGGGATGTTTTTAGAGGTTATAGGGACTATTGGTCCATCTTCAACAACGGTCAGCTACGTTTCAACTTTCGTTGCCTTTTGCTTTTTTTTTTTCCCCACATCTCTCCAGTTTTAGAGTGTCTGTCTTTCAGGTTTTCCCCTTTATACCAAGGACCTGGCTTTCAGCTGATTGCCATGACAGCCTGTCTCACAGTTTACCAGCAGCTGCCCCCCAAAGTTATTGCATGATGACAGGAGGGCTGGGTGGCAGAAGCTGAGTTGGCAAGGAGAGAATGAAAAAAATTTGCAGCACATGAAGATGTTTAATACTTAATAACATGAAGATGTTTAAATACTTAATCACTGCATCCAGAAAATGTCCTAGCTGAGGAAGAGCACACTGCTAGTTCATCCATCCCACCAGTTCACCAGATTGTGTAGAATAGAACGGAATTAAAAAGAGTAGAATAGAATAGAATAGAATTCAATATTTTAGTGCAGTTGGAAGGGACCTACAACAATCATTTAGTCCAACTGACTGAACAATTCAGCACTGACCAAGTTAAAGCCTGTTATTAAGAGCATTGTCAAAATGCCTTTTAAACACTCAGAGGCTTGGGGCATTGACCATCTCTCTAGGAAGCCTATTTCAGTGTTGAAACACCTGTCGCTAAACAAGTACTTTCTAATGTCAAGTCTAAACCTCCTCTGGTGCAGCTTTGAACTATTTCCACGTGTTCTATCACTGGATACTAGGGAGAAAAGATGATCACCTCCCTCTTCACTTCCTTTCCTGAGGAAGGCACTCCTCTCCCTATTTATTCTTGTGCTTAGCGTTCCTTCATCCTAAATGTGGAGTCCAATACTTAAATTTTATCCCATTAATATCTCAAATCTCCAATGTATCTAGACCCCCCGCAAGGCATCTTGTCTCTGAAGTGACTCAATAACCCCTCCCACCTTGGTATTGTCAGCAGAATTTCTAATGGTGCACACAGCTGGGCTGACAGTGTGTAGAGCTGGGCATTAAATCCACTCATACATGCCTGTGCTGTCTGTCCATCTCATGGAGCCACTGTTCTCTGCCATGCCTTTCCTAACTTTTAAAGTCAGTTTGTACAGGCTTTGCAACCAGCAGGTTGTATATGACATTGCTGAAATGCAGTCATGGGCCCATAGCCATGAAATTGTGTCTATTCATGATTTTTTTTCCAGCATAGGAAATGAGCAGCATAGACTTGTCAAGTAAAGAGTTGTCTCAATTTACTGCTTGGTTCAAAGAAAACATGAAACATTTTAGAGATTCTAATTTCTAAAGCATTTCTCCAATAACTCATGGATTTATATTTATTTACGGATCAGTAACTAGTTTGATTCATTTCTGGTGTTCTTTGCCCAGGCTGTTCTGTTGTACCTGGACGATAATCCAGCTAGACCATTGACTTTAATAAAGTCTAGGATTGACTTTAATAAAGTCTGGGATTGACTTTGGACCCCAGACTTGCCAGATGGCAAAAAAAATGAACACTTTCCACCACTTTCAGATTTTCATTTTCCTGAGCTATGGCAGACATTTGAATTTACAAAAAATTACTAACTCTCTGATTTACAGTCAGGCCTCCTTATTCTTTTAATATTATTTTTATTCTAAATTTACTTTTCTTTAGTTTATTGTACTCAGTTTACACATACTCTTATGTCCTGCTTCTTCCCAGAATAACTTAATATTGTTTTGTGTCAGCCTCATGGAAACAAGACTGGATGAAAAGTAATCCAACTGTTACACAAAAGTTAGGAGGATTTCATAGGCTGCAGAATTCCGTTTTTTCTGGGATTATTAAAATTGTATTATAAATTACATTGCACTTCGGTGAATCATATATTTCTTGTATTGTGCTTTTGATTATCTTTGTATGACTAGATATGTGATTGGGTTTCATGTATTTTGTCGTTGCAGAGTGGAGCAATAAAATGAGAAAGAAGTAATCATTCCCTATGGTTTCTTTAACAAAATCTGATGTTTCCTTTGAGAACCCCTAGATAAAAATCACTATTTTCTGTCCATCTTGCTACAGCAAAAAACAAGTCCACAGCACCTTCAGGTCATTATGGTCCATTGTTGCCACACTGGGATTAAATTTTGACCCAAATAGTAATTGTTCAGTCCCTTGTAGAACACAGGAAACGAGAACTTTCACAACTGTAGGTAGTGGCAACATTTGAATTTTGGCCTGCAAATTTGAAGAGATGAGCTTTTCCACAAGGAGTCCAGTGCTTCCGTAGGCACTGCTCAGCAGAAAGGGATGATTGTGGCTGCACAGCCCAAACGTCCATTCAGGCTGTGCCTGTGCTCGCCCCAATCCCACATTCACATGCCCAGGCACATCCCTGAGATAGCCCTGCTGGGACAGAGACCTGCTGCACCAGAGGAGGGCTGACATGAGCAAGGCTAAGCAGCAGCCCTGGCCTGTGGCAGCTCCACCCAGCACGCTGCTCACTGAGCACCTTGGGGCTATTGTGGATCAACTGAGAAATGAATTTGAAAATGCTATTTGTTTCAGTGGTGCTTGGCCACTCATCCTCATGCTGGTCCCAGAAGAGTCTGCAGGGGTGGGCAGGGTCTGCAGCAGTGGTGCAGAGGGCATCCTTCTCTCTGGTGCAGGGAAAAGGACAGCGGGAGAGAGGAGGCAGCTGGGAGATAAATATCATGGAAAGACAAAACTGGGGGGGAAACTTGTGTTCATTCACCTGATTCACCACTTTTACCACAAATTCAGATTAATTTACTCAGATTGTTGAGCCTAAGGATTTGGTTGTCAGCGAATGTGAGAGAGGGAGAAGTGTAAGACATGGGGGTGGTGAGATGTGGGGAGCTTGAGTACTGACACTGCAGGGACGTCCCTGGGTTACAAGCCAGGAAGGAAGACAATGGTGTGTGCGTGGGAGGGGTGAATGGAGATGGGTAGGGGAGGGCAAAAGGCCTCCTTAATCTTGCCAGGGCACCAGAAACACAGAGCACCTCAGGCTGCTTGGGAAAGCCATAGGGCTTGAACAGTAGTACATGGTTATTCCCAGTGTTCATGGTGTCCCCAGCATGGGCACAGTCAGGGCCAACTGCTACTTGCCCAGCTGAGGCTGCGACATGGCTTAGAGGCCACCACTGCCAGAAACCAGGTCTGTATGGGGCCAGGACATGCTCCAAACACCTGCCCAAGTGGGATAAGGGGATAGTATTTCAGGACATAAAATGAAAGAGGGCATTTATCTGTTTGGGGGTGCAACTTCAAGGAGTATCACACAACCTTGCAAAATGATTCTCAGTAATAGGTGAGTTTGAAGTGTCAGTAAGAAAACCAGCGTTAATCTCCACTATATTTCTGAAATACAGTTTAAATTGATTAAGTTCAGATTAGAATTTCATTGCTGACGGGACCCACAATTGTGGAGAAATTGTGGAGTGGGAGAAATTGTGATCTCGACCCAGAATCATCTTTTGATTCCAGTGTGATTCCCAGAGAGATACACTTACTGTATCTTTTCAAAGAGAAGATTTGGGCATGATATGAGATTGAGAAATAAATATATGTTTTCTTCTTGGCAGAAAGGAGATTTGTTTTGCAGAATGGCCCAAACCATGACTTTGTCATCAAACCTTCATCCACGAGTAACTGGCATAGTCTGTATAGATTGTGCTCACCACTGGTTAACTATAAAGAGAGCAAAGAAATATGCTGATTTCTTGATTTTTCCAGGTGCACAGGAGTCACAGAGCTGTCAGCATCTGGGAAAATGGCTTTATTAGTTTCCTTCTTGCTGTAGCTGTTCCCTTCTTTCAAAGAGCCAAAGTGGATGAGATAACCAGAAGTGGCAAAAGGAGGATAAGACAAATGAGTGAAAGCAGGAAATAGCAAAAGACTTCAAGCCATTTTTTAATTCTTCTTTAAAAATAAATCTCTTTTAGCCTAATGATTGGCTGCAGGACCCACTTGCTTCTCCAAGTATAGAGGCTCAGGACCCTGCCACCAGGACCCTTTTAAATTAGGGTGAGAAAAACCTTCCACCCATGGGCCTTTGCAGCCATGTTAATATTTCTTAGGTTTTATTGTTCTATTGGTTTATTAAGTTTATGTGACCCTGTTCAGCCCCTGTTCACCATATGTGTACCCATCCTAGAATGTTCTTCCTTCCCTTGGACCCCATTGGGTTATTTTTGCCTCAGTGCTCCACCTCATGATCCTGTTGGTTCCCCCAATTCCTAGCCACCCCTCTGCACCATTTTTTTTCCATTCCTATTGGACCCTGACCCTCAAGGACCACCCCTTTATCTGCTATATGACCCTGGATCCTTGGCCCCATTTTGGCTCTCATCCCTGGAACACTTTCAAGGCTGTACCCACGATTCATGCTCTGATAATAAACAGTGCTTGGATTTCCAAATGTGATCCCATCTCCTCACCTTTATTGTCAGCTCCTTACTAGCAGAGTGCACCGGGCCCCAAAGGTGCTGGTTGCTCTCAGGGACATGCAGCTGCCTGATGCTACACCCAAGCATTCATGTGTAAATATTTTAATGAGATGATGGAGTGCAAAATATGATGCAGTCAACAGATTGTGTAAGCCTTCACATTAAAGGAAAAATTTATGATGAGTAGATGAATTATCATTTGCTTGTGAGGAAGATTTATTAGACTTCTGGTTTGCTGTTGGAATAAATGACTCTGCAACAAACTTGGGTCTATTTGCAGGTCTGTGGTGCTTTAACAACAGTAGCTAGTACCTTACTGGGAGCTAAGTCCAACAGTAAAAACACAAAAGACAGCATCATGGCCTTTAGATGGTTTGGTTGTTGGACGAGCTGACTGGATTTTATCTTGGAAGGAGATGAGAAACATGCAGACACAAACAGCTCACACTGAGATGGGCATGATAAAATAAGCCATGTTACATTTCTTGAGGGCATCTCAATAAAAACTAAAGGAACATCACTATTAATTGGGAACTATGTTTTTATGTTCAATTAAATTTAAGCCAGTTCTTTGTGAAACAGTTTTAGGACTTCCTAAGTAAAAAGATGATGTTAGAAACATCAAGGCTGACATGAAAGCTTTGTTATCACAAATGCATCTTATGGCTCCCAGCATATGCTGTTTCTGAAGTCTTGCCTTCTTAGGCAGGAATAATTTCAACTGTAGCCATGTTTTGTTGCTTGTTTGGGTTCTGGTTTTGGATAGAAGAGACATAAGATCCCAAAGTGGTAGTGAGTGTATAGTGAGCACTGCCAAGGTATACTGGGGAAGTTTGTCCAGGTACGTAGAGACATGTTAATATCATCATGTTGCACAGCTTAGACATTATTTTGCGTGCTAGTTCATGCCCATGGAGATCAGTTAATCCAGAATTATAGGGGGTATTGACATTTTTTCGATGTTCTTTACTGAAATTGATTACCATAATTCAACACCTTGGAGGTTCGGAAATGCACACAAAATGTGTCAGACTTTAGTGAGGTCTGTATTGTGTATTCAGTCCACAGACTTGGAGATTGTTCTTCCCCATTGTAAGTGCCTTCAGACCACGTTATTGTCTTTCTTTGGTTAACACTCTCTCAGTCTCTCCTATTTTGTTTTATACACCAGTGGTATCTTTCCTGGAGCCAAGGACTTGACTTCAGATCTCTCACACCCCAAGCATGTGCCTTGACAAACAGCCTATTAGGGAGACTGAGCAGCCTGTTTTCACTGGAAATTCCAGGTAGATGCTACAAAATTCTTCCCAAGAAAGCTGGCATGCAAGCTCTCACTGAAATGGGTTGCTTTTGACAAATACACACTTCCTAGCAAAATGGAAAACTCCTTGCTGGTCCTGTACTTGCAGAGATGCTGATTTAAGTGCACTTTGCCTGAGTGGACAGTGCAATTGTGCCTAACACCTCGAGAAAATTAAAAGAAAAAACCCAAGCCAACCTCAAAAATCAAGGGAAAAGTTACATGTGAACCCTTCATTCATAACATGCCAAGAGCATTGTGGTCAGCCAGCAAGACAAGGTGACAAGTCACACTTCTGTCTAAGTTTCATGCTGACTTCTATGAACAAAACAACATACAGTGTTGGTCTGTTCCCAACTTTATTTGTCTGGAGTCTCTTTGTGACGGGTAAGCAGATCCTTAGATCCTGCTGCATCAGACAGGATGCAGATCTTTCTTACCTCTCTTTTTGTTTTCCAAATTGTCTGAGTTGTCTCCAATTTTCTTTGTTCTGCTTCCCCGTCCCACTCACCAAAGGCTACCTGTGACTCACACTGGGGGACATACATGCACTGACACCCAAAGTTTATGTCAAAAGAACATACTGAGAAAGACTTTCAATGGACACCGATAGCCCTCCTATACTCAGCTCCTCCATACTTGGCTTTCTCCTGTCCGTTTTCCTCCTCGCTTGTCTGACTCCACTGCTCTAGTCTGCAAATTGTCTTCATGGGCTATGCAAAGCACTACACCAAAGAGCAAATAATCACAAGACTGTTTAAATTGGAAACAAATAAGAATGGACAGTCAGGTAAAGGACACCTTATTTGCTTTCTTGCAAGAACAAGGAGATAGTTAGTATTTTTTAAAGCACTGCAGTGGAAATCTTACCAAAGGGAAATGATCTTATATTATGCAGAAGCACTAATGCACAACCACAGGATTTAAGTAAAGCCAAGGTCAATAGGAATAATGAGGGGAATTCAACATTTGTGTAAGTAATAAGACTGTAAAATTATGTCTGATGGGAATCTGTTGTTTTTTTCTTAAGAAATGTTAAACCAGCATGTTTTTAAAAACCATCTGGGAGTGTAACTGAGCACAACTCATAAAGCGAGCTGATGAGAAATGGAGGACAGGCCAGTACACAGAGGGGAAGAGGGAAGTGATATAAATCTCTTCCAACACATAAACCTGTAGACAGAATAGTAGAGAGTTCCAGACTCCTGGTCTGCCTGTGCCAATCAAAAAGCTGGCATGAGCAGTGTGGACAGTCAGCACTGTCTCACAGCCATTGCAGAGTGCCTCAGTCCAGTCAAGGTGAGGCTTGCTACAGCTGGTTAAGTGGAACAAATCCCTACCACCAGACTGAGAGCTTGGGATTGGGAATCAGGCAAATGGATTTATCATATCTTACTAAATAGAAATTTCAATAGAAACCCCGCTGCATTGCTTTCTCTAGCATCTTGCAGAGCTGTTTCTCTTGAATTCTGAAACCATCTTAATTCTTATATTTCATTTGTTCTCCATGTAAACAGATTGGCAAGACTCAGCTGTCTAATTAGGTAGAATCCTTTAATCTTAAATCTCTGGAAACTTCTACTGTCTGGAAAAAAAGCTTTTATTAGAAATTGTTTAATTCTTAATTAATTTTTATCACTACTTTATCTTAATCAGAAAAAGGAAACATGAAAGAATTTAAAGACATTAACTTGTTTTATATAAGCAAATGAGGGATTTTCTTGTAAATTGTGTTCACTAAAACTGAGAATTTGAGGATTATATAATAACAAAATCAAGACAAACAATAGCGCAATTCTGAATATACCTAGTGTCTATTTCTGAATGTTGAGCTGAACATTATTAGATCAACATTAGAATATCATCTTTTGAACTGAAGAATTAGGGACTGCAAAATTTAGCAATCACTTCAACAATGCTGAAATGTCACATTAGTAAAGAAATGAAAAGCTTAAAATAAAGCCAGGCTGTATTTATCCAGCTGCTTTAAAGCAACTTTTGAGCATGTGTTAGCTAAGTGGACAGTGCCTTCAGAATAACAATCCTTGTGAATACTGGGTGTGTAACAGGAAGGATTTTTTTTTTTTCAATGGAGAAAATAGAAAGATTTTCCCACCCTGATGCTAAAAATACAGAATAATCATCATCTGAGGCAGGTGCACTTCTGACCTAAGCGTGCATGCGCACCATATATTTTCAGGACTTCTTTGTTAGAATAAACAGATGAATTTTTCCTCAAGTATAGACATTAAAAGCAGATGCAAGCGGCTTTCTTGGGGAAGGAAAAACAGTCCCAGAGAGGCAGAGGAAAATGGAGTCTGATGTGTTTGACACCTTGTCGCATTGTTGCTTCCCCAGCAGGACAGTGACTGTGAAACATGTGCCACGACCCCTCTGGAGATGGTGCCAGGTGACCTGGAGCTTGGTGACGTAGGCCTACACCATGTAGGGCCTCTGCTGCTTCTGGCCAAGGTCCAGCACAGCACGAAGATACACTGTGGCATTCACAGAATCACAAAATCGCAGGATGGCTGGGGACAGAAAAAAACTCTGGAGGTCAACTGGTATAACCCCCATGTTCAAACAGGGCCACCTAGAGCCAGAGCCAGTCATCCTGGACTGCATCTAGAAATGTTTCAAATATTTCCAAGGATGGAGACTCCACAACCTTCCTGCGTAACCTCTTCCAGAGTTCAGTCAACCTCACGGAAAAAAACCCAAACAAACCCAGTTAGATTGTTTGTTTGCTTAATTGTTTTCATGCTCATAGGGGAACACGGATAAAACCCCTGATGTTCATAAGGAATCTCCTATTTTTTAGTTTGTGCCCATTGCCCATTGGGACAGTCTGTCTGGTATTTTGCTATTGTGAAATCTTAGAGTAATCTCAGCAATTAATGGAATTTGATTCCTGATTTTTGACACACTGTAGGTCAATAAACAGCTTTTCCAATTTCCTGAGTGGATGCTAAACCTTCAGAAAACCAGGAGTCATATAATAAATTAGTATGTGTAAAGTCAGTGCTTATTCAGCCTGCATATTTTTGGTGAAAGAAGGTGAAACTTGCTGCTTCCTTCCTTCTGCTTGGATTCTGGTTTAGTTTGTTAGTGTTTCAATTCTACTTTCCTTCTTTCCTTCTCAGGGTGCAGTTGTGGTCTTCACCTCTAAGCGTGCAGGTCACCATCAGCCCTCTCTGGAACAGCTCTTTTATGACGAAGAGGGTATCTAACACACATGAGATGTTCCTTGTGAGAGCTACAAGACAGCAACCTATTCCAAACTGCTCCTTTAATTATACTGACTCCTATTTTATCCTTGCTCCTTCTCTATTGTCAACTCTTTTTGCAGTCCTAGTCTCCTGCACTTCCCTCAGACCTCTTTTTCTTCTCAGCCATTTTGTAATAGAAGATTATTTAGCCATGGAACTGGTGTTCAGCATGGACAATTGGATGAACTGCCTGCAGAGGACACATTTCAGACTGCTTCTCCATGTCCATGAGGCCAGTAATGCTTCAGACTGGAAACACAGGTTTCTTTCTTTCTGCCTCACTGGGGAATTCATGGCTGGGAGAAAAAAAGATAGGAGAAGGTTTGGTGTACTTGGTCATAGACACCAGGGCAGACCTGAAAGCGTGGACACTAATCACAGTTGTGCCAGGATTGAAATGTGGCTCAGATCCAGGATATAGGTCTGGGCTCAAATATCTTCAAATATCTGAAACCATTCATCACTACATCATTCCTCATCATCTATTCCAGGGCCACAGAAGGAAGGACAAGTTGCACTCTACAAGTGTAAAGCCTTTTTTGATTCAGGCCAGTGTGAATGCACATAGGCTACTAAAGCAGAAACATCAGGAGTTATTAAAAAATGAAGGGCCTATCTTCCAGAAAGAGCAAAATAACTGATTTCCTTCATGCATGGTCTTTCCAGAATTATTCATTTGTGTAATAAGAAACAGCTACACTTCTGAGAAAGAAACAGTCTTACACAATGGCAAATAAAAGCCACTTTCACTGTTCGTTGAACGTGAATTTTGTCTGAATAAAAAGTAATGGACAACCCAGGTTAAAAAAAAAAGCCACGTAAGAATGTCTGTATTTCAGCTGTTTTGAAGGTAATCAACACCCAGTTTTTGCTCTCACTTGGTAAGAAAAGCTCCTTTAATACCTTCTGGCAAATCTCTTAAAAATTTGGCTTCTCTTCTGAAGAGATCAGGAGTGCAGGCAAAATTCTTACTTTGCAACTTTGGGCCCTATTTATTTTGGATATGATTGTTAGTGGGTTTGATTCACTAATCTGACCTTATTAAGAGGCTGTACAAGGTATGCCACAAAGAACAGCCTTCATGGCAGAGAAAAACAGAGATGCACAAAGCACAGGGGACCTATACAACTGAACATACAAAAATGTAACAAAATCAGGGATTTAAAACAAAAATAGGATCTAAACCAAGGGTAAATGACTTCATTTTATTCCTCACAGTCCTCTCAGGCAGAAGATGTAGGCAACTGACAGAAGAGACTTGCACAATCAGAAACGTAGGGATACCTTCAGTCCCCATTTTCTCTAGTTTTCATTGTAGGCAGTTTTAGGCCAGTACTTTTACTACTTTTTGCACAGAGCAACTAAGTAGTTTTGTCTATGTCCCACAAATTATATGTGACTGTGCCTGCTAAAGGAAACCTGTTCTGTATCCATTTAAACTAAGAAAATATATCCACAATATATTTACAGTGTGTAAGATAACACTTTTTTTGGTCCCTCTGCCTTCCAAGCAAACAGATCTAACCATTTGTTGTATAATCATAAACATACACAATTTACACACAATTTAATTATTTCTGAAAGTTTCATTTCCCCCCCTAATTTTACAGGTATATACAGCTTTCATGTGAACAGAAACAATTCCACTTACTGCAGTTAAGTGGAGTTGACATCCGTGTTATGTCAGCTCATGTCTTTTATGCTTAGAAAATAAAAACAGGATTATGAGAAGAATTGATTTTTTTCTCTCTTTTGTTTTAATTTAAGATGCTTGAAGTTAAACATACTATGTTTTCTTTTGTTTGACTTGGTGGGAGGGGGAGAACTACCCGTTTAACTTCAGATAAACAAGTATTTTTAGAAGGAAAAGCTTAGTTTAACCCCTTGCTTTGAATTCAAGAGTGCTTTCAAATTTTCCTATGTGAGTGATCTAAACTCTCTGACTTTTGCAGCTGGGGTTGCCTCAATCCCTGGTGGCAGAGGAAGGGGAAATTTCACATCAGATTAAATCCTTGAACCCCTCTGGGGTCTGCCCACCCGTGGTTGCAACAGGCTCTGTGAGTCAGGTTGCTCTGTGGCCGTGGGGAGGAACAGAGCAGAGTGCCAGACAGATGCACTTAGTGACCATCCAAGCCAAAACTCCTTCTCTGGCCATGTTCAAACAAACCTTGGTGCCAAATCTTTCTGAGCACAAAGCCATTGGACTGAGCAGTGAAATGTGTTCACTGCAGTTAACAGAGACAATATGAAACACTTTGCTTCTCCACTTGTAGCATATGGATATTTAATCAAACATTTAAAAGGAAACCAAACTGTTGACTCAGGGTGAGCTGGTGAAGTGACCCATGGACTTAAGCTGAGATTGCTTTTTTTCCTCTGTTCTTGCTATCAACAAACAGCAAGCAGGCACTAAACCTTTACTTGGGCTTCCTGCTGCTTCCAGAAGCATGTAAGCTAGGGTAACAGGAGCTCCCAGAGGCTGCTCCTTAGTGGTAACTCCTGATTTTTCCTCTAGCTAGAAATGCATCTCCAGGAATTAGATAGTTAATTATTCTTTCATATAACCTGGGGGCCCCCTTCTACTGCTGGAGCTCTAGCAGCAAGAAGACAAGGCTGATCTGGGGTAGGCTGCAGAGCCTGGTCATTCACTTATGCTATCAATAAATGAAAAAAGCTACAAATCAAGGTATACAGCTGTGCAACATCAATCCGAGAAAAACCAGAATCAGGCCTGCACTGAAATTTCTGTTCACAGAGAAACTCACAAGAAAAGAGGAACTGGAACAGGGTTCGCAGAAAATTTGCAGAGGCCAGACTGAAACCAGACACATTAGCATAAGCCAGAAAGTTTTTGGATAATCAGGTGTCTGTCTCTGTGGACTCAAAATTCCCCTCTGGCACAACCAGCAAATGTTTGCTTGGGAGGTAGAAGTGAAAAGCCAGTGGATCTGAAATCTGAGCTTCCACAAGAATTTCTCTGGTCGGTGCTCAGCGTTGCCTTCGGGGGATGAGGAGGCTGGGAGGCAGGATGTTGGCTGCTGGGCTGACTCCCAGGGCCTGCGGTTATCGCTCGGGTAATCCCACATGGTATAGCTGAGCTAAAACTAAGTTCTATCCATTTCTTCTCAGCCCATCTTTCCAGAAGCAAGGAGATTTTCTTACTCTGAATAAACACCAAAATAGTATTTTTTCCTTATAATTCTTTGTCTGAACATTGTAGCTGAAAATATTTCCTTTTGTAGGAATAACTTTCTGTGTTGGCAATAACTGCACTGGCAGTGGTGCAGACTGGCTCTATTTTATTTGCCTGTGGCAATTTATTTAGCTCTTTCCTTTAAAATATTTTCAAATCCCACAGAAACAAGTAAGCCTTGGACACATGAAAAATTCCAGGCATAAACCCTAAATCATAATTAAAAAATAAATATAAAAAGTAATACACATCTTTTCATGCCTGACATGGATCCGAAGACTGCCTTTTACTTTTGAGAATAAGCTGTGCACCCGAAGCCATGATAAATCACACATAAATAAAACCACACAGTAATTCAGATGCCCTCCCACAAAGGGCAGTTCTAAAATGTTCATTTAAAGAAGTGTTTTCTCATCCATTTCAGGTTTTACTCAGAGAATGGAGTACTACAGGGTGTTCAGAGACTGGTGGAGAGAAAGGAGAGGAAGACTTTTTTCATGGCTTGGAATAAAAGCAGAGTTAGATCTCCTACAATTTAAAATTCGACACTGAATTTGTATTCCTTAGGCACAACACAGTGAACCTGAATAAAACCAAGTCATGCAGATCAGCTAAAGCCATGTATGACAAATGAGTCTAACCTCACTCTTCTTACAACGTGACTTCATTCATAAGGAAATATAAAACTGTCTTTTCTTCATTCTTGCTTTCTCATTTCTATTTCTTTCTTCTCCCTGCCTGAATAATGCAACTGTCCTCACTCTTCATATCAAAGCTCAATATTGAGCCATCAATACCAGTGAGTCAGCATCCTTTCCCACAAGATTCAGTACCTGGGATTTTTCAGGGAAACACTGCCAGCTTATTATGTCTCAATGGGAATTTTTTTGGAAAACACCTTGCACTTGGAACATTAAAAACAACCGTTGAGCATTATGTAGATGAGGGCCAAGGACCCATTTTCTTCCCAAAGGATACCTTACCAAGAATGTAGTAAACTGCCCAGGAGGTGAGGAAATTATTCCAAGCCTCCCTCCAGTGTTGGCAAGCAGTTCCCTTCAGGCATCGCAGGGTTGAACATTAACTTACTCTAGAGAGTGAAAAATATCTCCAGGGCTGAATTTGAAACTCAGCGTTCTCCTACAGAAAAAACCAGAAATGGCTGTTAAAGAACTGTAGATTTTTTTATTCTTATTATTGTAATTATTTTGATTCAATGTATAAATAGCCAGCTCTGGAAATATACATTTATTTCTACAGGTAAACTGTCTGTGGGAGAGGTATCTCTGGGGCGTGAGAGCAAATCCAGGAAACTGCTGATTAAATATGTACTGTACCGTATGGGTTTGTAGGTATTTTAACCTTAAGCAAGGCTAACTGGGCAACAGGACTGATTTTTTGTGTGTGTGTCACAAGATTTATTGTTGCTTCAGCAAAACTGCAGCGTGTGTCTTATAATACATGCATGGTGGGAGCAATGATGATTCTTCACAGGGCTGTATTTTCCTAGCATAAGGGTTTTCCTAGTCATTACCCCAGATATAATCCAGGTTTTTTGTTTGTCAGAGTCCTTTTGCTCTGAATTCTGTGGGTGTTTGAGTTTGTCCTATACCCTTCAGGATTACACTGTGGGATGTTGCAATAACCACCCTTTTATCATCATATGAGAGGGAGCAGGGACGTTTCTGTGGGAATAGGTGCAATTTCTGCACTTCCTAAGCAGCTTGTAAATACAGTCTGCCATAGAGCAATAGCACAGTGCTCTACCATCCTGATCACTACTGATGAAGCCTTTGCAGTAACAAAATATTTTTGTAGTGTTGGTTATTTAGAGTGCAGTGGCTCTGTGGTAAATTGTTCCTTGCAGTCTCAGTATGTACCTTGCAGATTTTCTGCATGGTGATGTGAGGATGACAGCATGGCTGAATGGGAGAGGGGTAAAATGCAGTGTAAGAACAGAGCCTTTCGCTCTGCTAGAGCAGGGGAAGGAATTGCATCAACAAACTGTGAGCAGCATGAAAGCACAAAGAGCTGTAATGGGGCTATTGGGTTTTAAGGGAGCGAGGAAGATGGGACATGAACAGTCAGACCTGTGTGTTTCAGCTCAATATTGTTCCTTTTGAAATTCATTTCTTCGTGCATGTAGAAATACTCTACAATTAGTTTAACTGAAGACAACACTAAATTAACAATACTTAACTCAGAGTTTGAATTGATAGAGCTGCACAAAGGGGTTTTGATACTTCCCTGGTTGTGGCTCCCGGACATCACTTTTTGTCTGAGCATGCACATTTTTTCTATGTGCAGTTCCTGCCTGCCCATTTTTCTATGACTGTTTTACACACACTCAACCACTGGTGTGGCCATATTCCAGGATGGAGGCTGGAGGCTGGTGTGTCCTGCCCTGTCTTCAGGCTGTCTGGGCCCCTTCCCAGCAGCGGTGGGTAGGATCCCCTGAGGCTGGGGAGGAAGAAGATCACTCCTGTTGCCACCTCCCTCCTGTGTGTGCTGTTGGACAAGAACAGGTGGACACCAGCAGCTCCGGGTGTGGCAGGAAAGTGAATCACTTGGGTGGATTGCACTCCAAGGCAGAGCTGGGCTGTAAGACCATATTTCACTCAGATAGTGATGGGGTGGGAAGGGTGGGACCCAATTTCAGCTCCCAGACCTTTGCAGCAACTTCCTTGGTGAGACTGAACTCCCTTGTGCTGTGTTTAAATTGTCAAGTCCATGGAGGGTACAGAGAGAGCCTGGGAGCATCAGTGGGTCATCAATTCTACAGCTGGGCATTGAACAACTTTGATGCTTCCATTGCTTGCTTGTGAGCATCCTCTGTCAACACATCATCACCCAAAAACTGCTATGGGGTCTTTGTCAGTAACTGCCAAAGAAATCGCCTCTTTTCTGAGTACTTGGCCTTTGTGATTGTTTCAAGAGACAGTCTGGTTTTGAGGCATCAAGTGCAAAATTTTTCTGCATAATTTCTCTTTCTTCTTGAGGTTTCAACCTGTCAGTCTTCTCAGACTTCCGAAAACACTTCTCAACAGCAGTAACTACCCATTCCTTGTATCTCCGCGTTGGGTCCCAACCAACGCAACGTCAAACCGAGCTGCTCCTCTTTAGCTCCGGAGACGGGAATAGCCCAGTTTCCCAACAGCTTCACCAACCTGCCAGCTACTCTCAGTTTGTTTTGCTGCAATCCAAAAAACACACCCTACTTTGAGCATTGACACATCTCCCAAGTGTGGACACCCTTCCCAAAAATGTGAGCCTATGTTAGTCTTCCCTAACTGCCGCCAGGAGAAAGAGGCTTCTGCAAAACTGCTGGTGTTTAAGCACCTTGGTCTTTGATGTCTCAGTCTCTTCCCTTCAAAGAATGCAAAGACCTGATCTATCTCTTACTGACACTGAATTTCCATTGTATTAAATGGGATTAATCATCCTTTAGGATGTGTCGTTTCACTCATCTAAAGTGCCATAGGCAGAGCTGTAGCACAGCCCAAATACCAAGCCACTGATACTGTCAATAGACAGAAATTTTGTTTTGTCTGCTGACTATCTGCATATCCGGAATGATATATATCCTACTTGCCAGAAAATCTATTTATTTATTTAAGAGAATGAAGACTTTCCTTCTTAGATAAAGAAGTAAAGGAGAAAAATATTCTCCAGAAAGTTCTGTCTTCACCATTATTGAACCACACCCTGTCTTCTTCGTATAAGAAATATTGCCAAAGCCACAGTCTTTCATCATGTGGTTCCTTTTAAATAACCTCCTAGGTACTAAAGGTCAGGATGATTTTAAAAAAATAGCCTGGTAGTATGAAAGAACTTTTTTTAAATGCAAAAAGACAAACAGAGGAATCCTACGCAAACTTGCCATAAATACAAGGGATGAAGATGATGATGAGTGGAATAAACTACGTTCACATTGTGTTCATCTGCTTTACTTTGTCTCAAGTTTTGTTCAGTTCAAAAGTCTAATATAAAATTAGAATTATTCAATTAATTGCAACTCTGCATCCATTCTTATAGTCCTTTCCTATAGATTTCTCTTTGAACTCAATTGGGAATTGTCACACTATGACCACAGCTTTAGCTTTGTCTATTTTTTTGTCTCCTCTCTACTGAGCTTATTGCCAATATTGCTTCTTCATCTAACTAAGGTAAAGGAAGAAAAATGCAAAACTTGTTTTTTTTCAGTTATTTAATTTTTCAGAATTTTTTCAGTTGTCCAATTTCTCCATGTTATTTCATCAAAGAAGTATTTTGAAGGGTGGGCCTTTCCCATATTTGACATTTGAATAGTTTCCGATAGTCTGCAGAAATTACTGGTACTTTTTTCTATAAATATTTGCTTATTTCTGAACCAATTTGGGCACTTCGAAGGTGATTCACGAGCAAACCAGACATCTCTTCCTTGGATGTGGCAATGCTGACCCATATCAGGACAGGCAGGGTGGGTGTCTGAGGGTGCTGAAGAGTTTGGTTGCGTTGCAATCCCCACCAGAGCCTGTGAAAGCCCCAGGATAAGTTTTGTTCCTGGTGTAAGGTGTGTGTGAGCACGAGTGGGTGTGTGGGTGTGTGTAGCGTTTGGCTTTGGTTTTGTGCACATTCCCAACCATCACTTTGAAACGTCATTATTCAATTCTCTACACTTTTTAAAAGCTAATACCTGGCTTCATTTTCAAAACATTCAGTCTATAGTAGACTATACTATTGATTCTTACTCTGAGAACATTCATGGGCCATGGTCAGGGACCAAGTCAGGGTCTATTGTGCTTGCCGATGTGCACAGCATAGAAAAATATTATTACAGATCCCAGTGTTTAGCTTCTTCATTAATTTTCCCCATAGTCCAAAGCATTTTCTGGGACTCAAGAGACTGCCTCGATGGAGGACAAGTGCATATAAAAAAACATATAAAAAGCAGGGTTGTAAAAGATTTTGGAATCATGGTTGTGCTTCAAACCTATGGTATTTTTTGATAGCTCGGAGTTGTTTCCAGGCTTTGAGAGCAGAGCTGGGCAGACAACAGCTAAAGAACCTGCCCTAAAGCCCATCTCACTGTCTCCCTCAAATATTCCCAAAAATGCTTTTCATTTCTCTCAGTGAAGGGGAAGCTGACAGGACAGGACAATCCCTGCTCCTGGCTAGGGCAGCAGAGGCAGCACACTCCTCTTGCTTTCCTGTTCATCTACTCCTTTCCACCCCCAGGCAAGGCCAGCCTCACCTCTGGCCAGAAGATGGCAAAACATTTTCTTCTTCAGTCTGGTCAGCAGCCAGTCTGGGAGGAAAGCAGGCACTGTTACCCTGGCAGGTCAGGGCAGCCTGAGCACAAAATCCCTCTTTGAGTCACCCAAGGCCCATGTCTGGCTGGTTGTCCCCAGCCCTCACACTTCACATTTTCCTCCCACAGCAGCTTTTCCTCCAAGCCAGGGACACAGGGACCCCTCTCCTACCTGCTGCCCATTGTGCATCTTCTTCCTCCTGCAGCCTTCCTTATAAAACAAGCTACCACCCCCAAACCCACATTTTTTTTTCCAAGCATTCCTCCCACTTTCTGTTTGCCTCATCCTCTCTCTCATTATCCTGGGTCTTGCTTTTGTTTGTCTTGGCTATTTTGGGCTGGAGGCTCTTTGGGGAAGGGAATACAGTTTAAATGTCGCCTGGTCAGGATGTGTTCAAGTCATTCCAGCTGAGTGAAGCTGAATTGATAAATGAGGCACAAACTGGCTGAGAAGTTTCTACCTGAGCATGGGCAACTGATTAACTGAGTCAGCTTTAAGAGGTATAATTCATTAAGCATGTGAAACTTGGAGTTTAGGGGGGGAAAATCCTATTTTGAAAGGCACAAGTTATATTTCAATGCTAAATTTTCCCAGGAAATCCAGTCCAGGCCATACTCTACTGTAGTGAGGCACAGCATGTTCACATGGTAGTTAAAGCTTCAACTGTCGGCTCTGGCTCCAAGCACCTTCTTCGCTATTGTCATTCCTGAAGGACCACAAACACTGCATTGTTTACAATGAGAGTTACATATAACTACTTGAAAAATGGAAGTATAAATGTAAAAATTAAAACCCATGTACTAAGAAGCAACTGTACTTTTCTCTAGAGGGCACTATCTCTGTGATAAATGTTTAAATTATAGTGCTACTTGATACTATTACTAAACTATCAATTATAAATTTTTTGTATATGTAGAAAAGACTTAAGATAATATTGTTTACAAGGTGTCTGTGATCTTCATTTTGTTGCCAGTAAGATCACTATTCTCACTTTAACACCTAGAACACCCAAAACCTCCACACCTGTCAGAGTCATGGAAACATCTGGTATCTATTTTGCAAGTTTGAGAGTCTGTTGTTATAATCTTTTAATTACATGTAAAATCACTCTCTGTTGTAGAAGTATGTAAATTATCTCAAATGAATCAACACAAAACTAGGAAATCTTTTCATGTTCAGCACCATTTCTCAGCTACACCATTAAATGAGATGCTAATAGCATGTGAAATTTAAAAGGGAGTTTATTCCTTTTGATAAAAAAGTGATATGAGAATTCAGGGAAAAATAATCCCAACTATTTTAAATCAGTATGTCCCATTTGCTCTCTATATGGAGAGCAATTCTGATGAGCACCTATCCTATCAACCAGAAATCTTTCTCATTCTTTGCTTAAGATCCTGTCATCTGTAGTAGAAGAATATTTGTCATACAAGGCTAAATGCTTATGGATTTCCTTTCCTTACACAATGGAAAAGAATATGTTGAATATTCAAGATCAGTTCATATGGTTTAAAGAAAAAATCCCAAGAGTACTGTCTTTCTCTGAAGCCACCAAAGCCTTTGGCTTGCATTGTGAATGACCACTGGTCCTTATAATTGTGAGCTTTTGATAATGACACTCATCCACTCTCTTTTCTGTTTTTATGGGGCTCAGGGATTAATAGGTGCCTCATTCTGTAGCTGAGGGAAATGGTAAATGACTATTTTTTATGTGACCTCTCTGTGCTCCCTTCCTTTAAACAGTGGCTATATGTGAGGCTTCCAAGCCTGTCAGGCCCATGCATCATCTTTCCTCCATGAAATTACAGCTGTGGTTAGGGCAAAGGTTGTGAGCTCTCCAAGAACATCACTGGGCCAAGAGTGGTACTGAGCCAAATGTGTCTATGGAGTTGTAATCGGTCGTATCACAACCACCTGGGCCTTTTAGACTAGAACAATTAAGACTTTTTTAGCTTCTTCTACGCCTTTGTAGTGACCATGAAAATCCAGTGCTGATCAATATTTACTTGGTTCACATATTAACTACTAGACCAGACAGGGAGTAGCAGACATTCAAGCCCAAGATAAAGTGCAAAATCCACATAGTCAGTAATTAGTTCATACTTTAGAGTCAAGAGTAAAACACCAGTCAAAAAGTAAACTGAAAAATTTAATTGCTTTATAAAATAAGATTATGAAATTCTATATAAAAATCCAGCTTCTTAAATATGGTACATTCACTTCCTCACAGAATATTTAAATATTCAGGTCACTTAAGCTATATTTTCACCGTATTTGAGTTAAAACCATTGGATAAATTAAAACATCCTTACCAAAATATACCGCAACTTATACAAATAGTACTAGGCAATAATACATTTTTTAAATACAAAATGTAAAGAAATTAATAACTCTTAGGGCATGCTACAAAATTTTGCCAGAAAAATATATGGAACCATTTTTGCTTAACTAGAAAATATACAGTGTGCTTTCCAATTCTCTTCCTAAAATTCAGTCTCATACAATTTCCATTTAACATAATAAATACGTACAACAAAAAATGTTTATTCCTTGAAGAATATAAATAGCAAATACTGGAGTCGAGCCTGGTCTGGCATTCATTTCTCATCTAGTGACTACAGTGGCACGTTTCAACTCTTCAACCGAATGTGCAAAAATGCAGAATCAGGCTCTTAGTGTTACCATTGGGTTAATAGCTTGTACAAAAGTGATTTTTATTAAAAAAACAAACAAACACACAACAAAAAAAACCACATCAAAAAACACCTTCAAAACCACCGCAGGAGATTTAGAACTATCCCAGTCAGGCATTTCTATAAATAGTAAATCAAAATGTGGTGAAATAACGTTCCAGTTTAATTACTGCTGGCAGTAATTAGAGAAAAATAGTCAGTGGAGAAAGAAACATATCTTGAGTTAGACACATCTTACTTTCACAGATTTAAGTTGGTTCCCTACCATTTCTAAAAAGAGTTTCTGGTATAATCTATACATTGTAAATCTGTGAAGAAACTTAATCACCTTCTTTAGGCTTTGGATGGTTCGTTTTGGAAAGTGGTACATTTTCAAGTGCTTCAGTCCATACATTAAACCTTTAATGGTGTCTTGGTCACCATTCTTTATTCTCCATAGATTGAGAAGCTTCAGAACTTGCTCTGTGGGTTGACATAGTTTCATTGTGCGCTCAACATCTTCTTTTCCCACTTTCTTGCCTGGTAAGCTTGCCATCAGCGTGTTGAGATGTTCGAAGGTGAGGTTCAGGTGGCCAACATGCTTTAAGACACTGTTTTCACAAAGGTCGATATCTATAGAAAGCAAAACCAGAAGTACAGCACATTACAACTTTACTGTGGCCTGCAAAAAACTTTCCAAATTTCCAAGGTAAATTTGCTTTCCAAATTTCTTTGCTTCAAATAATTCTCTCATCTTGGCTTTTTTTGGGCCCATCTGTCCTGTAAAATGTTGTATGTATGTGATAGGACTCCTAGTATTTGATTCCAGTGAATGAAAAATTAGCTCTATCTCTTCAGAAATGTCTACGCAAGCTTTGTTAAAATAGTGATTTTGAATTTTGAAGTACTCTAGACACTTCATACATACATTCATACAAAACAGCAGAGGAGTGAAAAAACATTTCTGCAGCATTTTTCAAATCTATTTTAGTGGACGAAATATCATTCGAATGTGGTGGTTGTTGATGGTGGCTTAGATGAAAAGGGTTGGCCTGACTGTAAAAAACCTTGATATTAATACTGCAGCACAATTTCATCTTTGAATTGTGTCTTGGTAGATTCAGCACAAACAAAACAATGAATCAACAGGACAAAGAGACACCAGAAGGGAAAAAGAAGGGAAAGCCTATCTATGTATTCCTCATCCTTTGTGCCCCCACCCTGTGGATAAATGTCCCAGTCCAAAATATCAGCTTCTACTTTACAGAAGACAAACTGCACTCTCAGCTGCAGGGAACCAGCTCCCTCTAACCTCGGTTGCTCAGATCACTTTGCTCACTTGATCACAATTCTTTGTATGTTGTGCAGTCTCAAAAGGGGGCCTTGGTCATGGCATAACACACACTCCAAAGTGGGCTACAAATCTGGGAAGAATTCAATCCTTGACTGATCTGGAGAAGTGGAATTCTGTTCCTGCTTCCCCTCGACTTCTCTATGCTTACTGCATTGATGTATCTCAGTGAAGGTCTGCAGGCCCTTCTCCAAGCACAACACATCCCCAGGGGGTGTTTGATGCAAGCATTTTTTAAAATGCTATTCAGAAGGTTGTTTATAATGCACATGCTATCACAGTAAAATACCTTGGATAATCTTCTTGACCATGTCCTGTTCTTTGTTTTGCTGCTTCCACAGTTTCAAAAGCTGGAAGGTCTGCTCTTGAGGGCCATGCCTTTGTTTAATCCTTTCAATGTTTTCTGTGCTAACCTTTGTCCCAGGCAAGCTGTCTGCTAGTATGTTCAGCCAGTTAGGTGTGAGATGAGTAGGAACAGCAAATCTGAACATAGCCTCCTCACACAGGGTTACATCTGAAATGAGAAAGAGAAGATGTCAATTATTCTGATCTCTTACCTTGCCTGTCTCAGAAAAAAAAAAAACACAAAAAACAACCAAGGAGCAAGAATGATAAGAAAAAGTGTTTAAAAAACAGATTAATAAGTTGTCTTTATAGTGCTGTTTCTCTTTGTGATTCATTACTTTTTGGTCTGAGCTACAATAATTAGAATTCTACTATGGCCATAACCATAGCAGGCAAAGAGCTAACAAGCTAGGTATTTTTATCCCAGATTTTGTGAATTAATTTTTACGATAACTAAAAGTATGTTTTCAGAGCACTCTTCCTTAATATGATACACACCTATTCCACATTTTTGAGGTGTTGTATCTGTATTTTCCTGACAGATGTTGTCACGAACCTCATTTCCTTTCACAGCTATTTTGAAACCCAGAGCACTACAGTTTGTGTGCTTGAGACAGGCTGCTTTGGATGAGGTTTCATTTGAGAAAAATCCTTCTGGACACCTCTCACATACAGTGTCACTCTCAGGGGTACCTGTGGAAACAAGAAAACAATGCATCCAATTACATATAACCTCAACTGTGGGGAAAAAATAAAAAAGAATAGAGAAAGCAAGGAAAACATTTTTCTCTAAACTGTCATACGTCTGTTTTTTGTGTTTGTGATCTATTAAGGAATCACTTAGAAAAAAAAAAAAAGAGACAGAAGATGCATTAGAAGGATGTTCCTCCAGATGTAAGACAGTAAATAGTAGTCTTAAATATGCTTGTTACCAAGTTTAAAATCAGTGATTATTGATTAAATCAGTATTTTAGTAAAGCCTCAGTTACTTGAGTTTATTCAGACATTAGAGTATGTCTGATCTTCATCCTTCAACTATACAAATATTCTGTAAAGTAATTAAGTGGCAAAAAATGTGTTCTGAATTTCACTCTTCAATAACTGCCCAGAACCTTACTTGAATGGGTAACTTCAGTTCTAGATAAAAATACAATCCAACTGAATATCAGCTAAAGACAACAATTTTAAAATTCTTTTTGGGGCTTAAATAAAGTGTTAATAAAAGCAAAGAAAGGAGTGTCCAATATAAAAAAAAATGAATAGACATACATGTTTTGCTTGGTGATTTATAATGCATAGTTTTACTTCAGAAGTAAATGTATGATACAACAACAGAATGTGTGATTCTAGCACATTTACAAGGAGTAAGAAAACAAATCCATGAAATCTGAAACTCTGCAGTCTAACCACCAGTGGAAGGAAAGCAACAGCACCAATACCTGCTGTATATTCACTCTTATTTATCCAACATTTAACAAGTGCCTGAAGTCTGGTAATAATGCAATAATATTGCATTATTGAACATGAATTTAAACACAAGCTTAAAACTTATTTGCAAAATTTAGAAATTGTATTTGAATAAGAAAATACCTCCATCTAGTGTATTTTTAAAGTATTTTCATGTGGATGTTTATTTTAATGTTAGCTTTTTAGTAATCTTTTATTTATTTGGGGAATCCTTAGGGGGAAAAGAGTATGCATGTCAAGTTTTCTATCAGCTGTGAAATCAAGAATAGTGCTTGCATACAACCTGACCTAGCACTTCATCAGACAATGAATGAGTTTATAGTTGCCAGAGACCCTGTATGTGCCAACCCCCTTCCAAATCCTGTGCTTTCTGCTGCCACAGCATTGCCCTTGTGCAGTGTGCACTGCCTGCAGCTCTGGGCTGGACAAAGCTCCAGCCAGCACCTGCACTGCGTGGGCAGAAATCAGCTGTCCTGAGACAGCTTTCCCTGCTACAGACAGGCTGCTGTTGCATTCTGGCAGCAAGAGAGTGGAAGAAAGGAGCGTTCCTGCAAATGCTGCATCGTTCTGCTCAGAGCTTGCTGCATAATCTTTGCAGCACAAGGGAGGAATATACCGGCTGATCCATCAGTGTTCTCAGGACTGAGCATAAAGTCACCCTCCAGCTCTGCCAGCTTCTTCACTGCTTATTTCGGTGCCCTTGTTCAGGGCATGAATTGCCGCTGTCTGTCTGCCCTTCTGCCACTCCCTCCAACTCTCCTGGAATCCCCCATCCTTCCCAGGGAAACGGCAGCCGCCACCAGGGAGACAGAGCTGCCTCGCCAGCAGTCCTGCTTTCCCGGTACAATGCTGCTGTAAACCCTGCCTCGTACAGGGCCGGCCGTGGCAGAAAGGAACAAAGCCTTAATCTGCGCTCACAAAAAGGGACTACAAAAGCAAGGTGACAGTCCAGTGTAATCATGAGCAACGGGCACCGGGGAAACAGATTTCTAATGCTTTAAGCCTTAAAGGAGGTACTGGAGCACACCATCTCCCCGTGTGGGAGTGGAATCATATTTTTCTATTGTTGGGTTTTATTTCACCTGAATTTGCATCATTACAAAGTTCTAGGCTATAATATGGCAAAAAAACCCCCAGTAACACAGTTAGTGTTACATTCTTTTTAAACTCTTAGCTGTTGCCTCACCACAAAAAACTGACTGTGGACACAGGGGGATGCAATTATTTTTACAATGCTTTCATTCCTCTTTTGAGGTCTGCTTGGGTTTAGCTGGTTCAATCTGATGGTCCTTTGGAAAGCAGCTTTTCAAGATATTACAAAATTCAACATTTTATCTTCTCTAAAAGTTTGTTTCATTCTGAACCGAGGGACTAAAATTTGTCTGCCATATTTCACCGTGATCGTAGGGATGCAGCAGGCTGGTTGCTCAGACAATTTATGCTTTGTTCACCTCCCAAAGTCTTTCTGAGGACTTTGTTTCTGGCCCCTTTTGACTTGCTGCTGAGATACAGTGGAACCTCATTAACCCAAGCCCCTGGGTATAATAGTTTAGGTTAATGAAGGTTTACAATATGGAAATGTGGTATCTGCCAGTGGAAATGCTTAACAGTGAAAGGGCATCAGGGTAAAGCTTCATCAACCAATTACTCAAGGACTAGTGAGCAGCTACAGCAGCGACCGACGTTTCTCCTTACGTCAAAGTTGCTTTCCAGTGAGAGGTTCATAAACCAGAAAAGGACTTCCAGTCTGTCATTCAGCTCAGCTCTAAAATGTACAGGCCAGCCCTAGCATTTCTCACTGCAGGTATGTCATTCCTAGGGAAATCATTCTGTAGTCTGGTTGCCTGTGAGTACCTGAGACACTTTGATTTTCTGCATTTCCTTCCCCAGTGCTCTTTTCCAGGCAGTTATCAAGCTCTGGTACAATGACAGTTTACAATTCTTTCAGGTTGTATTAAACACTGGACCTAAACAGGGCCATGGCATTTGCCAAAGAATAAATGATGTATTCTGTTTTGAGGGAAAAACAAATTATTGGTTTAACAATTTATGTTGTCTTAGGTGAAGAATACACTCCACTGAAAAGTGCTGCATTGCTCTATATCCCCACCAGACTTTCAGCACTATGCCAGCCTGCTTGACAAAGAAATGGTTCTTTGCTTGATAATAGTAACAGTTTCTCTAAGAATTCCACTTAGGATGCTGATAATTAATTATTACCACATATTGCAGTGATGTTAGAGCTATATTAATGTTATTATAATTATATACTTGGCGTCAAATGTAGTGCTCCTGGTGTTTGTCAAGATATACAGTTGCTTGAAAGAGCAGATTTCAAAATGAAAAACATTATTATTTATCACACACACAAATACTACATTACAGATAATGTTCCTTTAAAAGAGGCAATCCATCATGTTTCTCATTAGAGTGCAATTTGCTACATTTGCTACTGCCATTAAGTTACATATTACAGCAGGAGCAGGTTATTCCTCTGAGAAACCTTCCTTTGGCTACAGTCCAAACGATGCAGACTAGAACAGGCTCAATTTGCTTTACAATTTACTGTCCTGCAATTTCACCTGGACGAGCCGCTTTCCTAATCCTAACAGCCACGAGCCGTGAGCTCTGATCACGTCTGTGCCTATGGAGGAGCGGGACCCACCTGCCTGGGCAACACCGAAGCCGGGCGGACACTCCGTGTGCCTCAAGCAGAACTCGAGCTCCAGGTACCTGCCCGGGAGGCACTCGCAGACGCGGTTCTGCGTGCTGGAGCACTCCTGCCGGACGAACTGCAGCTCCTTGCAGACGGCGCTGCAGTACTGGCACTCCTCGTTGCTGTTCCACTCGTCGGCGTAGTACTGAGCCGGGCACGGAGCGCACTGCGTCGGGCTGCTGGCGCTGCAGTGCCGCTTCACGTAGCTCCCGGGAGGACACTGCTCACACAGCAGCTGGCGAGATGTCCCCGGATCGTAATGGAGATACTTGGGGGGAGAGTCATCCTGGATGGACCACTTGACAGAAATGTCCAAGAGCTAGGAACAGGAAAACAAAACAGTACTTCCTTTTAGCTCTGGGGAGCACCCTGATTATTACAAGGAAGCCTGCACTTTAATGAGTTTATGAGTTCTACTCATGTCACTACCTTCAAACAAGTATTTTCATTAGAAATTAGGAATGAGATACTGGCCAACTTCCAGACTCTCCCGTGTCTATCTTAGAATGGGAAAGTTTTAGGATCTTATCTAGCAAATCTTCCTGACCTAAGTGATTCCTCTCATAGATGTAGATCCTATTCTTCTCCAATTTACACCCTTTTAATATCACTGGGCAATGACATTTTACTGCCTGGCACCAAAGAATTTGTCCAAATGCACAGCAAAGGTGGGGATATTTCACCTTTGTGTTCTTAAGTATTGAGTACTTTCAGATGCAAAAATAATTCTGCCTGAGCATATGAATCTGACCAGTGTACTGCACCATCATCACAGATACCTTTAAAGGTGATTCCTTACACTATTTCTCTTACACTGTTTTGTAACAGAAATTTATGGGTAGAACAATAGAGGTTACTTTCTAATGCCTTCCATTTAATTTTGCACTGATCTGCAGAAGCTCTTGGGATGTAATGTGGCAGCTACATCAAAGGTGAAGACACAGCTTGAGACAGAGGTAAAGAATGACACAGGTTATGAAGGGCACATTAGGGACAATTGAATGAGCTGGAAGAGACCAGGCCAATGCTTTCATTTCCTACCTAAAGCCACAGGCTCACAGCTGTTGTGAAAAGCTGGTTCAGTACTGGCACATGCCATGACAGCTACAGTCCTCCTGCTTCCTACAACAGTCTGCTTTGCTGGGGTGATTGGGGACCTAGCGATCTGAGACACCCTGCCCTGCTGCAGAAACAACCCTCATACCACTTAATTTTGGCCTTAAAATTGAAAATTTGGTTCTGTGATTCCACCAGTCTACCACAAAAATAACTCTTGAGAACCATCCTGATCCCCACAGGGTCTGCCAGCAGCTCACTCTCCTCACTGATAACCCAGCTCTGTCCCAGCACTGCATGCATGGCTGCATGTGCCACTTCTCTTGCAAAACCTGTACATTTTATAAAGATGAAGTAAACTAGTTCTGACTTAAGATATTTTTCTGTGTATCCAATAAAATTATAGATCTAACTGACTTGTCTTTGTTGCTATTTTAACCACCATCAGCTAACACAGAGTTGCCAATTCAATTTCAAAAATGTATTTCCTCTTTTCCAAATGTCCCCAAAGTATAAGCGGAATTAATTGTTTTCATTTTTTTAAAGCCTGTATTTTCTTGAGATGCTTCATTTAAGGGCCTAACTTCTGCCACATCATGGCAATTCAAAAGCCTTAATCTTACTAAGTTTGGAAAGGACAATTTAAAACTTAATCTGCATTAACACAATTCACAGTAAACAAAAAGTGATATGAGATGCTTAACTTAGGAACTCTTATTGCTTAAGCAAATACTCCTAAATGCATTCTCCTGTTGCTATGAATCCACTTTTCATACAGCTATACTGTAGGCTGAGGAATGAACTGCAGATAGTATGGATGTTCCCTACAGCCTCTTGTAGCTACCCTTGACTAAGTCTGATAACTTATCTGATCTCTAGAGGTGGAAATCTCACTTTTCTTGTGGTCTCACAATACCTTTCATTGTGAAAAATTCCTTATTAGTCTTTGAAGTTTGATGAGCAACTCCATTTTCTTTAAATGACTGGATCTGTTTCATGTAATCTATTTAACAAAGAGGGCACAGCACATTTTTTAATAGTGAGTGGCTTTACATTGAGGAAAAATGCCCCCACCCTTGGTAAATCTACAGCTATGACTCTAGTAATAAGGAAGTCCTAGTAATCTCATTAGTTGTTGATGTGAACAGTAAAGTTTTCTTCTATGGTTTTAATTCAGTACTAGGTAATACAGCATCCCAGAGTCCAAGACTTGCATGGACACAAGCATTCCCTTCACAGAACATATCTGACTACAACATATGGCACAGGCACTACAAAGACCAGCATCAACCCACACTTCACACAGATGTCTGTGGAAAACCAAGACAACTCCCAACAGAGGTGAAAATCTGACACTGAAAATTATTAGGGACAGCAACCAGTCATATAGGCAGCATGTCCTTGTGCAGAAACACCAGTATTCCTGCTCTGTCCTGCACAGCTCCCCACAAATCCAGGGCTGACACTGCAGTAGACTCTGCTCCTCTGGGTTGTGCCTCTTCCCCTGGTGACACATTTTCACATAATGAACAGGTAGATGAATCATTTCATAACTGTTAACTCTACTTTGCAACATGTAGGAGCAAGCATAACAAGATTTTATCTATTTTCTTACTCAACTATTTACATTGGAAACCATGTATGAGGCAAGTAAAGAGTTTTGCTGCAGGGGATGATTCAGCATTAAAATTACTTATAATTCAATAATCAGAGTATGAAAGCATAGAGGTTTGTAGGGAAAAATGGAGGCACTTGCTTCCTGAAGAATCTACAGCTGTGGGAAACAAGCCAATAAAAATTGGAAACATTTCAACACAGTTTGAGAGGATTTTAAAAATTGAGCAAAACAATACTTGAACCATATGTGTGTGAGACATACAGAGTTTTGTCCTTGGAAGAACCAATAACTATGAACTAATAATGGCAACTAGAATATTATTGTTCTAAATGAGCATAACAAAACCCCTATAATAATAGGATTAATAAATCGGCATCAGTAAAAGAACAATCAATCTTGCCATTTGATTTTTTTTTGTGCTTTTAAAAGAAAAGCACATCACACTTGTTTTCCCTTTTTTCCCCAGAAACATACATTATGTAGTAATCAGTGGCTGAGCCACATGTATGCAGGATCCAAATATTTCATTTAGTAAAATATTGTGACAAAAAGATTCTTCAGTCAAACTAAAGATATAAATGCAATGAATATTTCAGAATTTTACCAGAGCATTTTTTACATAATTTTCAACACAGAGCTAGATTACCATTACTACTGTTTGACTACTATGAGTCTATGAGCACAGCGAGCTGTGCAACTCACTGCCATGGGACATTTCAAACTGTTGAGTTCAAGGTGTTACCTGACATAGTAATGGATGAAAATAATAAAGGACTATGAAACATGAACTTTTGATCAAGAAATCCCAAATCAAAAACTGAATTCACAAAAATAGTGATATTTTTCTGTCCTTTTCTTCCATCTCTTCAATGCATCAGATATCAACCACTGCCATAGACAGCATATGGGTCTTTTTAGGGCATTTTTTCTGGATTTTTTAGACCAAATATAGCCATTAGTATGTTGCTAAGTACATTTCTAGACCTCAATCCCCAATAACACACTTCATAAGAGTACTATATGTTACTTGATAATACTTAAGAAAAACCATCTGCAAAATTGTCTCCTATGCAGGCTGAAAACACATAGCACACCTCAGTATTCTGAATGTTGATATGCAACCTGCAAATCAGAAGTTATATTTAAACCTACACCAAGTGCCAAAATAAAGTCAATCTATTTTTCAGATGATTTGCAAGAATTCAATAGTAATAGTGGAAGATAATGAAATATAATTTTCACTAGTTTTACTGCAGCAACTTGGCACAAACAAAGTGAAAAGACTCTTTTGTCCCCCAGTTCACAGAATAAGCTGGAGGGGAACATCGCTAAATTGTCCTTTCTCCTGGCCTAATACACACTGAGTTTGTGCTTACATTAGGAATTTGCATCACCTGTTATAGCAGATTTGCAGAGTAAAACAGATGGTGCCGAGCACCTGACATCCACATTATCTATTATTCTGAGGGGATATTTTGGACTAACTTCAATCTGCTCTTATGGACAAGCATGCATTAGTGGTTACAGTGCATCTGGTGTGTCTCTGGGGTCCATCTCTAGATTTGCTTTCATCAGTTCAGTTTACTTTGGTAAATCCACTTTGTGCACTCCAGGGCTGCTCTGATGTGGAAACTAAAATACAGTAAATAAGGATGATCAGGGAAAGCCCTTCAAGAGCATGTTCCTGAGACAAATTAAAATGGTATTTAAATGCATTTTATGTCATTCCTGACATTTCCTCTCCTAAACTTGATAGCAGTTTCTTAGCTACACAAACCCTCTGATTGATCTGAATGTCCATATTTAAAGGTAGTCTACATACTAAGCACCTGAATGTCTTCTGTAAGGAACAGCGCTATTTGAGCACAGGAAAGTGCCACGATCAGAACTTACTAGTTCTGAACAGTGGGCCCCCATAAGTTTCATAGAAAGTAAGATTTCTTCCATAATCATGCTGGCACTGGCCTGTTTTACTCTTGCTGGAAAAGGTGTCATGCTAATTTGAAAGAAGGAAGAAATTGCAAGTCCCGCTTCTACTGGAATCAGAATTAGGAACAATGAGTATGTTCATCCTATAACCCGTATGAAACCAAAGCTGGCATCCATCAGTGATGCACACAACCAGATTAATGGATTTGTCATTCAGAAGATTGTGTAAAGTTCTATTCATACTTGTTTAGGAAAGGTTAATTCACTCGGAAGTGGTACAGAGAAAGAACTTTATCTGTTAAAGGATAATGCTGGCAAATGAAAAGGGGATTCTCTTGTAAGAGGAAGACTGGGAACAGCCTTCCACTGAGAAGCAGGTGTAAGAAACCCATGTGTCTTAAGTATAGCTCTCAATGCCTTTCTGAAAGCAACTATGACATTTGGTTTCCTGGAAGAGATGGCAAATGGACTGAAAGAGATCTAGGCAGCTTCTTTCAGTTTTAAACCCTCAGCCAATTCTTCATATGCCAGAGCTAAGGGAAGAAAATAATGCTCAGTATCTTTTTCATCTCAATAAATTAATTGTTAATATAAATAATTTGTAAACACTTTTTCTAGGGTTAGTGAAATGCAAGATTGAATTAAAAAAAAAACAAACTCCCAAAGCTTAGGGTTTAGTTTATTATTGAAATGCCATCAATAATAAATTTTTACAGCAAAAGAAAACCAGAACAAAACCTCATTTATCATTTATCATTAACTACATCTAACAACCTATTGGATCAAATTGAGTTCTAATGTCATGGGGTCACTTCTAAAAACACTGAAGAACTCTATCTTCCTCCATCTCCCTGGGGAAAATCCAGGACACATCTCATACTGAGAACTTATTCAAGATGAATTACCCAAGGATGGATGGCAGTTCTTCATTGCATCACTCAGCCCATTAGGCCTGAAGCTATATTTTTCCATACCATCCTTATGTCAGCATACACAATGCTAACATAAAAGGCCTGTGCAGTCCATTTGTTTGATTCCTTAGAAGATGCTTTTGAAAGAGAAATAATGTGATTATAAAATTTCATTTCAGATCTTGGGCATAACAAAATACATGCCCTTTTTTTTCTTCTTTAAATGTAAGGCAAAGAGCTGCTTGATTTCTCTTGTTGAATTAAAATGAACTAGAAGACAAAGCATGTGAAGTAAAAATCCTTCAAGCATCATCCCTTTAAATCACTGCTTTGTGGCAGAAAAGAGACTGGCTTTTCAGCATATGAAAATATTATTATATAGCTTGGCTTTGTGGTTTTAGGTTGTAGACCAAAGAAGAATGTTTAATTTGCTGAGAAAGATAAATCTGTTTCTGTTTTGCATTCCACAAGTATTCCAAAGCATATTTTCTTGTGTGATAAATAATTGTTCAAGACATCTGTCAGATTGCTCCCAGTGCTTGCATTGGGTTCAAAGTAAAACCTCACAACTTTCCTACTTTGCCTTCTACACAAAGTATTTGGACAAAGCAAAGGCAGGAGGCCTTCACATATCCTCAACCCTTTATGAGAATTCCTCACTGGAATCATGCACAGACCCAGAAAAGTCCCACTGGCAAAATATAGCACTGGATGATATTACCAAGGTCCTTCTCATCAGTATCTTGTATCTCAGATCCAGTATGTGACAAGGCCATGCTGGATCAGAGCCACATCCACCCATTGATAACAACTGTTGTAAAATACTTGTCCTGAGAGAAATTACTCCCATCCAGCTCTCATCCTTCTCATCTTGCTGTTCTGGAGGCCCGTGCAGTCACCAGATTTAACCTCTTTGGGCCAGCAGCTCTGCAGCACTGCTGACCTGTGGGTTGCTGCAGACTCACTAGAGCACTGCCTGGACAAAGGACATTTCTGCAGACCACAGCCAAGGACCAGGTACACAATGAAATCTAACGTGGAGTCATCTTCACTGGTTTGAGTTCATCTTATAAAGCTCTTCCACTATTCTACCAACAGCTTCACTGTTATCCACTCACTTTGGACATAACAGGACCTACTTTTGTTTGGAAGACACTTTATAAAGTGGAGGCTGCTCTTTTACCTAAGGAGTTCAACTGCCAGCTCTCCTGAGTGAGCTGAATTCAAAACTGAGGCTATGGAACACTGCATTTCTCTGTCAGTAAAGCAATACATCAAAAAGTCAAGTCTTGTAGAGACTTTTTGAGGCACCATTAGTTGTCATTCACAAAGCAATTTAGGGGTCTAAACTACTGTTTCATTTTTAGTGGTAGGAAAATGAAATTCAGCTGAAGAGCAGTTTTACATCTTATCTAAGATATGCTAAACTGAAAGTCATTTATAGGAGTTACATTTGCCTTGAGACTTGTAGAGGGAGAAAGCAAGGAAAACTAACCAGATACTCTCCAAAATATGTGTCTTATATTTTGGAACATTATTCACCAGAGTGACAGCAAGATTTAGAGCTAACCCAAACCTGGGATGTTCCCATTGCAACAAGAGTCTGCCTTTGCACTGACAGAATTAATAACAGCTGACTGCTAGCTAGAGAATGTATGTCCACTACTATGTGCAAACAGGTGTTTTTACAGAAGGAACAAAATTAAATTTTCCATGAGATTTGAACAGTGGGTGTTGCTTCAATTGTCAGAATGTCTTTTAAAAAGTCTTCTGGTAACCTTAGTGTTTTATTTTTAACCAAGACACACGCAGACAGACAGAAAGAAAGTCAGACAGAAAGATAACTCCTACCCTCACGGGCTGCAAAGCCACTGCTGCCTACACACAGCAAACCCAATAGGCAGGCCAGAAAAAGAACGTCACATGTGCCCGAAGATCCAAAATAGAGAAAGGTCAAGTATAAGGGTCAAGATAGTTACATGACGAGTAATGAGATTCAGCTCTGGGGAATTTCTTTGCATTCAGTCCAATTTCATAATGTTTGTAAGCAGTTTTAGTGTTCCAAGCAAACACCACAGCAAGTGTAACCTTTCTGAAACCTTAGCAAAGAGGCCAAGGCTGAAAGTACATCATACCCCCAAAAGTCTTTTTAGAGACAAGATCTCTAAAATAGGTTTGGAGGTATGTGAGCCAAACACACAGAACTTTGAACTATAGTAGTGCCTCCTAAAAGGGTTATTATAAAACAGATACTAAAGCTACTTTTCTGAGCTCTAGCACATCTGACAGTACTTAAACTTCACCGATTTTACTTAAATTTCACAACAATTGTAAATAAATGCAATAATAATAATAATAATGCAGTTGAATGGTGATCTCTTTACTATGTACTGTCACCAACGTACTTCAGCTCCAAGACTCATCTGCCAGAGGATTATGCTGAACTTCACCAAATGCTATTACTTTGCAGGAGAACATGAACAGGCACATTGCACTTAATCAAAATCAAAATCCTGATGTGATTA
The DNA here is from genome assembly GCA_027886175.1 of Phylloscopus collybita. Classification (NCBI taxonomy): domain Eukaryota; kingdom Metazoa; phylum Chordata; class Aves; order Passeriformes; family Phylloscopidae; genus Phylloscopus; species Phylloscopus collybita. The sequence continues at coordinate 13,083,789 of JAJNNQ010000075.1, read as the reverse complement.
TTTGATATTGCTGAAATTCCCAGATTAACTTCCTGTGATTTCATGTTGACAAAGCAGGCACAACATCAAACATGGGATGAAAAAGTTTTCCTGCGTTTCAATCTGCCAACCACAAGCCTGACAAATTTTGCTTCCCTTGCTCCATTAATTATTTTGGGTTTGTTTCTCAAAAAGCTCTTTCAGAAAGTTGAACAGAGAGTAATAAACATGCATTACTCATCAGATCCTGGAAATCTCGTTGGATTTATAAAAAGCTTTCAGAATAAATGGATCTCAGTTCTAATGCTCTACCACAACATTAATGCCGTTGTACTCACCAAAACAACCCAGAGGCAAGTCACTGTGCTGGCATAAGCAGGAGCCTGCTCTGAATATTATTTTTTAATGTTTTTCTTTGAAAATTTCCTTATGCAAAAGATGAAGAGCTTCCAAATAGATGTTACACAGGATCTGTCTGTAGGCAGGTTTTAATTAAACTGAACTCATATACAATTCCATATAACTAAATGGGTTAAATAACATTTTGAAAGATTTACTGCACTGCTAACATCTCTAAATTTGCATCTGGAAGTATCTTACTAAATCACCAAGTAAACAAAAACTTATTAAAGCAGGGACTTATACTAGATTTAATAACCCAACTTCTTCTGTAATAGCTACTGACACAGCTACTAATTCATGACTTTCTTGCGTACAAACCTGAATTTTCTAAGCCAAGACAAGAACCACACATTTGTGGGTTTTCTTTTTTTTTTTTTTTTTTTGGGGGGGGGGTGGGGGGGTGGGGGGAGTTCATAGTGGTTTTCCTGGGTAAGAAAGCCAGCCCAGTATCTGAGATACCAAAAGTGCCCCTGCAGCAGAGATTAGAGGCAGGCAGGGATGCAGCTTTTGTAAATCAGAAACAAACATTCCACCCTACAGTTTCTAAATTCATTACTCGACACAGGGTTTTGCTTCAGACCAGTATGATGAGGCCTTACAAAAGGAGGGAGGAAGTCAGGAAAGAAAGCAAAATAAAAGCAAATCATGCCACTACCTTGAGAATGGGATGAAAATCCCTGCTGTCTCCCTGGAGCTGGACGTGTCCATCACATTCCAAACTCGCCAGCAAAGTTTGGAGGGATGAAACAAAAAGGGTTTACCAAGAAAACGGAGAGAAGACAAAGCAACCCACAAACAAACAAACAACCCCCCCAAAAACCCCAAACCCAAAACAAAAGCCCCAGAAGAAAAGCTGTGTGTCTCTCCAGGCTGATGTCTGGAGCTGCAGTGCATCCCAGAGCCTATCTACCTCTGCGAAGGGACTCACCACAAGCGTGCAGCACAGGAACTTGTTCATTGTGGTCGGTGGAAGAAACCTCAGCGCGCTGGGAATCAGGCAGAGTCAGCGCCAGGCTCCAGCAGCTGCTTACATTCCCAACATTAAAGACACGATATATATATAGTCCCGGTGTAACAGGAAGCTTGGGCTCAGCTTTGATCACACATTCCCTGCCATGACCAAACTTTTCTCTCGCGCACTCCCCCTCACCTCCCCCCACCCCCCTTTTTTTTTTTTTTTTTTTTTTTTTTTTAAGGAACCTGTAAAACTTGGTGACTTAATGGAACCCTTTGAGCGCCGTAACCACAGACTGGAAAATGCAGGAGGGAGTGTCAGGGGCTGGCCAGGGGAGGGTTTAATTGCTTTCTGTCTGACTGTCTGGCTGTGCCCTCCTGCGCCGCGCTCTGCAGCGGGGCCGGAGGGGAGATCTCCGATCCCTTGGCTCGGCTCCCCGGAGGCTTCCAGCAGCCGGGCTGGCTGGAGGCGAAGGCCGGGGCGGGGAAGCTGAGGAGAAGGAGGGTCCCCGTTTGCTCCCGTTCCCTGCTGAGACAGGAATGCGAGGGACGGCGCCCGCCTCTCTCTCTCCTGGGCTGCCGGGCGCCGCCGGCCTGCACCGGCCCGAGGGGTTTGGCCCGGGGGAGAGGCCCGGGGGAGCGGCCACACTGTGATTGTCCAGCGACACTCGTGTCTTCAGCATGTTCCTGCCCACAGGACAAGCCCCACGCAGGGAGCTGTTCTTCCTTCCCCCCAGTTTAAGTTAGAAAAGGGCATTTTCCTAAAGCCATAAGGATCAAACCCTGCTGTTCGTGCTTTCCGGGGTTGCTCCGAGGGCTCCGTGGAAGCCCCGGGGAACCTGTGTGTGCCGGGTGTGGAGCAGGGGAAAGATGCAGAGAAAGAATTTCTTTTCCCAGCCTGCAGATAGCTATAAAGGATTATGGGAGCCTGTGGGATCCTGGGATAGAAGCCAAACCTGATGTGCCTCCAGATTTCACAGATGGTTTTCTCTCGCTTTTCACAGGCCAGACCAAAACCTCAGCTCTGGATATACCAGCTCTTGAGCGTTTGAAACTGGGGCCCCTGTTGGCACTGGGCTGTGCAGTTTTGCCCCTTTGAGTCACAAGGCTGAGCAGGATTGGCAAGAGTTAGGTGGAAAAAGCCTGCATATTATTTCATAAAAATTCAGCTGCACTGTCTGGAAACCATCATCTTCAAGGACAGCCTCACACGTGCCTCCTTTCAAATCCATAGCCATTTGAACATGCATCAAGCATAACCTAAGATTGAAACAGATGCTGGTTACACTTGTCAGGATGATAAAAATTCACGACACTTGAATTAGTGGCAAGTTGTCTGCAAGAAGTGATGTGAAAACTGGCACAGGAAGCCTACCACCTGAGGGATCATTGTTGGTATTTGATGGATAGTAGTCACCACTTGATTGGTATTGTACCTGGAATGGATGATGCAAATGTTCCTGTAATCTTTTCAGAACTTTTTAGTACATTAGCAGTTATTCTTAAATATGTTTATGAACGTACTGCCCAGATAAAAGCACAGTAATGCCAATAGATGAATTTTACCTGTACATTCCCACATTTTCATTGTGTGTCAGTGGGGAGGATTGTTCCTGGACGTCTTTGAGCATGTCAGGATAGCTATGTGTGAGTGTGGTATTCTCTGTACAGGGACCAACTTCAAATGCCAACCATAATGCTACAGCAATTCCATCAGCAGAAGTTATTAAGTTCATAAGTAGAAGTTTAAGCTAAACTACTTTTATCCTCTCAAATGCCAAGAGCTGGACATGGCAATGTGCCTCCTCTGATTGGAAGCAGCTCCAGTGTCAAGTCAGGGGATCCTAGGAGGTGGGTGAGGCCGATTGCTTTCATCTCAGATACAGCAGAAAGAAAAGCACCAAACATGTAGCAAGCTCGCTGTGGTTAATCAACACTGTTATGTCAATTTCAGTGGGCTTTGGATGAGGCTATGTCTTCTCATTTGGCTCATCAGCTCATATGGCTGATACTAGCTATAAATGTCAAACAGCTGGCTCTGTAGAGAAATAAAATTATATCTCCTAAGCCTATTTAAACAGCTTAATGTGTATGGACATTAGTTCACATCAGAATTTTCTAGAGATGGAAATATTTTATGCAATTAACCAGACCAGAAAACAAATTAGAAAGCCATTAAAATTCTTCAGCTGAAAATGGTGGTGTAATTCAGAAGTGAGATCTTTTTCAACACAACTATGTTGTGTGTATTTTTGTTCAGAGTTAGATATGCTGACTTCTCTGAAAAGACATTTTTCATCCCTAAGCAGTGAAAAACTGACAGAGGTTAATGAGAAGAAAACAGATCATTTTCAAGCTCATTCAGCTAAATGGAAGGGGTGCAAGGTGTATCTGTTTCAATGACGATAGCATGTTGGGACAGCTGTTAAGGAGACCATCATCCTAACCAAACATGAACATGAAAGTTTCAACTATCTAATCTCATTGGAGTCTGTAGAACTGGCTGTGGATGTTAGGAGAGAACTGTATGCTTGTACTTAGCATGCTTGATCCTGAAATCACACACACAATAAATACAGGATCCCACACTGCCATTTTCAATGTCACTTTCCAAAGAAGAACTGTGCTTTAACAAGGTTTAAACTGCAGTTTGAATGTTTTCACAAGTGTTTTACAATGTTGCCACTTTGCCTTTGGGAATTAGTTAAGATGTGCTTTTGCAGAGCATAGAATCATGGGACAACGCAGGAAACCCTGTAATAAACACTTGTCTATGCTACAAAAAAGTTGTTCTCAGCAGTGTTTAGAAGAACCACATTTGTGACTACATGCCATAACAGAGAAGGGACACAGCCTGAAATTATTTTTAAAAATTTAAGTACCTTAAAGTATTCATTATTCATAGTATAGTTTACAGACTGCCATAGGAAAAGAAACTAAAAATATCAGGTTTTCTTCTTTTACTAACAAACCTGAAGTGTTGAGTATTACAGACATTAAGTACTCCATTCCATGTTACAGGAATACAATTAGCTTAATTTAACTTAATTAATTAAGTCATTAATTAAAAGTGATGCAGAAACATCACTCTAGTTAACAGAAATGGTTCACTGCAACTTGTAACAGTACATAAGACCGGAGAAAAGGGAAACTGGCATTGGGCAGACTGAAGGCTGCCCACACTATGTTGCTTTCAGTCTGCAATGATGTGCTTTTGCTAGGACATCAACTTATTGATTCACTAGTAGTCATATTTCCAGACAGTTATTTATCTTTCCCTGTTTTTTATCCTCACTATTTGTATTGCTGTCCTGGATATTATTATTGTTGTAAATCTATTTTTGTTTCCATGCATCATTATAATCACCAGGTCTATAAATGGCTTTGCTCTTCCAGCCTGTCTGATATCTGGAAAAATTCACAAGTCCTGACCAATGAGTTGGTGCTGGCAGGTGAACACTGCCTCGCTGAGTCATCTCAATATATCAGTGTGATGTTTATTGAGCTGAAGCAACAAGCAGTGGGAAGACTGTGGCTTCAGGCTTGGGACTTAGAGTTCACCTCATGTTGCATTTAGAGAACACTCAGAATTCATCATTAAGAGATTTCTGTCAAACTGAGGGGAAGAGGAATCTCAAAAAGATCGATTGGCTCTGAAAGCAAACATATTAGTAGCTGCAAGAAGACAACAATCTGGAATTCTACCATGCTATTACAGCTGTCCCTTATAAATGAATCTCTCTCCTTAAATTGTAAGAGCTGATGATCTGAACTATCCTGAGAACACTTTGAAAATGGAGGCTTAAAGAAAACTGTTAATCTGCAGGCAGTGTGGTGGTGCAGGTAGCAGCAAGTTGTGTCTCAGATTTGACCAAAGTAGGAGAAAACCTTCTGCAGCTATTGCCCCATCCTTTTTCTCTGATATAACTCAGAAACCTTAGGGAAAAGATTTCATGCCTATATATACTGAAGAAAGAGAAAAAGTATTTAGCTAGTAATATTGTCAAGAGAAAGTTTCTATCTACATGATTATCTTCGTGTTAACTATATGGCTTGTATTATCTTATAAGTGGATTTGCCTTTTTTTTTTTTTTCATTGAGCCTTTGGCTTGTTTTGTAAATCTGAGGTGTATACATGGGGCTAATATACAAAAAGGAAAATCCCACTTGTCAAACCGTGTCCAGAGAAGGAAATATGGAGCTTTTCCTATCAAAACAGAACTTGATTTGGATTATAGGATTTGAAGGTTGCAATGGAGGAACTGGAAAATTAGGTCACAAAAAACGTATAGCATTATCATAAAAAGAAAGAAAGAAAGAATTAAATAAATTAAATAGAAACATCTTCTGCAACTTCAAAGTGAAGAAGGACATATATATTCTTTGCTGTTTGGGCTTGTCTACCTAGGGAATTAAGTTAGTTTGTGAATTTGAAGAGTCCTGGTTCCCTGTGTGGACACCCTTTGTTAGTAGATCGTGTTATCTTCCCTAGGATTGACACCATGTAATTCAGCTGGATTTGTGAATGTTTCAGGTTGTATGAACAATTTGAACTAGCTGAGATCAGATTCCTACCTTTCAGATGACTATAGTTCAGGGTAAGCCCCCTCTTTCTATAGGGGCCGCCAAATTGCTGCACAGTAAATTTACATCCCAGCCTGCTTCACAGACACTCCAACCTACAGGCAAACCAGCATGAGCATAAGGAATGCTGAAGAGCTGTGAACTGAGAAATGACAGTTTTATTTAGCCATTCCTGCCCTTGCCATTTTTGGCCTTGAACTTTTTTCCTATCTTGATCTCTGTGACATCAGGCAGCTTGAGGCAATGATTCAGATCCTTTAAGTACTCAGAAACCTTTAAGTTTTCTGAAAAACTGTTGTAAACCCTCTTTGATAAGAAGGAATTCATTGTTCCCAGAATCAACATTTCCAGTTAACACCAGTAAGCCAAAAGTGAGACAACACATATTTTACCGAAAGCTATGGAAACTGGAACTGAAACAAGACAGGCTTTAGCCAGTAAGATTTTCTGGCTAACGGATTTTTCTTTTTTGTCTCTACTAATTTGCTTGCTACTCTGTAATTGAAGGTCACTGGTTAAGGAAAATGGTCCTGTAAGCTCATGAGAAGCATCTGCAATTTCATTTCTTTCAGTCTGACTTCATTGTGTATATTTGGGCAGTATTAACATGGCACCAAGTTTCCCTCCTGGTTTTCCACATACACAGGATTGTCAGGCCAGAAACGATGCCACTTTCAGTCTTCAAGGAACTTTGCATGGAGGTCTGAGGGTTTTTTGCTCCATGTTCTGAATTCAAATCTCTTACACCCTGGCTTCATTCAACTGTGAACCACCTATTGGCTTGTGCAGCTTGATGGACAGCCTATATAATTTACATCCAAAGAGTTTCACCACCTGTGGATTGCTAGGCTCTCCCCTTTCAACCAGGAAAGTAGTTAAAGTCAGCTGGCTGCTCCTGGACACGGGACCTTGGCTGCTTCTTGTGACAGTAAATACAGTACAGCAGGGGCTTTCAATGCCGAGCAATCTGAAATACAGGTGAGGTAAGAGACTGGAACCTCAAGTGTAGACTTTGCTGAGGTTAGACAGAAAAGCTACTGTGAGAGAGTACAGTCTTTTAAAGGAATCAACAAAATAAGAATATTTGGTATAAAAGCAATATCATTCAGCTGCAAATATCAAGCAATCTGCATGACAATTCTATGAGTTGCACAGATATGTAGATAACATTACAAATACAGTGATTTCAGTCACAGAGCACTGTTTTTCTCCTTATTTATAGGAAGTTCCTGGAAGTTGTCTGTCATATAAATGCCATGCTGTTTTGAATTTCTCCAGCAGCATTTCCTTTTCCCACTGAACTGAGTTAAAGCATTTTGTCCACACCTTTGAAAGTGACATGGTCTTTTCCCTTACTATTTATGTCTCTCTTCATGTGGCTTCTGTTTCCTTTTCCATGCTGCTGAGGCCAGTCTCAGCTTGCCCATTTCCCCCCAACCACCTCTAGGTCTTCCTCATTCATAGATCACCCTTCTTGAACGAATATTGAAGACTCTTCACTTACTACTCTACCCACCTCTCTGGCTGGGAGCAATGAGTGTTTGACGGGCAGGCATAAGCATATGCAATATATGTGTGTATACATACTACAAAAAAGTATGTACTTCCCTGTCTTCTACTTGCTGTATTTTTAAAAACATTCTACAATTTCTCATGTATGCTGCCATCCTGTACAACAGGCAGGTTGTACAGCACCACAAAAAAAACCCCAACAAAACAACAAACCAACCCATTTACAACTATACACAGAAACAATCACAATAAAGTAACAATGTCAGTAATGAACACCCAATATTTTCTCCCCAAAATGACTATCAGAATTAATTTGAAATTCCTTGTACAACATCAACTCTGCAGCTTCTGACTTGAAAGGAAGTGAGAGCAATGGTGCAAGCCAAGAAAAAAAAAAAAAAACAAACCAGGGACCTTTGTGAAGTAACAGAGAAGTAATATGCAATTTGTGGATGATGGCAAAAGTCACTGGGAAAGCTTGCCATGTCCCTGCAGAAATACCACATGCTCATGTACTCAATGCTCTGAAGCACCTTTTAGGTAATTTTGTTTGTGGCTAGACTTCAAGCATAATAAAGCTTTTGTCCTTTTCTTGGCAGAGAAGGTTGAAAACCAAAAACAGGAGTGGGGAGGAGATGGAAGGAATTTCAGACTCCTCAGGAGAGGCATTCCAGCTGGTGTGGACTGTGCTACATCCTTCCTGGATGCTGCAGTGCATTCCTTTGTTTCCTCTGACCAGAAATTTTCTTTTTGTTTAGTCCCTCAGTGCCCTGCAAAGTATGTGGTACCTCTTCAACAATGTGGAATGCATTGCAGAGTCTTTATCTTCCAGCTGTGAAGTTTCCCCAGATTTAGCATTTTTATCACATGCTGCCCTTTACTGACTGTGTTAAAAGAACTATTAATTATTGGTTTTAATTTCTCTTATTCAGCACTGAGAAGTGAGTTAAATTAAGCTTTGGTGGAAGCAAAACTAACTGTCAGCTTCATGCATATTCATTCTTCTTCACCATAAACGCAGCAGGGTGGCATCCTGAGAGCAACAACACAGATTCCAGTGCTTCACCCAGCAGGGACCAGGACTTTTAAAGAGATTACCCAGAGTCAATGATTATTGTCCACAAGGGAACTCACTGATTTAAAGATTTTGCATCTACCATACTGTGCCTCAGTTACCACTGGGAGTTCACTATTTGTCATGCATTGTGAATTTTAAACATTGGACATTTGACTTCTCTGGGTGTGTATGTGTGTTTAAGATACCCCTCTTCCCTGAATCCACCTTTATTCATCCCTCCAAAAATGTATAAACTTGCCTCTGAGCTTTCTTCTAAGCTTGTCCTCTCCCAGTGGGATTTTGCCTTTGAAGCTTACCCTTAACTTTCTAGCCTCTGCCTTTTTTTTTTTTTTTTTTTTTTTTTTTCCCATGGAGATGTCCTATACTTCCATATTTCTAGAGCTACAGGGATCTTCTGGCCTGCTCTGAGAGTAGGCAATACAACTTTGCATACTGTAAGACAAGTTTGCATATTACCATGCTCCTTTTCAATCAGGATTCAAGAATATCACCACTAGGACAAATATTAAAGAAGGAGCCTAGAGTCAGTGGTGATGGGCCATGAACCAAGCTCCTTTCCATGAACAAAAAATTAAAGGTTCCTCTCAAGCTTTTAGTAAGAAGCTTATTTTTTCACAGGAGTAAAGAAGAACTTGCTTGATAAATCCATGTATTGCAGGTCCATGTATTGATCTTTAGTGAAATTTCCCAGTAAGTGTTCCTGCAGCTGCAAGTTCAGCTCTGGGAGATGGAAGCATGGCTCCTTGGCAGTCTGCTCTTGGACTGACTTATGACTCAGGAGGCTTGAGAAACAGAAAGTAAAATAAGAGGGAGTGAGTGTTCACCCTATTAAGTATTAACACAGAAGAGATCAATATACTTCTTCCTATGTGAAAACAGATTTTGCAAACAAGTAAGAATAGTAATAATAATGACAACTTTAAAGTGGTCTTTCAGTTAAAGAATTCAGTGCTGTTGCTTTAAGTTGTTGATGCTGACTGCACAAGGAAAGCTAACAGCATTCTGATTTGTTGCAAGAACTTCTCCCTAAAATGTAAAAGCCTTTCTTATCAGACAAAGCCTTTCCCTTCTCTGCTTCTGCCATCTTTTTTCGTATTGCTATAAAAAGGCTAGCAGTAAATGTCAATGAAAATGAAGGCAATGTGGAAATACATAGAAACTGCTGCTCTGGTCTTTTTTTTTTTTTTTTTTTTTTTTCCCTGTGAATTCTTTTACATAATTTTGATCTGCATCCAGAGCAGTTTGTGGAGGCACAAAATAGTGCATGTGGAACAGCAGGCAAGAATGTGGAATGAATACTAATGCACTCAAACACCCTCCCCCAAGCTCTCTAAGCCTGAAAAATCCTTCTGCAGCATAACTACTAGTTCCTGTGGAGCCTGCTTATATCCTCATGGAGGAAAGCCCTTTAGTATTTAATACAAAATTATTATCTTTTCATAGAATTTTTGAGCTGTTGGAATTTAATGCAAAATTTCATCCTTTCCGTATAATAGCTTGAAAAAAAAAATCTCTACAGACTACCATGAATAAATTCTAAAAGGTTTTTAGGGAAGGTTTTTCAGGCCAATAATACTTTTATATAGGACATGTCTGAATTCCTTTTGATAAATAAAATGTGATTTTTTTCACAATTTTTTTTCTTGAACTAAATTGATTTTACAGGTAAATTTACCAGCACAAATGTTTACTCTTCAGTGTAAGAGGAGAACAAGAAAGGAATACCTGTGAAAAACAGAAGAAAATTGAAAGAATTAAAAAAAAATCACCTTTTTTTCCTGAAAATATATTATCATTTCTGGAAGGCTAAATACTTAAATTATTCAAGTAAAAATAATAAAAATTATTTAAAAATTCAAACCTTTTAGGCACAAAATGCCACAAAACACCTTTCTTTATCTTCTAATTTCAGAGGTCTAATTAAAATCTGGCTTATTACTCAGACATGTCAGCTGAAGTCAGTTAAGTGCACAGTACGGAGTTTGAGGCCAGACTGGTATCAGAGCATTTTTTTTCTCTAAACCAATAATTCTGTGAAAAGGAGCATGTGATGTCTGGCCTGCAATAGCAGGAAACAACAATCAGTGACATTCCCTTTTCTGCTCCCTCTGCCTCCCATTTCTCATAAATTGGGGATTCATTTTTCCTTCCATTCTGCCTATAGAATGACTTTACATGCTCAGAGTGTAAATATACTTAGGTAACCACGCAGAAGGACAAATGTAATATTTCAGTCTTAAATGTGCATTGGATACCTCTCTTTCATAGAGATTCAAGGAACTCCAAGGACAAAGTGGCTGCTGTTCCTGCTTCTATGCAGTTTGAAGTTGCAAACAGACAAAAAGCATCACAATTCCATAACTAAGGACAGCAAATTTACTATTTATAAAGCTGGTGTGGTATGGGCTGTTTGCAGATGTTTACTTCCCCAAGGCCATTTCTCCACAAAAGGCCAGGGTGGCCCAGTGTAAGGCTTTTGAATGAGCTGACTTCAGTTCTCTGCTGGGGCATCACCTCACCTGTGCATTCCCAGCTAAACATCCACACTGGTCTCCAAGTTATTTTGGCTCTCCAAGAGGAGATGGGATCTGACAATCTTGCAAAATTGAGCCTGTCATGTCTTTTTTGCCTTTTTAAAAATTCTTTTTTGGGTAAAACCCCATAAACTTGTATTGCTAACAGCTGGATTCTGCAATGAGAGGAGCTGTATGATTACCTTGGGTAGGTAACAAAGAAGTAGTGCTGACAGGCCTTGGCATTTAGCATGCTGACTGTGACAATGGAAAGATTTATTCAAAACTACTGCATCAATTAGAGCACGTATTTTATTTCACTGCAATATGCTTCTTGGTGTTTTGCTTTGTAGCTTATTTAGCAAAATAAGCTCCCTGTTGAATATATCAGCTGACTGTTAAAATGAGTGAAAATCCATGGCCTTCCACAGCAGCAGTACGCAGAAAAGAGAAAACCAAATTAAATCCAGACATGCTGATGAGAAGGGTGAAGGAGATTAATCAGACACTCTGGCAATGGCAAATGCCAGACAGTGATAGTTATCTCTCCATCTGCCTTCTCCCTGTCTCCTGGTGGTTGGAGTTGATTTGACAATGGGGGAGGTCAGAACCCAAATTAATGCTCTCTTTTATGGAATCTCATTGTCCCACAGTGAAGAGCTGCTTCTTCCCTTCCCTCATCTCCATTTATGTTCAGGCAGCTTTGCCATCTTTCCCTTATTTCACACCTCCCTCCCCCACCTTACTCCACCTTCTATCCAAAAAGGAAGATGCATAAAGCTATGATGTTTTTTGCTGCTACTACCATATTCACTTTCCTTGCAAGTTGTGACATCTCTTTTGGGGCCTGTCTTGACTGTTTGCCTTGCATACTTCCCTGTTTTACATTCATCACAATGGGACTGTGACCTCTTGAAAATTTTCCAAATAAATAAGGTTAGGTAAGGTCAAGCATGAGGCAGTGGCACTGCAGTCATGAAGAGCAGTGTCAGGCACTACTTCAAACATCAAATCAAAACTCCAGTGTACGATGCTGTGCCACTCCCTCACCCTTTTCCTACTTAAGCAATAGTCATTAGTAACAGTCAGAATGGCTGTATCTGTGTTGTTGGACTCTGGAGAGACAGAAAACAGCACAACAGCTAAGGGCTATAAATCTTGCTCAGCAGCCAAGGGCTAGTTGAGCATATGCCAGCCAAAATATGGCTGGTATGCAGCTATTACTGTAAGGCAATCAAGTTATCCCATAACTAGTGAACAACCCAGGACTTGTTGAACTCTCCTGCACAGCTGCAGAGTTGTGTGCCAGGGTTGTGTGCCCCTTGAGTAAGGATGCCTCTCAAGATTACTCCTCAAGGCTAAGAAAATCCTTGTCACATCAGATACCCAGTAGGTGAATTGCGAATAGGAGTACTGAAACTCTGAAATCTTAGCTAAGTCATATAAAGACTTCATTGTGTATTGATGATCATACAGACATAAATCATTGACCAAGTCTGGGACTAAGCCTGAATCCAGCCACTCCTGAAAATCCCTGCTGGGAAGGAGTTCGGGATGCAAGGGGTTCCCTTCTGAACCTCATGACTCAAGGGAGGATCTCCTGACAGTTTTGCCTGGCACTGTCCCCTATGCAGCACATATCTTTCCATTGAACCTTGTTAAGCTACTGCCACATTTACCACTGAATGGTAACTCACCAATAAAATGTATTGTTGCTTCTGCCTTGCGAGTGAAGCGCACGACTCCATTTGAGACAAGATGAGACTCAAATCATGAGAGGGTCCCCCACACTCCAGCTGGTTTCATTGTATGCCAAGGCCTCATTCCTGGCATATGTAAGTACATGTGCAACTCTAAGTGTGTCAGTGGCCCTCTGCTTTGAATAGGATTACACTATGAAGTACCTTCCTGAACTGGAGCTTCAGTATGGAGTTGAATAGCAGAGAAAAATGCTTTTGAGTTCCATTGAAAAAGTGCTAATTCAAACCCCAGGTAAAATGTAGGCTAGTCTGAACAGCTACGTTATTTCTTAAAAAAAATATACAACCGTCTTGGCAGAGTTCATTTGTTATTGAATTCATTTTTATATGACAAGTTACAGGAAATTTAATAATACCTCATATTTTTCTTTTTTATGGAAACTGTGTGAAAATACTTAAAGCTAACAAATGCTAACAACCTTTATTAGTCTTCAAAGCATAACTAAAAAATTAACTTTTTTCTTTATGATGGTCTTATTTAAAAATCATAGATAGGCACAACTTCTTTCCCTCTGAAAAAAAAAATGGGCAACCTTTTAAAGTAGCTTATATCAAAAAAAGAAAGTGCAAGTAGATATAGATCAAATAGCACCAATATGAAAATAGTTCTAGGTAAAAACCATTTTTTTCTTACTGCCAACCCCTGTGGAAATCCTTTGCTTTCTCACATGTTGAATAGTTGCTTGGGGCAAACATTGGGAATTGAGTACATTTGCCCACCATTGCATTTGTCTCAATGACTTTTCTGCGAAACCACAGTTTGTGGTACCTCCTAAGGGTATTCGCAGCGAAAACTTTGTGCATCATTTTAGGGGTGTTGAAATTACTGAAATACTGTGGTTAAGAGACATACAGGAATTTCCCTTACCAGAAGGAGATGAAGTAAACAAGTAAGAAAATTCAATTTCATCATAAACCCATTGGGGGCTGGGGTTGGGTCACCATGGCAAGCCATATAGAAAGAGTAGCTTGGTTTCCATGTTCATTAAATAGTATTCCTCTCTGCTGAAACTGCTACCAAGAATGCTGATTAATGCTTGCCACTCTCCATTGGACCAACACTGTGAGATGTCTAAATATTCATCTGACTAAAAAACTGTAGCTTCTTGTGACCTAAGTTGTTTCTGAAGCAGTTATTTAGAAGTAAAAAATTCTCCTTTCCTTTTTCAAAACCCCTCTCTCCATCTTAAGTTGTTCTTTTCTTTGAAAAATATTTTGCAAAAAAAGCACAATTAACACCCCCAATCGCTTACTGTTACAATACTGTATTGATGTTACTCAAGGATGATGTGACAGCTGTAACATTTTGCACTATTGGCTAGATTAATGGTATTGGCTATATTAATGAACTCCAGAGCTGAAGAGATAATTTTGCTTAGCAAACCTGCTTGCTTGTACAGCATAGATGGAGCAAATGCTTTGTGCTCACTTACAGAAGATCACAGAATCATAAAATTGTTTGTGTTGGAAAGGACCTTTACAGGTCATCTAGTTCTACCCACATATGTGGAAATCACAAAATACTTAAGGTTGGAAGGGAACACTGGAGGATCATTTAGTCCATCCTGCCAAGGAAGAGTCACTTAGAGCGAGTGACACAGGAACTCTTCCAGGTGGGTTTTCAGTGGCTCCAGAGAGGATGACTCCTTGACCTTCCTGGGCAGCCTGTTCCAGTGCTCTGCCACCCTCACTGTAAACAAGTTCTTCCCCATACTGAGGTGGAACTTCTTGTGTTTTAGTTTATGGCTGTAGGTCCTTGTCCATTTTGAACATGTCCCATTTTGATTGTTGGATCACTCCCTGACACTCTAAATTGTTGTTCCACTCATTAATTACCAACAGCAGAAAAAAAAGAGTGTGGTTTATCTTGATTGTGTACACAGAGCATCAGCTTATCTTTTATGCCATACAATTCACAGAACACCACTCTGGTACCTCACTGTTGAGTTCAGCAGCTTTTGTTCACGTTTTCCAAAGAGACATCTCTGTCTGTATTAAAAGACACAAAGAAGTGGGGAATACACCAATATTCTTGCTATTTTGTCCTCATGGTTAACCAACACCAAAATAATTTTTCTACTGCTTATTTTTGATATCTTCTGATTTAAATTATGTAGACTGTTCTTCCTGATGTCATTTTGAACAACTGAAGCCTCAGTCCAACATCTATTTAAATCAAGGAAGACATTCCTATTGATTACAAAGAATATTGAACCAAGCTCTGAATTATATATAACACTTCTCTGTGGTTTATGAGATGAATGTTAAAGTAAGTCTCTCTTAATTTTCTAGCAGAAAGAGAATATGGATGATAGAGAGAATGCTGCCCTCTCATGGTTTTATGGATAAACATGATCTCATAATACATAAAAAGTACAAAAATAATATTTTAGGTCACTACATGCTGCTCTGTTCTCTTTTAGGTATTGCACTGGCAGACATACTTGCAGCAGGTATCATTCCTACCCCCAAAAATGCTATAAAAGCACTGAAAACACAGCCCATTAATTGCAGACATGGAAGTAATGAAGCCCAAGGAGAAAGGAATGAAGCCCAACTTGCAAGATACAAGGTTGGTATCACTTTCTTTCAGTCAGTTTGTTAAGCTCATCCATTCCACAGACAAACTGTTCAACACTGTGCTCTCCCTGCTGGAGTGCCACTGGGCAAGAGCACCCAGGCGCTCCCCTCCTGGGCACCACTGAGCAAGAGGTACAGAAAGTATCTTTCTAGTTTAAGAGCAAGTCAGTTCCAAGTAACTGGGATCCTTTTCCTCTCCAAATGAGTAATTGCCTGTGCATGCATAAAGAAATAGAAACAGGTACAAAATGGCTGAGAACAAATCAGGCTTCCTACACATCCTTGGTAGCTATTGAACTGTAGGGAACACATCCAGCACACCCAAAATACCTAGTGCATGCAGGACCCAGGGCAGCTGCTGAACAAACTGCAAGGTCAGAGCTGGTGCTGGTCTTCTGCTTCCCTCTGCTCCCTCTGTGCACATTCTCTGCCCAGTTGATAATGACCTTTATTGTCTTCATGACCAGTTGGAAATTCACAATAAAAAACATGGCATTAAACAGGAAGATCCTGTGTGGTGTTTTCCCTAGAAAAGGACTCCTGCAGGCTGTCCAAAGCAGCTTTGTATTTTTTTGTGAGAAATGGATATCATACTGTCTAACCTCAGACCATGAGCTCAATCACATCTCACATTCTGCGGAATCCTTCATGTGCAAAACCATGAAAGAAACTACATCAAGCTGTGCAGACCACTGAAATCTCCAAATAAACATTACCCACATTTATCTGTCACTTCCATACTAGGAATAACCAAATTCCATCTTGACTAACTGCTAAACTATGTTGAATGGTAAAAAAAAAGAGCATGAAATAACTAGTTGTATTTAAACAAGTCGTAGGCCAGAACAGACCTTTAGGTCATGTAGCCTTGTCTCCTGCATAACAAGAATTTCCCCTAATTACTACCAATACGTTATGTTCAACTGTAACAAAATACTCCAGGAAAGCACTGGTGTGAAAATGTCAAGAAAGATAATTTTCTTCCTTTGTCAGTTTGTGAAGGTTAAATCTCTGTCATTCTTAGGAGTTTGAGTATTTCTCCTTCAATTCTCACTGAAATATATCTGTCTGTCTTTCAGTCATCATTTTATAGCCTCATTGACAAAGTACATCTTAATTTAATAGATGGATCTTCCAAACAGTTGTTACTCAAAGGGCTTTTTTAAAGGAGACTTTTTAAAAAAATTGCTTTGTCTCCACAGTGGTATTTTTAATAGTTTTGGGTGTAGTCATGAATATATGTTGTAAAATAAAATTTTGATCCCACATGGGGTAGTAAACCCAGAAGTTATTGCACTGAAAGGGGGAATTCACCCTGCGACTAATATGGCTTACCCATTTTTTCCAAATTGGACTGAGGTGTCTTGGTTCGGCCATACCAAGGCTGAAAAATTCCTTGGATAATAATGGAATATTCAACACAGATCAAATTACTTTGTTTTGGGTCAGGTTGTAATGCTGTAATAGGGTGAATGGCAGCAGAGTAATTCAGGTTTCCAGTTGGTCTCGGGGAGGAAAACCTGTCATATCCATCACAGGCAAACATATATATCTCTCTGAGCACAGACTGTATTTTACTTCTCTTGAGTGTCCTAGAGAAAGTCAGAGTTGGCTTCCCCAGTTACTCATCTCTGTTTCTCCATGGTCCCAGTGTTGCATGCCACGTTAAGCAATTTTAAAATGTCAAAATAATGGTAGAATAAGAATATACTGTAATTTTTTCTCCTTCATTTCTCTGTAGCAGATTTCTGAGTTTCAAGAATCAGCTTACACATAGAACCATATTAAAAACCACATGATCATATCTCTCTGTCTGTTCCCAAAGTAATTGCATCAGAAAAAACATAGGAGAATAAAAGCTTATGACAATTAATATTGTCATATGGACCAAATAAAAGGGTAAATATCTGCTTGGTACATGCTTAGACAAGAGGGCAATTCAGACAGCTAAGCAAGCATACCTTTTCAATTCCTCTGAAAAGACTCAAGTGGAGTAAGTGTCTGGCAAATTTATCAGATAAGGTCCACTTTGGGAACTATCATAAACCTCAAATTTCCATTCCACTAAGAGATCTGATGCTGGCAAAGAGAGATGTACCTAGCAAATTCACAGATCCAAAGTGAAATACTCAAAGATTTACATCCTCTCTGATTTGTATGATGGTGTAAGAGGCTTGTGTCTTATTCAGATACACATCTTGCTAACAAGGCTATCCTGTTACCCAGGCACTCTGGGCTGAAACCATAAATGTTTCCCCCTAATAGAGGGCTACATTGAAATACGACCACTTTGCATTTATCATACTCCACTGAAAATGCATATAAGCAACTATGCAAGTTAAATAAAGTTTGTCAAAAACTACCTTGGCCTTTTGATTTACCCAGTCTGCTGGTAAATGTTGTTTCTTCTTCTCCGCAGCTATGCTAAATACAGCATGGCATATTTAAAATATTCAGGATTGGAAAGCATTTAATTAATTACATCATGCATCTTCAGAATCTTAACCAGAAATATACCTTGCCAAATACATATATTTAGCCAGTGGCTAAACCTAATGTTACAGAAAACAGCTTCAGAAGGCTGTGGAAGCCAAGCAAATGATAAGCAAGCTTTGTAGTCTGAAGCTTTAGAGAAGTGGCTTATGGACAGCACTACAGACTCTCCAGTTTTCAGGATTAGGTGTAGCCAGGCATGAGAGCCATTACCATAACCCAGCCTGGTAAGGAGAATAAATGATATTGCTCCAGAAGTTATTTTCAGTCTGTATTGTCACCAATAAAGTTTTGGGTCTGTTGCTCCACAGGGAACAGAGCTCCGCCTGAAGGGGCTGAAGGGTACGTGCTACAGAGCCATCCACCACTGCACATGAATGAAAGATCTGAGACAAAAGGCATGAAGAATGGGAAATGGCATTTACTCATAGTTGTCTTTGGGTCCACTGAGCCCCAATTTTCCCTCACAGTTGAGCATAGTCAAGTGCCAGGGAGAATTACAGAATCACAGAATCATTTAGGTTGGAAATGACCTCCAAGATTATTGAGTTCAACCTTTGACTGATCACCACCTTGTTAACTAGACCATGGCACTGAGTGCCACATCCAATCATTTCTTGAACACCTTCAGGGATAGTGACTCCACCACCTCCCTGGGCAGTCCATTCCAATGTTTAAGAACCCTTTCTGCAAAGAAATTTTCCTGATTGAGGTGCTCTCACTGTATTGCAGAATTGCTGCTTTTCTCTGTGGAAATCTGCTTATTGAAATAGCTGTACGGCAAAAGCTGCTCCAGACCTACAAAGCAGAGACTTACCTGCTTTATACATGTTTTGCATTAGCTGTGCCTTGGGTTGTTTGTTTTGGTTATTTTTTTTACCCATATCTCATCCTGCCTTGTTAGCATGGATAAAGGGGCTGATGACTACAGAGATGACAAAGTTATAATTCAGAATCCCCTAAGGGCCATTTTGAGCATTTTTGTAGATATTTATCTACCCAAAACAAAAAGCAAATGGACAAATGAAAGAGAGGGGAATTATGCAAAGAAAGAACCGAAAGAACTGGGATGACCTAGTCTGAAGAAAGGTCATCTTTTTTTCTAAAAAAGCAACAACAAATCAGCCATTTTCTACCCATGTTGAGCACAGAAGAGAAAGAAATGAAGTTAAAAGACAGCAAGAGAGCTGTAGTCTGCACCCTGGAAATACCTTCTGGTTGGAAGACTTGAATAAGTGGAGAGGTTGTGTGAAAAAGCCATGGCTTCAGTGTCACTAGGATTGTGTAACTAAAAACCTTTGTCAGCTACCAATGATTTTATCTGGAGACCAGCAGAAGGTCTTCACTGGTTTCTCAGGGTCCATTCTAGCAGCCACAGTCCTGAATAAGCTCTTCAACTTCTGCTCCCCTTTAACTGACACTGAAATAACAAGAGCTGCAGGTTATGAAAGCCTCGGGGAAGAACCAGACGACATTTCTGAAAGGTTTAGAGAGAGGCTTTCCAAGTACTCCTGAACACTTTAGGCCCATTTCCCCCACTGTCACCATGGAGAGAGAGTGTTAGCAGAAGTGAAGGGATGAAGCCATGTGCTTAGAGGACATTTTCTCTTGGGTGTTTACACGAGTAGTCAAGAAACCAAATTAACAAACTCTTGGCAGAGCTATGAGCTTTGTATTTGTCGTTCATAAGGTGGTATTGCTGTTTTCTACCACTAAGCCTGTTGCCTTTTCCTCTGATTGCAGTTCCAGAAATCTCCTATAAACTATAAATGGACCTCATGGCAAGTGTTGTGTATTTGGGGCACTTCAGGAGGCCACACAGTTGCAAGAGAGCTTTACCTGGAGATGTTGGATCCAAAAGAAGATCTACCCAGGACCTATTCAAACCTGTCCATTGTTTTTGCCAGGAACACTAACAAGAAGGCTTACAGACAGATAATTACTTTCTCCTAATATTGGCCAGAGGTCTTTTTTCAGGAAACAGAGAAAAAAATGTATCTCCTAGTAGAGCCACCCTTCTTGCCTCCCTGATGGTCCTTAGCTACCAGGTCTAAGAAGAAGCAAGTAGGTGCAGAATGGGTCTGAAATGTTTGATTAGGTATAGGGGAAGTAGCAAAGCTGAAATTTTCAAGGAGCTTAAAGCTCAGGGCTGAGTTTGGGATCTATTCTGTACAAGAAAGTGAGGGAGATATTCACACCAAACAGCTGAGGAAACAGAAATACACCTGTGGACTCTCATCACCATAAAATGAATGTGCTTAAATCCTCTGACCACCTTTACAATGGGGAGACTCTTCTGATAAGACCCTCTGATCAGGGGAGGCCCTGAGAGAAATGCAGATGCACATCTGGAACAACAATCTTCCCCTGGCTTCACCATTCCCTCCTGGGGAATCAGAAAGCAAGTTCAAAGACAGCTGAGGCTTTTAAATACACCACAGTACTTTTATCTAAGCAAGGCATGTCCTCTGCCCATCGCACAGGCACTATCAGGTACCAAGTTTCCCAGAAGTCACGTAGCATCAGTCATTCATAGTTCCCAGTTGATTTTTCCAGTGAGCCTTTCCCAAGCACTTTAAAGCAAGACTCAACCTTTTGTTGCAGTCTGACGTCTTTTCCAACCATTTCTAGGATTTATCTGGTGTGCTTCAGATGTGCTGTAGGCTCTGCTCCAAATCATGTTTCAAGGACCATTTGTTTTAGTCATTTCTGGGCTAGTCTGTACCTTCCAGCACAGCCTGGTCCAGGCACTTGCTCTCCCAACTCAAAAGCGACTCGGTCTGCCAAGATACTGTCTTCTCCACCCCTTCTCTCTTGGGTGAACTCACTGTCCCCAAATAATATGATCTTCCCATTTGGCTGTAGCTGCCTCTTCCAATGAAACAAAAACCGCTGGCAATGAAACCTTCGTTCCTGAGAGAAACACCAAGGACACTCCATCGGTCTGGTTTTTGATTTTTTGAGGCTGTTTCTTCCAGTCAGAGGCAGAAGATAGAAGGAAATGTGTTCTTCAGTCACAGGAAATTCAGGGGGCAGGCTTGAGCGAAGGGGGAGTAGCTCTGGAAGAGAAACAAATAAAATAAAATAAAATAAAATAAAATAAAATAAAATAAAATAAAATAAAGTGTTCGGTGTCAGAATCTGAGTGGCATTCATGGCTATACTGGAAAATATGAGCCTTTATGTGGTCTCAATGTTTATTGAGAGCAATAAAGCTAACATGGATCTAGTCCAATCTCTAAAATTCTGCCACAGTGTGTTATTGCTAATTCTTGAAGATTAAAGCAGCCTCTGGCTCTCCCTCAGTGGCCCAATATGTATTGCAGGCTGCCAGAAAATAAACAAGCTGTATTAATTGCCCTCTGTGGTGGTGTTTCTTCCAAGAATGGTTGGCACTATCTCTGTAGGCATTGCAAGATCTTGCCAATGGCCATGACTAAGAAGTGGGTGGGTAACTGTGACCCTTTTTTCTGGTTTCCTATATTTACCATAGATATATCACACCACAGTGAATTTGGTATTAAAAATATTGACACTGCATAATATCAAAAGTTTCTCTTCAGGCATTCATAATCTACAAGAAAAGTATTGAAGGAAGTATCCCAAGGTTAAACTTTGCTAGTAACTGGTGTGTATTTAAATTCATTTAACAGCGGAATTCACACTTGAATCACAACAGCATTTTCCTTTCCTGGGCAAAGTTTTGACTGCTGACAGGGTTTTCCAGTAAAGAAACTCAAGGGACCTTCAGTCATTCCAGTTGAAGACTCTCTTAATTGTGAATCAACTACTCAGAGATGCATTCCATGGAACTATGGAACTGGAGAGAAAAAATAAACACAAACAATTCATTCCACTCTATTCTAAGAAGTTTGCTTTTCTCTCTCTTTTCTTTTTTTTTTAATCAGTGCAGATATTAGCTCAGATGCACATTCTCAGCTTCCCCAGTGTTCTCCATAACACATCCCTTAAAGGAAAACCCTAATGAGGTCTTAGATTCAGACTGTGTTATGCTTGTGCTCTTTCCAGTACTCAGGGGAAACAACACATTGCCAAAGCGCCTTCAGTGTTTATATCTTAGAGGCAATACCTGGTGTGTGAGATCACTGCACACACCCAGGCTTTTCACTTTGAGACAATTCTTGTAAGTTATAATAAAGACAACATGTTTTGCAAAATGCATTGTTTCCAGGATCAACACTTGTAACTGTTCACACTTTGGTTCATGCTTTATCCATGTTTTCTCTGATCTTTGGATAAAGTGTCAAGATGATGCATCAGGTGGTGTGGAATATTGATGTAGTTTTCTGGTGACAGAAGAAGGGAGGCTTGCGAATAAGATCAGATGGCTCTGAGAAATGACGTGGGTAAAAGGAAGAATACAAATCAGAGTATTAAATTTCCACTGCACTTTATTTAAAATTTAAGGAAAAGAAAAGGAACTGCTGAGACGCACAAGCTGTTAATCATTACTGACTACAGCCCATGCAAACATATAAACCACTGGTTTGCATTAGATTAAAAAAAGATGCTGCATTTTTCCAGTGTAATTGATAAAGCTGAGTAAATAGCTCAGTGTACAGTACACTTAAGAAGCTGGTACTCAGTAGGTTCTGTGAGAACAAGCAGCATTATGCTATTATATTCCACTTATGAGATACCAGTATATTCTGGGAAAAAGTGAATCAAGCCCTGTCCCTGGGATTTTCCGCCTGACAATATTTAATAGCTGCCTAAAGGGGGTCAGCAGGGGACAAGAAATCTGGTGAGCTCATTTCCTGGTCCTTAGGTGCTAGTTTAGGCTGTGCTAGTTTCTTGTCATTAGCAGTGGACCTAGAATTTGCATGGAGGGAAATTTAGTGCTTATGAGTTATGTACAGGTTCTCCTTGCTTTCTTGTATTTCTTTCCCTGATCCATGGATTGAGACCAGCGCTCTAAGTAGAGAGGAGAAAAAAAAGAGGATGTCATTCCAGTCTCAGCAGGAGCTGCTGCCTTGTACAAACACAGCAAACACACACACAGTGTCTAGCAGGAAAATTTTATGGTTTAAAAAGCAAAGCCTTTGAACTAAACACAAATCCTTTGCAGCATTAGTTAGAAGAATTTCTGTGTTCAGCACAGGAAATACTTTATGCATTTTTTCTTAGTGGAAGCAGCACAAAGAATAATTCATACTGAATTGAAGTTTTGTGGTGTCTCAACTTTGTTTAAAACAATTTTGAGAGTCAAACTCTACATAGTCTGGTAAAAAATCTATTTTTTCAATCATTTAGCTGACACAGTGTGGTCTCCTTTGAAGGATGCACAGCAGCCAGAACAGTCAAAGAGCAATTTCCTTTAGGACAAGAACAGGTTTGGTTTTTTCTTGAAAGCCTACATACCTTTTTCATTGAAATACAGAACATTCTTGCTCACTCAGATGAATTCTGGGCCTCAGGAGTCCTGTAAATAATTTTGTATCTTAATAGCTAAGGAAGGTGAATAGATATTTCAGGATGGGAAGTGGAGGGGCAGGTACAGATCTCTTCACTCTCATAATTTGTGACACGACCTGAGGAAATGGCCTGAAGTTGAGTCAGGGGAGGTTTATGTTGAGTGTCAGGGAAAGGCACCTCACCCGCAGGGTCTTTGGGCACTGGAACAGCTCCCCAGGGCAGTGGTCACAGCACCAGCCTGACAGAGCTCAAGAAGTGTTTGGAAAATGCTCTCAGGCACACGGTGTGACTCTTGGGGTCTCCTGTACAAGGCCAGGAGTTGGACTTGATGATCCTGATGGGTCCCTTCAAACCAAGCATATTCTTTGACACAACAATTCACTCATTCATTTACAAACCTCCTTTTCAATGAAAAAAGACCCCTAAAATGTAATTAAATGGATGATTTTGACTGCAAATGGTGCAGGAAATCTGCATGTAATCCAAATATGCACCTGTGACAGGATGAGCACATTCAGTTACTACTTCTGATCACAAGCCTCTTTGTCTGAGCTCAGCATTCAGAAGCCATTCTCCTTCCTAGGGGGGGTTGGGATTCATACAAAAGGAAAATGCAGGCCATAAATTGCTTGATAAATTGAATGTGCTCACAACACAAGTAGGGTGCACTGAGGCCTGAGCCACAGCCACCTTCATTTAAAGATGGTGGAAAGAGGCAAGCTACAGAGTAACTCCAAGGTTATGGTACTTGCTCAAGTAGGAGAGCTGGCATATGGACCTTCTAGGATGACAGACCCCAAGCCCTTGGTTTTTGCTTCACAGGATAGAGCTTAACCATCAGGTTGGGAATGAGGAGTACACCATTCTTGCTGAAATCAGGACATTCTGTAACTTGAATTTGAGGTCTGTGGGTTCAGAGAGACAACAACGAGCGGACCTGGAGTTGGTAGTTCAGCAGTGTGTGATCTCTGCTTCTGAGGCAGGGATTAGATTTCAGGTATTCAGTATCAACACACTCAAACTTTTGTTGTCTTTTGACCTTTTATTTCATGAAAGAGAAGGAATCTTCAGTAGTGCCGCTTCTTTGTAAGAGAGACCAAAGTGCACACTGAGTGAAACTGGATTGAAGTGAAGAGCCATTGCAAAGCTTTAAACGAAACATAGTTAGGCTCATTAAATTACTCTTTACCCTCAAAAAGTTTTCTTTCCATCTCATCCCCACAAAAAGACCTACATTTCCTTTTACTTTTTGTTGGGGGTACTTACAAAAGTTTTAGGGATGGCTACACACTACCTATGTGATTTTCCTGCACTGGGTAATTTCAAAAAACCCACAGAACTAAGTTCACCATGAAGTGTCTATAAATATAAACACATAAAATTCATGGAAGCATTGTTCCCTTAACATATAACATAGCCAAGCATTCCTTCCTGTTATTGCCATCTTATTATTGGGAAAATGCCCAGTCCTGCTCATTCTTACAACTCAGCAGGTTCTTTTAATCCAAAAGTGTGTTTCAATGAGAGATGAGCTGGGAAATTCACTTTAAAGTCTTTATTAAATGATTTCATGTGACCTTTGCAACAAAATACCTTTTAAGTAATTTCATATGACTATGATGATCAACACAGAACCAAGATTTGCAGACAGTAAGTTGGTAGAAATTGCTGAACCTAAGGTTGAAACAAAGACACTCATTCTTCCACAGGGGAAAAAAAATGGATACCTCTTTGCCATCCCTCTGTTTTTGCAATAAACTTTTCCGTTTGTGTGGTGCTGTTTGTGTCTTCCGTACTGGTGATGAGTTAAATTCAACAGACAACAACAACAACATCCTGAAATTTAAAACAATATTTTATTTTGGTTTAAGCCTACTGAAGTAGGTAGTATTAAAGGTGAATGGATGGAAACGGGTGTAATATGCTGAAGAATCAACTCCTTTGGAAGCAGTGAAAAAACCCAGAAATTGTCATTAGAAGCGCTTTAGCAGCAGTCTGGAAGGAGCGTTAGAGAGAGACAGAGCAAATGGAGAGCTCATTAGAGACTGACTGCAGCAAGCCAAGCAGATAGACTGGTTGGGTATTCCCACGTCCAGCTCCAGAACTTCAGTCATTCAAGTTACCAAAAGAGTGACTTTTTTCAAGCTGTATCTATTTTGCTAAAGTAGATTTCTATTTTGCAGCAAGCCAAGCCACCCTAGAAGATCTTAGTCAAGTAAGTCCCCATTATATCAGCTCAGCTAACGAACCACTTGATACAAACTCCTTCATAAAAATGTCATACCACTTCTGCTACACAGCTTTGACCAGAACAATTTTAACTTCTCCATTTGACTTTGAATCAATAGTTTCTCATTGTGCCTATATTCACAGTACCACATTGCTTTTTCTAACAAGATAGCAGTGGCAGAATTCTTTCTAGTTCTTGGGCATGTTTCAAAGCGGGGAGTAGTGAGGAATTGTTTTGCACTGCCAAGATAGAATCTGACTTGTGATCTTGGCAATGAGAAACAGCATACAGGTTTGGATGACCTACAAGTACAAATCTGCTTTTTGGCATCAAGTTTATTCACTTTACTGGTCATTCAGGAAAGGGTAAAGATTGAAATCACTAATTCCTTCCTCATTTAGTTCCTCGTAACAGAGTTTGTTGTTTTTCAGTTTACATATAAAACAAGCTTTCATGCTAGAACTGATATGGCTTATTTCAGTTTCACACTATTACATTTCCCAGTGCTAAGCAAGGGCCTCCAGGGAGT
This sequence comes from Phylloscopus collybita, assembly GCA_027886175.1. Classification (NCBI taxonomy): domain Eukaryota; kingdom Metazoa; phylum Chordata; class Aves; order Passeriformes; family Phylloscopidae; genus Phylloscopus; species Phylloscopus collybita. The sequence goes on along the minus strand of JAJNNQ010000075.1, from coordinate 13,057,739 downwards.
TCAGCAATAGCTCTCCTTCAGCAGTGAGAATAAGGGAAAGCTTGGCACTGAATTCAGTGATGACAAACATAAAGGGATCCATTATCTGCTTTCCTGTATATATTACAGATCTTAGACCTCCCTGGTTTTCAAGATCAGAGAGACTAAAATGTGTGCCAGGATATAAAGTTGTAAGTACTATTCAAATTCTCCATTTAGCAATGAAGTAGGGCTGAGACAGTACTGAATGTTATGCTGGCTTCCTGGGCAGGTGTGCTTTTCACCCTGGCTAAGGGACATAACATTTTCTTAACTCCCAACAATTGTGGAATGCATTGCTAACCTCACCACAGCCTGCCACAAGTGCAAACAGCAACCTACGGCAGCATGACAAACCTACCTCCGTGTCCAGCTTCGAGCTGCCTTCTCCTTCCAGCCACATGCATCCTGGCAATCATTCAGTCCCTTACTGTCCCTCACCTGCTTTTTGTGAAAACAATGTAATTTCCATTACTGGCATCCAAACCCCAATGTTATAAATATAAAAATCAGACGGCTATTCCCTCTTTCTTTATGGGATTTTCCAAGATTGTCTTGGATATATTTAGTATTCATGTGTAATGAGTCAGAGTGTCCACCTGTGGTCTCTATAAACCAATTTTGTAAATAGCATTGACTGATGTGACTCAAAAAAAAAAAAAAAAAGGAGAAGAAGAAAAAAAAGGCCAGTTTCTGTTTTCCAGTTTTAGTCTGAATTCAAATACTGTTTGCAGTTCCAAGAACTCTGTGGGTTTCATGCTCTGGGTCAGTGGGTGGGGAATACTGGAAAAGGCACACTTCAAACTGTCCCCTTGTTCCGGTGGGCTGTAAGTCTGCAGAAAGATGACTTTATTTTATAGCACAGCAAACAACCTTTTCATTTAGCAACTGTTTAATATGGAACCTGTAGAAGAAGCCCTGGCATACATATCTTCCTCCTGGCATACATGTCTTCCTATGTCCCTCACTGGGATGTTCCTTTTTAAAAACACTGAATTTTTACCCAGCACAAATGAATACAGAAAATGAGCTGAGGTCTGCTAAAAAGTGAGGAAGGATGTAAGCCTGACTGACATTCTGTTGTGCTTTGAAGAATATGAGAGAACAACTCACTTCAGTGTTCTGTTATCTAAGCTCAATTTAGCCTCATGCTGATAGAGGTGGCCACACTGTGAAGTGCACTTAAACCTCTTAGGTTGGACTGAAGTCACTTGTGTGTGTTGTGAGGTCTTTTGGGGCTGCAACAGAACCACAGGATATTTAAGGTTGGAAATGTCCTCTAAAATCATGGAGCCCAACTGTTGACCCCACCCCACTGTGTCCATTGCTAAACCCTGTACCCAAGTGCCACATCCACACACCTTTCAACACTTCCAGGGATGGTGATTTCACCACTTCCCGGGGCAGTCCATTCAAATGCCTGATCACCCTTTCAGTGAAGAAATTTTCCCAAATATCCAACCTAAACCTCTCTGAGTGCCGCTTGAGGCCATTTTCTCTTGTCCTGTCACTACCTGGCTACAGCCTCCTTTTAGGGAGTTGTGGAGAGCAATAAGGTCTCCCCTGAACCTCCTTTTCTCCAGGCTAACACCCCCAGCTCCCTCAGTTGCTCCTCCTCAGATTTCTGCTCCAGACCCTTCACCAGTTCCACTGCCCTTCTCTGGACATCTTGCCCTTCTTTGGACAGCACTTGTTCTTGGTTTTTGAAGAGCTAAACTCTGGGTCTGAAATGCTCCTGTATGAATTCAATGGCCTTTTTTGTGCAAGAGAGAGGTTTTGGACAGACAGCAACAGACTAACAGCAAAGAAGAGGAGGGAGCTTGTATGCTGCTAATAACTGAAAAGTTGTGTTAGTTGAAGTTTAGATTAACCTCCCTGGCAGATCAATATCTCAAATTAAAATATGCCATCATGCATAATGTAGAAATATACAGATTTGAGTTAAAAGTCAACTATAAAAGGATAACTGAAATCAGCTCTACAATGATAGCAAGCCCCATCTCCAGAAAAGACATACCTGAAATATACCTGAAACTCAGGTTTAAATTTAAAATTTGGCATTTCCCAAGACATTCTTAAGACTTTTCTTAAGTTCTTGTATTAAAAGCTTTCATCTGCTTCCTTTGTAAATGCACTAAACAAGCAACTCGACAGGTGTTCTACAGTTGCTAAAGGACACTATAAAGCCAGTTCAGATTAAGGTGTTGAAAGGACATATAGAAGCACACAGGTACATGCACTAAAAGACTATATATATTCAAAAATTACCAAGGAAATAAAGAAAAAGGATATGCTAAATATTTAAACACTCAGCTGACTTTAGTGGAAGTTTTGGCAACAGCTAAAGGCAGGCTGGCCGCTTCCTAAATGACTGAATTAAATAACTGATGATTATGGCAGTATCCCCTGTGTTTCTGTTAGTTTCTGCATTAAATGCATTGTGTTTGGGCCTTAAAAATAGACCCCTAACTCTCAACATGCCTATTAAAAGGTCCACTAAGACTTGCAGGGCTTTTGAACCTGCTCTGAGTTGCAATCTTAATAACACTGCTTATTTTCTTTCACCACACTTTAATGAAATTTACAGTTAGCATGTTTTCATTATGAAAGTCAAGAAATGTGGTACTTTGAAGGACTTTTACATTAATGCTTCAGAAACACTTGAGTCTGGTGCAAAAAGGAAACTTCAAGGCTTTCAAAACCACTTAGGTGGGAATATATAATACAATGAAAGACAATATCTGCATGACTCTTTGCCAACTGAAACCAAGCACCACACAGATATATTAGGACATGATTTAGCCAGGTGCTGACGTGTCTTGTGAGTAATTGTGTACTCTCAGCTCTTTGAAATCAACAGAACCAAGTCAAGAAACACCCAGGACTTACTGAGATCAGGTTTCTTACAGGTCAGTAAAACAGTGTTTTCTGCTATATTTTCTAAATAGAAGAACAAACAGCAAAGCATCCACTTGCAGCATCAAAATTACTAAAATTACCAGGGAGCCAACATTTCTCATGTCGTAATAAACGCAAAGCAAGCAGCTGAGGTGGCAGGTAACACAAAGCATGTTAATTTGGAATTACTGAGGAATTTGATAGCAAGGCAGTGGCTAAAGTTCTATCAGTATTTCTATTATAAGCCACCATAAAAACCTACTAAACCCAGATACTGTGTGCTTTCTAAGCCTCATACTAGTTCTAATGTTTGTATTTGATCAAGTAGTTCCTACTGAATGAAATCAAATCAGTAATTGTATCTGGAATTCTAGATAACAATTCAGCTGAAGTTTAGGAGAATTAAATTTACTTGTACTTCTGTTACCTAGCAAACTTTGGTCCTTAACATTAATTGCAATGCTTATTATTCTGTAACTGTAAGAAAGAGCTTTCCTATTTTAAAAATAACCTGCAAGGGTACAGAGATTGCTCATTCTTTGTGACTTTGTGCAAAGTGTTTCTGATGTAGATATTTGTGACTGACAATTTCATCTTGGTGTTAAGATATTCACTAGAAATATAAGAACTAACTTAAGTCCATTATGTCTTCTGTGTGGGAATGGCATCTTCTGCCTATTGTACTTTGTGCTTTCTGGTGTTTGTGATGCTATGTCAAGATTATTTACTGGCATAGCACAGATTTCCAGTCTTCCTCAGGCTAGCATATTCTTTCTTGCATATGAACTGCAGTAGGCTGGGCACTTTCCAAATAGGAAAGGCAGCTCAGCTTTTGTTTCAACAGTGTCACAAGCTAAAAAGGCATGACTGAAGCAGCAACTCAACAATTAATGAAGTCCAGCCAGGTCTCCTTGAGCATTAAGCAAAGCCAGACACCACTAGAAACACAGCAACTATTATGGCAGTGCCAGCAACTTGGCACAGACCAAAGCGAAGGAAATACAGAAGAAAGAACCATAGGCAATTTAAGTAACCAGAAGTCTAGGGTAATTACCCAGTCTGTAAAAGCCAGGATAAAGGCTGCTATTCTTGTCACAAGTGTCATTCAATATTTTACAGCCTGAAGTGGTCAGGACTCAGAGCCTCAGTGCTGGGATTCACCTGCAGGAGAGCACCCCAGCAGGGCATGAGTGACTCAGGGTGAAGAATGTCATCTTCTGAATCATGATGCCACTTCCTGTGGCACTTTGTTTTGTTTCCAGGATTCCCCTGGCTGTCTGATACTAGGTAGATGGTAAGATCTTAGGAAAACTGAGGATATCTAAGGTTTTGGACTGAGTTTGTGCCCACTGCAATGCAGTCAGTGTTGCTGGCTTTGTCTCCAGATTGAAGGTTTCTTTTAATTTCCTCTAGGCCTTATAAAAGTAAGAATGGTAGATCTAATTTTAAAATATGCCCTTGTGTTTTTTTTAAGTGTTGTCCAGCCTTCTGGTCCTGTAGTAATTTAAAAGTTAGTCAGTGTTTCCATACAAACTCCTCTTTTGGGGATTTATCGTTGCAATAAAAACATGCTCATGGCACATATATATTCACACAAACTCTCTGGTGAAGGAAGCTGAATTCAAGTGTCAAAAATTGCTGTATTAGAGCAGAATACTCAGAAAATGACAAAGAACTTGATTCTGAAATGAATGCAAAATACTTGGGTTTAAGCATCTGAGGAATTCTGTTGAGTTCCAGAACTTTGTTTATATTGTTAATAAGCAAGCACAGAGACCTGAGTAATTAATAGCTGTTAAAAACAAGTAATAAACAAATTGAATAAATAGACACCATAAATATGCCTTGCATTCATTCAAAGAAAAGCCACATTTGTCTAGAAGAAAGGACAGAAAAGAAAGCACAGAAAGAACGAAGATTACAACCTTAATATTGAAAATAGTGGCATCTCAAAACATGTAATGAATTTCAGGTGTGCTTTTTACCTTTGCTCTTGTTCAATTTAACTGTAAGAAACTCAAGCTGTTAAAAGAGATTTGTCTCTTACCTTCTGAAGGTTTGATAATGCAGAAAGTCTTATGCATCTTCCTTCTACCTACTCATAATATCTATCTTGCATAGATACAATAGGAAAAATTAGTACGTATTACAGTTATTGAAGGAAGACTGATGGAGAGAAACCAAATGATGTTTCTGTAGATAACTGATTCTTCTTCTAAGGCTAGAACTCTAATCCAGCATTCCTTCACTATTCTTTCATCTTGTACCACACATGCCTGCTGAAGGGATTAAAGACACAATTTGCAAGAGATGCTTTGAAGGATAAGGGAAGAATCTAGGTAAAGTCACATCTTTTTTACATATTCTGCACCAAGTCCCAGGAGTAGATGTATTCCCAAAACAACAGAGTGGTACACTTACTTTGCTAAAACAAGTAAAGCAGGTGAGGAAAATATGGTGAACAAAACCAAAAAAACCAGAAGAAAACATCCAGAAAACCAAACCAAACCAACCCTCCTAACAATTTTCCCAATGGAGGTACTAAGCTGTTTCTTTGAAATTCAAATGTATCAAAATGGTTCTTTGGCCTGAAATCTTTGTCAAGTGCCATACTGCTTCAGACAAGAAAATGTTCTACAGTGAGATCTTTTGAAAATCAAGTCCCTTTTAACCATTAGTTTAAAGTTACAAACAAATAGAACTCACAAGCCTTCGGGCACTTGCATCAAAAAGCTTTTACTGAGAAAGGGTCAGCACACTCAGACCCAGCAATGCTTAAGAGTTCAACCAAATTTTGTGGAAGGGTACTTGCCTTAAGAGTTCAACTGCATCTGTTCACCTCCCTGGCACCACAATATGCAAAACATGAGAAAATTATTCTTTTTGGAAAAGGAAAATTAATTAGAACTGAAAATCATAATGTATTGTTATCATTAAATTGGCCTTAGGGGTAGATATCCACATGAAGAAAAAGTCATAGGAAAGGGACAACTTGCCATAAATACCTACATGCATTAACTAAGCAGAACACTAAATGTTTGAGTCTGCTGGTGTTAGGGAGCAAACCAGTGACAAATGACACCCTGGAGATGTTTAAGAGGTGTCTGAATCTGGCACTGGGTGATGTGATTTAGGGTTTAAGAGTTGCAGTGGCAGTGCTGGGTTCACAGTTGGACTGGATGATCTTCAAGGTTGCTTCCAACCTTGACGTTCTATGAAATCCAAAATCAAGGAGTAGGTTTGCTAAGCCTCAGCTCAGAAGCTTCGTCCAAGACTCAAAATAAAAAAGTGTCTATAATACTTAGTCTTTATGGCTGAAGCTGTTTTTTAAAGCTTCTTCATAATTTGATTTGGAGGCTGGATAGGTTATCTTTCTATTGATTTTAAAGTATCTGCCAGTTTTCCTATAATTCTGTGTTGCTGTTCAGTACAAAGGCTCGATTTCCACTTACAGCCCACCTATTATTTGCTTTTCTCCTTCCCATGCCTTGGAGCTTATAACTGCCTTTGGTTTAGGTTCTCAAAAAGTGACAGGTACATATGAATGGATAACTGATCCATTAAGTGCAGCAATGCTTTATTGGTAATCACAGTCCATACACATCATTGATCCTTTCAGGTTACTGGGTTCAGTGGGAGTTTTTCTACGCTAGGACACTTTGTGTTCAGTCTGGGCATGACTAAATGGGGAATGGCAGGCATGCAACTTTGCAGAATGAAGGACTCTTGGGAAACCCCAGGTTTGGTACTTCCTTATTTCAAAGTGTTGATTTTGTAACCAGATCTAACTTCATGTGAATCAGGAACCAAGGGAAGAAAGAGTCCATGAAAAAGGCAACTGAAGATTGTAGCAGGGCACAAAATTACCTGGCTGAATTTGGATTGGCCAGATAGGCAAATATCTGACAATTCTCAACTTCAGAGGACTTGATTTTACACCTAAAAAATGTGAGTTTCAAGTGTATGTTGTTAATTTATTTTGTTCAAGAAAGTCCACTCTGTTTACATGAAACCACAACTCTATCACCAGCGGGGCACCGATGCTGACTACTTGTGATAGCTGCACATAAGCCAGCTCTCTGAGCAATCATTTATATGCTCAGCTACCAGCCACACACACCTTATTTCCAGTGGAGAGAACTGATGGGAAATGGGGTGGAGAGGGCAACTAAACTGTGGCTAGGGAGGCAGCCTTTCCCAGCCCCCATTCCCCAGAGAGCAGCTCCAGCATCTCTGTAACTTCTGCTGCTGTGCTGGCTGCAATGAAGCTATACCAGTACTATCTCATGGTGCTGGCAACCTGCCACAGCTTCCCTGAGCTCAGATAGAGAGAGGCAGAAACACCTCTGGAAAAACAATCTTGCAAGACAAAAGTCATATATTTCTTTTTAGAGTAAGAGCTCATTCTTTTTGTCCTGCTTCCATACATGTGTGCACACTCCTCAACCACGTTTCAAAGCCGCACTGGAATTGCCAAAAAGGTTAAAACTTCTCAGGATGAAGTAACAAAAACATTTTATGCTGAAATGGGTCAGAGCTCCCAGGTGTGCAGGTAGAACAACTGGCACCCTGATGATTAAACCAATATAAGCTACAGCCTACCACAGGATGGAGAAAGATTTCCTCCTTTCCTCCATACCCACGTATGAGTTGCAAGTTGCTGGTTCAGATTATCCCAATAAAAGTGTTATCACTGGCAACAGGGTGAGAGGAATCCTCAGCAGGTTTCTTGTCTGGTCTTCCTGAATGAATCTGAATTTTACATGTGCAAAATAAATGCTGAGTGTCTGCCACAACAATTACAGGGGAAAAAAAATAGAATACTGTCACATAATAGCTCATGTCTCTCTCAAAACGCTTTGATGTCAGGAAACAAAATGTGCAACTATTTTTCTAACTTATTTATCTTTGGGGGTTGCCAGAGGAAGGTCCTTTTTGCTTCCCAGACCACCACAAAGTTGAGACATGGGGAACAAGTGATTGTCCACATGACTCTTCTGTGAAAGTTCTGGATTTTCCGAAGGGCCGTTTACAGTTACATGTTTATTCATTTTTCCACTCAGTAAGCATTATAAAAATAAAGGACAGAAAAACAGAGGTTATGCTAATTATTCCCAAGTGACTATCAAGAGCATGCAGTTTCAGTCTCTGATGCAGATGATAGCAGAATTTCTCAGGAAGCAAAGGGAAGACACAGTCCAGCTTTGTGAAATTGCTTAGAAGCTAATAATTTGTAAAATTTGCATTCATAAGGTCATATCAACAACTGATTTTTAGGTGACTCTTTGAATTATTGGTAGCATTTGTCACATTCTCTGGCAGATGCCAACTGTAATAGTTGTAGCTAGGTAGTCAGGAATTTTCTATCAGAGCTGAAAAGCCCTGATGGTCAGCAAATACATCTATGATTTAAAAAAAAATAAATAAATGTTTTAATTGAAGAAACGGTACCAGATTTCTGGTCTTCTGACATTCAGAAATATTCTGTAGTTGAGATCTGACATTTAGAGTGTTTTATTTTTTATTGGATTCTCCTTCTTACAAAAAAAATCAAATTAGAAAAATTCTGTGAACTTGACTAAATACTGAGAATGTTGGCCCATTTTACTGCCCTCCAGCATGATTCACTGAATAACCCAATATGTTGCCTTGCTCCAGTAGAGGTGAAATAAATATACCTTGCTTCCTCGTGGGATTGTTGACAATAGATAAGCTGTTCATCTACATTAAATGTAACAACTCTGCTTTGTGATTTCTCCTTTTTGAAAACATTTGAATCTTCTGAAGAAAACAATACAGACTGCCAAGCCATGCCAAAACAAAAGCTGTTATGGACAAAAATTGTACTGCTGGGAAAAAGTCCTCAGAGACACCTTTCTGCCTAAGTCTCATGATCTTGATCATATTATTTGTCATGTGATTTCACCTTGCATTTTTTCTATCTTCCCAAGTAAGTGAAAAACAATCTCTTTTAACGGAAAGTCTTTTGATATGTCCATTCTTATGTTCTCATACATATACCTGTTCCCATTGTGAATTTACATCATTCTATTGAAATGAACCTGGTGAAGAGGTAACCTGGTGAAGTGGGCTCCTCATATTTAAACACTCCTTTTTCCATTTTATATTCACAAAGGATTTGGTGCAAAACTCAGGAAGTTAACGGGAGTTTTTAATTCGTTTGCATTGAATGACATGCTGGAGAATCTCATTCTAGTTCTGTAGCTTCTCTTTATTTTCACTCTTTATTTCTTCTTTCCACCAAAAAAAAAAAAAAAAAAAAAAAAAAAAAAAAAAAAATATTCTCAGTTGCTCATGTCTTTTCCATTTGCATCATGCATCCTTCCCAAACCTTGTCACATGCCTATCAGGTATAACAAGATGTGTCTAAAAAGCTACCTGGCTTTCTTATTCTCATTGATGGTGAAATCTGAAATCTGTTTCCCCCTCATACAGGACTAAGTCAAAAGCTTTGTGGAAATCTAATAGAATCAACTCTCCACTCTGGAGTTATGAGATACAGCCAAAGGAAAAATACAGGCACAGCTTTTGAACCTGAACTGCTCTTGGGGACAAATGCATAAGCAATACTATGGCATTGTGCCAGAGCTTCCTAGCTTTGCTGGATGTAGACTGACTCACAGAATCATCTTAGCTCTCTGTAATCACTGCACTGGTTGATCTGCAAACCAAATTGTCTTCTTCCCTTGCATAGTGGGGGATGACTCTTCCCTTTATCATGCAAATTGTCTGTGTCATCTAAAAGGTTATTTGGGAAAAATGTTGAGGTTTTAACCTCAGATAAAGATATTTGCAAATATCTTAAATCTGTTCTGGTTTGAGACCCCTTTTTTTTAAGAGAGACAAAGTGGAGCATCATGTAAGAGCAACCAAGGTCACTAGGAAAGCAAGGCACCCTCAATTTCCTTGCCACTGTAGCCATATGGAAAGTAGAAAAGGCTTTGTGTAAGCTCTGCTCAGCAATAGCAAAAACATCTGTATGTTATCAGCCCTATGTTGATAAGAACAATATGTCAATCACCTCTCTAAATGAAGGTAAGACAAGGCTCTTACTTAAATAACTGGAGTTTGTCAAGATCACTATATTCTGCAGGAAGTTAAATCAGTGGGCCTTGGGACTGTTTTCTAATGGAAGCAGACCAAGCATAGCTGTAGGCTGTAGGCTGAAAACTTCACTGGTAAGTGTAAAATTTCAGGAAGAAAACTGCTCTCTAACTGTAATACATCACGAGATAAATCAGCTTTCAGGAAAAAGGATGTAGAACTAGTTGGCATTTGGGTCTAAAATTGATAGAAAGCTATAAATTCTTCAAATACAATTGTTTATTTGAACAGGTAAGCGTATTGAATATACTTTATTAAATATGCATTTCAGAAGATCCAGCAGGTTACAAAACAATGGTAACTAGCCATTAGAACAGGGTAGTAGAATTTTAACTCACTTGACATAGTAATATAAAGATGACACAACTTCCAATCACCACCAGCAGCTCTGAGCAGGATTCATTCCATAAAACTCCCAGGCTTATGTTACGTATGTGTGCTGGTTCTTCACAGTGGCTGCTGTGGGGCACTGTTTTGGATTTGTGCTGAACACATGGCTGACAATATAGAGATGTTTTTGTTATTGCTGAGCAGGGCTTGCACAGAGCCAAGGCCTTTTCTGCTTCTCGTACAGCCACGGTGAGAAGAAGATTGGAGGTGCCTGGGAGGCTGGGAGGAGACACAGCCAGGACAGGTGACCCAAAGGGAAATTCCAGACTGTATGACATCATGCTCAGGATATAAAGTGGAGAGAAGAAGTAGGAAGAGGGGGATATTTGAGTGATGGTGTTTGTTTTCTCAAGTCATCACTGCACATGATGGGGCCCTGCTCTCCTGGACATGGCTGAACACCTGCCTGCCAGTGGGAAGCAGTGACTTAATTCCTTGTTTTGCTTCACTTTTGTACAAAGCTTTTGCTTTCCCTATTAAACTGTCTTTATCTCAGCCCATGAGTGTTCTGGCTTTTACTCTGCTGATTCTGTCCCCACTCCTGCTGGTGGGAGAGTGAGTTAGGAGCTGCCTGAAGCTTAGCTGCTGGCTGGGGTTAAACCACAATAATAAGTGCGCTGGTTTTGACTGAGACAGAGGTAATTTTCTTCACAGTAGCTGGTATGAGGCTGTGTTTTGGATTTGTGCTGGAAACATATTGATAAGACAGGGATGTTTTAGTTACTGCTAGGCAGTGCTTACACAGTATCAAGGCATTCTCACGTCACTCCCACCACAACAGTAGGAAGCCAGCCTGTATCACCATAATGATCCCTTCTGTTTTAAAAGCTCTGAATACTATACATAATCCCTGTAATTAATCTAGCTCCATAGGCTTCTGTTTACGTGTCAGTTATTTTGGCTGTGTGTATCAGAAGAAATAACTGGTTGCAGGCAGTCAGGGTTTATTGAAAATAGGGAATTACTATTTGGAGCAAAGTCTGTTTCTAAAAAGCCTGCTGTATAAGCCTGTGCTCATTGGAAACACTGAAGTTGATCGTGATGACACATCCTATTTGCTGAAAGTTTACGGTAGATTGACTCATGCAGTTTTATGTTGTGCTCAGTTCAAAACACTTTTTTTTTTTGGTTGAGTGGTAGCTGTTTCTGTGGTTACCTTTTGGTTTGATGGTTTGTTTTTATAGGGCAGAGAAAGTTTACCCAAATTACGAGCAGTTGCCAGTATTGCCTGAAGAAAAATGTCATTCTGACATTGATTTCCTTGGGGAATGAATCATACAGCTGTACAACTTTTAGCAGAGCTGTCTGTCTAGATTTGTGATCTTTTTCTTTCTTTTAGTACAAAGTTTGTCACTTGAAACAATGTGTGATGTCTCGTCTTGAACATATTTATAGTTTTCCCCCTGTTTACCAACAGTTCTGTTCAGTGTGTCATTTGTGTCTGGCATATGCATCATTGCTAGTTCCATTTCAGTATAGAAACCCATAATTTCACTTTATATTTTGTCCATATGCATAATTTTTGTGGTTTTGTTTTATCCATGATGGGGCATTACAAGGAGGACTTCTTAATGATAGAAACCATAACGTGTGCCAAATATAGCACAGTGTGGATAATTGCAGACAGGAGTTTAGGGGTATTTTTGGTTTTGTCAATTAATGACTGCCTACATGGAAGTTTTATTGAATTGCATCACATAAAAAACCACAAAAAGAAAACCAATGACCCATTCCTTCGGAGAGCTCCCTTGAGCTCATCTAATCCAAAGAAAATCAAAATGGCCAAATCTTTAAATCAGCACAAGCAGAAAACCTAAGTAATGAATACAGCTTGATGGATTTCTTCAGGCCAGATCCTGTTCACTTGAAATCTTCCACTTATGAGGAAAGGACTGAGGAATCCCAGGAGCAGCAAAATCAAAGCAGCAGATGTTTCTAGTCTGGTTCTAATCTCATGTAATTAGAAAAACAAATCATAACTTCTCACTGTCTCATCCCTGCTTTCTTTTTAAGATTGATAATTCCCTGCTTTCCGTGTTCTATTACTGTGAGTCTCTGTTACTTACTATTTAATAAATGCTGATTGATGCAAATCTTCGGAGGTATAAAATCATAATGTTTGTCCTGATGTTCAGGGGCTCTTGTCAACAGCTCTCATCTCTTGCCCTTTGTTTCCTTGAAAAAGGGCAGCTCAGCATTCAGTTTCTGACTCCATGGCCTGCCCAACCCCCGAGGAGCAGCACTCACTGGACATGTGCCTGTCTGTATGGCAGAGCATGACAGCAGGTACAATCATCACATCTGAGGAAGTTGTCACTAAGCATTCAGTTACTGACTCATTCCCCACCACAAATCCTTTTTAAAGTAAAACATATGAATATCTTCCTAGTGCTAATTGACAGTAATTCACTTTCAGTTTGATTAAGCCTAAAAATTATTACTTTTTTTAAAGTTATCATTGAAAATAAGCCAGTTCCAGCTGGGGAACTGGCATAGGCAGCACTGAGCAGGATGCAAGTCAAAATCTATTTCCAGTGCTCATCTGTACCCTTGTGAAATTGGCTTCCCACCTCTGTGAGCAGGCACTGTGCCATCCTGCTGCATGGGTACGAGGGTGGGCAGCCAAGGCATCGTGTGCACACGCTGACTGTGGGCAGGAAGGGCACAAATCCAAGCCCAGGAATGTGGATGCAACAGCATGGCTGGACTGTAAGCACAGATTCAACAGTAAATGTACCGTGTCAACAGCATGAATCTGGAATCACCTCTGATACTAGCCAAACAGCCTCCTTCTCTGTGTGAAGTCATTTTCATTGCCAAGGGATCAAGACATATACTGCAACAGAAAAGAAAAGAAAAGAGGTGAAGAAGAAGAAGAGCAGACAGATCTTCATGATGGGTTGTACATTCATGCTCTCCCTGCTCTTTGCACAGGCTTTTTGCTTTTGATCAGGTTGTTGGGTCTTTGGAAAGAGAACAACTGATCTGTGGTGCAACAATGAGGATGCTTTGCATGGCAAACCTCTTGTGTGCTATAAAGCAAGGACCAGTTGAGAGGTAATCTCTTACCATTAAGCCAACTGCTCATAAGTTCACATTTCTTAACTACTTCAGGCTGGTAAGAATTTAAGGATGTGCTTTCAACTGCCCGAGGGTAAGACCTCTTTGCCACAGAAGAGTATAAGAACCTGCCAAGATCTGTGTTGCTCTCAACTCATGCTGCTCTGACCTAGCAGATTGTGCCAATTGCTAGTTTTTTTAGACTGAAAGTGACCCTGAAACCCATAAGAATAAAGCTGGAATCTCCAAAACACTTGGAGAATTGACAGTGCTACATAATGTTTTACTGATGCTGTTCGACACAGTCCAACCCTGTCTTTGGAACTGATTTAATCCTACTTGTAAACACATAAATTCTTTTGAATGCTGTCATAAAATTCCATACATTAAACAAAATCATACCCCAGATTTTGGTGATAGAATCACTGTGCTGATTTATGAACCTTTCTTCTATGTCTGTACTTATATTGCTGCAGCCAGAGAGCAGGTAGATTAAAAAGCAAAGCATCCAAGTAGGCGTCACTTCCCATGTGGGAATGAGACAAACAAAATCTTGAAGTCTAGGAGAATCCTGCCTCAGGGAGAAATGCAGAGAGCTCTGTGCTTCTCAACAGTTTCCATCAATGATAAAGTCATTACTATTCAGAAATCTTTTTATAAGCCCTGTAGCTCATTATTTTTCTTGCCAAAGGTGGCTCAGCAGTTATACCAAATGATGTGAATTACTCCAAATTGGTAGAAATCACAGCAGTCCTTTTATCCAGTCTGTGCTAGAACTGTACTTTATATGTTAAACCACTATTAAACTAAAACCCAGCCATCGTGACATCCCATTGTAGACCTAAACAAGTACCCACAATTCAGAGGCATGCATATGAATTGGGAAGTCAGATCCAGCCTTCCAGTTTCCAAACCAGGTGTCAAATTCTCCAGAGGTGCCAGCAATAATCATCACCGAGTATGATTTTATTTTTAAAATCTTTATTTAAAATTTAATTGTTAAAATATTTTAATTTTAAAATCTTTCTTCACTACACAAAACTTGAACTTGTAAAAAAACTTAATTCGTTAGCAGGTTAAAAAAACCCAAAAAGGGGTTTTTTTTGGCAAAGCAAAGGGCTTTCTGAATATGAACTGAGTGAAGGAGTTTTTTTCCTTTAGTTTTGTGATGCTGTCATGTGGAAAATAAGCCACCACCATCACCCTGCCTCCTTTAAACTAGCAAGAGTCTGACAGACAATAGCTCAGAAGATGGGAGAATGAGGCTCAAAACTTTCTTTTTCTTGCCAGAAAGACACCCACACAGACATGAAACCAACGTTACAACACATTACACAACGCTGTGCGTCCCCAAACAGCAGGGAAACAACTTAGGACGTAAGACGGAGTTCAGTGGGCAGGACAGATGTCTTGAGACACATTTGGTGACAGGGTTCAGGCAGTGACAAAGGCCAGAGGCCTCTGGGCTTGGAGGGAGGTTTTCAAGCTTTGTCTGTTTTCCCACTCTCTCATTTTCCTCTCATCCGTGCCCTCCCTTTTAGCTGGACCTAGCATCAGTAGGTGCCTACTGCTTTGTTGGTGTTTCTTTTGCAAATTGCCCAGGTGCTAAAAAGCTGTTTGGCTCTAGCTGTCTTCAGAAGGTATTACAGAAGAGTTTGAACAGAAAAGGAAGAAAAAAGATAAACTAAATAATTATAAATCTAGATCATCAGTATAATAATAACCTATAAGGTTAACCTATAACATGGATAATGCAAGACACATCAGCTGAATTCTAGGACCAGGAGAGTAAGATCAACTAGGACTGGTAGAGCTTGAGGTTTGAAGTTTTGTTGTTGCTCTGCAGCATAAACAGGTTTCGTACAAAATCCACAGATCAGCACATCACCTATGTACCATTTAGTCATTTTAGGGTTTTCTCCTGGACACAAGCCTAACATCAGTCATCTCCTGTGACTATGTCTGCCCCCATCACATGGCTTTTTCCAGAGAACCCCACACAGTTCACCAATTCATGAAAGGTTTCAGAGCATGCTGGAAAGCAAAGTTCAACTTTGCCCTAATCCATGGCTTTGTATAAGGTTCTGTCAATTTATGTTGCAATGTCAGTAACTTTTCTGTTCTCTTAAGAACTGTTAAAGAGAGCAGAATCAACCATTTTCAGTTTGCCATGGTGGGGAGTATATCTATTCTCTTGAGGCAACTTGTGCACTGCTTTACCACTAATCCATACTATAAACTTAGAAAGCAAACACAAAAGACTGCGCACCAGTGCTATTTCAGTTCACAGCTGTGTGTCCAGGTCTGTCTCTAAATAGAAATACTTTCATTAGCCATGCAATTCTCTATTTAATTGCTTACATGATTTTTATTTGTTAAGAAAGGAGCCTCAAACCAGAATGGGAAGGGTATAACTACGCAGGACAGAAGTGTGATTCCAGGCAGAACATTCTATTTGGTTCCTATTTCTGAAGCCCAAAATAACAACTCTCCAAAAAGCATCAGGGATATTCAAATTCCAGAGCCAGAAATTATCTCCATAGCTCAAGACATGATGTGATCTCTAGGAGGAGAGCAAAGAATTCTAAAAGACAGAAATGCCTGAGATAAGAATGTAAAAATCTGAGGCTGGGTACATAATCTCTCAAGAGTAAACAAACAGTTAAATTTATGTCAGGGAGCAGCATGTTTAGTTTTCTGAAGAAGACATGTTTCCCAGAAGGAATTACATAAATATTTATGAAAATGAAGCGGGAAATATTTTCCCAGGGTAGGACACTGTTCAGCACAGCATCAGGTCAGTAGAAGCTGGGGTTTATTTTGTCAGTCTTCCCCTGGAACTGAATCACTGCCCTCTCATTTGCAAAAATCTGTTCTGACTCAGGAAGAGGCTGCACTTAGATAAACACAATTACAAGCCACATTGAGTATTTAATTTCTATCACATCTCTGAATACATATGTGAATGCCTTATGTTTTTGGATAGCTTCTCTGAGTGATTGCATGGTAAACAATAGCAATAAGTATTTCTTAGGGCTCTCTGAAAGTCTGGTGCCATTATGTCAAAGGTGTCTTCAGCAGAACTGAAAGCCTGCAGGCTAACAGACAGAGAAGCATTCTCAATCCAAGTGTTCACATTCAAAGTGTTTATAAAACATTCACTGTGAGCCAGGACATTCTTGCTAAGTGCAAAAGCTAGAAACAAAATTTGTAATGCAGAACTACCTGAGTTGCACACAATTTAGGTCTGTTTACCAAATGGGGTACAGGGTTCAGTACTGCACCTCATAATGCATCCAGCAGCTCTCTGAACCTGTGGTCTGCAACCCGAGCTCCTTATGAGATTTCAGTGCTGACCAGCTGTTCTGTTCCCTGGGCACCAGCTGCACCAGCTCCAAATCCCTCCTGCCTCACAGCAGATATGTACTTCTGGAACCTGTGTCAGCTTTTCTGTTTAAGGGCTAAAAGCTGAGGGGAATAGGAGTGGGAAGGGAGTGGTAGGAATTGTAGCTCTAGTGCAGACCTAAGGTTCTCCCAGAGTCCCATCCTGTATCAGACCAGAAAAAGCTTACACTCATCCCTCAAGGTACCCGACTCAACAGAGAGCCAAACTTATCAGCAGGAAACCAGAGAGATCATAGTTAGTAGTGGAGCATAAATTTCTATGCAGCTGCGGCTGATGAAGCCTCTCAAACACCCAACAAGATGATGGATGATAATCTATAATCATTAGAGTCCTACAAGCCCTGTTTACTAAACATATAAGCCATAAGATTTTGGACAAATTTGTCCTTAGTTTGGTTGTTTTTGTCAATTATTTTCAGACATATAAAAATCTAGTCACTGTTTATATCTTAATCAGAGGAACAACAACTGGTGGAGACTCAGTTTACAGGTTTGAGTACCCATTGCATGGTGTCAAAACCAAAACCAATATTTTACAAAATAGCCCTAGGATTACTTTCCTCCCTACACATTGTAAACCACAATACTTCAGATGCAAGTGCATCTGCCCTTCCTTTTCCATCTTCTCTAAGTTTTGCCACCATGATTGATGTATCCAGCATGACAGAATGAAACACCCCAAAGCATCACGACCCCTGACACCAGAAGAGAAACCATCTAAGATCCCAAAGCAAAGAAATAGCCTACCTTTTTATTTTTTCTCTTCAGGTGCTCCCAGGTTTATTCAGTACAGTAAGGTACAAAAGGGGAATGTTCTTCTTAATGCTGAATTTGGGTCAGAAAGGATACCAGTGGACTCTCAACACTTATGGCTGAATCAGCCCATGGTTACGAGCAGGATATATTAACTGCAGTCCAACCACAGGATCTGTGACTACAAATGATGAAAATTGGCTGTAGATCTGGCCACCTTTTGACAAACAGTATTTCAGCATGTTGTCTGTGCTCCTTATAGTGTGTTGACATTTAACTACCAACATCTGAAGAGTAAGCAAATGAAGTTTATGCAAATCTCCAAGGAAGTTACTTGGACTCCAAATAGACAATGCACAAGACAAAGGTTACCTGCCTAGTGCTCCTCTCAAAGAACAGGATCTTTCTGGGTATGTTTTCATGCCTTTTCAGGGTTTCCTTGTAAAACATTCATGCCCTTGGAAGCATTTGTTCTGTGAACTTTCATGTCTGGACAATGTGGCCTAGTTTGTTTTTCTTCCTTGCCTACAATCATTTCTTTAAGCCTGATTCAATGAGAATTAACATGCACAATAGGCACTCTGCTTCATTAAATCTCCATCAGCAGTGAATCTGCTAGAAGATTTTTCAGTGAAACTGGTTTGATAAATACTGATTTGCTAAAACCCAAGCTTTTTGTGGTGGTACATCAGTTTTGATGGATTGTCTGTTAAGGCAGGTTTTCTAGCTCCAGGACAGCATTCCTGGTCCAGCACACAGGAAGATATAACTGATTAGCACACACCCTTGTAATAAAGCAATGTAACCTTAAGGCTCTACTGCAAGCACTGGTTTGAACTAGGCAGAGAAATAATTAAAATCTGGATGTCCTACATTTTGAGTAAGTGTTTTCACTTGCCAAGTTTTTAGATCCGTTAAATCTAATTTTTCACAGTATTTTTAGGGAGCTTGTCATGGAGAAAGGTGGGGTGGGAGGTGGGGGTCAGGGAAGAGTAGAGTCTTGATTTATTTTCTAAAGTGGAATGAAAACATTTGTAAATGATCACACCACTGTCAGAAAAATGTTCCCTGCTTAGTCCCACATAGTAACTGAAGTAGTTAAACAAATGGTTTCCTCTCTCACTTACACTTTATCCCTCTTTACCCCTGATAAATAACAAACAAGTCACTGTAAGTCTCTCAGTACCATGGAACAGATAGCATCATTCATGTCAGTTTGGCAGTGTTTCCCAAAATGCTTCCTCCAACCCTAAGTACACTAGCTTCCCACTCCTACGCTCTCTCTTCTTGCTCTTACATTGACCTTCTGCTCACAAAATGGAAAGTGAAGAGAAGAAAAAGTTAAATAAAACAGATTTACAGTGTACAAGTCAGAGGCACAGTGCCCAATGCAAATCACAGAGGAACAAGTTTATTTCTGGTATGACTCTGCTCAACTGTAATCCTGGCTTGGTCTTTCCTCCCCCTCTAGCTGTGTGTACTCGTTATCCAGGCCACATTTGAGGAGGTAAGTTAGATGACATTCTTTAGGACAGAGACCACTATTTATTTCTGAAAAGCGCTGTATACAGTTTAACAAAAACAAAACAAAACAAAACAAAACAAAACAAAACAAAACAACAAAAACAAAACAAAACAACAACAACAACAACAACAAAAACAAAAACAAAAAACAACCCAACAAAAAAAATCCACAAAAACAACAACAACAACAACAACAACAAAAAGTGTTTTGGAAAGGGGGGCAGCCTGTGAGCAGGCTAGAAAGGAAAAGGAAGAGGAATATCTTGACCCTTCTTGGGACTTCGGCCAGCATTTTATCTCAGATGAAAGCCTGAAGTCAGAGCCTTCCTTCAGGCTTTAGGTAAAGGTATTCACTCTTACATCAGTACTGTTACTTATTCTGTGTGCCCAAAGGCTGAAAATAGGACTAGGGAACCAATACTCTTAAATAATGAGGAACACCTCTCAAAAGCTATTAACATAGAAAATACATTCTTTCCTAGAATGGAAAGCAAACACCCTCTCACGCACTACATAGTTCAAATGCCTAGTTCAGCTTTTTGAGTAGGCTTTTTGAGTAGCTGTCTCATTGTGTGAGAAACCAGAAGTTAACAAAATTCCTGGAAATATTACAAGTAGTCATCTCCCCTTTTTTTTTCTGCCGGGCAACCTTGAACATCCTCCTATCCCCGGTTACTGTGTCTCCTTCAGAGAAAGCTCGTTTTTTTCTAGGGATTGCACACAGATAGGTATCTGTCGTAACTCCTTCCAAAAGGAAGGGTGCCTGCAACCTGTTCCTCCATCCAAGAGGCCTCCTATGTTGGTTTCAGGGCCCCAGAACCCAGCTGAACACCTGAGGGTTACCTCAGGATTCGAACCAGCCGGAGTTTCCTCTGGACAACCCAAAGGTAACGTTCTGTTGGGATCTGTGCTACACCACTGTCCCGAAATATGGCCTCTCCCAGCACATGGGAAGAGTGATATGAGAGAAGGTGATGCAGTCATTCAAGTTCATCTTGTTCTGTGTCTTCTGTCCTGAAGTTCGTTCCTCCTGTACTGTGTCTACCAGCATGATCTGAGCTTGGGGCTAGAATTGTGGAGCTATCTGTAAGCATAAACACATCATTTGTGGGTTTCAGGCTAAAACACCCATGGGTAATGTCAATTTTTCATTTGCTGCTCTGGGGACTTTGGGTACCTGGCATCCAAAAGGTGAGATATAGCACCAGTGATTTCCACCCACAATGGACCGGCAGCTTGTCTGTTGTCACTAACAGTCTCCTTGGTGGAAAGCTTTTATGGAAAAGTATTTCTGCATGTTATATACAGTCTGCATTACTCTTCCAGCACACAACCAGCCAAATGTATCCTATAAGTAATTAGTACACACTTGGATACAATACCAAAGTCTTTTGTCCCTTGAGTCAGTGAAAAGCTGGGCATGAACAATAAGTGCCGATAGGAAAAAAATTACAAGAGAGATAGTCCCATATGTTGGAGAAATTTTCCATGACAAAAGCAGCTAAATGTCTCACAGATAAGAGATAAATTGGAATAAACAGCTGTCAGTGTTAAATAAATATCCTGGATAATGTGCAGGACAGAAATAACTACATCGTCAAACTCCTTTCTTCACTTTATTTAGCTGTTCTTGCATGTAGCTCCCAAGCTTTCCACTGCTCCAGTTAGTGAAGCATTTATTTTTGAGTCAGCTGCATTTCTTAGGACTGTAACAACGAAAGGCATTTCCTGAGAAACTGCAAGGATGAGCAGCAAGAAAGAACAACAGCTAAGGAAATATGGGACCCTTGTAGTGTTTTTTATCTTGCAAGTTCAGATTTTTGCTTTTGATGTTGACAATCGACCTACAACAGATGTCTGCTCAACACACACAATTTTACCAGGACCAAAAGGTGAGGAATTATCAGGTGGTTAATGCTGAGACTGGTACTGACAAAGGCTGATTTTTTATCAATAGAGACGTGGAGGGCTTGTGGCATGGGCTGGGCATGAAAGATGTGAAATATTGTAGACTGTACAAACATCGAGTAATCTGTTACTGTAATGGGGGTAAATGAAGAAGCAAGGAGATTTAAATTTTTATTTCTTTAGTTTCAGGAACAGTGTCACATATTTTCATATAAGTTAGAGGTGTCTTTTTGTGTCTTTCTCCAGCCACACAAATCTGCTATTTTTTGTGCTCATCATACAATGAAAATAGCTAACAGATACAAACTGAGGGACTTGTTTAAAAGTAGGCACCTATTATGAACTGTTAATGGTCTGCTTTGCATCTACAGATAGGGAAAGATATACAATACTTAAAATTACCAAACTGCCATTATTTTCAAATGTTTACTTGTAAATACTCCTCTGCTACATTCATCAGACCTGATCCAGTAGCTCTTGCTGAATTAAACAGGACCTTTTCTACAGATTTCAAGAACTACATCAACTCTGTCATGTACAGGTCTTTTATCTTCAAAACACTTTGCAAATATCTGAAACCAAATTTTCTGCATTAACTGACTTTTTCTGTAACACAACTAACAACAGTGGAATTGCCTGAAGGGTATCTTATTAGGTCCATGACATACAAATCTATCTTGCAGTGACAGATCTAAAATATATATTCCACGCTATGGCTATTGCAGTTTCAAACTTGCTTTCTTTCTAGTAATTTGTTGTACTTTCTATAGGCTACAAACCGAGAAAAAAAAAATGTAGCTTATTTAAATTAAAAGCAGAAAAAATATTATCAAGCCAAGAGCATGCTACAGACTCGTTTGTTTTTATGATGGATTATTCAAATGCATGTTGCTTAAAGGACCATTTTTAATCAGGAAATTAATTTCTTTATTATTACAATCCAAGCTTAAACTTTTGCTGCCACAGCATAAATGCAGAGAGATGTAATGATCCCAAGGGAGCTAGTGGGTGTTGGTTTAGTTGGTATTGAAGTAATGGCAGGCTGGAGAACAAAGTTTGACAGAATTGTGTTTAACAAGTCACAAGGCTAATGAGGGGGTCTCGTGACAACACAGAGTAGCTGGGACTCCAGCTGGCTTCTGTGGTCTACCTTGTATAGGGAGTATTTGAAGGGCAGACATTATTATTCTTTGTAAGTGTGGTACTGAGAAAGTCAGGATCTAGTCATTACTAGTCCTGTTCCTCCTGGCCGACACCAAGACACAAGATGAGACCAGCAGTTTATTGACACAGCTCAATCTACTACTTTAGATTTCCATCCCCAAGATCCATGCTTGGTAGAAGGAGTATTGAGTATAAATCCCCTCCAAATTACTGGCTCATATCCACTGCAGGTCATCAAATACATTTTGGAGACTGTGATATGATCCTATAGATCAATTTCAGTTCCTACCAGAGCTGAGCTCATCCAGGACAGTTACAAGTGGCCCTTAATGGCGCCAGTTGTTTTAACTTCCAGTCTTCTGGGCAATTAAAGACTGAGCAGGCTGAGTGTATGAACTGCCCTGTTACTTCTCTGGCATCCCTTGTAGTCAAGGATGAAACATGCTTACCTAATATGCCAGAAGAAAGTCTGTCCTGCTGTCATGTTTTCCTTCACCCATCTTATGTCTATAACTCAGAGCACATGATCCTAAGCTTATGACCACAGCCACAGGTAGAACTTTGCTGTTTAAACTCTAACCTTGACAATGGACAAGCCTTTTGCTGCTGTAGCTTTTATTCCCTGTGCTACATCTCTTGTGTCTTTTTGTCTCTCTTCTCTTAAAAATGGGCTTTGACTCATCCTGAACAAGTTTTACCGCCCCACCTCCACCTGCTCAGCATCTCAGCTCTATGATTAAACACGGTGGTGCTCCCAGAAGATAGAGGTGCTGATCTCACACACTACATTCACCAGCTGTTTCTACCACCACAGGTTAGATTCCTGTTGTGGCAACTTCCTCCTTCCATGAGAACATGGAAGTGTCTAATGGGCCAAAGCAACCAGAAGTGCAAGGAATTTAAAGGTATTCAATAGCTGTAAGACTTCCTACACTGTCCCACACCACCTCCCCCAGTGCAAGGCATAAGCTGTCCTATAGGCTAGATCCAATCTGTGTGCTACAAGTGGGATGGACCCTGGTCCTGTGCAGCAGAGACAGATACCACTGTTTCCAGCACACAGTACAGCGGAGAGGAGAGTGCTGAGGGAGAAGTGGGGGGGCTTGGAGAGTTCAGAATTTATAACCCTTTATTGCCTGCACTATTGGAGGATGCTTGATTCAATCCTCTAGGTATTCACAGTTGCTAGAGGAGCAAGCTCTCAATCTCTTCCCATGCTCATCCTGAAAAATCACTTGTTCAAGAATGGTTTTGAAGATAGGCCACTTACAAAATCCACATTCAACTTGTCCAAGTTACTCTGTGCACACAATGTTCTTCCCCTTCAAAAACATCTTGTTATGCTCATATGTGAGATGTCACGAGAGAAGTATGACATGAGCAGTGGGATGAAAAATAAAAGGGTAATTCCAGGCTGATTATCAGAAAAGTCTTCAAACAGCCTGCGACAGTCCCACCAACTTCCAGAAAGCATGAGGCAAAACCAGAGGCCATTGTGTACAACAGTAAGAGCTAGAAAATACTCTGGAAGACTACAGTCTCCCAGAGGAGAAGGAATGCAGTGAATGTCCTGTCAGGCTTTGCAGGTTGTGCTGCAAGGACAGCAGTGTGTCCGAGCTCCAGTGCCTGGTGGGACAAACCCTGAGGGCTCCAGCCCCACCTCACACCCAGATGCTGTGTCCCCCCAGCTGCTGGTTCCCCTCGCTGGGGCAAGCAAATGAAACCTGAAGCCTGTTTGCCAAGAGTCAGGCAAAGAAGTTTGCCAAAAGGGCAGTCCAGAAAAACAGAACATTAAAAATAATAAGAGGGAGGCAAAAGTTGACACTCCTCTCAATTTCCTTTTCTAGGCAACACTCAGGTGTCCTCTCAAAAAGAGGGGATTATTTTTAATGAAAAGAGCCCACTGCAAATGGCTGTCCTGTACTGCCTTCCTGAAAAAGTATTTGAGGTGCACAGCCAGCTGGCTTATATGGCAGTTAAAATCAGAAATGTGTGAGGCATTTTCTAGGATTCTTATTGAAATACCCTAGGAACACCCCTGCCCCTCTTTTCCCTCCACTGCTCCCCCACCCACACCCCCCCCCCAAAAAAAAAAAAAAAAAAAAAAAAAAAAAAAAAAAAAAAAAAGGCGCAGAGATTTTCAGTGTTTGTAAGTAGTGACTTTTGATGTTTGACTTGAATTCTGAAAACTTACACTAGGTAACACTGATTCACAGCTGAGAAACTGGGGCAATAAAGACCATGTTTTGTACTTCATTCACTTCTTGAGTCCAAAGAGAACCAAGAAATGAAACAATGAATTTTCCAGGGAAGCCAGGTTCTTGGCCTAGCCAAAGCAGTTGTGGCCCTGTTGCTTAATTTCTGCCCTTCCAACCCTGGAAGCAAAGCAGGCTGGCTGTTGCTGCTGCTGAGAAAAGGGTCTGGGACTGTGGGGAGGCAGCAGCTAACACAGAGCAAAGGCACCAGCTGTTGGTTGTTGCCCTGGCAGTGCCAGGAGGATCAGGCTCTGCTTCCCTGGACTCTGCCTTTGAGGGGTGTCCCAGCTCTGTCCTTTCTTCTGGCCTCCTCTCCCCTAGAGACTGCAAGCTCTGATCTGCAAACGAAGTTTTAAGTGTGCTGTTGACATAGATGAGACAGGAGTTGACCTGTTCTGAGTAAATCAATAAGCAACAACATGAGGGTAGAAATAAGCAGAAGAGGAACCCAAAACTCTGACTTCTGCACTCCCATTATATATGTGAGCAGGGGCTGGCACTGCAGAAGCTGGTTTCACATGGATTCATGGGATCTCAGCACTTCAGAAGACTTTATATCTTGCTATCTGTCCCTGATCCCAGTTCATTTTCTTTGAAATCCAGACACAAGAACTTTGAAAGTTTTGAATCAGATCCAGGTTGAGAAACTGGAATGAGATGAAATCTGAAGAGCACTGGGAGTTTAGATGTAAAATGTTTCCTTATCATTATTTCTGACAAATGATGCTTATAAACTCTGTGACATTGGCTGGTACTTCAAAATAGCATTTACTGTGGTCACCAGTATAGTTGTCCATCTCTCAGCTTTAATTGCACTTACGCAGTTCCACTCCTGGAAAATCTCAAATGTCCTACACTGAAACTCTTTCAGAAACCAGATATGCTGCTATCCACGTTGCCTTCCAAAAATATAAAATGCCTTACCACATCCTATAGCTGTTCAAATCTATAACTAAACTTCCCTCTTAGTGCCTCATTTTTGATCTGAAGAGTCCTTTAACTTCAGCACATAATTCTATTTTCCATAGCTTCTAGAATTCCTCATTTTAGCACGTAATAAGTTTCTGGAGATTATCAGCCTGAGCTACAAAGCATGTATGTGGGGATCTTAACACATAAATTCAAAAGAGAGTGAGTCTGTTTTTCTTACCAATGGCAGTCTGATTCCTCACTAAAGCCACCATAATTCATGGGTCTCTGAGATCATGTCAGAATGGCAGTGCAACAGGCTGAGAAAATCAAATCAGGAAGACCAAGTAAAATGAGAATCAAGAATGATTGAAATTATTTCTGTGTTATTAAAGAAATAATGTATATTCCATTCATGCACAAAGGCCCACACTTTCAAATCATGCAAGTCAGCAGAGGTTCACTGAGCCTACTGAAGGCTTGGCTGTGTCTCATGCAATGCAATAGGAGAGGAGGGGATTTTTAATGAAGTCAATAGATATTTATAAATAGAAAAGAAATCAAAGGATTCTTTTTACTTGAATATTCTTTTTATTTTACAAGGGAAGGGCTTGTATTGTCTAATTTGGACCTGAGTGAAGAAAGATAATCTGTGTAAGAATGGTGCATATGTAGGAGCCCTGCACGCTCCTGCAGGACACCTGGGAAGGTGACCATAGGTGCAGTTTCACACCACAGCTGAACATACTGCTCAGCTCTCAGGTTTTCTGACAGAAAACAGGAGGCCAGATATCTTCTTCTTCCACTCTGACCATGTGGTCCCCACTTCACCTTGTGCTGGCTCAGCTATTTCACAGAATCACAGAATATTCTGAGTTGGAAGGCACCCACAAGGATCATTGAATCCAACTCCCACGAATGGCCCATCTGGGGATTAAACCCATGATCTCATTGTTGTCAGCACCAGGCTCTGACCAAACCAGGCTACTTACAGAGCTGCTTCAGCTCACTCACTAAAAATGTGTACCTGCCTTATTGATATTCCTCTGTTTAGGGAGATGAGTTGCTTCAAAATAGGGTCAAAAAAGTGCTCAACATCAGGCAGAGGGGAGGGAGGTGTGCAGGACAGTGCTGGGAACTGAGGGGAGGAGGAAGGGCAGGGAAGGGAGCATCACGTCAGGCAGCTGATGTCAAGAAATCCTGTCCTCATTAGCCAAATGCAGCATGAAAGCAAGAATGCACACTGTTATGGGAAATTTGCTAAGGATCTAAAGGACACTGAAAGTAAAATTAGAGGAAATTTGGAGTCTTTCCATTGACGTAACTGTGACGCGCTCATACATTGGAAAGACAAACTGGGCTGTGTTTGCTTATTTCTCAAAGTCTGTGACTCCCTCTGGTGACAAACCCTCTCAGTAGATTTTGTGCATGCCCAAGTGCTGCAAAGGTTCTCCCTGCTCAGGGTGACTCAGTGTCCCAGGCTGCAGAGCTCATCCTGCGGTTATCTGTAAGGTTCTTCCAGGCAGGCAGGCATTCAGTTGCTCCTGTAGGGTTCTCAAGGCTTCAGAATGATGCTCATCTCCTTAGCCTTTTAATTTAATGGCCAGGAGAGGCAGAAATCATCTGTACTCTTCACATTCTATCTCTGGAGGTGGGAAGGGTCTGTCTGCCACCTCAGATGGGACTAAGAGCATGAGAGCTCAGCAGAACTGTGTCACACGTAACAAATTCCATACAAAGCCTTTGTGGCAGGGCATTGGCTACGCCTAGGAACAATAAATGCAGTGCAAAGCTGCTTGCCTTGCTTGGGAATAACACCACGTGGTATTCTCATCAAGATTAAACATCCTTTCCCCCTCATAGCATATTAGTCTTAAGCCCAGGGCTTTTCAAGGACTTTTTGGGTGGTAGCTGGATTTTTTCAATTTAGAGTACCTGGTGTAGGACAACTGTGATGTAGCCCAGCATAAGTGATGTTTCTATCATTTGAAAGGGTGGGCATGCCCTGGATTCTGGAGGGAGACATAACTGCAAAAGAGAGGATGAGAGAGCATTAACATTTCTGTAGAATTTTTGCTCAGGAGACAGGAACTGGGGCTGACCTGAGGCCATGGCACAGCAGCACACCTGACAGAGTGGTCCCAGGGAGTCTCTTAGCATAGCTCCAAGTGTGCTGAGAGGCACTCATGCATAAGCGCAGTTCAGAGTCTCCCCCCAGCTTTAGGCAGCCTGCAGACATGCTGTCAGCCCAGATAAATGTGGGCTCTGTAACCCCCAGGAGTTACACCCAGGTTCTCCAAGAACCACAGCCAGCCCTCAGCCCTTGATTACAAGACTTGGAAAGTCACTAAATACACGTGAACAATATCTGTGGATGTGAAAATGTTTGTGAATACAAACCAGATAAATTGCCTACAAAAGGTTCAGCAGGGAAATCTAAGTCACTTGAAAGTCAGTAAATTCCTACTAATTAAATTCTTACCA
Organism: Phylloscopus collybita; assembly: GCA_027886175.1. Taxonomy (NCBI): domain Eukaryota; kingdom Metazoa; phylum Chordata; class Aves; order Passeriformes; family Phylloscopidae; genus Phylloscopus; species Phylloscopus collybita. Next base: position 13,029,846 of record JAJNNQ010000075.1, on the reverse strand, counting down.
AAGATAACCTCTCAACATTTAGGTATTTAGTGTTATTTAGTCAAACGCCAAAAAAGACAGAGCCTCTTTCAATGGCCTAAAAATCCTGCTGGTGATTAGACCTTCAGCATTTTCCTGAGCTTGTTTACAGAAGGTCTGTGGTTCTGTCTCAATTATAATTAAAATTTTCTAATGGCTGCAAAACTTGCTTACTTCTTATGACTTCTGCTCTTCTGCCTTGCAGTCCCAAGCTGGAAGAGCCTAGTAATTTACTGCTTCAGGTATTTCTTTTAGCAATGTGGTATTTCATATCTGTGACACAGAAAAACCAATCAACTTACAGAAATACTAACAAGGCTGAGAAATAGTCTTACTTCAGTGAATGACTCCAAGTGCATCCTCACCTGTGCTTCAGATGCAGTGCAGTACATTATCTGACATCCCTGCGACCACAGTTTTAAGGTAACAATCTGCTAATTAGGTCAAAATTTAACCTGACACTGCCCTAAACGCAAAACATGCAAAAGCACAAAGGAAAGGTTAACCTCTAGGTATAGATAACAAGCATTTGAGGTCAGGGATCAGAAAATTCATGTTGCACAAACCACAGTACTACAGAACTCAGAAATCCCCTCCCGAGCACTAGCAGGACAGATATTTTTTTCCAGAAAGATTAAAAAAAAAAAGGTGGCTAATGCAGTGGGATGGCTTGTCCACATGAAGTCTCAGAGGAAATGGAGGGATAATTAAGGTAAACTAGAAATAAAGCCGACTCAACCCCTGGCCACCAACAGCCAGCCTTTCCTACCTGGTTGCAAATCATAGCAAGACCACAAGAGGGAAACACAACCCACGAGTTCACATTTCATGGAAAGTTTGAGATCACAGCCCACAGCGGCTAAAGGAGGACACACTGTATCAGCAGGCACTGGGCTTAATCTAGTCTTAAATTAACAATAAAATGGTATCACTAACTAATACTGTTTATTTCTACCCTTCTTTTGTAATGGCCTACCTATTCTTAGATGACAGATGGGGAGAAAAGCAGGATTGCCTTCTCTTACAGACAGACAATTTATTGTTCTTCCCATTTTCCTGGATATGAAAAGTAAGACAGAGTGTGGCAGACTTCTTTACACAAAGATGAAACAGTAATGGAACTTACTTCCATCTCCTTTAGGCTTTTAGAAGTCCTAAAGAAAAGTATGGATCACATAAGGTGTTAATAAAAGTTGAGGCACTCCCTGATCTCTGGGAATCTCCAGAACAAACTTTGCCACACCTTTCACTCCTTTCACCTGTCAGCTCTCAGGCTGATGGCCCATACAGGACAAAGTAACTTCAACTCCAGCAGCCCCAGGTGGGAAAATCTTGTTCCAAAGTCCCTCAGGAAAAGTCTCTGGATCTTTCAGTGGCTCAAAATGTTGAAACTGAGACAGGAATAAAACCTCTTTAGAAAGTAATCACAGCTTCTCCGCTTGTATAATGACATCCTTTCCTGGGTTCTATTTTTAGGATTAACAGATGAGAAGGGATATTTTTATTTTTAACTTTTTAGAAGGGATATTTTTAGGATTAACAAATGAGAAAGAGGGGAAGGGAAGGGAAGGGAAGGGAAGGGAAGGGAAGGGAAGGGAAGGGAAGGGAAGGGAAGGGAAGGGAAGGGAAGGGAAGGGAAGGGAAGGGAAGGGAAAAGGGATCTTGCAGAGAGGTCTTCCTTCTGCAGCAGTAGTCCCTCCAGAGCCTTTAATTCTACAGAGGAGCCTGCAGAGAATGTAACTGGCTGGTCTGAGGGAGGTGAGGAGGACTGACAGGATGACAAGCACTGGTTTGGAAAGTCAGCAGGAATATGGCTTATTTTCCACAGGTCAAGGAACTGCCCTCAGCAGCTTCTATACCAGACCCAGAATTACAGTGTATTTTACACAAAGGAATTCATTGCACAGGGAATGGCTGGACATGAAAATCCTCCCCCATCTCCCTTCCTTGTCAGAGAACATGGTCCATTTGTGAAATAATGCCATGTTGCATTTCTAGTCAAGATTCATCCAGCTTTTCCAGTCTTTGAATTATGCCCTCCTTCCTTTCTATTATCACACAGATATCTATTTGCAGACCACAATGAGATCAGCTCTTAACCTGCTCCCAAAATGTCATTTCACAAGCCCTTTATCAGCCTCTGGGATGTTTTCTGAATTTCTGAACTATTGAAAAGTGACTTTTGCAACTTTTTACAAGGATTGCACACATGGATTTGGAAAAAACAATTTCCTCTTGCTGGCATTGAGATCAACAGCAAAATTAAACCATACATTCTCTAGCTCTGCTGTTTGATGGCCAGTAGAATCATAAAATCAGAGAATAGTTTTGGTTGGAAGGAATTGTAAAGATCATCTAGTTCCAATCCTCCTGCCATGAACAGAGACACCTTTCCATTAGACCAGGTTGCTCAGAGCCCCATTCTGCCTGGCCCTTCAACACTCCCAGGGATGGGGCATCCACAACTTCTCTGGGCTCACCACCCTCACAGTTTGCAATTCCTTTCTCATATCTAATCTAAATCTACTCTCCTTCAGTTTAAACTCATTCCCCCTTGTCCTGTCACTACATGTCCTTGTAAAAGTCTCTCTCCATTTTCCTTGTAGGCTTCCTTCAGGTACTGGAAGGCTGTAATCATGTCACCCCAAAGCCTTTTTTTTCCAGGCTGAACAAAACCAAATCTCTCAGCCTTTCCTCACAGGAGAAGTATTCCATCCCTCTGATCAACTTGGTTGCCTCCTCTGGACTTGCTCCAACAGGTCCATGGCCTTCCTCTGTCAAGGACCCCAGAGGTGGATGCAGCACTGCAGGTGGGGTCTCAGTAAAGCAGAGTGAAGGGGCAGAATCACCTCCTTGACCTGCTGCCCACTCTCCTTTTGATGCAGTCCAGGACAGGTTTGACTTTCTGGCCTGAGTGCCCATGGCTGGATCATGTCCAGTCTCTCATCCACCAACACCCCCAAGTCCTTCTCAGCAGGACTGGAACCCAGTACAAGCAGGCACCCTTTCATCAGCTCCTGGCTCAGACCCACAGATTCAGCAGAATATTTAAGGAGCTTGGCTTTTAGAAATATACACTAGCTTTTACAGTATTTTTAAGACCTAGTGAAAATAGAGATGTTTAAAGTCTTTTCCCATTTACCTGTGGAAGCTAGTGTTAAAAAGAAAGAACCTGAGCGAGCCAGCACACACCACATTGTTTCCTCCTTGTCCACCCCTTTAGCACTGCTTCTTCCCTTCAATATGAACTGAAGTTCAGCCCTTTTTCTTCCTCAGCTTAGGCCACTGACCCTGCCCCCAAAGGGCATCCTGACCAACAGGGTGAGTCTGCCCTTCACAAGAGAATCCCAGCATGGAAGAGTTTTTTCAGCACCAAGAGACAGACTCAGCTCTGTCCATGTAACTGGAATAGAAAGGTGCCAAACAGCTAAAACTACATTTTATGTGCTGAAATTAATGTGCAGCATTTTTCATCTGCTATCACTCCACAGGATAACCCATGACATGCTACCTCTGACTACAGAAGTAGAAGGTAAATCAGAAATGAGTGGGCAGTATTTTTCAGAAAAAAAAAGAGACCAATGGGATGATCAGTTTTAAAGCAACCACGGGAAGGTACTTTCTCCCCAGCATATTAAAAAAATCATTGAGCTATTTGCCACAGGATATTTATTATAAGAGCCAAAGATATAAATGGGTTTAAAAGGCACAAGGCTAACTGGCGAAGGTAAGAATCACTAGTGGCTTTTCATGAGGGGAGGGGATGCAGTGCCTGGCCCAGGTAAGCACTAAAACCATTGCTGTGAGAGGCTGCCTGGGTCATAGTCACTCTCAGTACACCTCAGTTCCCTGAACACTTCCTGCTGGGGCTGGAGGCACCACCCTTGGTGAGATGGGTTATTGGTCTTTACATACACTGCTGTTCTGTCCTCACCTCTCTGGCTGACATCTAGACAGACTTCCCTCCCTTGGCTCTGCACATACTGAACAACAGCCTTCTCCCCTTCTGGGCAGCAGGCACAGACACAACTGGCTGCCACTACCACGTGAGATCCTGGCTGAGCCAAGAGGCTGTGGCACTGCTTCTCACTTTTATGAGTTAAGGCATCAATCCTGGCATGGCAAGGCTCAGTGCCAACACGGGCAGGGAACAAGAGGAGAGGCTCTGGAAGGCTGCCCGTGTTCAGTGATGGCCCTTTAGTGCAGAGAGTTGTGTGTCTCCTCCCCACCTCCGCTGGGGGGGGTAGAAAAAAATCTTTTTCTTAGGATTTGGTTCCAAACTAGTTGTGCCTCCAGTTTCCTGCATAATGCAAAGCAACATTGTATGCTACTTGTGAAAGGAAATATATTTCTTTCTGACTAATTGCTGCCCTGTACCTTTACACTGTACACACTGCACAGTGAGAGACTGTCTCTTCCAACAGTGAAAGCTCTTATACTGAGCTATAGCTGTGTAATAGGGTCTAGATCTCATTTAGAGAAATCTCTGCACTACCATAATAAATGCAATGATTTTGCCTCTTACAGATACTCTGTATATGACCTTTCAAAATAAAGCATTGCAGTAATTGCAAAACAAGTTTCTTGTATCAACATACAAATGCCATCTGTCAAAAAATAAAGGCAAGAATTGTGTCATATTAAGTGCCAAGGTCTATGTCAAGATCTATTTCAACATATTTACATTCCTCTCATTCCGAATGCATCTGCATACCCTGAACACAGAGTCACTAGGAATGGAATCACTAGGAACAATTAATAAACACCTGTTGCCTCCCTTGGCAGTTTGCCTCTGTGTGCATAAGTTTCCCAATACCAGAAGACTGGCTTATTTATCTGCTTTATAGCTAAAAATGCTTAAAGTGTAGGAGTAGAAATTGCTGTTGTATAATTCTCATGTTGCAACAGCCTCTCTGAGAGGGAAAGTTTTTAGCTTTTCCTAATGATGGTCGGATTCCTCATCACTTTTCTGGAAATTTATCTCATGGCTACTGTGCCTTCAATGTGAAACAAAAAGAAGTCAGTAGAAAAAAAAGAAACCCTGTGAACTTTTCTTTCTGAGTGTGTATAGTTGTACTTACTGCACTGAGAAAAGTGTACCATGATATTTCATTTTCTGGTTTTTTTTTTGGAAGGGGATGAAGGTGAAAAGGGAGACAGAGGAGAAGTAGGAAAACAAGGAAAGGTCGGACCAAAAGGACCAAAAGGTATTTATGATGGTTTGTTGGCTACTGCTGGCATATGAATATCATCATACACAACTGTACTGATGCATATGATTGGTGTTTAATCCTTTTCATTCCTGTTTCACCAGTGGATTTCACAATCCTGTCAAACATTAATTGGTGAGCATAAAAATACTTAGCTTGGTTCAACTCCTACTGATACTTAAGACAAATATATATGGCTGTCATGAGTGTGATTCAGAAAACCTAGATCATATGCATAATCAAAAAGATTACTCTTACTGAAATTAGCTTTTAATGAAAATTGAATTTCAAGCATTATTGCCTAGCAATACATCAGGGTACTCAGTAAAATTCGGTTTCAGTTACCTGTATTCTGCAGAAAAGCAAACAAAGCCATACATTAAAAAAAAAATAAAATTCCTCTGCTCAAACAGCATCCAAGATGAGACCAAGGAGTTGCAAATGTTTCAGGACTTGGCTGACTGTCCCATATCCACAGTGTGACCTGGGCAGATCATTTGGAGGCACCAGATGTGACTGTGTCAGCCTTGTTTGCATACTCTAATTCGAAAGCTTACTTTATCTTTAGAGTTTAATGACAATGCATATCCAAGGTCTTTCTTCCTTGACTGTGGTGTAAAGGCTAATCAGTTTTTACTTTATTATTCTAATAAAGTTTTTACTTTTATAGAAACTTTAAATAAAAAACTTTTTCCATTTTTAAAATGCATTCTTACGATTTCACTTTTTACCTTAAAATGAACATCAAGTAAGATACAAGGAATTCAGGGAACCAACCATTTACAAAGCATTTTATTGATGTTAAATTACTTTTGCAAACTGAGATTCCCTAGATTGGCCTGTCATCATTAGACCACTATTTCAGAACTTACACTATTTATTAACCAGTTAAAAAGGGCACCTGTTATTTTGGTGCTCTGAAGACTGGGAAAACACATACAGCTAAAATAGTAGCTCCCTACTTGCAGTCCTGCTTTGAGAAGGACTCCCAGCAAAGCTGCAAGGACTGAGGAAAAGTGTTTTGCCTGGGGTGGAGAAAAATAAAAGCTGCCAGCCTGGTTTGACTGTGAAGTAAATCACTAGCAGTTTTCGTTTTTATTTTCTTTAAGACAATATGATGTTTGAACAGGCAATTCTATTAAGATTCTTTGCAATGTCCTGCTGTAGTACCCCACAGGAGCAGAGATCTGGCTGTACTCTTCCAGGCATCCTCAGGGCTGCGCTCACTTGGCTTGGCCACACGTGCAGACTGGCCACACTCGGTAAAATAGCAGCAGTAGAGACCTAAACAGTACCTCAGAAAAGAAATTACAGCAGCCACCCATACTCATTTCCTCTTCATTTCTTCTCTTAGGAAACAAAGGACCAGTGGGCGATGTTGGTGACCAGGGAATGCTTGGTAAAATTGGTCCAATTGGTGGAAAGGGTAAGCTCTGGTCTGGGAATTTTCTTGGGGTTTTTTCGCTCAAGGTAAATATGTGCTTTAGGAGAACAATATTAGATAATGGTATGACCAGTGCTCTCCAAATAAAGTTATGCATAAAGATTGGTGATGATAGCTAACTGAAATATCCTAGTTTCATTTTCCACATGCAATATATCCAAATAATTTCGCTAAAATAACTTCTTTTATGAGTTAAGGCATCAATCCTTTTTATGGATCTAGTTGAAGGTATTTCTGCTCATTGCATGGGGGTTGGACTAGATGACCTTTAAAGGTCACTTCCACCCCAAACTATTCTATGATTCTGTGATAAAAGAGGAAGGGAGAAATCCAGTTCCTGTGAAGTAAATCCTCTGAACACTCTAAGAGACAAATTTGTGCCTTTGATTTGGATGCTGAAGGCATAAGTCAATGTCCTGCTGCTGCTACTGAGGATGCCACACTGCCACCTGCACTGCTGTGGGTCATGTGAGCAAGCAATGCACAGGATGTCCCTGTCCTGGTAAGGAACAAATTCAGATAAGCAGGGATGGCAACTACTTGCAAATCAAGGTAGACTCCAAATCTGCCTGGACAACAATTTCATGAAATTGTGCTCTATTTATCTTGAGAAGAAGCTCAGGCATTCCTTTCTGTTATTCCTAAAGAGCTACTTAAGAAGGAATATTACTTCTGCCACAAGGAGACCTACCTTGAAAGCTGATCAGGGACACCACCATTGCTGGGAGAACTCTGAACTCTGGGGTCTCTAACCAGCACATCATCTTGGGTGTTCTGTTGAGTGGGTGGAACAGTCTCTCTGGAGAGCTCCTCAAACCACTGTTTTAATACACCTTTCGTGACCTCTAGCCAGCCTCAGTATCAGGCAAGAAGAAAAGATTTTGACCTGAGGGATTAATTTTCAGAAGTACCTAGAAGACTGAAAATTCAGAGAATTATCTCCTAAGATGTCTTCAATCCCCAAAGGAGACAAAAATTAAGAATCTCACAAGTTTCTTTTCTTTATCTGAAAGTAAACCAATGTTCTGAGCCTTTAAATCAAGCTCTCTTTTAATCTGAATGCACAATTTGTTGTTCCTTTAGCGTTTTTTCTCATTTTCTTTATTTGCGAAAGCAAAGGTCACTAAGTCACTGTTTAAATCTATGATTAAACATTTGAGTTCTTAATGAAGCTACCCTGAAATTCCAGCTGGCAAGCGTGTAGTGTCAAGCACTGGTAATTAAAATGACAGACAACATCTAAATACTTAAAAAAACCACAACCATATAAAGTAAAAAGTACATTAAAAACATGGTCATCAATAAGGCAAAGCAAGTATTAGTATGTTTTGACCTCTGAAGGTTTTATTCATAGAGCTGACATGAATTTCAGATGAAGTCCAGCTGATCCTGACCCAAATTACAACTGAGATTTTTTAAAGGGCTGGTCACCTCCAGTTATATAGAAGCAGAGCATTTGGAGAAATATTCCTATCATTTTTATAATTTACAGAAGAGGGGAAAAGCAGTTGGATGCCAATAAATCACACTTCCATAAACCGAACTGAAAAGCTGCTCCTTAATGACCTCACTCCACACAGGTGCCAGCTGCTGCCCGCACACACAATCTCTTGCACGCATGATTTCAGTGGCTTAGAGCACATCTGCTGCCTCATCTCAGCATGGAGCTACTGATCCTGGGGAAGGGCTCTGTCCTGCAGCCCCTGAGAGAACTCAGATCCCACCTTTTCAAGATTTCTTGATTGCTTTCAGCCTCAGGATCATTTTGCAGTTTATATTTAAAGTAAGTGGTACCAGGAACCGGCGGCACACAAGATGCCTGTGTTATCAGTGAGTTAGCTATTAAAGGGTTCTCATTTCCATGCACCAGAATTAATTGTGGTTTGTTTAACTTGGCACGTCTTCCAGTACAGTCCATCAGAGCTTCCTATCAAAAGCACACTGTTAATACATTATTAAACAGGTTTTTGAATACCCTTCCCTGACATATGCACTGTCTGAGATCTGAGAATATATTTCCCCCTTTATTCAGGTGACAAAGGAGCCAAAGGCTTACCGGGGGTTTCAGGAAAAAAAGGAAAAGCAGGTATGTTACACAGCCTTCTGTGCAGAATGGTCAAGTCTGCTAGATCTTTGATTTCAGGGTTGGTTTGTACGGAATTCCATGAAATTTTGAGCCCCAAGAAAAAATGTGAGAATAGATGAAATGTAAGGAAGAGACTGAAAATGTTTTGTTGAACAAAATAAAGGATAGTGTAGGGACATGATTGACTCCTATTAATACACCAGCATACACAAAATATGAAGTCACCCAAATTCATGGGTAATGTTTGGTATCATAAAAACTAGCACGCAGGCCAGCAGTATGCATTTATACTGGATATTAGAAGAAAGTCTCCTAATAGGAGCATGGGACAAAAAAATTAAGTGATTTTAGGTAGAACATAATCTGTTGTCAAATTAATGTAATGCATTTGCTTAAGGAGAGAATTTATCTCTGACGACCTAGAAAGTTCTCAGTCCTAACCTTGAATGGTTACCCACCTTGAATTTATACTTGTGTTTATTTTTAAGAGATTTCATATAAAATGACCATTTGTTTCTTAATGGGAAACCACCAGCAACTTATTTTCCTTCTGAGAAAAACAGAAGAACAAACAAAACCTCTACCAAGCCACATTCCAGTTAAAAAAAAAAAAAAAAAAAAAAAAAAAAAAGGAGGATTAATTGAGACTTCAGTGCTTGAAAGCTATTGGTTATTTGGCTTGGTTAAGCCAGTTTGCTAGGGCGTCTACAGAGTGTACAGAGCCAAAACATTAAACACTTTGATCAACAGAAGTATAGTCAGTGGGGTAAGATGAGACTGGCTCTCCATAAGTGGAGCCCAGGTCTTCAGAAGCTTTGGAAATTGGCTACAGGTGACTCCCCATGCACACACACACACACACACACACACACACAAAGGCTTCTAAATGGGTAAATCTTCTATCTTTTGTATTGCATCAGGCACGGTCTGTGACTGTGGAAGATACCGCAGATTTGTTGGACAACTGAATATCAACGTTGCTCGTCTTAACACATCCATCAAGTTTGTGAAGAATGGTAAGGACCCTTATGTATTTGATGGGATTTATTTGACTCCAATAACAGATATCATTGCTATTCTTCTACCATTGTTGCTCTATGGAAGTGTCCACAGATGATTCAGAGAGAGGGTCCCCTGTTTCAGGCACTCTGAAAACCTAAAAGGAGAGACAGTCTGTAATCTAACGTCTGTAAGGATAAAAGCACCAGATGACTAAAAGCAAAAACAATACAGGAGTTATCATCAGCACAAGAGAATGCATCATGAAAAGCACAAGGAATGATTTGCTAAGCACCCCTGGACTGCCATTCTGCTCAGGTTTGGTGGTCAGTCAGGCAATGTAAGGCAGAAGTTTGTGTCAGTCTGCTCCAGAGAGGCAGGAAGAGCAATAAGAACCTCTTGATGTTTCTGCTGCCCAGGAAGGCTGCAGACACAGTACTCCTAGTGCTCCCCTCAGTGCATGCACAATTTTCCTGTAGCAAGGGACCAACACTCAAGGATATGGGTTGTAAGAAGCCACGTTTGCAGGCAGCGCTGTCAGGTGGACAGTGCAAACTGTCCCACTGAAAAGAAGGGAGTTTCCTGGCATAAAAGTTTGAGACAGCTTTGATTTTGAAACAGTTCTACCACTGCTTCCAGTACTAGGGCTGTATCAGTAAATTAAATTAATTTGAGACTGTTCTTTGTTGCTGTGGGCATCCAGCACAGAACAACATCCACCTATATTAAAAGTACCAGAAAACTGAATGATGTATTATCAAAGAGTGTCCCTCTACTAAATTCCAAGCTGTGCTGGGGTAACTTCTGAATTGTTTGGGAGAGCGTTAATTTTCCCAGGCCAAACTCTGCTCAGGACCATTCCAGCAATCCATTAGCAGAGACAATCAGCTTCCAGCAACCAGGTATGCTCCTTGGCACTGCTTAATTCACTAGGCTATACTCACTGGTTGAGAGGTCTGCCTTTTAAAGCTGCTGAGCAACCACAGTTTTCTTCCTAGTCAATGCCACAGTGCTACAGCAGCTCTGAATATCAGGCCATATCTAAAATGTCTTATCCTAGCAGTCACATTAATTTTCCTCTACATGGAAAGGGCCTGAAAAGCTATCTATACCCCTGTGTTTCTACCCCTGGGCACTCTTTCACAATCTGTATTCAAGAACATACAAAGCAATAGCATGCTTTGACTATAGCATGCCTTAAGTGTATTAGTATTAGATATCCAGGAAATAAAACTGAAGTGTCACAGGAGACATGCCAATCAGGACTGAATAGTTCTTGTCCTAATGTGTGCTAAGTGCTTGACAGTCCCATTAGTCACATCAGTCTCTGATCATGTCCTCATCATTCATCATAAATACAGTGGTGGGAACATTTTCCTCCTTCCCTTTTATTAATTCTAATGTAAAAATCATCTCATTGTCATATTGGAATAGATTAACCTTCAGCAACTGTTGACATGCCATTAAACAATTTTTCTTCTTCCAAGTTATAGCAGGTATCAGGGAGACAGATGAGAAATTCTATTACATTGTGAAAGAAGAGAAGAATTACAGAGAAGCCTTGATCCACTGCAAGGACAGAGGAGGATCACTGGCCATGCCTAAAGATGAGGCAACCAACGCCCTGATTGCTGACTACATCTCCAACAGCGGCCTGTTCCGAGCCTTCATTGGGCTGAATGACATGGAAAGAGAAGGACAGTTTGTGTATGCAGACAACAGCCCACTGCAGAACTACAGTAACTGGAAGCAAGGCGAGCCTCATGACCCAGCTGGTCATGAGGACTGTGTGGAAATGCTCAGCACAGGAGAGTGGAACGACTCTGAGTGCCAAGTCACCATCTACTTTGTCTGTGAATTCCTCAAGAAGAGGAAATAAAAGTGCCAGAGAATGTGCCTGGCACCTGCTGTACATACAATAACCCATCCTCATTCATCTACAGTAGGGAGAACAAATCAGGGATAGGAAACCAGGGACAGGGCTCAATCCAGCCTGCACATCACTGGGCTAAGCAAGAGTAACTACTGTTTAGTCGTCAGTGACTGTAAAGTCAGCACAGGTCTGCAGGGGGCATCCAGCCAGTTGTGAATTTTATTTCATTTCTACATGCATTTTAGAGTTGGCATTTCTATGTGCAATTTAGGGGTAAGTTTAGAGCATGCAGAAGTAATATAATTTCACCAGTTCCAGAAATAGTAAGATCATTGGTATATGGTACTGATGTGATTTGCAAAGACCACAGATGGAAAGAGCATGACCTTCATTAATCTCTGACTTGCACAGGGATTTCCTTCCCAGTAATTTCCCTAATGACTTCAGAGTTCAGAGAAAAAAATTAATGTATCTCTTGAAAAAATCCTCCTTTTGTTAGAATCCTAATTTGAGGTGGAAGGTATCTCTGGAGGTCATTTGGTTAAATATTGCATGCAAAGTAGGACCAACCAACTTGAAACTTCAAAGTTGTTATACTCTCCTTCATTTGGCTGTGCAATTGTATTGCCTGATAGGCATTTATCTGGACTTCTGTAAAGCCTTTAACTCGGTCCCCTACAACAACATTCTCTTTAAATTGGAGAGATGGAGTCAATGGGTGGACTGTTAGGTGGATAACAAATTGGTTAGATGGTCGTATCCAGAGGGTGTTGGTCAATGGCTCCAAGTCCCGATGGACATCTGTGACAAGGGATGTCCCTCAGGGATCTGTAGTGGGACCAGTGCTATTTAATATCTTCATTAATGACACAGGCAAAGGCATGAAGGTCACCCTCAGGACATTTGCACATGGCACCAAGACGGGTGGTGCAGTTGACACACCTGAAGGATGGAATGCCATCCAGAGGGACCAGGTTTGAGAATTGGCCCATGAACCTTATGAAATCTTATGAGGTTTAACAAGACCAAGTGCAAGGTGCTGCACTTGAGTTGGGGCACCCCCAGTATCAGTCCAGGTGGGGGATGAACAGATGGAGAGCAGCCCTGCCCAGAAGGACTTGGGGCTGCTGGTGGATGGGAGGCTGGACATGAGCTGGCAATGTGCACTCACAGACCAGAAAGCCAAATGTGACCTGGGCTGCATCCAAAGCCCTGTGATTCTGTCCCTCCACTTTGCTCTGGTGAGGCCCCAACTGCAGTGCTGTGTCAGCTCTGGGGCTCCCAGCACAGAAAGGCCATGGACCTGTTGGAGTAAGTCTAAAGGAGGCCACCAAGATGATTAGCAGGATGGAGCACCTCTTCTGTGAGGAAAGCCTGAGAGATTTGATTTTGTTCAGCCTGAAAAAAAAAAAAAAAGGCTTTGGGGTGACCTAGCTGCAGCCTTTCAGTACCTGAAGGGAGCCTACAAGGAAAATGGAGAGAGATTTTTACAAAGACATGTAGTGACAGAAGAAGGGAGAATGAGTTTAAACTGAAGGAGAGTAGATTTAGATTAGATATGAGAAAGTTCTCTGCTGTGAGGGTGGTGAGCCCAGAGAAGCTGTGGGTGCCCCATCCCTGGGAGTGTGCAAGGCCAGGTTGGATGGTACACAGAGCAACCTGGTCTACTGGAAAGAAGCCCTGCTCACAGTGTGGGGGTTTGAACTAGATGATCTTTAAGGTTCCTTCCAACCCAAACTGTTCTATGATTCTATGCAGAAGAGATCTCGCTTCTCTCTCTTTTCAACTCTATCATCCATCAGGCTGGCCTGAAAAATAGTACATAGGCATGCAAACCTGCACAGCTTGTAGGCAACCTAAAAAGAGATGAAGCAGTTCTAGTGTCTGAAGTCCCCAAAATCTGTGATATACATACAGAAGTCTAGCACAAAGAGAACAGTGTAAAGGAAGCAACACTGATCCTGTAGGCCGTAAACAGGCACGTGTAATATAAGCTATACCATGTGCATTGCTGGTTTAACAGCTGTTGATTCTAGGAACATATAAATTCCCTAACTCAGAAGCCAGTGACATTTGATGTCTAATGCTAAAATCACCCATGCCTTTGTAACACAGGAAGAAGCTATAGAACAGGTTTTATCCCCCAACAATCCAGACTCAGGTGTGGTTGAACAACTTAGTCATGCAGTTCAGAGGGAATCACTAAAAATGATGAGCACTGAACACGAAGGCTCTGCTGTCACTGCCTGGCTACTTAGATCTCCATGTCAGAATGCCCACAAAGAATCACAGTTTCATATCTTTGAGACAAGTGACAGTGTCTTGAAACACAGCAAGTGCTTAGTCATTGTTTGCCTTTCCTCACAGCAGGAGATGCCAAGAAAAACCTCAGGGCCATTGCAATGCAAATCTCTAGGTTTTCTTTCCCACTTAACACTAAAAATTGAAGAAGGATATCTGGAAGCTGAGGAGAATGCTAGACACTAGGCACCACACAGCAACATTCCCTGCAGGTTACTGAGCACCAGGTGCACACAGTCCTCCGCTGGGTATACAAAGAGCTGGACATGCCATCAGCTAGTAATGCAGAGGGTCAGCTCTGAGTCTCCCTTCTACTGCTGAGTACAGCACTGCAAAGACAACCAAACAATCATACATCCTCAGCCTCACCCTAAACAGGAAAATTCTCCAAACCATTTGCCTGATTGTTTGACTCCAAGTTCACCTCTGAGCATTGACCAACACTGGAGCATCCCAGGTGACTCTGTGACTCAGAACCACTCTTGTAATCTGGTTTCTCTTATACTTGTTCCTCCAGAAAACCTCCTGTTGCTACCAGCAGTAAATTATCTGTGTTGTTACACACCCTCCAGGAAACTATTCAGACCTGTGAATAAATGGGTGGGACTACATTACTTTTCATTGCTCCCCTTCTATGCTATGAGAGTATTTGGGCAAACAGGTTCACTTTGCATGACATAACAGCCTGAACTGTTCCCTCTCTGGGAATTGATATTCCTCAAAACTAGGCAGAATTACACTTCCTAGGATCTATTGTAATAAACCCATTAAGGTAAATGCTTTTGTTTTAGAAGGATCTATGGGTAATGACAAAGAATAACTAATTCAAGAAAAAGCTTATTGAGGAAAAGTAATGCTTTCTAGAAATTCAAGCCCAAGGCTGCTGGCCTCATTCACAGCAGGTCAGTTCCTACCAGCCATGCAGAAGTAGCATAGTAATATATCCCTGTGGGTAGGCACAAACACTTCTTCACCCTTCATCATTACTTCTGCCACCAAAAGATGCTTACCAGACTGGAGGTCCATATTCTGAAACCCTCTGGCCATACTGAGACCACTGGCTGACAAAATTTAGAGGTGTCCTTAATGCTACATCCGTCACAGATAGGCCATTTTCCTGTTCTTTAGGAGAAAACTCAGAGCTGGGAGAGGGTGAAAGTGGAGCAATACTTTGCTGCAGGGTCCAGCTCTGCCTTAGAGTAGACCAGCTGCTCTCCAAGACATTCAAAATCAGGAAATATGTGTCTAAATTGAAACCCTGGGGGTTTTTTAGGTGACTATGATATATGAGTAATCCTGGACCATGTTCCATGTACAGGAAGGAATGACTGCATGGCTGAGTGAAGGAAGTGAGTGAGGAACTTGTGCTGGATTTCTACAATGAAAAGGCTGGGACTGCCCAGGTCTTCCATCCTCATCCTCTATTACCACACCAGCTTCATCCTTTCTTACAGAGAAAAAAAAATAAAGAAACCCAACCCTTTTACCCACTATGTATTATTGGAACGTTGGGCAGAGCTATGCCAGCTGAAACAAGCAGACTTGGGATGGTAGTTCCTTTGCTAATTAGAGAAGAGGGACAGCAGAGGAGCACAGCAGATGTCCAATGTTCAAGCCAGCCAGGCATAAGTGTGAGCAGGTGCTTGTGCAGCCCATTCCTGCAGCACTAGTCCCAGTTAATTCTGCCAAGAAGTTCAACTCATAGGCCAGGCCAAATAAAAAAGCTGCATCACAGAGGAAAGCTGGCAGGTAGGTGCCTGCCCCATGCCTTGTGGACACAGTCTTGAGCCGTAAATAACTGAAACATTATAGCCATGTTTTGTAGAAAAAAATATGCTTGCTATAATTAAGAATTTGGGCTACATCAAAGGTTTCCACTGCTAGCCAACAGAAATTCACTGTGGTGGGTAAAGTATCTTAGGTTCATACATTAGGTGGATGGAGCCAGGAACATAGGAAATGGTGTCTGACTATTCACAATTTATGGTCTGTTAATGTGTGACACCCAAACCATTTTAATCAATCCCAGTATAACTTTTTCACATGTTCTTCTTTCCATTATTCCCAGACCGAACCTTTTTGTTTCAATTTATGCTTGCTGTTTCTTGTCTTTCCACCACTTCACTTACCACTGTGAAGAGCCTGGCTTGAAGAGCCTTCTTGAAGACACCCTCATAGGTGCTGGCAGCCAGCTCTCAGGTTCACCTGAAGCCACCTCTTCTCCAGGCTGAATAAATCCAGTTCCTTTAGCTCCTCCTTTGACTCTAGCCATTCAGGGCAGTCTCAGCTAAAGCTGACTCCAATTTCTCCTTTCTTGGAGGGACTAAAAAGGACACAGTGCCTAGATGTGGTCTGACAGGTGCTGAGCAGGAGCACAATCCCCTCCCACAAGCTCCTGCCTGTGCTGTCTCCAGCACAATCAGAATGCCATTACCTTCTTTGCTGCCAGGGCACACTCCTGATGCACAGGAGCTGCCTGCCAGGTCTCTCCAGAGCCCTTGCAGTAAAGCCAGTCACCCCCAGCATGTACTGATGCAAGACTCAGCATTCCCAGGTGACAGGAACTTTGCATTTGTCCTTGCTGAATTTCACAAGTTTCCTCTTGGGCCATTGCTCCAGCCTGCCTAGGTTCTTTTGTATGGTAGCACTGCCCACAGCATATTCACTGTTCCCTCCAATTCGGTGTCATCTGCAAACCTGAGGAAAGGGGATTTTATCACCTCTCTGAAGTACCTGCTAAAGATGTTACACAGGACTGTTCCAGTCTCTAGATCCTTGTGGCACTCTACTAGGTAAACAGGAAAATGTTGTCTGGGTAGAGAACAACTCATTTAACCATTCTCCTCTGAGCCAAATCAATGATATACAGACAATCAATGTCATACAGACCACAACCTCCATCCCAACTGGGATACAAGAATGTTGTTGGAGACAATGTCAAAAACCTTGCTAGATTTGAGGTAAAAGAATAGCCACTTCTCTCCCCTAATACACAAATCCAGCCATAGAATCATAAATACAATCAGCATGGATCTACCAAATTTAAATCACGTCTGATTGACATGATTTACATTTGGTAGACCCATGCTGATTGTTTCCAATCACCTTCTCTTTCATACGCCCAGAAATGTGGTCCAAGAGGACCCACTCCTTTAAGTTCTACAGAGACCAAAGCAATGCTGATCAGTTTATAGTTCCCCAGATTTTCTTTTGCCTTCCTGAAGAAACATGCAACATTTACCTATTTTCAGTTACTAAGAACCTTCCATGATCTCCATAACCCTTCTGATGTGAAAGAGTGGCCCCACAGAAACATCTAAATTTTTTTTTTTTTTGGCACCTTGGATATGGTCTGTCTGCTCCCATAGTGTTTTGTGGTCAAACACTCTCAAGTAATCCCCAGCTAAACACTCATCTACTGCTGGTAGTTCTCTTTGGACCCTTTCTCTAAGCACAGATACATGGGCTAGTTTGGCAGTAGAGATAGCAAATAAACTCAGAATGTCTCCATTTTATCAGTGTTTGCTGTCACTACATCACCTCCTCCATTCAGCAATGGTTCAATATATTCCTTCCTCAGCCTTTTTATACTAACAAAGCATTGGAAGCACTTCTTGTGCTTCCCATGTAAGTCTCAACTGCATTTAGGCTTTGTATCTCCCAAGGCTACTCCTACAAACTCAGGTAATACTTCTAAATTATTCCATTGTAGCCTGTCCTTGCTTCCATCTCCTCTATCCTACCTCTTCATATTGGAGCTCCACCAAGGTCCCTGCTCAGCCACACCAACCTCCTGACAAAGCTACTTGTAGATGTGCAATGAAAACAAGAACACTGCCCAAGAGAGCAAGAATCCTTCAGCATGCTTCCTGCTCTTGGACAACCAGGAATTTATGATCTTCTGTATTCTGAAGAATATCACTCAGTACAAGCATTATCATCCTGTTCTCCCGAGGCTCATAACATATGTAAGGCAAGATATCTGTGCTAAATACAATGTTTTAGAAACTAATAAAAATGATCACGGAATCAATATATCGCATTAGAATACATTTTACTTAAGCATTTCAAACAGTCTCATATGGGCATTTGGCTGATCCATTTCTTTCTTTTTTTTCTACTTCTTTCACTGCTTAAAAAAAAAAATATAGCACCTAGAGCTAATTGCCACATTCTTGACCACAGCCATAAGAATATATATGCATCTCTACGTAGTTTTACATAGTCTTAGAAAGTACATTGCAATTGTAGTTCAGCCAGCTAAAATGGTTATTGAGACCATGTATGATGACAAAAATAGTAAATGTGTCACAGAGAGAGGGATTAACATGGTTATTTGGAAAGCATTGCTCCAGATTGTCTTGATTTAATAGGTTTGCATGGGTACACAAGGCATAAATTGCTATTTCTTTTTTCCTTCTTCTTATTTATTAAAGTCATACAGAAACTACTCAACACAGGGATAAAAGAATGAACAAGATCAAAGTAGTGGCTTAATCTGTGTTTCTTTTATGCTTTTGTGGCAAGGAAGAACAGCAAATTGTAAAAGAATTTCTGCCTACCTGCTGTGTGCAGTGTGCCCAGCTAAAGCTCCAGGCCCCACCCACTCCTGACCCGGAAAGGTTGCTCCATGCAGATATTTCAACATAGGGAGGAAAAGTTTCAATTGATTTTTAGGTGGGTGGGACCAGGAACTCACATCACTCAATTTTGCAGACAGCAGCAGCCTACTGATGTACAGCAGCTGACTACACAAAGCTGTCTTGGCTTGGGAGTGTGTGTGAACGTGTGCATTTTGAGTTGTGAATCCCTAAGGCCCTCAGTGCTGTACCTCAGCATCCTCAGTGCCATATCTCTGCTTAAATCCCACGGAGGTCCTATGCTTGATCAAGTACAGACATGCAGATGCTGGGGGAGTCAAGGATATGTAGCTTCTCATTGGTATGAGGCAGTACATCATAGATGCATCTGCAGAGCCACGACCTCAAATGATGCAATTTTATTATATGTCTTCTTTTTTTGTCATATTTTTCTTTATTTATGTGCTTTGCAAAACTTTTAAAAAGTAGCCAGATGTCAATCATTACTTTGGTTTTATTGATACGGACATAGTTTTCAAACCTAAAGAGTCCTAAAAAGTGTAAGTAATATCTTTTTGAAAGCAGATTTCAGTGATGAATCCCTTGTTCATTATTTTTCTCTTACTAGATGCTGCAAGTTTTGCTATCTTGTTAACCTCTCAGCAGTAAATTGTCAAGAAAGTGATGCTAATTTTCCCAACTTCATACAATAGAAGCCTTTATATCAGCTTCCCTCAACACTCCCGTGTGCATCTACTATGTAGAGGGTGGAAGGAGTCACAGTGATGATCAGTCATTGAAGATGGCTGATGATCAGCCAGTAGAAGATTAAGTAAAACATTGCAGAAAGATGTGAATACAGAATTGGCAGATGCTTACCATGTAATATGATGGATTTATTTCCCACTGTGAGCTAATTGCTAGGTCTTGAAAAGGCTTTAAAGTTTGTCAGAGAAAATCTAAAATGTTGTCAGTAGGTCCAACAAGAAATTTCAAGTCAATAGCTCAAGAGTACCAGAGCTTTCTGCAAGTCCATGTTTACAGGAGAGAGAGAACTTTTTCAGGACCTGAAGAAGCAGAAATACATTTTCTGCAAAACCAAGAACAAAGCAGACACAAGTGATTCCTATGATCTATATCCAGATACCTGCCAAATAACGAAACAAATTGTTCATCAAATGATGCTATTGCTTTCCTGTTTGTAGTGGAGGGTCTAGCCAGGTAACTGGAGATACCAGAAACCCAAAAAGACTTCATGTGAGGTTAAGTTTTTTGAGGTTTTTTTTTTTTTTTTTTTTGAGTATAGCTAGATATAGAAATGTATGAACACATTAGTCCTGTACAACAAATTACATCTTCAAAGTACCCCATAAACACTAACTAGACAGCAATTATACTATTCTATTAGTAAAGTAATGCACAGAATACTGACCTAATTATTCATTTACTTTTATGTAAAATTAATGAGCTGTGTTTTTTTGACCACTGATTCATCCTTCTTCCAAATACCTGTGGATTAAAATTTAAGCTACTTAAATAGCTCCACAAAACTACTGGTAGGCAGAAAAAGGCAAGGCTATTCAAGTATTTGAAATGCACTGCTACAGACTGTAAACACTCTGAAGAATATGTGAACATAAAGTCCCATTCCAAATCAAATTCCAGAGTAGAAAATTAATTTTGTTTAAAGGTGTAGATAGTCTACTGTTTCAAGTTTGTTCATTTTCAAGTTTGGTTTTTATTGTTTGTTTTTTAATTACTGTCTTATAAATAAATTACAAAACTTACCTGGTAGCCAATTCACCATCCCTTTCTCTCCCCTCATCCAGCACGTCTGAGAACAATGTGCAAGTCCACTGGTCCACTGTCAGGAGTTATTTACTGTAGTGGATAAAATCACTCTCTACATAGAAGAAGCATGTGCACAAGCATGTCCATCCTGAAAGATGTCAGGAAACAAAGTGCAAAGCCAGACACTAATGAATACAAGAAGTATCAGCAACTGTGAATGAAATAAAATATTAATGTGGTTGTCACATTAAAAATTGTAAAGGGAAAGTGAAATAGTTTTTAACTTATTTTTCATAGTCTAAACCACATCTTAGCAGAGTTTGACTCAACATGAAGATAGCACCATCCACCTCACCTTCCTTGATAATTTCTAAGCTAAACCTGCCAGCAGAACCACAGATTGTTTTCTATCCAGAAATTGCATACATACTGTGTGTAACACTTATTTCTTCATGAAGGACGTCAGGCCAACAGGAATGCAGCTTAACTAGTTTAGGATTTATGAAAGAAAGAAAGAGAAGAAAAAAACCCAAACCTGTTTGCTCTCCTGTGAATCAAAACCTACTTGATCAAATACTTAAACTTACAAAAACATTGTGAAAGAATCTGAGGCAAGGTTCAGTAGGAACTAAATAGCTGAGATAGGCCTGCAGAAATATATTCACAGTAATTCCCTGAAATAAAGATATTGTTCTCATGCTAATTTCTGATGCAGCTTCAGGACTTGACGGCTCAGAAAGAGTTACTGTTTGGAACTTGCCATCAGTATGAGGACTGGTTTTCAGAGGATCTGAGCACATAAGCAGGCAGCATTTCTCAATTTGACATGACAAAATCAAGCGTTAGAAGGAAGGTTCATGTTCTGTGAGGGGCATCCAGTTCCTGAAAATACCTGACCATCCTATGGGAGTTTATCATTGCAGAGGATGGGCAAACTCAAAATCTAAAGTTCAAAGTTGGAGAACATGTATTTCTGCTTACTCTAAGTAAAAAAGAAAAAAAGAAAAACAAACTTAGAGCATGACTCCAAGTCATGTCTCAATTGGAGTCCTCCAGGATATAAAATGTTGTAAACTTTGCTCAAGAAAATTGCACTCCAGGTACCAATATCCCTAAAATCACCTATACATAAGAACAATAAAACAACTCTTTATGAACTATTTGACTTTCATAATGAAATCAATATTCTTTCAGTACAAACAAATAATTGCAGTCATTTCATTTTTCCCTTTAATTAATATGGGAGCAACAACAGAGTGTCTAAAGATGTAGAAGCAGGACCCAGACCACCTGAAGGTTTCTAGAAGCTCCATTAGCATTTCTTGTCCAAAAGAAAAATCCCAATAATGGTTTTCCATTTATGATTTAAAAGAGTAAAAATGTCCATGTACTCTACATACCATAAAGAATCTAGAACGTGGCAGTGTGTCTGAGTCATAAGCTTTGTGTTTATTTTTAACCTGCTCTGTTAGTACTGAAATTAATTAATTTTGTGAACACCAGAGGCACTTGGATGCCCGGAGGCTTGGAGACAGTTTTGAAATGTCAGTAAAAGGATTATAGGTCTGCCAGTGATACAGTAGCTGAAGGGCTCTCTCTCAGCCTTATAACTCCAGTAGTTACTGTAAGTAACAACAGATGTCATTAGAATAAGACTCTGATGTTTTACACAAACAGAAATTAACTAAAAATGTAGAAGTTATGATTCCCTTAACGATGCCTATACTTACATACAAAGAGCTCTTTGACATCCTACTAACAGTCATCAGGCGAGTCCTAACTATGTGCATACATTGTAACACTGATAAATCCTTTTTATTACAAATAAATAAACTGAGAGTGCTTTGAAAACTATAGATTCATTCCTTCTGCAGCAGCATTTTTATGCTATTTCAAACCATTACAGTGGTCTTTTATACAATCGTATTTTAATGCCTCCATGCTTCTCCTTCCTGAATTTAGTCATCACAAAATAAAGCCACCAT
The DNA here is from genome assembly GCA_027886175.1 of Phylloscopus collybita. Lineage (NCBI taxonomy): Eukaryota > Metazoa > Chordata > Aves > Passeriformes > Phylloscopidae > Phylloscopus > Phylloscopus collybita. Next base: position 13,007,559 of record JAJNNQ010000075.1, on the reverse strand, counting down.
TGTCTTTTGCCTAATTATCCTTTGCCTTCTATTGGATTTTTAGCCAGGATTTTGCTCAATAAAACAAACAGTCCCCAAAAGGCAAACAAACTGCAACTGAGGAAAAAGGTGACTTCCTGAAAGCACTGGTAGTTAATGAAAACAATGGATACCTACTGCTGCCCACTGAGAGATAAGATCAGAGGCCAACAGGTTATAAGCAAAGATTACTACATCAAGTCTTGAGTGCTGACAGAGTGAGAAGAGGCCCATGCTAGCAGCAGTACCAATGGCATCTGTGGTGCATCCTGCAATGGCAGCACTTAGCACATCCTCCTTCAGTCCCTCTGCAACCAGCTGAACTGGTCCTCTTTCATACCATGAAGCTGGAGGGGGACAGGGAAGAAAAAAAAAAAAAAAGTAATGCTGCTGTGCAGTCTATCTACTGCTTTCCCTGGGCAAATCTGTCATAACCAACCAGTGCTATTGACTCATCCCTCATCTACAAAATGTTACGCTCCCAGTTTGTACCTCTGAGACTTTCACACTCTTTTCTGAGGACAATCCATCTAAACCATTTTTTCCTGCTGGCTCACCTATGCCAAGAGCAGAACACTGACTTCTTGAGACATTTTCCCATTAGGTAACTTGGCTTTGCTCTGCCATGTCCCTCTCTACCCACCTTGCCTCCTGCACCATCTCAGGTCAGGATTCTCCTTAACACTATGATGAGATTTTGCATTTTAACCTTTGCTGCACCCTCACACATCCAAAAGGAATTTCTCAAAGTAAATCAAAGGAAAATTTGCCCTTGGCACATTATGCTGTATTGCTAGAGAACAGTAGTGCCACCAAGTCCAAAAAATGAAGTGCTGGTAACTGTAGCAACATGGAAACGATGTTATGAGAACAGGTCAGGAACCTCAGCCTGACCTCTCTAACACCAGTTTATTCCAGGAAGGAGGGTCCCTGGCTCCATGCCAGCCTCCAGCTGTGTGGTGCCTGTGTGAAGGCACCCTCAAACACCCCTAACCAGCCAGCAAAGGATTCCCTGCTTTAAAGAGTACCCTGAGAGCCAAAGTAGCCAGGCCAATGCCTTTCATCCCACAGCTCTGGGCACAGAAGACACTTCTGCAGGAAGGGGCCATGTCCGAAGTACCACCATAGCCTGATGAGCCAGCCAGAAATCACTGCTGAGAGCAGCTCTGAGACTGCTTTAAGCTGCTCCAGGGACTGGTTTGGCAAACAAACCCTGGCACTGGTGGACCAAACAGGTGGCACATTTACCTTCACTTCCTCTCCTCAGCACACATCCCAAGCTCAGTTTAACTGGATGAAGTAAGAGATTTCAACAGTTGTTTTTCCCTTAGTGTAATGATGTAAGAAGGGGCAGCATGCATTCACAAGCCTGGCCCTGCCTGTTAAAAATTAAAACTGTTGCACTGCCTCCCCAGAAACCTCAACAATGTGGTGGTATTTGCACACTAATTCATAATATGCGTAGGTCCAACCATAACCCTGAAGTTCTGCTACCACTGACTAAATACACCACACAAATATGATAAAGGCTCTCCTTATCATTCATCTTATGCAAACCAGTTTTATGCCTATTTAATTTCGCTGGCTAAAGGAGAATGACTCCAAGTTTGTACCAGCGTGAGATCAGAATCCTGCATGTAATTTCCAGGAGCATGTTAAATTAATTCACCCATAAACAAAAAGCCTGTTTTGCATGATCAGCTCCAGGCTTTCTATTTTTGATATGTAACTACAGGATCAGGAGAGTTTGTGTTCTGGCTTACAAAAGAGCAGCTTTGCAAATCTAAAAGAAACACAGATGACTTTTTGGGGGCGACTTCCTCCAGAACAAGAAAGAAACTGGAAGAAAGAAGCAGATCTTAATACTGTCAGGAAAACCCTGTTTAGCCCCACTCTGGCTTGGGGAAATCTGCTTGTGCATAAACAGAGCCACAGGAGAATAGGGTTACTATCATTTATTTGGTTTGTATTTTCCATCTCTTTGACCACTTTGGCAGACCACCTTTGTGCACACTGTAACACAGGACATGAGATTACATCTCTTCCTGAACTGCTCATGATAACATTCTCAGATAAGATGTTAAGGACCATGAATTCTGAAACTGACATTACTTTCACCTATTATTCTAGTATCCTTACTAATATTCAGCTCTTCTAGGAGTATCATGCCATACATCACAAAAGGTAGTCTGAATCTTGCTGCATAGGACCACTGTGTAAGTAATTTTCATATCCAGTATGATGTATACATTTTTCAAAATACTAATCTATCTTTTATTATAGCTGACTACAGATTTTTGCAACTTAATACATTTTTCTAATGGTTGGTCACCTGGGGAAGAAGAATGACAGCATTCCAAAAATTTTTTTTTTAATTTCTATATATAATATGTAAATCACTATATGTGGAATGAAACCATCAATTATTTTTCATAATCTAAAATTGATTGCAGCTGGTTTAGTAGTTCTGTGACAATGCCTCCTTTACCTTAGACTGCCATAAGCATAGGAACATGAAGGAGAAAGAGCTTTTTACAGCCATTTAAGAGCAGCTTTTAGTCCTTGTGGTTGTATAGACAGACTTTCCTACACACAGTGAATCAATATACTTCTGTCTACTTGTTGACTCTGGTGGACTGGAAGCTGCATCATTAGTTTGCCTTGTAGCATGCCAAGATGCAATTAGTTACACAAAAAAGTGCTATTAAAAAGCAGCTCAACACAAACATGTGCTTTTGCATGGAAACTTAAAAACGCAATCCTGACACTAATCTCTTAAAAAATCCATTTCTTTAAAGATTCAAACAGTACACGAATCATTATAAAAGCAATCCCATGTGGCACTGTAGCACATTTTGCCTGAACACAGCAAAAATAATTTAAAGAGCCACTTTAATTTAAATGATTAGGATTCAGGAAAAAGCACAGCCAAAAATCTACTCAGCGTATCTATACCTAGTTGTGAAAGTGAAATTTGGACTTTTTTGTTAAAACTGACTAAATTTCAAGAAAGTAAATGTTATAAGGAAAGTGCAGGTAAAAAGAAATGGTATTTAAAAGCAAGAAAAAGTGACTGCACATGTTATGTAATCATTAGTAAAATCTAGTACTGCTGGATGGAGTTCACACAGATTAACTATGCAGCTGGCTAATAACACTGGAAATGTTTATGACCGAGTATTATTTGTACTTCCTTGGTGTAAGATAAGGACAATCACATTTCTTGTTCTGAATCATAAACTAACCAACCCTGTTTTCCACCCACTCAGACTTCTCCCTCTGCAGGGCAGTCTTAACAGATTTAGGGCCAGACTGTGAAATTAATTGGACATATGGTCTCCAGAACGCAACCCCAAGAACAAACCCCCTACACCTGATCATTTAGACACAAGTCTGAACTCCATTCCTTTCCAAAACACATCCAAACCGGGTCCTGTAGGCATGCACTTCCAGAGCCTGGAGCCTTTTCCTGAAGATAAAAGGATGGGACACAAGGTTCACTTTTAAAATAGGTCTAGAGGAAAAAAATATTATCTCACTGGATAAGTGATGGGGTAAAGGATTCAGAAAAGAGGGGAAGCTGGGCTTAGTGCCTTCTTCAGCCAAATGGGGATTCAACCCCACATCTCCTATTTAAGAGTTCAAGAGGCATCCAGCCTCTTGAACTGGAGGCATAGGAATGAAGACAGAGCACAAGAAAGAATGCAAACTTTTGCTTCTTCCTCCTTTAGAAGCCATGATTTCAAAGCCAAGCAGCTATTAATGCATTTCAAAAGCATCACAAACCTATTTATGTACAGAATGGTATGGCAGAAATACAGATGAGTCCTGTTTCATGGAGCCAACTGCTCTCCACCTAGGGCTTGGAGTGGAGAAGACAGGCATTTCAGGCTGTGGCATTTCTTGTCATCACAAAAGCATATCCGAGAAACATCGTGTATCTGAAAATGAAAGAATATAGTCTTCATGCCCAAGCTAGTTCAACCTCCAGGACGGCTACACACACTTGCATGAAACCTTCTTAAAAAAGAAAAAAAAAATCACTGAAGTCACAACTGTCTGTATGGAGGATAAACACTGCATGGGACAACAGTGGGTAAAACTCGGTCTTGGTCATTCCAGGGGCAGGACATCCCACCCAGCCTAAGTCACAAAGGGAGAAATAAATGAAGTGCTGCCGGATGGCATATCCTTCATTTGGAGAAGATGCTTGCATAAAGAAGTGTAAGAAAAACATAGATTATAAGTGGTCTGGTGAATGTGTACCTTTCTCTACTCTGAGCTTTTACAAATATTTTCTACTACTTTTAAGCAGTGGCATACAGTTGAGCCAGACTGAGCAAAAAGAAGATACGAATGAAATATTTTCAATAGTTTGAATAGATAACCTAGTAAGCTTCTTAAAAAAAAAAAAAAAAAAAAAAAAAAAAAAAAAAAAAAAAAAGTGCAACCACGCAATTTCGAAGCCCAAATATCCGTAACCAGAAGGTAAATAACAACCTTTTGCATACCAGCATTAGGAAATCACGCCCAGAGTCTGGCAAGCCTGATTCAGGACTCGTGAATGCGGAGCGCCGCGCTTGCGGGGAAGCCGAGAGGCAGCGGCCGGCCCCGGCCCGGTTCCAGCCCCGGTGCCCGGCACGGCGGGGCCGCCGCCCGGCCCCGGGCGAGGCGCGGCGGCTGCGGGGCGGTGCCGGCGCCGGGCCGGGCCGGGGGAGGCGCGGACCGGCCCGCCCGCACCTGCGCCCGCCCTCGCCGCCGCCTCCTCGCCCACCTGGCCGCGCTCGGCACAGCAGCGGCCGCCGCAGCAACATGTTGCCCAGGGGAGCCTCGTCCATGCCGCCGCCTCCCAACCCCGCTCCCTACTTCCCGCCTCCGCGGGTCACGCTGCCCTCCGGCCTGGAGATCCTGCGCACCTTCTCGGGAGCCGTCATCGTCCTGGAGATCGTGAGTGCGAGGGGGCCGGCGCGGGGAGCGGCCGCGGGCCTGTCCGCGCGGCTCACCTGCCATTTTGTGAGCGGGGCAGGGCTGAGGGGCCGGGCCGGGGCTGTGGGAGCGGCGGCGGCCCCGCGCCCTCCGGCCGCCCCGCTTCGCTCCCCTCGGGCCGGGGCCGCGGCGCGGGTGCCCCGCACACGGATGGGCTTCGCGGGGCTGTTTGAGCTGTCGAGGGCTTGGAGCCACGCTGTCCCCCCGAGCCAAAAAGGCACCTCGGGGAGTTTCACCAGTTCTGTCTGTCCGCGTGTTACGCGTCCTCTGCAAACTCCTACAAGTGTGTTCAATGTCATGTGTGCCTTAGACCTCGCTGGTGTACACAGGGCTGAGGACCTTTGAGCTGAGGTTGGGTATGACGCTCTGCAGTGCCACTGATTTGTGAGCGATAAAAACCAAGAAATCTTGGTAGAACTCATCTGATTTTATTTTATATATATACATATATACATATTTATATATATATATATATTTATTTTTTTTTCTTATGGTCTGAGGAGAATACTGCTTGGGTCCCAGCCTCTGAGCTGAAACCCACCTCACAAGCTGTAAAATTGTACCTGAAAAAGGAGCAAGTCAAAACTCGAAACACAAGTCCGGGCACTAAATCAGGCCCAGAGGCAGTAGGGATAAAAGCTTAATTCAGCTGGCCAACCAATTGTACATCTGACAGCCAAGCTGCAGTGGACAGGTGTAGTGTGAGGGAAATAGCACAACAGTGAGTGCTGAGATTAGCATACTCTACAGTATAGTTCTAAATTTATTTTTAAGGAACCCCTCAAGTTTGCATATTCAAAATACTGAAAACATTTCATGTGTCTCTGTTTTTTGTTTAACAGACACTTTCTGCTATCCCTTTTGCTTCCTCACTGCCCATCTCTCTCAGGTCACCAAGTAACACTTGCACCTGCAGTCTTGTGAAACTAGAGAAAGTTTGGTTCTTCACAGCTAAAAAAAGGAACCCTAGAGAACAACTTGAACAGTAATACATAATGGGAGCCTTGAACTGAGACTAGCAATGCATCTTTACACATGTGCTGCTACAGTGTAACACCAGAGAGGAACCAACTAATTTTATAGCAGGCCTCTTTTGAAAGGTATCTCTTATCCAACTGTGATACAAAGACAGCCCTCTGAATCTGAAAATGCAACCTGTGACTTCCTGGTTTGTAAATCTGTTGAATTTAAACAGTAAAGAAGTAACTTGCTTCTTGGAAGTAGATTTTAGTTTACGCTATTTAGCAGGTTGGATTATGAAGTTCAATCTTTCTTGGATACTTGGAGTGAATCATAATTGTCATCTATTTTATTAAGAGGCAGAATTTGCAGGAAGAAATAGTAGTGTTCCTTAGGCCAAGAGTTGATTAAACCAGGGAAACCTTAAAGTACATAAATTCTCCATCAGGCCATCCCTAGCACAGTATCCCTACCACTCATTTGCTGAGAGGAGTCTGCTGAAATGAAAATTGGCACTGCTGAATTCTTCTCCAAGTTATGATGATCCTGGAAAGCTATATCTTTTTCTAGTCTTTACAGCATAGTTTACAACTCACCTTATTCTGTATTCTAGTTTTTTTCTTTTGCTTTAGTGCTTTGTGTCCTCTTCCAGCTTGGTATTACAAACGTATTGAAAAAATGTATGTCTTTTTATCTCCTTTCTGTGTCTCATCTGATTAGGACTACAAGGCAAAACAGTATGAGCTTGAATCCAAAGTAGTAGAAGTTCATCCTTTTTGTGCTAATTTGTGTGTATAGAGAGGTATGTGTGTGTGTGAACCATGTTTTCACATTTCTTATATTTTGCTTAAAATTCAGTAAGGATAAAATTTTCAGCAGCATCACACAAGTCACCTGGGCTTGTAAATCCCATTTTCAAGACTATTTTAAGAGCTTTTAGGAATTTCAGAGTGGCTTTGTCTTTTCACCACTTACTGTCTATCATTTCTGAGAGGAGGACTTGGCTCTCTGAGTACTTTTGAAGGGTTTCCTCTTGGTTCCTAAGAGCCATCTGATGATAATGTAGTGTGTGATATCAGTTCTTAGGCAGAAAGGACTGTACAAAAGTTTCCCTCTCAGTTTTTTCTCTGTATTCCTTTTCTTGCAGCTGTTTGGAACAATAGTCTGGATTTTGGTTGCCTCTACTGGAGTTCCACTGCCAGTGCTGCAGGGATGGGTAATGTTTGTGGCAGTGACAGCGTGGTTCCTCTCCATTGTGTTCCTTTCTGTGTTCCTCTTTGGTTATGCAAATAGAGTTGCTGTCAACTGGAACCAGGCGGTAAGATCTTTTCTTTATTTAAGGATTCCCTTTGTTTTATACTCTGAAAATTATTTAATGAGAAGTGTTGATCCTAAGTCTTAACACCTGGCTTTCTGCTTTGGCACAAAGTTTTTCAAACAGGAATTCAAAACTGCAAAAAGAAAGAATAGGGTTACAGAGGTGGCAGAGGAAATCCAGGACCTGTTTTATGATGGAGGCTGAAGGAGCTTTTGAAGCTGTTTGAAGGAGTACACTTGTCCTCTCTGAGCACATAAAACATATGAGCAGCAGGAAGAGGACTACTTAACAAGGCATGGCAACAGATTGGTTTCAATGGCCAGAAATTATTGTGGACTGGAAATCAGAAAATACTTTCTGACTATTAGAGAATTGGTAATACCACCTTGTGAATAATGGAATGTAGAAAGATATATCTAATATTATAAAGGAAAGGATGCATTTATGAACATACTGTGTGATGTGGTTGTCTGAGATAGCACAGACTGGACTTCAGCACCCAGAAGGTCCTCTCCAGTTCCTAAGAAAGTCTACTGGTGACTTTTGGGTCAATTTCTCAAAGCTAGGGCAGCAATGGTGAGTGGCTGTTAGACCTTGGGTGGTAAAAGACATAATAACCTGCACTATGATATATCTTAATATTTTATTAGGAGACTTGACATCTTTCTTAGGGGAGCTTGGAGAGACTACAGATATAAGTATTCTTTGCTGAGCTTTTCATTCTGAAGACAGAGCCTGAATCTTGCTGTAATTGATTGTTATGGCTTGTGCCAGAAGTTCTTAAAGCCTGTAGCTGTATTAGTTTTTGCCAACCACATGGATACCTCAGGTTACTGACTATTAATTTACATGCTTCTTTGTTGTCATTAACTGTGTTTTTACTTTGAGTTTTTAGTACTCAAGTAGTTAAGCATGAGATTATATCACACTCTCTTGTATTACTGGAAGTGAACAATAAGAGGTGGCATAACTGTGATCAGAATTTTTAATTTTTAAACAAAAAAATTCTTCCAAAAGGGCTGCAACTTCTAAACTACTAAGTATATCTGCCTGTAACTGCTGATAACCTTCACTTTGCTTCTGGGCAGCTTCCCCTGCTCAGAGCTGGAATTGCATGTTTGAGTATCACAGCTGTGGATATTTATCTGTTCAGGTAAAAAGTTCTTTAAAGCAAATAATAAAGCTTTATGAGTTTGGAGCTCTGATAAATCAAAGCCCATCAGTGCTAACAGACTGGATTATATTAAAAAACAAACTTTAGCACTTTGATAGTGAATAAACATACATACAGCATCAGCTTTCCATCACAATACAAGGCAGTAATTAGGCTAATAATCAGTTACAATCACAGAGACCTTTACAGGGATTTATGCTGCAACATCCTCACAAATTATGATGCAACAAAGCCCTTGAGCATAACTGAAGTAAATTAATAGTGTCCTGGGTTTCATTGAAACTGTTTGCCAGTTTGCAATCATGGATCTCTTCAAGAGTTGCTGGGTAAGGACAAAGCCTTTTATAGGCTGAAAATGCTATACAAATTTCATCTTCTAACACTTGTGTGTGTTACAGATTGGCTACTTGATGCTGGCAGTTTGTTGTACTGTTAATTTTATCCCCTTGTATATAATAAATTGCTGGAAAATTTTCTATGTCAGGAAATGGATGACTTGTATAAAAATATATCCATGGCTTGTATAAAAACTGCATCTGTAACTTTATCAAAAAAGCTGCCATAGCTCAGTCAACATCCAGTCAGACTGGAATGGTCTGCCTGTGGAGGTGGTGGAGTCACCATACCTGGATGTGTTTAAAAAATGATTGGATGTTGCACTCGGTGTCATGGTTTAGTTGAAGTGTTAGGGCATGGGTTGGACTTGATGATCTTGAAGGTTTAATGAATGCAGAGTGAATAAATGTATCTTTAACTTGGTAGCTGAAACCCAGCCCCTTCCAGCTGTCAACAAAAATAAGAAGACACTTTACCACTATTTTCAGATACCCAAATGTTTTGTAACTTGTTGACACTAAACTCTTTAGCAGCACTTGACAAGTTGGGGTTTTTTACCTTCTGTTGAAAATAAATAAATAATTACTGGAAAGACTAAAACTATTTTTGTTACTATAAATGCAGTCCTCAATTTAGTAATATCTTACACTGTAAATACATCTGCTCATACTAATAGAGATATTTAAGAAATAAGTTGGTACACAGTGGAAAAGATGGACCTTATGGAGCTCCGTAGCTCAGTACATCAGTGTATTAAACCATATGGTATGACAAGTACTGCCCTTTACAGCCTGACTCACACCACACTCATTTACAAAATTAGATGTGAACTAACTCATCATGCTGTTCTGATAGTGTTTTGCCTACTCTTTGTATGAGGTTTTAATGATTGTACAAATGTGGGAGCAAGGGAGAGTTAGGCACTAGATAACAATAACTAAAACCCAAAAAAGGTCCCTCATAAGATCTTGGGGTTTTTGGTCACAGAAACCATAACCATGTAAATGTGAAACCTTTACAGAAACAGAGCTTCACTATAATTGCTGTCAGCAGAAGGAAATTAGAGGGTTTGGCAGGAGAATGAAGGAGATGAAAGAGTTTCTCCTGAAAAATATCTCTCCTGTATGCAGTCAGTCCTGATCTAAGTGGAGTGGGGAACTGTAGTAGCAGCTTATATAATAACTTAACAAAACTGACTAGGGTGTGATTTAAGTAGCTTTAGCTGCAATCAAATGTGAAACAAATAATCAGTTGGAAAAGAAGATTCTTTCAATTAAAAGAAAATCTCACATCTGTGAAGAAAATGCATTTCTCTGGACAGGGTAGTGCAGAGTGCTCTCACGTGCTCTCAGGCAGGCAGCAGGTAAGGATGTTGCACAGTAACTTCTAGTGCAGGTGAGTGCTGTGTGCTGGACACACATAAAGTGTCCTGGATTCTCACTCTAGGCATACTGATAGTCCATTGCACCCAAGTGTAGTTAAAGTTCATGATGAACTCATTAGTACTGGAGTTAGACTGCATATCATAGGTATCATAAAGCATACATATACTTGTGTATATTTTAAAAATTGTCTCTTTTTCAGACCTTTATAGGTGTAGGCACAAAGTATGTGTTGTATGGATCAAGAACTGAGTGCAGTGCAAATGTCAGCTTTTCAGTCTGAATAACAGAAGGATGTGTTGCAAGAATACTTTAGATATTTTCAACTGTACTGGAACATGCCTTAGATCTTGCTGCTGGAACACTGCACTCTGAACTAGGGCCTGCAAAATCTTTTTTAAACCAGAGAACCAGATCTTTTTTATGTGTGTCAGTAATGGAACCCAGAAATGACAGGTGTTTAAACCTTACATTCAGTTAGCATTCATCACAGAGGAGGGAATTGCCTGGAGAGGGCCAGCATATTTGAAGTAAATCCTGAAGCCTTGCAAGTCTTGGACATTTTATTCCACAGTATCATGAAGAACTGTCAAGTTACTGACTATTGGGTAGAGCCAAGTCAGAGAGAGTTGTGGAAATGCCTCAATTCTTGGATCTCATTGTATTGGGACATTGGACATTTCAGCTGTGTCAAAGCTGAGTTATTTCTGGGCATTTAGAGAAGCAAAATGTAAGCATGGAGGGAAGATTTTTGAAACTGGTTATAGCTGAGAAGGGGCTTATGGGAGTGCAAGATTATATTGTACTGCTTGAATTGTGTTCAAGTTGGCCTGTATATGTCTTGTTTTTTTTATGAGTCTGAAGGGAGATTTCTGTAAACTCCACTAATTTTAGGATGGTCTAAAATGTCAGCATGTGTTCCTAAAGATGAGCATGTGCCTCTTAATTTGAAAGAATACAAGATTTGGGGAGAGGGAGAACTGCCCTTGATCACTAATAATGTTAGTGAGTTGCTTATAATTGCAAGAAGCTGTGAAGACATGTCCAGGTTAAGCTGTCAGATAGATTTAACACTGCTTATCTCACGTTAGTGTTATCAGTTCTTGTTTCATGTTTCAGTGTTGGATTTCATTTGTACTGAGATGAGAATTAGATATGTATTGGAGCCTAGACTCATTCTCTTATTTGCTTTTTAGGATTTTATTTTCCATGGGGCTACTTTTGTCTTTTATTTTGGAGCATTTCTACTGCAAGCAGCAACTACATCTCTGCATCACTTGCCCCGCAAATTCAACTCCACCACACAGGAGAGGATTCTAAGTGGTCGTGAATATAACATAAGCATAGCAGCCTCGGTATGTGCTTTGTGTTTTTGTATCAGGGGAACAGAGGTCTGTGGCCAGCACTTGTGATATCTTCACTGTAGTGTTTTAAATACATGATCACTACAGCTTATAATTTTTAGACAAGGTATTTTGTAAAAACAGATTTGTTTATTAGAAGAAAAAGAACAATTCCTTATCAGAGAGTAAGGTGTGAAATTTACACCTGTGCTCAAAATTTCAGTTGCTTTTTTTATACCAATTATATAGGCCTGAACATGCCATGGAGATAAAAAAAAAATTGGACTAGGTCTTTGTGAAGCTCCACATAGGTACTTACTACATCAGGACCCTGCTGTCTCTTATTGCAATTATTAGAGTGCTTTTCTTGATAGCCTAAGCCCAGAATGCATTTTTCTCACTGTAGTTGCATCATCACTGAATCAGTGTATTTGGTGATGCGGGTGTGCACAGCTGAGTCAGAAGATACATCAGGCTTTAGTTTTCATCCTGGCTGGACTCTTCAGGGATGAGTAGAGGTCAGGCTTAACTTAAAGAACTGAAATCACTGCTTTTAATTTTTTGTTCCATCCAGAGACTTTACAGGGAACTGTATATATTTATTAAGCTTCTAAACCCTCTGTGGTTAGGTGTTGTCCTTAAAACTCTGTGCACCATAACTTTCGCACAGTAAGCACTTTCATCTTGGAAACAGATACAAACAGGTGAATGGAAGGTGTAAGGTTCACATTCTGTCTGCAAGAGCAGAATAGAAAGGAGAAGCCTTTAGCTTTGGCAAGCCAAGCCCTGAAGAGGTGAAGTGGGCATGTCAGCATCCCAAGGCCAGAGCTCCTCACATCACCCACCTGCCAGGAACAGACTGGAGCACATCTGATCCCTGGGTAGCCAAGGACAGACGTGGTGTTCCAGCTGTGTCTGAACTACAGGAGGTTCTTTATACTTAGTGAATATCTTAAATTCTACACTTAAGTGTACCTCTTCAGTCCTAGTCTAGTGTGTTCAAATCCCACTGAATATATGGTTGCTGCAGTCATTTTGTCTGACAACAGAATACTGAGCACGCCAAGAAACCATTCCCTGCTTCCATACTGATTTTTTAAGGGAGAATTCAGTTCTTCAAGCCCCTCAAATCCCTGTCAAGATAGAGAAGGAGAAGACTCTTTTGTAACCTCAGTATCTTAATTAAGAGTAGCTGGAAAACAATGAGATAAATGTAGTCTTTAGTGTCTTTGCAGTTTTTGCAGAAGTGTATATTTAGGAAGTCAAAACATATAAAAAATTTTTGAATCTTTAAAATATTTTGTTAAAACAGCCCTGTGAGCCACATGACAAAAAGAAAAAAGGGTGCTAATATCCTGTCTTTTAAGATAACATTTATATACCATGATTAGAAATATATATATGTTCATTTTTCACAGGTGATGGTTCTGTGCTGTAGCATTTATTCAAAACTTTAATTAGTCAAATTAACGCTTGTATGTGAAGCAAAGGATGATTGAATTGGTGTATTACAAGAGACAGAATTCATTGCTATCACTGGACAATATGAGAAATGTTTTTTCAGAAATTCAGTTTCTCATTTCTTCTGTCCAGTGTACATTACATATTCACTTTCATTGTAGCATGACCTATCCAATTCAGTCCTTGTGCAGGAGCAGCTTCCCTGGCATTGCCTGGGAAGTTGTTCTAATGGCTGGATATCTGGTCAAGGAGGCCAGATGGGAGTTTTTTCTGTGTTTCTGCAAGTAAAAGAGTTCTGCTGTTTAGAGAGATGTCTTCTTTGATGATTTCTAGGGCAAAGGCATTCAGTTGGAAACATCTGAAATTGGTGTTTGATCAGTCTAAATAAGAGAACTGAAATACACAGTGTACATACACATGTTTACTTTCACCATAACTTACACAGAAATTTTATTTCGTATTCTATTTCTAAATGTCTGCTGAAGCAAGCAAGTGAAAAGTAGTAACATGAGGCAGTAGTAAAATGGGGTTATTACAGAGAAGCTCCTGAAAAAACTTCAGAGGATCCCAAAACTACCTTATTAAACATTTTTGGGGGGGGCGGGGGGGGGTACCTTTTGAATCACTTGTGTTCCTGTATTCATTCAGAATAGAAAAATATTGTAGAACAATATGTGTGATTCACTTTTTTCTTTTTCCTTTTTTTTTTTTTTTTCTCTGCTCCTCCTCTAGATTTTTGCCTTTGCAACAGCTATTTGTTATGGTTGCAGCACAGCCCTGGCATTAAGGAGATGGAGGCTAAATAACAGTTGAAGAGAGGTTAAAGCCCACGTGTTCCACTTCAGATCAAATTAAGTGCTACTTGTCTGTTTTACTGTAATTTAATTCTAAAAAGACTTTTTTTTTTTCTCTGCCTAAAATCTGCTTTAAATTCAAGTAACCCCCAATCAAGATTTCTTCAACAGAAAAAAAATTCCATCTCTTCCATTTCTGATATTTACTTTTACTGTGTACTCATTGTAAGGTATTAGAGAGTTTAGGGATAAAGAGAGATGTCATTGATTGACAACAGAACTCCAGTGCTACACCAGAAGAGGAAGAAAATGGAAACCAAGCCAAGATGTTAACTGCACAGGCAGCTAAAAAGCTCCCCCCTTGTTAAGCCTTGGGATTAGGTGCTTTGCAGCATTACAGTGCACTCCACACAGGTAGAGCCTTGAGGCTTCTGGTAGAGTCATGGGTGTTCTGTGTGCTGCCCTTTGCATGATCAGAGCCCAAGCTGACTTTGAAATTCCAACTTAGTATATGTATGTTATTAACTTTTATGTACAGAGAAAATGTTTTAAAAAACCATGCAGTGAAATCTTTTTATATTCTCTTATAGCTATGTCTGGCTTGGGTCACCTGAGCCTTAAAACTTACTATGTTCCTTACTAGATGAAAACTGGGACCTTAAATCAGTAGTTCATTAGTTTTAGGAATTTAGCTTAATCAGATCTATTTATACTACAAACCAAAACAGTGCATTTGTGCTGTGTGTGTATATACATGGTATATTTTTGTTTAACAGGAATTTTTGCACTGTTTAACTTTGTTGGAGTACAGCTTTGTTCTTGCTACTTCAAGTGCTGCATTTGTTAGGTATTATGTGAGTCAATATCATTTGAATGGAATGTTACCAAATAGTGAATAATGTCTGACCTCAATTCTTGCAGTGTGTTATTTGTTGCATTCTGAAGCTGCAGTGTTGTAAAGGTGTATTTATTTGGACAGATGCCTATGCAACATCTTGCTGAAAGCAGTGGAATGCAAAGCGGTCCGCCCACTATGGAGTTTGCTTTTCACATGAATGACATTTAATTGAGCCTCTCTTGAATATCCTGCTGTATGGTGACATGCAATATTATATACAGAAAATTGATTTAGCAAACTAAACTATAGCATTGTGCTCTGCTCCCTGACAATCATGTTGTTTTGCACATGGTGAAGCTTTTTGTTATTTTGCTAGTAAATAATTTTTGCTTTTGTTAATAGTGCCAAAAAGATAAGCTGAGACAATAAAGGCTCCCTGTCATTTGTAAAACAACTTGTTCACTACATCTTGCCAGTGCACCTGATTATTCTGCAGAGACCAGCAGTGGTTGCATAAGGGAAGACAGGATTTCCTTCATTCCCAGGCCTACTCACTCTCCTTGAGCCAACAAGGGTGTCTGACATGGAGCTTACTTTTCCAAACATGTCAGGTACAAGGATCTCTGAGGGGCAGCCACCCTCAGCAGTGCCCTGCTGACCCAGGGCAGGTTCTTCTGGGTGGCACAGCAGTGAGTGGCACCCTTCTGACCATGGAACCACTTGGTTGTCCTGACTTACTACAATGGGGTGCTGTCATAGATCTGTTTTGTGAAGTTTTTTTTCTCTCAAAGATTTTGTACTCTGGCTGATATTTCCCCCTAATTCTCTCATTGAACTGAAACATTTTGTGAATGTTTTATCTAGAGCCATATACTTTTAAAAATACTTCATATTGTATAAAATACATTTACACTGGAGTATATGGATGAAAGTATACAACGAAGACTTATGCTAAGCAGCATTAAAGTTACTTGATATATTTATGGCAGTAGTCTGGTTATTAATTTTGTCTTTGGAAAGTATCAAAAAAACTACCTTGCTACTCTGACTCACCTGATGCTAGACATACAAAATTGAGGCTAAGATTTCGTGAGAAGGCACAGTTACATTGGGGCTGGTTTCATACATACTTAATTACTTTCACAGCTGGTTTGCTATGTGACACTGTGTGAAGATTGGTGAGAAGAGTTCAGTCAGTTACAACGTTTCAAACAGATGCTGATCTTTGGTTTGCTTTCTCCTGTGTCCTGCAACCTGGCTGTGCCCTGCACACCACAGACCGTGTGTGCCCACAGCTGCAGTCTCTGCAGCCAGCTGAGATCGTGGAAGGCAGATCTTAATATTTTGCATATTTAAACCTACTGGGTATGAATCCCACACATGGAGTCAATTAAAGAGCTGTCCAAGCTTACTTGGCATTTGAATCTAACGTCCAAGTTCAAACCTGAGGTGTAAACCCCTTGATTGGTGAGTGCTGTTCAAGTCTCTTAATCTACTTGTGGAAGTCCAGATTCCAGAGTGTGGTTAGCGTAGCATGGAAACTGTTTGCATAGTGAGGAAAGGCTGAACTTTCCCTCTTAAGTATCAAAGACAAACAAAGGACAGAGAAGAGATAAAGGTAAAAACTACAGTAATGAAGAACAGCTTTCACAGCTAAAATGGAGTGAAAGAATAGATTTTTTGTGTTAGTATGGACAGAGGTTTGCTGTACTTTGAGGAAGATCTATGGATGGTCAAACTGGAATATGCAGTTATGTTCTTTCAAAAAAAAAAAAGGAAAAAAGTCAGTAGTTAATTTTGTATTACTTTATACTGGGAACTAAAAAAATAGGTGTGGCTTAGAAATGGTATGTGAGTGCTGGATGTATGCAAATACTGATACGGGTATAATATGTAATCCTTGTGACAGGTATTCCAGGGAAAATGTGCAAGCTGATTCTAAAAAATCTTTCTTCCTTATACGAAAATTCCTCAAAGGCTATGACCTTCAAGGACACAAACTTAGACCTCTCCAAAGAATGGAAGGCATGGGGGGAAGGACATAGGGAGATAAGTTTTCTCAAGTCATTTAAGGTGAAAGGAGGAAGACCACAGATGCCAAATAGCATTTTCATCAAACATCTCTATTTGATGTGAAGCTGCTGTGCAGCAGTGTCTAAGGTACAATGCAGGTCCCTATTCTTAGAAAATATTTCATGGTGTATTGGATAGCACTGTGTGGTAGCTGCTGGTTAATCAGGAGAAGGAGCCTCAAAGGAGACTTTCCTTCAAATGGTGCGGAGATAAGCAACAGTTCTTGTAGTTATTCTCTTTCTAAAGAGAAGTGAAAGTGCACATTAGAAAGCTAAAATTTTGTTAGAATTTTGGCAGAAAATATGCACAGCACGTGCTTCACTGAAATCCTGACTCCGCTTCTGCCTTCCTAAATGTCTGGAAATGATTCAATGTAACACAGGTCCTGCAGGATTATTGATCTGCATGAGATCAGTCTGTTCTGATTCTCATGATTTCTCTGGCTGTGTATATTGGTTATAACTCCTAATGTGAGTAAAGCTGTGCTACTGTAAAATGTTTCCTTAAAACACAGCTGTAAACCACAGCTTTTAGAAGAGAGAGGCAGAACCACTACACAAACCTGTGCCCTTCATAAAAATAAAAGAAAAACCACTGGATAATCTCTAGAGTTGTCTCTTTCACTTCCAAAACCAGATGACAATGCTGACTCCTGTTGCACTTCCTCTAATTGTTACAGTTTCGCATTTGCTTTATAACTTTAAATAATTTTAACATTCATATTTTCTTCATCTGAATTTCAAAAAATAAGAGAGCATAAAACTCTTTAAACTTGTTTGTTCCATTTTTATCTAGACACTGCGAAATTGGTCTCTGAACAGAAGTGTCCTGATGTGTTTCATGCTCCTCTCCCAGGCTGCACAAGTCGTACAGAAAGACTTCCCAGGTTTTTGTCCAAAGATAACAGTGAACCATTAGTTCTCAGACTGAGATGCAAAGAGAACATTGCTCTTTTCAGTCTTTCAAAAAGAAAAACTTGAAAGTGAGAGCATGTTGTCTTTCTTTCTTAGCTGTACTTGTACAATTGGTCATGACATAGTAGTCTTTGTTGAGACATAAAGAAAACCAGAAAGAAAGAAAAAAAAAAAAAAAACCAGAAGAAAAACAAATCTTATATACTAAAATTTGTAAACAGAAATGGAAAGTATTTAATTTTTTTAATGAAGCTGAATTCAGCATGACTGTTCTCTTTTCTCCCACCTTCTTTTGCTCAATTATGGTGTTTATCTAAACACCCTTATGACCTGACCAGCTCAAAATTTACTGTACTTATCCTCAAAGATGTAAAGAAGGTAAGTGCTGTTCCCATTTCACAGGTGGAAAACCTGGATACAGAGACACTGAAGAGCAACTTGCTTGACAGAGGCCTCTCAGGAGGTCTGTGGAGCAGGAAGAATAAATTTGGTTTATCAAGTGAGAGTTTCTTGGTGCCTTGTCAGCAGCCTCTACTGCTGCCCACTGTTGCATGGGTTGTATGTGACCTGATCCCACTCCTGTCTCTGTCATGGTGGTATTACTCTGGAATTAGTAATGTGGGGTTAAAAGGTAGAGTTTGTGGAGGATTATGAGTCAAAGAGTGGTTTAAAGTGCCTAATCAACATTCCTAGATCAAACATCATAGTTTCCAGGTGTTCTAACAAATTTTGGCTATCCAGTTATAAGTAGACATGGAGTTCCTGTTTGAGGTGTTGATCTACCCTCTGCATCTAAAAAGGGGATAAAGGTCTTCAGGAATCTGAAAGTTTCAGATACTCTCTACTGTATGACATGTTTGAGCCCTAAATTCTTGGTGCTAACAAAATACTACCTGCTGGGACACAGCACCTTTCAGTTCAGAAACCTGAGCTAAGTTTTGGCAACTAACCTGTCACGTTACCTCTCAAGGGAACACAATGATCAAACTAGGTTATGTCTAGGTGTGGTTTTAACATCTTTCTTGCCGGGATAATTGCAAATGTCTGTAAAGATTCTGGAGATTGTGGACTGTATATTCATACACTTATGTCCAGAGTTACTGGGCCTGGCTACAGAGAGACTCTTAAGCAAGTACTGAACCCTGTGGATCCATCAGGGTTTGATTATGGTTGCAACATTATTAGTAATCTTAAAAGAATGACTGCAGACATTAATCTCATCCAAACACCTTTTCCTGGTTGTCTCAGCAAGGTGTTATTTCTGTCATTGGAGCAGTGCTGTGACACAAGAAACAAGATCAGAACAAACCTGAGAAAAGCTCTGCGTACCTTGAAGAGAAAAGCATCGTAGAATAGTTTGGCTTTGGAAGAGATCTTAAAGGTTCTGCACTCCACCTGCTGCAGAGCTGAGACCTCCCACAGTTGTGTTGCCCTGTACAAAGGTGCAGGGACTTCCTAGTGATCTGATTGCCTGCTGGAGCAATTCTGCTTGCAGTGATTGATTTTCAGCATCATTTTGTTACAAGTGGTTTGAGTTCAATAAGCTTTACGAGAGAAACTAATGAGGCAAAAAGTGTTTTATTTTCAAATAAAATTCCCCATTTTTGGAAAGCAAAAAGAGAGCTGCAGCATGATCTAGAAAGGCTGGACAACTCAAAAATCTACTGTGATGTATTCATTCTTCAGTAGCACTCATGGGCATAGACAATCTTGAGATGGTTCCACCAAGATAAAATATAAAGTTATGGGAAATGGGGTGGGAGGCCTACCGGATAGAAAAGGTGCATAAGAGCTCAGTACTTGGCTACAATTGCTTACTGTGTAAAATCTGGCATTAAATCCAGCACTTAGCTCCTGAATATACCTGTTTTTCAAACTGTTAATACCTTGGCCTGGGATCTAAAGCCCTGGGGAACCTGCAGGGCCAGCTTAGAGCTTTGGGTTGTTGGAATAAGAGGCAAGGTGAATCATCACCAGATCCCTTTAACTCAAAATTCAGGAGCAGAGGAGAAAGATAATTGTTTGCAGGTGCTTTTTCCAACTTGTTACCAGCCCTTAGAGCTGAGAGAAGGGCAGGAATAGTTTTCTTCTACCTTCATTCCTTGGCTGCAATCACCATGGACCTAGAATGAGCTGCAGGACAGAAGGGATGAGGACTTGTACAGAATAATCTGAGTTCTAAGATACACCTGACCTACCCACAGCTGTAACTGACAGCTGTTCCTGGGCCAAGTCCATCTTGTGACCTAAAATAAAAATCAAAAAATAAATTAATAAAAATTTAAATAAAAACAATGAAATTTTCAAACAATAACCCTGAGTCTTAGCTGGAGCAAATGTTCTGGATGTGCTGGAGAAAAAGACGGTTACCTCAGAGAGAAATTTAATGGTGAACAAGAAGCTGAATTGTTCTTTTAGTTATGTAAATGCAACTTCTTTTAAGGTCTAGTTGCCAGTGAGGAATTTCACTAATGGAAGTAAGAGCAGAATTTCCCCTCAGCACTAAGTAGATCTGACCTTTGAAACAAATGGAATTATGAATTCCTTGGCCTTGTGTCATTTGCTATTTCTCTTAAGGATCCTGCTACTAGAGTGAATTGCTGCTGGGCTATTTTGCTGCTGCTCTTAAGGGACAAATAGCCTTTGTGGTCATGGCAGACTTAAAAAGTGTGAAGACTCCAAGATAAAAATCCAGCACTTGTAGAATGTCATTATTTTGGAGGACCTGACTAACAGCTCGTGAATGGTTTATGGTCAGCAATGCTGGGCAGAGTATATGAAGTACAGTGTCACATAAAGCTCCTAAGATGGAAAGCTTCCACCTTATCATCAAGTTACAGGCTGGCTGAAAGGCTAGCAGGAGAGGAGATCCGTGTTTACTGTAGCTTTGGGTGAGAGGAGAGCCCGGGCGGGGAGGGAGCCGGCCGCGGGTGCCGGCAGATGGAGCCGCAGCGCCGGGAGCTGCTCCCGCCCGGCCCGGGTGGCTGCGGAGCGCCTGCCAGCGGCACCCGCAGCGCACAGAGCTCCCGGGACTGCAGTGAGGGCTACTCGCTGTACCTTAGGGGATTCATCTCAAACAACCAGGCTTGCCTTTTCGTATTTTTATTATAAGGATAAGCAACAACTTAGCATTGTACATGACTTCATGCTTCTGTTCTATGGCTGTATTACAAATTTCATATTTATCAAGAACAGTCCCAGGACACAAATACATTGCAAAGTCCCTTTTTGTGAAGGTAACAAATAGCTGCAGACAGTATTCTTCACTCTTCTCCCTGCAGGACACAACTGGCTTTATTGACTTCTATAAATCATTTGTGGTTGAAATCCATGCAGCTCCACTAGGCTACAGAAACAGAAACTAGCCTTCAAACCTTAAGGAGGTTTTGGAGGGTTTTCTTTTTGCTAGGGATTATAAAGGTTAAACAGGTCAACTAACATAAAATGACAACTGAACAAGCTCATACCATGGAGTCGCTGTCATTGCATTGTTTGGGGCTGATTCTTTTTAGACAGTCGAGTTCTGGGCAGGCCACAAGGACATCACCAAACTGAGTTGCCTCAAAGGTGACAGATAAACTTTAATATAGATAAATCTGGGGCAATGCATCTAGGAAAAAAATTATCCACATTAGACCTGGAACTGAGAGTTATGACTTAGGAAAAAGACCTCTGAGCCATTACTGATGGTTCTCTGAAGTCATCAGCTCAGTATGCAATGGCAAACAAACTCCAATAAAATGTTGGAACTCGTAACAAAGTTGTTAGGAATAGGACAGAGGGTGTAATGTTACATAAAAAACAAACAAACAAAACTCCAAAAAGTCCTGTGGTGCTTTCTTGTAAAGGGCAGCAAAAATAGTTGAGGAGTTGAAGCTGCTTCCTTATGAGACTGAAAATACTGGGACTCCACTCAGGAGTGAAGGAGACAACGGAGTGAGGTAATGATGATTTACCAAATGACAAACATGTCGGTTAAACCAAACATGTAACTGTAGTTTACAAGGACCTTGTATGGGATCTAGGGGACACTTGAGGCAACTACCAAAAGATCTGTTTAAAAGAGATAAAAGAAAGTATTTGCTGACACAGTGAGCAGTGAACCTCTGGAGCTTGCCAACACAGGAGCTTGTGGAGGCAGACAGTGTTAGCATGTCCAAAAAGGGATTAGACAAATTAATGTGGTTTTATGCTAAAAGGATAAGGCAGGAGCATACCCTCTAGTATCCCTAATACAACAGTTATGAATGCTGCTTATTAGGGAAAAGGACATAGCCAGCCTCACATGGTCTTCCTAAACAGCATCTCTTTTTGCCACCTCTGGAAACAGAGAAGTGGGTGAGGCAGCTCATTATGTTATCAACAGGCTGTCTCTTATATGCAGCTTGGGACTTCTTCCCCTTGGCAAGGTTCCCCTGTGGGATACAGGCTCCCCTGCACATTCAGTCCTTGTTCCATCACCAAAACCCTGAGTTCATTGGCCAGCTGACAGTTGAAAATCAAGGCAGGTAAATTAAGATTTCTTGGAAAAGGTGGAACCATAAACAGAGATGCTTGATTTGGTACAAATGAATACCAGTGTTGGCTCCTGGTCCTTCACAAGGCAGCGGGAGAACAAGAGGTAAAACCAGGTTGTGCTCTTATACACAGATTTGGGAGCAGTAAATAGGTACAATAAAGGTGCCCAAGTCAGCTGAGGAGGTTCTACCTTACCCTTCAGTACTGCTCCTCAGACGCTCTCCAAATACATTTTTCTGCAGTGACAAGCTAAAAGCTAATTGTCAAAACTAATTATATGTTCAAAGTAACTGAAAAAAGATTAATGAAATTTCCATGTTATCTCCTAGATACTTCCTGGCCTGGTTTTTTTTCTTCCTAGTTCATTACCTTTTCTTCTATGATTCTGCAAGGGCTGGGCTGTCTTTACACACATGCTCGTGCATGCAAACACACACACTCACACTTCCTCATCCCACTTGGTTCAGCCATTCCCTCTCCTCCGTTTCTTTTTGTTTGTTTCTTTCTTTCTCTTTTTTTCTCAGTCTCCTCTGTGTAGTGTTTTCAGGTCCCATATGCCTTGCTGGTGTTTCATCCTCACCTCTTCTCCCAGTCCTTGTGTCATGTTTTAATCTTGCCTGTTGTCAGGTTTTAACTGGAGCACTTGGAGCATGACATCTTGTTAAGACACAAGATGGGGATGTCATGCTCCAAATGACCTGAGCAAGGCTGTGGGATTTCAGGTAATCAAGGAGTTACACTCTGCTGCTGGACTTGCAACTAGTTCTGCAAGTTGAGTGAGGGGCTTCAGATGTAGCCAGGTACCTGCCTTTCCCTTGATAACATGCAGCTGCATGGTAATATGGATTCAGGATTATTTTTTCACTATAGGCAAAGCAGTTTTCCCCAGTTACTCTTTTTGAAAGGATTGAATGATTTTTGATGAAACCTTTCCCAGACAGTTCAGTAGAAAATAAGCAACCAGCACAGAGAATTGGTTTAAAATCTGGGAAATTATAAGCAATTGAAAAAGCCTTTCAAAGGAAAGTGTTACACTTCTTTAATGACAGGCAATGCTTCCTACTCTGACCATACCATCTTAAAGCCTTCACACCAACAAGTCCCCTTGACACTGCAGCACCACTGCCTTTTTTTTGACAAAATTTCAGCTGTATGCTCCTCACTGGAAAACGCTTGCATTGTTATGACCAAATTTTCTCAATTACAATCTAAATGCCATTTTTCTAAAGTAAATGAGACTGAGGTTTGCTTTTCATTCTGAGGGAAGCATATGCCACTTTTAAAGTACCCCTTTAACCTAAGCATATGTACCACTTTCCTGGAGGTCTGAAGCTGAGGAGCTCTCCTGCAGCTGTGGAGCAGCTGTCTTGGCTTGTTTAGCTGTGCCAGCTCGTATCAGCTGAGCATCCAACCTGGTCTTTAATAAGGTTGCTTCTGAACCCTTATGCTTTGTTTTTCTTTACCTAGCAATCACCAGGATGGTGAGGGACAACTGACAATAAGACCAATGGCTCTCTGAGGGGGATACGAGCATATAGGGGCAGGTGGAGAGGAAAAACTTCAGCCCCAGCATTGCAGAGGTTCACAATAACACGCTTCCCTCAGAAAGTATTCTGTATTCAAATACCAATTAAAGGGTAGCAAGTAACCACAGGATGCCATATATCTCTGGGTTATAACTCTCAGCAGAGAGGCTGCACAGCTTCCTGGATTGTCTTTAACAGGAGGCGAGGCAGACCTGGAAATCTTTCCATTTTCCAGCCTGCTGGCTTTAGCAGTAGTATCATGTAAGTCTAGAGGGAGACAAGTGACCTTCTAGCTCATGCTATTGTGCTGGTAACACACATAAACAAAGCCTGTAGCTAGAGTGGGAAGAATTTTGCCAAAAACAAGGTCTAAGAAGTCCTTTCTGTTGCACCTTTTCATATAACCCTCCTGTGATGAAAGCTCTCCTGGTCTTTTTATCCTCCATTCACCTGAGGGGTTTAAACTCACCTCTCCCACTGTCAAAAGAGATCCTTAAACACCACTGAATAGAGTATTTCTGACAGGCTACAGGTTAAAATCTTAATAGCTGTAGAAGATGGTCAAATCCTTGGACTCTTATGTCATTATTAGTATCTGTAGCCACTATCAGCCTGGATGGGTTTTCCAGTCTTCTGACAGCACAGTGTGCTGACATCTGTCCCCAAATGTAGTCTCAGGTGAGTCTGCTTCCATCAGCAATTTTGGACATCCCCACCCCGATTGCTGCTGCCAGCCAAGGATGCCACTGCATGTCCCCTCCTGGGCTGCTGGCCCCATGGAGGGTACCTGTCCCCAAGGGAGCTGGCAGATCTCTCCACAGACATGGGCAGGGTGTACTGGGCAGCACATCCAGCAGAAAAGGGAAAAAAAGGATTTAAAATATTTCCTATCTTTAACATTTGAAAAAATCTAGACTGTTCCAGTGTACTAGTGTGTCCCTTGTGGCTCACTCTACAGCTCAGTCCAGCACTCCCCTTTGATGTTCTGCCCACAGTATAATAAACTTCACCAAAGAACAGAAAAACAGCTCTCTCTGTGAAATCCACAAGCAAATGAGCTGGAAATGTGAACTGAAGCTGCACCATGTTTTTTTGCAGGCGCAGATTCTTTTGTAATCAGTGGCCTAAAATAATATGGTAAAATTCAGCCAAGCAGAATGATGGTCAACATTGCTAGAATTCTTCTGGGTGAAAAATGCTGTATTATTAGCAGTTTTGGTAAATTACTAAATTTTGCTAAGTGCAGAAAGGAGAAAAGGACTTTCTTTAGAGCTAAGTGTCTTAGTTTTTTTCTCCTCTTCAGACTTCTGGTTTCATCTTGTTCAGTATCAAAGAAAGGAAGCAAAAAATGAAAAATGTGACTTCTGGGAAATAATAAGTTGTGGGAAGAGCAGAACTCAGGTCTGAGAATTGTAATTGGAAAATAATCATTTCTCTAAGATCAAATCCCTAGTGCTCCATGAGTTTAAAAGGGAAATATTCTGTCTAATCTATCCTGAACTGTGGGAGATTT
Source organism: Phylloscopus collybita (assembly GCA_027886175.1). NCBI lineage: Eukaryota > Metazoa > Chordata > Aves > Passeriformes > Phylloscopidae > Phylloscopus > Phylloscopus collybita. The sequence goes on along the minus strand of JAJNNQ010000075.1, from coordinate 12,982,405 downwards.
TTTCCTCTCACTGTATTCATTTCTGTTTGTGTCATTCCTGGAAAGGGACCTCTTTTTTAGATATCTTCTAATTTTGTGGTAGGGATTGTGGATTTTGGTGAAAGGCCAAAGTCTAAACTCCTTCAACACTGAAAGTTTCTAAGAAAGAAATTATGTCAGAAAGATTCTCTTACCTCATATGACACTTGGCCTGAGATTTACTGCTGCTTTTTTCTAGGATGCTGGAAGAAAGCTGTGCTGCCACTTGGTGAGCAAACTGTACTTCAGCTTTCAAGTAGTCCTTTGTCGCAATTTGACACGAAAAGAACAACATTCACACACTGAGATGTCCAAGGCAAAAAAGGGGCAGTTTATTTACAGACCTCGACATTTATAGAATTCCAACAGTGACCATGGGTTGGAGGAAGAAAATTGTCCTCTCCAACCACACTGGTCAACCCAACAGTCCATCAATTCTCTCCTCCTCCAGAAAAGAATGCAAAACAATCATTCTTTACATGAAAAGTGTGTGAGAAACTCTATTACAAAAATGCAAACATCAGAAGGCTTAGAAGAACTTTAGAAAAACAGAGCAACAGTCCTTCACAACTTTTATCCACAGAGGAACAGAAAATTTTTACAAGAAAATGTAGTGAATCAGCTGTAGCAACATGCCACATGAGCTAATTTTTAAAACCATGTATAGGATATGAAAGGCTAAAAATCCCTTTGTCTTTTTAAGTCATGAATGGCCAACTCCACAGAGACCAAAATTATGACCACTCTTGCCATACATAAATATGGATGGTCAGTGCCTAAACTGGAGTCTCCAAAGTGGATTCAGAATGAGAAGACAGGTAAAGTGTCCCAATGGAGATGCTGTGGTGCCCATAGCTGATTGTCATTTTGTTTTAATGGTAGAATGAGAAAAAATACCTTGGAAAGAGGTGCAAGAGGTGAGGAAGCACCCATCAAATGTCTAAAAGGCGGTACCTGATACCTGTGTTTCCCTTTCTGTTCCTAATTTGAACACTCCTGAGCAGTATTTCACTTTAATCTCACGGGGAGTTCCCACAGCACAGGGTGCTGCAGTCACCACAGTGCTTCCCCCTCATCACCCCCTGCTTGCAGGCAAGGACTGTGCATAGATTGCTCTGTACAGGGCACTGGTCCCCTCACCCACACCCAGCAGCCATGCTGAGGTGCAGCTTAGTGGGAAATACCCTGTTTTCCTCTTCCTTTTGGCATCTGGTCTAGCCTTTGAATTTCATGTGGTTTTGTGCTACAGTGGAAGACCTGGAGCAGAGACCAGTGCTAAATAAGGTGAATTATTCCTTCAAGCTGTTGCAGAGCTCACTGTCAGAGAATTACATCACCATGTGGGATAATCTGTGGGATGTGTCTGCAGACAGCCATTATTGGGAACAACTCTTCCAAGGCAAACAAGACCACAACTCAGAAGCTGACTGCAGTGACATGGAAGACTTGCTGTGAGAAGTCCTGCACTATTTAGCAAGGCACAAACTATTTATTCACCTAACTGCATTAGTAAAGACTTACTGTTCTATATACTGGCCTCACACATGCCTTTTGCTCTGCAGAAGGACTCTATTTGTTGTCTTACCAGGAGTCAGACCATGAAATCCCAAAGGACTATCTTGGAGGATGTCTACATGTTCCCTTACAGCTGCAGGACCTCATGGGGATGAGAAGAAGCTCTCTTCATCGAATGCTGTGCTCTACCCCCTGATACCTCATTGCTCTTTTGCAGACCCCAGCAGCAATTCTTTTGTGATTTTTATTTGAGCAAATTTCCCATTGTACAGTCAGCCTTTATTCATCCAGATATTTCAGGGGAAATTCTTCATTATTAGGGACAGAAATTAGGCATACAAATCATTAATACATTCTGGCTTTTCCAAAGCATCTCCTCATCTAGCTTAATCACAAGTCATGAGAAGAAAAGAGGATTAGAAAAAATGTATTTCCACAGGGAATTTCTTACCAATTTTTCTGCTCTAAGGCTCAGCACTTATGTGCTGGTTTTGGCTGGTTTCCTCACAGTGCCTGCTATGGGGCTGTGTTTTGGATTTGTGCAGAACACTGAGTTGATAATGCAGAGATGATTTTGTGATTGCTGAGCAGGGCTTACACAGAGCCAAGGCAGTTTGTGCTCCTCACTCCACCAGAGAGGAGGCTGAAGGTGCACAAGCACAGTTGGGAGGTGACAAAGCTGGGACAGCTGATCCCAGCTATGGAATAGGGCTATTCCATAATTTATGGCATTATGCTTAGCACATAAAGCTGGGGGAAGAAGAAGAAAGGTTTTCAGAGTGATTGCATTTGTCTTCTCTAATCACTGTTACATGGGATGGAGATCTGCTTCCCTAGGGATGGCTGAACACCTGCCTGCCCATGGGAAAGGGTGAATGAATTCCTTCTTTTGCTTTGCTTGTGTGCACAGTTTTTTGCTGCCCCTATTATATCATATTATATTATATTATATTATATTATATTATATTATATTATATTAATGTCAGCCCACAAGTGTTCTGGCTTTTCCAATGCTCCACCCAGTCCCACTGGTGGGGGGCTGAGTGAGCAGCTGCCTTGGGCTTGGCTGCTGCCTGGGGTTAAACCACAACATTTTCTATGATGGAAGCACATGCAAAATCACATTGCTGTGGAATACCAAAAAGACATTTTTGGTTATGAATTTGGCTCTGGGATGCTCCAAGGCACTGAGTGTCCCAGAATGAAAAGCAGAACTGGGATGCCAATGGAAAAAGCTCCAGCGCTGGCGTCTCAGGAAGGCTACAGGCACGCCTTTGTGGGGAGTCTTCCCATGAAGTGCCAAGTACAAGTTAGCTTGGCCAGCAGGCATGAAATTTCACCACAGAAATGTATACAGGCATAAACTGCAAGCCTCTGGCAAGTAATTTTTGTACAGTTTCCTTGACAAGTGCTCATGCTGGAGCTTACACCAACAGCTCTGTGCACAAGTCAGAACAAAACCAACTCCCAGTTCCAGCATTATTCCATCCCCACTTGGCCTTTGCTGAAATCACCTTGTATTTCATGGCTTCTTAGTTCAGCTGACAAGACTTAATACTTATAGAGGCCATGTGCTCACACACCAGACCAGTTTCACACAAACTGAGCCCGTTCTGCAGAGGAGCAGTGACTCTCCCAGTGCATCATCACAGTACATGAGTGTCCCCCTTGCTGACTGAGTCTGACCTGGAACTGGAACAGGACCAGGATTTGCTATTTGGTCAAGAATAATACTCTACAGGGACAGTGAGAAAGGTGCCACCATGGATAATGTGGCAGAGAAGCCACACCAAGTGCCTTCCAAGACAAGTGACAGCAGGACACAGTGTCCAATAACCTCCAATGAAGTCCTTGGCATTTGCTAATGCCTTTAGTGGATACTATGAAGAAAATCATCCAGAAAAATAGGTTTATGATAAGAGGCTATAATTTACAGTTTATTTTTCAGTAAGGTTTCATCCTCTATCCTATTCATGTTCCTAAGAAGTTTACAATTTTTTTTTTTTTTTTTTAGTCTTAGTGCTTAGCCAATATTTGAACCCACCAAGGGGTCATTTCTCATTTCCCTTAGAATGAGAAACAGTTACTAATGTTCAAGTATCGACTCAGGAAAAAAAAAAAAAAAAAAAAAAAGAAAAGAAAAGAAAAAGTTGTATTTCTTTGCAATAGGGTTTTTTTTTTTTTAAAAAGCTTCGTTTCACTAAACTCACAACTGAAATAAAGCACAGCAGCAAAGTATCCGCCATCAAAATTTGCCCTCCAGCAAGCTCTGGGCTCAAAAGTCTGCACCTTTTCCTCCTCTTCTTCCCTTTACTTTCATTGTCCCAATGACTGTCCCAGTGGCTGCCTGTCTCCAACTCACCAATTATATTTCTACTGCCTTGAAAATGCAACATCATCACAGTGAGTTCCTCTCTGCAGAGTCCAGAGACTGTTGGATGCCCCTTTGGGAGCAGATGGCAATGGAAATCACCCACCCCTAAGTGCTACTGCCTCCTTTAGAGTGCCTTGCAACTCACAGTATTTTCTACTTACTAATCCCCCTTTGGGTATTGCTCAAGGGGTTTTCTCTTAGTTTTTCCAAATCTATACCACTGAGAGATTTTCCTCCCTTTTTCTGGTCAAGTTCAGATTGTATCACTGATGATAATGTTTCTTTCTCCTGATTTTTCATCAGATGATTTTTTCAGGTATAACCATTTAATCCCTTGCAGTAACCACAACTCTCAGGAGCTTTGTGTTAGATGTCCAATGAAGATGTGAAATTTACCAAAGAAAATCACTCAGTGATATTCTCTATATTGCTGACATCCAGTGAGTTAGGGCAACAGAAATGTTTAATCTATTTCTTTAATCGTATAGAGCCTGATCCAGTTCCCCCCAAGGAACATCACAGTCTTTCCATGGGTCTGGAACTTTCCATGGCTTTCGCAGGCCTGGAGAACATACACAGTTCATATAGTGTATCTCCACCACATCAATAACTCATAGAATGTTCTCCTAACCTTTAAAGAGGATATGGTACATTTAATGTGTATATATATATATATATATGATTTTATTGCTATGGCTAGGCATAAAAGCAATCATTAGGAAGCCTTTACTTGTACCTTGTGCCTACTCTAATACTGAAGTCTACAGCAAAATCCCAATCTGGAGGAATGACAGGAAGCCATTATTAGTTTTTCTATGAAAATGGTATTTTTATTAAAAGCAGAAGGTGAGCTGAAGGCACCAATCCTCTTTAAAACAGCTTGGGGTTTAGCATCAATAATGGAAATATACATACTGTGGCTGGGATATGTCTAACACCTCTCCCATCTTTTCTGACTGTCCATAAATAAGTAGTTTAAGGCCAATGAATATAATAAAAGAACGATCTTAATATTTTGCACTCAAATTGTTTCCATTTCACAGTAAGTTCAAGTTTCCTTCAGTAAATGGTTTATACTTTTCCATGCACACTTGCATTCTAGTAAAATATATTATATATGCATTAAGGCTTAGTTTATTTATTGGGGAAGAACAGGAACACCACAGAAAAATCAGGACTATGATATTTTTATGGTTACATTTCTTTAAAATATTTAGCAACTCCTTTTCCCCTGCCATTTTGAATATGGTATATGCATCACTATTTTCAGTTTCTTGTGGAGATAATGCTAATTTCCTAAACAACAGCCTGACACAGGTAAAGATTATCTGAAATGCAAGTCTAAGATCAGCAGTGATGACAAACCTTTACAACCACAGTTTCCTACTTCTTTCCTTGGAGTCCTGGAAGGGGCAGCAACTCCCTGTGCAGAACAGAGCCTTGGACTGGAGCCTCTCAACTGTTCCAGGCAGGGGGACTTTAGCAGCTGGTGTCCTCAATAGTGGAAGTTTGGCACATTTTCCTGCCCTTTGATAATCAAAACCTGGAGTCCCAAGAACTGAAAAATATGGTGGAAACAATAGGTTATGTCAACTGCTTCTAGTGAATCTGGCTTAGTACACGTAAATAAAAACATGTTTTTGATAAAACCACATTGTTTTTTTCCTGAGAACAAATTTTCTCAAAAAATTCAACACCTCTTTACAAGGAATACAAACCTCTGTTTATTGCACATATAGTATATCCTGCTAAAATACTGAAGGGGATAAAACTCTAAGCATTCCTGCAGGATTTAACTCTAAAAAAATTGAAACACTGGAATCTACCATGTTAATTTTTTAAAAAAAATTCTCCAGTATCTATGAGTCCTTTATTACTAACTTATGTCAAATACTTGCTGGCTTTGTGATACCAGCTCTAGGAAAATCTTCCACTTGCTCTTACCCTTTTCTTTCCACTAGTCTAAAGGAAGGTTTGCTAACAGTCCTTTCTTGCCTACTTTTACGTTCATTCTCTACGTATCACAAATATGGAACACTTTATCCTGGATGCTGGTTAAGCACTAGGTACACAAGCTCCCCACTGTAAGCCAGATGCTGGATGAGGCTGGAAGAGGAAATAAGTTGTGGTAGAGCCATTGCCAGCTGTCCCTGGGGTCCTGCCCTAAAGGAAGGGTCTGCTGAATGGTCAGAACTGGCTAAAAGCCACTGGGAGAGCTGCCTACAAAAAAAGTGCTTAAATTCAGGTATTGCACAGATTCCCTGACCATAGATTTGCAGAGGAGACAGGAAAATTGAAGTAGTTGTGAAGGGCTTTAAAAATGCAGCAGGTGTAACATTCATTTTATATCTATATCTATAGCTATAGCTATATAAATCTATATAAAACCTCAGGTCTGCAGAAGCCTAGTGCCAACATCTTAAACAAGCAAATTACCAGTAACAACCTGGTAACAATCTGCTTTTACCCAAGATGTTTGGGAGACTGGAGAGTCTATTCAGCCATCCACATCACCTGAAAGCTCTCCCAGTTCTGTTCCCTAACAGGGAGGTGATCTTACCTGCACAAAGCACAGTACTTCATGTTTTGTTCCTGGAAAATAGACCATGGACACAGGGAAAGCAAGCCATGCTTGGCTTGCGCCCCCTAAACCTGGGGAAGATGAGATTTTGGGGCAAAAGGAGGAGTATTTTGGCATCCACTTACATGAATTTTCTTTCAAATTCCTCCCATTTCTTGTGACCTGGTCCAGGCCAAGAATAAGAAAGAAATAAATGTGCTCCTTGGGAGCATTTCAGTAATACCTAGCGATAAGTTGTCTCTGGCAGAGATTATTTCAGCAGAATCCAGAGAGGATTTAAAATCCAAACAGAGACAGGAAAGCAGCCCAACACTCCAGTTGAATTGGTGGTAGAAATAAATCAAATGACACAGCAGCACATGAGAACTATCAACAAATATCTCTAAGATGGCATTTTAACAGGGGATTATATTGTGACTGTTCCTTTTGAGAGTCTGCAGGGACATAAAGGAGCATAAATTACACAGACACTTGCCTGTACTGTGTCTCCAGATTCCAGCAGTACACAATGAATGAGAGAGCAGGGGAGGTACAAGCAGTCCTCTCAGACCTCTCAGCTCCTGCTTTGATGGTAAAAGATCGGTGACAGCAGGTATGGTCTCAATTCCAGGGTTTTGGGCCATGAAGGAAGGTCAGCACAACAGCTGAATAAGCTTGCTATGTACCCATAAAAGCTTGAGGAAATGGCTCCTGTTTTGGGATCCTCAGGCAAAGTGAAGGTATGGAGCATCTCATAGCCTGCCCGAAGACAGAATCTGGATTTGCAATTTTCTGTCTTCATCTTGCAGAATCTGCCTCCCATTTTTGTGTCTGGCCTCTGAACACACCAGGTAATGTGTTTTGCAATTCCATCCCATGTGCAGTGTGGCTGTGCATGGGGATTTCTGTGGGTACAGCTAAGTCATGCTCTCCCCACTGTCGTGACCTCAGCACTGGGAGAACTCCTCTCAGCTGCAGCTCATCTAATTGGAGGCATGAAAAACTGAGCCTGTAATTAAGAGAGCACTGAAAGCACAGGTCTCTAGATTGGATGCTTGTCAGCTACACGTCAGACTCCCTCTACCAGCAGAGTCATGTTGTGAATCTATTTGTGGAACTTGATTTATGAAGATTAATAAGGCAGACAAATTATGTCAACTTATGGCAAAACCCATGTATTTTTCTTTCAGTTCAGGTTCCAAAATGCTATTTTCTTTCTCATAGGGCTATTTTTAATGGCAGAGCCTATGTGTACCCTACCCAGCCCTGTAAGGAATGCCAGGACAGCTAAAAGCCATGCAATTATGTGGCCCACCTGAAGGTCAAGCAAAAAATATATATGATGCTCACTGATATTAGTTAGCCATTTCTAAACCCAGACAGAGCCAGGGGATTACAATGGTTTCTCTTCTTTCTTAGCACCTGGGGCAGAAATTGTTGTTTCCTATTTGTTCTGTGTCTTCATATCTGACTCAATGTTAGCTGGAAGTTCCTGCTGTCATCTGCTAGTAAACCAAATTCTGTTAAAATGCTGCAAATATCAGACACCATCTTATCAGTCTACATTCTCCCTGTTTCTGCTACCTTTCCCTTAAATATAAAGCACTTAAGGTTGTGAGTAACCACACACCCATTGGTTACATCTATTGTGCAAGAGGCCTTAAGGTGACATTAATTGCCCTCAGGAGTACTTCAGAGTTCTTTCTGAGATAATTCATTGTATTTGGTAAAGTGGAACAGTCCCTGGCTGTTTCAGCCTTTAGTGCATCAGCCTTTGGTGCACCCTTCCTCTGTGCATTTCCCCTGCAGTGACACCACATGGCTGACAGCAGACAGAAAAGTCACCCACGGAAGAGGTAAGTGGGGAAATCTTTCTTAGGAAAACCTCTTGACACTCAGTACCAAAGTTTATAGATTGCTGAAGCCTCTATTCAGATTTTCTGTGTCTCATTAATCCAGAATAAACAAAAGCAGTGTAAATAGATATAAATGTAAACACGTGTATCTATACATATACATATGTAAGCATTTGTAGCTCCTGGAAGCACAGGCTTGTTTCAAGACAGGATAGCTTAGTTATAAAGTTAACACAGGCATGAGAGGAACTATTCCAAAATAACCTTCATCTGACCTTTTGGACCTAGGTAGATATTAGCAGAAAATCCATTTATAGCAGATATTGGGAAAGGGAGGAACTCTAAGCTCTGTAATGTCTGTCAGTTCAAAATCCCAGAACACTCTCCAAAAGTAAAGAAGCAAGACTGGCAATGGCACCTGTGCATTTATTATTTTAGCTGAATATGTACATTTCTTTTACTAGTCAAAGTAGTAATTTTGCTAAATTCATTTGTTTCTGCTATCACATTCCTCTACAAAGTTAGACTTGATAGACATTGCTTCTACAAATGGAGCACTCTTGGAATCTTCATCCTCAGAAGGAGGAAAGAGAAGTTCTGCACTGCACCAACAGCCACAAAGTAGAGCCAGTGCCTGGTTCTGCTACTTGGAGAAGTTTAAAACATGAGGCCTGCAACTCTATGACAAACACAGACCAAAAAATGCCCAGGGCAAAGAAAGGAGCACAGGGGGGCTCAGATAGGGCTGTGACTGACTATAAGAACTTTGCACCTGGTTATCCACTGGTAGAATGAGGGCTCAGTAATTGCAAAACCACTGTTACAGTGATTTCACATGGTTTTTTCAGTGACAAGACTTGAAAGCTAAGACAGTTACAGAGAAAACAAGATGCATTTTAAGCTATGTCAAGTGTTTCTGCATTTTGATGAGTAGCATTTTCTTTCCAAACCCTGAAATTAATTGCTAAATAAATATACATTCCTAATGTCAGAGTCTTAGAAGTACTTCAGTGAGATCTGCTTGCCTGGAGACAAAACTCTCTGTTTGAAAAGCTGGGCTTTACAGGCCAAAATTTGAAAATTTGCTGTGCTCATCTTAATCTATTGTGTATCACACTGCAAATTTGAATATGAAGCTGTCTCTGAAAGACTGAGTGAATTCTTGTAACATTTCTCCATATTATAATAGTTTTCCATATCTCTGCTTCTCCTCCTGCAAGAAGTATTGGCTAACAAACTGTGTATACAGGAAAACACAATAGCTAGCTATAAACCTCCAGGTTTTTAACAGTTTTAACATTTAAACTTCTCTGTATTATTCAAATTTCAATATGAGTTTTATTCCAATTTCTTTCTCACTTTTATTTTTCATATCTGATCCTACTGAAGTGACCTTGAAAGATACCACATTGACATCTCTGACTCATTGGCATAATAGAAGAAAGAGAAATGAAAGCCTATTGTCTTGTGTAGGAAGAAGTAAAAATACTGAGAGGTTTTTTTTATATTGCAGAAAATAGCTAGAGGGGGATAGACACAATTAATCAGCACTTGATTTAAAATTGCTGTATCTTCATTTTCTATGTGAACCAGTACATGCTTATTCCTGTAGTATGTAGACTGTGTTCTTATCACCAAAAACTTCAGAAAAACGTGGGTGTAGTCTACATCTGTGATTGCTTTCCTGAATATTCTGGGCTGTTGCAATCTTCTCATAATAGAGGCAAAGGGAAACACCTTTCACTATTCATATAAGGCAAGAAATGCACATTTATAATAAATTCAATTTGCGCCTATCTCATATTTTCCATTTAAAAAATCCCAAACAAATATTTTAATCCTACTAGGCCTTCCTTGAAGAAAGAAAGAAAGAAAGTAGATAGCTTTACCTCAACTGCACAAATGGGAAGACTGAGGCAGAAATATAACTTATTACAAAATGTACCTCTAATTCAGAAGTTAGAAATCTTTATCACCTAATCCTGAATACTCAGCAGAGTGGTGAAAATGGACCAGTATGCTTCAGGAATACCATAGTGACTCTCCAGAGAGATATATCTGTGTTTTTCATACACAGAAAATAGAAAAGAACAAAAGTATATCAGGGTTTCTTATCAACATATATTCATATTTCTGAACATTAAATATATTACTACTACTTCTGAAGTCCATATCAGCTCTGGCTTATACAGTCAGTACCCATTTCTAAATAAATCTTCCTGCAGTCCATTTTTATGTATTACTTGACATAGAAATATTTTTTGCTTCATTTGGTGAGCTACCTGTGGATCACTATTTCAGCTAGTTTGGCCTAGATGACACATTTTCCACCAAAGAACAAAGCCTTAGAACAAGTTATGCCCAGCCTTGGGCTACTCCTTATATCTCACTTTTTAGAATTTTTTTGACATTAATACAAAAGCAAAGGGGTGGATTATTTTGCCCTCTATACTCCTGTAAATACTGCTCAATATTATTTGAGATGTGGACTTCTAAGAAAAAAGGAATTGGCTGCATAGGACAGATGAGTCTCTTCTGCCCTTCACTGCATGCCCAAGCTCTTCTGTGGTTTGAGCATCTCTGGCTGGCACCTCTGACCAGGGCACCACTCTGAACTGAATAATTTATGGGTCAGGAGGGTACTGCTGTTCCAGCTGCTCTATGGCTAATTTTGAACAGGAGACATGTACAGATGCTCGTCTACCAGCAGTAGATGGTCTTTTAAGTACAGGGAAGGAATTTGTGAACTCATAAATTCATAAAGGTCAGAAAGGAGGGTTACAATCTCTGTCTGACCCAATCTCCTGCATGGTACAAGGGAAGTTAGCCCTTTTCCCCCACTATCTTCATTTGGCCAAGATCCACCATCCCCAGAGGACTCAACAATCATCTAACAGTGAGAGGTGTCCCTGGGCCTCCATGAATCTTTCTGCTCCACTCAGGAATGAGCCAGAGCTAGGACTTTGCTTGGGTCTTAGGGCAAACTGGGAATACTGTCCCTGCAGTCCCTGTAGCCTGAGTCTGTTCTCAGCCAAATTCAGGAAACCACAATGATTACACACCCATGAACCACACATGGCTAAAATGCTGCTGGCCAGCAACCCCTGGCTAGCACTGGCTTTGAAAAAGGTGTCTCAGGTCTACCCTTAAATATCACCTCTCTTATTGTCTCCTGGCCTTCTTTACCTTCCTTTAACTCTCATCCATTTCCCTATTGGCTTCACTGCAGAGGCAGAAACTGGACTGTGACAAACGATTGATCATTTGCTTCTTGCCACACAAGTATTTTTCCTTTGAAATTGAACTAATATACAGTGTGGGAAGAGAGGCTGATCTCCTACTAAAATTCTTGGTTGAAGTTTGATAAGAGTCAAATATACTGAGACACATTAGATTTCACCCTGGAAAGAGAAAAAATACCCCAAAGACTTTGAAGTCTAGTGCTACAAATATGGTCAGAGTGGGATTTTGAAATTCTTGTCACCTTCATTTCAAGCAGTTAGATCTACTGTGATTGCAATTTGAAGATAAACTTCATGTTGAACATCCTTAAATTAGTTTGGATATCAATTTAGACATACAGTTGCACACACCTATTTTTAAGGACAAGGATATTGATCTTGGCAAGGCAATAAATTCCAGTAATATCTCTCCGTAGAATAAAGCCAAGACAATTCAAACACAATTATTTTTTGTCTTCACAACGTTTTGCCAAAATTATGATATTGTTGGACAAATAATTCTGACTTATATTCAACAAGAGTAGTAAAAAGATTTTATAGAGGAGACAGCCAGAGTGACATTTTCCTATAAATCACAATGATTTTTACTGCCACGAGATCCTGCAGCTCAACTTCAAATACAACTGAGCTGTAAACTGCATGGCTGAAGCTGCATTCCTTCTGAATGAGAACCATGTTTCCCTTTCTCAGTGAGTGACTCCACATTCCTATCAGTGTCTAGCAGATAATAACAATATCCAAACAAAAGCAGTTGTTAGAGCTGGTAGAGCAGTGATGGGAAAACATGTTCAAAGTGGTGTCACTCTATGGCATATCATTCTTCTAAAAAAAAAAAAAAGAGATAAGCAAGGTGCATACCAGACTGTAAGTAAGTTCTTTCTTTCATGTTTCTGTTCTCTTTTGGGATAAATTTTCCTGCTGATAGAATATGGAAGAATATAACTAGAACCAGAGCAGTATTTAATGGTGACCTGGAACTCAGTGCTCCTGATCTTTTATATAACCCACAAGGCACTTGGAGCAGGTAAAGGGGAACTGGGAAATACTCACTTCTTAACCCAACAAAGGAAAATCCATCAAGGACTGTTGAAATTAAAATATCACTAGCCTCTTGTATACTATTAGGCATGTATTCCCCAAGAAATGCTGACATTTCTGTTCCACAGTTCTTTCATTTTCTCACTTGAGAACCATATTCACCAAAGCCAGGTGCATGAAGCAGGGTCAAGGGTAGAGTGTTCTGATTAGTCTTAGGTAAAGGCCCATCTCCTAGGCTCAGGATGTGCTCCTGCTGTTCCAATGCCTCACTGAGAGCTGATATGAGCATGCACCCAAAACAGAACCTGAAAATTATTTTACTGCAGACCATCACATACCCTTTATTTCCTATCTCCAGACATCATCTCAGCTCAGATGGCCAGGGTTCCTGCTCTGAGATTGTCAGGACTCCAACTCACTTGTGAGGCCTTTTGTTCAACCTGGCCATGACTCTGTTCAGTGCCAGGATGGGGCTGGGTACACATGTTCTTACCTCTACCTCACTTGTAGGATGTGGAAACCAAAGTGCCCACACTCTCCCTCCACACCAAGAGTCCAGGGCAGCCTCACTCCAGAGCTGCAGGCAAAGACAGTTTTGCCACTGATCTTCCTCTCTTGCTTCTTTCCGTCAGGCCACAGCTTTGGGGACAGCTGGGTTCATGCATCATTTGCTAAGTGGTATGGTCAAGTGAAAATGTGAATATAAAAGACCCAAGTATAAGAAGACACAGAATAAACAGATTTTCCAGTGAGAATACAAAAGCCACTTACATGGTTGGCAGTGCGTGGATCATGATTATTCATAATTTAAATCCAGGGAATGGCAACCCTGAATCTCCTCTTCACAGCACAACCTTCATCTCAGCCTCTCTCCAGAGCAGTGGCAGATAAAAATGGTATTTATGTCCAATTGCAAGCTCAGTATCCTCTGAAAACCTCTGTGAATGGAAGAAGTTCAGATTTAAATCTCTAGTTACAGACAATTTTGGGGTGGGTGGGAAATGCACCTATACTAGTATGATAATAAAAAGATATCAGCTGTAATCTACTGGCATATGCCACAAAGTTGTTCTTCCACAGCTCTTTAAAAGAAAGAGTCATCTCCCTTGCTCATGCCACAATTATCACAAAATTTCAGCAGGGATAAAAGGCTTTTCATTATTTGCACCACAGTGAAATAATATTCCCCTTTCTTTTTTAAAGGAATTTCCTTCCCACTTCTATGACTATAAATGCATCCAAATCAGGAAAATCTTGCAGGTTAAGCTACTCTTTGTGGGGGCCAAGAGAAAAACCCTCTTTACTGCAGAACTATGAACAGTGGGCTTGCAGCTACCTTAGTCAGCTGTGGGGTGTGCATCAAGCTTTCCATGCAGCCGTGATATTTCTGGTGTGCTTTGGAAAAAAAGCAGGTTAAAATTATTAATGACAGTGTCCACAGAGGAATATGAAAAGGTTCAGGTTCAGCTTGCTAAAGAGTGGTCACCTCTTGGCTTAGACCAGCACCACACTGTCTCTGTCAGCTTTCCTCCCTCATGGCTATTTGGGAAATAAGATCAGTAGAAAATAATGGTCCTCTGCAGCTAAAAAAGACAACAATGAAATCAGTGAACTAGACTGTATTGCCTTTATCTGCATTTACCAAAGTCAAACTCTTTTGAGGGTCTTTGTAATCCAGAGGCCCAAATTAAGATGGCTAGAGATGGCCTGGAGGAGTCAGTGCTGTGACAGAGCCTTGTGGTGTACCCAGCCCCCTCCCCCACAGGTGACATTTTGGGTTCCCTCAAGTCCCATTGATTTCAGAGATTTCCTTGGCTCCCTTTCCCACAAGGCACATTGCAATCTACTTGCCCTTTCCTGATGAAAGTTTGGGATATTGAAGGCATGTCCTCCTTTCCCATGGCTGTGGAATGCAAGTCCGGGCAGCGTGTGCCCAGCAACTTCAGCAGGTCAGGGTCAGGTTTGGCCTGGACAGCTACAGAAACTCAGTGTGCTCTTCATTGCATAGAGCAACCAATGCAATTAGCAGCTTTACACTTGTTTTGGGGATTTTTTCTGACTTTGAAACACCAAGAAGTAAAGAATGTGCTCTGAGGTAAGCACATTTTGGAAGTGCTGCACCTGAGAAGTGAAAAAACTTGGGTTGCTCTTATGTTGAAACTGTCATGATCATGTTACTTCTACTGATTTTTTCCTAACATCCTCAAGTGGTTCTGGTTAAATAAATTTTGTTCAAATTAATTTTCTTTCCTTCTACTCTCCACCACCTATAAAGGCAGCAAAAGCCAGGCCAGCATTAGGATACTGAACAGTGAGTTCTGGCAGCAGGATAAAGGTCCTATTAGCCTTCAGTTCATCTGGAAGCAAAGCAGTGTGGTTTGGCCATTGCCGTGTTTGCCATTCTCAAGGTCACTTGATGCAGAGCAAGACTTCTATTTGGATCAGCAAACAGAGGTGCAGGTTAAAGAAAAGAAAAATTAAAATGCATATTTGCACCTCTGGTAGACAGGAATCTGAACTGATTTATCATACAAGTCTGAGGAATGGGAAACAGTGTGAATCTAAAAACTGGAAAAGAACTATCACTATGGGAATAAGAGAAAATCATTAGACCAAGAATCAAGACCTGTGGTATTCCACCTGGGACCTGATTTTCCTTTTGAAAGTTTCAGATTGTCACCTCATGAGCTGCTCTTCTACAGTGGGGAAGATGGAGACAGAAATAATTTTATGAGTTTGAGATGTATTGTATATTTTGGCAGCCCCAACACAAGAGATTGGCACACTGGGGTGAGTGCAGTTGGGAGACAGAGATGGTAAATGCAGGAGCATGTCCTTGCAGAGGGGCTGAGGGAGCTGGGCTGGTTCAGTCTGGAGAAGGGAAGGCTTTGGGGGGAGATAACAGCAGCCCCCAGCCAGTGTCCGTGGGGAGGCTGTCAGGCATAGGGAGCAAGGCTCTTCACTGCTGTGCCTGGTGGGTAGATGAGAGACTCTGGGCAGAAGCTGAAGGAGGAGAGGTTCAGACCTCTAGAATTTTCCCCCTGAGGGCAGTCAGGCACTGGAGCAGATGACCCAGAGGCTGTGTGACTCCATCCTGGGCGTGGGGGAGTCAGCCCCAACCAGGCTTGCTCAAAGCCTTCAGCAATCTGGTCTGACCCTCCTGCTTTGAGCAGGAGGTTGGCATGGAGACATCCTAAATTCCTCTCCAACATGAGTTTTTCTATGATCGAGTGATTTATTATATTTTTCCCAAACTGTACGTATAAGAAAGCATATAATTTTGCCTAATTTTTTAAAACTCTATTTCATCTAATGTGTCCAGCAAATTCCTTCTTCTGACTGCTGAAGTTTGCTGATAAGCATGTCATTTATTATGGCGATTTTTATGATTTGGCACCACTTTCCCAAAAAGTTCAGAAGTTATTTTATATCAAAGCAGGCAATCATACACAGTGATTTCAAATGGAAAGCACAGGTCATGATGAACTGGACAATTCTCTGATTTTTGTGAATGAGAAATGAAGATTTAAATAGTCACCACCAAGAATTTAGTCTCCACATTCAATTAACCAGCACTTCTGTTTTTCTGTTTTATTGAGTATAGCTTACTTGTCTGTCTTTTAGAGTCTAACTTTTTTAAGACTAGTGGACAATTTATGACTAGAAATATGGGCAAGCACACTGATGCCAAGAAATGCTCTCAAAGTATTAAGCTGTTCTGAATAATATTTCAGTATAAGTGAAGCTGTTGTTTTCATGTCCCTGAGACAGCAAAACCAGAAATATTTGGAAGCTGGTTTGACATTCTTGAACATACCATTAAGCAACAATAAAAGAGGTTGTCATAGCTGCTGTGTCACAACGGAACGAGTTTGTGTCTCTTCAAACTGGTAGTGGCATTTTGCTAGTCAGAACATCAGGAAAAAACGTTAAAATCTGGAAAAAAATATTCACAGGACAGTATAAATCACAATTGTTTTATATTCATTCAAGACTTACTCCTTTTTCTTTCAATCTTCTGATTGTTTTATATTCATTCAAGACTTACTCCTTTTTCTTTCAATCTTCTGATCCTTCTTTGAAATAAAAAGCAGGAACGTCAAGTCTAAACCAAACAAGATTAGTCACATAGATAAAAGAAAATATCTGTAATTATTATTTCTATGTTTTGTACAGCTTGTCAAGAGAAAGTTGGTAAAGCAAAGTTTGGTTTCAGTACTTTGCAACTGAATTTTCATCCTGTGGATTACCTGCTGTCTCCAGGCCCCAACTGAAGCACCTCACATGCATTTGCCTTAAATTGCATGTACCTTGTGTCCCACTCTCTTTACACATTAAGCATACCTAAATATTAAACACCAGAACTATAATATAAACATATAGTAAGGAGTGATTTTGATTAAATTATTGAGGTAATGTTGTTTAGCACTGGGTTTTTCATTAGAACTGGCTAAAGTTGATAAATTGTAATAAATTAAAAGCTAATCCCATAAACTAGTTTATGTCTGATATTTAGTAAGTAATGATATGGAAGCAGCTACAAATATGCATCCTTAGCATCTTTGATTACATTTCTCTATGACACTAAGATGTTTATTTCACTGCCACAGTTTCTTTGTCATAGTTCTATAACCAAAGTGGGATGAAACACTTTTGCAGAAGTTACTGTGCACTGAAGTCACCTTTTCAGAAATAGGTTTTTCAGGAAAACATCATCTGCTACTCATAATATTCATGCACACCAACAAATACAGCTAGAGAGGCTAGAGAGGTTACTAGAGAGGTGTCTGACAGACAGGACAGAAATGGGTACAAGATTTATCTGTTAGTTATATCACAAGACAGGTTTTAATACATTATATATAAAAGTGAGAAAATCCTAGCTTAGAGATCAAGTTGCGGTATCAGGCTTTTCAAGTTCTTAGTAATGTATAATATATAATCTGTGCACTCTCGAGTTGTACAAACACAGACAAAATAGTCCCTGTCCTGATCACTCCTGCGTGTGGATGCATCATAGGGAGCAGTGAGCAGAAACAGCCTTTGAATTTAATTAACCTGTTGATGTGGTGAGGATTCTCATAAATATGCCCTCCAATGGGCATTGGCTCTGTAGTCTGTCACAATACAGAGCATGAAATTCTTCAAAAGAATTTGGGTTTTGATCTTTGCTTTCATCCTGCACTAAGATCTACAGCATTTACAGCATTGAGGAGGAAGTTATTCAACAGGCAACAACAAAGTTACTCAACTTTGGCCAAAACTGGGGAGAGAAGCAGAGGCTGCAAAAGTTGAGAGCATGGATTTGGGTCCTGAGGGAGAGGCAGCTGTAGGTGACAGCTGGAGGCTTAGTACTTGGAGGCAGTGTCATGTGTTTTTGAGAAAAATCAGAAAGAACAATATTTAATAATTTCATCTTATGTTTTCAAATCTCTCTGCCACAGAACATATTTGTAGACAAATATCAGTTGCTTTCACCTCAGTCCCAAGGGGAAAAAAAAATCTTTCTCAACTTCTTTTCTTTTCTTGGACTCTCACTGCAGTAATGTTACAGATCCTCTCTACTTTGGTCTTTGCGTGTTAAAAGTGTTTGAAAAATATGCAACAACCTAATATTTGTCCTCATTTAGTTTCCCTGTATTTCCCCACTTTGCTTTCTATTGTATTTCTGCACCTAACTGGCCACATCTCTCACAGAATTTATTGTAGAGAATTTTTTTCTGTGGTTACAACTTGAAAAATACGATCAAGCTGTAAGGCAGGGTCTTTCTGGGCACAAGAATGAAAAGGCTGAGGAGAAACCTACCTGTTATGACTTGTTTCTAAACACCACCACTGACTGCAGTTTCACAGTTTACTCAGGCAATCTGCCCAAACACTTCACAATCATTCCTGTTAAAAACTTTATATCAATGTTAAACCAGAACATTTCATGCTGATTTAGGCTGATCATTTCTTGCCCTGTTCACCACAGATTCTACCCTACACTTTGGAACTAACTCTTACAATACTTGGAAGGCTGTTAACCTGCCTCCATGCTCAGCCTTGCCTGTGTCCAGTGAATGAATCCCAAATGAGTTATCCTATCCCATACATCTTTGTTTGTAGCCCTCTGATAAATCCTTGCTCATCTAAACTTCTTCCAGTTACCTGTACATTGCTTCAAAGGCAGAGCCTGACACCAGACACTGTCTGCTCCTTGTGAACAGAGTACCTGGATTATTGTATCTTGGAGGCCACACTCTTATTTGTACATCTCAGTTGATGTTTAGGGTCATGTTCATTTTGTATCTCTATTATTTTTTTCTTCTTTATTTTTAATACCAGCCACCTATCCAGTTGTTCCTATCCTAGATCCAGACAATTAGTTGTTCCTGGTGCTAGTCTGTACTGTTTCCAGTGAATTTTGAACAATCATTTGGATGATTTCTCCAGTCTTTCACATTTTCTTTGAATCTTTACCATTTTTTTTCTTCCAGCTGCTTATCTATGGCAAGCTTAATACTACAGTTCTCTGCTTTATCACTGAGATTTATTCTGATATTGAAGATTTCTCTCAATATATTGATACCTTCTCTTTGGCTTCCAGTGCTGTCCTATATGTGAGCATAACAGTTTCAGCAAGATTACATCTTCCCAGCTTGCTTGTCATTAAAATAATTCAAATAGTCTCAGAGTTAACCCATGTTATCTATTGCTTCATCTAGAATGAGTTTTCCATTGTACAAGGAAATTTGATGAGCTTGATACAAACCTTCCTTGAAAAAACATATTGCTCATACCTGTGTTTTCTTCCAAATGTCTACGTATGGGTTCTTCAATTATTTCTTTGGTCTAGAACGCTTTAGATTAAATAGAATTTCCCAGCTCTTTACTTTCCAGGGTAAGTGCTGTATTTGCTGTTTTCATACACCCAGTATTAAACTTGATCTCTATAAATTCTCAGAGAGTACTTATTTTTTTCTGAGCTTTCTTCATCAAGTTTTTTAGGCACTTATGGATGACTTTTGTCAAGTTCAAATGATTTAAACCAGCTCACTTAACGGTTCTCTAATTTATTTTACTTTTGTTCTAGACTGAGACCTTAACCCAGTATTGGACTAGTTACCAAAACTAGTTACTTTTGAATTCTTATGGATGCAGAAAACACTTGTATCTTCTGGGTAACATCTTTTGCTGGCTCTCCTCCCCAAGGAAAGGTCAAGTGGAAATGACATTGTGCTTCCTGTTAGTGTATACATATCTAAATTAATATTATTGAGTTAACAAAAACATTAATATCTAATAACAAAAGAATAATAAAACATCAGGAATATTAACTTAGAAGAAATAAAATATCAGCTAATTACTCTGCTGTCCCTAGCCAAGTGGTAGTGCTATTGATTTACAACTAATTTATAGCCAATCCAATTTCTCTCTGATTTTCTATGTGCTTCCTTCTAGAGTTAAATGCCAGTGTAAAACTAAACATATGACCAGAACTCCTTTAAACTTCTTACCCTTTTACCATTCTTGGACTAATTATGCTTGTTTCTTTGGAGTACTTTCTTTCAAGACTTCCTTTATGTCCTTAAGTCCCTTTACTTTGGATTACATATTTATGAAATATTACCTACAAATCCTGGGTTTATAAATTCCTGCTCTCAGGAAGCCTCTCCTTTTCCTAAGCACAGGGAAGCCACCAGCTCCTTGCCTTGCTTGTTACCTTTCTCCTTCACATTCATAACCAGATCCTCCCCTTTTGATTAGAATCAAAACCAGAGCACCATCTCTTATTAATTTTTTTTTTAAATTTTAATTATGTATTTAAGCAAATACTTAAATCCCTTCTGTCATGAGAGCCTATTTTTTGAAACAGTTGTTAACTCTGGATATGATAAAGTTCCTTTTAACTATTTTCTATAGCACTGTTAGAGGGAATGTCTAGTCTGGTTATCTATGCACTCCACATTATGTACTAAAATGTCAGATCTTTGTTATGGTCCTATTTTAAAGATTTCCATAAAAATTGTATAATCTAGTTCTTCAGGCATGAGAAAGCATTTTATTTCTGCAGCATTTGATTTTCAGAGGCCTTGCCTTTAAACATTTTGGCAATTGGAACCATCATTACAGATTGGAAGTCTGTTGAAAAGATACCTTAGAGAATTTTGGCTTTACTTTGCATTCTTACAGAAAGAAATCATTCAGAAGGATAAAAAAAAAAAAAAAAAGGAAAAAGAAAAAAGGAACTTTACTGCCCTGCTGAGAGTCACTTTACCTATTTTTCCCCTGACCAGGCCTCCAATTGGAAGAGCATTGCAATGAACACCTGGACTTCAATGTCATCTCAAGCAGAAAATGGATTTTGACTTTTCTTGTCAGTCCTGCTTTTTTTTTTTTTTTTGGCACCTTCTGAAAATATTATAGCAAGATCCCTTGCTCAGAACAGCTGGACACACAAAGATCTGTGAAGGGCTTTCTCATTTAATTGAGCTCATTCTGCTAGGGAAAACATGGAACTGGTGCTAGGTTAATATGGAAGTCCCAGCAGATTGAAATGTAGAATGATTCAGAGCTCAAATCCTTGAGGCTCCAGAGCTACCTAGGAGAGGCACAGGTCTGTGCAGTCCTGTAAACTACAGAGTCACACATCTCTGTACCACCAACCCCTCCCTCCACAGAGAGAGCAGTAGCTCCTTGATTTCTTACCTGAAGTCACTGAGTAACTTCTGTCTAAACCGTGAGCAACCATTGTCTTCATGTTTTGCTTAACTTGCTATTTCACTTTACCCTGGGACATCTGCCAGCATTACCCCTCACTTTCTTTCCCTCACTGACACCAGACACCTTTGGAAAGGTACCAGTGTCACAATGTGACACGGAAAGAACAACACTCACACACTGAGATGTCCAAGGCAAAAAAGGGGCAGTTTATTTGCAGACCTCGACATTTATAGAATTCCAACAGTGACCATGGGTTGGAGGAAGAAAATTGTCCTCTCCAACCACACTGGTCAACTCCATCAATTCTCTCCTCCTCCAGAAAGGAATGCAAAACAATCATTATTTACATGAAAAGTGTGTGAGAAACTCCATCTCAAAAAGTAAACATCAGAAGGCTTTACCAGAACTTTAGAAAAACAGAGTGACACACCCACATGGACTAAGAATTAGCATAATGATTAATCTGAAAAGCAATAGGGAGCAGCAAACTTCCAGTTTCCTGAGCTATGTTATGGGACTGTCCTCAGGAGGAATAATATTGTCCACAAGTTTTATACCTTTTTATCTTAAGATCTTAATTGCCTTGTTTTGGTGAGTATCATCACTACTATGACAATTGTAGGACTTCAGGATGCCAAGTTCTCAAACAATTTGTTTAAAAAGAAGTCTGGAAAAGTCGGGGTTTTCCCCTTGGTCTAATAGTTGTGCTTCATACATGTGTCCCCTACCTGCAGTTATTGAATACCCTAGAGAACAAGCCTGCCCCAAATCTGCTGATTTTGATGGATTTTTCCTCTATTAACATCATTGGGTGTTGGGTGAAACTCAGAGTGGGTCTGTCTCAGTCCAGGTGGAGATAGGACTGCTGTGAAGCAGAAAAAGCAGAAAATTAAAGAATTTGGGAATGCATTAATTTTGAATGAAATATGAAATGGATGAAATGTCAGTTAAGAAAGAGAAAAGAAAAGAGAGAAGAAAACATGAAAATATGTTCTGAAGTTAATTAATCAAAGAATTACAAAATTACTGAATTCTGAGAAGTAAAAAACTAATGAAGAGATTTATAGTCCTAATTGCCTTAAATTATTAAATTAAGAAATATGGCTACAGACTATGAACTATACTCTCCATGGTTGCTGGGAGGAGAGGCTGATTTTGCCCAGATGAATAGATGAGCTGGGTTTGCCATCTGTCAGGTAAGAATGAGCATCAAAGCCCAATGCAGTCATTATTTATGAAAGTTTTGGGATGTTTTTATTTTAATTCTATGACCTTCCTTCGGAAAATGGATTGAGTTTTGCAAAATATGTAGATCTCTATTCTGCTGACTTTTATATGGAAAACTCAGACAGCTGCATCCTAGTACTTGGTGTCTCCATCTCTTTCCCTCATCTACACTTCAGTGGTTTGGCTCACATTGAAGCAAGTCAGCCAAGGATATGCTCGATGGAGTCCTGAACTGGAGTTAGTTTTCATGCTGACTCTAAGAAAGGATTTCCCAACTGCACCCATAAGTAGCACAGATGATGAACAAGGTTAACTCCCCTCACTGCCCTTCTTTTTGTCCTCCCTTATTTTTAACCTCCTTACTTCCCTCCTTTGCCATTTCTCTAGGCTCAAGTATTTCATTCTTTTGTTTTCAAAAAGGTTTTTCTCTCCCCCAAGTGCAGAGATCTCCTTGTTAATGTGGGTGACCAAGATGTTAAGTACCACAGGTCAGGGTAAATCTGGATGTATTGGCTGGCGCACTCACACTGAAGCTGGGAATAGGATCAGTACTGACTTCACTGGGAGAAGCACTAAATCCTGGGGACAGCTATAGAGGATTTCCATATCTAAAATTTTCCAGTAACTTTGAAACTTACAATGAGGTTTGGATAACCAAAACATTCACAGTAAGACATAACACTTTATCCACTCCACCCTCCCCCCGCAAATTACTTGAGTAGAAGTACTCTGAGAAAAATGTCAGCTTGGGTAAAGTTAAAATCTGAAAAGGACAAAGAACAATATAAGTTGTGAAAATTTTTGCTTGAGAATCTTGTAACCTGAGTGCCTTAAAACTACTGGTCTTTAAAGCAGACTGTTCTGGGTTTTGGAAATCATATGGGAAAAAATTAGAAATTAATATTATTAAAAATAAAATATTTTCCCCAATCACTGCATATTACTAAAACAATGTTAACCATTGTTATTTATATTTTTGCTATTGGAACTGTTAAAAACTAGCAGCCGTTATAAAATGGGATACTTTAAAGCTATTTCAATTTTAAGCCATAGAATAATATTGTAGAATCACAGAATGGTTTGGATTGGAAGGGATCTTAAAGATCATCTATTTCCAACCCTACTACAACAGCTTCATCAAGGTCATGCTACTTGAGATGCAGGTTCTTTAATTTTCCAGAAAGATTTTCTCAAGCATCGGCATTTAAAAAAGCAAATATTCAAGCCATCACATACTTTTTGTGAGAAAAAGAATACTTTTGCTTGGAGAAATAAAAAAAAAATAATAATAAAAAAAAAAACCAAAAAAAACCCCAACCAACAAACCACAATGGTTTTGAGCTCTGCTCAAAGCAGAATCAAAACTGAGCTGAGAGAATAGAACCTGACACTGATCATATAAGTGCACAACATTATAATTAAAACATTCTTTCAATAAGAGAACATTTATGGGAAATCATTTCTCTTGTTCCTGGGATTCCTAGGCAACTGGGCAGCCAGGGCACTGTCCTCTCTGGAGCAATGAAAATGCTTGGGTGGATCTTGTTCTGGATCACTGTGTATTGGTACTTAGGCTTCTTTGTTCCCTTGCCAAGGTCAGGATGAATAACACGGGAAACGAAGATGTCGAGTTTGAACTTGGAATGTTTTTTATATCTTATCTATTTACAGACTCACGAGATGTGAGCTTAATTAGCAAGCTAGGGAAACAAGGTAAAATGGAGTGCTTCTAACTCTTTCCAAGGTTATTTAAGCAATAATTACCCAATACCAAGGTGACACCTATATTATTTATGTTTTTGATCCAAAGGCCCGCATGGCAGACCTTTTTTTCACTCAATTACAGAAAACCACCTAAACCTATGAAGAGGAAGAAAGAAGAAGGTGAAGAAGAAGGACAAAGACAACACCCAAAATCCTCCATCTTGATTCATATGTATTACTACTATACACTAAAACCCCCAAACAAAGCCACACAATATTGGTGTCTTAACCCATTCTTCTAGATTTGAGGAGACGCGGACATGTTACCAATGTTTCTGCCCTAAAACCTAGCCCAGATTTACCATTCTGGGCCTCATCTTTCATCATATTATAACAAATACAAGCAAAATAAGATGTGGGATTTTTATATGACATTTAAATGCAGAAAAATTATCTAAAGTACAAGAAATATGAGTACACTTTGAAGTGGAATTGTGACCTATCTTAATGTAGGGAGGGCTTTTATTCAATAAATTAAATGAATCTTACATACAAACCTTATATTATACTGAGTGTATGTTCTAGGACTAGAAATGCATATTCTCCAGTGTCTTCTCTTTGTCTCCAAGGGCAAGTTTGTCTTGTTCCAGTAATGAAACATGATGTGTTTACTAAACAAAAGACATCTTTCCAATGAAGTGAACTGTTGAAATCCAGGCAGGTATTTCAAGCTTTGCCTGCACTGCTTTCCTCCCTTACAGTTTTGTCTCCTCTAATTGTTTCTTTGACATATTCAAAGCTTCCTTCCTAGGTACTACAGACCAAGATGAACCAAGAAGGGAATATAACTGGCAAAATCTGACAGTAAGAAGAATCTCCCCAAGTTGATCAAGAGGTGTTATAGCAGCTTAACACTCCTGCTAGTGGGTTGCTCAGCTAAGCTGTGGATCTTTGAAGCCTGTGAACCTTGTCAACTTTTCACCCAGATCACAGTACAGAAACATCTGGATGAAATGGCATTGAGCTTACTCACTATGAAAATAGACAGTTGAACCCTCATATACCTTCTTAACCTCTCAAGGAATCTGTTTTTCACTGCTTCTGCTAACAGACTCCTTACTGATTGATGGTATGTTTCTCCATTCATATTTAACATGTTCATAAATGTTTGATACCTTGTTTGCAAAGTTTTTAATAAAAAGAGTACACAGAGAACTCATGAGATGAGCTTCTCCACCTTACTTAATTACAAGTCATAATTGCAAGGTTCCTGAAAATTCTGTGTATCAAAGGAGCACAGAACTTTCACTGCTGCTCAGCCTGTGTACTCAGCTCTGTCAGCTGCCTCCCACTCCTTTGATCTCTGTCCTGCCACTGCTGGTCATGACACCATTTATTCTAACAGTAGGTGGATAGTGTGACTTGTTCCATGGATGATGAACTAAAGATTTTTCTATTTCATAAAATAATGTATTTCCTTGTATTATTATTATCAATTAAGACAGACCACCAAATAACCAAAATGTAGTTTTGATTTACATCTGCTAATCATACATAAGAAAGCTAATGCCTATATTTTTGTCTCAAGCATAAAGAGCATAAAAATGACTACACAGTTCCCTTACAAATTGTTGCTCCATTAAGTCTTTTTACAAGTTATCTGTTTAATTACCAATACAATCTTTATTTACTAAAGAAGACATTTTAGTTATTAATTTGCTTGTTAGTTTTTAAGTGTATAGTTTACATAATCTAGACTACCAATTTTAATACAGCCTAGCACCTTTCCACTTATTTACTGGAATTAGTGCTATCTCTCCAGTAAATGTTTTAGAGCTTAGTTGACCATTTTTTACCAATTTGGATGTTTTTAAGAAAAAGAATTGTCTTTTAATGCTACCAGTTTCTTCTATTCACAAGAAAGGTTTTGTAGGTTTAATTAGATTTTGCATTTAAAACTGTCACCCCTACATGTATGTTAAGTTTCCTGAATTATGCTAACAGGAGATGTAATTAAATTACTCAAATGAAAACATTTTAATTCATAAAAAATGAATCAGAGTAGAAAAGCAGAAAAACATGTTATGTATGGAAGAGGGAAAATTTTGTCAAAAAGAGAAAAAGAAAATAGATCATCTTCTCAACAAAGAACTCACATTTGTTCATAAGAAGTGATCTTGCTGAGACACTTGGGTGATGAATTAAACACATTTTTTAATCTTATGCTGTGAAACCCAGAGTGATGAACAGAACAGTTTAAGAATGACTCGCCAAAAATATTTAGCATGATGAACTTCTGGTTTCATCTTCCACTAATATGATGAAATAAGCTTCCTAATTTTATTTAGGTCAAAACTATCAGAATCAGGGATTGTATCTTTTTCTGTATTTGTATTGTGCCTACCACACAGTATTCTAGGAATCTACTATATTATCTAATACAAAAAAATACAATTATTAATAATTATAATATATACCATATCACTGAATTACTTCTGCCAAGGAGAAAGGTTTAAAATCGGCTTTATTGAATTTATTAGGATCCCTGCATTAGCCTCCAGTTTTATCATTGTTGTTTTTGGAGACAAGGTTAGAATTCCATAGCAACTGATTTAAAAAGTTGCATTATTAATATAATACATGTCTCTTTTTCTGCTTGTATTTCTCTAGCTATTCTTTTCCTTTTTTTCTGGTTTGTTCCTGACCTCCTTTCATTTCTTTTTCCAGTTTATAAATTTTTTCCTCTCTTCTTGGCAAGAGGAACAAACTTGTGGCCTGGAGACTTTAAAACATATTCCTGTAGCCATGGATTTCACATACCTAGCCTCTGTCTGCACCACATTTCAACTGAAAAACTACACTGAAGGAAATATTTCTGGAAATTTTTATGAACTAAAAGAACTTTACAGCCATTTCTAATTGCCTGGCACTGGTACTGAAGGATGAATGGGTGTCAGTAGGCAGGACACACCAACAAGCCTTTGCCAGCCCTGTTAACACCTGTATGAGCCACTGCAGAGACTCAAGAGCAGAACAATCAGACAAAAAGAAATACACCAGAGCACAGCTCTGCTTTGCTTTACTATCCACCCTTTTTTTATAAGACTGTCAAACAGAGAGAAAGCAATCTGAAAGAAAGTGCTTTCCCTTCCAGTTAACAAAGCAGTGAACGGCCATTTGTTGATCAAAAGTTTCAGTCTTCCTCCCCAGGCACAGCTTCCTTAACTCCTGGTCAGCAGCCTTCATAGCATGCTGGTGCTACACTACAGGAGCACCCAGGAGTAGGAGCTGCAGTTGCTCCACATCATCCATCAGTGGATCTGAAGTTCCACACTTCTCTAAAAGAAATCTACATTCAGATGGATGGCTACATCCCTATGGATGGAGTAATGAATTACTGTTTCATTGGGGCAGTGCAGTGGTAAGGAAAGCACTCCCTGACAATCTGATTTGATATATAGAGTGTGATTTTTCCATTGCTAGATTTTATGACCCCCATCTACACTTTAGAATTCCAAATTTCTTCCAACAAAAGTACTACAGTACTAACCATGGATCTAAGATCGTCAACCCAATCCTGCCTATTAAAGATCTATGAAGACATCAAATCACTGTCTTGCTAATATTTATTTGGAGATTTCCTCCTTTCTTTGACTTTCATATTAGATTTCATGACAATCTAGGCACTAAAGAGCAATCACTGAAATTCATAGTGAGACCCCTGTTCTGCAGGTTTTGAAGGTGATTGTTTGCACATCACCACAGAAGTTTTAGATTTTTGTATTTTGCAGGACGAGTCAAGACACCTCTACAATGTGGCAGAAGGATACGATTATATTGCAAATGCCCATGAATACAGATGTATATGAATACTAATGCAGGGTGCTCCAGAAGCAGGAGATAATTTTAATGTTAGTAATGAAGTCATTTACTACACAATCAGAAGTGCTTTGCAATCTGCTTCCTCAGCTGTGTGGACTCTCAGAAGATAATGGCTGATTACACTTCCAGCACATTACAAGGTTTACCTCTATCTCCACTAATAATCTAGAAAACTTATTCATATTTGTTTAGTATTTGCTTTAATTTATAGCTTTGTGCTAACTAACTCATTAAACAAATAGGATGATGCCTAAATTCAGAACAATCTTACTGCATGTTCCTCTGCAAAAATTTTGAGGTTGTATTGTTCCAAATGAGCCTGTTAGTCTGTTGGGATATCACTGTCTTTCAAGGCTAGAAGAAAGAATTTAATTTCACAGACCCAGCATTATGCACCAGATCAGGGGGCTACCACCTCTCCAGTCCTTTCACCTTGGTAAATTCCCTCCAGTGCTCTCTTCAGCTTTGTCAGAAGCAGCAATTTGGGGTTAGAAACATTGCCCTGGAGTTCCTTGTCACACCACCTCTACAACTGAACTAATAAAACAAGCAGCTGGGTTGAATTTTTCCCCTGGTAGCCACACCATCCTCTTTGCATCTGCTCCCCAGCTGAACAAGCTGCAGTGGTGTATGGTACACACTGTCAGGTTGAGCCTGCCCAGGAACAATTTCCCCTCCCATTGGGGCAGGACCACTTTAATTCCAGGACATCCTGCATCCCTCCTAAATCTCTTGTTTGAAAGAAGGCTAAAAACTCATCTCAAATTTTACCCACAGATTTCTCCACCTTCTTCCCATTCCTGGTAACTTTCACAGAGCAAGCATCTGCCATGCTAACTTCAATGAATAGTTTCACTGAGTTTATTTTCAACTTAGAAGTACATGTATCATATGTTATCAAGGAAAATGTAGGGGGGGGTGTTTAGTAAAATTCATATTCATCTTTCATTTCCACAAAAGAGAAAACAGAGGGAGTCTGCCCTGGAAGCCTTTTAGAAGGACCAAAACAGGAACATGGGAAGGGGGAGTGAACTGTGTTAAAGCACTTTCCATAACCAAGCCCTGAATTTGATTTAGAATAAAATGGTATGCTGATCTAAATTGACTTTTTCTCCTATAGGGATATCAGTAGGAAAACTTGGAAAGAATTTAGAGAAACACAGAAAAAGGCATGAAGATAATTTACAAGGAGTATTGAAAGTATTAACTTATTTGAGCTTGGCCAAACAACAGCACAATAATATTTTTGGTTCACAAGTATTTTTAAACTTTATTTTTAAATGCTGTTTTCATGATGAAGTGAAGCTAATATGTGGACCACTCCTTTTAATACAGTATCTCCCTGGCAACCAGACCAGCAAAAACAGAAAAAGAGATTAAATGACCAATCATTCCTTCCATCTCTCATGTCTTCGATTTCTTTGCTGGATGGCTGATAAAGTGCTCGGACTCTGTGACTCCTGTGGGTAAAGCCCAATGCAGTGTTTCCTTTGGCAAGACTTGGTGTGTGCAGTTAGATGCTATGCTGTGCTGGTATCACATGGCTGTCTGTAGGAGAAAAAAACCTCTTTGGAGTGCCAGCAATAAAGGCTTGGCTATCACAGGGCCAAAATTGCAGTATTTCCCTACAGGTATTTTTAAGCCCTAACTTGCAGAAACCTCAAGGAGATTTTGGGAAGATCAGACAACTGGTCCAGGAACTATGGAAGGGAACAGTTCCCTGGAAGGGTATCTAGCTTGCCAGCCCGAGATGAGTTACTCATTTTTCACTCAAAAATGTCAGGAACTCAGAAGAGATGAAGGAGAAAATGCAAGTGTGTTACTGACTGAGAAAAATGATAGATCCTCAAAATCATGCATCTGAACTGAAATGTGTGGTCTTCAAAATCATTCCAGATAAAAGAAGGAACACCTTCTGCCAGGCATGTCCCTGATGCAACCCTCTTTGTGTGTACTCAGTGTCCCTGCCCTTCTCAGTCTGAGACAGGGGGTTGTCATGCACTCTCCAGATCCATCCCAGCATGCAGCTGCCTCTGTAGGGAATGTATTGCTCTTACACTTCTCTCTTTTCTGGCTATTCACTTGCTCTATGAGGAGAAGGTAGTTTTAACCTTAAAAACCTTAAATTATAGGAATTACTATATTGCACTGCAGTCTATACCTGCAGTGCAAAAGAACAACAGAGACTACAAAAACTGCTCAATCTAAGAGGGTCCAGTTTATTTGTATTTCATTTGTTTCCCTCACCTTGTGTTCTCTGAAGTTTAGAGCTTCTAATTCAGAGCTCTCCTAGTTCAAAAGCCTCTGGAACTGCTCATTCCCAGGACAAGTTCTTTCTTACTTAGTTATGACCAAAAAAAAAAAAAAAATGACTAAAGCATACTGGAAAATGAAATGAAAACTATAAAATATGTTCTCAGTACTTATGGCCAGATTACTCAGCATTTGGCAGAGACCAATGAGGATATGGGAAATAGGCACAAAGAACAACCCTAGGTTTGGTAACAATACATACTTGAAAATGTTTGTATCTCTCAATTAGCTGAATTACGGTGTCCTGAGCCATATTCCCTTATGTCACACATGCTCTGAAAAATGGTTATTCTTCAGTGAAGGAAAAAAAGATAGGGAAATCCCATTCAGATGAACTAATTTTCTGATTGCAGAACACCCATTTTAGTACCATTAGGTTCTTCAGTTTGTCAGCATTTTTTTCCTGCCTGTGCTCACACAGATAAGTCTTATTCTCAAATGCAATCCATGAGGGAAACTCTTTAACAGCTGTTTCATCCAGGAAACTCCACATGTTCCACATGTATCTCTTACTGAAGCTCTTGAAGGAGAAATTAGGTGACACATTCCTCAAGGACCTTTTTGGCCCTGTGAGATTAGTTTCACCATATGAATAAAGAAAGGAAAACTTCACTGATTCTCTTTATCCATTATGATCTCATGCAGTAAAATGGGCCCAATCTTAGATTCTCAGTAATTTTGATCTGGTAATTTCAGATAAAAAAACATAATTATATGTTTAGGGTTAATAATTTTTAAAATCAAAATAAATAAATAAATAAAGTCTATTTCATTAATTTTATGAGCAAGTATTAAGGATCTTTTTCTGGCAGAAATGTCATCCCTTTGGTTCCCAACAGAGTAAAAATTGTCACTATGGAAAGCAAGTACCCATTCCTAAATATAAACACCTGCTGCCATGCTGAACTGGAGCAGGCATTCATACCAAAGCAGCACCTGCCCTCAGGTTCCTCGTATAAAAACACCATTTTGGAGGGCTGTAGCATAGCCCTTACGTGACTTCGAGCACTTTGCTCAGTAATCCCACTCTTACCCAAATAATAATGGTTTATGGCCATAAGGGGACAGAGAATTCCAGGGGCATAAAAATCAAAAGCTAGTTAGTGTGTACAGAGCATCTGCTGTAAAGAAAGACAGCTCTAACCCCTGAAGAGCCTTTCCTACCCTACTGTTTGCACTATTTGTACTACCTCTAACAGGACAGATACCATGTTTCTGCTTCTTGTCCTCTAAAAATCTCAGTCTGTATGAAATCACAGCACCTGCCATCTTCCAACTAAAAAAGTGAAAATTTCTTGCCATGCACCATAGCATTTTGACATTAGGACCAATTATAAATGAGCAAATAATAATAGCTTTTTAAAAACATCCACATCTCCTCATATATTCTCCAAAAGAGCAAAGCCATACAAAGCCATGTGTAATAACTTCACCTGTTGACTGTGCTGTAAGTATTCCCAGCAAGTTTTATAACTGAAATAGGTGTGGAGGAAAGAAACTTTTTTGGTGGAACATGCATTTTAGAAGAAACTGGAACTTGTGAATTTCTTTTGAGCACATAGAATTGTCTGACTCAGTGATGCAACTCCCCATCCCCACATAAATAACTCTGATATTTTCAAAATAATGTTTTGATTTTAAATATAATGTTGTTTCATTCTAAAATTTTCTTCAATTGTATGCAAAATACTTTAAAATAATGCTCTGAAGTATTTTACTTTCAACATTTCCCCCCAAATTTCTTATTTGCTAAAGCTGTTCTTTCTTTTATGGGTGATACAGAAGTCATATCTCAAAAAAGTAAAATCCAAGTCACTGTCATTTGCACAACTCTTACTATTGCAAAACTCACAGTATCATAGCATAACTTCACTGGAATTGTGGACCACCACACGAAATACCTTAGAAAATAAAAACTAGTAGGATTCTTCCATTGGCAAAAGGAAGAATTTAAGGAAGAATTTCCATTTTTAATCTCATCTCAAAAGCACAAGCACGATTAAGTCTGTGGGATTAATTCTAATAATGACATTAAAAATAAATACAACTTAAATCCTACTTAAAATAATGGTAGAGTTAGCAGAGGTAATCACTGAATAAACCAGTTGCTTTCCTGGAATATGTGTCTCTCAGCTGAAGCAGGATGTCTTGAAGAGGGAAGACACTGGGTTCTGTACATGCACTATGGGGAAAGTTCCTGCCAAATCACACGTCCACAATGACGGGGGTGGTGTGCAATAAACAACTTAGTCACACCAACCCAGTGATAAAACTCGACTCCCTTTCCTCTTCCTTTTGTAGCAAGGACAGTTCCACATGCAGCTCATGTGCAATATTAATAACATCAACAGATGTTAGGAATTTGGAGCTGTAGCTAGGCTGGAAAGGGATAGCTAAAAATCAAAACTTGCAATATTTTCTAGAAAAATACTGCCGTTTTTGAGGTAGACTACCAGAAGAGGGCATTATTTATGAGACAGTGCAGCACAGGTGCTTATATTTGTATCAGTAGAACATGGTAGGACAAAAGAGCAAAAGGAGAAAGAGAAGGATATGATGTTTATGACAATTTTATAGCATTGTTTGCCATTCACGAAGAATGGAAGATAATTTTGTGGAGCTACATGTCATGAAGTGACATTCACAGGCAGCTGGCTTTAAAAAGAGGGATAGCACTATGAATGCTTGAATTTTTGTAATGCCTGGTACATATCCTGACACCTATGGATGGTTATAGGATCAACCACTAGAAACCCTCTAATAGCTGAGCAAGTTTTATTTGTAACTCTGTTTCCAGTCTTTTAGATACAGCTTTTTTCAGCATTTTGGTGGCACAGAAAAACTTTTAAGTATATTCCTAATCCCGAAATTTTTCTGCTGGGCTCTCTTCCTGAATTTACACCTCTCAACACTTCTCCAACTGTGTTCCCCTGCAGAGTAAAGAACAGAGGTTAATTTTTCTACATCTTAGGAGGGATTACTCTTTGCAACAGCTACAGCCAAGGTGACAACCCAAATATTAATTCACTTAAGTACAGTTCTTTTAAAAAAGCAAACACAGAGAAACTAAAATATTTATTTGTACTTACTAATTTTGTATCATGAATAAATGTTATTCATTGCCAGCTGAGCCAGCATGAAACCCTTCCACTGATCATTATTTTACTCTATGAGAAGTAACAAAGGCTTCTTTCATATGATAAGAACGGTATGGTACACTTTAAAAAGTTGTAAGACAAGTGCAAACAAAAAAATTCACAGTTAGGAAAATGAACCAGCATCCAAGAACTGGTAGTTCAATGGACTCCAAATTACTCAGGAAAGGACATTTGGTCCTATTGTACTAAAAAGTACCAAATCTTATTTTCATAACTGGTATTTCATAAGCAAATGGAGTGTTCATAAACAAATAGAACTTTAATAAATTTATTAAACACATGTCAAAGAGGGGTTTTTTTTCCAAATTAAGTATGCTGGCAAATATTTTTTTATTTCTTTGATTTTTTTTCTGCAGTTTTATGTGGTCAAGCCCTTTTTAGACACTAGAAAATATTTAAGAGTGGTGTGAAGTAATCTCATTGAAAGGTAAGGAAACTTTCAGTGACTATGAATGATTATTGGCACTGAAAACCTCTTCAGATTCACAGACAGAGAGATGGGCAAAAACACGTCTTGTAAGTGCCCTCTGGCTTACAGGCTTGTTTCTGGGAAAACTACAGAAACAGCTTTTCTTCTTTTCAGCAAATCTTCATGCCTGGCCAAGAGCACTGGTTATTCTGTTCACAAGCATGGTGCTGTAAAAAGTGATTGCACTGACTGCCTAAGTCAAGATGAAGAAAAGAAGCAAGGGGGGAAAAAAAAGGAGATAAGACAGGCAAAATGACCTGTTAGGCAGTGGAGGCTCAAATAACCTCAGACTCATACCCAAGCTGCTAATAATGTTTGAACAATCCAACATTCCCCTTGGCTGGTCATGCTGTTTGTGACTGAGAAAATGACAGGCCAATACATGTCCAGAGATTACATGTTTCTGCACCAGTGAAGTCTGCTTTCCCCAGAATGCCAGGCTTTTCCAGAAACCCTGCTGTTGCCACTCAGCATCAAGAAAGGAATGGTCACTTTCGTCCAAACCAAAACTTCTGTCTTGCCATTTCTGGTGTTGTGTTGACTTTTGCTTTGGTATAAAGCTACAGTAGCCTTGTAAATTCATGAGTACCACTTGTGTCATGTCTTAAACTTAAAAGACATCTTGTTTTCACTAGTCTGTCAACAAGTTGTTTTGGTTTGGTTTTTTTTTCAAATATTTTCTCTTTAACAAGCCGTAACAGAATCCAGTGTGTATCATCTGCCTCAGACAACTAAGGAGAAAGAATAGCTGTATCCTAGCAAGACTCAAGAAGGCCTGCCTTAGGCAGAAGGCAATTCCTGATGAGTGAAACCCGTCAACAGATTTAGTCTCCCTTACACTTGGCCTTAAATCTGTCCTGCACATGCTAAAATAACAGCAGAGAGCAGGGAAGGACCAGCTGCTTCTACAAAGCATTCCTGAGGCCAGGCCTGTTGGCTCTGTATCCCCTGTGGTTGCACGCACCATGTAGGCACTGAACAGGCTGTGACCACTCCAAGGCACCGTGCTGCAGAGCAGGGAGGACTCCCTAAGCAACATCTGTTTCCCATCAGCTGATACACCTGCACCTCTCTAGGAAAGAATAGTGCCCGCAACTTGAAACAGAAGGGTTCAGGGCCCACCAAGCCCAAAACGCTTCACCGCCGGGGGCAGGAGCAGTGTAGCCCCGAGAGGCGTTCGCCTTTGGGGGGCTGGTCTCCAGCACCAAGCACTGCCCAGCCATGCTGGCGGTGCCAGAGACCGCGGAGCAGCCGCGCAGAGCTGCCAGGCAGCACCGTGCCCCCTCCGGCCTGTGGCCCGTCTGGGGATGGACACTGCGGGCACTCGGGGCGGGAAGGGAGCCTTAGGGACCGGCTGAAGGCAGCAGGGCCCTGAGGGGTAGCACTGGGGCAGCCCGACCCCCGGGCAGGGGCCGGCTCTGCCCCCGAGGCTCCGGTCCTCGCTCCATGCACCGCCCCGGGCAAAGGGGTCGCGCCCGGCGCCGGGCAGGGCAGGGCAGCGGCGCGGCGCGGCAGGGGCAGGTGGCGGAGAGAGTGGGGGGAGCGGAGGGCCCGGCCGGGCTCCAGCTCCGCCGCTCCAGCTCCCCCCTCCGGCCCACGCTGCCCGCCGTGCGGGGGTGGTGGCGGAGGGGGGTCCCCGACCGCCTCTATAAAAGCGGCTGCAATGGCTCTGCCCGCAGAGCCGAGCGGGCGGCGGGCAGGCGGCGGCCGGGACCATGGCGACGGGCGGCGGGCGCGACCTGCCCGCCCTGCTGCTGCTCCTGCTGCTCCTCCTCCGGCCGTGCGAGGCAAGTCCGGGGCGCCCGACGGGGCCGGCGGCCGGGGGGAACCGGCGGCCTGTCCGGGCCCGTGACCCGGCCCCCGGGGCCGCTCTGTCCCCTCAGGTGAGCGGTCGGGAGCCGGCGTGTCCCCATTCGTGCGGCGGGCGCTGCCCGGCCGAGCCGCCGCGCTGCGCCCCGGGCGTGCCCGCCGTGCTGGACGGCTGCTCCTGCTGCCTGGTGTGCGCCCGGCAGCGCGGCGAGCGCTGCTCCGCGCTGCTGCCCTGCGACGAGAGCAGCGGCCTCTACTGCGACCGCGGCCCCGAGGACGGCGCTGCCGCCGGCATCTGCATGGGTAGGTGGCGGCATCGGCGTGGGTAGGTGGCGGCGGCGGGACGGCCCCCGCATGCGGCGGCCCTCGGGGGGCGGTGGGCAGACCCTTCCCGGGCCGGGCCCGCCGCGGGGTCCGCTGCGGGTGTCGCTGCCCCGCGGTTCTCCTGCCGGCCCTCTGGCGAAGCGGCCGATCCTCAGCACCGCCGGGGCTGCCCCTGATGCCAGTGCGGCCGCCGAGGGGCTGGGAGGGCCGGGCAGTGTTCGAGTGCCCTCTGCCTCTGCAAAATGCCTCCCCTTTTCCCACTAGTGCTGGAAGGAGACAACTGCGTCTTTGATGGGATGATTTATCGCAGTGGGGAGACGTTCCAGCCCAGCTGCAAGTACCAGTGCACCTGCCGGGACGGCCAGATCGGCTGCCTGCCCCGCTGCAACCTGGACCTGCTGCTGCCCGGCCCCGACTGCCCCTTCCCCAGAAAAGTCGAAGTCCCCGGAGAGTGCTGTGAGAAGTGGGTCTGCGACCCCGACGATGAAGTGATTTTGGGAGGTTTTGCTATGGCTGGTGAGGAAACTAAAATTAATTTTCATAATCATTGTGAGCAGGAAGTGGTATCTTGAAAATATCCACAGGATTGCCAGATCTAAGGCACATTGCTTGCATGGTCGGGTTTTTTTTCTCGTCTTTTTTTGTGACCTAGAGTAACTAGGAGTACATCTGACCTAGAGTTACTTGAGTAACTAGTAGGTATACCAGTGGTTATGAATAAAGGCAGAGCTCAGTGGGTAAAAGACAGATTCAGAAAATGAGTATGCATAGCAGGTTTAAAAATTAATTAAGTTCATTCGCAATTTTTAAATTTCTGTTTCTCTGGTACACATTAGTTCTGTGACCAGAAGAAAACAAGGCCAAGATCCTAATCCTCCAAACATTCCCATACCAAGAAAAAAAAAAATAAAAGAAGCTGCACTCTTGCTAGTTGCTCTGCAATATCTTACAACATATATACTATTATAACAGCTTAGTCTACAAGATTTTCTTCCCCCTGAATTCTGCAGCTCTTACAAGTGGTCAGTGTGGTAGCTAAAATGTCAATGAATTCCAGCCTGTGAGTGCTACAGTGCTCATGTTTGTTGATGGCATTAAAAACATTGCAGAGTACTTGTAGAGGCAGTGGTTATAAACACAGTGAATGGATTTGTAAAAAAACCCAACCCATTCCAAAGTGCAGTACTCAGGCTCTTAAAAAAGCTAGAAATATTTGCCCCTTTTTCAGTTTCTCCCTATTTTCATTTTTTTCTACTGAATTATGTCTCCATCCCCTTTAAATTATGCTACTAGTTCGACATGAATTTTCATCACTTTCTACTGAGAGTGGAGGGCACTGCATTCTCTTCCAGTCACTGCTCTTTGTGATCTTGGGCAGTTAGTTACGCCAAAACTCAGCTAATCCATTTAAAAACAAGTGAGAAAGGATTGAGGAAGAAAAGCTTGAGTAGCTTTTCAGTGTGCTGTGATGGTTAGGTGTTCAAGCACATAAGATAAAAACAGAAAGTTTGACAGTTTTCTATTACCTTTCCTTTTCTTTGATTTGTCTGACACTGACAAGCTAACCCGTAAGGTGCCTACAGATGAATTGTCTGCTTCCTTTTAGCAATGGCCACTCCTCTTGGGAAGCCACCTTTTTTGGATCATTGCAATTCAGAAGGCAGGAAGGCTGTTACTGAGGAGTTTAACAGCAAGAGCTATGACTGATGGCTCGGTTGTGTTGTCTCCTATTTGCTCCTGTGCTAATCAGTGAACCAAACTTTGCCTTAGCAATATTTGCATAGTGCAGCTTTACACTGCCAGGAGGGCAGGATGGTGGTCAGACTTGACCATGGCTTTAAGTCCCTGTGATAGCTCCTGGAAGTGGCTTCCCTCCTGCCTCCCTGCCATCTCCCTGGCTGTAGTCTGTCAATAATTGACAAGATGGGGTGACTTTATGACTCTCAGGAGTAAAAGGACTTTAGTTCCGTGCTGTTTATTAGTTTAGATTAAAAGTCAGCCTCTCTCAAGACACACCTAATATAAATATAAAGACATAGCTTTAGAACAGATTTGTGACGTATTTCCATTAGGAAGGGTGAAGAATA
The DNA here is from genome assembly GCA_027886175.1 of Phylloscopus collybita. Classification (NCBI taxonomy): domain Eukaryota; kingdom Metazoa; phylum Chordata; class Aves; order Passeriformes; family Phylloscopidae; genus Phylloscopus; species Phylloscopus collybita. The sequence goes on along the minus strand of JAJNNQ010000075.1, from coordinate 12,944,123 downwards.
AAAATCTATTAGAGTTCTAAACTGGTTTAAAAGTTGGCAGTAATTCTTCCAGCTGTGGACCTGTGTGAACAGAATCTAAATGCTTTGCTGATTACACTAATGTGCACTTTTCTGGTTTGGGGCTCTTTTTTTAGATACAGGAAGTTGCTACTCAGGATTCCTAAAAAGACATCTTTTAAAATTTCAGAATCCTGTCAGAAGCATGGATTTTGAACCTTTTTTTGTCTCACATGTTCCTTCCCAGATATGATAGAGCTGAATTAGATATTGAGGTTTCATGTGAGTTTTTCTTGTAATGAAGTTCTGTGGGGTTTTGTGTCCAGCCTACAGGCAAGAAGCCACACTTGGGATTGATGTGTCAGATTCAAGTGCCAACTGTATTGAGCAGACAACAGAATGGAGTGCTTGTTCCAAGAGCTGTGGAATGGGCTTTTCCACCCGTGTTACCAACAGGAATCAGCAGTGTGAAATGGTGAAGCAGACACGGCTCTGTGTGATAAGACCTTGTGAAAATGAAGAGTCATCTGATAAGGTATGCTGCAGAGAGTGAGGCAAGGCAGCAGAATCTCTTCAGCTCTAATTCCAAGGTTGCAGTATTATGGTCTACAATGGTTCAGATGCTGTACACAAATGCACCTTTTAGCACAAGTGCAGCAGGCTGAGTGTTTTTGGTAAAGCATTAGACTTGTGGTGTTTGCTCAGCAGCTTTGTGCTGCACCTCCAGCAGGTCAAGGGAGGTGATTCTGCCCCTCTGCTCCACTCTGGTGAGACCTCCCCAGAGCACTATGTCCAGCTCTGGGACCCTTAGGAAAGACATGGGCTTATTGGAGTTAATCCAGAGGAGGGCTACCAAGGGCTGGAGCACCTCCCCTATGAGGTAAAGCTGAGAGAGTTGGAGTTGTTCAGTTTGAAGGAGAGGAGGCTTTGGGGAGACCCTACAGCCTCTTCCAGTGCTTAAAGGGGGCTTACAAGAAAAGTGGGAACAGACTTCTGGTAGGGTCTGTTAGGTAGGACAAGGGCTAATGATTTTAAACTGAAAGAGGTAGATTCAGACTAGGTGTAAGGAAGAAATTTTGTACCATGAGGGTGGTGAGACACCGGAACAGATTATCCAGGGAGATGATTGATGCCCCATTCCCAAAAATGTTCAAGGTCAGACTGGACAGTGCTCTCAACAACCTGAAGCAGTGGAAGATGTCTCTGCTCATTGCAGGGGGGTTGGACTGGATAACCTTTAAAGGTCCTTTTCAGCCCTAACTGGTCTATGATTCTATGATAAATTAAGTCATCCCAAAGAGATCACACGTATTGCATGTGCAGTTCACAGAGTCTAACTTCTCCCGCAAATGCTACTGTACTACCTTTACCCTGTACATCAGAGTTGCTTCAGTGGTACAGAATGGATATATCAGATTTGTAGTCTGTTGAGTATCTGGAGCAGCAGAGAAATGTGTGAAATGTCTGCTTGATAAATTAAACCTCATCTTAATCTTTATGACTTCATTTTTTTTTTCCAAAAATGACTTTTTTTACTTCTGCAGATTATGCAAGTGTTTCTAGAAGGGAGAATAATGTAGCTAGGTAAGAGGCCCATCAATTTAGGTAATGTTCTGAGTGTTGGAAAGCATTTCTAAGGCTTTTTCTGAACAGTCTGTGCAGTTTAAAATACCATGCTTTGTAAAGAAGATGAAATGTTGGAGGAGTTGAGGAGACTAACAAGAATGAGCAGAGATCTAAAAAACATGGTCATCTAGGGAGAATCAGATAGAACTGAACTTCTTCTGAATGCAGAGGAAGAGAGATGTGTTCCCAAAACTGTGTTCAGATACTGCAGCCTATTTTGAGTCCATGGAGGATATAACAAGAAATGGCAAGTTCAGGCTGCATAAAAATTAAGACATGAGTGAAAATGTTAGTGAACTCTTGGAGTTGTCTGGGGCAGATGTGGAGTCTCTGTCATTGAATACTTCCAAGGACAAGTTAGTTGATCATTTGTTAAAAATCGCATGGCTAGAGCTGCTTGCACCTAGAGTCACAGGAATGGGTGATGACTTTTGCAGTTCTTTTTTTCCCCTGAATCTAGTCCTGTAACTTGTTCATTTGACTTGCAACTTTCCTGGTGGAACTACACTAGCCTGAGAAGTTTTTCAGTAGAGTATAGTTTCTTAATGAATGTAGGCTGGGCTTGTCTCAGATGACAAGTGTGGAACCAAGGCTACAGATTTTAATTATTTGTCATTCATTACTGGTCACGCTGGTGTCGAAGAGCAGGTCTTGCAGGTGTCACCTGTAGGTAACTACTGAAGCAGTTTCAGAGTCTTCTTGCTGTTGAATAAATAAAGGCAACAAATTTAAATTTTCATAGTAGACCTATATCTTTGCATATCAGTTGTTAAACGCTGTCTGGCTTGTATCTGTTGTCCCTTCACATTTCTCTTAGAAAGGGAAGAAGTGTGTCCGAACGAAGAAGTCGGCGAGAGCTGTTCGCTACGAGTACAAGAACTGCACCAGTGTGCAGGCGTACCGACCCCGATACTGCGGCCTCTGCAGCGACGGGCGCTGCTGCACCCCACACAGCACCAAAACCATCCAGGTCGAGTTCCGCTGCCCCCAGGGCAAAGTCCTAAAAAAGCCAGTCATGTTGATCAACACCTGTGTCTGTCACAGCAACTGTCCTCAGAGTAACGTTGTTTTTTTCCAGCCGTTAGAGCCCACGTCTAGTGAAGCAAAAATATGAAAAGCATGAATTAGTGCAAAAAGTAAAAGCAGTTAATACAAAACCTGACCCACAATCAGGTGAATGTAACAACTGCATGTATGAAACTTCTAAAATATTTTTCAGAATGGTCTTTTAAACTAGGTGCTTTTTTCCCCCCCATACTTTGTTAGATACCTCATTTTACATTTGCCCTCTCCAAATATCTTTATTCACTTGAAGGAAATTTTGAACCTTGGACAGAGCCTTTTTTTTCCTTGATGGTGGCATAAAGATTACAAAGCTGACAGCTAGACTTTCCCCTTGAGTTAAGGGGATTATGCTGCAAGTTTCAGCGGGTGTAAGATTGGGCTTCTTGAGAGTAAATGTTTTCCTTGAGGAATACATGATACTGCATCACATAAGCTTCCAGGCTCTTAACTTCACTTTCCATACCACATATAAACATTCCAGCAATGTTCTTTTTTCTTTTTAATGAAACCCTGTTTTTTGATGACAGTAAAAATCTTACTGATGGAAGTCTTACATTCTTGTGGCTTATAAAGTACTTTCTGTCAATACCTCTGACTCTGAGGATTAAGATTGCACATAGCCCCTGAAGTGATCTCTTATCCTGAAGCACGGCAGGTTGATAGCCGACAGCAATTAAATTTCTCTTCGGTAACTTCACTAGCAGTCTAATCCAAAACCAACTGAAGTCAGTGTTGTGTAAGAATTTGATTCTGATCTATGTGTGTCTGTAGATGTAACTATTTGGATGCAAAAATAATATATCTGTAAATTCCTCTAAAATACTAACTGTATCATATGGTGCTTCATTTCTTAGAAAGGTATATATGTAAATAGGAACTGTACATACTGTAATATACCTTTATTAAGTAAATAAACTTTATGTGATTAAAAATATTTTTCCTAAAGCTGTTTTTCTTAAACTACCAGCTACTAGCAGCTAAAAGCAATGGAAATAAAAAGGGTCTGCAGAGTCCTAAAAACAAAAGATGATTTCTTGTGTTATTCTTAATGTACCTCATCCTAATCACTGCAGTGAAAGTCATGCAGTGCCTTCCTACAGGAAAGGATGGATAATTTGTGGGGCACATACTAGAAAGGAGGTTTCTTTCAGAGTAAGTTAGCCTAGGAGATAGGATAATGTAACTACCATTAGTGTGCCCTGAAATACAGTGGTGGTTGTGGTGAAGAATAATTACACAATTCAGAGTTCACATTTGGGTCTGAACAACTAACGAAGTATTTCTTTGGGTCGTGCAACACTTCAGCCTCACAGAATCAGCCTGTGACCATGTTTGTGTTAGATACTCTATGGCAATACCCTTAAGAAATAAGAGCCTGAGGGTGGTAGTTTCATGTATGTTAAATCATGTATGCAGCAGGATTGTGTCAATAGATCATACAAACAATAGTGGGGACATTCAGCTGCTTTGACTGTGAGACCAAGTTTACCCCAGTGTGTGTCTGTTAGAGACAGCAGAGCTGTACTTAATGCCACAACTGTTCTGTAATCACATGGTAGGAAACAACTCTGTCTTGAGAATAAAAGGCAGAAAGCCAAATCTTAACATATTTTGCCTAGTATTCTGTTCCTCTAAAGGAGCTATCAAACTGGCTTGGCAATTCCTGAGACACAGGGTGGAATTCAATTGAAGGTTAAGACTCCTCATTTTAGCCAATGAAGCCTAAGGTAAAGATAACTATGAGCAAGCATCAACAGCTGATAGGGTTTTAATAATTTTTAGGTTATCCTTGAAATTGTGAGGCCCTGGTTCTGATTCAGTTAAGGTTTAGATACATCAGGTCCTCACCTGAGGTCTTGCATGTCTTTCTCCACTAACTGCACCAATGATGAATTTCTCTGTAGTCATTGCTATTGTTATCAAGACAGTCCTGCTTGCCTTATGCTTTTCAAACAGCTGGAACAAGACTATGTTTGTGCATACATGCAGCACCCTGCCCTTGCCCAGTTTAATTCCTAATCATAGAATCATGGAATAGTTTGGTTGGAGGGGATCTTTAAAGGTCATCTGGTCCAACCCGTCTCAGAATGAGCAGGGACATCTTCCACTGCTTCAGGTTGCTCAGAGTCCTGTAAACTGCCATTGAATGTTTCCAGGAATGGGGATCTATCACCTCCCTAGGCAGCCTGTTCCAGTGTCTCACTACCGTCATTAAACACAATTGCTTCCTTATATCTAGTTTGAATCTATCTCTTTTAGCTTAAAACTCATCTCTCTCAGCCTTTCCTCAGAGAAGTACTCCATCCTTCTGACCAGTTTTTTGTCTCTTCTCTGGACCTAGTCCAAAAGGTCCACATCTTCTAATGTAACACCTTCTGTGCTAGGAAATGCCAAGACATGGCCAGGACTCCTCAAAGCAGCTGAGAAGTGATTAAGGAGTAGATCAGAATCCAGGAGAGATGGAAAAAGGTTTTTTTAAAAAAACACTTTCACCCCACATTTCCTCCTGCTTCTCTCCTCCACCCCAAAAATCAGGCTGGTTTGTGCAATGCTTCTCTAATATAAAGCAAGCTATCAAGTATTTTTCAGGGTCATCTTGCAAATTACAGGCACCTTGGTTTGCAAGAGATGCATCAACGACTGAGAGATGCAGCAATAATGTCTGAACAAATTTAAACAGTTTTTGGATTAATAAAACCCAGCTAATCCTGAGCCAGATGTAATTAAAGAGGAATGCAGTCACCTACTGAATTCCTATGAAGTAAAATTGTTCACTCTATTTTGGTGGTTCCTCTATTCCATCCACACCCAAAGTAATTAATACTTGTGCATCAGCTTATCATTGCTCCATTGCTTCTCCTCTATCCTCCTGTTTTCTCTAATGTTATCCAGATCTTTATGTCATTCCTTAATTTTTACTTTCATTGGATCCTGCAAACAAAGCACAGGCACCAGGGAAGCAGTCAATAAGTAGCTTCCATTTTGCAGGCAAGTAAAAAGCTCATCTGGGATATGAATCCACCACTCTTTGTACATTAAGGTCATCCACTACACTTAAGTCTGTGGATTTTCTCCCCCTACAAAGGCAGGAATTTTCTGATATTTTTGAAGAGACATAAATGTAGCTTCCTGCTGGGACTCTTCTTGTGGATTGTCCATCACTTCCTTTGGAAAGAGGAATATGTGCACTATTGCATATGAGTTCAAGAGCAACTTGAGTAACTCCTTTTACCTATACTGTTTTCCCAGCACTTTAAACTAGTCTACACTTCAGTAAACCAGTGCCAAAATGCCCCTAATAACCTTTCTTAGTGCTGCTGTACCTGATTTCTGCATCTTTAACCCATTTTGTGAAAAGGCAATTGCATCGTTAGGAGCACTGCAAGCTCCACAAAAGGGAAGTGCTATGGTGTTCAAATCCTTGTTAGCCATCTTTATAGAACTACAGCAGCCTCAATGTCTTCTTACCTTACTATAGCAGTTCAGCACGGAAAAAATGTCTTTTGGAAGGAACCATAAATGTTTCCTTTGGACAAAGGGAGCCAAAGATCTGATCCACTTTTGCTGTCTTTTAGACTATATACCAATACCAATTCAGTGGCTGTTTTTACTTCAGCTCAACTAATACAGCTTTTCATCTGCTTTTAGTTTGGTTATACACATTTAGATTTGTTTTACTTTAATATGGACAGTTACTACCCTAATCTGTGGGCCTGTTCTTGAAAAATCTCTTTATGCTGATTTAATTAAAACACAACAGTGTCAAACCTGTGAAATTGATATAAGGAAATTCAAATGATAAAATCCCGAACAGTTCTGGTGTAGAACTGTTATTTTCCTAAAGAAGCAAAGTTAAACTACTCAGATTGAGAAAAATTAATTTATTCAAACATCAGCAATTTATTTTCATATCTCCAAGGATTCATATCTGAGCCTTTCAGAGAATATCACTCAGTGTTCTAAGGATGGGTCCATACAGCACACACTGAGTATGTGTTGATGAAACAAGCACAAAATATACTGGTCAACTTGTTCATCCCATGTTCTTTGAACAAATGTACCTTTCCTTTGCTGCTCCCAGTGAAGAACTGCCCCCAAAATAAGTCACTTAACAGTTTTTGGTGTTAACAACTGGTAGGCTAAGTACACCTTCAATAATGGGTGTTGGTGATACCCAGCATTACACCCCGCACACATGTAGCATGAGATGTTTATAGCCACTTCCAGGCCTCTTTCATCTCTAGGACTTCATCAGAGCAGCATACTTCTTGCCTTTAATTTGCTTTGAATTTCTCTAAGGCAGCAGTCAAAGACACTGAAAATATGTCTTTTTTTTTTTGCCTTCACTGACTGTGCAAGAAGACCAGCTGACAGTCTGCTCACTGATGCCTGGTATTGGAGTGAAAGCCTCAAAATGAGTAGAATTCTAAAATTGATTTCACTAAGATCATAGCCTCGCCCTTTCTGTTTTCCAGTATAACTCCAGGAGTAGGATAATGTATAATAAAATCTTCAGGAAAAATAGAATATTGCTATGTTTTTTTCTTTCTAGTCCAAGCTATTCTTTTCCTTCCCCCTGTTTTCAATAATTTCTCAGTGTATGAGAAGATAGATGGAAAAATATTTATTTAATGTTTTAATCCTGGTATTTACGTATCATGACAAATGTGAATTTCATTAAATAATATTTTATTTCTCTCCTCTGAGAACTACTACACTGGAATTTATTTTCCTTTTTTTCTTTCTTTAATAATAAAACAATTCTTTTGTACCAAAGCTTTCTGTATTGACTCTTGTTTCAAAAAATCATTCTAGTTATGTCCATCAGGCTAGATTTTGTAATGTGAGCTGTCTATTGAGGGCACAAAATTTAGTGTGTAATGAGGGAAAATTGTGCTCTGATTTTCTCTTTATCAGTCCCAGTTTGTACATTAAACCTGTTCTATGACCAGAGATACTATGCTGATATTGGTCAAGAGACTTAATATGCAACTGCAACAGGAACAGTGCAAATATCTAGTAAATATTTTTTAATATTAGTTGAAATCCCTGATGTTAAAAATTTTATTTCTATAAATGTGTAAAGTTAGAGCTAAGTCTGTTTCTTTATCATTAAACACGTGTTTAAAATCTCATATTCTCCATGGACTGTAGAGGGAGCCCAGCAGATTGCCTACCAGTGAGCTTGCTGGAGAACATGAAGTGAATCTCACACTAAGCCTCTCCACTCAGAGAAACAGTACTGAATAGCCATTACTGGTCAGTTGACTTAATTGAATGATTTGTAGGTTAGCAAACAGGTAAAAAAAAAAATCCCTATTTATATCCCAAGACATAGATTTATTCTGCTTTGGACATGCAAATGGTCACACTAAAATAATGAAGAAAAGTACCCCACTGACTTAAAACTCCTCAATGTTCATGGATGTTAATTTGGTTGTTGCTATTCTCAATGTCAGAATAAAGTGTTTCCCCCAAAGTACATTTCACTTCATACAAGGCCACCTGGACCTCTGGTCTCACGTTGTCTATCCTCTTCTGTAGCCTCTCATGCTATTACCATTGCCAAGGCTGCTTTCCACCCTCTTCCATGTTTTTTCTATGCTTTCCTTATCCTGATGCTTATTATTCACTTCCACCGTGCCCTAAAGTGGTAAATTAAGCATGTACATGCATATCCCATTGCCAGAAGCCTTCCCTATGCACCCATGCACCGATGCATCCTGCCTTCTCCCTTTCTCCATGAGACTTGCAGCCTTCAGGATAGATGCTGTGTCCATTGTAGTCCATTTGCTTGGAGCTAATTAGAGCTCTTTTTTTAAGCATGTCAAATTTATTTTTTCTGCTGGTCAAAGATAAAGGCTATTTAGAAGGATATAATAAATTATTTTCTAAAGAATAAAGTGTGTTAACTGAGAGAGATTTGCTCTCCTATGCCTCTGGGTCTGGCTCAATTAAGACCCAGGCTCAGCACTTCATGTGCTTGATTCATAGAAATTCAGGAAGAATCCATCCACTGGTCAGAGGCTTGAGGCTACACTTACCCAGGACTGTGCTCTGATCATCAGGACAGAAGATTAAGTATGTTAGACCATGTGGGAGGATTGCTAGTTTGGGTTGTTTTGGCTTCCCTCACTGTTTTTAATTAAATAACTGCATTTTAATGTAAAGCTGGGAGTTTATGCAGAGGCAAAACCCAGAAATCCTTACATGGATCAAGGCAGAATTAAATTCTTTGAAGTGCCTTTGTATACAACTATGATCATTGAAATGCTTGAAAAGTTGGACCCTCACCACGTTCCAAAAACTGTATTTTCAGACTGTGACGTGTTAGACTGCCTACCTCAGAAATAAAATACACCTCTTTGGGGAAGAGAATCTGAATTTTAATATAATGAAAGTATTCTGCTTAAAGTATTTAGCATTCTGCAGTTTATGTTCTCACCCTGTGGGCTGTGAGTTTGGAATTGTACATGAAACTCCGTCATTCTCATAACAGGGCCATGCCTTTGCCACTGCTGCATTGCTTAGAGGGAAGATAGAAGAGCCCATCGCTCGGGGCCACAGCGACAAGCCGTGTTTCACTCCAGCTCTACAGTGCAAGGTGTTTCAGCCGCCGGGCATCCGTGGAGAAGGGGGACACCTGGTGGCTGCGGCTCCTTCGGCCCCGTCAAGGAAGGACAGACACCCTCCGGGCCTGCCGCTGCGGGCAGGGATGCAGCCGGGCAGCATGAGGCCAGCTGGTGTTGCTATCGAAAACTGCCACTGGTTAGGGAGTCAACAGCAGCGAGGGAGGCCAGAAGCCCAACTTTTAAATGTATCTGAATTTTTATGAGCATTAAGGCAGGGCCCAGCCTCCTCCAGGACCTTGGTTGCTTTGTGTAGATATTCTGCAGCTTATGTTGCAGAAATGCAAGAGAAAGTTTCTCATCCCAGGCTTTCCAGTTAAGTGGGAAAGACACAAAGGAGGAAGGGGAGGCCCTTTTCTCTAGTTAGCACACAAGGTACGAAAAGCTCGGAATATATGAGCAGCTTCCTCCCCACCACACACAAATTGTGGTAAACCCAGGAAATGAGCCATTTCTCTTAAGTCACTATCTACAACCCTAACCAAAAAGGCTCTCCTCCTGCTCCTCCTCCTGCTCCCCTTAGCTTTACCCTTTCAAGTCCGCTCTGCACTTTGGAGGATCTTGTTGCAGAGGAAATGAAGCAATTTTCTTTCTTTCCGGAGAACGGGAGGGATCTCAGGCTCCACAACAGAGAGGCTTTTAGAGAATAGAGGGACAATGAGCCCAGGGAAAATGATGGTCTCAGGAATGGGGATTATTTGCTCCACAGAGAAGAAGTTGCTCTCTGTGTATGATGCAGATGTACTTAAGCCAGTCCTACTTCACCTGATTACAAGCCTCCTTGTTTTGGATTACAGAGTGCCTGGTGGAATATGGCTTTGCATTTCATCCTTGGGTTCTTGTGAAGGAAATAGCCACCCCTGACCTACACTAACCACTATTCAGTGTGCCTGCCAAATCTTTCCCCTTCCAAGCTGTACTGAACATCTTAGTTTCCATATCAGAGTGAAAAAAACCACAAAGGGATCAGTATCTGCAGCCCATATAAAGTGACAGAACTCCAACTCCATCAAGAGCCAAGGAAGACCAGGAGCCCCAGGGCTTGGCAGTGGGTCCACGCCCTGCCTCCCAGGCACTTGGCACACATTAAAAAAAAAAGAAGAGAGAAGTTTTTGGTGCAACCTTCAGGCCTGTCAGAAGTGGGAGGGGAGAGGGAAAGGCAAAGGAATTGTTTTGAGAAATAGGAAAAGTCTCAAGGCAGCTGCTACCTGAGTTTCTTCGAGGTTATCTGTGTTCTTCTATTTAAGCTTATTTAGGCTTTTGGTTCCTGGAAAGAACTGATATGTTCTTGCTTTAATTCACATTTTTTTCAGCATTTTAAAGCCTCTCCCCAACTAAAAAAAATAAAAAAAATCTCTTGAAACCCAAGTGCTGAATTTTACCCAGCTTTTCACCATTTCCATGAAAAGAGGTTTTCCAGAGGTTTTCCAGGTTTACCACCAGGGGGAGGCAGCTGAAAAATTATGAGACCTCTGTTCTTAGAACTGAGTTTTCTATGAAAAAACACTGGGACATCCACAAAAAGAGTTCAAGCAAATCTGTTTTCAGGCTTAAGGAAAATATTGATCTTTTTCTGTCTATTATCAATTCATATATTTTCAAGTAAAATTTGGGTTTTTTAAAAATCTTATTAACTGCATTTAGGATAAAATTCAACATTTCCCAGAGGAAGGATATGTGCTAATGGAAATGATGCTTTTGCTTTTTTATAGAAAGGGAAATAATAGAAATTGCTTCTCCAGAACTTAAATGAACCCACATGATTCATATGAAGTAGATAAAAAAATCTTTCTAAATTTCAGATCTTACACTTCATATTGAATTACACAATTCATACTTGTGCTGAAAAAGCAGCTGTTTTCTCTTTTTAATAGAGTATTCTACACACTCCAAATCCTTTCCTCAAACTAATTAATTTTCTGTGTGTCTTCAACAGGGTTTTTAAGGACATATCTGTCAAAACCTAAGAACATGAAAAGTCTTAAAGTGAAAACTAAGGTCATCAAAAGCCTTCCATTGCCCACTGCACGACCAGACAAGGCAGAGAAGAAAGCCAGATGAGGCAGAGAAAGGTCAGGTCTCCAGCAGATCAGTGGCAGATCCAAAATACAAGGGACTAGTAATGTGTCTCTTGGATGACTTTTCTTGTTGAAGTGATAAAAATAAAGGGAGGTTTCTCTCTCAGCTTCTCTGATGACTGTACTTCAACAGTCATGAGGAATTTGAAGTCCAAGGTCAATGTGAGCAAAGAGCTATGAAAAGCAGCTGGGGAACCCTTTGGGAACACTAATTATGAGCCTATGAGAAATGGGTCTTTTCCCCTGTGTGAGACATGAATCTATCAAAGATTGGTATTCAATAGCAAGCCTTCAGAATAGGCCACCTTTGAAAGCTATAATGAATAACCTCGAAAGAAGCCCTTATAAAATCTTAAACATGCACAAGATACTAGCCAAGGGCTTAATAAAATACACAAGCCCTGCATGCAAAAAAACAGGCAAAACAAACAGAAAGCTATGGCAACTCCAAACATAACAAGATGGACCTCATAAGGAGGAATTAACAGCAAATCTCTCAATAACTTGCCTTTTGTGGCCAGAGGTCTGCTATCTCCCCAGGGTACAGAGCACAGAGAAACCAAATTAAACTGTGGTTATCTGATGTCTCTAGTGAGATTCACTTCGTGGCACGTCAGAGCTCAGTGGGTAGCTGCAGTCCAGGACCAGGAGTCAGAAAGTCTGCCTTTGGTTCCCAGCTCTGCCACAGGCTTGCTGTGTAGCACTGCTCTACTTACTCAGCCTTTGTTAGCCTCAGTTTCCATGGCATAAAGAGCCAGGGATTGCAACAGTGCTGCTGCACAGGGCAATACTGCAAAGCCCAGAGCAGGGCTGCTCGCATACCACCACAGCAAGGGGGGGTAACCACTGTCAAAACGATAGTTTCTAGATGTTCAGCATCACATATTTTTGAGTTGCTAGGATTCCTGGCAAGGAAGGATTGCTTTCAGACCAGCCTCACTCTATGGACAGTGGATTAAGTAATTGCTGGAAGATGTGGCATTTCTTAATTGCAGTAAGTTAGTGTGCCCAGATGTTGAGCAGTGTGGTGAGGGGAGACCACACAGCAGTACCGTGTCCCAGGAGCCCGAGGCCACATTGCACAGCACAGCACTAATGAGGCTGGAGAGGGGCTGTGGTCCCTCAGAACCCTGCTGAGCTGCTGGACTCTGTTTTTCCAGATATTAGTGACCATTGAGTTGCTCAAGCTGCAGCTGTAGGAGCAGTCTGCTGAGCCACAGAGAACTGGGACCATATCAGATGGCAATGATGACAGGGAACAACTGTGCAACCTTTGTAAAATGCCAGCACTGAGAAGGTGTCCTCATCCTCATGGTTACACGACACCATCTGCAGCAGGCCAACCCCAGACAATGCACATTTTTGGCCTCCTGTGGTCCCTGCAGTTTATAGATGGTGTCTCACGGCTTGAGGCAAACTCAGTTTCATAGAAAAGAAACCTTGGACGAAATTCTGAGACCCTGATGCAGATCTAGAGTGGGCAAGGTCTCATCCCATCATGTGCAGTCATTTCTTATATTACCATGAAATTAATCCTGCATCCACCCTGGTTTCTGATGGAGGTGTACCTAACCACAGAGAGAGGAATTTGCAGGAAGCCTGTGGGGAAAAAAAGGTTGCAGCCAAAGGCAATGGGAATGCACTTGGCATGTGGGAACATGGGATAACAGTGAACTAGATCCTGGCACAACACTGGGATTTAGCCAAATGCATATTTGCTACACATGCAAAAAAGCCAACAGAGCCTCTCCAATGCCAGGAGATCAGGCAACCAGCCTGCAAAAATGACAGCCACAAAAGGAAATGTCTGAATTAAAAACTAAATCCATTTAAAAGAGAATAATTAACATTATTGCAAATTCAATCCTTTCCAGCCTAGAAATGTCACTAATAAAGATGCCTGTGTGAGGTTTGATTAAAAAAAACCCTTATTCCCTTATCAGACTCAGTCTTTATCTGCTTTAAAACTTGAATCATTATCATCATAAAAAGGTTTGTTTTAGAAGAGGCCTTGAAGATCATCTAGTTCCAACAACCTTCCATTAGAAGGTGTCTTGACGTCATGAGTTAGGAATTATATTATTAATCTTGTTGTTACAATCCCCACAGAAGAAAGTAACCAGGGCACCACATCTTACCTGGGATCTGTGGTTGAAACAAGTAGTGTGTAATCCAGGAGCCCACCTCTGAAGAGGTTGGGTGTTCTGGTTGTAGCATCCAGAGGAGGCTCCAGGGTGGCAAACCAAAATGACAGGGGCCAAGGCAGTAGGACCTGATTTCCCCTTGCAGACAGGAAACTGAAATGTATGAGCCAAACCATCTATGCTTATTCTGAAATAAGATTAAATCAGCCAGGCTGTAGTGGAGATGTGCCTCTTGCCTTCAGACCAAGTATGGAAAGGTCAGTGGATGCTACAGCTACCCTGCAGCATTATAGGAACACCAACCTCTAGGCATTTCTCTCTCCCAATCCACAATCCACAGATTGTACATCCAACATCTTGACTTCCCACTGACCTTTAGAGGAAGGGTTAAAGGAAGCCAGTGAGTAACTAACTCATTTACAAAGTTCTCCTAATCATCCTCAACAGAACATCCTTGTACACACAGGTCTTACCTGGTTCAATGTGTTTCTACAGCTCTCGTGGGAGTATAAATTAAGGCTTGAATTTGTCCCTTTGGGAAAAGAAATGAATGAGTGAAGTAACTTCAGGCAGTTTTTTTTGCATTTAAATAGCCAAAACTACTTGCAATTATTAATAATCATTAAAATAGGCACTGGTTATATGGACTGTAATCCAGCAACTTGTGTCACAGGAACTGCTTTCTTTTTACTTATAACATCAGCCACATCTTAGCTTCTATGATCCCTCAGAATCTCTTTTTACCCTCTTGTGTTTTTGACATGAGCTGTCATAGAAGCTGCCTGGGGCCTTTGCTTTCACCAAGTCATTTTTAGCTGTTTCTGTATTTCAGATGAAAATGTCATTTACATTTCACTTCTAGGAACACAACTAATACCGGATTACAAGAAGACAAATACAATAAGACAATAGGAATACAATAATACAAGATAAGGAGACTGTGAAGCCAGAAGTGACAGAAATTTATTAATAAGTTATCTGGGTCATGACCCAGCAGAAAAGGTCCCAAAGACCAGGGGAATCTTCATAAATTGTTCTGTATGCATAATGGAGCTCTGCACAGGAGACAATTCTCATAGATGACTTTGGCTGCTGAGATACAGGCAGTGAGGGCCAGTCCTCCAGCCTCCAGGGCTTTCTCTGTTGTGTGCCATTTGCAGGTCTCTTTTCCACTGTTTGATATTCCTGAAGTTGTTTGAAATTTGTATCCAGAAATCCATTACAAGAGAATTGCATCAAGATGTGTTTTAATAGACTTTATTTTTTCCAGGCAGTCCTTCTATCCACCTCCCAAGTCCCAGAATTGTACTGAATATACAAATAAGAAACAGGGTTGTGAAATCACCTTCAGTGTGATGCAGCCCAGGCCAAGGCTCAAAAGACTGTGTTGTTCAGCCTGACCTACATCAGAAGGAAATGTAAAACCTGATTCCACTGTGCTGTGGCAGTGAGCCAGTCTGAGCACCACCCTGTCACTGCACCTTACAATCTCTCTGCAGAGTGGCACTACTTTTGATCTGCTTCCTGTAGGTCTTGAGAGCTCTGAATAAAAGCCAATTTTACAAAAATAATTTTTTTTTTCACGTTAAAAGCTCAGTATTTTAATTTTGGTAAAGATAAAGACAACAGAAAAGAAAAATCTGTGGTCTCTTAAATGATACCTGTGATGCACAGCCAAAAATGTTCCACAGCATCTCACAGGCTGCAATGCCACTGTCGCCAGAAGAAAATTGCCTCTAATACAACCATGTTGCAGATGCTTCTGAAGTTTGAACAACTTTGGCTCTGAGGTCTTCTCTTTCAGTTCTGAATTTTACTGTTTCAGATAGAGTCAAGAAGTATCAGATGGCACAGACGAACCCGGTGCTTACCTAAAACAGAAATTGTAAGACTGAGAGCAAATGGTTTCTGACCAAGAGAAAGGTTAAAATCTCAGCATAAACTTTCTCCAGGTTTATAAAATACTTATATCACCACTTGGAAAGGAACGTAATTACATGTGCCTAGCATGATGGTGCTCGTACTTATAGTTCTGGTGCAATATAGATCATGATGAAATATAAAAGAAAAGATCCAATATGGAATTAGCCTCCAGCAAACACCTAGCTCTCTTGTAACTGGGATAGCACTTGTGCCTAACAAACAGCAGCTGAGACTGTCCAGCATCTGAGAGTTTGAAAGTTGCAAAGCCATTCAGATCCAGCAAGAAAACCACTGTGTTTGGGCCAACCAAAGAGCATTCTGTTTTGGGACAAATTAAAACAAGGTATTGGTCTACATAGGAGTCCATACAAAGTGGTTTTCATACAGCCTTGCTTTACTGTCCCTGTATGCTAGGACATGCCACTGTTCTTCTTGCAGGAAGGTGCAAATGCTCAGTGAGCCTGGCCCTGGCTTACATAGCACAGGGAGAGCCTCCAACAGACCAGTCCTGATCAGCCTGCAGAGAGAGCAAAGCAGCACCAAGGGAGACTTGGATTGCCTGGGGACAGGAGGAACAGAAACAGGCTGAAACTTTATGGTATATGATGCAAAGCTGTGTATTTTGGGTAATAAGAGTATTTGACAGAAACATGAAATTGTGATTTGAGAACAACAGAAGAGGAGAATGATTGACACGTATTTCAGTTGCTGTGGTGAGCCAGCCAGGCATACACATGGCATACAGAAGGATAAACATTTCTGCGGGGACTAAATAAAACTGATATCCCAGGTTTTAATCAGTACAGGCAAAGGATCTCTTGTTCGGAGGAACATGATTTCATATGCATTTTTGCTTACATATCCATTTGCATTAAGGTTGATTTTACAGCTAGAGGAGCTATGAAGGAAACAGGCAACAGGAATGCCTGCCTTACAAGACAATATTAGAAGCATCTGTCTTAGCCTGAAGCAAACACTCATGGAGAAAAAACCCCATGATTACGCTCTATAAACACAAAGAAGTAGAAAAGCTCATTCAAGAGCACACAGGCACAGGCTGGCAATGAAGTTTAGGCTGGAAGTTTACAAAAGGGTTCCTAATGGAGAAAGCAGTATATTCCAGTAGGAAGGGAAAAAGTGCCAAACCAAACTTATTTCTAGGACAGCGCTTGTTAAAGACCTCTGAACCTTCTGTTTTACTGCAGTGGCAAAGGACTTGAATTTAAAGCTGGGTTACTTTACAGACCTAGGCATTGGAGAGTCCTGGCTGTGCACAGCCTTATCAAAGGAAGCAGCTGGAGGCTTCACTGACACCTAAAATTAACTGGGATGCTGAAATTGAGATTTGCACCTCCTAAACTATTTCAGAGCTGCCAATTTTGGTGTGGGACCACCAGACAGCAGATTCTGCTGCCTCTACTACATAGTAACAATTCTGCTTTCCTTCAAGTGACAAGGTGCTGCTTTCTCATGTGTTTTATTTATCTTAGGAACAAAAACATTTGGCTGGGGAGCACAATATCAGCACCTGTTGGGAACCCACCCTGTTCCATGTTCAGTGGGGAATAAGTAAAGCAAGAGGAGGTCAGAAGTCTCTGGACAGACGGAACCATCCCTGCTGTTCCTGCTCCTGTCCCTGCGCTGTATTGTTCCCAGGCATTGGATACAATATGAGAGCAGCTCTGGAGGTAGAGAGGGGAGTCCAGGCCACTTCCTTCCCAGCTAGATGCCCTCTGTCCTGAACTAAAAGGTTATGTTTGTGTTCTTCCTCTCCTGCAGGAATGCTGAACTTTTTTCCTGCAGTTTTCCCAAGAACAATGCAGTTTGCACAGTCCAGAATAGTCTAGAGATGGTCCCTAAAAAGCTTCGTTTGAGGGGAGCCATGGTTTTGAAAGACAGATGCTGTTGTAAGCACCAAAGTATGGGAGGAGAGCTGGCCCTAAACCCTACATCTGCTCAACTCCCACTTAACTGAACAAAATGTGAAAAACATCCTTCTTCTTTTCATCCAAAACAGGTTTTTGGTCAAATACTCCTGATATGTGAATACAGTAGTGCACATGAAATGATGAACTAAATAAACCATAAACTGGGAACACAAGACCACGAAGAAACATTTGTAATACTTCATAATACTCTTATTTTTAAAACTGACAAGCAGAGCAGGCAACACAGCTCCCAACACATGAAAGGAGGGGACATGCTGTAACATTTAACTTCAAACAACATAACACAAATAGACTGTTGATCTGCATAATTGTTTAAGCCAGCGTTTTCCAAGTTTTAGAGTAATGGGACCACCATTAATGCTAAGATCCTCTTGTGGACCACCATGTACCCTGTATCATCAAACCTTTAATTGAAAACACAACTGAAAGCTGTTCAGCTTGGTTCTGCAACCCATCTGTGGACCACTTACCAGAAGATTGTGGACCACCAAAGGTCTGCAAACCACAATTTTGTAATTATCAATCCAACTGACTCAAGACCAGGCATGTGCCAGAAAAAGCAATGGAGGGGTACTAATGTCGTTACAAAGATATTGTGCATAACTAACCATATGGATACAGAGCTCTTTATACCACCCGCAGCTTTCCATGTGGGAACACTATTCCAGTTCCTGATTGTCTTCTTGCTAATGTCTCCCATACAGTGTATTTTTTGCAGCATATCCTGGGACTTGTTTATATGTATGAGCTTTGTGCCACAGCCAGTAGCTACAATTAAGGCAAAATTATAAGTGGTAGGGAAGGGAGGAGAACTTGGCTACCAGTAAATTTCACAATCAATGGTTCTCCTGCTACTCATAAAAAAGTTTAATTGCTCCCCTTCTTGTTTGCTTCATTGTTTAACTAGTTATGGGCCAGATTGGTTTTTAAAAGTCTCTGAGTCTTGTGAGTCTGTATTTACAGTCCTGGTTCTCCTCCTCACTTATAGGAGGTGGAGCAGGGCAAACCAGAGATCTCTAGCCACAAATGACTACTCCGAGTCTTGCCCAAATACAGTTTTCTTATATGTTTTGGGCATCCTTGAATTCTTGGTTTATGTTTTTAGGTTCATTCAAACTCTAATTACACACTGAATAGCAGATACTTGTTTAACCTGCTGTAATACATGTACACACACGTACTCACACACACAGAGGGTTTATCTACAGGACACAGTGAGGTGCTGTGCAGAAATGCCTTAACTATCTATAGATGACCTTGCTGAGGACTACAGAGCACTGCACAGAGCCATGCTCAGAAGCACAGTGCACCTTAAAAGCCAGCATTTTCGTTCAGGGTGTAGGTGGATACCACAAGGTAGAGAAACCCAAGTTGTCTCTAAACAAGTTTACTCAGTTAGTACAAATAGTGTAGCCATGACCCCATGAAGCAGTGTAGACATATTGTAAAGGACATATTCTTTAATACTAACACACTTGAGGCTTCCATGGTGCCTTTGAAAAGGAAAACTCTCATTCTGTCCTTACTCTCTCATGGACAGGTAAATAAATGCCAGGAAAGTCCCCAAGGCAGCAACAAGCTTAGATCATGCAAAGACCAAAGAGGCAAGAAAGCAGGAATCTAGCTGCCAGAAGGCGTAAGTGGGCCTCTTTTGGTCTTCTTAACCATCCCTAAGGTGAACCCTTGCAAATACATTTAAAAGCTCAGAAGAAATTGTATGTGAAATCCATCTTTGGCACTTCTAGTTTGGACTAGGTAAGGCTCTTTGGACAGCATTTGTACTGCTTGGGAAGCAAACAGCACGTTATCATTTGGATACAGAAAGGTTGGGTCAGTTGCTCTAAACTGCACAGAAAATCAGTGGCAGGGCCAAAAACCAAGGCAAGGAATGATGATTACATGTTCTGTTCTCTTGACCCTATGCCTCCATTCCAGTACTGCGAAAGGCAGCTCGCTTAGGCAAACACAGAGAGGGAGGGAGCAAGGAAAAGTAAGATTAGAAACTCTGGAAAAGAGATTGCATAGAGGAAGATGTTGCATACTACCCCAAAAAAACTGACATGGAAACAGCAGTAGTACTCGCAGGCCAAGCCTGTGGAGACAAATTTCTCTCTTGTGCAACATTAGTGAAGGAAAAAGACTAAGTTATTTCAAGAATGGATTCAAGCCAATAAAGCAACACAAATTTGCTGTGTTGTAGCAGAAATTTTTCTTATTCTTCTTATCTTTGACCTTTTACTGGGAAAAAAATAGAGCTGAGCAAAGCTGTACTCTGGTAAGAAAAATATAGCACGTGGCTTCATGAAGCAGAAGAGCCATGGATGTGTTTTATTCAAGGAAGATCATGTGCATTGACCAATGTGTTAGGGAAATTTGATATACTTGATATACTTGGTTTACACAAACACTGAGCCGATGCTAATGCTTGCCCATGGCAGTCCACACAACATGCTGTTCCAACACTACTCAGTCTCTGTGTCAGAGAAATGAGTGTGACATCTAATGAAACAATCCTAAGTCCCTCCAGGGATAAAAAAAAAATCTTTCTTTTGCTTCCAGTACTTCAAAGCATGTGTGAACCCAGTGATGCTCAGAGGCATTCACAGTCCCACTCCCATGCTCAGGGCCAACCTGCAGGAAGCTGCTGGGCAGACACTGAGCTTCGTGACACAGGTGGCACGGGTGGCACAGGTGCATGTTCCTCACCACACCCCAGCTCCCACTGCTGGGCTGGCACACCTCCACTGGGGTGCTGAAGGCAAGGCAGATCAGCTTCCAGGGAGGCAATGGCTCCATGTCCTTCTACAGCCTTGCAGCTCTCTGAGAGGAGAGAGCCAGAGCTTACCTTTGTGACAGGGCTGTGTCTGTGAACAAGCATTTCTACATTTTTTTAAAATCCTTTTCACAGATTGGGTTTATGGGTCTGAAATAACACAAAGTCTGTTTTACTCATGATACCTCAGGTCCTGCTTGGAGGAAGCACAGAAAGAAGACCAGACCTAATTTCATTTTATTTCATCTTGGAAGCTCCTTGAGGAATTCAGAAAGTCTCTGAAAACCCAAAAATACACAGAGAAAGAAAAAGAAAAACCTGCAAAAAAAGAAATTCAGCTTTATTTTTGTTCCCCTAACACATTTGTCAACTGCACAGCAATGTTCACTGATGATATTTCCTCAGGTATCTTATGACTCACTGAGCTACATAAACTGTTTGCTAGTCTCTAGGACCCTAAATGGCTCATATTTAGTTCACCTCAATCCCCTTGAATTCTTCTCCTTATTTACTTTTCCCAACTTCCTTCCATCTCTCACTATGCCCATTGTGACCCCTCAGATAAGCAGGCTTACAGACCACTTTTTGTGCTGTGTCAGGGCAGGTTTTGGGTGCATGTTTCTTTCTACCAACTTGTCCTGGCAGCTGATTTGGTGTATTGTATTGGCTCCATTTGGTTTTCACTCCACCAGAGACCTGAAAGGAACTCTTATTTTAAAGTCCCTCTAAGGGACTTACTGTCCACATCAGTGTAGACAGGATCTTCAGATACATCTCCTGTCCCTAGCACTAGGAGGTTAAAACACTTTGCTGATGTATTGCCATACTTATACTGAGCTCCTCCTTTGTCTTAAATTCCATAAATAATATCCGTGATCTCATGTGTCTAAGGTGTGCTGCAGCTGAAGGACCACTTCAGGGAGCCAACATCTCTTGGACTGAGCCCACCAAACAAAGCTGTGGGCAGCAGCCCCAGGGTACTGGACCCCAGGCTG
Source organism: Phylloscopus collybita (assembly GCA_027886175.1). Taxonomy (NCBI): domain Eukaryota; kingdom Metazoa; phylum Chordata; class Aves; order Passeriformes; family Phylloscopidae; genus Phylloscopus; species Phylloscopus collybita. The sequence continues at coordinate 12,922,944 of JAJNNQ010000075.1, read as the reverse complement.
CCCCCATCTCCTCATGCTTGTCCTCACCTTGAGTCTGTGGCAGTCCAAGGCAGCAGGGAGGGCTTTGATCCAGCACTCCATGTCTTTCCCAGAAATAGCAATGGTGGCCTCCTTCTCCATGCCAAGCAGAAAAGTTCAGCAGCCCCTGATACTGCCAAGGTGGCTTGGTCAGCAGTCAGGGACTCAAGAGCCACAATTCAACCCCTGCAGCTGCTGTGGTTAAACCATCTTCTTAATTACACAGGAAAATGTGCTTGAAATCATGAGTTCCATTGGTTCAGTTCACCCTGCCTGAAACCAGAGTAAACTGGGCAAAACAAAATCATAGTTCAGAGCCAATTTTGCCTATCTGCACCAGCCTTATCAGGATGTGGGGACATTTGGAGACTGTGAATCAAAAGGTTTTCCTGAAACAGAGGGAGTCATAAGCAAGACATTTCTTAAACCACACAGATTTTTTTTTTCAGTTTGTTGTGGTTCATATTAGTTTTTGCTTTTTTACCCCACTCTCTAAGAAGCTACTGCTGATACCTATGTTTAGCAAGCACTGAAGGTTTCTCTATCATATGCACAGATGATTTTTTTTTTTTAAATTTGTCATAGGTAGCTACATCCAGAAATTTAGAACCAAGAACAAACTCCAAGACAGATCAACTCACAACTATAACAACAGTTGCCCTTGCTGTGCAATGATGTTTAAGCCATTCAAAATAATCTTTGCAAATGTAGAATACATTACTTCAGCAGCTGTGCTTGTGAAGATATTGTAGACTTCTTGCTGCAATAAGACTGAAAGTTACTTTCATCATACTGTTTGGAAAAAACAGACAGACGTCAGGGATTACTAATGCTGAGTGAATAAACCAAAGTGAATATTCTGGGGAAGGAGTAAACTGCAGCAGTGCTTGAGATCTGACATGGTGACCCAGGTGATGATAATGATCAGTGTCTTCCTGGAGGAGGAAAAGTTAGAGAGGGTAGAACTGGAGACACCATACAGCTTAAAATTAATAGAGCCTTAAGCTAAACAGAAGGAAACAACCTCATAAGGTTGAAAGGGGAGTTTTTGCTCACCCTGTGCCATGCCTCCTTTCATTGTGCAAGGGTGTTACCAACTTTCATTAGTGACTCTTTTGGCATAAAATTTTTGTCCCATGAAATATGCAGATTTATATGGACAAAATTAAGATTATTAAATTAAAATCCTGGCTGCTTGGCAATGAAATATGGCTAAGGAAAGAAGTCTGAAAGCACACAATAAACAATCAAGTCCCTTGGCAAAAAGAATAAGCAAATAAATGCTTTGTAGCTGGATAAATGTTGTGTTGTGCTAGCTTTCAAGAACATCAGGGGCATAAACTCACAACAGACACAGGAGAGCAAATTATATTCTCTTCTAACTCAGAAGCAACCACATGAAGCTCTGGGTTGGGGTCTCTTCTTTTAAAACATTTATTTTATAGAATTTATTTCACTGAAACATTCACTTCATCTAGAACCCAGGACACGTAGCCACAACTACTAAGCTGTGGAAGGCTTATTGCTTCCTGAGGGTACCAGCACCATCAGGAGCACAGGAGACATCTCAGACTGGTCTGCCCATACCATGAGAACTGTTGTATGTGCCTGGAGAGGAGTAACAGACCTCTTCCAGAGTGAACTGAACGTGGATCTTTTGACATCTACAGTTGTCTCCACCACCAATTCACAGGGACAGGCTCCCATACTGACCCCTTTCCTGCCTGCTGCTGGATCTGTCCTTCCAGACCATACTTCTGTCTTGGGTTATGGAACCAAAAATGTGTATTCTATTTCATCTGCTGAAAGCAGTTGGGGAGATGTTTTTCTTTATCTCTTGTAAGTCTGGGAGGAGGGGGTCAGGTGCCTTTTGATAATGGGCCAGCTGTTAAAACCAGATGGGGCAGTATTTCTTATCTCTTTTCACAATGGGCCATTAAGACTCCCCACGCTGTTCTCCTTCCCAAAGCAGTACATCCCCAAAGCAGTACATCCACATTCCATCATCCCATTGTGAGATGCTCCACCCAGTGGGGGGAGCCAACCATTCCTACCTGGATAAAATCTGAGACACAGGAACACAAGGTGTCTGGCTTCACCTGATTTCCAGAGGAAGACTGGACCCTTCTCACCATCACTGGACCCTGTTCTACAGGATAATTTCTACTCCACCAGAACCACATCTGCCACTCCAGGAGGACTCACTTTTGGACTGCTTCCAACACCCTGACCAACAGAGTGTCAGATTGTAGCTCTGACTCTGTCAGGGTTTTCCAGGATTGTTGTTTGTTTGCTTGTTTGGTTGGGTGGTTTTGTTTTCTACTACGTTTGTATTGTTAATATTCCTAGTAAAGAACTGTTATTCCTATTCCCAAATCTTTGCCTGAAAGCCCTTGATTGCAAAATTATAATTTGGTGGGGGTGAGGGGTTTGCATTCTCCATTCTAAGGGAAACTCCAGCTTTCCCTGGCAGATACCTGGCTGTCCAAACCAAGACAACTTACTGTGGTGGTTCTTTGGGATAGATGATCAAAAGAGGGTAGGAAGAAAATCAAAATCAAGCCAGGTTAATGCATTAAAGCATAATGATAATAATCACTTTGGTGAGTCTCGTGGCAGGCCCTGCTCTCCTGCACCAAAGGGCTGTGTAAAGCTGGAGCTCTCTTATGGAAAGCAACAAGTCACAGTTGCACAATTTTTCTTCTACTTTGCCCACAATTAGGCAATGAGAAACATTAATTTGGCTTTTAACACAGATGTTCCACTCTTCTCTCAGTACTCCTTACTAGTAATGGAAAAAAGGCAGGCCTTTACTAGATTACGGTAGAGACCATCAGCAAACACCTTCATCTTGAGAAACAAGAAAGGGAACAACCACAGACAAGAAGCAAAATTCAACATGGAGGACTAGAGAGCACACAGTTCTTACAGGAACAGACATGTAACAACACCTGCAGAAACACTTACATAAGAAATACAGACACAACTGGAGGCAGTACCAGCACCGGGGCTGTCTTGACAGTTACAAAGGAAGGAATTGGAGAAGCTTTAATTTTTGGTTTGCTTTAATTGCATGCAGACAGAATGAAATCCACACCAGCAATTCTATGTACTTAGTGCTTTCAAGAAGTCAAATTACACAAAGCTGAAAACAATTATGAACCAAATTATTGCAGAGAAAGAACTTAAACAGGAAAAATCTGAGTGATAATTGGGAACTATTTAAACACAATTTACTAAGTGCCCCAAAAGGCACATTCTCACATTGTACAAAAGATGTCAAGTGGAGTTAAAAACAAAAGCAAAGCAAAACAAAACAAAAGCACAAGCTGGCTTAGAGAGGAAATTAAATCAGCTTTTGCAAAAAACTCCACAAACAATCCCACTTCACAATTCACCCAGCAACAAAATATTAAACAAACAAACCCCACATATATCATCATTAATAAGGAAGGAACTGCTGATAACAATTGTGTATCAGATACCAGCAAGGGCAGATAAAAGGAAACAATGGAATACAAAAGAGGTGGGGGAGGTAGCTATTGAAATGATAGCAGGGAGGATCTTTTTTTTTTTTTTTCTATGCATATCAGAGGAAAAAGGCCTCCTAAGAATTATAATTATTCACTGTTAGATGATAAAAGTGGAAGAATCATAGAACTGTAGTTCTAGGAATTTTTTGTTTTGATAAAGCTCATAATATTTTCACAGTGTTCTTAAATCTCCATAAGGAGATTTTGATTTAGAACTGAAGAATGGGGAGAAAGTAATGCAACAGTAGAAATTCAATTTGTTGCATACTAAATGTGTTTAGAAATGCTGACCCAAAGGAACACTGCAATGCCTCTGAGGCAGGCAGCAGTGTCCAGGGGACAGTGTAAGTCAGGGAAGGTGTTGGACTGGACCTTTCCTGGCTGCATGCACAGCCCTGTCCAAACCCCAGACCCCAGGTCAGGCATACAGTGCTCCCAGGGTCTCAGAGGATGCATGTGAGGAGGAAAAGGTCACACTGTCAGCTGTGCAAGGTGATGGAGATGCTCTGTAGGAGATCCCTCTCCTATGTCACAGATTTGCACTCTATGCACCATACCCACAGCAGCACAGACTTTGTTACAAAGCACCTGTGCACACCTCGACAGCCCAAAAGCCAGCACAAGTGTGACCTAACCAAGGCCATACGTGTTGAACACTGAACCCAGGCCTCTGGACTGCATGCCAGTGCCTGGGTAGCAGTGGATCAGGCAGAGATGAACAGCATACATGGGGGCAGCTCAAAGTGGCTTTCACCCTTCATGTCTGTCTCCCCAGCTTGGCAGGACCTGGGACCTTACACAGACCCCCCTGGGTTCTGTAGGCTTTCTGCCAGTTCATTTAGCCTCTAATGCAGCCTGACACCCCACCCTTTAAAGACTATTGCCATCAGTGCTGGTGCCTTACGAGAGGCATCTTTGAAGTCTCTGAAGTCCAGACTCCTATGGTAACTTGATCCATGGCATTTATGATGATTTCCAAGAAGTCAGGCCATGAGAACAGTGGTTTTCAATTGCTGTGACAGATGCTATGTGTTTGGCTCACAGCTGGTTGAATATGAATATGTTACATCCTTTTGAAAGGATTTGGCGGAACAACAGGGAGAAATGCTACCAGTTTGCCTCATCCTGGCAAACATCCCTGCTGTTCTGTGGGTTAGGCAGAGTCATTTGTGGGGAAGGCAGATGGCAGATGACATTTTCTCTGAGGATCCTGGGAAGGGCAGAAAACTGTAGACAGGAGTATGTGGTGAGCAAAGAGAACATCCTCCTTTGGAAAAGCAGGAGCCCTTCAACAGAGCAGAAGGTGGAACATGCAGCAAGGTACTTCTCCCAGGTGCAAATTTTGTAAATTTCTACACAGAAATAAAGACTGGAGAACAAACTCATCGATCTTTAATTTGCAACCACTGTGTTGCACAAGGAGTGATGCCTCTGGTGTTTCCCCAGCAGGGGCTTCTGTGACCTCTTGGGATTTTCTTCTCTTTTTATGACTGATCTCTTCTGTGAGCTCTCTCATCTCAGCCTTGTAGCCTGCCAAGGTGGCTGCAACATTTTCCAGAGAAGGACAAAGATGTGTGGGAGCTAAGTAGTTGGGCCTCTCTTTGGAAACTGTTCAGACACACTTCCAGGTTTAAGTTCTATATAGGCATACAGTTATTTCTCACTCCAAGAATCATTTCAAGGAACACTACTAATGAAAACTTATTACTTTAAAATATCCCTTGCACTGCTTAATAAAATTTTAGCTGTGAGACTTTCTCTACTAAAAAGTTTAGAAAAAAATAAGGATTTTAATGTCCTCAATTAATCTTCTAAGGTGAGAAACAAAAAGGAATTGCTTTGAGCCTCTGCACTAAGAAAAAAAACCTCATGAGCTGCTGCCTGATTTTTCATATAATGTTTTTCCAACACATTATGTTTACTGGTGCATTTGAACACAACAGGTCAAAAATAGACTGAGCTGTATATGTGAAACAGATTAACAAGTATATGAAAAGACGTCAACTTAATATTTATATCTTTGGCCTAGAGCTACTTAATATTTTGCAACTTTAATACCTTTTACACATGTATTTTAACTTTTACCTCATTGAAAAGAGAGATTTTAATTAAACATTTAAAGATTATTTAAGAACTGTTTTAAGTGTTAAGTACTTAAAAATCTTCCAAGGTTTAACATGTAAAGTTTCATTTATACTAGAAATCCGTATTACCTTGAGATGAAGGTACCACTTAAAATATAGGATAAAACCATATTTTGTAAAACACTTGCCAGTTAAGTGGGTTTAAAAGAAGTTCTTTAACAAGCTTTGAAACTTGCAAATTAAACCAGCACCAGCAAAAACACTACAGGACAGTCAATGGCCTATCTGAAGATAGGAATTAAAATGCCCAAAGCTATTTTGCCCTTTTCCCCCTTCCCTCCCTCCTTCGCAGAAACATTTTTCTCCACCTCTGGGACCTCAGACCAAGGCTATCTCACCAAAATAAAAAACAATTTTTATGTTGTTCAATAATTTGTAATACCAAAAGTCCCATCAAGAGACAAAGATTACTTGCTTTGTTTGTTTCTTACTGAAAGCTCCCTATCTGGTAGATCATGAACCACAAAGCTCACTGAGCATTAATCACTACTATTTTGCAGGCACTCTTAGAGATCCATCTTTGTTTTCTCATTTCCTTTTATATGTCCTACACTCATGCATTTTGAAATAAACTTAAGCTAATGGAGAAAGGAATTACTATTCCAGCAAGCAGAAATTATAGAGAAATGCAACAAGTAAGAACCTTTATACCTATAATTCATAGATGAGAGACATAATATTTACGTGCAAAGATCAAGGTTGTTTTCAACTATACATTACCATTCCTGGAAAATCAATCTACATTGTTTTTAGCAGAGGTTAGGAACTGGAGTAATGATTAAGTGATTTGCCAAGGACATGGTTAGACAGACATGGAAAATGGGAAACAGTGGTTTCTTTCCAAAGGGAACACACAATTTATAGTCATGCTATGTAGAAGAGTTTGGTCTTATAATCCATGGTGTAAGAGATCAAACAGATTTTAATACAAAGCTTCCTATTACCAGAGCAACAGGAATTATCTTAGACTTCAGTCAGGTCTAGGACCTACTCTGAGGCTGCAGTAGGACATGGCAGGCAACCCAAAAAATGAAAGTTTGTAAATGCTTTTTCCTACACATCAATGTACTTCTCCCTCCAAACAAAAACCCAGTGTTGAAAAATACTTTACAGCTTTAAACATATGATCAAATGCCCTCAAAAGTTGAAGGTATTTAAGTATAAAGATGTCAGCTAAATACATATTTAAGTATCCTGTTGGATTACACACACATACAAATTTGATATGACTGAACCCACATTCCAATTACTGGAATATGTTTAAAGCCAAGACTGTTGATACAACATATCCATTGTACAATACCCCAGTATTTTGCCAAGGAGTAGTTTTGTGAAGGGTTAGTGTCTATAAAAATGATTTAGGAAAGAGTAGAAATGATGAGAAGGGCATTCTAGAGTCTGGCATTTCTAGAAAAACACTTTTTAATTTCACTATAATTAGAGCTACTTAAGGTCATGTTTCCTCCTCTATTTTCAGCTGAGAAATCTGTCCAGGCAGCTTTCATACTACAGACTTTTTCCCTGCTGCCCCTCAGTTCTGGCTTTCAGAGGCTCTGGGGGCAGCTCAGGTGCCAGCAGTTGGTAGATGTGCCATGCTCATCCCGTGAGCTGGGATGTACTGGGGAGCTGCATCGATGGCTTTGGCACATTCAGAGCACCCAGGAGTCACTGGGTGTGCCACAGCCAGTCTGTCTCTCACTGCATCATCTTCCCTGGAAATTAACAGTATCAGATGAATAACATTACAGGTTCTTCCTCTTGATTCAACCAGCCTTTGAGACTCTGGAGTTTTGAATAACTGACCAGGCCAGAAAGAAAAAAACTAATTTAATATTATTCAATCTGTTTTGCTGTCCCAGTCAGAAACCATCTATTCTTGCAAAAAAATATACTGTATGACATTAAATACTCATCTTTCCTAGAAAGGTCTGGAGCACTGAAATTCCTTTTGGTTTGAAAGGAACTTCTTGGGACTGTTTTACACTTATAAATGTACTAATTTGTACAGCTTGGGTAACCAGGACAATGCCAAGTTTAAACCACAAGCAAGACCCAGTGTAAAAGTAATATTTTCCCCTCAATAAATTTATTTGCAAATGGCTTGACAGTGTTCCAACTAGATAGGAAGAAAAAAAAAAAATTCACAGTGGAAAGTCATGATCTAGAGATGATCCAGCATAAGATCAGGATGAAAGGCAGGAAGAGATTAAGCACCTTTCAAAGGGAAATACTGCATTTTACATTGCAAATAGAGGGCATCAAAGAAAACACAGTTGAATCAGATAATAGCAGGAGCTTTTTCATTCAAATGTTAAAAACATTTTGAAGAGGAGATCCTGCATACAGTGACACTTGCAGGGAAGTGCTGCAAAAATGGCTTCTTCTGTTCTTTCAGCCTTGAAAATATACCCTCTGAAAAAGCAAAAAGAGTAAACAGAAAAAATGGCATTGCCTAAAATGGGCTTGTGAGTATACAGTGAGATTCAGTTCCAATGAGAACAGGGGATTTCTGCAAAGGCAAGAATAAGATAATCTAACGAGGATTTTCCATTAATAGGGTCAGGTGTGTTGGAAGATGCAGAAACTGCATTTCTATGAAGTTTACATCTTCTCAAGGCTGGTTGTTTCCTTTCACAAAAGTGGCATATACAGGACTTACAAAAGTGCATAGAAGTCAAAATATACACCCACTATTGGCATCTTCTACTTTCTCCTGACTAGCAGGTCTACTGATGCATCTGTGAAGGTCCCCTCCAAAGAGAGCACTGGGCAGACAATCACTTGTATTTACTGCGCCTCTCAGGCCCAGAATTTTACCCAATGATTATATGAGTTGAAATAAATCCATGGAGACAAAGGTTGTTGAAGGTAGGAGATCACACAAATGATGCAATCACATAATTGGGTCAGAAATATGTGTCACTCCTGAGAAGAGTGTGTTTTTCACACACAGAGCATTCCCAGCAGTTGCATTAAACAAATACCTGGACTTTGGGAGCTGCTGAAGTGCTTTGCTGAATAGAGCTGTGCAGTGTCAGGACATTATTTTCAGGCCTACAAGCAAGTAAGGAATCTCACTGGAGTCTAGAGAAACAGGCAGCACCATTAAAAATCAAGTCATGGCTAATAGAGCAAGTAGGTATTCATGCCACTGCCTTAAAATGATTATTTCAACACATGCAAAGTCCTCATGCTTTGGACTGAAGCACTCTTAAGCAAGAGAGAGAAACAGAATCATAGAATGGTTTGAGTTGGAAGGGAATTTTAGAGATCATCCCTGTGCAATGAACAGGGACAGACCTTGCTAGAAGAAAGCACAGCAAAACAGAAAGTCTCTTAGCTCTGGCCCACTGCAACTGGTAACACAGATCTGTCAAGAAATCCTCTACAGACACCCTCATTTCCACTTTTCATGAGCACCAGTGGAGGTTCATTTTGTTAACACCTGACAGCCCCTCATCTGAGCCCCCAGTCACTGTTTTTGGGAGCAGCCCTGGGATGAAGTGCCAGGGGATGGGCTGAGCTGAGAAGACACATGTGCCTAAGTGGTAAAGATCTACTTTTGGGTGGCAATGCATTGTTTAACACTCAGCTGCCTCATAGCACTATAGGGCAAGCCTGCACCAATATGGGTAACCAGATGAGTTTGAAGCATCAGTAAAGGTGATCTAAAACAATCAGGTTTCTTTGTGATTTAAGCAGATAAGGGCTGTGAAGGATCATCTCACATAATTCAATCTGTCTCAAATGAAAATATCTTTAGACCTCATTAGACCATCTCAGTCACTCTATCACTAATTACCACTTTTTTGTGTATGTGTGTGTTTTGGGGTTTGGTGGTTTTTTGTGGTGTTTTTGGTTTTTGGTTTTTGGGGTTTTTTTTAAACTAGGCATATTCTGTGCTCCTTCCTAACCCATTTCCAAGTAAAATGAGCCACATAAGGAGAACTCTAGCTTGTAAACACTAGTGAAATAAACTGTTCCTTCTCCTCCTGGAGCAGGTTAGAGGGAAGCAATTCTGCAGGCACTGAGGAAACAATAACCCTTGCCAGGAGAGGAGACAATAACTTCTTCAGCCAGCTCAGTGCAGCTGAGAGTCTGTATCCAAAACCCAGGAATAGCACATGATCTGCCTCTGCCATACCAAGAAATTTAACATTGGGCTGGAGGTGGTGGCTTGTTAAACCACTCTAGGAAGTCCCACAAGACTATATCCTTAGGCAAAAGCTAACACTAAATTATGTGGGGATGGACTGAGTGGCTGCTGAAGAATTATTATCTTTGTGCAAGCTTTATTTGCTAGTGTACATTTAATTATGAGGGTGGAAAATACAGTCCTCTCTATGGCATCCATATTATGAAACTAGAATTAAGCAAGGGTACCCAGGGCATAAGTGCAGGCATGTGCTCACATAAATCTAAATCTGTAAGATAAATACAAATATTAAATGAGCCTCTTTTTCAGGAATCAGTTGCAACAGCTTCTTTTCTTATTTAGAAGAGATGTGCTTACAGATTAAACAAAAAACCCAAACAACCCCTCCCCCCAAAAAACCAAAACACAACCAAAAAACTAACTAAAAAAATATTTTGGAAAGGAGTGGGTGGATTATTTAAATTCCAGTGAGGAAAATGAGCTTGTTAGGATAAGAATGATGTTGACACAGAAGGGATAAGAAGGATAAGAAGATATAATCTGACCATGAACACATTAAGGCTTGCCATTTTTTTATCATTACAGTTCTGGATTTAGCTTTCATTTAGAGCAGAGAGACCATCAGCTTAATTCAATCACTTGTTGCAGGTTTTACTAGAGTTTTCCTAGACCAGCTGCCTTCAGCATCCAGTTGGGATGCAGTGATCTCAAAAACTCACTACTGAAAGTATTTGTACACTCTTTTGAGTGAAATGCAGAAATGTAACCTTCAAGACTGTGAAGTTTGGGATACTTCTTCTTCTGTCAGGTAATACTTATGAAAAAAACAAAGCTCAAAAACCGCATCCCTCGTGTGAAATACACAGTGCATACTTGATGCTGAAATTTTGGGTGGGATTTTCCATGGACCTCTGTATCTTCAAATGTTGTAACAGTAGTGCAGCCTAGAAACTTCAAATCCTTTTCAAGCCCTTGTGGTATGTGCTCAATTATCTTACAAATGACAAGCCTTGAAGAATTTACCCTCATGAATACCCAACAGCCTTTACAAATTCCAGGGCAGAGAGAGAAGAGCTGAGGCTCTCAGCCCTTCTCTGCCAGTCACACGGTGTAGGAAATCCAGCATCTCCAGTGGACCACGCTGGGATCCTCGATGCACCCCACAAGCAGCCACGGTGGCTGGGTGTGAATAGCACAGCTGGGTGTGGTGCTCTCCCCTTTAGTTATACAGCAGGAAAGAGACATTCAGCGCTAGCCCCACTACAGGCAGAAGCAAAGGGGCTATTTCTCCTCTTGCCCTTCCTCATTTTTACCTCTCCCCTTTCTTACTCCCTCATAAACCTGCTCAAGATTGCTGCCACTTTTGCTTCTCATGCACAATGAAACGCTGTTGAAAAGGAAGCAATTGCCCATGTGGAAACAGAATTTTCCTGAGGGGCTCTACAAAGGCCACAAAATGAAGGAAATGTAAAACCTTTTCTACAGCTTCAGCACAACGATGAAAACAAGCACATCAAAGCCCTCAGAATCATGTACTTCTCCAGCGAGGAAGACAGTATCTTTGGAATTTGTGTTGATGACATTTTTTTAATGCACAGCTGGAGGGTTCTGAGACAGACTGATGATGAGAGCCTGACTAGATCAGAGCAGAAAGGGAGAAGCCCATAAAGGACAGCAAACAGGGAGGAGGAGTATGGAGGGAAGAAAGATGAAGTAATGGGCAGATCGTCAGGCAATACCCCAACCTTGGAAAAGAGATGTGGACAGCATCAGATAATGGCCAAGGGGAGTGATATGTAATGAGACTGACTCATGCAAAAGCTCAGGAAACTATCTAAACTTTTTTCTTCCTTAACAGATTGAACTTTTCTCTATGAATACTCCAAAGATAAAGTTTAAAATGGAATTGACTGCATCAGATTTCAGGTTACAACCGGAAGAACAGCTCATGATTTTGACCACAGGAGGGCTCCAAGGTTTCATGAATGCATATGGAAACCTTCTGAGAAAGGTTAGACTTAGGTGATGAGGCAGAGAAGGTGAAAGCCTTTTGAGAAAGGTTAGAATTAGACGATGAGATACAGCAGGTGAAAGCCATGGAGGTGCACTCTTAGTTCAATGTGGATGTCTACAAGCCCAGCTGAGCATGTTGCATATAATGGCTTTTTTCTTAAACAAATAAGAGAAAGAAAAAGAACTATTTTTGTGCAAACTTTTTTCTTTATTGCCTTAAAAAGATCATGATAAAAATGTCAGTTGTTAGATTCTCAAACAGCAGTGTTTCTTCTGGTGTTACCAGTAAGGAGAATCTTAGAATTTATTTTTTTTCTAACAAATAATGTTTGGGGATTCAATGTTCATTACATGGGAAAAGACTTCACATCTGCCCCAGCTGCAGCCCACACAGGTTAGATACAGCCCAGGAGAAGATAAGACATCATCTGTGACCTGCTTCCTACTGTCTTTTTCTCTGGACTCTGCAGAGTGTACCACAGTAAGTGTACCACAATCTTGAGTCCAGCGAGGGGCCTGTGGCCACAGGGAAGCACAGACAACTCTTCATGTGGCACTGGAGTGAAGGAAGAAGAGGAGGATGTAGTTACTGCCAACCCACACCATGTCCATGCACCCGAAACACATCCCAAAGCCAACTAGAAACATGGAAACAGCTACAAGTACAAATGACAATGTGCATCCAGCAGAGAGCAGGTGAAACTACAGACATCAGCAATGTCCTAGAGATGTTGTTAGGTGAAAATGGGCCAATGAGCAGCAGTGATCTGTCACAGTCAGTGCTGAGATAGAACCTGAACTCTGGCTCATCTGGATTGGGTTGAACTTTGTAGTCCCAGAAAAGAAAATACTGACATTGTGAATAGCTAATTTTCTTTGTTGTTAGTAATGGTCTAGTCAGTCATGGCCTGTGTGGAGAAGTTCTGGTTGATTCATCAGAGCTTTGGCATTCTACCCTCAGTGACATTAAATGCCTTCAGACAAAGACATGTACCTGAGTAAAGGCCACTAGATTAAATACTCTGAAGAGGGTTTTTAATCTGCAAAACTGGCCCTGGGTTTTAACTGCACTGGAAAAGAAAATGGGGATATATCAGGATCTTCCACATCCTCTTTTCTTCAGAAGAAGTGTCTGAGACTTGACAGAGCTAAGAGCTGGTAGGCTAACACTGAAGCTATTTGGAGATGATTAACAGATCAAAGCTGAAATAAAACAGGGAGGTCAGCAGAAAAAAAATTGCTGTGCAAGGAGATAAGAGAAGTTTCCCACTTCAGGCGACAGAAGAGGTTGAACAGGTTGAAGGTCCAGGAGATGCTTCTAGAAGGGGACTGGGGCTGGAGATTTATTTGGTGAGGGTACAAAGTTCCTGTTCCCTCTTCATCCAGCCTCTTCAGTCCTCCACGTAGAAAAGAAGAAATAATTCCCTACTTACTGCACATAGCCAGGGAAAAGAAAACTGAGGAAAATATTCCCTGAAAAGGATTTAATCCTTTTCTGTTGACCATTTATGATTTCAAATAATCCCACCTCTTTTCTAGTAAATTCCAGTTTTAGGGTCAATCAGTTACAGCTGTGCTAATCCACAGTTACTAACTTCTTTGCCTGCTGATGAACCCTGCAGATGAAACCTGGGTGACCTCCATCTGCCTTTCCCTACCGTGTTTAGAAAACAACAGATAAGGTAACGCAGTAAGGCAAGGCTCCACCACAACTGTGCATACCATGGATGCTGTAAGGGCAGGGATTTTCCTTTGTGAGGGCAAGTCTGAGTAAGTTACATCCCAAACTTTTGGCTTGTAAAGGGAAAGAAACTTGTGGTTTTTTTACCACAGCTGACTCCAGCAATGCTGCTTTTTATGTCAACATACATTTAGTAAATGTTAGTTTGTACTCTGTAGTGACAGGCTGTTTGCAGTAACCTTGGGAATACCGCTCTTATCTCGTATTTACACAACAAGTGCAAAGAAACGAGATTAGATATTTTTCCACAATGTTTCAAAAACCCTTTTTTTCTCCTCTCTTGAACAAGGGCTGAACTTTAAACATTTCAAACACATTTCCCTCATTTGGAAGATGTACAGTTAACGTGGTATTAATCATTTACTGGCATTCTGGTCAGGTTATACTTATAATTTCATGACTATACCATGTCTCTTAGGTCAAGTGCAACAGTGGTCTGAGACTGCAGTAAGGGAAATTGAAACTAGTCAAAAACCAACCTGGACTAGGACCACAGACAGGATGTATAGACAAGTACTGTGGCATCCCCCTGGGATACAGAAGGACTTTGGTAAGGAACCAGGCCTACCAAAAGCATTTTGATGCATGGGACTGATAGAAAACCAACTCAGTATTATTTATTGCTCCCAAAGAAGGAGGTTTTGCTTCTCTTACCCTGTATTCAAATTTTGTGTCAGCCACATGATTTTGCTTTACAAAACTTACCTTGTGCTCTCCTGCCAGTGATAGCACTACCACAAATTATTTCAAAATGTCACATATTAAGCCCTGCACAGAAGCGCTGTGACCAGCTTTACAGGCCACACTATATGCATGCCCTTAAACAGACTATCCAACCTCTCCATGCCACAGTTTCATCCATGCCTGTGGTAACAGCAGCCTCCCAGATGTGTTGTGAAATTTCATTTGTCTCTCTGTGCCAAACCAGCAGAATAAACCTGGCTGCCTTAAGTGCCAAACTCATTGGAAGAGCACCGTGCTGGAGCAGGGAGGAAGTGGCAGCTCTGCAACACCCACAGCCTCCCCTGACTGGGAAAGCCCAGTTGTATCCCTCTCTTACAAGGCAGAGCAAGTGGATTTGCCTCTCTGTTGGTAGGGGCTTGCAGTTTATTTTTTAAAAAAGCTTATAAAGAGGGAATTTTCTCAATTGCATTGCAAGTTGTATCTCCTCTGTCTCTTGCAGAAAGGAGCCAAGGTAATCTGCACAAAAGTGTAATACAAATTTAAAGGTAATTAAAGATGTTTGATGTGACACTGAAGGGAAGGATTGCTGGAACACCTGTTCCTGCTGCTACAATTTTTTTCTTTCAGGTCAGGTCCTGCACTCTGTCCTCACTGTCCAAGAGGGACACTGCCCAAGTTCCTGTTCCCTCCTGCAACTAGCAACACCTTCAGAGGGAACCTCCTTCAGCTTTCTTGAAAAGGTACTTGCTTCCTGGATGTGTGCAGGAATTAGAGAGCTGTTTCACCTGTTGTGCCTGACAAACTGATGTATAGGAAGATACCAAATGCAAGGGAAACAGGGACTTCATAAACCGTGCCATACATGTGCATTTTCATTTGTAAAGTCTTAAAATCTTCACACATTCAGCTGACTCTTTGCATATAAAGCACTGAGAAGCAAGGGATCATGGCAGAACTGCTATGGAGCAGCCTCCAGGGACACTGCAAGATTGGCCTAATTACACATGGTTATTACTCACACTAAATCCCTGTGAACTCTGGAAAAACCTTCACAAGATGGCACAGACCTGACAATTAAATCTTTTCATTTTCTTGTTCACTTGGGGATGTAATTGCTTTATAACACAATGCAAGCTGATCTTCTGTTACCAAAACAGAACCAGTGCTCAAAAAGTGCAGAAACTGTTGAATATTGTGCCTAACCCCAAAAAGAGGCTAAAGGTTGGACATGGAGAAGAGGGAAACAGCAAGTAGAAAGTCTATCTAATCAAGGTGTTAGCTGACCAGGACAGAACATAATCATAAGTCATTAAGTACTCTGGTACTGTCAGCACAGGATGGGGACTTTTGCTATAATTTCACCATCACAACCATTCTGTTGGTCAGGTTACTTGACCTGCTTTCAGTGCTTATCTATTAAGAATATGTGACTGTGGAAAAGGGGCTAAAAAAAGTAACAGTTTCCTGTAGCAGGGTTATTCCAGTTGCATAACTACCTCTGAAGGATTTTTCCCAGAGCAAAAGGACTTTGCTAGGTGTGCTGGACACCACGGCTTTTGGTGTTGTGGCAGTTGCTCAACTGAACTGCCTGTAACCCATTGAACATGCCTCAAATTTGTGTCACCAAGTGCAAACAGTAATTACCCAAATCCCCAAAAATAGTGTTTGCTCGAGAGAAAAAATTCAGAGCTTGTTCTCCTCAGTGGACCTCTTACTGAGGCCAGAGAAATATCAAGAAAAGGCAACATGTCACAGAAATAAGTGATATTTCATATTTTCAAAATGGTCTAACAGGATTGGAAGGCAGAAGGGTTCCTTCCCGCTGACCTAAGCTAACATTCACCTTGAAGTTTACTAAAGGCAAATTAGAAGTTTCCTTTACAATATCTGATGTTCCTGCAGAGCTCATGTTGCTCAGAGGGATTTACAAGCTTTGCATTAGAGCTTTTGTGTTGATAAGGCATCTTTCAATGGGAAAAGTACCCCATACCACGTGCAGAAGTCACCACAAATATTTCTCAGAACAGTTATTTCTGCTAATGCAGTAAAATAAAACAGCAATACCATGCAAAAGCACGGAACCAATGGCTGAAGAGAAGTAGGTAGGACAGAAGTAAATTACTAGTATTTACTGTCACAGTAAGAAACTCCGTGAAAAAAATTATGTTTCCTTACGCATTAATCACCACTCTTTAGTGAAACCAAGAGTTAAACTGTCTCTCCCAACCATCTTCAATCACTAATTACATTTCAGAAGCAAACTTCTCTGAACACAAGATTATTTTTTCAGAGCTTAAATGTTCCTTTGGTATAAATTTCATGTTATTTTGGGAGAAAATAAAAGAATTACATAATTTGTTCAATTTGATTAGAAACCCAAACAAACAGAGCAACAGATTAATGTCAAAGCAAAACAGCAGTGGTGGTCTTTAGTTTAGTTTATGAACCACCACATTAAATCATCGCTAAAGTTCATGTTGAAGGAATTAGGTCTTAAGAGAAAGCTCTTTTAAATCCAAAGGAAATACCCTTTGTAGTACATATAAGAACATGAAGTTTATCATGGCAAGAAGCCCTGCTGAAACCTTACAGGAAAATATTTCTGTGCTACCAGACAACCACAAGAGACAATTTTTAAGTTGCAAGAATAGGATGTTTCCCGTAGCTTTGTGCAGTTATTAGAATTTCCATCCTAACATTTTGGATGTATTATAAAGTATTCAAGTTTTGTGCTTTGCTAAATTAAACAGAATTTGGCACCTAGAATAAGAATTTTTTGTCTGGGCACAAGAACTTTATTATATATGTTAACATGATTAATTCCAGTTTACCACTTCCTCTTAGATGGATGCTACAAGGATGCAATCAGCTGTTGTGCTAGATTAATTTTACTTAGGAGACTCTGGCTACTCATTTGTTTACATGGCTGAGATGCTTTCCAGCCCCTCCCTCCTCCCTTCAGCAGTTGCAATTCTCAAGGAGAAAATAGACACAAAAAACTTCTGTAGAGAGAGGGAAATCTGTAAGCCCAAATGAAGGGTTTACAATAGTGTCATTAGTGGGTTCAGCCTTAAAGGCACGCTAAACAGTAATTTCTCTTTTACATCATCTAGGTACACTAACACTAATGCTCCATAACATATGTCTTCTATAAAAGCTGTCCAAGCCAAATCAGGCCAGACACCAGCACGCAACAGTATCTATTCCACTGTCTCAGGACTCTGCCCTCAGTGACACCTGAAGGGGCTAGCCAGGATTAGGAGACTGTTACTGCAGTGAAGTAGCAAACAGAGACTTGATTCACTTGACCAATTTAGATGGCTCTAAATCACATGCACTGTATAGACTTCATTGTACCACAAGTTATATGTGTGCAATCAGACCTAGGGGTTCCTTTGAGAAAAACGGCTGGCAGTAAGCCTCAGACTAGGGGAACACATCTCAGACTCTGTCAATTAGAACAAGATGATAAAAATCAGATTTTCTCCTCCCAGCTAAAAACCCACTGCTCCATGTTTAGCAGTGTTACCTCCTTCAACATCTGTCTTATTTCAATTTCCCCCAAAGTCAAAGCAAAGGACCATGGAGCAAGTATCCCCAGGAACCAGCCCAGCACAGCTGTGGTAGAGAAGAGGTGTAACACAGCCCTACCAGTGATAACAGATATTATTACCTTGAATTCTTTCCACAGTTCTGGAGCAGGGTTAAGTGGCCTCAGGCATGGGGTACCCCTGCTAGATCATGACAGCAAGTATCCTCCCCTCCCAGCTCTCTCCCTATAGAAAAACCTAACCAGTAATGATTGCTGTGGGTGTCTATTTTTTGGCCTCACTGCTGAGTACCAGGGCACAGCACCTGGGCCCCTGGCAGTCCTCTTACCAGCAAACCTAAGCTCTTGTGAAGGGCTCTGCCTATAAGAGATCTGTCAGCACTCAGCTGCCTGCAAGCCCCTCTGAATATCCCTGTGAAAGGAAATCAAAACACATTAAAAAAACTGAAGGCGTGGTTTATTATATTTAAGATGCTATTTGTCTATAGTGTTTAAATATGTCTGTCACACAGTTATCAGTAAATGAGTGTAATTTTACATGTTCAGTATTTTGATACACAGTACAGGACTACAAGTGTGGTAAAGGAGCATGAGAAATTAATATTTCCTTGATGTACGCATCAAACCTTGCAGCACCACTTAAAAGCTCAGAGTAAGGACTCAAAATGCAGTATTACAAGCACTACTAAATCAACCAAGAGACATACCTACATTAAACATTAGAGAAACAAAACAAATGACACAAAGGTTTAATGTTTAAGATTTGATACAGGATTAAAATACTAATATTTTTAATGTCCTGGCTTCAAATTAATAAATATAAAAACAATATAAAAATATACACCAGTTGATAAAAGGATGCACTGAGTAAGGTTAGAAAGCTAAATTTCACTTTCAAATGTATGCAGGTATGTCTTTAGGGAGAGGATTTCTGTGTAGCTGCGACTGGTCTTTCGGAAGAAGTCCAAGCTGGTGAGCTGCTCGATGTCACGGACACGTGCAGTGTGCATCTTAAGAAGATCTTCAACCCACTTTGATTCATCCTCTGAGCTCTGGGAGAAAAAAAAAAAAAAAAAAAAAAAAGGTTTTATAACAAGCCTTGTCAAAAACCATCTCCAAAAGTAAATGCAACTTGTCTACAATGCAACTTGTCTACATATTTGTTGCAGATTTGAAGAATCTCTGTGCCTTATTCAAGAATGAATAAATTAAATGCATTCCAAGGAAATAAATTTGACATTTAAGATGCAAGATGAATCTACAGTTCTATTTCAGTACCCATTTTATGATGGGGTTAATACAAAGAGCATAATCATCCACAAAAAGATAGCCTCAAGTTGCAGATGTTTCAGAAGAACAGCCATAGGTTTTTAGAAAATCCACTGGTCACTCCATGTTTTTTAATCTCACAGAAAGAACTCCATAGTAAGTACTTTTGAATTACTAAAGCCCAAACTCTGTTTGGCTTTGAATTCTACACCTACACATTATTCTCAATTGACCATTACATCATCTAACACAGTAATATTTTAATCTTGCCATTTTACTTTTAGGGGACCTCTACAATTCATTACAGTTGGGACAATGGTTTTACGTATTATTCAGTAATAGAAAAAATAATTTCACCAAGCATTTCCTGTTACAAAGAAAAAAAATAATCAGGAAGGTTATGCTGCCAGAGTGATTTGAGTCAAGTTATATTCTCTTAGGGGACAGCTGCTGCCTCATGCCTTGCGCCAGCACCAGCACATGTTGGAACCATCCACAAACTAAGATAACTCGCAAACACATCAGAAAATAAGCCCTGCAAAACACTGCAGTGACTGGCTGTTTGTGTGCCTTAACCAGCAGAGCAACATGTGCCACAAGCATTGCACCCAGGCCTGGGGGATGGCACAACGGGGAGCAGGCGTGGGAGAAGGACAAAGCAAACAGGACTTTTCCCCCTTTGGCCCCTCTGGCTGGTACCTCCACACCACTGCTAGGGAAGAAAGGAACGGTGGGTTGTATCTTGGGCATTTAGACTTCATGTGTGTGACTTGGAAATTGTGCTGATAAAAATCTATTCCTGGGCCTATTCCTGGGAATGAACCCTCTCCTGACTGTCTCAGCAATGTCCTCCTACCAAATGATCCTCTCATGGATCAAGACTAAACTCCAGCAATGCCAGAGCCTATCCAGTGCAAGTTGAGCCACAGAGCAGGAAGTGGGTCACCCAACAAAAGCCAGCAGGGTGAGCGTGATCATTTGCACGGGGAGGACACAAAGTCCCAGACAGATCACAGCTGGCTGCTCTAAAGCAAACGTCCATGACCCAGTCAGCACCTGTCTGGTTCAAAGCTCTCAGCCCCCAACCAGCTTTCCTGTCCATATCACTAACAACCTGAGGAGAAAAACCAGGTCTGGAACAAGAAAAGAAAGATGCAAATTAAGAGGGAAGAGGAGAGAGTGTGTCCTGCTCACTTCCCTGTGCCTGCAGTGCCATGCTCTGGGGATGCCACCTGGCAGCAAGTGGCCACAGGAAGCCCCTGCTCAGCCCTCAGCCTGGCAGTCAGGAGTCTGCAAACACACCTCAACAGGGTTGTTAGTGCAAATGCAGCCACTGTGACATTTTTTGCTTTCTTCAAGCCTTTCTTCTGAGCAGGAAATCTGCAGAGCTCAAAAGGATGTTACAAGTGAGCTACAAAGCTCATTTTTATTTTTAATACAAGCAGTTTGCAAAAGATCTGCAACATGAATACATCACAGGGTGGAGAGGCTTATTTAGCCTAGTCCAGCAGGACAGCATTTGCATGACTCCAGAATATCAATCAACTCATCTATGTTTTATTTTTTCCAGTCCACAAGTGGCCCATGAAGCCTCAGGCCCAGCAGCAAGGATTTTAAATATAGTGATCAACTAACACAGTATTATATTACTATGTAACAATGAATGAAGTGTATACATTTAAAATCACAGTTTTCTCCAGCTTTGGTGCTTAGTCTCACCTCAAAAATAAGGAGAACTTTAGAAAGAAAAAGTTACAATTGAAAACATGGAGATAAATAGGAATAGGTGATCAATTAGGAGGCTAACCCAAAATCCAGTGGAAAAAATAGCAGATATTCTGCACAAGAATCTCTCTGAATATCAATTGGGAAGCTGAACACAATGCATGTGGACAGGTTGGTGAAGAACTCACAAAAAGAAATTCAAATGTTTTGCCGAAAGAGAAAGCAGTGGCCTGGAGGAATTTTCTAGCAGTTTCTAGGGTTCCTTCAACTTCAGTCTTGGAAAGGATTTTTTGTAGTATTTTCACACTCGCTTCTTGTGCCAAGGTTTTGCTAATTGCTAGCAAAAACCCAACAGCTGGGAACTCCTGTCAGTGCAGAGGAAGACTGGAATAGCACAGTGGAGGATGCAGATGGAGGAGCTCCCAGGATAGCATGAAACTGGGTTATCCAAATTGACAGACAGAAGAGAAGAACCTGAGTGTACCAGTTGTGCACAAGTGTGAGCCACCACTATAATACAGCTATGGAAAAAGCAAATTATAGGTAGTATCAGAGGAGTTTGTGTCCAGTGGAAAGAAAATAATTTTCGATTTGAGATCTAAGCTGCAGTACTTAAATCTCCCTCGTGATTCAGGTGAAAAAAAAAAAAAAAAAAGATTGGACTTGATGAGATGCATAGAAAGTCTACCAACAGTCTCATTCTCTCTTACAATAGCAAAAAAGATCCTGGGTCTTCCATGAATAGAGAGAAGTTATTTGCCTTGAGAATCATCATAAATCATCTCTAGGGTAAATCCCAGAGAAGGGCTATTTAAGACATAGAAAAATGTTGACACAGGAATAAATGGGCATAACCTCACCATGAATAAACACAGTTTAGAAAATGAACAAATTCAGATGAGAAGAGTAGTGGTGTTCTTCAACAGCTGTGTGAAGAGAATGTGTGTACAGCTAGAGCAGAGGGAAAGCTAATATTTCTTCAAATCTTAAAAGAAAATGGTGGAGAGGTTAAGGTAAAATTCCTATATTATCCCATGCATTTCATCCATAAAGTATGGTGAGGTTTTAGCAATCACTTCTTTCAACAAATAAGATGGAACACCATGTGCAAAAGTAAGGCTGATGATGGATTTCAATGGCAAAAATTTGCCCAACTGTATTTTCATTCAAGAGCAACATTTAAATATTTTGGAGTGGTTCTTTGCTATATAAAAGGTATGGACTAATATCTGCTAATGACCTTGCAGAAGCACTGAAGTTCTCTCAAACTGTAGCATGACCTACAGAGAAAAGAAGCCAGGTTTGAAATGTAAGAGATCAAAGACTAAAAGAGACCATTATTTTAAAGAGCTCATAAAAAAGATTTCAGCAGGTTAAGAGAACTATCACACACAATATAAGGAGGGAAAAATAAATTACTTTGTCATAAAATTACATATGGGCAGAGTAACAAGGGCAGAGACACCAAATAGTAATTTCCAGATCACTAACTGGATCTTGATTCAGAGAAAAGCAGTCCAGGGAAAAGCCACAATGCAATATATGTAGGACTTTCTGAGACTTCTGATGGAAGACATCTCTGCCCAAAACAGCTGAGATCCAAACAGGGGAAAGCCAGACCTGCTCAAGAGGGAGGGATACTGCTCCAAAAGCACGGGTTTAAAAAGTGGGCCCTGAAAGCAAGCAATGTTTGATGAATGAAAAAGAAACAGTGTTCAAGGTCAATTGTGCTCAGAGTTGGAATGACTATTTCTGCCTGTAGCTGGAATAGGAGTCTTAACTTCTTTTGCCAATACAAAATTTATAACATTAATGTGTTCATTCAGGAAACAGTCTCCTGGCAGCCTATAGTGAAGTGTCTGTGTGCAGGAATCCACACAGCTGTGTAATGGGAGAACAAGTTCAGGCGGAAGGACAAGTCTAAATACAGCTGCCTGGGAGCTCTGCTGTCCTCGCCGAGTGCCAGGGCCCACGGGGGACCCAACACCCTCCTGCCACACAATCAACTGCCAAGTGTGCACCTTCTGCAGTCCTGACCAGACCAAAGCCTTCATCAAGATTCTTACAGTAGAGGATCTTGCATCCTAATGGAAGATAGAAAAGAAACCAGGAGAGTGTTTGGCCATCTCTGTAATAAGAAGCCAAACTTTTCCCTTGAATCAAGGTGTTCTGGAAACAGCAAGAATTGGCATTCTACCCTTGGCAGGTTATAGCATATACTTTTAATACCGTGTGGGTTGGATGTAATCATGCTGACTGATGCACCCAGACTGCCATAGCAGACAGATTGCATTGTACCTGCAAATGGAAACTGACCTCCATAAAAACATCAGGCTGGCTGCCAGCACAGTATGTTTATACATACAGCCCCACACCCAATCTGCTCTGAAGTTACACTGACAAAATGTAGAATCCTACAGGCAAAAAACAATACTGCCAACCTACTGTATGTCAGTTCTTCCAGACAATTTTAGTTGCAGTAATAGGCCCATATTTTCGCTGCTATCATGAAGGAGTGCTTTTGTCTAATGAGCTAATGACACGTAACAGAGGCACCTATTAAGTGTCTTAACCTGTGCTTCCCATTCAAGACATTAGTGAACACTTGCTTCTAATAGTGATGGGTTTTCACATGTCCCAGGGACATGTTTAGCACAGGGCTGCAGTAGTGCAAACAAACTTACATTGCAGCTCTCATCGTTGTCAGGCCGGTGGGGAAGGATGTACGAGAGAACCGAGAGTGGTCCGTCACACTTGTCGGCTGGCTGAGTGAAATCTAAGCAGCTGGTTATGATGGCATAGTAATGCGTTGGAACAGGGATTGCACTGCCTTCCACGAACCTGGGGGAATAAAGCAAATATTTATCCACAAAGGATGAACTTGTTTGGAAGAAGATTACACAAACAAAATGGTCTTTCCTCTCCTACGTGTGAGGACACACATACATGATGAGATGTGTTTGATTCCTGAACACTATTGAAATTGAGCATCCAATTAGCACACACTGTGCTACAGAAATACCTCATGCAGTGCTGAAAGGCTTCTTCAGTTCAGAGACAAGAGAGAATGCATTATTGAATTAACAAAAGACTTGAGCATGTAACTCAATAGCACAGCTCTCAAGTTCTGGAGAATTTCAGAGACAACAGACTATGTGGAACCAAATTCAACTTTGTCTCAAGGATGAAAACAATTTCAAAGTCAAGGTGAACAGTTAACTGCTGAATTGTCATTTCCTTTTTTTACCACTATCTTACCTACATGGGCATTCAGTCCTAATAACTTTAGAAAGGGTTAGAAAATCATGTCTCCTCACAAAAAACTAAAAAATGTGCAGGTAATTAATTGTTTAAGATAAAGTTATCATTAAGAGAACCAACAGCAAACCAATTTAAAGACAAACTCTTACTGCTTTATTTTGTCAGGTGTGTCATGTAAACCATCATAGTCATAGTCAAAGATTGGTCCACTTATAACATTGACTCCATTTCGTTCAGTGGCGTATCTCTTCACCAAAACCCTTTGGAAATAGTTCCATACCTCTGTGGGAAAAAAAAAACACCAAATCATACCAACCAATCAACCAAAAGTAATAAACCCCAAACCAACAGAAAAAATGCAACCAAAAACCCCACAACACACCAATGTTTTGTCCATAAAGCCTATTCAGACTTCTTTGTTCTCTGTTGATTTTCTTCCCCAACCAGCGATAAAGGAAATACATGGTACCACTCCCAGGCTGGCATTGCCATAGGCCTTGCACAGAGATTCTGCTGTTCCTTCACCAAGCTGTAGAAACAGCTATTCACAGGTTTTTGATATGTCTTTAAACACTGCCATTGTCTTTGTTATCTGCTTATAGGGAACTGTGCTGGGGTGATGTGTTTTGGAGGTTATTATTAATCTTAAAAAGGATAGAGTACTGTAATTAAAAGATAAAACTAAACATTTTAAAAGAAAGAGAAATACAAAGCTCGTATTCATTCAGTTAAATTCTCCCTCGATACACAATGCTTACCTTTTAAACTGTGTGCCATCAAGGATGACCAAAGTCATGTCATTACAGCAACCTTTGGGAAGCATATGATACACTTTCTCCCACCATGTCCTCCTTAACAAGATGCTCCCAGAGATGGGAAACACACTGGAAACTCCAGTGAAATCATTCTTTTGAGTTCTTCTTTTCCATTTTGTTTTAACTAACAGAAGTATGGGTAAACAAAACTTCTCAGACTTGTAAGAGTTTAACACATGTTTAGCCAGCTCAGACCATCAGGTCCGTGGTTCCCAGGAGCTGGTGGCAATGACAGCCTTAGAAAGCCCCCTGTTAGAAAGCCACCTTGTTCTAAGACTGCTCAGTGCCACATGCAGTCCCAGCTGGGGCTGATGTCCAGGGCCCCACCAGCAGTGGTTTAACAAGAACCTCAGCCTAATCACTTGGCAATACCACTTCTCCAGCTGCTCAGTCTTCCAGTGCATATGCCTTAACAATAAAAACAGTCCAAAAAGGAAAGATTCCCTCTTGCCCCACTGCCTCGAGTTTTGTATCTAAACCAGATCCCAGCTGCACTTCCCACTGCAACCACATACAGAGCAACGCCAGGGCAATGAGGGGCCAGCCCAGGGGTATCATTTTTGGAGCTCCAGCAAAGCAGGAGCTGCTTCAGCCAGTCTCACTATGGAAAAGGTGGACACAGAATTATTGCCAGTGGGGATGGGATGGGACAGTGAACTATAAACACAAAGTAGAAGAGGGGGCCCCTGCAGCCAGCATTAGCACCAAAGCCAGCACAGCATACCACTGCCACCTCCTATTGAACCTGTTATGGAAAAAGATCCATATAATGAACTCTCAACACTGCAACCTGCACACATGGAGTGTGTAAGTCCACAGGAATGACAATAGTACCAGTATATTTTTGGAAGGAATCCTTCATCCACATGTGATGAAGAAGGCCACTAGACAAAATGAGCTGCTAGAGGTGGGTTGTTCTCCTGTGATTAGCATTTCAGCCAAATACTTAGATTAACATTAGCATTAAGAGCATTTTTATGAAGTGATTCAGGAGTGGGAAATCCCCAATAATTTTTCAGTCTTTACTCAGTCAAGTGCTTTTGCTCAAATTTCCAGCAAACATCACCACTTGGTCCTACACAGAGGTTTTTCAGTTAAAACCACTCTTTTCTGGTTAAAAAGAAAAAGGCTCCCATAGACTTTGATGTTTATCCAAACCTCTCTGGCCTAAAATCTGAGTTGAAAATCTCACAACAGACTCTTGAGGTTCTTCCAAGGCTTGTCAATCCCTGCCAAGCCAAAAATGCCACCAGAATAGCTTGATGGTTTTCCTACCTCTTGGCAATACTAGAGAGAAAAGGGATGTGCAGACAAAAGAAATGTTAGTAATATAACCCTTCAGCACTGAAAGTTTCAGACAGGTTTAAATCATCCCTCATTTTCCAAAATTGGTTTTCTCTTCTTTTTTCTTTATAGGTAATAAATATGTTCAGTCTCCCTCTAAGGGAATGGAGAGAAAAATAAAATATAAATCACTTGTCCTTGAACTACAAAATATAAAGGGCACACTCCCAGGCTTCTGCACACTCTCAGGCTCCAGTTGTTGCCTAAGTGTGTTCTGCACCAGCTTGGGCTACAGACAAGAGAATCTGAATGGTCTTACAGAAAGTGAATTACTGTGGCATAAAGCACAACTGTGGACAGCTGTGCCCTCACCTTAGCCCAGCACCAAGGAAAAGAAACCTTTCTTAAAACTTAAGCCTTTTTTGTGGTATTTTTCCTGCCCATACCTAGGACGATACATGTGCCCACAGGTATTAGCTGCTGGCTACAGGTAACTGAATTCTATGTGCTAAATTTCTCCTACCAATTCATTCCATAATCCAACACAAAGTAAAAAAAAAAAAAAAAAAAAAAAAAAAAAAAAAAAAAAAAAAAAAAAAAAAAATATATAGTCATGGAAAGAGCACTTACTTTTGAAGGCAGGATACATTGGAATGATATTTGTTATTAGAAAAGCATCGTATTTTGCTTCTGCAGAGGAACTTAATTCTGAAAACAGGGAAACAGAAAAATAAGAAGAAGAATTTCAGAGAATATAAAAATGTTTTAAAAATGGCTTCAGAGATTAACCAAAGGAAATACCATGATCTAAACAGCAATCTGAATGCTATACTCAGAAGCACATACTACATTACACAAAATTTGTCTTTAAAATGTGACAGCTGAACACAGAAAGGAAGAATTTTATCTTTGCTTCAACTGTCAATCAGTTCAAAATATTTTCATATAGGTAATCTATTTTTGCTGTCTTAAAAGGCAGAGAGGTCTGCAGGCTTTTATAAGGGAAGCCAATAATTTCTTGGGAGAAGAGTGTGGGATTATCTCCTAGTTCTGAGCGAGCCTCTGCATCAGTAATTCCATTTCAGAAATCCACCATAAAATATTTCAGCCACTGAGTGAGGAAGACAGAGCAATGAAATTCACAACTGTGAGACAGTTGTGCTCCTTCAACATTGACTAATCCCAGAAGATCACTGATCCAATATTGAAGCAAAGCAAGTGCATCAGGAGAATCCAGTATGCTTTTTTACACAGATTTTCTACTATCACTATTTCTATAGGATGGTGGAAACTTTTACAGTATGCAACAGTCTAAACTGGATTTATAAATTAAAAAAAAAAAAAAAAAAAAAGTTTTCCTTACTGGTGTTTGAACTCAAAATTAGTCTGTGTATATCTGATGGGGCTTGCCTGGATTATGTTCACACCAAAGGTTTTCCCTAACAAAACAAGAAAACGACAAAATCCCTAGGTACTGAAAAGCTGTCTGAACTTACGAGGAGGGAAAAGGAATCCATAGGAGAGCTGCTTGTCGCCTCTGTAGGCGGCGCAGCTCTGGCTGTTTCCTGGAGAAATGCGCAGGTCAGGCCTCACACAGCTGGCCAGGTGCTCCGGGACACCTGATACCTCTGCCTGCATCGAGGAACATGGAGACAACAAAAAAAAAAAAGTAATTTCAGCTTTTACAGGTAAAAGGAAACTAGGTCATACAGTTGACAGAATACACAGAAGGCCTTGTGTCCAGTAAAATAAACCACTTGACTGTACAAGCAAATCCTGCTCCTGCATTGCTGCACGGCCCCTTCTTCAGGGAGCAGAAATCCCCATGGGAAATAATTCAAATGAAGTCACTCATAATAAAACAAACCCCAATTGAACAAAACTTAAAAATAAAATTGAAACAGGAGAAGAAATATACAACCCTTCTGCCTTAAAATTCTTCTCTCATGAAGGAAGTAAAAGAATTTGGGCATTGCTTACAATAGCACTTGACATGATTTCTGGTGGGAAAACCTCCCTGGAGAAGGAGAATTTTAGGACTTCAAGAACACAGATAACAAAGAAATTTTCCCAAGATTTTTAAAGCACATTTCAATAGTAGAGCAAACACTAACCTGTTTGGAAATAGTGTAGGATGTCCAGAGAGGCATCAGGAATGTTTCACTGTAGCCACTTTCAAAGTCGTGGTGATGCAATATATTATACTTTGTGCGGTACAGTACTGCAGGGCGTCCATATAAAAGATGCTTCTCTAAAGATCAAAAGAAATTATATTTACATTTATTGCTGAAAATTTTAAGGAATAAAAAAAGGGGGGTTTGGCTTTCCATTAGATGTTGATTTTTCAGTGATCATTAATGGGATACTGACCATGAATAACTACTAAGGAAATCTTTTGACAGAGAGAGAAAAACAGCTCTTCAACTGTTCTGGCTGCAATCCCCATCCCAGGCTCACAAACACCCTTTGGGATTAAAAGTCCCTTCTACACTTGAAAGCTTGTTTGTATAACAGGGTGAAGAGAGGGTGTTTTTCCAAAAGCTGGAGACTCTTCAATGATCTTTGTGTCACATCTCAGTCACACAGGAGGTGATAAGCACTTTCTTTTCATAGCTCTAAATCAGTCCCTAATCTATCAGTCCTGCCACTCTTCAGTGGGCTTTCTCTCCTTCCTATGTTTTCTGTAAAGACTGTCTCAAAAGGGAGGCAAAAGTGGTCACTCACTCAAAGAGTAGTTTTTTCCCACTTGGCAGATACAGATTTGTTCTGAAGACTGATGTGCTATTTTTTGTCAGTAATATCAAAGAAACAAACTAAGGAAAAAAAAAAACTTTTCCTAACTTTGGGTACAAAAAATGCCTCCAGCTCTGTAAAAACAGCCCTTCTTCTGTCTTGGTGATGTGTTATGATTAAATGTCCTTAGATAACTCTGACAAGCCTGCTTTATAAAAAGACAAAAGCATTGAAAGAGATAGAAGAAAAATAAATTTCCTGGATAATCTTGCATTGTCCTGTACAGTCCATTGAATTTGATAACCTTTTGGAAAACATACTTGGCTTGCTTTTGGAAATTAAAACATAGAAACAAGGAAAGTAGCCTAACACAGTTCCTAGATAGGCATTTGACCTGAAAGAAAAGGGCATGTTTTATTAGTGCTTGAGTACAAACGGAGGATGTTTTTATAGGGCACAAGAAAAAAAAGTAGGAAAGGCCTACTCTAAGGACAAAGATGATAAACTTGCTTTATTCAAGAGAAGCTGAAGTCATCTTTTTTTTTCTGCCAGTGAATAACAATATGGTGCACCATGTTGTAAAGGGCACCACGAAGTAAAACAAAACTTGCATGAAGCAGAACTGCTTGTTTAAATAAGGATACATCATGCCATTTAACACAGAATTGACAAATGACCAAGTGCAACTGGTTTAAATGTTACATCTTAAAATACACCAAAATACTATTTTTATATTACTACAGTGAATAAGAATCAAAAACTAGAAACTAAAACAAAGATGTTGAGATTTGAATTAAAACAGTGAGATGTTTGCCCTGATGCCATAAATTGCCACAGTGAGGAGTAGCTCTTCAATAATTGTGAAAATCAGTTTAACAAGATGAAAGCTGCAGAAAAGCAATTTGACTCACAAAGAAGAGGAGTAAGATCACCCTTAGAAACTAAAGGATAGGCTACATTGCCTGTTCCCAACAGAGAAATTGAAAATACCTTCATAAGGGAATTAAAACAAATCTCCTTAATCATCTGAAAAATGCAATTTGAGGTATCTCAAAAATCCATGTCTAAGCTGAAAGGTTCAGAATTTGCTAATTTCGACAATTGTTATGGTAAGGGAAATGCTGTGAATTGTTATGAAGTCCATCACCACTGTGAGAAGGAAAACTCTGCTTTGGTGAGCCTTTCACTGCTCAGAAAAGCAGTTCTCCTCTCCTCTGCTCCTATTGCTCCACTGTAACCTGGGCTATGGCCCTGATGCAGCTGAGACTGCAGCCACACAGAAGTCAGCACTGGCACACAGCAGGAACTTGTGTCCAGGAGAGCTGGGAATGCTTTCTCCTGGGAGTAACATTGACATGAACACTGAAGAGGAACAGAATTGCACAGAGCAACCTGAACTAGCAGAGCACTTGTTTCACTGTGTAACCTGCACCCCACGAGCCAAGCATTAAGACTTAGTCAGGGACTGTCAAAGCAGCTGTAGCATCCTTTCTAGGTGAAACCTAAGCCTGGATAACTATGGTAAAACCCAGCATGCAAATATAGTCTGGTTTCTTCCCCATTTACAACCTGCAGTTGAACAGAGTACTGCCTTATGCACACTGTCCTTTCCTCTTGTCTCTGCCTTCCCATCTGAGCTTAAAACTTCTAGAGGTGATGGAATGGAAGAGTAAAACTGACATTGCTTTGAACAGGTCTTTAGTCTTGGTTCAGCAAAAGGTAGTGTGTACTTTCTCAAGTGAGCAGCACTTCATCTTGCCCACAAATCTCCTCTGTGTCTGTGGGCTACTTTCACAGTTACCCAAAAAGACACTTTACTACATGTTAACTAAACCATACGAGGAGTTGCTCTGGCATTAATGATGCAAAGTAATTTACAAAAGAAAATGAAATTAGCTTTCATTAACTGAGGCACCAGGCTCTTACCTTCTGTTCCCTTGACATGAAAGCGCTTGTTGAGTTCATCCAACTTGTTCTTCTCAAGAAGAGAAAAAAAAGGAACGAGATTAGGATTCCTGGAGCCCTCTGACATCTTGTTTTACTAGCATCTAACAAAACAGGACTAGTGCTATAAGACAGTGAGGATTTTCTTGTCTCCTCTTTTACAAAAAAACTCAATTTTTTTCCATGGGGGCACAAAAATTTCACAGGAGGGTCCTGGGGAATTTTTACAGATTAAACCC
Organism: Phylloscopus collybita; assembly: GCA_027886175.1. Taxonomy (NCBI): domain Eukaryota; kingdom Metazoa; phylum Chordata; class Aves; order Passeriformes; family Phylloscopidae; genus Phylloscopus; species Phylloscopus collybita. The sequence goes on along the minus strand of JAJNNQ010000075.1, from coordinate 12,891,835 downwards.
TCTCAAAACAAATGAAATGGCTACAACTTTACCAAAACTACTGCAAATAGTGGAGGCTTCCACTGATCCTAAACACCTACCTTATCATCACATGTACATCCTATATCAAAATCTGATGCAGAAGGTAGAGCTACAGGATACAGTGGTTTAGCAACTTCATCTGGCACAGTTGGTTTATAAACATTGGCTCTCAGCAGATGATTTAAACTTCCATGGGTGCCATTATTGGGAGCAGGCTTTAATCCAAGCAGATCTATGAAACCACCAAGGAAAAATGAATGGTGGTTAGACTCCAAACATGTATTCAAGCAGCAACTCTATTGAGCCAACACCTTTACTTGTAGTACTGTTTACAGCCATAGCACGTTAGTGAAAGCTTTCAATGTAAAAAAAAAGACTGACTTTTTGCCCAAATCATAAAATTGTAAATGCTGCATGAATAGTATCTTTCCTTTATGACAAAATGTTAATTGTCATTAATTGCCCAAAGATAATGGGAAAGTTTAAAACTGGACAAAATTTTATTACAACTACTCCTTCAGCTTCCAGTGCAAACCTCGTCAATGTGCTGACCTCACGCCAAACATCTGCAACACAGTGATTTCTAAATAGGGCTAACTACCCCTTAGGTATTACATGTTTTTTGGGGAAAAAAAAGCATATTATATCTTTGAAACAACTTAAAGTTTTATTGTGAATTACATCTTGAAAGTTTCATTGTTCTAGAAAATCAGTACTAAAGAAAAGACCTTAATGGATATCTGTATAGTGTGAGTTTGCAAGAAATGATTTATAAGCTTTAGTTATGAATATAGTATAAGGTTTTTTTATTGTAAGTTTAGTATTAGTTTGAACACTTTGAAAGGGCCTTTTGTTTTAGAATGTATCCTTTTCGTAGTTTTGATAAGAGTTTCTAAGGCAACTAGAGTCTCTGCCTGGAGACTCTTCTTTATTGGCTCTTTCTTGTTTCATCCTTGTGTTACGCATAATTTTCCCTTTGTCCATCACAGAATTCTTATCTTTAAGGTCCAAGAGCTTTACCCACCAGTCTGGCAAGACTCTTCCGAGACCACTCCCAGACCTGTATTGGATTTGTTAGAATTTAGGTAACTTAGTTGGCATGTAGTGTTAGGATTGTTTTATTGGTCTGTATGATTTTGTACCCACTCCAGATTGTGTAGTACAAAACCGCCCTGCAGCTGAAGCTTGGGGTCTCTCCCTAGAGGCACCAGGCTGAGGCTGGGGGACCCCCTGACCCCCCAAATAAAGCCTCAGTTTCCTGAAAGCCTCGAGAGAGTCCCCTCTTTTTACCACTGCCATGACAGTGTGAGCCAACTGCCTGAGAACTGAGACTCCACAAAAGAGTATTGCTGTAGCGTATCAGAGCAGCCAGGAGCCCAAGCTGAACACCAAGCTGGGCCAGAACCAGGTACACACCTCAGCAGTATACATAATCAGATTCTTCTTCATGGCTTCAGTTCAAATTTGGGACACATAATCATACCAGGAAATGCCATAGAAAACCAAGATCAACCTGAACTGCTGCATGAGACTTGTAGATGCAGAAGCAGTCTCTGAACAGAAATATCCTTCCTAGACAGCTGAGATGTGGACACCACACATTGTAGAGATGTCCATTTGATCTCTGCCAAGCTGCAAACATCAAAACTATAGTTTTTATAGTTTTAAACCTCCTTTACTAGCCAGCTCCAGAGCAAACTGAGACCCCTGAGAAGTGCTTTCAGCCCTTCTGGCAAGTGCTTGGGAAAGGGGGACTAGGAAAAAAACACTGAGAGGAAGTCAGGGCATGAGCTCAGGAGTACCTAAACGAAGCCCTGTTAAAATAAGTTACTGTTTTTACAATTTCTCAAGCAGGCAGCTTACCACACATGACGTTGTAAAGTTCAATGTTTTCAAAAGGAGGCACTTTGGTCTTGTACTTGAAGGTAGGGCCATAACCGATAAAGACAGTCTTAAAAAAAATTTAAAAAAAAAAAGAAGAATATGAAAGATTAAAATTTAGGGGGTTTTCACTGAATATTTACATTTCAGAGACCTTAAATGACCCTCCCAGACATTGCTCATACCTGCATGCTGTTTATCTTGTTGTCATAGCCATGGTCTCCATGAAAGAAACATTTTCCTGTTGGTTTCTTGTAAACATCCATGGCTTTCCTAAATTGAAAAAAGTATTAAAAATTGTCCTCAAAGGTGGCTGACCTGATAACATCCTTTGGGGAAGGAAGGATAAGGTTACAGGGCAATGTATTGTTTATCTTTCATGAGTAGCAGTAGTAGGGACTTGCAGGCTTATACAGCTTCCCCAGGGTTTCTCCCTCTAATCCCACTCTAACAAACAACCCCTATTATTGATAAAAATCTTAGTATTTTCTCAGACTTTCTCGTATCACATAATCTCTTGCAGATGGGAGGTGCTGGACCATATTCTTCCAATCCTCAAGCAGAGGCCAACAGAGATTGCTCAGAAAACACTTTTGTGATGTTACAATGTTGCAAATATCACACAAATCTATAAAGTGCTTTCACCTGTTTGCCTTCAGTCCAATAAACAAAAATGGGTGGCAGAAAAAAAAGCTGAGAAAAGAAAGATTTTCATGAAGAAAAATAGCTGGGATAATAAGTGCTGTACCATAGGAATGCTACTTATTAACTTGTTATTGAGATGGGGTTTTTTTTATAAAATATGTGGAAAAATAAGTATTGTGTCATAGGAATTATAATCACCCTCTTATTTCAGAGTACTTCTATAAATTTTATAGGGCCACATGCAGGGAATACATGCTGAGGACCACATTATCCTCAATAAATAATGCTCAGTGAAATTTTGATTTTGGCCTTATAAATTACTAGAGTTACAGAAATCAGGGCTGCAACTACCATTTTCCTGTAACTACCAATTACAGTTACACTAATGAATGAACTACTGGTGAATGAGATCTCTGAAAATTAATAAATAAGCCAAAGAAAGAGTGATGTAATTAATAAGAAATTACTAAATGTAATTCAACCTGGGAAATCCCATCCATTCCAGTAACATTCTTAAAACTAAAGTTTTTAAAGTTCTAAAATTCAGAGTGTGATTCTTTGAAATATCCATAACCCCAGCCACAGGGCAGACTGCCAGCAGCCAGTGGAGTTATGCAAGAAAGCAAATGGGGTTTCTCATTCACTGCTTCGGCAGAGTAATCCTTGCATAATTCATGGAAAGATAAGCACAGATGTCAAAAGGCACTTCCAACACACTGTGTGTTTGCCTGGCAGTTATATGGGCAAAAAACCCTACCATAATTTAAAGCTCATAACAATCTACCATGAGCCAAAAGCTGTGTCATCTTCCAAGAAGCACTGAGTTACATTCATGAAAAAACACTCCACCATTCTCATACTGTAATATGCAACACATGCCAAAGTATATTCAAATAGGAAGCAGTGCATGATCCATAAACAAAGGCTACTCCTCTCCTGTTCTCTCTATACGTGCCAACTGGTTCTTCCTCACTCAATTTTTAGCAAACTAATAAACACTGCCCATATTCTATAACCAAAAATTCAAGAGTCATATGGCTAAGAGCAACCCAAACCAGAGGTTTTGCCTGAGCTAAAGCATCCTGACTTTCTGTGAATTTGTTCTGAAACACGACACACTGCCAGCACAGCACTTTGATGGCCGCCCTGTCACATCTTTCCACATGTTCTCACACATTCACCCACTGTGCCAATGTCTCAGTTTTCTTTCCATTCACCTACTGCATGCACTCAAACTCTTGTTCTCTAATATCCCCTAACCACATAAGCCTGCCCCTTCTTCCCACATTCCCTGCTCCCCTGTTGGACTAAGCTTGCAGCTCATTAGAAAGATTTATCAGCTTCTACATTTGAGCTAATCAGTCAAAACCACCAAGCTGCTCGAGCAAGTTAGTCTGGGTTTCTACCTTTAACCAGCAACTGATTTTCCGACACTTTAAAGTATTTTGTGTTCTCAAAACTCCTTTTGCTCACAGGGTAGAGGAGCAGGATGCTAACAGACAGGGCAATCCTAAGCACCCCATTTCCTCAGAAAAAAAGACTGAAAATCAGAATGGAAGCAGAAGCAAGGGTTTACCTTGCTACGTGCCATTTGCGATCCACCAGTAAATGGACATCCTCAATTCTTCTGTTGTTGGCATAATGCAAGCGCTTAGGCAGGTGCTGTTTCAGGTAAGGCTTGAAGTGCTGGTCAGGCTTTCTACACTGAAAAATAAATGGTTACAAATAGCATGCTGTCAGCTTAAGATGCACATAAAACCTCTGACTACAGAAATCAAGTTGTTAAGGTTGTCACTGATGGTGTCTGGAAAACAAAGTGTACACCTGGAGTATGTGGTCCAGTCATTTCTGTGCAGTATTTACATGCAGCCAAGGCCCAGGGAGCCAATCAAAGATATATTTGTAAAGTTTCATTCTCGTGACAGTCTTTATGAAATCATCAAACAAAATATCACACACACTTAACTTGCAGATGAAGAATTTTATTGTAACTGAACGAAAGGTTAAGTTCCAGCGGAAACCTGAATGCTCAAAAATACATCTGCAGATACATTTAAAGCCATCTGGTTACAGAATTCCGGTTTGTTTTCTTTTTGTTTTGGTTTGGGGTTTTTGTTTGTTTGTTTTTGTTGGTGTTTGTTTGTTTGTTTAATTTTAAGCACTTTTCTTCCATTAATGGCAAGGTTAGAGCTGAAGGCTATCAAATGCACTTTTTTAGTGTCTTCAAAGTGCTAGTAAAATGTTTACCCTAAAAGATTACTTTCCAATTCTGAAGCCATGAATAAATAGACTCAATTTAGGGAGTAAAGAGAGTCCAGGAGATTCTGACTGCACTGCCCAAAAAGGTTATAAAAGCTACTAGAGCAAAAAACAGCAGAAAACATGACAAACATTAATTTGTTGCTCATGAAGGGCACTATTTAACATTCTTTATTTATAATAAGGGTTGGTTGATTTTCCTGTCTAAAGAGTGAGAAAAGAAAGCTGAATAATGACACACATCAAGAAGTGAACTATGAAGTATAGACAGATACTTCCAGTCCTAAATACTTACTGTAAGGTTGGCAACAATCACTTTAGGGTCATCTGTTAAGCAAATGTAAAAAAAAAATAGAAAAGATTAAAACTTTGCAAATGAAAACACAAGGTTTACATAAGCATACTTCCCTGACCTTTACTAAAAGTGCTTTGTACGTATCATAGAGTCACAGAATTATTTGGGTTAGAAAAGACCTTTAAGATCAAGTCCAACCATTAATCCAGCACTGCCAAGTCTATCACTGAATCATGTCCCTAAAGTGCCCCATCTTTTAAACACCTCCAGGGATGGTGACTCCCCCACTTCCCTGCGTGGCCTGTTCCAGCGCTTGACCACCCTTTTCATAAAGCAATGTTTCCTACCATCCAATCTGAAACTCCCCTGGTGCAACTTGAGGACTTCTCCTCTTGTCCTGTCACTTGTTACCTGGGGGAAGAGACCGACCCCCTCCTCCTTTCAGGGAGCTGTAGAGAACAATAAGGTTTCCCCTGGGCCTCATTTTCTCCAGGCTAAAGAGCCCCAGCTCCTTCAGCTGCTCCTCACCTGAGCTGTGCTCCAGGCAGACCCTTCCCCAGCTCCATTGCCCTTCTCTGGGCAAAACCCACCCCCTCAATGTCCTTTTTCGAGAGAGGCCCAAACATGAACCCAAGACTTGAGGTGCAGCCTCACGAGTGCCAAACACAGAGAGACAATCCCTGCCCTGGTCCTGCTGGCCACACTGTTTCTGATCTGGGCCAGGATGCCATTTGGCCTCCTTGGCCATCTGGGCACACACTGTCCTGCATATGCTGTTCAGTCACTGTCAACCAGCACCTCTAATTCCTTTTCCAAGGGCAGCTTTCCAGCCACTGTTCCCCAGCCTGCAGTGCTGCAGGTGGTTGTTGTGACCCACGTGCAGAACCCAGCCTTGGCCTTGCCTCACACCACTGGCCTTGGGCCACTGACCCAGGCTGCCCAGGTCCCTCTGCAGAGCTCTCCTACCCCCTAGCACATCAACAGTCATGCCCAGCTTGGAGTTGTCTGTAAACTGATTCAGGGTGCCCTTGATCCTCTTGTTAGATCATCAATAAAGATATTAAACAGAGCTGGCCCTGACACTGAGCCCTGGGGCGCACTCTGGGCCCAGCCATCAAGACAGTTTTTTACCCACTGAAGGGTGCACCTGTCCAAGCCACAGGCTTCCATTTTCTCCAAGAGAATGATGTAGCAGACAGTATCAAAAACTTCATGAAAGTCCAGGCAAACATTATCCACAGAAGCAGGTCACCTTGTCATAGGAGATCATGTTGGTCAAGCAGGACCTGACTTTCCTAAAGCCATGCTGGATGGGCCTGATCCCCTGGCTGTCCTGCATATGCTGTGTGATGGCTTCATGACATGTAGTTGTTTAGCTAGTGTTCTCACTATTTTATAATCTGGGCCATAGCTTAATACTTATTTTGTTTTCAGGAAACATATACTTTCAAGACTTTTGGCTGTTTTACTTTAAAATAAAAAATTATTCCCAAACACAATGACTTTCCTTGAAAAATTTTGAAAGCACACTTGAAAGCAAAAATGCACTCTACTAGAAGGGGCAAGATAAATACGTAGCATTTTTTGGTCACTTTTAAAATTTGACTGATTTCATAGGCTATTGCTGAATAAGTGAAAAGCCACAGTGAAATATTCTGGATTTCTCTTCCGGCTATTAAAGGGACAGGCACGATGTAGAAACCCCAAACCCAGTAAAGGCCCATGCTATGTTCTTCACAGAACATGGTGGTGGGGGAGAAAACATTTTTCAGTCATGAGAGAAAAAACAGGCTAAAAGAACATTTTGGGAAGTGAAAATCTCTTGTTCAAATAATATTCTTTAGGTTGCTTAAGGCATGATCTTGATGAGTTTGAAACGAGCGCTACTGCATCTCAAAACACAAGCCCAAAACACAAGCCGCAGGCTTTTGCATTTGCAAAGGTGTGTTTGCAGTATGGAGACAGTGTTATGGAACAATAAAGAATAAAGAATTTGGTAATCTGCCATTTAAGGAGGTAAACCCCAGTTCTAAAGGTAAGAAACCTGCCTCTTTGTTCTACTTTCAAACTGCTAATTTATAAGCAATTGCAAATATTCAAACTAGGAAGCTGCAAACAGAGGCCAAAAGAGGAAAACGTTATTGTAGGAAAACCAGTGGTATGACTCAGAGGTCAGACAGACAAGCTGATCTTTTTCAAACATTCTGCCATTCATTCTCTACGGAAAACTTAATTTTCTCAGCAATTCGGGAAAACAAGGATTGAAAGATCTCAAAAAAAAAAAACCAAACTACTTCTCAGAAGTGAAATTTGTTCTCAGTAGATTGTGGAGTGTAGGAATTCAGTCTCTTGCTAGTCTACAAAATTTGAACACGTGCATGAGTTTTAACAAATCTTTGCACATTTGTCATATATTCCTCAAGCATAAATGCCCAGGTAAAAAAAGTTTATAGTAAAATAAATGCATACACAAATCAGTATTAAGGATGTTTTACCACATTCTTATGATTTTTGCTATTATTCTGGAAGTATTCAATCTTCAAAGATGGATCTTTCCAAAGATGCATATTTGTCCTTACCCAGAGTATATCTGAAGTGTTGTGAAGGAACACTTGGCTATCCCAGCTATCTGATCTTCCCCTCTATCAAAGGTTGTCACTCTTGAAAGCATATGGTGCAATAAACACAGGTACTTATGGTTTACTTATGAGTTACACAGTTTGCATGGTGGCTTAAACTGCTGGCAAAGCAGTTTGCTGAACCAGAGCAGTCAGGGTGGTGGCACAAGCCCTGTCCTGGTACTGCTGCCCTAGAGACAAAAGGAGGGCAGCTGGTCTGCAATGCTTGAAACTACAGAGTTAGTTTCACCAGAGGACTCCTGCCTGAGCTCTGAGAGCTATTGCCAAAGATCAGTTAATCTCAAACACTGTCAGAGTAAACTTCTAAAAGCACGGTTCAAAACAGCAACAAGTTTTATTGACAACATTGGCCCTCAATGCATGTGCTAATCTTCCTTAGATCCTTCAACATCTCCAGTCTGTTGCTGTTTAGCAACCCATGTGACTTCTCACCTATGCCAAAAGTATGATAAAACTACTGAATTCCAAAATTACCAAGTCATTTTTTTTCTATTAGCTCGTAAAATGTACCAGATGCTCTTTTTTTATATCCAAGCTGTGCAGTGCTGAGATTGCCCAAATACAGTTTTTGTTGACAGAGGAGTAAAGTGCATGAATAAACTCACAATGACATGTAAACTGGCATGTGAAACTGGCTTGGAGTTCCCATTCCTCCTTGATATAAGAGAGTGGTGTTTAACCCAGAACATTTAAGCCCTCCCCTTGATAGTTCTACTACTGTGGGGTTTGTGAAGTACAGACTGGAAAGGGAGTGAGGAGCAGTCCTCAGTGGGATTCCCTCTGAAATTCCTGCCAACACCCTGCAAATTTACAACCTTTGGACAGCATCACTTTAAGGAAGGAATGGAGTCTAGTTCTCAGGATATAAGAAGTATAATTAAATTAACTTACACTTTAGATTATTACTAGACCTAGGGCGAATTCGCCCTAAAGATCCAGGCAGCAAAATTATATCATCCACATTAGTCAGATAATTGCTTAAAAATTCAGTTCTTTCACAAGTTGTGTCTTCCATCCCTGCAGAAAGAAAATGCAAAATTAATCTACCCTGAAAATAAACACATTTTCCAGAACAGCAAAAAAAAGGAGACCTCAAACACCCTATGTATTATTTCCTTTTGGATGACTAATCTTACTCTTTACAGCCATCTGATTTCAACAAAATACACTGGTAGGACTCAAACTAGGAGTGCCTATGTGAGAGAAATACCAGTCTCAGCATCGTAGGAACAGTCACCACATACACCATGTGTGCACTGACTCAACTACAAATTAAGCTCTTGGAAAAATCAAAGTCTGTTTCTAGTTAAATGTGCTACTTTGGGGATTATTTCTTTTTAAACAAATGATTTTAAGAGGAATAGCACACAAAAGGTATTGTCTGTTGGTGGTCTGTTCTAAGGCAGCCACAGATAAACAATTTTCTCTTGCAGATACTTATGCTGGGGAGGAATGTACTGTCAGCCACAGGAGGTTCTAAGCAAAACTGCCACCCCTGGAAATCCTTCCTGACCCTTACCCTTCTCTACCCACTGCCAGAAATGAGGTATATGCCATTTTATTGCTGATGTAGCAGTTCATGTAAGACTGTCACGAATAAAGATCTAAAAAGAAGAGCACCTTTGGTGGCATCACTAAAAAAGTTATGCAAACCCAGGTTTTCCTTTAATAAAATTTTCTTTTTACCTTTGCTAATATTTACTATTTCCTATATTTCAAAGTCTATTCTAATGTTTGAAGGAGTAAGACCTACCAAATGATATCTGTGCTTTTAGGTGCCCACATCTGACCATGAAATACCTTTTTACCTCCTTCCTCATTATTTTGATGACTTTTCCATCTAAGCAGGGCACATTCTTATATTCCATAGATATAAGTAAGATATTCCAGTCTTTCTTCTAATAGGATAACTTAACCCACTAACTGCCATGGAAATGCCTCAATCTAAAGTCCTGTTCTTCTCATGTACAGGAGAACAAGGCTACTAAATATTTCATTCCATCAAAACTGACAAGAAGATTACTGTCGGCAAAATATAGCCTTCCAATACATGCAAGAAGAACTACACCTGAATGTGATATCAGAAACACCAAGATTTGAAAAGCTCTGAGTAAAGAAGTAAACATCCAGATTACTGTTGTTAAAGAGAAGAGTCCCTCCATGACAATTAACAGGTGAGCTGAGTCCACACCAATTGATTTAGGTTACCTATTGTATTTACAGATATATGCATTAAGCATTTATCTTCTGATAAATATTATGGTTTAAAATTTACCATGATCACCGACAAATATAACATTGACACATCGATGTAGTTTCAACTGTTTCAGTCCATCCATTAGTTGTCCTACTGTCTTGTCAATCTCTCTCAGGGGATTCACCATCATCTGTATAAATATTCAGAAAGAAAAAAGGTTAATTCTGTCATTGCAATGTTCCTACTTCTACAAAGGGGGGTCCCTTTGGCAAAATTCTGGTGGGAAAACCATCCAGGTCAAGAGGCAAAGCCTTGGCTGAGCTCTTACTCCTACAATTCTTGTATGATTTCCTTTTGTATATCCACACCATGATTTCATCATGAGAAAGCCCTGCTGAGATGCTGACACGAGATAGCAAAAGGTCTTTATGGCTGATCCTAAGCCTCCCATGAACATGTGTACAGTTGGTAAAACAATGTGTAGATAATAGAAAAACACATGTGACTTTGGAGTTCAGTTTGTTCCTTATAGATGGAAAGCAGTGCTTATAAAAGAAAACAGTATTTTATGTGAATGGTTTGGTCAAAAAATGAACATGAAATGAAGCTTTAGACTTGGGATTCCCATGCCAAGTCACAAGTCACGTAATGAAATTCACTTCAAAGGACATCTGATACCAGGATGACAACATGTACATCACTTGAGTAGCACATGGGGCTCAGAGGGAGTGTTCTTCAGCTTCAAAGCCAAGAGTTTCCAACAGCTCAAATGACAGTTCTGGCAAAATTGTGAAGAGGCCCCAGAGGACACAGATATTGTAGTGTGATTTCTTCATTTAAGTTTCTTTCTTATTAAAAAGCAAAACAAAACATAAAATGAAAATAAATGAAACAAAAAACACACACAAAAAATAACCCAACCACCAAAAATCCACCCCCTCCCCCCACCCCCCAAAAAAAAAAAAAAATAAAAAAAAGGAAGGCACAGGAACATGTTGTCAGCCTTAAGAAAATGAAACATTTTTTATCAGATGGCACAGAGAGGGAAAAAGCAAGATTTTAGGCAGAGGGCTCATTTTGTTTTAATTTTGAGAAGCATTTGTTGTCACTAGATGGTAACTTCTTCCTCACTTGTCTGTTTGATTTGGCTGGTTTGAGTATCCACAATAAAAAATCCTCCCAATGACAAAGAGAAAGATAACAAATTCTGGATGAGATTTTGGCAGAATTTTCTAAAATAAACATCATGTTAGTGTGACCCAGAAAGAGATGGTTCAGAAATTCTCCCTCTGCCTGAGTCATTAAGGGATACATGTTAAATGATCTGCTAGGTTACGAGACAGGAAACGTCAACTCCCATGTGGCACTACAAATACACAGAGAAAAGACTTACAGGAGAAGGAATCACGGTGGGGAACAGGAGGAACAATTTCTGCAACATATGGAAGTGGTTCAGACAAAGGGTAACATTTTGAAATCTTTTAATTCAGGCAATCCTGAAAGTTAAAAACTTCAAAATTTTCAAAGTTAAAACTTTGAAACCTTCAAGTTCAGAAAAAGAGAAAATTGTCTGTTTCAGCATTCTTCCACTCTCCAATACAAACAATTTCTTCTACAAATGGGAATTCCATTTTTTATGAAAATCTACTTATATTGTGTCAATCAGATAAAGAAATACATCTTAGAATCCAAAGAGTATTCAAGGAAGCTGGAAATCCAGACAGATTTCCCATTAATGTTTAGTTTTGTCATCAAGCTTGAGTCTTCTTTTAAAAAATAATAATGATGATAAAAAGATAGAGCAACAATAATTCAAGGATTTCAAGTGATAGTTCTGTTTAGCTACCCTCTCTTCAGCAATCTGACCTCCTCTTACAGCTCCTCCCAAATGTAACTTTCAAAGATTTACTGGCAAACAAATTAGGCTGTTGCATAAACTGTTCTTCACCTAATATCAAGACTTTGGAAGACTGTACAGAACCATTTTATCTCTCAAGATACATGGAACTCTAGAATGGTGCTACAATAAAGAGTTTTGTAGCATTGTGAAAGTGCTGGGTGTGGGTTCTGAAACAGAAAAAAACAGCTGGATTCTCTCACAAGTTTTCCCATAAAAGAAATCTGATTAGAAGGAAGGAAAGAAGAATCTTACTTTTACATTTTTTAATAATTGGTAGGATCCATCCTGTACTGCATTTCATTACTGTCAAACAGCATCAGAAGATTAACTTGCAATATGATGGCAACTATTACTTAATAGTAGGGTTTTTTTTCTGAAATAATGGTGTCAAATTTTCACAGTTGACTCACCAGAAAAAGTTATTTAGGGGTAAGTTTGGATGACCTTTTCATCCAGAGAAGGAAAGGCAAAAAAAAAAAGAGCAACATATATTCATGTCCCTAGGAATGTTATTTCTACTCTATTTCATGTCAGCTTGGAATGGCAAATGAGTGAGTAAAAGCAGTATCATCCACAGTAGTTACTAATTCTCCTCTCAGGTAAATCTTAAAACATTAGAAGTTCCCTGGAAAATTCTTGAGGTTCTACACATGATTTTTTTGCATGTCCCTGTCTGCCATGTTTTTACACTTAAATAATGTGTCTCAAAATAACTCTTTAAAGTTGCATTGTGCAACAAGTCAAAAAACATCCCCACAAAGCATCTCTTGAGAAGAATGTTTATAGCCTCTTGCAGGCTACTTGGAGTGTAAAGGCTTTTGTTTCTAGCTTAAAGGAGGAATAAGTAGATTGCCAGTAGTGCCAGTTGGATAAAGACAGTACACTAAGGAATACTCTTCATCCACTTGCACCTTTTCCTAATAAAGCCATTTTATTTGATGTTTTCCTTATGCACCGCCTCTTGCAAATACACCATTCAGAAATCCTGCAATAAAATTCCTTACCCTCCAAAGTCACAAAAAGACTTTAAAATGTGTCTTTTTAAAACAAATTTCTTTCCTTTTTAGATTTTGTTAGTCACATTTTCAGGACATTTCCACAACCACGATGATTAGACACAAAACCTCAAATAATCACCATGCTCCCATGAGCTGGGAGTTATGGAGACTACAACATATTGCAGAACTTGTAATAGTTCAGAAGGTTTAGCAGCAGTGGTAGTGTCTTCCCACAGGTTTTTCTGACATTGCCTCCAGCTGATGGCTGGATTTTAAAAAATAAAGAGTTTATAAAGATAACTTTCCCTAATGCAAACAGTCTGAAGCAAGAAAAACACAGCTCCCAGATGCCTGGTCTGGTTTGACTGCTCTCCTTTGCGTCCTTCAGTACATTTATAAAAGTTTTGGCTGCAAAATCCCAACCTGAAGCATGGAGTGAACTCCCAAGTTGAAAAAAATAAAGACAGCGTAGTGCCTAAAAAGTGGCACTTGCATCATAAATTTTTGGAACTTACTTTCTTCCGACGAGTTTCCGTAGAATATTGATCCACTCTATGTACTTTTCTTCTTTTCTTTGGAGCTGCAACTGGTCTGTCCTGTCTCCTCTTAGGAGGAAGCTTTCTCTTAGGTCTCTTAGGCGGAGTAAGAGGGGAGCCATAACTACTCTCCTGTACTGGCAGGGAGAGATGTCTGGACTCAGAAAAAAAGCCTGTCTCAACTCACATCAGATAGTAAAGCTACCTGTGCCAGATAATCCTGAAGCATAAATGCTATGGCCTTATCGAATATTTAGGCTTTTGGACAATTTAGGCTCTACCCCTTTTTAAGGAGGAATTCACCAAATTGTACTGAAAGCGGAACAGCAGTTACAAGAGCAGACAGCATAAAAGCAAATTAAACTACTGTTTCAAAAGATAGGTGGGACTTCTCTGTTTGAAAGTACATAGTTATATAGGGGGTATTAGTTATCAACTATTAATCCACTAATATTATTGAGATTTAAGTTAATTTCAATTACAGCAAAATTCATTGCACACAATTCAATGAGTGTCCAGGGGAGAGTACTGGTGGAAATGCAACATTTCACTTGAATGACAGTTCAGGTATGAGCATTAAAGGCTGTCCGGTCTCAATGACTTCTTCAAGGTTTCCCACACCAATGTTTTGGCTGAATTAGAGACATCAAGTACCCTCATCAATAGTGGTACTAGCAGGTACCACTATTGTGTGACAGACCCTGCACCTCACTGAAATCACCAGAACCCAATTTGCCACTATTTGGGGGTCTGAAGATCAGAGCTTTGCAGGTGAGACTCAGTTAACATGGAGCTCATTTCCTTCAAATTAGCTGGGTGGGCCCATTGGTGGCAGTGCAGGAGAAGTTTGTATTGCTACCTGCTTTATTACCAGTTTTACGGGCATTTTGAGAATTTAATCTCTTAGCAGTTTCAGTGTGGCAACTCACTGGGTAATGTTATTGTTCCTAAATGCACAATTACCTAGGATAGACTTATGGAAGGGAAAAAAAAAAAACCCAACCAAACATAGAAGGAAAAAAACCCCAAGATCTAGCTAGAATAAACTACTATCCCATTAATCAGCTTGCTTGTAATTTTAAACTGTCCCACTCTTGCTGACTTTAACACAACTCGCAGGCTCTTGGCACTGCTCGAGATGGCGTGAGAGGAGCTGACAGGTGACACCTACCAGGAGATAAACCACAATCTGCAACAGAGCACGCTGAGTGGGCTGGGGAGAGTTGGAGATTTATGATACTATTTATGGTCTATGTACTTAGACAGCTTCTCCCAGTTGTTGAGTTACAGAGCTCCATAAACAGGGAAGGTGAAGAAGGGGATGTTACCATCTGCCATGCTGTTTCATTGCTTCCAACGCAAGCAGCTGGAAAGGAGATTCTAGTCCAGTCTCATTCGTCTTTCTCCAGAAAGGCATTTTAATAAAGCAGCACCAGAGTTTTCTGTTTTTAAAATGCTTCAAGCTTTGTGCAGTCCTGATGAGAGGAGCGGCAAGGAAAGGAAGGTTTCTCATTTCACTGTCTCTGAATGGGCTCAGACAGAGCTCCACAATGCCAGAAACACGCGAGCACGGGAGACCCAGGTCTGAACGCTGAAGTGACTGTCTCAAGACAGGATGTTAGAGGAGCAGCAGAAATGGCTTAGCACTGCCAGACTTCAATGTATTTTAGAGCTCTTATGGTAGTATATTTCTAGAATATTTGATATTAAAAAAAGTTAGCTAGGAAAAAAAAAAAAAAAAAAAGCCAAGTTCTTATTAACCAGCCAATTCTTAGTCTTGCTTGAGAAGAGTCAGAACAGAGTTATGGAGGAGGGAACTGTATCCCTCCCTGCTTACAGAAGGAAACTGTAACATCAGAAGGGTAACTAGCCAGCCAAAGCTTTGCTTCTTGACCTGGATGGACCAACCTACCAGAGTTCAACTGCAGAAGCACAGAGGGAAAAAAAAAAAAAAAAAGAAAAAAAGGCAGAAGTAAATCAAAAGCAAGCATATATTTTATAACTCCCATAACTGCTCCTGGAAACATAATAGAACCCACTGAAACACCTCCTAAAATGCTTTTCAAGAAAAAAATCCCAAACAAACACAAAACAGCCCCACCCCAAAGCAAAGAAAAAAAA
This sequence comes from Phylloscopus collybita, assembly GCA_027886175.1. Taxonomy (NCBI): domain Eukaryota; kingdom Metazoa; phylum Chordata; class Aves; order Passeriformes; family Phylloscopidae; genus Phylloscopus; species Phylloscopus collybita. Next base: position 12,876,343 of record JAJNNQ010000075.1, on the reverse strand, counting down.
AACCACAACACACACACCAAAAAACCAACCAACCAACAAACAACAAAACAAAACAAAAAAACACCAACAAAGCCAAACCAAACAAAAATCCCCCCAAACCTAGACAACCAACTCATTTACACTGAAATTCATGTTAGTGGATATGCAAAGTTACACTTGTGGAGACTAGCTGTAATATCAATTCCATTTAAATATAAAACACTGTAAAACAGTGGCAATTCACCAATAAATTTTGAGTTGATCTAAATGGCAATTCACCAAAAAAAATCTAAGTGTATCCCTTTGCTTCTTGCTTTAAAACACTCTGCACATAGGCTGCTGTGCATGTCCTGGGAAGATCTAAAAGCCATCTGGATGCCATTAGACCTCTAAAATTATACATTTAAAATAAATTTAGAACATTATTTGGTATCATAAGCTCAAATAAAAATTCACTTTATTCTAACAAAGATTTTGAGGTTTTCAAGGTAAAAAACTATTCCTCAAACTACTAACTGCAGTAAGAAAAATCAGCATGAAATATTCACTCTTCAAAAGAAGAAATAAGAAGCCCATTGTAAATGTAACTCAGAGTTGTTACAAGCTTGTTTTCAAACTTTATGGTTTGGTTAATCTGGCTTTGCATGACGAAAAATGGTCAATAATACTCCAAATGTCTAACTGCTGCCAGCTGTATACAAGAAAAAAACGATTTCACAGGGAAGTCATGCTCTTGGTATCAAGGAATTAGCTAAAAGGGATCCTTTTTGAGGACTTTCTTCCAGATGATGTAAATTTCATAGCTCCTAAAAAATATACTGAAACAGTGTCAAGAGAAACAATATAAAATACTTCCTCTAGCTTTCCTATCCTGAAACCAGACCCCTAGCAAACCTCAGCATCTGTGTACTTACACAGCTGTATTCATTTACTTAAATTTCCATTCACAAAGTTTGGTCCACTGTTTGAACTGCAAACCCATATACGCTCTTCTGCTCACTCATCTGTTCTCAATTTGCTAAAAATTGATTTCATGGTCTTCTTGTGTTTAATACAAATGACATGAAACTATCTATTTGCAAAACTCCCATATGCTATTAATGCACACTTATGAAGAGCTGAAGCTGTGTGTTGCAATTAGAGATCATCCTTCGGATAACCATTCACAAGAACACCCATACAGGAAGTCTTTGGGGGTTTTTGCTTTTATAATGACTTTTCCTATTACGAACACCTTGCTACACTTCACTTTTTAGACTCTTATAATTAACCTGAAACTAGATTGCCTGGTTAGATGCTAAGCAGATTTGTTAAACACCACAATTTAAAGATGACATTTTTGATGTCATCATCTTATTATTCCCCTTTTAAATCCATGGGAAAAAGCTCCAGAATTCTGTTCAGAAGGAAGTGGCTGTATCCAGATAAATAAAATTGAGTGTTTTCAATCATAAGGCACATATAGTAATTGTAACATTTCACTAAGAGGAACCATAAAGCATTATTAAGAAATACATCATTAAATCAGAGAGCTCTCATTACCAATACTTCGCCTGACTGAATCAGACACAACTCCTGTTCTGAGCCAAATGACAACATGGACACATATCCATGTCTGTCAACTTAGCAAGTGTTGGCAGATCTTAACCCCTGCTTATCCAGAAAAAGTACTGCTTCTCTCCATCCAATATGGTGCTTCAGTGCTGATTTGGAGGACCATGGCTCAAACTGCTGCAACACGGCTGCTAACCACAGCAACCTCATAACCTCTGTAAACTGTTTAAAACAGCCCTGTTTTTAAACTAACTACTAAAAAATATTAATGCTGCTTCTCTTTACTTTCTCCTCCCACCAAGAACAGCCACCAGATATAAACCAAACAAATGAGAAACTACTGCTGGGTACTGCTGCTCAAGGAGATTGGCATTGCCTTCCAGAGGCTCACTCTTTGATGATTGCAAACATTTGCTTACCCTTTGAAAATCTTACATAAAACCTCCTGAAGTCTTGTGATGGGAATCTGCAGGTATGCATTTGCCCTGAAACTAGGGGACCTTTGCAAGATATCAGACATCATTGGAAATGCCAGATCCCAGCCACTTGAAGCAGGATATTTGGGTACAGCATTTACTTTCCCTCCTCACATATCCCAGACAAGTGCATTATCTTAAAGTTCTTGTCACCTTGGCAGTGTTGTCAGGGTAAACAATACCCATCAATCCCAGCCAGCTACACAAAGTCAAACAAGGGGTTAAACTACTGCAGCATGTCGCACATAATTTTTCATTAAAATGCCTTACGGTGCTTTAAAACCTTTTCCAAACTCAACAGTATGGTGCTGAGGGAACAGTATTGGAAAAGCTTTCTGAACCCCTGTAGGGCCTATATGAAACTGGAACTAGCAGCCTTTTACATTCCCTGACACACTGGAATTATTGCTTTGGCTACTGCCGGCTGTCAGCTTTAAAGAAAGCTTTTTTCTTCTCTGCACTTTATCCCAATATTTTATGTATTATATTTTAATTACTTTCCAGAAGGATAAACTGTTAGAGGAAAGTTAAATTATGCTCTTGCACACAAATATACTCCTGTGTTTGCCAAATAAATCTTTCCATTTGCGTTATCATATCAAACCAAGAAATAGTCTCCTGAAAGGCACAGGCAGTTCCTTCTCCCAGAAGTGAATTTTACATGATAAATCCTGTGGAAGATAACTTTTTTTCCTCTGGCAGAGGGGAAACACACTGCAGAAACAGGTGAAAACAAAGTTGCTAAAAATGTTACTCCCGAGGAGCATCAATATTTTGGGGGGAGAAAAAGTATTACAGACACCTGGATTTTCTGTGAAAAAAAAAAATAAATCTGTACTAACCTCTGAGTTGAAAGGACCATATCTGTGGCCAGCAGCATCTGGTTGTTCAGAGTAGAAGGCATAAACATAAGGCCTGAAAGAAAGAAAGGTTAGCTTTCCTTTGACAACACTAGGAAACACAAGCTGGCCAGGTCAAGTCAAATTGAGTCAGCTTTCCAATGAGACTTAGCTCTATTGAAAAAAACCTGTTTTTCAGTCATAGAATTCTACAATTCTTAGCAGTTCTTTGTTTCCATGGTATGATTACTTGTTTTGCAGCTTTATTAAACACCCAAGAACACTTGTAAGGAGGCACGTGGGGTACCATCTGAGGACACATGCTCATTCTAAATCTTGTAGGAGAAATCACAACAGCTGAGCCTTGCAGCAGCATGTGGGAACTTGTGCAGTAAAACCCACTCATAATTAAAATCTTAACGTTTTCCTAGTGCTCATTGTCCAGTTCTTCAACTGCCATTGCCTGTAAGGCTGTTAAACCATATTAGGCTCAGTAGGATAAGAACAATCCAAGTTAATCCATGTAACTACATGCTTTTTGATAAGAAATAAATTCATACCATACATTTATTTGGAAGAATCAACTTGTTGATGGTTAAAAGCTGGTATGAAAGAAAACCCAAAAAACCCAAACCAACCAACCAAAAACCCCCCAAATCCCAAAGAACTCACACTAAATGCAAAACCCAAGCAAATCCTTAAATCAGTGATGGCTTCTAACAGACAAAAATAAATTGCAGAATTAAATTCTTGCTCACTCTTCCAGCTACTTGTAAAGAGAAGACAAACTAGCAGTTATCCAACAGCAGATGACAACAAGTGAATTACCTTTCATTGTCTGGAAGGGTTAACCACTGAAGTATTGTTAATATTCTGCGCTCATGGGGGATGACACTGGACCACAAAATACAAAAAGATATACCTTGTTATCATAGAATACAAAAAGCATCAACAAAATGCTTGCTATGAGCTGAATTCTACATGAATATGATGTATCATAATAGCATGATTTACTTTTAGCCTGCTGTATCATTTTTGTTGCTTAAAACTGATTCTTAGTCTGCAAACAGAATCACATCAGAGCTCCTGAATTTTTACATACTCCAAAAGAAAATTGATTAAAAGTTTGCAAATATTGAGTCAGAACTCAAAGCAGTAGATCTAGCTCTTCTAAGCAAGAGTGAATACGAGATCCATTCTGGTGCCCTTAACCCAGATGAACCTTTTTGTATGCTGCCACTGGATAGCTGGCATGGGTAAAATCCGCTATATTGCTCACATCAGTGCAAGTTTAAAAAACCACCCTGCTCTGGTAGTATTCCTTTTTCCTGTTTCCAGACACTGGGAAAATTTCCATTGCCCTAACAGTAGCCACTGAGGACTAGGTGGTGTGAATCAGAACAGAGCCAGCTGAAACAGGACAGCAGCACAGGGACTTGAACCCTGACAGCTTCTCACTCTGCAGAACACACTCATCTCACTTTACTGTTTGTACAGTAGTTGCCATTCTCACTTGGCTGCTGAGGCCAAGTTCATGCTATGAGAATGACTAACCTTAGAAACAGCTGTAAAGTTCCAAATATCTCATCTTAGGAAAGCTCTGTAAGTCAGTGACCACCACACAGTCATTTTAATACAATAACACAGTCAGCCCAGAATCCATTAGATCAATAGCAGAATCCCAACAAAGGAATCAGACACCACCATCAGTCACCATAATGAACTGAATTCAGCACTCTTTGGAAAACTCTGGCAGAGAAATAGAGATGGCAGCAGCCATTTGGCAATACCTTTGTTTTTACTGCCTTGTAGACAAACAGTAGTCCTCAGTCTCCAGCTACACAGAGAACTTAAACCATAAACGTGAGGATTTATACTAAAATTTGCAAATAAGGCAAAACTTTAAACTGGATTAATAATTTTGGCTACTGTCCAATTTTTATATTTTTATTACCTGTGCAATATGAAAAAAATCCATTATTTCAATAACTCATTTCTGAGTAAAATCTTTTGAAAATTCTGTTTTCCTGAGTCTGCCTAAAAATCCTCCCAAAAATATTCTGTGTACTGAACGAAATAATGCAGTCTTAAGACATGTATGTTTCAATCCTACATAAACTGGCTGCCTCACTCCCTTACTAGTGCCATTCATACAACCTGTCCTTGGCTACCTTTTTTACATTCTATATCCCCAAGCATGCATTGGCCAGGGTGTTTATGTAGACTGTGTATCTATAGAGCTTAGGAATCACATTCAATTCTTTGGTTTGTAGAGCACTAGAGTGGAGTGCTGTCAGATGTCATCTTGCAAGCCTAAACCTATCATCAGCTTGTGGTGTGTTTTATTATTCCCTCCACACACTTCATGGTATTTAGAACAGTAGAACGTATTATTTCTAAAGGAATCACAAAAAAAAAAAGTCACATCTCCTTATTACTTCAGTTTTGTAGTTTAAACATCTTCTTTGCTCCTGCAATCCTGCCAGAAGCTGTAATAAAAAGACTGATCTACATGACTTCCTCAAAAATTATCAAAATTCATTCATTTTTGGTTGTAAAGATGTATTTCAGAGGGACAAGGGAAAATAAGTTTGAACCATTAAACAAGAGAACAAACAGCAAAGTTCCTCAAGGCTCTCTCTTAGGAAAGGGAAATTGGATATCTTGCTCAAAGGACAGACTATTTTAAAATGAATGAACTAAACCTTTAAGTCAATTAGATTGGTGTTATCAAATAACATAAAAGCACAATAAGAGTCTTCCACATTCAGAGGACTAAGAAGCAAAAAACACACTTTGAAGTGAAAGTGATTTTTCACACAGTCACACATCTTTTCTTTAGACAACTGTTAAAAGTCAGCACATGAATCTAAAGCAGCAAACTGTAGCATCAGCTTTAGTTATCAGAAACGTTGCACAAATGAAACAACAGAGGGTTAGGTGTAGTCTCCAAACTACTGAATGCTTAGAAGAAAGAAAAACAACTTAATAAACACTTACATTGAATTAATTCTGAATTATTAGTTAAAAATCTCCAGAAAACAGAAGGTACTTACATAGACCAGAAGAACGTGCCAGCTTTCACCCCTTGCTTGGCTGCAGTAATCCAAATCTAATGAGGAAAATATAAGAGGATTAGAATGTGTTCAGATCTCTAATGACTCTCTGAAATCAAAAGAAAACGTTTTCAAGACACATTCTTCTACCCTGAGCCTAGAAGTGAAAATTGCAGTTTCTTAGCCTTGGCCCTAATTTGAAGACAGGGAGTGACAAGCCTATGGAAACTCTAGCAGTGGGTCAGCTGCTGTGCTGTAGACTTTCACCCCTAAATCTCTATGCTGCTTTTAATTAAAAGCACTAAGTTTCACGGCCATGAATTCCTCCAGTATTTAATTGCATTTTCAAAACCCAGCCACTACTCACCTGAGACTTTTAGCATTCAGGTTTTGGAGGATACTCAGTTAGAAATGAGCATACCTTAACACCAATCAGTGTCTGCATAAATGTCCCTCTTCCAATTATCCTACAATCAGTAGCCATCAACAGAAAATGTGTTAGAAGAGAGCCACAAAAAAGGCCACAAAATGACAAGGTGTTAAGACTGCAGGGAGGGACACCTTCCTATGCAGATGTTTGAGAACTTCTCGGGCTGACTCAATGGGGTGATTGATGGAAATCATGGAAAAATCTCCACAAAATCTTCAAACCCTTTTTTCAATCCTTCAAGTCTCTTTTATTTTTCTAGCTATAAATCAGTTTGCAGCAGAAAGTTCCACAATGTAGTCACACACTCCATGAGTGTATTTTTCATTTTGTTTGGTTTAAAACCTGCTAGTTTTCAGTAGGGTTAGAGCACCATTTTCGTCCTTTGAAACAGGTTATTAATCCTTTCTCTCCTCACTTCTATACAACATTAATGATATTCCCCTCTATTCATTCCTTTTCAAACACAAGTTTGTCTGATCTTTCTCTAATGAAAGCTGTACCATACTCCTGGTTATCCTCATCACCCTCTTTCTCTTTTCTATCCTATGACTCTATACAAGGCAGGGCAATGAGAATCTTGGAACATCAGAAAGGTTCACAATCAAGGACAGCAAACAATGAGTTTAGCTCTACAGAACTAAATTTCTCTTGCAAGGAACTATTCAAATTCTCTCAAAAGTAATTTCAAAAGTGGCAATGGCTTAAAGGCCAGCACTGTGTATAGAGCTAGATTATTTCCTCCTGTTTATGCATACTGCACTGTGTACACTTCATGAGGAGTTAAGACCAAATGCAGCTGAGTTACATATTAATTTCAGTTTTTTGTTTACTTTAAATCAACAAAATACATTCAAAGTCCCTGTACCTTGCTCAAACAGGTACTTATAAACAGTCATCTGGACATGCATCATTCAAATGTCATGCCTGAATAACTCATACATCAGTCTTAATTGAGATTGATTTGGTACAGTAATGAAAGATCATTTGCACAATGAGGCTATAGTTAACAGCAATTACATTTGGATACTGTAATGTTATTTATGGGAAAATTGGTCATACTTGCCTTTCCACTGCCCTGGACACAACCCTCACCTCTCATCTTCTATTCCACCAAATCTGACTGGACTCAGTCCAATTAAATTAAAATCACAGTTATAAAAGGTCATTTGTTTTCATTTTATTCTAACTTTTTAATAATGTATCCTCTTTTCCAGTGAAAACTACATCCAGAGTAACACTATAGAAATTATGTTTTCCTAAATACATGCAGCAAGATCAGGAGCAGAATGGCCATGGGTTTGGAGCCCACTCTGTTTTCAGGTGCTTCTCTTCAAGAATCTGATTTCAGGCTTGGTTCATATTTACACACACTTAAGCTGCCACCAAATAGGGAGTCCCCCAAAAATCTCTCGCAGCCTCTGCAGCCCCAGCCGTCCACCAGCAACTCAGTTTGCACGGTGACAATGATCACAAGATGATGTGTCTGCACAGTAACTGCCAAAAAACTATATATAGACAGCTTTGAATTTATATAAGAATTCTGGGGGCTGTAGTTGAATAATAGCAATATTCTTTTCAGTATCTCAGGACACTGAAATTTGACTATCACAGGATACTCTCTGATGGGATGGGACAGAAGGATGCAAGTGAACAGGAAAGAAGAGGAGGCATGTCTATAACCCAGTGCCCATGTCACTGCAGTCAGAAGTATGATTGCAATGCAAGGATGCCTGTTTGAGCCACATAACTCAGCACAGTCAGGGTATGTAACCAGCCTAGATACTATCTAATTAAGGCAGTTAGTCCTTACATATTCATTAGTGCATCATGGTATTCCTAGGTGAAAAAGGGCCCACACTTAAAGCAATTACTATTTCCTTTGCATTGCAGATTTATTCGCAGAGAAAAACCCAGTCATGGCAGAGGAAGGAGGCCCAAGACACATTCAGCATGAAATGTGTGTCAGCTCCCACTGTTGTTACGCTCTCTCTTTCTACTTGGAAAAGCATTGTCCCAACAGCAGATTTATTTTTCTTTAAAGATGTTTGTGTTCCTGCAAATTCTAAATAATTTTGCAGATATCTTTGGGAAGGTACCAACAAACTAAGTCCAGGGAATTCTGTGTTTGGATTTTACTATCTGCAAACTCTAGTGCTTCCTAGTGCTTTGACCCACATAGGCCCAAACTGTCCAGTCTGCCTGGATGTCTAAATGAGGCCAGCCACTTTCTATCCTCAGCAGCTGAAGACGTCCTGTGCTGCTCCTGTCTTAGCATAGCTGAATTCACCTCTGGCCCTGCGTATTTTAGGCAATAATTTAATAAAAATGTGCCAAAAGATGTCCTCCAGCCAGGCAAGTGAAACACTTGTCACCTGATATATGAATAACTGGATCATTGGTACATTGCCAAGGTAGCCAGCACATCTGTGAGAAAATGGTTCCTGTATTTTTACTCTCATTGATCATAGAGTGTGCTTCATGAACCTCACGTGAAAACAGCAGGCACACGTTTCTGTGCTGGGGTGACTCCCAGCTGTGCAATCCTAAGTGCAGCTGAAAGGCACCCAGACTGGCTTCAGAGAGGGAAGAGCTGCACCTGCCAGTATTTCACCTCAGGAATGCAGCCATTTACATTGGCATTAGCTGTTTAGATGAGTACATGTGTCTGCTGCACTTGAAATAAGATCAATAGCTAAGACAAGGATGGTTGAAGTCAAAAATCAGCAAATCAAAAGGCCCCTATCTGTCTACAACATCTGAGTGGGTCTGAATGACTCCATCCTGACTTGGCAGGCAGAGCCTGATTCAACTCGAGCTTACAACAAACCACTATTGGACCTCTGCTCTCCTTTGTTTTTTAGGGGAAGGAAAAAAAACCAAAAAACCAGCCAGCCCCTTGATTTACTTAAACCCAAACTAAGAACATTCAACACTATCCACCATGATACCTAAAACTATTACTCAGCAATACATTTGTGGATGTCTTTCAGCATGCAGAGAAGCAACCATAACGAGGTGGAAGAATTTCTGTTTGCATTGATCAAGCTTTAAATAAAATACTCAGGGTGTTTTAGAGTTGAGACAGTGCTGATGAATCTAGCAGTAGCTCTTTCTGCTAGACATACTCTTTGTTACTCAGACCCTTTAGTGGATAGGCAAAATTAGACAACAGACTAGAGCAACTGATGGGAGCACACAAATTTATTTGCTACTTTGGCTATAGAATAATAACTCCAGTAGAAATATTGGCAGCAAACTCTTACTGCAGCCTTATCACCAATGAACACCTCTCAGTGTCTTTAAGTTAAATTCATTGTCTTCCAAGGCAGACTACAAGCTGTGCAGGAGGGCAGGATAGAAAAAAAGTTACCGGATGCCCTCTCAATGTTGTCCACTCAAACCAGTTGAAATGAAGAAGCAAATAAGGGTTATTGTTCTGCAAGATCAATATCATTTGTGAGCTTAGGCAATTTATTTGCCATACATGATTACATTGGGTTCAACTGTTAATATGTTATAATTTTATAGTCAGCTGTTTAACCATGTCAAATGTCCACTCTTGTCTTGCGTATGGGACAAGCCCAATTGTATTGCAAACTATATAAAGGCCATATTTCTGAATCAATTTGCTTAAGGAGAGAGAGGGGGAATAAATATTTGAAAAATAGTATGAGATCAACCACTCTGTTTCATGCTACGCCACGGGAAATCAATATCTAGCTTTTTCAGTACAGAAAAACCTGTATTCATCTGCAATCACAGATTCAAACCTAGTACACTGGCATGTGTCCCAAGAAACAGTATTCATGCATATATACATATACATGAAACATATCCTGTAAGCTGTATCACCTTTATTTTTATATCCTCTGTGTTGAACGACTACAATTCTTCTCCTTTATTTATGGATGAAAGTAGACAAGGCTAAGCAATAAGTCAGTTGTCAAGACCATATGGAACATGGAAGTCCCAGGTTCTCCCTTCTTCTTCCTACTACTGGACACACTTGTACAGAGGTGTTCAAGTACTTAATCCAGAGTTACTCAAGATAGCTGTGGAATTTTCTTTGAAAACCTGCACAGAAAGTGGGACACCTCCCTGGTTTTAATCTTCCATGAATAAACAGGAACCCACAACTTCACAAAGGCTGACAAGTACTTGACACATCAGATACATCAAAGGCTGAGGAAGCAATGGGAAATCCCTTCCACATCCAGGCAAAGGTGGGAAGGAGGAAATCACAGCATTTCCTAGTAAAGAAATGTGTACAACACTGGTGCAAGCATGTAGAATTAATACCACTCCTGCACCATTTGCTCTGCCAGCACAGTAAAATGCAGAGTAGCCCCTTCCACACTTCTTACATGACGCAAATATTCTCCCAGACCTGGCAACTAAGCATTGCCTTCTTGCCCAGACAGATTTTTGGTACAAGAAGGTTATTAAACAAACAGACTCAGAGTCCTGTTGCTTGTTCATGGCTCAAGCTAGATAAAATTAAATACTTATAAAACAGAACTACAGACATCTCTCCTCCTGTTTTCCCTACCAATCAACAAAGTGACTGCAAGACCTGTTCAGGATGGAAAGGCAGATGACAGCTTTCTGAAGCTCTTTCTGTCATTAGTAGGCAGACAAAATCAACAAAATTCCAAAATTGGTTTTATTCTAAATACTAATATGTGAATTTGGATGAATCAGGAATATCAAGTTAAGACATAGGGTGATGACAGCTAATGTCCTCAGCCATACCCTGAAGACTACAACGACAGCTTCACAACATGCTGTTTGTTACCTAGGAATGTCATGGCTCTGTTTAAAGATTAACATCTCAAGATAGTCCTTTTTTGAGGGTTGCAGTCTTTAAAAGATTGATAGTGGATTTAAAGCTGCATACAAGACACCCTAAACATCCATCAATACTTTTATAATTATGATATTTCTGAAGTGAAGGACATCTTTTGAGCCCAAACTCAGATTCAAGCCAGGTTACCTTGTGAAGGAGCCTCTCTGTCCCCATTAACCACAGGCTAGCAGTTTTATACCTTGCCTCTTAAGACCTTGGAAAGACTAATGGCTTATTTCTAAAGATCATGAAAGATCACTTCAAAAAAAAAAAAACCCCAATGTATTGTCTGTAGTGTAAGCTTAAACTCACTGCATCAAACCAAGACATGGAAAACTACTGCTCAACAGAAGCCAAAGACAGCTGGGGCCTAAATTTAGTGCCCAAAGTTACTTGGGATGAAAACAAAAATGTCAGTGTAATGAAAAATGAGCAGTAAACTTAGTTTCTCCCATGGGCCCTGATGCTCACCATTTCAATGAGATGCTGTTGCAGTATGAGGAGTGATTTTATGTCTGTTTCCTATGAAACACTTTTGTTTTGAAAACAAGGTGGTTTTAAGCTTATATAATAAATCAACATTGTATACTAAATCAGGAAGTCCCATAACAGCTACAGCACCCTGAAACACTTCCAAGCTACCTTCTCCCTCTTCTCTCCCTTCCCTAATGCTATTACTTTCTCATAATTCCTGGAGTAAAAGCATTCAGATACTCATCTGCCAAATCCCACTGATGTCTGTGGTAATCTGGTTGTTTTCCAGCGAAAGACTGAGTTTTTCCAGCAAAAGACTGACAACTAAAGAAAGAAAGACAGACCACCAAACCCCCCGACATTTTCGTTGAACCATATACAGTAGGCCAGTTTCCAGGAGCAGGACAGTATTTCAGAGATTATCAACATTACACAACATTCTCTTCTAGGCAGTTTTAACCATAATACAAGGCTAGGAGTCTCAGACACTTTTTCAGTCTTCTTTATCAGAAAAAATAATAATTTCCAATCCTGTGCAAACCATATCCCACTCTGCAGGTTTTGAGTATGTCAGTTTTGGGACCTGGGACGTAAAAAAAGCCAGCTGATTATGTGATATGACAGACAGGATTCCTGTGATATGCAGACCAGGTATCCCTTCCTACCCCCTTGATTGTACTGTCTTATCTTTCAATACCCAGCTATTTTGGGAAGTCTATGTCAATGCCATATTTCAAGAAAATTATAAAAAAGGGTTAGAAACTGACTGTATCTAACCAATATATAGACAGAGACAACATCTTCTCTTATAAAAATCTATGCTTCTCTTATCAAATGTGCAATTCTTGCACATGCAGAGAGAGTATATCGTATTTCTGGAAGAAATCTATCACCTCCTTATCCAGCTATTGCAGCTACTCTATCAGGTTTGCCAAACTTACGGGTTTCCCTCATATTATGTGTATGAGGATTAAATTATAGTCCTTCCGCTGTGCATTTGCTTCCAATTTTCCAAAGACATGTCCAGTTTATTACATGATTTGTGTGTTTCCTTTTTAACAATTCTTCAGAACAAATGGTTACTTTATAATCCCTACTTGGGTATGCAACACCCCCACACACACACACCCCATCCTCTGAGGATTTCATCCAGCATAAGGTCACCCACTGTTGTGTAACTTCCTTGAACTCTTCTCAGATGACGTTTTTCATCCAGAAAATCTTTTATTCCCTGGAGTAACACAGGTGTGGGAATTAACAATGTTCCCCACACAACACAGCAGGTGATGAAGTATTCATAGACCTGTATCGTACTCCTAAAATATCATAGTTTAAAAGTAGAGATATTTGCACAAGCTCCAAGAATTAGTTCTCCACTAACTCCTATCTAACCATGACTAAAGTAAGATGCAGAATTAAATTTGCAATGCATAATTAAATTTCAGCTGCTTAATGAGTTGCCACACAGCAGTTGAGCCACAGGATTATCTACAAGCTCAACTCCAGACTGGAGCAGGTTTTAACTATGTGGCTCTGGCGGTAGCTGAGATAAAGAGGTTACACACTGCTGCACTTTCACTGCTCCTAGTTCTGATCCTGATTTTTTGCTTCCATCTGGAAAGATAATAGGTACGTTCCTCACCCTCTCCTCCTCACCACCCATGGCAAAAGGTAACCCAGGTCATAATTAGCTGAGGGAGTGCCTACACTCACTTACAGATTTTGCAACAGCACAAATACCCCATTCTGGCTCACTACAGGCAGACACATCTGCCTGTCACACATCTGCCTGTAGCTCTAAATTGCCTTGTCTCACATTTGTTGTGGACTAAACCACATGCAGACAACACACACACTTGCTAAACCTACAACTGTCTGAGTAACTCCCTTTTAGCCTCTTGGGATATTTCTGTCTTATGAGATTTGGGGGAACAATACAGAAAACAGAAATGACAGATTATGGTGTTCCCAAATCCCCTCCAATTTCCTCACCTCTACCATCTCACTCTTCTGTGAGGTGAGAGCAAATCAGAGAGCATTTAAACCATAGTTTCCTAAGCAATCAATCCAATGAAATGTGCGTGCACCCTGGCTTCCTGCACTTAAAACTTACTAGTCTTACTTTTGTTGTCAAAGGAAGCCACCACAGCATGCACTAAAAGGGGAAAGTGCAGCAGAAGCAAGGAGGCTGTCTTAGCTGTAGTAATACAGAACACTTGGAAGGACTCCATTTCCTTGCCCAGAATAAGGGTTCAGAGCTAGACAAACCAAGTCCAACACCAATCTAAGAGACTGGACATAGTTCAGCCTCTGCTGCTGTGCTCAAGGCATAAATTAATTCTCAAGTTTCCACAGCCTCTCCATTAAATCAGGTAACAGTGATTACTTGTGGACTTAACTAAAAATTATGAAATTATGCCGTGCTATGCTGACAAAATATTTATACTAAAACTGCTCAAGGACATTACTAGGACAAAAACCTGAGAAACCCATAATGAAAAGGAAACATTATGCCATAGCAACAAAATTACAGTGTTACACTGCTGCCTCAAGTAAGGGTTTTGTCCAAGCTGTGTCTAACTTATACTTATCAGTGAAAGCACCTTTCCATAGTCAATGGATTTATTATTCTGAAAAGCAAAAGCCACCTCAAAACATTACATTAAACTGATAGACAGAGGGCCAGCCAGGGGGGAGGGGGTAGGGATTAGGTACAAATTGTTCACATATGGGTTTTTTTAATTATTATTATTGGCTAGGTTCCACAGCACAGGGGCAGGGGAGAAGAGAGAGGAAAAAAGAAGTAGGAGGGAATTTGAAACTTACTGGTTGACCTCCCCACCATCTGTGATTGAATTTCTCTCGCCCTCGAAGACTGAAGCTGGCATCAAACACTGGGTCATACATCGAATTGCCAACAATCCCATGTGATTCAGGATAGAGTCCCTTTGTGCAGAAGTAGATTAATTAGTAAAACCCTAATGCACACAAATACAGTGCTTCATAGCTATCTGCAAATACCACTAAATTATTTTAAAATAAGTATTTTTGAAGCTACATAACAGAAAAGATTATTACTTTCAGATAAGCACATTTCAATCTGGCTGTAGTAATGAAAGCAGTAAGAGATGATTGAATTGTGCTAAAAAGAATAAAAACTCCTGTTACTCAATACTTTAAAGTTTTTCACTGTTTAAAAGTTAGTTTGAGGTCATCAAAGACAAAGCATAAATGTATAAAAAGAAGATCAATTTGTACTTTCAGTTCCTCTTCGTGAATGCCCTTTCTGGACACAGTAATTTATTCTCTGGTTGCAAGACTAACACTTAGCATTTCCATTTTATCATATCTTATCTTCATGAGTGCCTCTGTTAGATCAGTTATTTCCAAGTAAAAAAACTGAGACAGGTCACCCAAAGCCATGGCTTTATATCACAATTTGTCCTGCAGTAAAAGCAATTCAAGGAGAAGAGCAGAAAATTCCTTTCTCTGGGCCTCTCCCCGCCCAACTATTCTTTCTCCATATGCTCCTGTCTCATCCATTTAAACATTTGTGCAGTGGCTGCACAAAAAAAAAAAAAAGGAGAAAGGAGAAAAAAGAAAAAAAAAAAAAAGAAAGAAAGAAAGAAAAAAAAAGAATAAAAAAAGGAAGGGGGAAAAAATTGCAGCGGCAGGTGAAGAGTCCCTTATGGCAGCTTTGGGAGCACTGTCAGTGTCACACAGATGTGGGGACAGCCTGGCTGCCAGCCCTGCCACCACAGCACAGCGATGGCTCCTCTCACTGCAGGGCCAGACACTCAGCAGCTGCACACTGCCCCACTGACTTTGGCTGCTCCAGCAGAGAAACAACTGCTGGTTGTATTCAGGGCAGCATTTCAGGGGTGGTTTTTTTTTTCCCCTAGGAAAACTTTGACCTGTAATTATGCAGCAGTACAAATAACTGCAAAAGCAGGCATAAGAAAGCTTAGGAAAGCTGTGACAGTGTATAATGGTGAGATACAATCCATTTCACCACTTCAAAATATGTCAATACTTTTCATTCAAAATGAAGAAAATACTTAACATAAAAAAATACCAAAAAGGATGGAAAATGAAGTAGTTATATATATAACATATACATATACGTATAATTTTTTAAACCTTGCTTCCCATAACACACATTTCTACTCCAGTGCAGCATTTTATCATGAAAAAATCCTTCCCAGGGACTTACAGTAGCAAGAGTGTACAAGTTGGGGAATGTTTTTGTAGGGTAAACAGGTCGCATGTAAGGAGAATGTGTTCCACAAGATCCTGAAAAATCAAACGCAAACGTGAGGAAGCAAAGCTCTTAGACATGGAAAACAAAACCAGAGAAAGTAACTTCTATGACTCAAAACGATGCAGAAAGTAGTTAAATTTTAACTAATTTAAATGAACTTTCTGCTGCTTAAGAGCAGACAGCAGTCAGCTGTAAAGGCAGTAGTAAATCCCCACAGACTTTTTTCCTGAGCTAGTCTCCATCCAGAGCCATTGGAAGTCTCTTATTAAAGTCTCTTAAGTAAAACAACATGAGAAAACACAGGTTTATTTTAAATAATAAATATACCATGCAGTTTCACACTAGGCTTTGTGGCCTCAGTCCCCCCATCATAGAATCATTTAGGCTGGACAAGATTTTCAAGATCATTGAACCCAGCCATAGTTGGCTACACAAATATGAGGGCCAGCACACACACAGGGGAAAAACCCCAACACATTTCAAGGGTATAGGCACACACAAACTACCATGCAATACAGAGAGGCTCAAATACGCCGTGCACCTGGTCCTCCACAAACCCAAGGGGATGCCCATTCCCAGGAAGGTGAGTGCAGGGCGTATTTTCAGTCAGTTACCAGGCATCCAAGTACAGCTTCTGCAGCCACTTATCCATACTTCTGACATCTCTGAATCAAGTGGAAAATTTCATGGGCACCTCCCAACTAGCCTGTAAGCATATGTGATACCTATCATATACTAAAGATGAATTTCTTTGCTGATAAAGCCACATGAAGGTCACTAATTCTGAGCAGCATTTCCCAAAGCAGCAGCTGAGTGCTGCATTATTCAGAGTGTTTTCAAGTCCCCAGCTGATACTGCCTAATTTGAAGGGGACTGCTGCCATTTCATCTTCATGCTGACCCTTCTGCTGCTCAATGAACAATGAAAGCAATTGGGCTGCAAGAGACTGTCTTTCATTTATTGACAGAAAATTATGTACTTACTCAGTTTTTCAATATTGGGCATGACCTTGCTCCCTTTCTTCATATATGATGCACGGAAACCATCAACAGAAAAGATGATCAAAGGAGGACGAACAAAGCTACAGGCAAAAGCAGCAGGAATATAAAGCAGCATTTCAAAATTTTAGTTTTTTTAATTTCCATTTGCTCACTGAGCCTCCAGGAAATCTAGAAGTACAGTTACTGTATGAACTATATACCTATAGTCTTTTACATACTTAACAGACCAAGAGAAACTGATAATCCTCACACTTAGTGACAGCCAGTGTTCACTCACAGTCAGTGAAAGGACTGACATCCAGCATAAAAGACATCTTCCCTGAGCAGCTAATAACCCACAAAGGCAAATGGTTAAAGAAGATAATGGAGAAGGAAATTTACCATGCACAAGTACCCAGACTAGCACACAATCTCTAGTTAAAAACCACGTATCTCATGAGAGTTGGTCTTCTTTCTCAAACAGAAGTCCATTTGGAGCATGCTCTGTGTGGCCCAGTTCATTCTAACACACTAAAGATAACAGTGTTTAATGTAAGTTTATTACTTTTTGAATTTACTACTGCTACTGAAAGTCAAGCCCAAGCAGGCAGAAAATGTGCCATGGATGGACACACCTGGGCTTTTAATGGCATCTGCTGCAGGGGTTAGCAGCTGTCACTGTCCCCAGGAGAATCATCCCCAAACTATCCTCCTAACAGCACAGGCTGAGCTGCAACCCAACACAGCACCCAAGCAGATGCTTACCTTTAGGGATAATAGTGAGACAAATGGTTTCAGAAGTTACTCACTTTCTCCATGTTACTCACATGCTCAAATCCCTCACTAAGTCAAGGCTGTACCCCCTTGCAGTTTAGAAATCCTTTCATTTAAGAACACAATGCTAGAAGTACAAAATTCCATTTAAAAAAATTGGCCTGAACTGTGTTCATATGGCTTAACCTGAATTTTAGTGAAAGCAGAACAACCTCGGCCTTTCCACTGACTTCAGAGGAGTCTGACTACCTTCCCTATGCATATAATGAAGCAGGCAAACCCAGCAGCAGGTGATTGAAGACCAAGAGTTCAAACCCAAATATCATCCACCACTACTCACACAGCAGCTCAAAGGCAAATACATGACAATATTATGAATCTAAACAAAGACAAATATTATAATAAAGGCTTATATTATAAGCCTATCTGTACAAATGGTGAAGGCCAGGACAGCATCCAACCCACAGTCATTCAGCCTGCATGACAGAGCCAGTGCAGAAATGTGGTGGGCAGAGGTCCCAAGGCAAAGCTGGGGACCACTGGCTTTTGCCTTTCCAGGTGCAAGCAAAACACTTACCCTGCTGGACATTCAGGAGCCTTTATCTCTTCACAGTCATCATCCACCCAGTGGGTTTCTCCTACCAGAAAATCACATTGGAGTTTAAAAAAAATAAAAAATACAACATCTGTGGATACAGCTACAGGTTTCACAGAAAATATATATTAAAAAAAGAAAGTCTAGCTCCAGTTAATGGACTGACTTGTCATAATTCCCATGACTAATGAGAATGTCTTTTCACAAAGCTGAACAAGTGATCTGGTTATATTGTACTCAACAAAAATATCCAAACTAGCACTTCTACAAGCAGCTCTTAAGACTGGAGTTAAAAGTGTCCTTTTGACCGCAGGAGACAGTGGTAATGCTTTAGACACAGTGGTCATCTATTTTAATTTTTTTTTTTATTTTTGATCTGTCAAAAACAGGTAGTGCTGCTTCTGGCTGTGAATTCCCACCCTCCTCCCATCAGTTCTGATGGCTCCATGAGCTGATTCATCTGGCTAGAGGCCCAAAACAAAATTCATTCTGGAGAAGAAAAACAACTCTAAATAGTTTCCAGCTGGTTTAGAGGGGTGATCAGCTCATGGATCAGGTGAGACTCAAGCTAAAAAAAGCATTAAATACTCTTTCAGACCTAGATTAGTTAAAACTACTTTGTGTAATCAACTATTTTCTTAAGGTTTTCACTGCTGAATGCTGTCTATAGAGTGGCTCATGACTTGCACTTTTACAGGTCGATTGAAAAAAACCAAATTATTAACTAACAAACCTAATTCCTGAACCTGGCACTATAAAAGGAACTGCAATTCAATTAAAAAAACAAAGCAAAAAACATCATCGAAAAGACCTGCAGGAAATGTGTGCTGCAGCAACTCCAACTGACCATGACAGGATGTGGAAAGAGAATTTCCAATGGGGGGAATAAAAAAAAAAAGCAAACACCACACTATCCTTAGATAGGCAAAGGCACAAATAAAGAGGAAACACTGTTCTCACATAAAGCGTAGTCCTGTCACAGTTCCAGGGTCGTTGAGATAGTTTGTTGTTACCCAGTTAAATTAAGATTATATACATTAAAGCTGGAGACATACAAATTCCTCTGACTTGACCTTTGTGAGAGGAAGCTCACAAAAAAGGCAGGAACTGGAAACTATACCAGTATTTAAGTGGTCTCAGCCTCTGGTTTCTTTGGGAAGGGCAATCTACAGAGATTTGTTGGAAAATACATATTTCATTTGGATTCCCAACAGCAAAGCCCAAGTAAATAAAAAGGTCCATTTTCAGTGTATGGATGGATCTGGACTATTAATATTTTTTGAAAGTATGCATTTGTCCAAAATGGTGAAACAATTTCAAACTAACCCTTGCCCCAGTAAAAAGTTAATGAATGAAAAAAAAGTAAGAACTAGGTGAGATACAAAAGCAAAAACCTGTAGACCTCATTTCCAAGGATCAGAAGACCTGCTGTGAATGGCAGACACAGACACAGGCAGGATATGTTCTAAGAGAGCAGAGCAGTGGATGAAAATGAAGTCTTCAAAGCCCATCCACCTGCCAAGCAGTGCAGGCTGCCCTGCAGCCATGGTGTGTCAGAGTCTGAAGACCACACCAGCCACCTGCGAGTAACACCCTTGGATTCTTGCAACTCCCCTTCCACAAGAAACAAAGCCTACAGGTATTAGGCCAAGTAGTCTGAGCAGAAGCTTTTGTGGTGGCGGTGGAGAGAGGTCTTTGGGACAGAGATAACATATTTAGGAATGCTCCATTCCTTCTGAGATCATCAGATATTCCTGCACTCCCTGTGATGCAGACAAATGCATCTGCACACTTTAGAGCTTTGCTTTAAATCCTTCTTCATCCACCTCCACCTCTTCTCTTTCTACGATTATTTCTACAGGGAAAGATAACGTCTTTCAACATATTATTTACCTCAGCTAGTGCCCAGAAAATCACAAACACAATTCCCCACTTCCCCACCTCCTAAAAAAAAAATCAAAGCAAAACAAGGAGAGTTCCTCTTTTGGATGAAAACTCGTTACCCTGCCTTCTATTTGGTTTGGAAAGATAAGAGTTAGAAAGACCAAAGACGTACCTTTGCAAACGACTTGGTAATTAGTACAACAATCTCCTCTACTTAAGCAGTCCTCAGAGCAGTGACAAGCATTGTCATCATTCCTGGTTTCTCCACAGCGATCTTTGGTACACTCCCAGCCCCGAGCTAAAATATTCACAATGTAAGCAAGAATGAGAGATTGTAATCAAAACAAAGTATTCATTCATGCTATACTAAAAACAGTCTAGTCGTTAAAATAGGTATGTCAACCAGAAACAAGAAAGGACCCTTGTGACTTGCAAGTGTAGGAGGGCTCCTCCACAAACACGGCTTGTGAGTATTTCTGCTACCCTCGGATGTTTTATTCCAGGCTTTGTACAATTTGAATGCCAGAGAAAGTGTGGAAAGGAAACAGATAAATGGTGGAATCTAAAGCACAAACTAAGAATTCTGGTGTTTCTTGGGTAATCTTTGCTTTTCCTCATGATTTCTACAGTCCTCACTTAAATCTGTAGAAAATAAGAAAGCAGAAAAGAGACTATGCCGATGCAAAGTGAAGCCTTACTCCCAGCATCAGTTCCTCACCCATAGTGTAGATCCAGCACCAACCTCAAAGATACGAAAAAACAAGAGCTGCTCTTCAAGGAAAAGCATGGCACAGCTGCTGTGAAAACTCCATCTTTTCTCATCTTGCAAATGAATTTAAGATCTGGCCTGTCTAAATTAGGTGCTCTCTCAAGAGTAGTACATTGCTTTGGAACAGGACCTATGATTTTAAACACAGGGTTTTCCACAATAAGGCCCACCTGAGAAACTACAAAAATCACTTTAGACAACATGCACCCAGTAAAAAAAAAAATCACACATCAGAGCAATGTCTTTTATCCCTTTTCCTGCATCATTTGGGGCTTTCTTCTCTAAGTGTGTAATATTTACAGACCACACATGTGATAATTGCCTGAATAAATGCCTGTGGGAGTCTATGACCATTAGCACAACAGCCCCAGGGGCTACACAGGTTTCCATATGCATATGTGAACATACTGTGTCTGCTGTGTACAGGAGGGTGAGGAACTAAAATTCTGCCCTTTGCTGGAAGTCTTCAAACAGAGCCTCTCATTCTGCAGCTATTTACAGCAGGGGTGGAATATTATCAGCCTAAAATTCAGAAATTTTTGGCCTAGAACCAAACTTGTTTTTCATACTAGATTAGCTCACTCTTTTGATACCAATCTATGAAAATTATATAATCATGAACAGAACTGAGGAAGTCAGGACTTTCAAGCATGGCACATCCATGGGCAATGATATTTTAAAACATTACACTTTTCTTCTTGCTGCTTAGTAAGTGCAATACTTCAATAAAGCAAGAAAAAGTTCAATGGCAAAAATAAAAGGCACCTGTGTCAACTCTAACCACTGTGCAAACAATGAAGGAGATGGGTACAACTAATAATTTAAATGCACTATGCTAAGAAGTAAAATATAATTCATGTCCCTCTTTGAAGTTTTCCTTGCCTATGACTCACAAAAAAAAAAAAAAAAAAAAAAAAAAAAAAAAAAAAAAAAAAAAAAAAAAAGTGAACCTATTGCTGTATTTCTGTCCCCCAGGGTCCAATGAATTGAAGTCAAATGTTTCCACCAGTGCAGTAATATGCATCCTAACACCTGGAAATCAGGGTCTGGGGCACGGGTAGCAAGCCCTGGCTGTTCCCTGCTCAAAGAGGACCTGCATTCCTTCAATGAACCCAGCTTCCAAGGCATCCACTCAAGTGAGCCTGAACTGCTCCAATATTAAGTTATCAGTTAGGATGAAAAAGGATGGCTGACACAAAATGACCAATGTCCAGTTTTCACCATGGCTTTGGATTGCAAACTAGAGGTCAGACTGGTGCCTGAACACTGATTATGGCTCTTAATTTAGTGTTGGAAGATCTGCTTTTTTTTTTTTTATGTGGTATGAAGGGTACCCTGCTTTTTCTGCCCCCGCAGTTAGGAGCGAGAGGTGCACATTCCTACTGCTCCTTGCAAGGAAACATGGGCTGCATCTTGGGCTGAGCTGAGCCTGCCTGGCCAAGGCAAGGTGAGGAGGAGATGCAGGTTATGCCAAGGAGTTCTGGTTTATCAAGCAGGTCCTGACCACTGGCAGAACCCAGGTGTCAGCAGCGCCTGGCAGTGCAGGACAGGAGACCCCTCATACCTGTCTTTAAGCACAGCTCATCAAAGTCGAAGCAGCAGCTGTTGTAGCTCTTGCACAGGTTGTCACAGCGGCAGCCAGGAGGCTCTGCCTCTTGAAGTTCAAAGCATCTGTTTTTGCAGGAGCCAGAGGTATTGATCCAGGGGGAATCTGACAGGACTGTGTGGAACAAGAAACAGGGCAACATCTGTCAGGCTGGCAGCGATGGGACAGGCGGCTCAGCCCTGAGCCACTCGAATGAGCAAGACTTTGGATGCTTGCTCTGGGAAAGGGAATGGAGCAAGGAGGGCAGAAGAATTGCTTGAAGAAATGAAACAAAAAAGAACAAATTAAAAAAAAAGTTGTTCTTTTTTTGAGGGAGAAAAAGGAAGCAGCATGCTGTGATAACATCCTGCAAAGAAACAGCCCTGGCTTTACCTCTGTAACAATCAAGAGATCATTAGCAGAAATGTATTGAAGTCTCCAAGGCCCCATTCCAGGAGCTGCAGCTATTCCACAGAAGCAGGTCTTTGTTTTCAGAAACCAAGTGACATTTTCATGGCTGGCTGGGCAGTTTACATAGGAAAGGACTCCAATTAATCTACGTGCAGACAGCAGGACTTGGTTTGCTACACTGGAAGGCGTCAAATCAATGTGAAGTGTGAAAGAAAACTTTAAAATGCTCTATAGATAAAAGGAGAAATAAAGCGAAGCTTTTTGATGGGCTTCTGCAGAGCACCAAATTATAAAAACTTCAAAAATACAGAAGTATTTAAGAAATCAATTATTATTATGTGTATAAGTAAATGGAGGACTGCCAGTTTGCAAGCCATGAGTAATGTATTAGACTTCAATAATCTATTTATTAGTAAGAGCCCTTAACAGCAAAGGTGATACATGTCTGCTCTTTTCTCAAAACTTTCTATTTTATAAACTTCATATATTTTTAAAGCTTTTCTTGTAGGAGAGTCCTACATAGCAGCTTATATGAAGCAAGAAAACTCTGTGCTGTTCTCTAGGGTTAATTGAATTTTATGAAATAAAGTAAGGAATGTATGTTATCCTTTAAATACAGAGGTGTTCCAAGGAAAATTTCACAATGTCTTTTGTTCCTTGAGAGGCCTATTAAAATTAAGTATTTGAAACTGTCTTGTGTTTTGTTTTCTTTTGGGCCATGGTTTGGTTTTGGGTTTGGCAAACCTCACCATGATTAGCAGTGTGACTTTTAGAGGACTGACGCAATGGCACTTTTGGGAAATATTTTCTTATGTACTTTTCCCCCTACACTTTTACATAGCTGAGAGCTTAGTTTCCACATAAGCTGAAGGGAAATACCTTCCCAAATAAGATGACATTAACTGAACACTGAGAATGGATGTAAAGATGAGGAAGGGGGAGTTTGGAGGTGACATTGTAGCAGCTGATGTCTCACCAGCTCTCATCCCAAGCACTACTGCTCCACCACTTCCCTTGGAGCAGCACTGACTGGACACCAGCACAAACCACTTCAGGGAGCAAACCTGTCAGAAAATCAGTGCTACAGAAAGATCACAGGAAACAAACCCAAATGCACCGTGGTTGCAGCCGTGGCTCACGGCAGTGTCAAGGCACACTCATACAACTGCTGGAAAAGTTAGGAGCAGACAACTCCATCTTTCTGGTTTTGTGGGGTTTTATTTCAATCAGGTCAGCAGCACTCAGGGTGAGTGACACCATACACACAGTGAAGTTTCACTCTGTAGGTACATACCCTGCAAGCATACTCTTAGTGAGCCATAAGTATTTTGGCCATCTGAAATTCCATGGAGATAAAGATTGAGCATCCATGCTGGCAAAACTCAGATCAGCACTTTCTTTGCTTACTTAAGTAGGTCACAAAGCTGTACTAGAAATTAATCACATGAGAATTGTTTCAAATTGTGTTAACACTCAAATTTTCAGAGTTATGAAGTTGTGGTCCTTATTTTTGATGACAGCTGCTTCCTATCAAATGCTTCTGAAAATCTATTACCAAAAAATATTTTCATGTTATTTAACCTCTTCTACTGCTTCCTCTTTTGGAAGCTAGGTAATATATAATCACAGATCCAGTAAGCTGTAAATCAAAGGTATTAGAAACTTGAAGGTATTACATACCAGCATATAAACCTTACCCTGGGCATTACCCTTTTCATTTCAAAGGGCTGAGAGAGATCTTTTCAGAAGGCCAAGAAAACCCCAAAACCAACACATCAACATATGTTTAGGAAAGAGAAGGTGTAAATCTGACTGCAGATTACTTGAGAGACAGTTAACTGCAGCTCAAGGAATGAGCTGTTGTAAAGAGCAGCTCATTTATACCAGGAAACCACCTGAACAAACTGCCCACAGAAGCTGTGCAATCTCAGAGTTGAAGATTTTGAAGAAGGGCTAGGCCAAGATCTGCCAGAAGCACTTCTGTAACAACTGATCAGGTCTTGGCATATGGAGGTCTACACAGCTGTTCAACATGCCTTCTAGCTCCATCTTCTATAACTGCAAGCAGGGTTTCCATTTCATGGAAGAAAGGTTTAGCGCACCTACCTTGTCTAATTTTTTCACATCTCTTGACAACCACCTCATTAGTGATGTAGCAAATTATCCCAAATCACTTAGCAAATTCAGGTCACACATCCTGAGTCAGTGTAGGACACTTTCCATATCATAGCACAAAAGAGAACTTGCTGAATTTCTCCAAATACATTAAGATTGCTCCTTTGTTCCTCGTGCTTGACCTTGCCTTTGCACCCAGACCATGATTTTCAGGTCGTGCACAATGCCATGGCACAGGTACTGGTGCATGCAAAATAGTTTGAAAATATATCATCAGCAGTTCTCTCCCTGGTGAGCACTTTCAAATTAGCAGAAACCCCTGTACTGAACAAACTTACACATTTAAAATCCTTTTCAAAATTCCTGCATACCTCCACAGCTCCTGCAGTCAGATGGTGCAGCAGGCCCAGGGTCCTCAGCCTGAAGATCCTTCCTTTCTTATTTCATACATAAAGCTTTTCACATTGTTTTCCATACATTCCTTTTATTGCCACCCAGTTCAAAACAGTCATCTAATTGTCTTCCATGCCATAGCTTAGAGAGCAAAGCTAAATAGGACGATGGTGCTTCTGTGATGCAGTTCAAGGAAGTTACATTTCTATTCTAAGGGTGTTATATTTATCTTAGAAAGTGCCATATAGAACTATTTCTTTTGATTCTGTCTGATTACAAGGTTTAAAAATAATAAAATCCATTTATTTGCAGGACATTAAAACAGGGCTACACAATATAGAC
The DNA here is from genome assembly GCA_027886175.1 of Phylloscopus collybita. NCBI lineage: Eukaryota > Metazoa > Chordata > Aves > Passeriformes > Phylloscopidae > Phylloscopus > Phylloscopus collybita. Next base: position 12,850,580 of record JAJNNQ010000075.1, on the reverse strand, counting down.
ATACTTACAGAGTCATTATAAGGAGACTACCTAGTAAAAATTTGCCATTTTGGATCCCATATGGAACCTATATGGAAGAACCAAATATTTTTAAAAAAAAAACATCTGAAGCACTAATTCTGCTAGATGATATTCCTATTATGAACTTGCTTTTTATTTTTGCAATGAGTTAAATTCAAATGAAAAGTCAGATAAGGGAAAAATTACAAGTGTCCCAACAGAAGAAAAGCATGACATTTTTAATGGCATGCTTAAAACTACAGTGAGAAGAGAGAAAAAAAAAAAACTACAGTGTTTCTCCTTCCAAAGCATTAAATTATCCTACTGTGATCAAGAACCATGCTTCAAGAGATTACTAAGGCCATTTTCCCTGAAAGTGCTTAAAAAGATGGCAAGGAGATTCATAAAGCAAGTGACTTACAAAGGCAAAGTTATGGAAAAATGTGAGCTTTGGCTCTCTACTGTCTCTTAAAATATTGAGTAAAAAAATTATTTCAATTAAATAATTTGTTGGGTACAAGTATTCAGCATCTCTATTGCATAAAGACATACATCTGTACACTCTAAAATGAGAGCAAGAAGTGGTGTTTTAACCACTGTGGTGGTACTTTGGCATGCACTTGCAAGGCACTAGGAAAAAAAACCTCAATGTTTTTGGCTCACAGCAGAGTTCTATGCTAGATGAAAATGAAAATTTGCTTACAATCATGGCATACCACTGGAGAAATAACAAATTGGTTTCTACAATAGTGCTTGGTAAAGAAAGTGTTTTGTCAATATAAAATCATTAATTCTCAACATCAAGACACTTGGGAGCAAATAAGCTAAAGAATAGAGAAGTTGAAAAAGAATTTAAACCAATCTATTTCGTTGGACTGCTCTTCTGATGAAGTGTTAAGTCATGCAATTAAGAGTGACTAAGTAGGTTCTTTGATCACAGTGCTTTCAGTTTGCTAAAAAACCTGCACATCTCCAGTGTAACTTCTTACTATCTATACTCTGACTATATTCCTTTATGCTTTGCTATCATATTTTTTTTTCTCCTGCAATAAAAGTAACCAGGCTACATAAACACAGAATGGACAGAATCCTCCATTACTTTTGTCTCTCATTATAGCACCCTTGACTGGACTACTTCTGGGTCAATCCTACCTGTGAGCAAATTTTCAATAGATTTCCAAAAGTACCCCATCTCCTACCCTTTTCAAGAGATCGTATGTTTCTTCCTACTTCTCTGGAATGCTGAGCTAATCCTCCTGCTATTGGAAGGAGCACACAGCTACTATTCCCAGCCCTGGAGGTGTTGAACAGTGCTGGCTGGCTCAGCAGAGTTGGCACCGCTCAGCTGCAATGGGACCTCAACATTAGACCTCTGAGTCTTCCTTAAAAACCAGCTGAGCCCTGCCCTAGACAGTCAGCAGTGAAAGCAAAGCAACTGGCACTCACGTGTTGAACACTTGAAATGCAAATCCTTCCCATCCCTATTACACACACTACACATCTGTTCTACAGTTAACATTCTAGAAGACTTTTTTAAAAATCACTTTTCAAGCAAATTTTTTTTTTTACTGCTATAAAGATCAAAAGCAACAGCCACTATCTTCTTGATTACCTAAAATGCCTCTATCAGTGACCAGCAGCCCTGATAGTGGCTGTAATTAGACATAAATTCCTCAAAGAGAGAGGACAGAAAGACACAGATACCTTACCAGGAACACAACACACTCTGGCCACGGCAAACAATTTTATAATTAAAATTCACAGGGTATCATTACAGACAGGCATGGCTAATGAAACCCTTTCACTTCAGTTACGTTAACCAGCTCTAAGTCAATGACCACAAGTTTCCTTTCTCCTGCCAAAGGAACAGAGACACAAGTCAAGCCTGCTTTTTCTTGAGTAAAAAAAAGACTAGTTGTCTGGTTTATACATTTGTCGATTTGGACTATGCTTGAGCTCACAGAATCCTATACCGCCCCACAACACAAATAACAGTTCCTCCTGGGGCATGCTCTTGCTGTCTTCCAAAGGAAAAACCAGTAGAAGGTGTAAGAAAAGCAGAGGAGTCGGTGATCGCACATCTGCGGGAACACCTGCTCTCCTCTCCCAGCCCTCTCCGCCGTCAGATGTCTGCCGTCTACTGTTCACAAACCAGCATGACCTCAGGAGCCACAGAAATCCCAAAAGCTTTTCTCACCAGTGCCTCTTGAAAGCATTAATCAAGTTTCTAGAAACCGCTTCAATAGCTACCAAAATAAACCCACCACCCTTAAAGCCATCGGGGAGTTCCTCCCAGTGCCAGAAGGAAGCCGTGCAGAGTACAAAACCCTGCAAACCTCAGGAGCTGATGAGACCAATCTCTGAGACTGACAGAGCTCAGTCCTAAAATACGCTAAATTTTCCATAGTCACATGCACACAGAGCAAAAGTTTAAGTAAATAGGAGACCTATAGGTGAGTCCCAAAGGTCAACTGACTCGGGCTCAGCAAGTTATTTATTCTTCTCTATATCCTAGAGGGAAAAGGAACAAGCAAACTACTGTTACAGAGCAGGAATGGTTTCTAACCACAGTCTATAACATAAGGGTATATGGTGATGTACAATCTACGTCTGTTACTGTACCTGAGACTGGGCCCTCATCCCATTCTTCAGATCTCCTAAATCGATTTGTCGTAAATCCCATGCAGACATTTACTCCAAAGGCAAAAGCAAATAAGGATATAACCTGCAAAAGTAAAACAGTAAAGTAAGCAAACTGCAAGAAGCAAAACTTTTGCACCAAGAGCATTGTGCATAAAGGGCAGAGATGGTCCTCAGTACATTGGAGCTCCCCAGCACTGCGGTTCCCATCACTGGAGCAGCAGCTGACAGCGTCACCGTTGGAGAGTAACACAAACCAGAAGGGGTTTATGAATAAAACATTCTTTCTGAAGCTGAAACGCTCCTTTTTGTAGGAACTATTCGGGAGAGACGGGCTACTCCTCCTCTAAAAACAAACACGCTCCTCTCCTCCCCTACCTGGTGCGAGTAGACGCAGCCCTGCTTAGCCATACCAGGGAATTCTTGAAAAGCCTGTGCCGCACCGTCGCCTTTTTTTATAGCGAGCGCAGAGCTCTGTTTGCTCGGGGAGTTCAGGCTATTAGCTACGAGTAATCCCACCTGGTGAGGTTGACAGGCTCGTGTGATTTGTCCAGGGGGTGATTTCATCATGTTTCACTCACAAATCGCAGCTCCGAGTGCAAGAAGCTCCAGGCATCATCGCTGGCTGCGCCCTCCCCCCAAACGCACACCCGCGCGCTTTTATGTGGTTTCCTCTGGCAGAGCAGGGCTCGCTTGTGCCGCTGCGGCCAAGAGCCGTTCCTGCTCGTTTTATTCTCCTCACAAAAGTAACATGCTTAAAAGAGAAACCAAATGCGTCTCCATCTGGCTCAGAGAAGGAGCGGGGGAGGCTGGCTGGGGGCTGCGGGTGCCGCTCTCCCGCTGCCGCCCCCAGCAGCGGCCGGGCCGGTGTCAGGTGTGGCGGCGCGGGGGGCTCGGGGCAGCGCCCGGCTCCGGCTCCTGCTCCTGGTCCTGCTCCTGCTCCGGCTCCGGCTCCTGCTCCGGCTGCGGCTCCTGCTCCGGCTCCTGGTCCTGCTCCTGCTCCGGCTCCTGCTCCTGCTCCTGCTCCGCGGGGCTCCGAGCTCGCCCCGGGCTGCAGGGCACAGGCCGCTCCGAGCTGGGGACACCTTCAGAGCGGGCTCAGGGGGCATTTTTCAAACGGGGCTCTCCCGTGCTGCTGTGGCAGGGCAAGGCTCGTGTCGATGGAAACGCGAGCAGTTTCGTCCGAATAGCTGGAAACCCCAGACTTCCAGAAAGGAAGGGAAGTGACACGTTCCCTCTGCCCCACATTTCCCCATTTTCATCAACAACAGAAAGCTTGGCTGTTTGGATAAGCACTTTTATTTACAAAGCAAATGATAATGCCGAACAGAATTAGGGTTCAAATCAGTGGCTTAAATATTATTTGCCAAGGCAAGTTATTTACCACTGTAGTTTGCCACTTTTTTTTTTTTTCCTCTGATGAAAGCTTCTTTCATGAAAGTGTTTACTAACAATTACATTTAAAGGGACAGAGTCAAGGTTTGTAAGCCCTCGGACGGACCGAGCTTCCCTTGGGACCTGTCCCATATTCTATACTGGCATTGAAAGACACAGTACAGTTTTCTTTAAAATATTTTGCAGTATTAAACACATACAATTTTGAACTTTGTTTAGAGGTAACTTTTACCTGCTGAAATAACTCCCCCGCCGTGTAGTTTTACAGGACAGAGTCTCAAAATCCCTTCTCTTTGCTGCCCAAGTGTCAGCCTGCCAGCCTTTGCTAGGACCTGATCCTTTTTTATGCAGTTTCTTAACCGAAAGTGGCTCCATTGTGCAGCTGCAACTTTGCATTGCAAGGCTCAAGGCAATGTAATTAGCTTGAAAATTCCTACACCAGGACATTGTGTTCCTTTTCCTTGCACAAACCGAGACTATGAATTCAAGACCCATATTCTAATGTTCACTTTATCACTAGCTGGGCTGAAAAAAAAAATAGATTGCAATAAGCACTGTTTTTCTAGCAAAAAGCTGTGCATGGAGGTCTAAAGAAAAGTAATCATCAAAGGTTTTACTAGCTGTTCCTATAAAATTCTTCGCCCTTAGCCTCTGGTATATCCTGTGATTAAATAACTTCATCCCCAAACACCAGGTAAGTACAGCAGTGTGTGACTACAGCAGGAGGCAAACCTAAAGTGTCACAAATAGAATTGCTCAACGGTGTTAACCTATGTATCTTAACAATGAAGTTCATTATTTCAGAGGTAAAATGTGGGCACCAGCAGCCCCAAGCTCTCCTCCAGGCTAGGACCTTCAGATCACCAAGGGACTCGGCAAAACACAACAGACTTTTCAAATTGGGTGGCCAATTCTGTGCGCCCAAACCAATGCATGAAGTCTCTGAGATGCTCTGAATTTCAGAGCCTTTGCTTTTCCTGCGTATCTTCCTAACACACAGGTCCTCAGTTTTTTTGAAAGAAAGTTCATACATATGTTAAAGATGGCCATTCAGAAAAAAACCTTCAACAAATAAAACCAAAAAATACAGCATTATGAATGACTTCTACCAGTTTAAACATACATATTTCATTCTTCCATTCATGTAACATCTCTAGAGCTTGTAAACTTCACAATTTTACATAAATGGAAGAGCTTATTTTATGTTTTCTAGTCTATGTTACAAACGTATTAAGTTAATTAACCTCCTTTGTAATGTCCTTTAGAACTATGGATGATGACTCTGAAACTGCTAATCTTTTTCGTCTGTGTTATGTAAGACACATTTTCCAGTAGCTCTGAACTGAACACAGTCAGATGCACAATGTTCTTTTTGTCACAGGGATTGTGCCTGAAGCTATCCCACAGATTCAAAAGGAACTTATTACCATAAACAAGGTCTAATGATTTTGTTCAGGAAAAATTTCACTGTTGGGATCACTGGCAACTAATTGCCATTTTACTAATCAGAAAAGAAAGGACTAAAGCTGAAATAATGTGTTCCCGGCCCACGAATTCAGCAACCCACTGTAGTTTTAAGGCTTAAGTGAAACACATTAAAAAGGAATTTTAACAAGATCGTCAGAATATGAAATGCCTCTTGCTCAGTTTTTGTGCATAAAAGTTGGCCTTTGGCTTTTCAGGCTTGTATGATTATTTAACACGGGATGCAAAGCTTACAACGAGGCACCAGATGGCGCCTCGCAGGGACTTTCGTGCTGTCACAGTTCTAGTTACAAACATTCACAGAGTCACAGAATCGTTTGGATTGGAAAAAAAAAATTAAGATCACTGAGTCCAACCCCATGTCCACCACTAAACCACGTCCCTAAGTGCCACATCTAAATGTCTTTTAAATACTTCCAGGGATAGTGACTCCACCAGATTCCCTAGTTTGACAACACTTTCTGTGAAGAAATTTTTCCTAATATCCAGTCTAAACCTTCCTTGGTACAACCTGAGGCCATTTTGTCTCATCCTGCTACGTGTTACTTGGAAGAAGAGAACAAACCCCACCTGGCTACAGCCTCCCTTCAGAGAGCTGTAGAGAGCGATAAGGTCTTCCCTGAGCCTCCTTTTCTCCAAGCTAAACACCCCCAGCTCTCTCAGTTTCTCCTCAGCTGTGCTCCAGACCCCTCTCCAGCTCTGTTTCCCCTCTCTGGACATGCTCCAGCCCCTCAATGTCCTTTTTGAAGTGAGGGGCCCAAAACTGAACCCGGGATTCAAGGTGCATGGCAATCAGCCCCAGTGCCAGGTCACTGCCCCGCTGGCCACACTGTTTGTGACCCCAGCCAGGATGCCATTGGCCTCCTTGGCTACCTGGGCACACACTGGCTCATGTTCAGCCACTGTTGATCAGCACTCTTTCCTGCTGGGCCACAAACTGACTGAGGGTGCCCTCAATCTCCTTGTCCAGATCATCATTAAAAATATTAAACAGAACTGACCCCAGTACTGGGCCTTGGAGACTGGACCCCAACTGGATTTAACTCTATCACCACTCTCTGCCCCAGCCATCCAGCCAGTTCTTTAATCCAATGAAGAGGGCACCCATCCAGCTCATGAATAGCCAATTTCTCCAGAAGAATGCTATGGGAAATGGTATCAAAGGCTGTTCCATAGAGTTAATATAAGCAAGGCAGTACTTACAGTCTTATAGAAAACTCATTTTTCTTGAGCAGTTTTTCTGATGAGAAAAGCAATGCAGAGAATTCAAATATAATGGCTGAGTCAGTGGATGGAGTGGACTCTAATAAAATGAGCCTTTTTAGCTACTGCTGTCAACTTTGCACTGGATGCATCGGGTGACTGGGGGACTAGGGTGAAAGCCTCCAGTAGGGTTGACAGCAACATGAAAAACAGAAAGGTGAAGGACTTCTCTGTAATGTCTCAGAGCTCTCATCCTCCCAAACACAGCATCCGTGCATAGTTGTGGCCAAGAAAATCAGTCTGTTGAGTGCACAAAATAGCAATTTCAAGGAACAAAACCTTTTGACAAACCATAGAAATTCAAGTAGTATCCACATCAAGTGTACTCAGGTACAAGCACTGGGAAACCAAATGAACTCCCAAGCAGCCAGAATGAGCTTGAGAGGGAAGAGTTGAGTACGTTACTGAAGACATCCTGAGTCTTAACAAAATCAAAGAGGCACATATCAAGTAGAGCTGACTCCTGTGTATAAAGGACTTTAAACCACGTTTTTATTACAGACTCCAAGAATTGTTAAAGTTGGAAGGAACCACTGGAGGTCATCTAGTTCAACCTGCCTGATCAAACAGGATTTCCTAGAGCACATTTCTAAGGATGGTGAATAGATCCAGAGAAGGAGACTCCACAGCCTCTCTGGGCACCTTGTTCCAGTGCTTAGTCACTCTCACAGTAAATAACTTTTTCCTCACATTCAGGTGGAACTTTAGAAAGCACAGGACTGGCTGCTGAGGAGCTGCCACCACTTTGCCCTCTGCTACCCCATGAGCCTAGGGAGGCCCACAAAGCAGGCTGTGCTCACATGAAAGTACACCCTCCTCACCGCAGTTTCTCAAAACACCACCACTCTTCAATTATCTGTCTGCTCATCACTGCCCCGAGGGGAATGGTATGCAAATGATAGTGCCTGGTGCCCTGGAGGGCTGTGCTGAGGATGACTTTCTTGGCCAGAAAGATCCATAAAGCAGTGCCAGACCCTCAGGGACAATCATGGACAAATTAAAGTCTTCAAAATTGCAGTTTGCTGCAGCCCAGCCTGTAAAGCACCAAGCGCCTTAGGCACATATAGGCCCATCAACATTTCTGAGCATCCTATATAATGCCTGCAGGGTTCACAGGGCTGGGGGAGAGCACCCAGATACAGCCCAAACTCACTGAGTGCCACCAGCAAAGCAGTTGAGCAGCAAAGCATGTTGCTCCCTTCCCCTCCTCACCTCACCTCACCCTCATGTAGGTGTCCTGCTCAAAACACAGCAATAGTGGGTTCATGCCTGTCTGAAACTGAGTCCTGCCTACCCAGAAACACAAGAGGAACCACTGGCCAGGGGAGGACCCCTTATGTAAAACATTTGTATATTCACTGAGATAATGACTGAAATGCTGTTGAGCAGCCTGGTGAGAAAAAGGAGGGCATAATGCAGTAGAGAGAGAAATTTTCTCACACCCCACATCAGATACAACAGCGTCAGTGGTTCAGTGAGGACTGTGGGTTTGGTGACAGCACTGCACCTCCAGAAGCTGCCTGTGATGCCTGTGGAGGGGTCTTAGCCCATGTGCACCCTTGTAACCATTTGTGGTGGCATACAAGCAGAACAAGGTTTGTAAGCGAGGTTATGTCTTTTAGCAGGGCAGCTAGGACAGTTGGAAAGAGGAGTTTTCAGTGACCTGGAGAAAGCTCTCCAGGTGCCTGAATGGGTGCCTGAATGCTTGTCTCTCTCTCTCCCAGCAGTACCACAACTAATACACCAGCCACTCTAACACAGGCTATTTATTACAGCTCTCACTGTGAACCACACACGACAGCAGCAGCATTAATGCCAGTCCCATATCTATGCCTTCCTCATCTTCAAAGAAACTAACATATACCCAATTCAGTTTCTGGACATTACTATTATGAAGCAGCCCAAGTACTTCACTAAAATGCACTGAGAATTGTATTTCTTAAGATATTCATATATAAAAATCCTAGCAACTGCAGGGTAAAAACTATTCTGTGATAAAAAATCTTGAGGGAGAATATGAAGGAGTGAAACAGGGACCCGCAGGGGCTATATGTGTTTTTAGGGCAGCCCATAAAAGGCTGTGTATTCAGGTCCTCACTCTTGTTTTCTACTGCTTGATATGGGTGCCACAGGTGCCCATTAACAGCTTTACATCGGTCTTTGAAAAAGAGCTGTAGATTTCAGTGGTGGGAAATCCACTCACCTACCCCTCCCAGACAGCAGTCTGGAGGTGTCAAGGGCCTTGCATGGTGCCTTGCATATGCCACACCAATCACTGTTAATTTATTTGAATTTTACAAGTGATACAACCTATTGCATCCGACAAAAAACATAGACCCTTTAAAAATAATAAATTAAAGTTAAATGAGAAAAGAACGCAACCAAAACAAAAACTAACAAACAAAACAACAGTGGAAAAAAACCTAAAAACAAGCCCCAACACAAGAAAAAAAAAAAAAAAACCACCAAAAAAAACCCACAAAAAACCCCATCAACAACAACAACAAACCACAAGGATGGGAAAGTTACTTAAAGATAAAAAAACAGGTTTTCTAGATTTCAAAAGATATTTCTAGTTTCTTTTTGTAATTTCTATGTGCATCCTTTACCATGTTCAAACCTTTCTCAGTAGAATATTAGCTTTGAATCCCTGGGTATATAAAACTTCTTGTGGGGACTTCCACAATAACCCTGTAACATATCTCTCTGACTTGATTACATTTACCCTCAGCTCAAGCTCTGTTTTGGCACATTTTCAAGGTCAAGGCTTGGATATGATTAAAAAATTTCCAAGTGCTGGTCTCTCCCCTACAAGTAAAATGTGGATGTAATTAATACTGTTTACTTTGTTTTCTTTGCAAACAAGAGTTCTGTTTGTTTGAAATACTTTTTTTCGTGTTTTCAGCACTTGGATCAAAAAAGAAATATTTTAATTAATATCTTTCTCCTAGTTAATCTAAAAAAACTTCACTGATATTTTCAAAACAGCAAAATCCTATTTGATTTCAGTTTAAAGAGATATGTCACTAGCAATATTGTTCTCAACTTGCCTGCAGCTGAGGCTTTGGACGTGCTTTACAGCATCAATACTTTTGCATAAAGATCAAAGTGGGGTCAGGCTGGAAACAAAGTATTCCCACACAACAAGTAGGGACATGCCTTCAGGTGGGCACATTTTCCTCCTTGTTCTACATAAAAGAGTCATCTAAGGCTGAAGAATTGACTGCTATTATAGTGATGTGTGTTTCCATCTATGAAAGCTTTTTTTTGGCATGGTAAATAAATGCATGAACATAGAACAGACCTTGGCAGTGTTGCAGTTAGGACAAAAAAAAAAAAAAAAAAAAAAGAGAAACAACAAAAAAACAAAGCAAAACAAAACAAAACAAAACAAACAAAAAAAAAACACAAAAAAAACCAACAAAAAAACCCCAACAACAACAACAAGAACAAAACAGCAACAAAAAAACCCCAAACCAAACAAAAATATATCTGAGGGCCTTCTGGGGCTTGAACCTACTTCACATGAGCATGGGCCTGATTCAAGCAGATCTATTTTACTTGCATTAGGACTGCAGTTCTACACCACTAAATGCAATCAGTCCAGCAGAAAGAGAAGGAAATCCTGAAGAAATTAGGACAGCTGATGAAGATGTCCTCCTAAAGAGAAAAACAACCATTATTAAACACTGCCTAAACTGCCTGATCCAATTCACTGGCCACATGAACATTTATGTGGAACTGTCCAGGCTTTTCTTCACAGAAGAATGCATAAAATGGGGACACAGCTAACATGTTAACAAACTTAATCCCATCTGCACCCCTTTTTTGGGTGTACTGATTTATCTCATAGTTGAAAGACGCATCTTTCTTCAGCTATCCCTAGCTGTTGAGAGGGGTGAGGTATTTCAATACTTTGGAAATAACTGGCTTTTCTACCCTTTTCCTTCAGAAGAGAACTAAACCCAGCAAGTAGAACCCAGATACCAAATGTGTACCAGTCCTGACAGACTGGCAAGTCCTAGCTATCTCTTCTCTCATCCTCTCACCCCAACCATTTCTAGAGAGACACTGCAAATCAAAGCAGGTTAAAAACTTCCCTTCCTTCGACAGGTTTTGCAGTTGGATGAGTTTCCTGCCCTGGTGCCAGCGCTGGCAGCAGTGAGACCCAGCGAGCTGCCAGCTGCTGCTGCTGCCAGCCCCGGCCGGGCACTGTCACCGAGCAGCATCCCTGGGCAGGGCAGCGCGCAGGGACAGCTCTGCTCTCCCCCACTCCCTCCGCTCCCAGGGGAGCACTGTCACCGCAGCATTCACTAAACACCCTGCCTTTCTAAACAGGCATCTGCTGCTGCCTGGTGTAATGGCAAAGCACAAAAGGGTAAAACAATCACATCTTGCTTTTTGGGTCATTTCGGACAGATGGGCCACTTTCCAAGCATCACAAATTTTCCTAAGTTGAAACATGTCACCACAAGTTCAGTTGAAGGTCACTTTCTTTTTTTTTTTTTTTTCCCTGATTTCAGCCGAGTGCAAAGATGACAAATGTAAGTACAAAGGGAAAAACATCCTGTTGGAACAGTACTCCCTGTTTTCTACGGGTAAGAAAAGTATAAGCAGCATTTCAACAACAAAACAATGTGATCCATTGATGACTGATTTTTTTTTAAACCCATGTCATAATGTGTAACTGAATAAATTTCAAACTCTGCAGGAATGCAATATAAAAATAATGAAGAAAAATGCTAGTAATCAAAAATATGCAACTGCATTAGTTTGCATAAGTATTATCAGAGGGTTTTAAGCAAATACTATTTCACTTTCTCAGCATAAAACTTTGGAAAGGAATAAAGTATTCTTTCTAATGGAATTCACAAGTAAACTGCAGGGAAACTCAGGTCACTTAAATATTATTAGATTTCTTCATTATTTTAAAGCAAATAATTTTACTAATGTTTAACTCATATTCTGTTTTTTTTATTTAGCAAAGCAAGACTTTCAGAAAGAAACAATTCATTGCTTTAGTGATTGCTGACTGCTGTAGACCAACAGCAGCTCTGCTTTGCTCAGCCTTCAGAGAAGGCTCCCCACTCTGGCAAATGTCCTTTTCACAGCAGACAAGACTGAAACCAGCTTAAAATTATATTTGTTGAAGATTTCCCTGGCAGAGACAGATGTTCCTGGGCATCCACAGAGAGCCTGTAAAACTATTTAATTTATTATCTTTTCGCTGTCCATGGCTAACCCTTCTCCAAGACACTGAAACCAAACAACTTTGATGGCAACACCTGATCCAACCCATGTAAAAAAGACTTGAGTAAACTGTTGCTCTCGTGAAGAGAGCAGGGACATCTCCTTTGCCAGCTGCAGGGAGGGCCTCCAGTGCCTGTGGTCCCTGCTCAGGTGTGTGAGCTCAACATTTCACTCTTTTGGGAGAGAGGAACACTACAATTAAATCACCTTTAAAACAAAAATTAAAAATCCAACACACTTTGGGTGAAAATGGATGATGGAAAGAGGCAAGGAGCAATATGTTCAGGTGACAGCTGAAGCCATCAGAGGAGGAGCACCTCTACCCCTGTGCAAACTGAGTTCCCTTTGCACTGAGACAGAGCAGGAGCACAAACTTCCTCTGTGAGAGCTTAACCCATGAAAGCTGGTGTGAAAATGGGTGTTGGGCTATAATCTCATGTTCATACCCCTGTTTGCTGGGAGTCTAAGCCTGCTGAAGCATCTGCTTAATTCTGCAGATAATTTCAGCATGGTTTTGGAAGGAACTGAATTAAAAAATAAAACAACAAACCAAAAACAACAACATTATGAAAACTTTTGTTGTTTCCTAGTCTGATGCATTATGAATAAAACAAGTAAGCCAAACTCCAAACCCCATTGTATAAGGGCAGGTGGAAGTACAGTCAGACTACAGAACAGAAGACATGGGGGAGAGGCATGGGAAACTTTTGGAGAAGTGGCAGATTCAACACACAAACCAGGCTCGATGCTGCCAACAACAACTGCCAGGACAGCACAGTAGATGAAGGGTACCAAATGTCCCACAACTGTCACAGCCATCTCCTGCCATCTGTGGGGAATGCTGGGCTGGCTTGGCAGAGCAATGGGAGGGCAGAAAAAGACATCTTAGTGTTGAGGGTGAAAAGAGACAAAATATATTAGGAGAACAGAGCTTCTGGACATCCAAAAGGCCCTTAAGGGCTTCTTACATTTCTCCCAGATGAAGGGTCATCAGTACCAAGGGAATTTCACCACATCTTACAGCATTCCCTCTGTCCAAGATGGGGGGGTGACCTCTTCTGGGGTTTGCCTATTGTTTTCACTGCCACTTTAGCTGCTCAACCTCAGCATGGAAAGAAATAAAAACAGACATTTACAGGTGATGGCAATGTAATTATTTACAAAATATTGTTTCATCAGGGTGTTTTCTTTTATCCTCATAATGATAAAATTTATTTTCATCTACTGGATGTTTATGATTGTCCCAGCCAAAATAAATTTAGGGTGTGCAACAAGCCTTTGAGGAGTGTCTGCAAAGACTGAGGAAGCTATACCTCTCTTCCAGTTCACCTGGTGCAGGTGACACCAGATTGCTGCCACAAACTCATACTCCTCTTTCCCCAAAGACGGCTGAACCAAGCCATATTTTGTCTTTACACAGCCTGTGAAGTCTTTAAGTGTTGCACTGACCATCCTTCACTGGTCCTGATACAGATGAGCACCAGTTCCCATCCCACTCACACCTGAGGCCAGTGCTGGCACCAAACCGTGGGCTGGTGCAGCTGGAGGGGCACTGATTTCTTACAGTCCTTGCAGTTGCAATCAGAGTTTCCCTGTCCCCTTTGGTAGCTCCAACATTGAATTTGGTGCAGGACTGGTCCCCCTTTGCTGCTGCCACAACACAGGTTCCTCACCACCATCCTGTCCCAGCTCCAATAACCCTTGTCCCATTCCCTCCTTCTCCTGTCACATTCACAGAAAAGGTTTTCAAGCTCTCATATTGATCAGCAGCACCAGGGACATACAGCTAATACTATTTAAAATATTTTTCAGCAGGGTGAAATATACAGCAATAGGTTCAAATCCACAAATGTCCTGTGAATAGTAACTCCTACCTTGGAATTCACTTCAGCATCTTTGCCCTTTTTACTGCTATTTGTCATGAGTGCTGGTGCATCCTGCTGCACCAAAATCTCCTGCCTCAAGGACTAGCATTTAAATTTGGCAGTCTGGGACAATTCTGCAGAGCCCAGTTGCTGTAGTCAAGTAATTGGAAATTTAGGGTGTGGGATGAGGTGTCCCTGGGCTGTATTCTTCCCCTCTGCTTTCTTATGCTGTTTGCAAAAGAGTTGAGGGAAGTGTTCCAATCCTGTCCCAGGTTTGCACAGGGCTCTCTGCAAAACCTGGAGTGATCCCCTGTGGAGCCCATTTCAGAACAGAGCAGTACAATCATCCTTTCTTCAGGTTAACACATTTTCCCCTTGCAAATTATCCACTTCTGGCAAAAGAATGACCTGGGTGGATGGTTTGTGTGTAAACACAAGGGTATGGATATATCTGGGAGCTAGTGGGCTGCTGCTGGCAGCCTCAGCAGCTCATCCTGCCGTGTCCCAGCAGCCACCTGCACTGCCACATGTGCCAATATAGAGCCAGAAGCTTGAAACTGGGCATAGATGAAGAAACCTGCATGAACAAAGCATTATTACCCAGGACAATCCACATATCCAAAGTTCTTTGAGCACCTCAGGTATGAGGGAGGACCTCATCTGAACGTGCCATTAACAGCAAGCAGGGGAACAGAAATCTGTGAAGGGAATAAAATGTGATGTTTCAGTGATGGGGGTGGGAGGCAGGTGCTGCAGGAGGGAGGGCTTCAGGAGAAGAATGGCAGGAACAACTCTGGTCGTGTCCCACCAGTGGTGTTTCTGCAGGTTTCTGCATCAGATGACATGGCAGGAAAAAATTAGGTTATGGACAAGGATGGGTTTCCAAGAACTTCTTCAAACTAAAAAAGGAAAATAAAACTGGTGAAGAGCTAAGTGACAGCAAAGCCAAGAGAGGTCTTCAAAACTAGAAGGCTTTCAAGTTAAATTTTTCACCTAGCGAAAAAAATACATGGAAACAGAAGAACAGAGAGTGAAAATGCAGAAGCATGTGCAGTAGTGCATTTTATGGAGAGGCTGGGGCATGCATGCCAGACACAGCTGAGGCCCTCACAAGCCCCTCATGAAGCCCAGATGGCAGCGCCTCAGGGAGAACAGAACAGAAAAGGGTAAAAAGTGTTGTGCAGGTAGTGATGAGTGAGGGGGGAAGCAAGAGAAACAGCTCTGCAGACACCAAGGTCACCAAGGAAGGAGGAGAGGAGGCACTGCAGGCACCAGAGTGGGGATTCCCCTGCAGCCATCAGAAAATACCTTAGAGAAGCAGGTTTGTCCTGAATGGCCCTGGCCCATGCAAAGGCCCCAGAGCAGGGCAGGGAGATGTGTGAGCAGGAGGGAGCAGAAGAAACAGGCTCCTATGGACTGGCCATTCCCCCAGTGCTGCCTGGGATGGTGGGGAGAGGTGGAAGAACCAGGAATGAAGAAGTGGGAAAAGGGGAAAGAATGGTGCTGTTTTAATTTTTTAATTTGCTTCCCACTGTCTAAATCTATTTAAAATGGCAACAAATTGAGTTCATTTTTATCAAGTTGAGTCTGTTTTGCCCATGACACTAACTGGGTAAGTGATCTCCCTATCTTTATCTCAATCCATGGGCTTTTCCATCTTATTTTCTCCCCCTGCCCTATTGAGGAGGGGGAGTGAGAGAGTGGGCATCTGGCAGCCAGACAAGGCCAGCCCAGCACAGCTTTCTAGTAAAAATCTCAACAAGAAACAATGAAGTTAGATAAACAAAGGAGAAAGATTTTGGACAAGACTTCTGAGTGACTTCACAAGAAAGTGAAGTCTTCACTTCACTATGGATGGAGGGCATGAAGCCCCACAAAGAAAGGAAAACGGCTGGCTAGGAACTGTACTGGAAGAGCAGGGATCTGAGGACACAGCCTCCCAGCCATGGGTGTAATCTATCTGCAATAGGAGAAGAGTTCTCTCTGGCTTAGGGCAAGAGGACAGGAGCTGAGCATACCTGCTATTATCTTGTATTTTTAATCTCTTTTCATCCAATTTTTCACATACAGCACTATCAACTAAAACTTCTAAGCAATTTGCCACTTCAATGTTTTGAAACATGAAGTCTTCTAGGACAAAAGACCATTTACCATGAATCTTTCTCATGGAATTTAAACAACTGTACACAATAGGAAAATGGTTCTACAACAGTGATCAAACCAATACATATTTATTTCTACATTTATGTATTTTTTGTGTACCAAAGTGTCAGCGACCTTGTTCTCTTTTATTCTAACTGTGTGGAGCACACACAGTTTCACGAGTTTTAAGACAAAAGAAGCCTGTGAGATCATTTGGTCTGGCTCCCTACAAACACAGTTGTCATCTCACCCAGTGATGAGTGCAGGGGAGGGTGAATCCCAGCTGGGCTGGTGTGGGTGGCATGGGGAGACCTGTGCTGGGAGGCTCAACACCCCTCATCCAGCAAGGTCAAGGATGGTGTCAAATTTGTAAGCAGATGAAAACCAATTTGTTCTACTGGTGCGTCAGCAATATCAGGTTTTGATGTGTTTCCATAGGTGATCCATTAATCTGGGGAAGTGCCATAAATGAGCACTTCCAATAGCACACAGGGATTTGGACAAGCTGGTGCTAGCCCCAGCCCTGCCAGGGGCAGTCTCGTGCACCACCATTCATCTCTCACAAATATTCCTTACCTCCACTTTCAGTTCAGCTAATGTCAAAGAATTCATTTGGCATAATTCATTTGGTGAAGGCTGCAGTGCAGGCACAGCTGTGAACAGCTCCAGCTTTCAAGAATGATGCTAACATATCTATAGCTGTCTGGCGTTCAAATTCAGCTGGCATCCTTGATGAATAATTAATTGGAACTCCTTGCTGCAGTGACATTAAACTCATAGTTCAACCTTCATGTTACAACCTCTGAAATAAGTTAAGATTTTGTAGAATAAATATTACTACTCACATGGAGCACTACTTTGTTTTCTTAACAGCTTATACAGGCCAGCCTCCTAGGAGGAAACATTTCTCCTGCCTTGCACTTCATGAGAAGCTCTTAATCTAAAAATGTCTCTATCTGTCCCTGAACAGGTACAGCAGGTTCTCTATGGGCATCCAATTTTAGGGGCACAGTCACCTTTGCTTTCTTTTAGGTACAGGCAACCCCCCCAGTATCTCTCCTATCCACCAGGCACAGCCACTGCTCTCTGCCAGCCCTCAGCCCACCTCCCCAACACCCCACCACACGTCCAGTGGGGAGGGCTGGAGCACTCATGTAAACTTTAGGCAGAACCTCGACACCCCTGAAATGCCCTATTTCCCTTTTTTTGCTTTTCATCAGACAAGTCAGCGCCCCAATTCCACTTGCAGAGCTCAGAGTTTCCATCAGAGGTGTGGTGGCAACCAGGAACAGCGTGCACAAGCACTCACTGACACACGCTGACAGGAAGCATGCATAGATCATAGAAATTAGAAGCAAATCACAGTCAAGATCTAAGCAAATCAGAAGCAAAAGAAACTTGAAAGAAGGACCCAAGACTAATACTTCAAAATCAGAATAATCAAAATCATTATGAGTCCATTATGAGGAGGGGAACTATGAGGCATGCAGTGTTTTATAGGTCTTTATCAACTTGCTTCTCTAATCAGCACTTCACAGTTGTGGCATAGGGAGTTACGAAAAAAAATACAGATGCTTGAAGTGTTACTACCCCGATTAAGGAAATCCATGTATTTCCCCTGGAGAAGAAGGCTTAGGGAGAGGTACCTGTAGCAGGAAGCTTATTGAGACAGAGTGCCTTTAAGCCCAGGACTTTACCAGTGAAGCTCCAGACACTGGAAATTTTAATATAAATCAAAAGCCAAGTGATGTAGGAGTTCTAAACTCATATTTATGCACTTGCATAGTATTAATACTGTAGGAGGTAAATATAAACAAAGCACAAGATACGTTGCTCATGTCTGTGCTGGATGCCAATTTTGGTATTTGCTATAAGGTAAGAATATATATGAAAAGCAGTTTATATTAAAAAGGTTAAGAGAGGAGATCTCTTCAGAAGGCAAAACAAGCTATACAAGAACTACTATGGTTTCTAAAATACATTTTCTTCTCTGTGCATTAAATAATATTTTCTCTTTTATCATGAATCAGGGGACTTCCAACATCACCCCTGAACGCATTTTGGAAGGACCTCCTACTTGCCAAATCTCAATCCGAGCTGCATTTTGCAAAACCACATTCTTGCTACTTCATTAGCTGACTTTGTTTGTAATGCTATTTATTTAAGGCTGCTTCGGCAAGCCAGGAAAGCACGCAGGGCAGAAGGGGAGTGCCGATGCTCCTACCGTACCAGCGGGTCTTTTTTCTCCATCTCTGAAGCTCGGCCGGGGAGCTGCGCTCGGCCCCGGCGCGGAGCGGCTCCGGCAGATGCGCTGCGCCGGGAGCGGCCCGGGGGCACCGGGAATGCTCTGGGGAGATCGGGAATGTCCTGGGGAGATGGGGAATGTCTGTCCCGGGGAGATGGGGCTGCCCCGGCCCCGCTGCAGCCGGGCTGAAGTCAGGGTCCAGCTGCCCCGGCAGGACAATGGCTCCATTGGGAGATAGCAGAGGCACAAAGGCGCTGCTTTCAGGAATGATTTTATATGCATACATGTGACCTTTGCCTGAAATGGCCCTTTGGAAAGTGTCCCTGTCCTGAAGCTCTGCTTTCAAATGCAGAGCTCTCAGGCCTTGCTTTAATCTGTCCTTATATTTTTCCTTTATAATTTTGTGCCACGGATGCCTCAGGAGAGGTCATGTGCAGATCACAAGGTGGTGCTGAGCTTTTTCTCATCATTTAATAGAGCTATTCAGTAATGGATAAGATTATTTGCTTCCCTTTTTGAAGTCCTTCACCAGGATCTGCTATCTGGAGTGCTTTTTCTGCTTTTAGGAATGTAACTACAAAACCAGAGTACCCCAATTTCCAATCCCATGCCTTGGGCCAGCCTCCACTGGCTGAGACTTCCAGACACTTCCAAACTCAGGCCACCTTTGCTAGAGTGAATCTAATTTTAAATTTATGCATCCAGATAACAAGAGCAGGACCTTTGGGGTTTTAATGGATTGGAGTGACTTGTTTATTATAAATAATTTTATTATGAATTAATTTCTTTTAACTGTGATTCTTACTTGAATGGATATAAATAGTTGCTGTCATTACACAGCATGCATGAAATCCAACTGTCCTGCTAGCTGGGCTGGAGGTGGAGGGGTGAAGACAGAATTTATCACCTTTGCCTTGGCATATGGCAGTGAATGCTGCAGGTGAAGTGATGGGCCCTCAGAGCGATTCTTTATCAGGTTACAGGGAAAGTTAATAGCAGTGTGACTCTCAGGTTAGCTGAACTTTCCTTTATAAGACCTTGGTTTTTGCTGTTTATTGCTCTGAGCAACTTATATTTGCACTGACATTTTTGTGCTGAAAAGATGTGGGAGTTTTTAATCTATTTTTAGTTTACAGCAAAATACACCAAACATTTTTGAGATTAAAACAAAGAATGTGTTCTTTTCTATAGAAATGTTAACCAAAATTATCTGTCCTTTCCATAAACAGATCTCAGGCTTACATATCCTGGAGCAACAGATGAGATTTTGGGGACTGGGGAAGAATGGCCTTTGTCAAATGAATACATTCATTCATTGCTACTGAATTGCATACAAATTCTGTCAAGTTATAAATCTTTAAGAGATCTTTGTGTATGCTGAGCTCTGTGTACAACTTGCTCAATGGCAACTTGCTTAATGGCTGAGCTCTCTGGGGATCATCTTCTCAGGGTGCCTTTGAGGCCTTTCCTGACTATGGGTCACACTGCAGGTTTATTTCAAAGGAAAGGAGTTTTAAAAGGGGCTCACAGTCCCAGCCAGATCCAGGAGTGAGGTCATGGCTGTCTGTCATACACACTCCCTGAGTGTGCAACTCCCTCAGCACAGTTGCACACTCAGCCTGCATGTCTCCCATAAAAAGTGTGGTGTTGAGCATGCTGGGAAAGCAAATTTCTTGTGCTTAAATAAATCCCAGCCCATCCCCCCAAAAAACCCAAACCCCACTGTGAAATCTCCCCAGCCATCCTCCCTATTCCCTGCAGACCCTTCCTTCAACATCAGTCTTTCAAGAGAGGGAACATTGAAAAGGAGGATAAAACCAAAGCTCTGAGGAGCTATTGCATAGGAAGCAGGTCCTGTATCATAATTGAAACTGAGCTGCTGCGGGAAAGACAGCACAGAGCACCTGATAATGCACAGAGAACACAGAAGCAGACAGATTTCAAATGTTTGAGGAATATTAAAATTCCTCAAATCCATGTGTATTGAATTCATGTGTAGCTAAGGTTAATGAAAATGATAAAAAATAATTTTTTTTTTTTCAATATTCAGAACACATAGGAGAAAAGCTCAGCTTTAAAGCAGCTGTTCTCCTCATCAGAATCAGAACATCCCTTGGTCTCATTCAGAGATCAGAGAGGGTAGCTATATAATTAAATCAGGCCACACATTGAGCAACTATATATGGATTTCTGGAGCTAACATTAAGATCCTATTTTTAAAAGCTGTGTTTACAGATATCCCAGACTGCTAGAAATAAAGACCTCTTAAACATAACTCCTTCTAATCCCTGCATTTACTGCACTCATTGCACTCATTTTAAACAGTATTGATGCAAATAAATTCATCAGAAAATTACACTGGCAACTTGATATGCCGTGGGTATTACAGCACTAAAATCAACCATAAAACTTGCACTGCAGATAGTCGTGAATAAAAGAAGATTGTGATTTACAAGAAATACACAACCCCTCCTCCTGTTAATCTGTTCCATATTTGATCACTGAGCTTGCATTGCAGTTGAAAAATATCCTGGGGGACTACTTAGTGTACTGCCTAATCCAGCCATCCACCCCCTGCAAAGTACAACCTCATGTGGTTTTGTTTCATTAGGAGTTTCACTGCAGCTCCAATGACCCAGCTCAGTTTCACCTCCAGCAAACAGGTCTAAGCATGAAGAAATAGCTTCTGTGGCCAGAACTGTGCAGAAATATGCAATTCTGTACCAGCATAATTGGGGGAGCTGAGCTAATGGAAAAAACATACTTTGTCCAGTTACCTTCTAGGCATGGCTGGAGTTACTCTGTCTGCAATCTGAATGGATTATATGGTCTTGTATCTCTGACTTTGCCTTGGCATATTTTCTTGTTCTTAACCCTTCATTGACAGTATTGCAGCTACATAACAGCTTTATTAAAACTCCAAAGGTTTACCACTTCTGTTAAACAATGATTTTCCTGCTATTAAATGTTTTTTATTTCCACTAGACTTTGCCCACTAATGGGGATATTACACTATCCTTTATTCTCAGTTAAAGCAAAAACATATCTTCCCTCTGAAAAGTCATCAGACCCAGAGCTTCTAAAAATCATCAGTCAAAATACTAATTCTCTTTTCCTGGGCTCTCTTAACCACAGTATATCAGACTAGGAGTAGCTATAAAATATCGCAGCTTTACAAACCTGCACCAGCAGGGTCCACTTCTGTGAGGGTGTCTGCCATGGGGAGTTTGGGATGGAAAAGAAATGGCCATAAACTGTAGCCAGGGGTAAATACGTGTGGGGAGATGAAGTTTGGATATGTGGAGAATCATAAAGATCACAGACTAAGGCTTAGTTCTCCCTGACCAACATGAAAAGACTCTGCATGGGCTGCACTTTTCCTCTGAGAGAGCTAGAACTAGCTGAGATAGCTCACAGCTTTATCACTTTGGCCATCATGCAGGGCACTCCAAACCCTGGATAGGACCAGCAAAGAGCCACAGGGAAGAACAGAACATTACCAGCATCAACAAGGCACAAGGAGCCACAGGGAAGAACAGAACATTACCAGCATCAACAAGGAGCCACAGGGAAGAACAGAGCATTACCAGCACCATCCAAGATCCTACTCCGTGGCTTGAGGGCTCCATGGCTCCTTATCTACCTGCCTTATCACTTCTACTGATTTTCTTGTCCCAAAGCCAATCCCTTATGCCCTATCCCAAACAACATCTCTTTAATCTAACATAATTACAGCTCCACCTAATTTTGAAGTTCCCAGTCTTGTACTATATGTACAAGTGAAGTCAAATTCTACGTTCTGAACAAGATGAACAAATTTCTTAAATTAAACAGTAACTCACAAATTGTAACTAGGGACCAAGTTAATAAAATCCCTAAAGAAGGGAACACAATAAATTTCAAGGCTGCTCTTACCTGCTACAGAAAATCCAGTGTTGAAACCTGACTATAAAGAGCTGACAAGAGGTGCTGCACTAGGAATGAGGGTTAAGAAGGTTAAATAAAAAATAATATGATGATTACACACTCCCAGATGCTAACACCAATCCATAGGTGACAGTAGCCAACAAACATAACCACAAATACAGCCAACATACTCTAGAGAACAGAGAAGTAAAGAAACTCCAGACAAGGTTTACAGAGGAAGGACTGATGACTTCCAAGGGTCCCACTACAGGGCAGGGGTTGAAAATACACATGGATTTGTAGGTGATACACTAAGACCAGCCTTTGGAGCACAGTCAGGAATTTGACCACCCACTATCTATTGTTCCAGCAAGAAGCTGTTGGTCCAGGCTGTGTCATGACCTGGGTTGTTGATGCAGTGTTTGTAATTCAAGATCAGTGGGTTGGCTACCATTACTATAGTGCTTGGATTTTCATCTTCCTGAAAAGAAAGTCAAATCTCCAGAGAACATAAACATTTCAATCTTTTGGGGGCAGGGGAAATTGGATAAAGATTTTAGAAGTAAGAAAATATAATAATAAAAATGTCTTGTTTCTTATCATCTCCAGTTGGGGTGTAAAAGTTATTTCAAGTGATTAACAGCTCGTCCTTGTGTGAAAATCCATTGTGAGAGGAAGCTACAAGCCCAACTGCAACATGGATTAGGGCCTTACAAGTGCTAGATTGAGCAGGTACCATTCACAGTGACAGCTGCTCCTGCACTGAAATGTACTTGATTGTGGGGAAAAAAACCCAAGAGTGAACTGGCTTGTTTAGCTTTGGATTCTGTAGAGAGGAATGACTATGCAGTGAAGGTTCTTGGGCTGCACAAATCAATTTTACATACAACTACTTGAGAATTCTAAAAGGACTTGTTTGTTCACAAAGCTTCGTTTATATTTCTGCTTACAATTTATACTGCTGTTTTTGATTTCTCACAACGTTTGTGTCCTTCTTCCAGACCCCCCTGCAAGTCTTTATTCACTAAAGCTTTCAGTGTTTTATTTTTGTTCTAACATTTGTGCCTTCTAAGTTGTTTTTATTATGATGTACCACACTGAGTGCTATAACAGCCTGTGAGGGATAGTTTCTAAGAAGAATAAATTATGGGCATTAATAAAACAAAGCACAGAGCTTTTGAACATTTGGTTTCAACGTGGAAAGCTTCTCTTTCATTTGAGAATCATGTTGAGGATCTTTTTCTAGGGGACTTTTTTCTGCTATTAAGATCTAACGAAGCAGTATTCTACTACAGGCTTGTTTTTTTCCTTGCACCACTCAGTCGTGGTTACTGCAGAGCTCTTCTGCCCTTTCTCATTTCACTGCGAGGTACCTATGTGCATATGAAAGGTACACTGTGCAGGGTTTGCTTTCAAGTTTTCCATTAAGTGTGGGGGAAGGAGGGTATGGGGGTTTTGTTTGAGCTTCTTTTGTGGAGGGAGATTAAGGGAAGGATACGGAAACTAGGGGCAAAGTAGTTTTTAAATAAATCCAGATCTCCCCTCTGTAAACACATGCCAACCAAATACACAAATTACAGCAAATTGGTTGTCTGTGTTCACAACTGGGCTCATGCTAAAAACTAAGAACACTGTAAGCATGAGTTAGAACATTATTTGGACCTCCTTGAAAAGTCTTCCTTTCAGTAGGTTCAGTCCTGCAACATAAGTAATTTAGCTCTCATGAGTAGTCCCATTGACTAAAAGCAGGGCCTGGATTTACAGGGTCACCTAAACCAACAGAGGTGTTTTGAATGCAACATTTTCCCATAAGTCACTTCCCATTATACGCTTTTGCCACCTGGACTCCATCTCCTTAAATCTGCTTTATTGGTCCCATATGCCTTTATTCCATGAAGTGCTCGAGCTTTGGTGGAATGGAAGGGACACAGGCAAGCACCAAGCAGCTTTCCTGAGCCGGTGCTGCAGCCGTGCTCCCAATTAATGCTTCCATTCATAGAGCTGTGTCCCCACACTGCACGCAGGGAACAGCCTCCCACTTGTAGTGGCCAAACATGTTGGATTTCTCTTCCAAATCTGCTCACAAAATCCACTGTGTCATGGCTGCCTCCAGCCTGCAGCTCTGTGCCCCTGTCCTGCATACGATGGAATTGCCTTTTGCTGAGTACCACTGAGTGCTCGACACCAAGCGCTTCAAACTCCCGTGGGGTTTGTTCCCTCCCGGTGCCAAGTGCAGGATCTCACCCGGAGCCCTGCAGGTCTGGAAGCTGGCAGCCCCCAGCTGACACCACTGCCCCCTTCTTGTACCGTCTATGGCTCCCACTTGGCTCCCAGGGGACTTAATTCACTTCTTCAAAAGGCACAAAATACTTTTTTCCCTCCTGATTTTGGTTGGATCTGGTTTCTGGCTGTTTAGAAAACTGACTCACCAGATCCAGCTGAGCCTCTGGGCTGATTCAGGACTCAGAAGTGGAGTGGGAGGACAGGACCACCACATTCAGAAGTGCTGTATTAACTAATTGTAGAATCATCCACAAATTAGGGAAGAGAAAGACACAGCTCCATCTATCCTTCTGGCTGCATATCTCCATTGACCTTCTCCTTTTTGTCTGCATTTTACAATACAAAAAATTGTGCAGATTTCCTGAGAACAATGGCAGTTTTTGGACCTGGACAGATTTTTAGCAGTACCTAAATGTATTTAAAAGCTGGCATGTTAGCTATGCACCTACTTTTAAGGTAAAGATGGAAACAGTTTGATTATATCATACTCCAAGTCAAAAAGTGGGGGGTGGGAACCACAAACTGCAATGTTTGACTTGAACTCAAGTGAAAACATCTGAAGGCTTTTGTGGGCATTTGAACTCGGTGACAGAATCAAGGTAAAAGCAACTTGATTGTTTCTTTTTATCTCTTTCCAGCCTTGGTTCAAAACCAGGAATTCGTTAATTACTTCGGACACCAGTGGGTTTGGATTGGCAGCTGCAAGGAGCTCCGAGCTTTTTCCTTGTAGCTGCTGTGCTGAAAAACTCCCGTGTGTTTCCTTCCTCACGTCTCACAAAGAGATTTACGGCTGTCTCCTAACCACGTGTCATCGAGCCAATGCATCAAGATTTACAGCAGAGGATTTGGAGACTTATCTTCAGCTGAATTTTCCCACCAATAGCTGCTATAATTTATAAGTGTTTGCATATTTAATTAGCTGTATGATGAGATTAAATACTGGAGAAAAGTGGCCTAGATGAAGGAAGCAAGTCACTGGCACTGTATCCCTTCCCATCCCTGCAAAGGGTCAGCAGGACCTGAGTAATGAGATCAGATTTTGTAGCTGCACCATGCTGCTCACAAGCAGCAGCAAGTAAGTATAAAGGAATGGATGTTTATTTGCATGTCCTGAGGTTTTGCTTTAGTTCTTTCAGGATCTCTCACCATCAATGCTACTTCTGTCAATTCGTTTTCAACCGGACTCCCAAACATCCCAGCAGAGACAAGGATCCATACAGTAAATTTAAGGTGGTGGTCACTTACTTAGCCACCTTTCACTAAACAAAGAATTTAAAAGCCATTTCTCCAGCATTGATTGGTTTTGTTTTGATTTTGGTTCCTTTTTTGATTTTGGCAGTCCACATGCACAAGGCAGGGGTCTGTGACTGGAACAGAGAGAGGCAATGCACTTGTGAGGGGATGCCAAGGAAGAGGCCTGGGGCAGGTGGGAGCTGAACCTCTATTTTCTGTACATCTCCTAACACTGTATTTCTTGACAGCTCTCATGACATGGATGCCAGGAAATGAACAGCACAGCAAGGAGTCCCTGTTGGTGGCCTAAGCAACAGAATTTGCTCTTACAGAGTTGTACTTTTTTCTCAGACCTTTTTTCAGCCAACAAAAGCTCAAATCCAGCTAAGGTGATGTCAGCTCCTCCCTCTTATTTTCTGGCTCATGCCCAGAGCATGATCTTGCTCCATGTTTCAAATACGAAACCTTTCATTAGGGCTTTGAGCATTTCTACTTTAAGTTGTTGCAACCTCTTCCATGTAGCCAGAAGAGCATATAAAACTCAGACACCACAGCAACTTGCCAAATTGTGTTCAGCTGAGTTTCTTGCTTCCATTTGGAGTTAACTGTTGTGGATCATAGTATTGAAATAAACATATGTCAGGCTGCATTAATGAAGAGCTTAGGAAACTCCAAAAAGCTCTCAATCACAGCCTAATTTCAGGTTTCAGATTCTTTTGGTTCATCTCAAAGTTCCAGATCCATTATTCTCAGTACCACTGTTGATTTTATCACCACTTTTGGCTCAAAAGGTGAAAACACCTTCAGATTCAGCCTGCTGTGCCTCTTGCTATCAGCACACCCCTAAATCCATTACCTCAGAGTAAAAACATTTAATAGAATAAGCCTAGAGAAGACTGGCACAAATTAACAGCACCCGTCCTTCTTCCACTTTCTCTTATTGTCTGACAGTAATTTCCACATAAATTTTAGCATATAAATGTCTTTCTGCAAAAAATAGATTTTACCTTTTACAAGGTACCACCTTCAGAAAACACAAAAGTACTACTGAAATATAATTTTGCTGTTTGAACTCAGTCTTCACATATCTTCCAGGGGACCAATACAAATTTCAAAAGTAAAATTAAGCCCAAAGATACTTTAAGAGATGACTTTTTAAGGTGTCTTCCTCCATTTTAAAGTATTTGTAGAGCACAATCCCATCTTGTTTCCTTCCCAAGTTACCTGCAAGACATTCAGGAATTCTTGTTGCACTACAAAAAGCCAATTTAGGTATAAATTAAATTCGTGCATAGTAGAAATAAAACAAATAATCATTTTTAAAAACTAATTATTGGAGCATGTACTCTCCAGCAGAGTTTCACCCATCTATTAACTCAGCTCATACTCTACCAAATAGGTAAAAGCAGCAGGATCAATGTGTAACAATAAGTAACAAATAAGTAACAGTAATAACACAACATCGAGGGGGTTCCAAGAGCGCTGCCTCTCTCTTGCAAAGCAACAGCCTACTCTCTCTGACCCCTTATGCTTTTGCCATTCATCTCAGGTTGGACGTAAGACGAAATTGTTGAATCAGAGGCTGGGGAGAATGCCAGACTTCCAAACCCAGGCTGTGAAAGGCCCCCTCTGTCCCTTGCAGAGTTTCACAGGGACTGCAGACAGCAGATCTGAGACAGCCTTTCAGGCCTGTCTTTATCAGTCAAATCTCCTCTTGTGCTCTGGAGGAAGCCCTGGAGAGACTTCAGCCCCCCGGTTGTGCTGGCACGAGGGGGCTCGGCTGTGTGCACCCCCAGGCAGCCGCGCCCCAGGTGCCAAACTTCCCCTTTACACAGGCCAGCTCTCAAGCAGCACCAGCCTACTGCTGCTTGCAGGACTTCTGGTTCTTGAAAAAGTTTTGATATACAGAAAAATAAGATACTTGTCAGGAGGAGAAATCAGGCCTCTTTCAGTTTTATTACATTACTTCTATTTTATAGATAGGGTTTTTCTTTTTTGTTTGCTTTGCAAAAGACATTATAATATAATAATCAACCACTGGAAGGAGTTTGCTTTTGATTGCTTTGGACAAACTGCCTTAGACAGACTGTGTCTGAAGGAGAAAAGATTAGTCCTGTATTTACTAACATGCCACAGGCTCAGGGAGAAAAGGGGGGAGTAATCCCTCAAAAAGGGCTGTTTATTATAAAACCCACCACAAAGAATCAATATACCCTGCAAGAGCAAAGGCAGTGATGGAGCAAACCCTTAATGTGAACCAGACCAAATAACAGGCAACAATCAGCTTGATGAGTGAAGTAGTGATTTGGCAAATGTTCTGACATTTCTTGCCATGGTTTTTCTGGACAGTCATGGTGAAAGTAAGTAAACATGCCTCATCAGAAATAACATTAGCAACAGGCTCAACAGTAACACACAGCTGGGCTGTTCATTCAGAGCAGGGATTCCTTCCTTTACCTGATACTAAATCTTAACCCTCCACATGGGGCCACAAAGAGCTTTGATATGAACTTTATATCAAAAATACACTTCCATCAAAGTACTTCTGAGCTGGAGGTGCAACAACGTGATTGCCAAGTTCTCCCTTCATGACAAAACCGAGATATTCCCTGAATTAATCCATATCCATTACAAAACATTTCCATTGAGGAAACAATCCAGGAGCTGGCACTTTCTGTCTCCTCAGCTCGTGCACTTTCCACTACACAAAGAAATTCTGTATTTCAGCAACAGGATTATCCAGGCCTTTCTGGGGAATTTTAAGCCAAAACAATTTCCTCGCCTAGAAAACAAGAATAAGAGGGTTAAAACATATTAAAGGTTTAAAACATTGAGAATACTAATTGCTATTCCCATATAGCAACTGAATCTTGACTTTTTTGTTTGTATTTCATTGAAGGAACTCCTCCCTTCCCTGGGGAGCATGAACTGTGCAGAATGGAGAGAAGCAGAAAAGGGATGTCTCATGTTGTCAAGAGATCCATTCAGTCCCTTGAAAAGGAATATAATATGTAAAATCACTTAATAAATCTTCAGCTCAAGAGCTACTAAAGAGGGTTCTTTCAGTGTCTGCAAACTCAGATGATCTCCTAATGCCCAGCCCTTCTTTCTGATTAGCTGCAAAGAGAAGTGAGCTTTTTTGGTGACACCAAACTTGGGGGAGAATTTGAGACAATCCCCTAGACTGGAAATCAACAGCAGCAATTGTATACAAAGGTTGGGACTCTTGGATAAAACATCAGGGCCCATGGGGAACATTCCTGCATTAAAGTCAGTGTTTGATTCCAAAATTTGATATCTCCAAGATGGTAAGAGAGATTTCAAGAAAACAAGACCATCACTCAAAGTATGACAGAGGCTGTTACAACATCGTCTCCAACAGGCATTAACACTGAGTTTTAAACACTGAGGTTTGATGCAGCTCCAGGAAAGTGCTATGCTAAGCTTCGGAGAAGATGTGCTAAATTTGGAATGTTGTCCAAAAGAGAAAACCAATTATATTCACCAAAAGTCCGTCTAACGTTTTACAGTGACCCTAAAACAGGCAGATTTAACAATGGATGGCAAGTAGCCACTGACTTGAAGGTCACCTGTCAAATACAGTGATCAAGTACTGAAAGCCACATGGTGTTCAACAAGCAGCACAAGGCTAGAAGGGAACTTGAAATATGACTGAGGGACAACCTCCTGCCTAATGCAGGAGGAGCTCCCAGCTGGTTTTGTGCTTCTCTGCTACCAAGGACCTGATCAAGATAGCAACAAATTCTGTGTTGTAGAAGACATGCAATGTCTTCTGCCAACAATTCTCCTGCACTTTTTAGTATATTCATATCTCTGCAACAACCAGCTTTAGCATGCTCTTAGGGTATCAGCTTGTCACCTTAATGCAAAATACATCACCCAAAATGTACTCCTGCTAGGTACAGACTAGGTTAGGTTCCCACTGCCACTCAGTCTGTCCTCTGGTCAGACACTGATTCATGTCTGTTGCTCTGGCTCATATATGTCCTGTTTAGGTGCTTTCTGCGCAGATCTTGGTGCTGTAGACCCTTGTTTCAAACAACATCAACCACAGCAACAAAGAGATGTTCTTACACCCTTGCTTCATCTGCTCCCCACATCAATGCCACCCAGCAAACCCAGGCAGAGAGCTGTTCTCAGACACACCCACTTTGCAATGCTAAATCCTGCTGAGAAGAAAGGGGCACAGAACACACCCTTGCTGTTCAAATGCTGCAGAGCTGCACATAAGGGCTGTAGCAGCAGCTGAATTTTCCAGGTGCTGCAAGTGATACTGACAGCAGCACAGCAGCTCAGCACAGTCCCTGCATGCAAATTCCTGACTTTATTGTGGAGCACCATTCAAAGCTTCTCTATGGACAAGATGATCAAGAAATGTCCTTGCAGTGGTGTCCAAGCAGCTTCTAAAATATCTTGACAGCACTCCCTTGAGGTAAAGGCAGCACCAGTTGCAGATGAGACAAAGGGACATTAACAAACTATTTCTACTCCATTTAAGAGCCTATCTTAAGACTTCAAGAATGCCAGTTTCAAGAATGCACAGCATTATAAAGCACTATTACTACAGTCTGTAATAGGCACTACCAGAGACTGGCCATACTGGATGTGTGCAGCACAGACCTGTTACCTTCAGATGAACCTGTCAAGACTCAGCATTTCTAATCAGAGCTGGGCATTTCAAGCTGAGTACTGAACAGGTAAGTTAAAAAAAATGACCTTTTCTAAAAATTATAGCTGAAAAGATCTGATAGCATCTCATAATAATTCTGTCTATGGAGACACAGAAACAGAATCCAGCTCT
Organism: Phylloscopus collybita; assembly: GCA_027886175.1. Classification (NCBI taxonomy): domain Eukaryota; kingdom Metazoa; phylum Chordata; class Aves; order Passeriformes; family Phylloscopidae; genus Phylloscopus; species Phylloscopus collybita. The sequence continues at coordinate 12,820,051 of JAJNNQ010000075.1, read as the reverse complement.
CCAGAAAAAGATTGAACTGATCTGAAATCTGATGACCAGATTTCTCCTGCAGCCCCATTCCCCACTCAAGACTGTGTTGAGATTGTCTCATCATACCTGAATGCCAAGGTACTGTGTAAAGTTGCCCAGATGGTCTTATGTCCACTCAAATGGACTTTATTCATATTCTCCAAAGAGAGTGCTTTGTGGTTTGTTTCTTTCTAAATTGTTTTAAGAGACTGAATTCAAAGAAGAGCAATTCTTTGTGTGCTGATGATGTGCTGCCTCCTTCATGGTTCAACAGCAGTACTGGAACATGTCTGGCTCACATGAGGTAAGAGACTGGCAACCACAGCTGTTGTAGGCTGTCATCCCTTTGGTAACTCATACCTAGAGAGGAATAAAACATGCATTTTAAGCAAATGGATTTGAAACCCGTTGGCCAGGATCAGTGAGACTCCTGAACCTCTGGTTACAACCTAGTGGATCGTGGCTCTAAAATATTCTGTTGAGTTATCTTTGCCCATTGTTCCTTGATGCCCAGCTTTTCTTCCTTGTTGCTATGGCCTCTCAGATCTTCCTTGGACTTTATGGCCTGTCACTGGTTCCTTTTCACAGTTCTGGATCCATTCACTTAGCTCCCTCACGCCCTGGGCTAGCTTAGCTTTTTATTTCATGTTTGATTCAATTCCATCAGAGGTCTGTCCAAACCAACAGACTTCACTCTGGAATGGCTGAGCCCAAAGTTCCCTTCTGCCACCTCTGCCCTGGTGGCAGTGATTATGTGACTGCTTCAGCCTTGTATCAAGGTGCTAACTCACAGAAATTCACAGGGCTTTGGTTTTGCCATGCTGGAGTTCTTCTGGAAATCAGGCAAGGATTTCTAAATCACGTGAATGGTTTGGCCTCTCATGTCCACTGAAAAATGTGAGTCTTTCAGTATTTCAGGCAGATGTTAGTGGGTGATTCAGGGAGCAGATACACATGGTTGCCAGCCATTGAGTTGAAGAAGCCCCAGAGAGAGTCCAAGAGATGATAAAGTAAGCAAAACTGAGAGTTAATCCAAAGTTTGTAACTTGCTCTCAGCTCCCCCGGGAACACACAACACACACTGAGCAATGGATTCCAAAATATTAAGAAATAAGCTAGCGTGTAAGAAAAATAAGGATCTCCTGTTGAATTAAGGAGTTAGGTCATTAATGCTTGTTCATATTACATTACTCACACTTGAGACACAAATAACTATCTGTTGCCTCACTAACCCACATATTTATTTGAACAAATATTTCCCAAGAAGTAGGGAGAACCATTTCAACAGAAAAGTTCTATATTATGGTCTTATCATAACAAGCCACTTCACAGTACACTGATGTGTATCGTGTACAAGCATCCATTGTGAAAAGCTATTAAGTGTATCTCATTTTACAGTGCTGACATGCTGGTTCCTTCACAGAGGTCATTAGCTCACAATGGGGCCTCTCATTTCCCTATGCCTTTCTAAGGTTTTGCTGTTTTTCAGAATCAAACCTTAGTATGAGCATTATTAACTCAGAGGGGCATGATCAGTGCCATATAAAGTCACTTGATATAGAAATCCTGCAATCATTCAGAACAAATGTTATTTGTTTATATATACATATAAAAGGAAATCTACAGCCTCTGAATGGAAAAGACATAGTACATGATTAAGTCAATTTCAGATGCTTAAGATGTTTAACAGAGTAGCCTTCCAAAAAGGAAAAATTACCCAATCCTAAACAAAACTACCTATTTTCCTCTAGGCTGAAAATTCTGCTCAGTCACCTGTTCCCAGGCCAGCCTGTAAACAGTGCTGGACATGAGCAGTGTGTGGAGGTGAATTGCTGCCTATGCCTTGATCAAACAGATCTCTGATTGCTGCTGGAGCACCAGCATGACCCCAGTCCAGAAAGCAGAGACATGCCAGGCACTGGGGCTGCTCCCTGTCCCCAGTCACTCCAGCACCCCAGAGCTGTGCCAAGGGCAGAAGACTGCATCCATCCAGGCTGTAAAAAACACTAGAGACAGTCAAAACCTCTGAAAAAGCAAACCAAGTTTTGGGAGTAGACAGTGTCAAATGCCCAGATGCCCTCACCTGCACACACACACAGGCAGTTTTTACCAACTGTCTCAAGGCCACGAGAGACTCTTTGGTGGCATCTACTGCTGCCCTAAGCAAAAATGTACTTCTGTCTTCTGGTTCAGCTCTCCATCTCAAGAAGGTTTGAAATCATGCTGGGGAATTGTTAAAAAACAGTAGAGGAAAAGAAAATGGAGAGAAGGAAGAGGGGAGACAGAAGAGCAGGGGGAGGGTGCCAGGGAGGAGCTTGAGAGCTGATGGAGTGGCCTTAACTGTGCAGTGTATTCAGCTCCTGAGAGGTACACAGTGGTTCACCTTCCAGTCCATCCCCTCCTCTGCCTGGCAAGGTGCTGGTACAGCACATGCTGGCATATGAAATGTCCAAAACAGCTCATTTTTGTGGTTGATGAGCAGATCAGTCACAATGCAGAAGGTGGGCTGGAGAAAAAGTCCTGGCAGTTATGACTGCAGCTGGGGTGCTTGCAAGTGCTTTTTTGCTCCCCTGAAAAGGCAGAGAAATAATTAGTATGTAAATAGAGGACCTGAGCAATAATTTGAAAAAAGAAGGAGCTCCTGCCTTCACAGAGATGTCTGCAGACACAAAAAGAAACTAAAATGTTCTGAATTATACCAGGATCCAAAAAGCTGGGAAAGTCATGTCCCTCCAATGAATGTCAAAGGCCCAAGAATTTTAAGTATTACACATGCAATAACTCACCACTTGGACCTTCTTTTAACAGTCATAGCATTGTGGATGCCTTGTACTAATTCATCTTTACATTAAATATCAGTTACCGAAAAACCACTCCAGGATTTGCAGCTCCCCTCTTTTCTGTAGCAGACAAGTAACTGCCAGGAGTTCCTTCAGGAGCCCAGCACATGGAGCAGAATCACTTCAGCCTGAAAAGCTGCCCAGACTGAAGCCTCCCATCATCCTCAGGTGATCTTCCATCATATTGAAGTACAAGAAAGGTAGATGAATGAGAAAAACTGGAACTCAAGCTGAGGAAGCTGGAAGGGGCTCTCAATGGTGTTGTAATATCCGCTTCAAATGGTGGCACTGATTACCCCAAATCATCTCAGACTCTAGGTGAAGGTCCAAGTCATTGCCTCAACTCACAGCCACAACCAGAAATACACACTGATGAAAATACAGCTCAGAGGCTAATTCCCATCTGTGTTTCTGTGCAGCCCAAGTATACATTACATATGTTATTACAGAACAGGTAAATCAGGTTCAAAGTCTATTTGATTTTTGTAAAACAGTTGTAAATTACATATTTAGAAGCTTTCTCTATTCCTGATAGCACAAATCACTAAAGGAAAATGAGAAGTGAACCACCAAGCTGTTAATCTCTACTGGATGACAGATATTCAGTCATGATATGCTGCTTGACTCTGAAAAAGAAATGGGGCTGTTGCTATGTTCTCAGTTAAGGAATACAGCACTCAAGGACAATGGCCAAAAATTAAGCAGCTGTTGTAGGTTATATATATTACCACTTTCTTGTTTTCATTTCACAAATGATTTTATCTCCAAATCCTTTTTAAAACTTTTTTTTTTTTTTTTTTTTTTTTTTTTTGCAAAGAGAGTACTGTTTTCAGCTGCCCTCTCCACACTGTTTTGCTCTGAGGTCTTCATATCTCTTCATTGTAGCAGCAGTCAACAACCAATTCCTTGAAGTCCTTTATCACTTTTCCTACACTGTAACTGCATTTCTCTTTCATTAAGAGATGTACAAAAAGCTTTTGTTCTCTTTCCTCCTTTATGTCTTATCCTACTTATTGAGTGCTGAGTGTTTCATAGAGCACCTGGAAGATTTTTCAGTGCTATAAAAACAAATGTCTCTTCGTAAAAATCTGAATCTCAAAAAAAACAAAACAAAACAAAAAAACCCCCACAAAACCAAAATCAAACCCCAAAAAAGGCAACAGAAAGTGTTCAGTATTTTGAAATTAGTCAACTACTCAAAAACAGAATTCCAGCATGATAAAATGACATTTGAGATTGAGAAGCATTTTTTATGCACACTGCCCCAAACACAAGAAAGATGCTTGCACAGACTCTGGAACTGTAAAAGGTCCACAAGGGACAAGCAATGTCTATGTTTGGTTCTTGGAGAGGAGAAATAAGCTATAGCAGCCTGCTGGCCACAGAGCTGGGAACTGACCATGAAAAGCCATGACAAGATTTAAATCCCCAAGTGCAGGGTATCAACCTGCTCCTAAGCAGCTTAAACCCTCTGCTTTAGTGGATGTCTTTGAGTCATTTGTCTTTCTTGAAGCCTGGACATCCCTCTGACATCTATTACATCTATAAACTGGAAGAAGACTTGAAGACAAAGAAATAGTAGAGGAAAGTAAGTGATGACAGCACTGTAATACCTAAAAGCAGCAGGAGGTGCCTTAGGAGGGTGAGCGACAGAGCTGATGGGAGACCTTTAGTCCCTCCAAGCCTCTCTTCTCTGAGGTAACAGACCATCCCAGACCCTTCCCTTCCTCCCCATCTCAAGTTTTTCACTGTACACAAAAACTAGGAATTAAGTCACTAAAACTAGCAAGACAACAATGTATTGTCAAAAACTTCCATGACCTCCATATCGACTTGAAAAGTTGCAGTCAAATAGTTCCAAACCTTGTAAGAAACCTTCTTCCCCCATATGCTTTGATTCAGCTCCTGGGCAGGAAATGAGCTACCAAACAGGTAAGTTTCAAAAGAGACTTTTTCCCCCCAGAAATACAGTTTTGAAAAGGGGAAGAATCAATCAGGTCTTGTAATATGCTTTTATTTGTACTCCACTTTCAAACTCTACCTTTCTTTTTTTTTTTTAGGGAATATTTTAATTCAGAAGTTTAACTGGTTACTTACACTTCACAGTGTGCTTTATTTACAAAATACAGGAAAATTTAGAAAATGGAAAGTACATTTTTCTGAAAGAATGAGCATAAGAGCTCAGAGTAACTCTGGTGAAATTCAATTCTGTGGGTAAAAGGAAAATACACTAATAATAATAATATTAACAACAACAACAATAGAAAGCATAAAAGTAATTAATGAAGTTCTGTTTGACCTGAAATTACTTTTGGAGTAATTTTTGAAGTTTCTTTTCCACTCTAAGGTAGTATTTTGAAGCATATTTTCCAATGATAGCATTGAGACCAATTTTTTTAACACAGCAAAGAAAAAATAAGCTCATCTCACTCCAACTTTCCAAAATGTCCAAAATGAATCTGATTCAAAACAATCACTCAACCAATTCACAACAAAATTAAGACTCCCAAAGAGGCACAGATGTGAAAACTTGAATTCTCCCTATTGTATGATTTTCTCGGAGCAAAGTCACAAGAAGCAGTGGAGCCAAATGAACTTGCTCCTGCTGCCAAAGAGGGTTTTGTTCCTGCTCACACCTCCCTCCCTCCCTCCCTCTTCCCACTCCACCCTTGAAGCATCAAGCCAGGCATGAGCCTTGCTGCCTACTCAGCCTCTGCCCAAAAGTTTCAGCTCACTAACAGTACAAGAATAACCCCGATTTTATTCATGGGTTAGAGTTGTATCAGGCCACAGAAGAGCCCAGTGAGCAAAAAAATCCTACATGTGACTGTGGGGTGAGGAGCTGTGGTGGAAAAAGAGCTTCTTGCTGCAGGAGGGACAAGCTGATAAACCAGCCCAAGGCATACCCATGCAGATTCAGTTTCATTCAGAAATTAAGAAAATCCAGCTAAATATGCTTTCATTTGTTCTGTCACTTTATAGTGGTCACCACAACCTAAGCACCATACTAACTGAAGGATTTTTCAATAAAATGCAAAGTCTTTCAAATTAAATCCTAACTTTTCTACATCAACAAAGATTGCTAACATTGTAGATTTATCAGGACAAAAATAATAGTAAAAAAAAAAGTCTTAGAAATGTGTTTAGAAAACCTGTATTTATGGTATCAGATGACTGTGGAATAATGTAGACTTTAAATATTAGCTCCTGTGATTTAATTAATATGCACTCATATTATTGTAGTTTAAAATTATAAAAACAGAAAGTAAATATATATTTTAATGAATATATAAAAATTGAAACATACAAAATGAATTAAATCTCATCTAAAACATTTTTCCTTACCTTGTGTATTTTAAGGCTGCTGTTTAACACCAGTGCTCCATTAAAAACTGGGTTCTTAAGTTCTGAGGATAAACTATCATAAAGAACTGAAAATAATGGAATGACTCAAAATTTCTTATATTAGAATTTAAAAAAATTCTATTTCTACGAATATGAAATCAACTAATCCTAAGAAGCTCTTATATTCCCAAAAGCTAAACACTGTAAGACACTGATTTTCATTGACAGGAGCCCTCATGTCAGCTTGAGTGCTTTAAGGACAGCAAAGCTCAAAGATACAAAGATGTTTTGAGCTCACCCAAGGACTCCATGAAGGTGCATCCTGCTGTCCCTCCCTCCACAGCACTGGGACACTCTGACAGGGCCTGGCAGTGACTGACCAAAGCTGAAACTCCTGCTTACTTGGACACCCAAGGAGAGGAGTTTTGTCCTCATTAGATGCTTCAGCATGCCTAGGAATTTAAGAGATGCAGTACTTACTTTGTGGACATTTTATTCTGTAATTATACTGAGAAATAAAGAAAAACCCAAGGAAAAGTCTGCATTAGAAAGGCGTACAGATATTTTAACATATTTGCCCTACATTTACGTGTGTTCTAATGTTTATATTGAATAAAGGAATTCATGTTAAAAACTGATATACCAAAATTAATTCTCCAGACTTTGATTGCTTTTCAAATTTATAACAACACATTAAATCTACTTATATGTGCAATGTGCCTTCTTGCAGTATTTGGATAATACCCCAAATAAAATATTTTCCTTTTGTTTTAAGAAGAGTGTGCTATAAAGCAGGAGTTTTAACCCAAAATCAGAACCCAGATCAAAAGCAACTGCATAGATTACAGGCAACCTGTGAGGTTTGAAGGTGGAGAGAACAAAGAGATTAATCCACTGTCCGAATATCAGATTTTAACTTGAATCAATGTCATGTTATAACTTTGAAATAATTATCAGTTTTCCAGCAGAAGAAAAACTCAAGCTAAACCACAGTTGGTGAGATCTTTGGCAGGCAAAGACCTCAGTTTGCTAAACCTTCTGCAAGTGCTGGTCACATCCATGAGAACTTCACTGACAAAAACGAAGATTAAGAAACCACGAAAACAATCACAGCAGTGCGGTCCCTGCACTGCGGTGGGGTGAAGCATCCCATAAACATCTCCTCGGGACATTTGCCAATCTGCTGCTTAAAAGCCTACAAGAAATGATTTCTCACATCATCATTAGGTGCCTGTTAGAATGCTTTTCATCTTAATATTCAAGAAAAATATTTTTTTTTGTGAATAAAGCTAATCCCACCCTTCCCAAAGGAAATACCAAGAACAACTGATAACCATTTTTTTTTTGTAGCAGTATTTTAGGTATGTGAAGGACAAGTTCCTCCCTCAAACCTTCTATTGTATACCAGGAGTACTCAGTTCGTGTATTTTCTTATATGCAGTGTTACCTCATGTTTCCATCTGCCCACATTTTTGTTAAAATATGCTGTCCCAAATCACTGGCACCCGATAGAACAATTACTTTCACATCTTACATAAAAAAAATCCGAGTAATCCTTAAGTGACTTTCACTTTTGCAGTAGTATCAAACTGCTCACCTTTGTGCAACCACAAATTTTTCACTGAATCATACAAGATGGGGAGAATAACTTGCTTTCATGCACTTCCTGTTCCCTGGAGTTCAGTATTTCACATTCACTCCTTCTGAATTTCAGTTTGCTTTTTTTGAATCACCCGTGCAATCTGCCAGATTATTCTGATTTCTAAGCACACTTACCAGTTTGTGAACATTGCTAGTCCATGTTGCACCACCTACAGACCTCAGACTTTGTATTCCATCAAATACACTAATGGATATTCCAAACCAGGAGCATGATGTAACCTCAGAAACTGCATTAAAAAAAGTTCTTCTAGATTCACCCACCTCCTACCTTCCAATTTTCCATTGGCAGTGTCTTCATCATATTTTCTCAGTATGTATTTAATAGTTCACTTAAAGTCATACATTAAAACCTCTGATGGCAGAATCCCTGTGCTACAGCTCTGCCTTAGTCCTGTATCAGTATCACTGAACATTTTCCCTCAGCCAAAGAGTGTAAATCCACATCTCTGAAAGCAGAAACTACACCAGCCTAAATTATCCATGACCTCATTTTTAAAACATAAATGCATCTGCCTTCAATCTCCCAAACAATGCCAGCTTTCATTGCTTATTAGCCCAGGTCTCCCACAAACACCCCTGGCACTGTTACATCACTGCTTAGCTAAGGGAAAAACACCTCAAAATATTTCCATTGAGCTATTAGTTGCTGTCTCACAAGGAATGCTGAACTGAGCTGCAAACATGGATAGTACCCAAAACACGCTCAGTACCTCATTCAGCCCATGCTCAGGTGTTCCTCTTGCACCTTTAGCTCACCTAAGCTCCAAGAGTCACAGGTACTGCTAAAAGGAAACGCAGGTGGGCTTCCCCTGACACAGCAAAGCAGCAGATCAGGAGAGGCTGCAGGGTTGCCCAGGGCCATTGTGTCTGAATCCAGCCCAAACGTGTTCAAAGTGCAACAATTAGCACAACTATCCATGCATTACTAAAAGGATATGGTGTTTGAAGAACAGAGTAAGTATATACATATCACAAAATACCTGAGCCTATCCTTTTTCTAGTCTACAGATAACTTTTTATTCCAAGAACTACAGGATTCACCAGCAGGTACAGAATATAAAAGTATTTATTAACTTCCATGAAACAGAACACAGCTTAAAAAAAGTCTTCTTGGGTCCCTCTTGAACTTTCTCTCTTTGCTCTAAGAAGGAGAATCAGTCTCTTATGAAAATTCATGAAAATTGATTAAAAAAATATTTAACCCAAATACAAGCATCTTAATAGAACGCTATGCGAACTCTGGGCAACAGAAGCTAACCAGTACATGGAAATAAAACACTGCCTCTACACACATATAAAGAAAATAGATAAGAAGTGGCAGAGATTATTTATCTCTATTATTAAAACTTTTTAAAAATAAAGTTTTTAAATAAAACACTTCCTAGGTGTAAATAGTACACTGCATAAAACACAGCTAAAGAAATTTAAATGTATCCATCATTTCAAGTCCCAGACCTAGTTTAATCTACTGATATGTTTCTCCTGTGGATTCATGAGCTGATCCTGCTTTCAAACAAACCACCCCTCAGGAGGAAGAAATACGTATTTTTCAATATTTTAATTTTTAAACTTTTCAGAATTTTTTTTTTGTATTTTAGCAAACTTCTTTGAAAAGCATACTCCAATGGAAGCTTGAAGAAAAAAGTTCTGCCTCTGTCAAAATAATTCGCAAACTTTATTGGATTTTTAAAAGCCTGATTACAGGACAAAACATGCATTATGCATTTTGCTAAAATTCCAAAAACAACTGCAGAATTTAATCATATTCAAAGGTTCATATCCATAATAAATACCACCAGCTTAAAAGCAGCCTGGAATTTTTCAAGAGTTTTAGTATCTGAAAAATGCAAATGTTCTACATACTGTTCTTTTTGAAGTCTGACATTACGATGCAATGGTTAAAGCAAGAAACAGGTCAGCTGAAGACTAAAGAAAATCTCTGTCTTCTGAGGAGATCTACACTTAGTTATACAATACTGCTCTGGAAACAGTCTATCACCAAAGGCCTGGCAATTGGCTTCTGCTTAAAACATACTCTGCCTCTAACATTCTTCAAAGGATTAAACCATAATTGATTCTGGCAATACACATGGTAAGCGTGATGTGCAGGGGGTTGCCAGTGGACATGGGGCTGTTTTCTTTGTTTAAAATGGAAAAAAAGAGTGGGAGGTGTGGAGAACAGTGAAATACAAAATGAGTCAGAATCATAAACCATATTTTTAAATCAGATTTCAACAACCACATATGCAAAAACAAGGCTTCAAAGGTGACAGAGCTTCTGAATTGCTAAGGCAATTCACATATTCTTAGTTCCATAAAAAAAGATAGAAGCTATAGTTATGTACATCCTTCTAAGCACTCCAAGGATATTGCAAGTTGAACTGCAAAGAAGCCATTGGTATCAGTCTGAAAGTGATGGGGAACGGATTGATCGTGCACTGGCTGGACTGTTGGAGAAAACAAAGGGATCCTTTTCCTTTTCTTTAGTATCATGTTTATGTTTATGCTTATGCTTATGCTTGTGTTTCTTCTTCTTTTTCTTGTGCTCATGGTGGTGATGGTGATGGTGATCACTGTGTTTCGAGGAGTTTGATTCTTTAGTAAACACAGAGAGTGGAGCTGCTGAGACAGGGTGCATGTTTATCTCTCCCGAAGACTGTTCCTTACCTAAAAGAATGGATACAGTGGGATTAGCAAATGTTTGACTTGCTTTGTTTCCAAACATAAGGACTTCTGAAATATTAGATAAAACCTGCATTATCTCAAGGCATCAACTTAAACATAAAGACTTGGAATCTGTTACGATTTGTTACCATTTAGCTTCAGAAAAGGCTCTGAACATGCCATTAAAGTTCTCACATTACTGACAATTTTTAGAGATGGTCCTTCCTACCTCAACAGCACAAAAGTATCCCAGACAACTAAAAACTGTAAAGAGCCCTAAGAAACTTTCATGTCATACTACCTTCCTGAAATTCATTTTTAAGTAGAGTAGGAAGGCCACTATACCCTGAATAATGCAAAAATAACTGCCTGTGAAAATTCTGATATAAAGTGCAAGACTGGCATAATAAAGTGTATTTTTGGATGTGAACTCTTTTTAGTCAGGAGGTAAAGCTCCCTGCAAGAACATACAAACTTTTTGATTGTGAAAAATTAAACTGATTTTTCTAAAAATTGCCTCTTGCAACCAATTTACCCTATTTGAAAGATGATACAAGGGTTTTTTTCTTAAACAAAATCAAACCCCAATAAAAAAATAATTTACCATCTTATCAGTATATATTTCACAAGTACACTAGGACTAGTTATATATTAGCAAACCTGGTATCTGAACCTGAGGAAGGAAATATGATCCATGACATCACAATTCAGGAATGACTTTTGCATTCTCTCTTTGGCTCATTGAATATTTCATTATTTCAGACAGACTGCAATAGCTTCAATAGTAGATATTAAAGAGCATTATTCTAAGGATACCTTTGTTAAAGAGTGGAAACGCTTGGAAGATAGGAACACTCAGATTCCTTTAGGTAGAAATTGAATCAAATCTCTCACATGGCAAGAATGTTTTTAACAAGTAGATAAATGCAGAAAAGCACCAGCAGATTTTTGAAGGCAACTAATCCTCTAAGTATTACTTACAATGGATTTTCTTCATTGCTACTTTAAATGTGGGGGGGTTTCCCATGCAGTTTTTGGTGAAAATATCCCAAATAAATAACAAATGATGTTACTCTGCAATTACCTTTTTCTGTATATTTGAAAACATATTGATTTTCCAGTACATCTTTTTATTTGGCTGGTTGGTTGTGTAACTCTAGAGGCAAGCATGATTTGTCTATTATAATGATTCCAGGAAGTCTAAGGAGTCAGCTCCCTGTACTATGACAAGCAAGAATTGAGAACAATTTCCATGCAATTTTTCTAGCCTTACCCAAAAGACTGAGGACTGATTCAACCATGCATATATATAGGGAAATTTCTAGATGGTACAGCTGTTCTGGGTTTTGTTTGTTTATAAACATGTCTGGAAAAAACCCAAAATCTACATCTATATGAAGTGTTCAGAAGCCAGAATAGAAACACAAAACATTTTTATAGTGAGGATAATCAATAACTTACTACGGGACATGGTAGAATTTCTACTACTTGAAGTCTCAAGCAGCAAAATGATGTCTTTCTACAAATATGTTTGGTCTTAATCACAAGACAGGAATATGGTGCAATATAAAATGAGGTTATGAAGTAGGCTTGTCTGGAGTACAACTGTTTCCTACAAACTTGAAAGTTCTAATACAAAAGTATTTTTAAAAGTTTTACTTTTTATTTAATCAGAACTAAGCAGCAGTAAGCTCATGTTATCAATGCAAAACTTTAATGTTAGAACTCACAACTTTACTTTTTTATGTATCTTATGGCAGGTAGAGGAGATGCACACCAATTCCAGCTTCCACTTGCTGACTTCAATGCATACCTACCACCATATTTTTACACTGTTGTCTGGAGCCATTGTCAATAATAAAGACAGCGTGCAAGTATACTGCATTTGATGCAAAAAGGTACAAGGTTGCTTTACTATGTAACTATTTCCAATTATACTTTTTAAAAGGAATTCCTCCTGTATCTAAACCTATTCCAATAACCTGAGCTCCTTCCTCTAAAGCATTCAGTGTTCAGACAACTTTATTTAGCAGCTGCAAGGATACAAAACCACAGATGACACAATGGTATAAAAAGGAGTATATCTGGCTCGGGCCATTAGAAAAGGAAAGGGTAGACGTTGTTATCTCAGAAAATCAAAGCAGGTAATGTTTGACACTGTTAAAACAGGCTGCAGTAGTTCCAGGTGAACTGTGGCAGTGACACAAACAGAGCTCCTAGAAACACAGAAATAAAGGTCTTGGCAAAAAGCCAGAGGACCACTGGTTGGTTGTATAGAAAATGTACAGAAGATTACCTAAAGCACAGAAAATATTCTCATGTGTTCTCAAGCTACAGGCACATGATACATTAAAATATAGATGGCAAACTCAAGTCAACTTCAAACAGAAGAAAAAAAACCATACAACATGACACAAACTCTTAAAACTTCTCAGCTCCATTAATTCTAAATTGTGGAGTTATTTTTACATGGAAACTAAACCTGTAAGTCTAGACACTACATTTGTAACAAACTCAAACCAAAGCTAAGCCTCTGAACTTTAAAAAAAAAATTAACCAGAACTGGTAAAAAACACTGGTTAAATTCTGCAGGGATGATGAAGCAGTAGTGTCAAGTGAAGATGGAGAATGCAACCAAACAGACCCTCCTGACCCTTACACGACCTGCCACTCGTGCTGATTTCCTGCAGTTTACTGAACTACCAGCTCTGCTAAGGCAACAGTCTGTACTATCACCTCATTACTTATTTCAGGTGTGTTATTAATAAAATCTGTTTGTTAAAGCTGTTAAACACCACTGACTGAAGTAAGTTAGGGAGCAAATACAACAGTAATTTAAGCCAACAAGACAAAGGGGTGTGGTGACCACCTAGAGAGGCAGGAAAATCTTCAGGAAAGGGAGAAACGGGATCCAATTGCAACTCAAGGGCTACTGACACCTAAGGAGACAATCAACACTGGTAATACGGAAAAGACGTCAGAAAGAAATGAAAGAATGTCATCACAAAAATCTGCTGCTACTGAGCCAGCAAGAGGAATACACATACAATTTCTTCATAGAGGTCAATAGTGACTCTAGTCTCTTGGGTTTCTAAATGCAAAAATAACAGCTATCCAGAATATTTCTTCCTACTGTTAAAGAGGGCTTTTAAATCAAGAATCAAATATACTGATCCTGGATGATGGCTCCAAAGGATTGATCACAAACTACTGAACTCAGTTGTGTGCCAAAAACGACAGACCTATAAAAGCTCTATCAAAAATGCTACAGATCTTCATGCATAAAATTCAGTGTTGAACCTACAGAATCTTTTTTTTCCTCCCTTTTAATTAGTATCTACTTAAAGCCTATGCCAGGAACATGTAGTTGCCTTAACATGTAGTTAAGGAAAGCAAAGCTAAATAGAAATTGCCTCACAGGGCAGTATCATCATCCTTTTATCAACGGGGCTAGCAGGACTGATGCAAAGAGGCACAGAGCACTCCTTCCTCCTGCAGGGAACCCACTTCTGCCTGGCACAGACAGCAGGACTGAAACCTGGGTTTCCCAAAACACAGGAACACACAGTAAGTGGAGGGCGAGCCCATGAGCTGCTTCTGAAGTGGTTAGTAGCATTCCTTGGAAGAAAATGTGCATACATGTGTCTATCCATAAGGATCTCCTCCTGTTTAGGATGTGGAGATTCCAATGTAATTGTTGGCTTTGTGGTGTTTCAGCTAGCTGGGTAGGTGTTTAAAATTAGACAGGATTATGATCCCATGGGAGAAAGATCAGAATACTTGTGTACCATTTGCCCCTGGGACAAATACAAATGCTGTAGATGTCATGAGAGAGAATAAAATATGAAAACATAGATCTTGTAGCTTAGTTTTAAAATTAAAGGGTTTTGGATCCTGATCAGCTTTAAAGTTTTCTGTCGTAATACAAATTGCTATCAGATAATTCTAACACCCTGTTCACTTAAACTTTAATACTCATTGGTGCATGAACATTGAACTATATTGTTGGGTAGAGCGTTTCAGCTATTTTTCTCTTATTTTGTTTATGAACTTCTACAGTTTGAAAACTTGTAACCTGAGACTTTAACACACCAACAGGCTTCAGTGAGACCTTTCATATGGTCCCTCCTATGTTTCTGATTTTGTGTGAAGAGAGTGAGATGTCACAAACTTACAGCCTCTGTTTCTTTCCCTGGCCAATGAATTTAAAACAGCTGGACGATACAGGATTTTTATAAATTGACACTTGTTTGAAATTACCCCATTTTCACTCTAATTTAGTGAAACATCAAAGAGGGAGAAGACAAGTTCACAAACCATAGCAAAGGCTGAAGCCCATGGGTCCTGAGGACACCTGACACCTGACATGGACAGGCTCTGGGAAGAGGGGGATGTCAATACAAGCACACAAGCACCTAATGTGTCTCTTCCAGAACCCAAAGAAAGCTTACCAATGAGAAAGGTAGTGCACTCTCTTTGCCTAGCAGTTGAGCTACATCTCTGGCTAGCATTTTCTCTAAAGAGAAAACATTCAAAAAATGGAAAATACCATAAAACCAGTTTCAAAATTATTCCATTCTTCCTTATTTCTTATTTTCTTTTTAGTGTTACTCTGGAAATGTCCAAGACACACTATTTTTTAATTTAATGCTGTGTTTATGCATCTGCTGAACCACCAACAAAGTACATAGAAAAGGTTACCAAGCATAAATGATTTCAGGTTTCCAGAATGCAATGTCCTCTAATTAGCTTAAAGAACCAGAATTTTCAAATTACAGATCTCTGTAAAAGGTTATCAATTTTCTCTCTAGGAGAGTGCTCTTTTAAGGTCCATGGGACAAAAATTAAAGTTTGAGGGTGAAAAGCAAAGGTCTAGTTAAAAAAACACAACCAGCCAAAGCTTTTCTGAAGATATGCTAAGCAAATAATTTAATTTGGCACCAACATAAACATTTTAACTAGTTTAAAATGTTTAGTTTAAAAACTAACAATTTACAGATTCATTTGACTTCCATTTTTTAGTGGGATTTAAAACCAGATAGACAATTCCTTCTACCGAAAGTAAAACTAAAGTATTGTGTAGACAAGCTGGTGTTTTAACTGGTAAAAAGTTTGATTTCCTCATTTCACCTTCATTTAACTATATTGCCTTATACTAAATTAATAGCTTAACTGTGGTGTTATTTTTACTACATTTATTTTAATACTCTAGAACATTCTAGTGAAATCCCTGTTTTTGAAAGAAAGAAATCTCAATCACAAAGCCAGTTCAGAATACTTTGTGCCTCTATCAGTTTCAGGTAGTTCCCTTGAATACTTGCAAGCCTTATTAATCTTCTAGATTTGAGAGTGATTAGTTGTTTTCTCAGAGACAGTCACAGCTGCAGCATTATGCTGTTTTCATTAAATCATGGAGTTGACACACTGCAGCCACGCACTGATGCAATTCTCATTTTTGTTGTCACTATCTACTGGGTTTGTAGGGCTTGTTTCTGGTAAAGCTGCTTTCTTTATTTTAGAGTAAAGCACTGGAAAACACTATTCTTTGTGAAGTGTACTATTAACAACAAACTACTTCATTGAGGCAAATTTATCTACAAACCTCAAAGCCTATGAGCTACCACTTCAGAAACAGTTATATCTTGAGTAGTGAAGTGTAACAGATACTGTACTAATATTGTATGTTACTAAAAGGCATTCTAACAGAACAGTTGTAACAACTTTTACCTCCTTAGAAAGCAAAGCAAAAACCCATCATTGTCAGTGGTGAATCTAAGAAGTATTCATTTATATATTTGTCTGTGTGCTGATGTTTCCATAGCACTAATGGCTGGACTTTGAAGTACTGGTGCACTTACAGCTAACTTGGGTAACTGCAGAGGACTGGGCTTCTCACAGTTTGGACTGAATTCCTATTTACTCTTGCATCCAAACTCCAGGTGCAGTGATCTGCACCACAAGCTTGGATCTGCTGCTGTAAATGTACTGTTTAGATATAATAAATACAATAGTTTACTTCTACACTTAACCGCAGCATATGCAGTATGTCCAGTTTCAAACTATTTCAGAAAAAAGTCAATCCAGATAAACTATAATTTCCAGAATGTGCAGTAAATGTGATAAACAAGACCACAATCCAATCAATATTATGACTGTGGTCTAGACCTCCAAAGTTTCATGTACATCTACATAGTATATAGAGCAACCACAAAGTCAGCAGTGGCAATTTTCAATTTGAATATCCTGGAAAACTGCAAAAGGATTAACTAAATGGCCAAGGAATCTGTTTGATTTGAGTCTGAATGCTCAGGATGTCCTCAAAGCCTACTGCCTCTGAATGTCATCAAAAGATGAACTGCCAGTGCACAAAGAGAACATAACTATATTTTATTTTATTTTCCTTTGCAGAAATAAAGAGACGATCAGATACTGCTTTTTATCAACTTTCAAACCATCAAAACTACAGCCAGGCATTTATTTTGGAAGCAGAGAAGACCAGGACAATCAATAACCACTAACAGATACAGCAGAACCTTTTAAAGGCTACTTTTGATGTACTGTGCTTTCAGATGAGTGAAATATTAAAGAAGTGTACCTTTATCTGATTTCACTAATGTCAACAAAGCAAGACAAGTCACCTTAAAGCCTGAGAGATCAAATCTGTTGCTTACACAAAATCTCATCTTGAAAGACTTTTATCTTGAGATTTAAGGGAAGGGAGCATTCCTAATATTCTTGATGATTAATAGCAAATAAAATCTGTTCTCACATTAGAAAAGTAACCTTGCACAGCCTTGGAGGTTCAAAGGAGGCTACCAAGTTTCTAGCCCTAAGGGCAGATGAGTAACCATCACAACAGCATTCTCTAGACAGTTCACAACTAATGTTTTGTTTGTGTTAATAATTTCTTGATAAAATTATTAGATTCCCTTACAACTGCCAGAGTCCAGAGTTCTACTATCATAGTCCAGATGCTTTAGTAGGATTTAAACTATTTTCTATATAAACTAGGACAGGTGCTGTAATTATAACACTGAAATCTGCAATCCAGCAAGAGTTGTATTGGAAAACTTTTCTATTGTCTCAGCCTTAACCTTTCACATCCATGGGCAGAACCATACAAAAACATTCCCCCCCACCACCTTTTACAGGAAAATAATATTTTCCTGGTGTTAGGGGGGTTACATCAACTCGATCCAATCCAAATCACCATTTGGGGTGGTGTGGGAAATGGAAAAAAAAACAAACAACCCAACAATCCAGCAAAAAACCACAGATATGACAGGACCCAACATGAACTTCCTCGTGGCAGCTGCTTTTCACATGCTGTGTTTGCCTGATGACCTAACACTTCATGTGACATTGCAGGGACATAGCCCACAGCTGCAGGAGGAAAACTGTGAGTGGACTAAGAGCACTCCTTCCAAGTAGGAGTCAGAACTGAGACAGATTCACTAACAAGACACTGAGACAATTTCAGAACCTGCTGTCAATCTATTTCACAATAATCACTCCCCAAAATGCATCCATCCTCCATCATTGTAATATCTCACAGGCCCTGTGATTCCTTTGTCAAACAGAACACTCCTACGTGTGAACAACTTTATTTATGTAAGCTTTTATTTTTCCCCATCTGTTTCTTCTCAACAGTGTACCATTTCCTAAAGATTGAACTATCTTTATTTACTCAGTCTGTAATTCATACATCTCTGCTTCTAAGAAAAATGCCAGGAATAAGAAACAGGTGAAATTTTAGAAGCAAAAAATATGTGAAGTGGAACTGTTTCTAACCACACAAACAAACAAACAAACAAAGAATAAAATAATCTGAAGTGTTTCAAAGTAATGCTTTTCAAAGGCTTACTATTTAAAATAAATTCTGGTGCAAAACCTGGCATTTGTCTCATTTATTACCTAGGAAAGAAAATGTATTACACAGTGTGCTGAATGTCTAAACAACAGAGGTGAGAAGGTCATTCAGGACACAAATGAGTCCTGAAGCAGCTTGTGTCTGCTTTGGGTCTATAAAAGCTCCAGTCAAGTGGCCACAGCTCCACTCTTGGTCAGACTTTACCCTTTCTGACCTCCAGCACAAACTTAATCCACAACAGTCCTGGAGCACAGACCTGGCGCACAGAGGGTCCCCTAAGTCCTATTTGTGCTGTATTTGGCAGAGTTTTGTTTATGACTTTATATTCCATAGAGTGTGTAAATCTAGTGAAAAAACTGTTGCAAAATATTATGTAAGAGCTATAAATACTAACCCTCAGCAGATCAGCTTGGCACTTGCATGCCCTGGATGTGTCATTCTTTGCCGTAACAGAAAATGTGATGGTTGACCATAACATTGGGAACAAAATTCAAAGCAGCTCTGGGAAGTCTAAACTAAAGCTTTGCAGATATAGGCTCCTAAGTTCATGAGAGTAACCTATATGCAGCCTGCTCCTTTACCCTGTTGAAGTAAAAAAGCTGTGGGTTTTGCTGCTCTAGATACCTAACAGCAAAGCTGTCTTTGTGGAGTTGGCTTAGGCACATGTCATTAACTGAAGGACATCTGGAATCCAGAAACTAGACCTCCCCGTGTTTTAATGTCCCCATATGAACTTAATTTCTTAGCTGACAAGTGACAGCAGTTACCCTTCATTAAAAAGAAAAAACAAAAAGAAACAAACTGCCTTAGTGGATAGGGCATCTGCCAAGGAAGGAAAAACCTTATGTTACTCCACATACTGGAGTATGAACCTCCAGCTTCTGCACCACTAGCACCAAGGCACCAGCCTCAGCAGGATTCTCAGAGCAGCAGCATCCAGCACCCCTTCCCTTAAATGGGGCCACTAAACTCCTGGCCACACAGAAAGCAGATAAGGTCACCTCTCAGCATAGCTCATGACCTATGGCAACTCAAGAACCAACATTCCAGATCCTGCTGCTAAGGTCTGTTTTACACTGGGCAGTCACTGGATAAAAACAGAAAAACAAGCAAGAGGGTAATAACTGAATTCTAAAGCCAAAAGCTTCACTTTTACACAATACAGTACTGCAACCTTAAAAGCTTGTTCTGAATCTGTATGGAAGATCCCTCAAAATGCTTGGTATAATGTCACATGACTTCAGCTTTGCTCCACTGGCACATTCTGGAACTGAACTTTAAAAATGCTGTTAAAACTGCTGAATTTCTTTGCTAGTGACAGAGAAGCAAAGATAGTGGAAGTTCAACAATCAAGTTCAACTGTTTTAAGGTTTCTAAGAAACACTATGCCTTGAGAATAATTTTGTCAACTAATTTATAAAAAAGATACTAAGAGAAGTAGTAAAAGAAAGGGTGTACTTGAAATGAAACAATTTTACTCATAGATGCAATCTTTTGGAAAGGGCATTGGAAAGCCCTTCTAAATAACTTTGAGGCTTGTATGTTTTTTAACTGCTAATATTAAGTCATAAATCATTAATATTTGAGGGTTTGTTTTTTTTTTTACCTGAGGAGTCTTGCTAATTTTTTAACCTTCGAAATTATTAATTTTTAAATGACACCTATCACAAAACAAGTTTTACCTAATTGCTTCTGGGATTCTACTTAAACTTTGTGATCTTTTATTCATTCCTTAGGTTTTCACTTTCATAAGCATGATTTATACTTTTCTCACTCAGATATGTGTGAAAACACACATGCATACACTTACGTATACATCTACTGAAACCTAAAGAAATGTTCTTATGCATTCTTTACACAGTTCTTGGAATTCCAGTAATTTAACACTTACCAGCACTGTATGTATGAAAATCAGCAGTAGCAAAAAACACCATGCAATTGAAGTAGTTAAAAAATAAAATACAACCACCTTGCCTATAAAGTTACTTGTACCTGGTGTGGATGGTCTCTCCAGCATATTCAAATGATGGTAAATGAAGGCTTGGCTGTCATGAACCGTGTCCATGTCAATTTCCTCTTCCTCTTGAGAGTTTGAGAACTAAGATATCAGGAAAAAAATAAGCAGATGCTAATAACTCATAGAAACATTACTAAACAGAATTTAAAATATTTTATTTTTGAGGTAAACTGGGGGTGAGAGGGATAGGAAGTGATATCTACCACTGTAAAGGAATAAAAATCAATAAAATTAGAAAGAGTCAGTGTCTTTCCTTCTTTCTAATTTACTGTGAAGCTGTGTGAACAAGAGCATTATCTGTCAAGTTTAGTTCTTGTCAGCCAATAAAGAATCTGATAAGAAATGATTTTGCCAAAGTAAGCATAACAACTGCTGTACATATATACACAGCATGCTTTTTGTTTGAACACAGCTTCAAGGGAAGCCAGCAGACGCCACTGCTGTTATTCTGAACACCCTACACATTGTGCAAGTTGAATTTCCATTTCTTACTCTGATTTTGAGTTTGACTTTACTGTCTTCATTCTTCTCTAGTATTTGCCCTGGCTCCAATGGAGACCCGAGTGGCATATCAGCCTTCCTCTTCACCCCCTGCTGATGACCAGAAATGCTGGATGCTGTTTCCTTAATAAGATGATCATCCTCCTGAAGCAGCATTAAAAGACCAAAATTAGAAGATAGCAAGATCCAAGTTTCAGAGAAAGCGACCTGATACCTGAAAAATCTTCTGAGTAAAGTGGGTGATTTGAACAAAGTTTTCTCTGTAGTTCTGGCAAGAAGTGTTTTCTAAAACCCTGTATGGATTTGTGCCAACCACTCCTACAAACATAGTTTCTCTTTACTTCTATTCCCGCTCCCTCTGCATATCTAGCATTGGCATCTTTTCTGTTGCTTCTCACAATCATGGTACTGTTGGTGTGCAACAACATTTGCTGCCTCTGAATAGCCTGTCTATAAATCTGTGCCTTGCAGACTCTCCTCAGGCCAAATCTCAGCTGAAAAACTGTGATAGCCTCTGATCTACACATGGGATTTTGCTAATTCTTCTTTTAGTTTGTTTTAAAAGCTAATGCTTACTTTACTTAGTACAGGTCATAGTGAGTACTTATAATTTTTCTTTATTTTACAACAGTATTTATTAAAAAGAATAAAACTGCTTTGTAAATTACTGCTTAGGCTAAACAACAAGGTCAAAGAAATAGAAAAATAGAAGAGTCTCCTAAGTTACACATCTAGTAATGACAACAGGAGACAGGTGTTTCAACAAGTCCAATAGACAAAATTTAGAAGGGAAAATAAAGCATCCACAGAAACAAACATAATTAAAAGCTCACTAAAAACTATAAAAGGCCATAGACTCTCAAGGGCATATACTGCTCCCGAGAACTGCTTTTCTTCTATCCCACAAAGGGCACTCTAGCCCCACAAACTCTTGCCCTGAACAATTCAAATTTTATTTTATTAAGTGGGTAACTTTTACCATCCTTAGCAGCTTCAGCAGCACTACTCTATCAGTACTGATTTTAACATGTTTATGCTCTCAGTGTATGCCTACTTTAAAGAATCTAGTTAATTTGATAAATTCTATCACCTGTTTATTCTTTTTTTCCCCTCAAATATGCATTTCCCTTTGTTCATCCCTATTATTTTGCCCAAGGCACTGCTATTGTGAAACACTTCTGGATTAACTTTGATGTAATAGGCAGTCTTTCTTTTATGCTACTAGAAAATCAGTTCCCTGAATTTTGGGGGAGTTACAGTGAAAATAGCAACCTTAAGGTAAGGGGTAGGAGAATGAAGATGAGGAATAGGAGAAGATACAAGGGATGAAGTACAACTGAGACAATCAGTGCTGTATTTCCACACCAGTACAAGCCAGCACACTGCTAAATGAAGCAGGCTCATCCACACACAGTTCTTCTGCCCGGGGGTGCCACAAGCCTTCTATAACTATGTGACAAACTGGTACAGAAAACTGAAATATCTGTTCATAAAAAGGTGCTGCTCAACAGATCCTCCCTGATCCAGCTCACTATTGTAGCAACAACTACTATGCTAGCACAAGTGAGAGGAAAGTTTAGGAGGAGTTAAGAGGAAATCTTTTGATAGTCTGGCTGCAAAAAAAGTTTGGGTGTTCCCTGAACTGCAGCCTAAAAATCTGCCAACAAAATGCCTCCTGCTATTTAATTCTAATGATTAGGTGCAGCAAATTAGGACTTACTACATGTTCTGTAAATATGCAGGACAGATCTAACAATATCTGACTCTACCAGCATTTTCTCCCCCTGCTGGAAAGGGCCTGCAGGGTACTGTTAATTAGTATACTCTCAACGTACTTTTCTGTAAAAACTTTTTAGACAACAACTATGGGACTGATAAAGTAACAGTAAACCATCCCATTCAAAAGTGTGGAAGGAGTTTCAAACATGCTAATCACATGCTGTTTTTGAAAATGTTGAGAAAAATCATTTATTATTTCCATGTCTGTTGGTTTGTTTTCCCCCTCATAATTAAATTTGTCCAACAAAAATACTTAGTCCTGCAGCAGTGGCAGTTGTTCTTGAGGAAACTATGACCTTAAGAGTTTATAAAAATTTATTTTCTAACTATGCAATGAAATATGTGTTAGAAGCCTCCAAATCCAGAAAGACACCAAACTGAATGTAGGCCATTCTCCAGAAGTTGTTACAAATCCTTCAGAGCACAGGAAAAATGTCAGATTCAAATGTTCAATGCAGATGTGTTACAATTTCAACCTTCACATCACTTTAAAATGAAGTGTATCTATGTATTTTAAGATGCAATAGATTTACCGATAAAAGGTTTCATTTTGGAAAATTGGATAACTTGCCTATAAGAAACAGCCTTATGAAAAAAGCTTTCATCACAGCATCAAACATTTCTGTGAATCACTTCATATCTCATAAGCAATATATAGTTTCATAAAGAACAGAAATGATGAGACTAGAAAAAAAAAACAAGCAAAAAGCTTGCATATGTGATGCAAAACAGTTTAAAATGTCCAAAATGTCACGCCAGCTTTTCAGGTGGACAGAATAAAGAGCAATGAAGTAAGAAGGTAGCTTAGGTAAAGCCTGAGAGGCTTGAAAACAATAAAAAATTAAATCAGCAACCCATGCAAGAACTCAGAGCCAGCTGAATAGGATGGATGCAGATGGTTTGTGCTTACGGTGTTCTGAAATCCTACTGGCTGTCCATGATTGTTACTACTGTTCACAGGTTCCTGATTATTTGCAACTGATTCAGGGATAATCGTTGGATTGAGTACAGCCTTCTTTTCTTTTAGGTTAAGAACCAGTCCAAGCTCTGGCAATGGTAAACAGGAAGGTCTGCTGAGGCCAAAGAGAGTGAAATAGAGGTCCACAGCACCACATCGTAATCTCCAGTCATGTGAAGTTCCTAAAATACAAACGAGGTTGGTAATACAGAGATAAAATCTCCCCCTCTCCCACAAACGTAACAACTTAAGTAATCTAGGCCCACCAGAGTATGACTTTTTCTGTGCTTAAGACACGCTTCCTTCATTATTCCTGCCTCTTATTAGCTCTTACTCACTTGTTTTCTTTTTAAACTTCTTATCTTTTTAAACTTTCCTGTTTAAAAGGAAGGTTTTAAGTTTCCTGGGGTGTATGTTATACATATTTAGAAGAACAAGACTGGAAAAGTAAGTGCTATAATAACATAATGAAAAATAAAAGAAAAATTACCACACCCATATACCTTTATTTTTCAAGTTGCACTCTGAAGTTTTTCTACTGGACAAGTAAATAGAAGACTTTGCCACCAAACTGGCTTCCTGTATCAATGGATTTGGTTGCATCTGCCTATGTATTCCACAAAATATAGTAAGAGCTTTAAGCACAACTAAGATCTTTACTCTCTGGAAACTGCATTGACAGAGAAATGCACAAGCGTGCTTTTTAACATCATTACTATGTCATGTACTTCACCACATGCTCAATAATCTAATTTGTATTCATACTCAAAATATGTATTCTTCCTGCACAAAGCAGTGCTTTATTTTTAAATTATTTTTCACTGCAAACTGTGTTCTGCTTTAATATCTTCATACACAAATGGTCTAAGCACGTTTGGCACCAATCACAACAGAAAGACATTTAACATCTGGTGCAATGCTGCAAATACAGCAATTCTGGTGTTAACTCAGCCCAGCTCTTGAATGATTGCAAGTTTATTGAACATATTGTTCCCCAGCAGGAATTGAACTGTATCTGGTAAACAAGACACAGATGCGCCAACTGCCATGTTAATGTGGCTGTGCAAGACTTAGCACAAAATGAAATTACAAGATCTATCCCTGTAAATAGTAGTTTTATGGGGCCAAAATAGTGTTTGGAGTAAGCTTAGCTTACCCTTACCAGTTACAAATTACCACTTACACTTACCCAGTAACAAATGAAAGCAATAGGAATATTAATCTGGACATTTCTAACATTAAAATACTCTCCAGAGAATGACACATTCAAAAACATTAATTTTAGAACTACGATATTATCCATTTAATTCAGATTAACACAGAAGAAAAAGATTACATATATCAATCAGAGTCTGTTCTCCCTTACATGTGCTTATGTTAAATGACAGTAACTCACGATTCTAGAATCCTAGAAAACTAGAATCCTAGAACTTTTAAACCTGGCTACTAGCTTGTAGTAGCTAGTAGCTACTACATCTATTTTTTGTAGCACATATCAATTCTTTTCAAGGTGCCTGGGAATGCTGCAGAAAATTAATCGAAACATTATGTCATCTTGAGGCATAGGAATTTAGGCTTAAAGCCCCACGAACCCTACTAAGAATGTATACCCGATTTGTTACTTGCAAAAAGAGGTAATGCTTGTAACACTGCACACACTCTTCTCTCATGAAAAAGCAAAAACAAATTCTCTGATGGGAACATCAAAACTGTTTATTTTCTGTGTCTGACACTTGGCAAATCCTATGAAACTGAACTACTAGTAGCCTCCCCACTTCAACCCCTGGAGTGTAGCTGTAAACTTTTAAACACTAAATATAATGACACACAGAGAACAGAAAGCCTGCAATGACCTAAAAAAGCTATATAAATGTTTATATGTAATCTGTGTAGTAATGTGCCAGATGTTCAAGGGCACTTTGTCAGGACTGGATAAAACTGCTTCAGTAATGAAAAACAGGTCAATGGTAAAGATGCAAGCCTTTCTCTCACCAGGCTTTTTCCTAATCTCACAAGGCAAATTGAGTTTTTGGTCTATAATGCACTTCTAAAAATCTCACTTAAATTATCTATACCAATGCTGTCCCTCTCATATTGTCTGAGAGTTCAGAGAAAGAGAACAAAAAGAGACCATCTAATGTAAAGCAAACTCTAAGTGTAACACAGACACCATTATTTGAGGAAACACTTGCTTTGAAGAATTTTGAACATTAAAAGTATGATTCTGTGCAGAAGGACATCAAAGCACACTACATCAGTAGACAAAAGAATGAAAAACAAGGTTAGGCAGCCTATGTCATTAAGAGTGTTCTGGAAGCACACAAATGATATTCTGCTTCTGAGGATGGATTTTCAATTTCTAACTACTGAAACTAAGAGAGCTCTTGGCATATTCTGAAGCAAGTTTTTAATACTTATTTTGAAAAAAACTTCACAATAAAACCCTAACACAACAAAACAACAAATAAAAAACCTAACCTGAATTCATCAGTTTCCAAAGCTGATCTACCAAAGCTTCATTACATAAGGGGGACTCCATATTCTTAGTGAAAGGTGGATTCTTAGTCAGCATATCCAAAATCTTATGCCTGAAAGAAACAGAATAATAATCTTTATTAAATCCAAAAGAAAAACCCTACGGTCTGTTCAGTTTGCAATATTCTTACAAACCTATTAAACTTACAGTATTACTTCCAAATTTTAACCAATGTTTCATGCATTTAGTTCCTCCTTCTGTCCACAATATGCACACACAGATTTACCATCAGCAATACAAGTTAGAGATAAAAAGTAAGGTGCAAAACAGTAGGATGTTTTAAGACATAATTGTTAACGGTTGCAGGCTACATTATGCTTTTCTGTTTAGTAATGATTTTTTTTTTGCACACTGACTTGGAAATTTACCAAGAAGAAGCAACACTGGAAAATAAAATAAACTCCTTGCATACTGATACCAAAGAGTTTTTAAATGACTGTAAATGTTTATGACTGATACAAAATGGCAGGCCCAAAAACAGTGACTTGCACATTTTCCTGGGAACAAACACTGCCACCTCTTAAGTTACATTGGTTTCTGAAGATCCTGCACTTGCTGTGCTGCTAACAGTATTTACACACTGAGCTGAAAGTAAATACATTCTTATTTCTTCAAACTTGGCCTTGAAAACATTTAACAAATTCTTTGTTTCATTACTTATAATTTTAACAATTTTTCTCTGTACAGCTAGCTTTCACCTTGCTGTCTTACACATTTGGAACAAGAAGACTCTTGCAGATACTTTTTTTTTGTATTTTCTTTTAGAAGAGGCTAACATATTGCGCTCAATTCAAATTTTAAACTCCTCTTCAAAAGGATACAAATAAAATTAAATCTCCTTCTTAAACTGAAGCTAAACCTGTATTTATTTCCACTAACAAGAATGACAGAAATGAAACAGAAGAACCTTGCAGCTATGATATTTGTAAGAAATCATGTATATGGACAGAGTAAAAGTACTTAACTATGAAACTCAGTATTTTAATGGAGGTCAAAAGAATAAAGTGTTGGGAAAAAACAATTATTATGAACCTTGGTGTTCACAGGTTTGTAATAAACATGCTAAAATACCCCATCACTCGTGTGAAAATGAAGTTGAAACAAGCAATAGTAGAAATTTCACCGTATTTCCACATGATCCTTTCACCCCATCTATGGTCTGACAATTGCTTTTCACCCCTTGGCCTCCAGATATTGTGTGCACTATGTCTTAGCCTCTGTCTTTTCCAAGTATTACGAAGTCTTTTTTGCCATATGCAACATCAAATTTATGCACTTTATTTATGATCAGGAAATAATCTCTAACTTCAGACTTCTGCCACAAGGTAGAACATAAAATATAAAAATAAAAATGCAGAATAAGAACAGAAAATACTAATTTTTGAGATGTGAACTGTTGAAACATTTAAACATGTTTTAATGAATGTAAAATAAAAAGAAGGAAAAACAGCTCTGTGAAGAAGCAGTTAAGGATCTAATCTATTCTAGTAATTCCAGGTGAAGAATTTACTTAGTAGCCTCAGCATTAGTAAAAAACCTGCCTCTTTATTAACTCACCTTATGTAGGGTACAGGATCCCACTGAACCATACTGAGTAGCCACTGTAATTCTTCATAGCTCCTATCAACTGCAAAGCAAAATAAAACAAAATGCCTATTAATATATATAAACTGGAAGAATTTTGATGACGACAAACATGAGTTCCTGAATTAGCACATGAAGAACATGAATCACTGCAACTTAAGAGGAATTCCACTAATTATGGAGCAAATTCATAAGTAAAAAGTGTCTTTCTTTACACGGAAATAGAAACATTTACAAAACTCTTACGTGCCTCAATTGTTCAATAACAACCAATTTGACTATTTGAATGAGCATTGACTGGAAAAATCAGAGTAAAGGCTCATCTTGATAATTGTGTGCTTCCCAAAATGAACACATTCAGATATCCTTTCAAGACTCAGAAGCATAACATCTTCTGTAGAGTATATCCAATTCTCATACACAGGAATCTGTGAAAGATTATTATCTTTACATAGGACAGAAAGAGGACTATTACAGGGCTTATATAAAACTGCAATCATGCTTCCCTCATTAGCCTTCCCGGAAACCTATCAGCACATGCTTCCAGAAAATTGCTGTTTGACACTGTTGGAAACAAACTTAGCTTGTTAGTTTGAAATGTAACTTGCATTACAAAATTCCTTCAATTAGCCGAGTAACACTGCAAAATAGGAAACTACATGGGAGGGATATCATCATCACTCATTATACAAAACATGGAAGAATTTTTATGTGATCTTTTTGCCAGGTGCATAACTGTAAGATTTTCACAGCAGTATTCTCATTTCTTCAAAACAATGACAAAAGTGAAGTCACAATCATACACTCTCTTCTAAATGATAGACAGGTCCAAAACCATTTCTATTGCTTTCCATCTTGTGGTCCTAGCAATGTATTTCTTTCTTGCCATAGTCAATTGTGATTTTAGTTCTAAATACCTCAGTTCAACTTTTCTTCCTTATTTCGGTTTGTTTTCAGTCAGTAATTTTAAAATATAACTTCTTTAGTTCAACCAACTCTAATACCTATTACTTTCTTGTTATTTCACTAGAGTACATTGCTTTTAACAGAAGAGGCATTTATTTATAATGTAAAAACCAGCACTTCATTCTATTACAGGTTTTAAAAATGCTTTGGACAATTAGAACATGTGACCCCTTTCTGGGCTAGGAGAAGGCAACTACACTAAAATATTGCTTAGATGATGGCTGGAGAGTCTTTTGCAGGCCATTTGCAAGTCAGCCCTACTGTTCCTACAATCCAGCCAAAACAAAACTGGTTACACTGGTGAGGCTCCAGTAAGCCCTGTTTAGAGGCAGAATGTATTAGCTCACACGGTGCACTGTTCAGAGCACGTGGCTACACAGTTCTGGAGGATGCCAGAGTAAATTTGTATCCATACAAATCAGAACTACAATCTCAGATTTGCCTTAAAAACCAGAAACCTTTGAAAAACTATGCAGAGAATATACTTTTAAGGGATTAGTGACTTCCTGTGCTCAGCTCAATGCACAGCTGCTCTTCCTGGCTTGGGAGAGAAGGCAGCTAGAACACTGCAAACAAATGTTGTTTTGCATGTAACGAAAATACTATTTTATTACCACACAGCAAAGTATTGCAATACTGCAAACATGAAGTCACAATCATTAGCAAATTGTAATTATTTTTACTAACAAAAGGGACCTTAAAGCGCTTTTTAATTAGAAAATGAAAAGTCTGTGAGATTAATCCTTTAGGCTGGTGGCACTGGATAACAAAATCAGATAACAACATACTTTTGTGATTTAAAAAACACTTTTTTTGTGTGTTTTAAGCTTATTTCTGCTAGAAATGAAATAAGTCTCCCTGCTATTTGTCTTACAGTGTAAATGAAGCCTTCTAGGCTTACAAAGCTTTGCTACTTACTAATGCATTTAACCTGCTCTTCAAATTTATATAGGAACTACAAAACAATTTGGACAGCAATGACAAACTAAACCTGACCTCAGGCAAAACAAACCTTATTAGCCAGAAGAACCATTTACCAGGCCTGGTTTAGAGAGCTCACAAAATCATCTGCTCCAACCTTCCATGGGAAAGGGAGATGAGATGAGATTATCTAGTGCACTGTCCAACTGCATCTCGAAAACCTCCAGCTATGAGGACTCCACCACATCCCTGGAGAGGCTGTGCCACTGATTGATTGTTCTTACTGTAAAAAAACTCTCTTCTTGTGTCAAGATGAAACATCTCTTGGTGCAACTTGTACTTGTTAATCCTTCTCCTTTCCATGTGGAGGAGAGAGACACTCCATCCACTTTGCAGCTACTCTCTAAGTACTGAAATATTGTGATGAAGTCCCCCTTCTCTTCCCCAAGGAGAAAAGAGCTAACTCTGTCACTCCTCCCTCACAGAGCAGGTTCCTTCTGAAAATCTTCACGGCCCCTCTTTGAACCCTCTGCAGTCTGCCCACAACTTTCTTGAATTTTGACGGCTGCAACTACATGCAGCGCTTGAAGTGCAGACTGAGTACAAAGTAGAGTGGGATAATCACACCTCGGTCTCTGCCAGTATTGCCCCTGCAGATGCAGCCCAGGATCTGATCTGCTGCAGCCACACACTGCTGACTTGTGCTCAGCTTGTCATCCACCAAGACCCCCAGGTCCCTTTCAGTGATGCTTGCTGCCCAAGCACAGATTCTGGCCTGTTCTGGGCTCTTTGGTTATGTTGTCCCAGGTACAGGACCTTGCACTTGTTAAACTTCATCCAGTTCTTGCTCTCCCAGCCTGCCCAGGTCTGTGAGATATCTCTCCCTTCTGATGTGACCACCTCGCCACCAGCCTTCCCATCAATAAACCCGGTGAGGCTCTTTCAGTCCTGTTCTCTACAAAATTTCTGAAGATGTTCCCTGGGGGACCCATTTGTGACAGACTGCCAGCCTGAGTAAAAACTGATCACCACGCTCTGAGTGTGGCCCCTGACCTAAAGTCTTACCCACTGCACTTGACCACCCATCCTGTCTGTAGCTTGCCAGTTTGTCTAGGAGAACACTGTGGGAAAAGCAACATGTGTATATTTTCATACTTCTGGTAAATATAAACAGAAGTGACTGCTTTCAGAAAAAAAAATCCCCTTGCAATTTTTTTTCAAATTACAAGCAGTGTTGTCTTAGTTCTCAATTGCAACAGAGCATTTTTGACACTGAACTTTAACATTCATCAAATTTGATAATGTTTATTTATTTAGAATAGTTCGTTGTTACCTCTTTTAAGTATGTAATTGCCTTGTTCTATACAAATAACTATTAATAGCCATACAGCTCTCCCAAGTTAACTTAAAAAAGTTAATAAACTCTGTCCACTTCAAGCCACTTTACATAAACTGCCCTAGCCCTTGTATGCTGCCTCAAGCATTTTAAAAAGTTACCATTTCTCAAAAAATCCCTTGCTATTAATGGCAAAGAAAACAACTTAATCAGTTCCATGGAGAAATTATTTCTTTTCAAGTAACTCAAATAAAGGTAGTGTTATTCCTGTCCTGAAAGTTCCACCCAGAAAACACAGACTTTCCTTTTTATGGAAATTACAAAATCTGTCAGCTTCCTTTACAAGAACTGTTAAAAGCCAGCTTTGGCACAAGCCAACAGGCACTTGATAGCTACTGGTTTGCATCCAGTGTGAACTGGAAACCAGGTAACTGGGAACAATAAGAACTAGATCTCTTGGCAATAGATGGCCAACCATTTCTCCTTCCAAAGCCAGGTTGAGGGCTCTGCAAGACAAGCACTGCTAACTTCTCTATGGGTAGAGGAAGAACTCAGTTCACACACTGAGTTTCTCGATCATCCCTCCACCAAAAACCCACCAGTCCTACAGCAGAAGAAGCTCCTGTGTTCAGTGATGAAGCCTGTATTTGAGAAATGGCTGATGACCAGCTAGATAGCAGGCTGTGTGGTGAATTGTAGTGACTTTATAGAAGATAGGTATTTGCATCTGCTACCTCTGCATCAGAGAAAAAGCTGTTGGCAGGGCACAAGGCAGGTAAAGCAGCATTCTAGTCTGTCATTATCAGATCTCACAGTGAGCTCAGACAAAAACCCTGTTCAGCTCAACCACTGATTTCAAATAATCTACTACTTTTCACCATTTAAGTTTTACCTTTCTGTAGGTTTCAAGCAACTCACCCTATTATCTTGCTTATACAGCACCACATTTGATCAACTGTTTTAAAGGTGGACTTTATTACTTTGTAGTACAAACACTTCCTTATTTGAGCCAGTTATTAACTATAAATACTATCCATAAAAGGTCAAGAATTTAAAGAGAAAACATCCCTTTCCACAGGGTGGGATGAATCAGTGAGGAGACTATTCTAAAGGGAAATAGCAGTAAGCTTTCTATTCTCCAACAAATATTTCCACTAACATTCTATGAAGGGTGGAAAAGAGAGAGATATGCATAGCACTAGTGCAGTTCTGAATTCTAGCTGAGTATCACTCACAGGATCAGCAAGTGGTCTTTGTGCAGTGGATTAAGGATACAGAGTGTCTGGTGGATTACAGGAGGGAGCAGAAGGCTGCTGGGTGCACAGCCTCCCTCACAGTTATCAGCTGTTAGGAATGACAGACTGGTTTCAGTCTGTGACTGGATGCCTGAGTTTCACTGAATGCATTCGCTCAAAGACTCCAATTGCCTTTAAACCTCTCACTGCTTATCTAGTTTAGAAAGTCTCTGGATAGAATAACAGGAGTAATGTCAAAATAATACAGCCCTTAAAAAACAGGAGAAAACAATTATTCATGTAACAAGCAAAGGAAACTCTCCTTCACCCTGAAAGCAAAACAAACCCACAAGATCTGAGAAAGAATAACTAGAAATCTAGATCTACCAGTCTGCTACAGGTAGATCTACAAACTGAAGGATTTGGCCACTTTGAAAGGTATAAACCTCCAAACACAAAAGTATTACAAATGTGCTGAACAAAGGAAGACTAACCCAAATAAATGAATGTAATTCATCACAATGTAATACTAAATTAACTTTATGAAATGCAAATCACTGAAGCTGTAATTCCTAATGGTCACTAGAAATCTGTCAGGATTAAGTATCGACTACAGAGCATTTAAGAAACTGCCAAGGGTGTCTTTTTTTCATGGATCTGCAATAGTCAACTAGGATAAAGGCAATATTAGAAGAATGTAAACATCTCACAAACATAAGCTATGCATAAGGAATGGCAAAACAGAATCAGCCAAAGTAT
Source organism: Phylloscopus collybita (assembly GCA_027886175.1). Lineage (NCBI taxonomy): Eukaryota > Metazoa > Chordata > Aves > Passeriformes > Phylloscopidae > Phylloscopus > Phylloscopus collybita. Next base: position 12,787,069 of record JAJNNQ010000075.1, on the reverse strand, counting down.
CTCTCCAATAATCTAAGTTTCCAGAACTTATAACCACAAAATGCATGCAAAAAGCACAATTAAGATATCAGGAAGAAGGTAAAGCAAAATCAATTACTTTGACTAGCAACTATAGCTGAAATCAAAGTCACTGAAGTGTTAAAGACAAATCAGCAAATCCCCTTACTACCACTCATTATTTCAAAACATTGGTATCTGATTCAATTTGCAAAGCACTGAGAAACAATGCTCAGCACATCTTCGTAACACTTGTACTTGCTGGGACAAAACAATAATAGAACTCTCTGTTTCTTATTAATACACCTGTCACCATACAAGCTCTTCTGGTGGACACTAGTTTAACCTAATATTAATAAGGTAAGCAAAATTACATTTGTATGAGAATTGCTACAAAATGTCAAAACACTTGAAAAAAAAAGTACCTTTTGTATAATCAACAACAGCCTCCAGTGCTGCTATTCGGACATCGACAAAGTGCCCGTATTCTGCGTACGACTTGAAGAGAGCGGGATCACTTGGCACATGACCATTCTTCTGGAGCACTCTAATAGCTTTTAAACAGCTAGAAATGGTAGAAGAAAATTCACATCTGCTTTATGGAATACCAGTCAAGAAAAATAAAATTACTTTCTTCCAAATCAAGTACTGCAAATATTCTGAATTGTTATCCACATTAATATGATTAACATGTTACAATTACTTTCGCAGCATTAACATAGAGGTCTTATTAACTCTGAATTAGGCAGAAACACAAAATTTTCCACCCTGTCAAATCCATTGCTTGGTTTTAATAGAGCCATGATAACTTAGAGAAAACACAGCTCAGATGATGTTGCACGCTCTACAGTTACTGTCACAAGGCAAAACTTCCAAAAATGCTGTTCTTAAAGAGGCATGGGATCATCAAATTATGACTGACACTAAAGGTCTACATTGACAAAAATTAATGCTGGAAAGCAAAGCAATCTAGACAAATTTCCATTATCAGCTTTTGAAACTTGAAAGGAATTTGACATTTAAGATTAAGACATACAAGCTAAAATCTGAAAAGTTAACGACAGGTACATAAAGGTACATAAACCCCAAGAAAAGTGGAGTCATTGAATCATACCTCACTGTGATAGTATGTCTGTAACTGGGAAGAAGCTTCTCCATATTCAGAAAACGTGTGATTTCCTCAAGAATAAGTCGTACATCAGGATTTAAGTTATCCAAGGTTCGAACCTCATTGTTCACACTGACTGCAGGAGTCACAGAGTTGGCTAGGGCATCAATCAGCTCAGCACGATAGTAGTTGTCTGAAAACTAGAGAAAACCACAAGAAAATATTTAACACAAGAAAATATAAAACATATATCCTTTCAAAGCTAAGAAATGCTTAAGCCCTGTTACAGATCTTAAAACCTTTTAAGACCATAGGAGAAACTGCATGAGAAAGGAAAACAGGAAAAAAATGGTTCTGAAAACCATACCATTATTCCAACCAGCAACTTAATGAGCTTCTGAAACAAACTAATAAGCTCACTGCTGCTTAGTGAAGAAAATCTTATTTCTTCATCCATCCCTCTTACTTGGGCTCATAGTTTCACCCCTTCCATTATGCTGTCTTTTGCATCTGTTGGTTGTGTTAGTAAGCAGCAGAACATATAAAAATAAAATTTACAAAAAGCAGAAAGAAGTACTGGATTTGAATATTAGTTACTTTAACCTAAAAAAACCCAAGATCTGTCGATGCAGCAGAAGATGTCAAACACATGTGCAAGGGACACATGAAAAGGTGAGGCTGAATCTCTCCCTCAGTGGCAAGAAGATGTCAGCACATGTCACCTCTTTCTGTGACTTGCATTCATGTGTCCAACTCTCTACCTCTCCCCATGCATCATCCTTATTTCAGTAACAAGCAGTACAAGTCTTGTTGAAGTATGTGTTCTACACACAAGAAAAAATGAAGTTTAAGAGATATCGAACTGGTTCCACTTCACCTTGGATACCTAATTGGGAAGATTATGCTAGGCTCCTAGCTATAGATATGGAATTCTGTATCATCTCAGGATCTTGAAGGTCATTTAATCATCTTTCAGAAGTGGTCTGTGTGGGAAGGAACTTGGGGTGACATTTCCAACTCAGATGGTTCAGTTTAGTGATGAAACAATATAAACTTGTGGTTCACCTGTTATTTAACCAGATGAAGATAAACCAGTTCTGTGAGCTAGAATTGGAACAGAATTCCAGTGTCCGGTATAGTGTTAAAAAAAAATTATTTAGTTTCCTTGCTTTTTCAAATACTCCTCTCAAAGTGAAATAAACATCAAAAAACCAGTGCTTAACTTCTCATGCTACATTTTCTCCAAACACTTGCATCTTTCGAATGAAAAAGAGTTAAGCAAGGAACCTATGTGTGCAAATGAAGACAAGCAGGTCCTTAGTAACAATAAACACAAAGAGCTTTTAAACACCCAAGTAGTGCCGCTGTAGAAATGTCAGCTACAGAACATTCTCTAACATCTACTGCATCACCTTTTCAGCAGCTCTGAGCTAGGTATTTGCAGCAGTGGCATCAAACATCATGCAGTGTACTAACTACAACTTTTTTCATAAAAAACACCCCAGATATTAAAATAAACAGTCTTTACCTTATTCTTCCTGTTATCGTTATACTTGATCAAATCCAAAATAAACATTAAAACCTCCTTAGGACAAAGGTTGTGGACATCTCTCAGAAGGGCCATGGCAACAGGCATAGTCTGTGAAATAAAATTAATTAATATCACTCTTTACATTATTGAAATGATAGTTACACCCTGAAAAGAGGTACATCCTAAAAGCCAGCAATTAAAAAATTTACAACAGCAGGTGTCTGAAAAGCTGTATTACATACTTTTTGAAAGTCAGACCATGTACTATATAATTTTCAGATCAATTAAACTATACAGTTATTGCTCAGTAATTAGTCACAGTACAGACATTTCAAATGAAAAAAGTATATCCAAAAACAGACTCCCAAGTCCAGACACTATTAAAAAGGTATCAAATGAAAAACAACGAGACCTGGAAAATGATGATGGAATTTGAGATAGACACTGAATTTGAGTGTTTTCATGTGAGCACCATGTCTAAGCTTCCACTTTCACTGAGACATACAGACCCAACAGGGTTAGTGAAGCCTGAAGAATTATTAGCCAGACAGCTGTTACTCTGAACTAGGCAGATCTCTCGGATCGACTCAACATAGATTTAAGAATCTGACTCTTGATCTACAAACTTGGCACACAGGATTAAAAAGGGAGAAAAATGTAAGATATAGTGGTAAATAATGAACAATGACAAAAAAAGCAGAAAATTACAAAAAGGAGGTCCAAGAATGACATGAAGGATTAAAGAGTTTCAGACAGAATAAAAAACCCCAAAATCAGAGTCTTCTATAAAATCAGGAATATGAAATCTATGAAATAAGAACTAAATCACCCTGTCAAGTGAATCTCGAGAGAAGAATATTGTAATTAATTTTGTTATCCAATGAACAACCAAAAGCTATAGGTTATAGCAAAAAAACCTGTGCTAACACCCAAATAAACAGCAGCAATATGTGATGTTGACAATAGAAAGAAGAGGGCAAGAAGAATTATGCAATGTCTTGAACTAAAAAGCCCACCGATTTTAAGAGTTATAAGATTTTACTTGCAGTATGGGATAAATGCTATTGAAGAATAAAGGCAGTTGCTGAATTCACCTAAAAGATAAAATTAGCATCTTCCTTACAGTCCCATTTAAGAATGAGCTCAAAAATAATTGCAATTAATTATATAATAATATATAAGTCTCTATTCTCCTGAAGAAACTCCTAATTTAACTTCAGCTACTAAGAAAAAATAGCTAAGAATTTGTTGATTTTTTAATAAGATGGAACAAACTGAAGTCATATGAGAAAGAATTAGTTACTTTGATTTTTCTTAAAGAGTAAATCAGGTTTGTGCTATCCATGTTCCTGTAATTGTCAACTGCAGGAACATTTTTGTATTTTTGACAATTCTTTTAAAACATTCACTGAGAAAAATAAATTTTACCTTTTGAAGAAAGTAACTCTGAAAGTTCATGAAGTTGTTGGTCTTCACAATGTTTGGACAAGTCTTACAACAAAACATTCGGGTAAAGAGTGACTTCATGGCTGGTGGTCCTGTCCACGTACTTACCATGGAATTTGCAATCTGAATAAGTAGGGGGGAAGGGAAATCATATTAACATGACCACTGCAAGTTTAGTTTGGCTGTAGAAAAATACACATTTCCCATAATCAAAAAGGATAATTGCCAAGAACATTCTCTCCTTTAAATAGATACTTACTTTCATGAGTGTATTATCTTATATTAGCTAAGTTTTCACTGTCATTCCCAATATATCTTCTCTACATTAAAGGTAAGTTTTATGGAAATGGTCCCATTTGGAAGACATCTGCAACTAACTATCCTTCCATGATAAACTTCTGTTCTTCATTATTTTCTCTTTTATATATTTTAGATGAAAAATCTGTGCTTACTAAGCCAAGTTCTGTGACTCTACAGAAGCCAGCAATGGAAGGGGATTTTGCAATACCAACTTCCCAAATTTACCCTGCCAGTAACCTCAGCCTAGATTTTAAAACAGGCCTCAGCCACCCTAAGAATAAAAGACCACCCCTAAAGTTAAAGGCAAGGAAGCTCCCTCTAATTTTAATTGTCATTTACTAAAAGACTCTGCATTGAGAACAGTTTATTGCTATAGTCTGCTTTGGTGTAAGGCACATAAGGTACTACAAAGACAAAACTGCTTTTTGTGCCTTCCCAGCATCCTGGGCTTCACACATTTGCTGTATGGAGCACTGAAAGCCAGCAGACAAGAACACCTGTGCCTGCTAATGGCTGATTTGCCTGATGTGTGTGTGCACACAAACAAATGGGACCAATGCACCCTTCAATGTAGCAGAAATTTCCACTGCTACACACCCACCACAAACTAAGGAAAAATCTCTTCTTACAAGGAAAAACCCGAATTTGATGATTTCCTTCTAACTTATGTAACTTGTTTCAAAGGCTGTTACATATGCAGTAAGTGAAAGAAAACAAGAGGCTATCTGAACATGCACAGCAATCCACTCCACCATTGCTTCTGTGGAAGAGTGGTGCTTTATTACTAAAAACCATTTTTCCACTAAGTCAGGCTTCAAAGAAAAGTCAGAGAGGGAAAATACTGCAATTGCTCTTCCCCTTGCAATAACTGAAGTGCTTGAACTAAATACGCAGGTACAGCTTTTCCTGAAAGCTACAATAACTCTTCCTGCAGAGGAAAATTAGTTCCAAAGAAATGGAATTAATGCTTAGAAACCATGATAAAGAACTTAATACTATAAACATGAAATTTATGTAGCAGTGTCCAATAAAATTCAATCTCCAAAATATTGGTGTTATATGTTTACAAAATACTCACTATTGCACTAATATCAGTAATATCATGTCCATTTTTAAATATTAACTTCTTCTTGTAAGCATTTGATTTCTCAAAGCATGTAGATGAACAACTATTTTCAATTAAAATCAATAGTAATTAAACCATCATCTTTTCAGTATTTTTTTGGTCTTATCATATGTTGTGACTCATTTGAACTTCTCTTTATTGACAGAATCAGATTCTGCATGTGTAATGTGTTCAGACATTACACATTCTGCACTAAATGTAACTGGACATTCCCCATACAGTAGCACAAATGACCTGTCTTGCATTATTTCTGCTTAAAGAGGCAGGAGGGACACTCCATTCCTGCATCACTGAATTCAGTACAGCATAAAAATGTAGACTAAGGTGTAACTCTCATGCACATCTATGAAACTCCTTAACATTTGGGAGGGAGAAGTTTGTGATGGTAGTCTTCCTACTGCAGAGTTTATAACAGATCACCTACACTGCAACGGATCTGAACTGGGAAATCAGCCTGTGACCTGAGGAATTAAGACTGGGACATTATTTTCTCCTTTCTCTGTATTTATTATTTGTCCTGATGGACTCAGCACAGTGTGTGTGCACACAGGTTCACACATATCTTTTTATTTATCAATGAAGATTTAATATGTCACCCAGATAATTCACAGCTGAGAGACTGAAGTCCTGTTTTACAATTAAGTATGCCAATAAAGTGTAGCAAATTCAGTTTGATAATTGCATTGTCATATATAATTTCTCTGTATCGACATGAGTACACCAAGAATATTTAGCAACAGTAACTACAACCCAGCTAGAAACTGTTAATCAACAAAAAAGAACCCCCCTCTGGAATAATCAGGAGAGACTTGGCTTTTTTTAGTAAAGAATACAAATCCTGAATATTTACAGCCTGAGAAAATTAAACTCAATGGCAATAGGAAGTTATTAATGTCCTGATGTTGGAATCAATAATAAGAATGGATTATACTTTTCTCCCAGGTAACTTACATAAACATATTTACAACTTTGTTCTGCCATGCTCCTTCACCTTGATTTAATGTCACAGCCATACTTTTTGCTTGCCTTATCTTCTTTTCTGCAATCAAACCACCTTATCCACAGACCCAAGATTTTCCATACAATTACAACTGAACAAAACCAGCAATGATTATCTGCAGCCCAATTGCCTAAGAAGTTAAAGATAGAAAAAACTACAGCATTTAAATGTTGCAACAACTGCTCTTTTAATATTTAGGTGTGGAATATGTACTATTAGATATTCCAAGTGAATTTGTTATGAAAAGCACATATTTTAATTCAGATACTGGCAACACCAATACTAGAACATAAACTGACCGTTTCATATCAGTGTTTCATAATATTAAAGTAGTCTGTCAAAACCACTGGGTTTTTTATTTTCAAAATATGGCTGAAGGCTTTATTTCTGTACAGGAACTAAATTATTCCCAACAGGTACACAGTAGAAAGCAAGCTATATGTCAATAATCTGAACTCTACAAACTGTCAATCAATATGTCTTCATGTCCATAAAAGACACCAACAGGCCGTTTAAGAAATTCTTGTTCTTATGTGTTTCCACCCACTTCTTCTAAAATTAGGGGTTTAATAATTTTCATTCTTAATGCTAATTTTATGTCTAAGAAAATAAAAAAGTCTTCCCTTTTCAAGGCAATTATTTGGCTTTTTAATACTTAATTTTAGCCCAACTTGATGCTTATTTTGTGAGCCTATTCAATCTGAAACGATATAGAGCAGCAATCCAATTAGAAAAAGATGAATTTCAGCACTTCAGAGTTCTCAACAGACTGGCCAAGGAACTTACCACTAAAATAATAAAAAATATACTTTGGTTCTGAAAAAAAATTTAAACGAAAGTCTTTTATTTCTGCCACTTAATGAAATCTGGAAAAATCCCTTGTGGTTTTCATGTCTGACATCTCAATTTTGACAATTATGAAAGCTTTCTTCAGTCTCCATTTACAGACTAAAATAAAACTTTCCTTTCAAATCAGTCATGTTAAAAATACTTGGCAGATACATTTAAGAAGCTAAATATCAAACCAGTTGAACTGTGATGAGTTTTGACCTATTTTCAGCCATTTACAAAGTCCAGAGAATTTCCTCCCTTTCTCCCATCCACACAACCTCACCTTTGCAAGACAGAAGCAGGCCAGCATTCTCACCCGGTAGAAACATTGTTCCTGTTCCAGGATGTCAGTCAGTGCAAGCCGGGAGGCTGGAGTAGGGAACTTTTCCAATGCCAGAATGGCTTCTTCTTGTGCCACCACATCCCTCTCGTATCGCAGCTGATACTGCCACATGAAATCCGACTGCTCAAATTCCACCTTCCTCAGTACCGACATATCGGGATCTATCCTTATCCACAGCAAGGGGGAATCAGCACTAAGACAGACATAAAAAAACATCAACAGCTTACAAAATTTCAAGACAACAGAAATTCTAAAGATCTTCTAACTTTAACTTATGACCTTCAGGTATCTGAAAAGATTTAAACTCAAAGAACCCCAACAAAATACAGGTTAGAGAGAATCTTTGCAAGTCTCCTGCTCCAATCTCCTGCTTCTGGGATGCGAATTCTACAGCCTCCCAGGGCAATCTGTCCAAACCTCTAATATAACAAAGTAAATATAGTGTTTTAGTATTTTTAACCTACAGATCTTTGTTTATGGTAAACTACTGTATGATCTCAATCTATTTAATTCTATTTGCTCGGATGTTACAATTTTCCTACCTCATAAGCACTTTATCACCTTTTAAAGGTTAAGACTACAAAGAAAAAAAAATCCAAGAAAGGAAATCTGGTGGTAAATACCTTTTTTTATCAATAGATGTTAAACTCCTTTACAACCACTCACATGCTATGATGTTGAAAGTTCACAAAAGTAACCATGAAAATTATGATGAAAATCAGGATTAAAGTCATCCTACAGATAAAATGACTCAGTTGTATTCCAGTTGTATTCCATTCCATAAACCAAACACTTTACACTTTAGTATTCACATAGCACTGTGACTGCAGAAGTAATTTATGGGAGCAACAAGTATGAATTATGCAGTACATTACTCATTTTTCCACATAAAAATCACAAAATCGAAATACCAACATGGCATTAAGAGAGAGTTTGGATGATGAAAACAGCATCATTATAAATATGATGCATACTTCTGTATATGTTTGTAGAAAATCTAGAATGACCATCAAGTTAGTAGCTAGAGCAGAAACAACAGTGAAAGAGTGTATACACAAGATTTAGAAAAACAGAATGTGTATTATCATACACGCTGGAAGCAGAGGAGTCCAAAGTGGACAACAGAATGACCACATCACAGATCAGGTTACCAGATAAAGCGCAAACTTCTTGCATAAAATCCTATCCCACTTCAAAGGTCATTCTAAGATCACTGAAGTTTCAGCCCAGGGTAACACAGCAGGGACCTGAGCATAATTGATCAAAAATACTCACAAATAATTAGGTAATTATCCTTCAATACAATTAAACTGTTCATATGTCAACTGTCATATGGAAATGATAGCAATGACTTGCTCAATGTAAATACGTCTTACAAATTTTTTTCTCATCATGTATTAGAGGAGGTTAAATTTATGAGAATCTGTAACACTTTTAAGGAGACAAGCAATCTATCTTCTTCAGAGAGACACCAGTGGCTTCAAGAGCAGTTTTTTTATTTCCCTTAGCCAGAAAATAAGGTGCTAACACCTCCACTGTTTCTGAGGGCAAGACTGGCTCCAAGTCAAGGAGGGTACAGCAGGTTATTTACTTTGAGCAACAATTGCACCCATAGAGCTTAACAGTTCCAACTGAAATTAATGCCAGTATGGATTTCAGTGTGAAACACTTCATCATTATTTTTAATCTAGAGGAATTCTTTTATAATTACAGATTTCAGGAACGTGTCTGTATTACTGGCAGTTAAATGGTCTTCATCAAGAGCCAACAAAAATTGCTCTCACTTTGTTTCAAACAAATTCTTGTTTACATTTTACCTATAACGTCAGCTGAAAAGTATCATTGGAAATGTGTTAGAGTCGAGTAATTTATTATCACCATACCATAGCCAAGATTTTTTATAAAATCTGATTATATTGATTAACCAATACTTTTTACACTTTGCCACATTTACACTTTGCATGCATACATACACTGTTAGCATTTCCCCAGCTACAGCAGGAAAGTCTCAGTAAAGACAAAGAAATGTGGGATAGTCTTGAAAGTTGTCAGCCATATAATAAAGTATAACTTTATTATCCAATCTTTCAAAACAATATGCTTTAAACAAGGGGAAGATGGCTCAGACTCACACTGAGAAACTCCAACAAGCCAACTTACTCCATAGCAGAAAGGTCCATGTCCACCTCTTCTCCATTCATCAGTGGAATCTTTTTCTTCTTATTTCTATGGAAAAGGAGTAAAAAAACCCCAAAACTTAAAAGGCTAGCAAATATATGTTTATAAATGAAGTTTAAGACTGCAAAAGTACTCTGTGTATTTCATCACACAAAAACATAATGCTCTCTTCAGCAAAAAATATTCATGAATTTGAGCTATGCATCCATTTCTACAATTTTTACTCCCACCATTTTTACAATTACACATAAACACCGAAGTTTAAGAAGCAGAAGTCAAAATAATTATTAAAATGCATTAGAAGATGGAGAAACTCTATGTGGGAAGTATGTCACTTTTCCAGTTCCTTAGGTTGACCTAACAGTCCCATCAATCTCTTCCCTTGAGGCACTCCTCTGGCCTACATTTGTGTTCCCTCTAATTTTTGATTCCTATTCAAAGGCATTTTGAATAATTTGATTAATTAAGAGTCTTCATTCAACTCATTCTACATGAATTACGTCTTCATAAAACTTCTACAAAATTACTTATAATTAAGAACTGTGTAAGGTTTCTTGCTCTCCTTAAACAGTAAGAAATTCTCCAGTTACATCACAGGTAAATCTTATTTAGTAAGATTAAGAAGAAGCATATATTTATCATCAAATGCCCTGTATGTTTTCATAAATCCGTAATAAAAATACCTGCACTTAGTATTTTATCTTACCTTCTGCTTTTAGAGTGGCAAGGTATATCATGTTTAAGACTGTTTTCTTCAATCTGCAATGTATGGTTGAATGAGCCATCGAGTTCTTGCACTGTCACTTTAAGAGGACCCTTCAAGTTCACAATATTTTGTTATTAACAATAAACTTATGCTTATTAATGTATACATAATACTTGAATGTGTAGGTAAATTATAGAAAATGGACCTTACCACATATTTCTGAGTCCCAGGAGACGTGTAATCCTGTTTTATTTCCAATTCCAATACGTTCCGTTTTCTATTAAATGCAAAGCTACCATAAAATTTTACCACTCCACTCTGATCCCTAATAAGCAGTATAGGAATTCTACTGCACAATAGTTACAAAAAGCCACAATAATTCTCAATTCTTAACACTTGTTTTGTGTTTCTTTATTCCTAGAATTTCCCATTCCAAGTAAATCTGGAAATGAAATCACTCATGTTCATTCACGAAATTCTGGGGTTTTACATTCTTTAAATTTTTTTTTTTCTTTAAATAGTTCTTTAATGTCCAAATATGTCTCTTATGCAGTAAAACTGAAGAGCAATGAAAACTACCTACATCTCATAATGAATGTACGAAGACATTCATTATGAAAAACTATTCTGGACTCCACCACATCCAATGTCCTTGGCATGCTCTCAGAAAAAGTAATTGTGTAAGACTTCAGTAATTTCAATATGGTTTTACTATGCATTTTAGTTTAATAAAACTAAGGGGAAAATGTAGACATTAGTTTCTGTTTTCTACCTACATTACTTTTAACTCCATTATTTTACTGCAGTTTTTCAAACTGGGTCATGTGTGTCTATATGAGTTCACATACACATGAGAGTAAACAATATGAATGATAAAAAGTAACAATCTTACTCTAAATTCATGCCCAGGCAATGATTTCTTCAATGAAACTTCTCCTGTGAATAAATTCATCACCCATTTCTGTATGACAGCCACTTTACTCATAGCAGACAAAAACACTAAACAGAAGCATTTTATTCTAATGCACACTCCCACAAATCTCTGACCATATGAGACAAAAGCAAGGGAGGAAAATCTGGTTTTTTTGTGGCCCAACATTTAAGGTGGGAGCTTCCATATTCAAAGAGACTTCTTATTGTACATGGGTTATTAAGTTTCCTCCCAAAATTTGGCCATTTGGCTAAACACCTCAGACTGGATCTGTTCATGGAGGCTGCCTTCATGAAGCTCTGGGACTTGGTTATCAGGTACAGTTTAAGACATTTCCTTGAGCACAAGGTTTACACTCAGCATCAACACAGCCCCTGCTAATGGCATAAGAAAGCATTGGTTATAGCAGTAAGATCTCCTCCCAAACAACATAAAGACCTGCTGTGATCTTACAAGGTGGAAAATCCATTGTCACAGGAATAGCAGTGTTTGAAGCATGGCAGGAGGTTGCAATCACAGGATTAAATATAAGTTACTGTTAGCAGGATCAACCTTGAGGCCAAAGTATGGAAAAGGTGAAAAAATCTGCAAATGTGTGAGGTACAATTCCTTCTTCCTTACAGAACACATGTAGTTAAGATTCATTCAGCTCAGACAGAAATGCTGACATTTAGGTGTAGCTGCAGTGTCAATACAGAACTCCTATTTTGTTTAAGTGCTTGGCACAGCGAAGTATGGAAATTAGAATAATATGTATTCATACTTTAAGAACACTTCTGATGCAAATAAAATACTAACCTCTCAAATTACTCTATAAATACTAATTATACAATGCTTTTTAGTTAAGATATTGAGATGCATGAACGCTGTTAAGTCAGCTCAAAATACCTACTTTTGTTCTCTGTTACAACAGTAAGGTATGTTTTTGCTGCAGTCACGTACAATTCCAGCCTAGAGTCACATTAAATAAAACTAACAATTAAACCTCTTAAATGGAGCCACTTCAAATTTCCCCTCCTATCAATTCAAAATAAGAAACCCTATTTCTTGACTAATATCACTTAAATTTGGAAAATCAACACACAGAGGTTTATTATACCTGAAACTGTGCTATTAACACAAGCTACCAAGCTATTAAAGTATATTGTAAACTAATAGTCTATGCTTTAGGTTACTTATTTCATGGTGATTTACTGGAAATCACATATTAAAATGCACCAGACTATAGCATTTTCCATGTCCAACTTCAGCATATTTCTATGGGCAGTGTCCTCTGGAATCCTTTTAGTATAATTTGGCCCTAAATTCCAGCAGAGTTCCTGTGCTTCTTTCAAAGGAAAACTTAAAATAATGAAATCCTTTCTAGTAAAGAACACACAAAAAAGGCAGCATAATTCAAAGGACTATGAAAAGATTGTAAACTTGTGGCTCACATATATATCTATTTCACAGAATAATGTACTTAACAGATTTATGCAAAGATATTTCATACCCTTCTTCACATTCTTCGATAGTGCCAATTAAAAACCAAATTCATTCTCCATATTAACGATCCAGACCAAGAATAAAAAGGATACACCCACTGCTTTATTAAAGGTTGGATGTCTTTGCCTGAGACATTCGAGATAGATTTCAAAAACCCAGATGTGGAAACCAACATCTGACTCCACATATGTGACTGGAACTTCTGAGATGAAGCAGTACTGGCCAGACTCAACAACTTGTTGAAAACCTAAAATGATAAAAAGTTATTGCTTTCCCTAAATACTTATATGTAAAATAGGCTTTTCCCTTTAGTTTCAGTTGAATTGCAACTAAAGGCCGATAAACTCACTTTCTGATAACTGGTTTTAAAAGCCGTTTTCAAAATAAAGACACTACGGGAAATTATTTGCCTGACCGTATCAGAAATTTTCAGTCTAAATGTATCTTCCTCCAAGTTGCACATACACATGCACATACAAAATCCGTTAAAAGATCATCAACTTTCAAAAACTATCTACAGTAAAAAGAAATCCCTGACTATATCTCCTTTGTAAGAAATTAAACAGTCATCAGATTCTCTGAAGTACTTTCAACCTGACAACTCCCTATAACAGCTCTAGCACAATAACATACATGTTTTCCTTAAAAAAAAACCCTACCCAAGGAAAAAAAAACCCAACCCCTAAAAACCTCAAGTTGATATGAAAATATCACTCATTTTTTAACTGCTTATTTGTAGCACCCTATTCTTTCTAAGGTATGTCACAAAAGATAATTGGTAAAGAAGAGAAACTACTGTTCTGCAGAAGTTCAGTATTTCAGAACAAAATCACAATCTTCTACTCAAACGCTTCTTCTAATATAAGCATTTAATTTTCTTCTAGCTCTGAAAACTTTATATAATGAGAGAGCTGGATTCTCATTCTTATCATTATTTATAACTTCAATAGATAAGCTTACAGCAACACCAGTCAGGGACAGTAAAACAGGCTTTCAGTCTTAACAATGAATCAAAATTACCCAAACCAATGAAACACTTTAAGATTAAAGAGAATATGCAGCATAGAAAAAGTATTGTAAGTTACGTATAAGAATAACAGCTAATCTTATCCTAACCCAAATGACCAAATGTTTTTTCAGTTCTGCTGAAACTGAAACTAGAAATGTAATCCTATGATAAACTGTTCTGTTCTTCTCTGAACTCTATTTAATGAACAGAAATGTAATTGAAGACAAAGAGTTTTTTATATTCCACATAATCATCTAAATACCTACCTGTAACATGAACTCCATGCTAATTCTGTTCTCAATCAGTCTCATAACAAGATGTGCTTTACACTGGAACATGGTGTAATATTCCCAGGACAGTGTATGAGGGTGTTTGATAGAAAAATGTAAATGTGAAGCAGGGCTGAAAAAAAAAGAAAAAAACCCCATCTATTTTGCATTTTATTGAATGAAACTTAAAATGTACACCAGCAACCAATCTTAGAGCTGCACCAACAATTACTTAGGATTTCTTGTACTGCTGTAGTTACAAATTATGGCACACCTAAAATGACCACTCACTTGTCCAGAGAGGTGACAAGGGTGTATGTACCTGGTATCCAGCAAGGACTGTACAGAGCTGCAGTGTAGTGCTGTAGAGACAGTGGAAGCACCAGCAAACTGAGCAAGGAACCTGCAACTGAGTCTGGAAATTACTCATGAGTCAGCAATCTTCCTTTTCCACTTCCATTTAGGAGTGACTGCATATAGTAAGTATTTTGTATTTAAATAAATAATTGTTGCAATTCAAGAAAAGTAGGAGTTTTACAATTCATAGAACACTTTCATGTGATGGGCCTAAGGAATTGCTTTCCTTTCATTTTAGTTAGCAACTTTATCTTTCAATATATTGGGAAACTCGGTGTCTTCTAAATCAGATAAAACATCAAAGAAGACTAGGCAGGTAATATTTAATCCTTCAGAAAAATAAGACTTTTTTGCCTCCTTTTAAGGAAACTCTTATTTGAAAAGTAGAAATTTTTAACAGTGTGACTTAATTTTACTGATGACCCAAGTCTGTGGCAACTGTAAGTTGCTTTGCTATGTTTTTTCTTTTAGTATTTTTCACAGGACATTTGAATTCTCCACGAATGATTAACAAACATCGGAAGAAACCAGGTTTGCTGAAGTTTGCCAGCAAGTGTTCTAGCAAGACAGTACCAGCACTTAGCTCCTTATCTGCAGCCTTTAATATTTCACATGGCAAGAGCCAAGGTAGCTGCAATACCTTAATAACTTTTCCATCTTTCTATTTACTGGAGAATCCCTTGACTTTGTTCACAAGCATCTGTTTAAATATCTTAAGAAGATACAAAAAGTGAAGTATTTCTAAATTCAAGCAAGTATTACCCTTCTTAGATACACTAGGTTTCCCTTATCACAATTCTCCTGTTATTCTGAATGCTTCTCTATTTTGAGGTAGGGAAGGATTAGCAACCATGGAAGAACTGAAATTCAAGGAGGAAACTGAGGTTGTGGCTCAGACATTATATAATAATTTGGTCTCAGAATAAAAACTATTTATCCAGTTTCAAATTATACAGTTGATTGACTTTCACAAAATTCTTTTCTTGCAAATTACAACCGAGCCAGGACCCACAATGCCAAGATCCCTTTTTAAATTTACTAAGTGTTGATTGATTTTGGTACTAGTTACATTATTTAACTGCAAAACAAACTGAGACAAGTTTGCATTTGACAGTCACATTTTGTAGTTCATTCAATATTAATACATTTCTTCAGATTATATTTTTCTTCCATCATTATAATTCCAGAGTTTTTATTGAAGTGGCACCAAAACAGTGTTAAAATTACCAATACGGCCCTAGAACCTTTGTTGAAGTAGAAAGTGAACCAGCTCTTCCACAGGATTTTATAATGCTCATGCGCTTGAATACAGTCCAGCCATTCAATGTAAACCTGGTTAGTAAGCTTCTTCCATACAAAATAAATCTATATAAATGTCTGTAAGTTTTTAATTTTTACAGTAGGGTGGTACCAGCACAATCAAAGGCTGAAGAAAACCACAGTCTGAGAGAGGAGGACACAAAATGAAAAGGTTACACATGAAGCTTTGTTCTGAAGCTTTCATCCATACAGCAGTTAATCTGCAGTTTTCTTTCCTTCGTTTTCCCAGGCTCTGGGATTTTGTTTCTTAGAATAAGCAATCTGAAGTGCAGTGTTTGTGCTATACCAGACATAAACAGGAAGAATCTGAGATCTTTGTTTTGGACACAAACTAATTCATGTGTCTGAAAGAAGTTGGATTTTTGTTTTCTTTTTCCCTTTGATGACTTATTATGATATTTTACTTATAATTTAGCTGAAAAATGAGAATATTACTTAACACAAATTTTCTTCACATTATTATTAATTGGAACTGCTGTGCTGCAAGTACATTTGGCAGGAAACTGTATCACAACAAGCAGAATAAAGAAATTAAATGCATAGACTATACTGGAGAAAAATGTTCTAGGACCTGTTACGAAAATACTTCACTTAAATACAAATTATCTCCCAGAGTCAGGAACATATCCACAGTTTACATACAAGGGAACTCTGCAATCTACAGAGAGCAGCAAGTTGTAATTCATATTTAAGTGATGTTGTGGTTATTACTAACAAGCTGTAAAATAATAAAGTAGTAAAAGGAAACACCTTTAAAAGCATTAGGGTAAGCTTTTGTCGCTTATTTGCGTCCAATTCTAGAATAAATATAGTGAAACGAATAAAATTAACAGTTAGAGATCTTGATTTTAGTGAATTTCCTCCTTTAAAAATGTGCCCCTTATGTCTAGTTTCATCTGATCTTATTACTGTGATTTAGTGATTTTCATAATTCATTCAGTTCTAAATCCAGTTTTAACTTTAAATTAACAAAACCTGGATTTGCACACAATCAAATGCAAAGGAACCACTGGTATAGGCAATTTTGGTTGTATTTTCATAATACAGGGGCTTCTGCTACAGCAAAGAATGGAAGTTGACATAGTAGTCTACCTGCACAGACTCAACCTTGCAATTGTGTACATGCTGCTTGTGTGTTTCCAAAAAGCAACTCCTTGTGAGGCTGTGTTATAAGGAGATCAATTTATGCAAGAAAAGAAAAACCCAGCAAAAGCTGGTCACTGAAACCTGTATCAACTTACTGATCTGACATGTAGCAAATTTTTTCCCTCCAGTGTTTAGTACTACTCAGTGAGTAGTACTGGAGTATTACAAGAGAGGGAAGGAGAATCATTCTAAGCTAGACATACTGAAGCTACAATTATAGGGAAAATAAAAACCCCACCAGTTCACACTGGTAACTAATAGTACTTCATAGATAACTGATCTAATACTTTTCTACCCCCAATATACTAAGAAATCTCAGTCTAAGACTACAAGGTGATATCTGAGACCAGAAAGAAAAAAAAGAATAAAGAAATAGAAAGCTGATGATACCATAAAAACCCTGAAAATTACTAACCAAACCAGAAGAGCTCACGTCAAGATTCTGGCTCCATGTTCTCTCTGATCATCTCACTAAAAAGCAGTTTCATAACAGCATTAAAAACATTCATTATACTTCATTTCCTTTGAGATTCAAATTGAAAGAAAAATAAAACAACAGGTATTACAATACACTCAAGATGTACTTTATGAGACTGGTAATACATGCCTTGGGCAGCTCGAGATCTGCAGCCTTTGGCCTTGTGCCACACAACACACCCAAGGCATACATTAACGGCCCCATAAAAACAGGCCCTGCAGTGACTTGCAGCTTAAACAAACATACTTGTCTTTCTCTTTTCCTCCTCCGAATATTGGATGCAGTAAAACTCCTCCAGTCTTCAGTTCGTATGCCACGATTTGATCTAACTCCTAAGAACAACATACATAAGTAAACATAATTTTGAAGAGCAGAGAAATTATTTAAAGAAGACAGGAAAGCTTTTAATATTGTTCAAGTCATACCTTCTAATAAGCTTGTTTACAAAGGGAGAAATATTTTAAAATCAGGGATGTTCCTCAAGTGACAAAAAATAATAAAACAGTAGAAATTAGCAGTTTCAGGGGCTGAACAGGGGACTAATCTCCAACTACATTATAACCAGAGTATTATTATTCAATGAATAAGTTGTCTTTGATGAAAAGAAATAAATGTGATCAGCATTTCATGCAATGGAAAACAACTACAGACACACACAAAAATAAATATAACGTATTAAATACAGATATAAGTAAGTAAATAAATATTTATGTCTGCCCCAAGCTCTGCATTGAGTCTGAACTTGTGTGATGCCATGCCCAGGTTAACAAGCACACTTTAAGGCAGGATATTTTTAAGGGCTCACTGTCACCCAAAAGTCAACATGAATCAAATTGTGTCAGCTTAAGCACAGGAAATGGAAACTGATGCCAGTCTGCAAGCCAGTGTTAAAGATTTCCCAAATGTTTTTATGTATTGAGACTTACTGACACATATCAACTTACACACTTTCATATATTACTAATATATTAGAAAAAGGGCAGAACTGGAGGCTGTAACAAGTAGCACCTCTCAGTTCTAGGTGGACATCTTTTGTTTAGTGTGGACAGATGGGGAACAACATGACCAACTTCTGCTGCAGAGAGCAGTGAACTCTTACAACAGATCTCCATCCAGTTCTGCTGTTCTCTGCAGCACCCACACCTTTAGCACAGACAACACAAGACTGGTGAACTGAATGAGCATTAGACAGAGAAGGACATGGTACTGGGTCCCCAGGTGAGTAAATGGAACAGACTGGTGTAAATGGAGCAAGGGGGGTTAGGATTTACTTTTAGGAACAGGGAGAGTAAGAGAATGTGATGAGAGAAAGAAGATACATAGCTTTTTGTGAATAAATGTTACTTGCAAAGAACGAGGAGTCACCACCGTTATCACCAGAAAGTATATCTCAAAGACTACATTTGGAAACGTAAGCTATAAACAGAAATTCATTTTCCCAAAGAAATCCCTTCAAACAGGGATTTTTCTACTGTTTCATTATTGAATTTCTCAAAGAGCCAGATGTATTCAGCTCTGCGAGGGTTCAATACTCCTGAGGGTGTCCAGCACCTCACAAGCTTAAATAACTCAGTGAAACAGCATGGTCGAGTGTGTCTTGGAAAAGTAAAAAGGTTTTAATAAAAGAGTAAAATAATACAAAAACAAAAGAACAAAGCTGGACATGGTGTAGGGACAGATCCCACACACCTGTTACAACACCCTGCGAATGCCCTGAGAAGCCTTGTGCTCTCTCTTAAGTATTGAAGGATTTGGGTGGGTTTTCTTGGCAGAGAGAATAGCTACCTTTCTGAGGAACAGGTAAAACACTTATCAGTGTTTTTGTCTTGGCGTTGAGCTAATTATTGTCAGGAGAGCAAAGACATTTCTAGGTCCTTCTCCCTTATTAGAACAACAAAGGGGGAGTGTTAAACCTTTCCCTATACGGAAACACCTGCTCGGGTGTGGGGTGCATTTCTACATTTTGTTATTTCATTTACAACTTCAGTGATACTAAAAGATACCTGAACCACCACTGATCCAAGCTAATACTGGAGCCTTTCTGAGCTATATGGATAGCCATCACAGCATAATAAATTTACCAAATACAAATCCTTATGAATCCTATATTCTGTTTTAAGTATTCCAAAAGTAAGAAAATAAAGTAAAAAATTTCAAGTAATTTTGACTATTTTTTTGGTTCAGGAGTCTAAACAAAAAGAGGAAAACTAATTGCATGGAGAGACAACAACAATTATTATTCATATGGCAGTCACAAAAATATATTTTGGTTTGTATGTTTGGTGTTCTTCCTTACAGCAAGTGATAAAAATATTTTAGCTCTGATGCAAAGTATCTGAAAGGTATAGAAAATGCTATGACGTTACCTGTTTAATCCAGTGGCGATACTCATTAACACCAAAGGTTTTTTTCATCCAAAGGCCATAAATGTAACCAGAGATTCCCTTCAGCACCCATTCATCTGACCTATTATAAGAAAGAAACATGAATTATATCACTTCAGAGGATGTTTTGTAAGGGATGGTATTTTTGACCAGCTCAAAAATAGCCACAGATTTCAAGAGGTTGTATAACTTCTCTAAGTCAACAGACGTCTGATGAGCTGTGAACCAATTTATGAAACTTGGCACCTGGACGGGACCAACGAAACTGAAAAGTCAGGGAAAACTGAATTTTTACCACAGAAATCCAGATTAAAATATAAAACTAAACTATTTTAAATGAAACAATAATAACAATAAGGGGGAAACAGACATTAAAGTTAAAGCAACTGCTAATCTATATGATCCTAATGTCTTGATAAACAACTCAGCGCAGTGCAGAAGATCTGGACAGCAAGTAGACAAAATACCTATCTCACAATTTGGTGGACACCCTTCTAAACATATATTCTGTAAGTTATGTTCTGAGAGAAAAAACAGACAAAAACAACAACATGATCATGAACTAGAACTTTAAACAGAAAAATTATGTTGTACACAGGGTATGATGAAGTAAACAGAACAAGAACATATGAAAATGGAGTCATTTTGAAGGATGCAAAAGATTGCCTTCATCACAGGAGTAAACTAAAAATAAAGAAGAGAGCCAGAGAAATTACAACAGTACAAATATCAGTTTAAGAACATGTTGATTTCCCTTGTTTTTAAGACAAGGATTCTCTGGGACACAGACTTTTGCCATAAAAAAAAAAGTAATGGATTACTTGTCCCCAGTAAATAAAGTGTACACAAAAGGATTTAAAATAAATACTCATCAGAACTTCAAGAGCAATTTGAGAAAGTTTTCTGAGACATGTTACAGCCACCTTAGCAGAAATTTTCCTATTTGACACTACTTTCTGTATTCTCTTCCCTGAACAACTTCTTAATTTATTAGTGCTGTGCTCTACAAGTACTTTGCACGCAGGCTACACTTCATCATCCAAAATATATAACAGAAATCGACTGATAATGCAAAAGAGTTACCTTCCTAAAATTTTCAGATGCCAAACTACACTACAACATTCAGGAAGATATATTCAATCTGTACAATCTTTGGAACTTTTATCTCTCATGTTCTCCTTTCAAAACAACAAAAATACTAATGGATTTCATTTATTGAGCTGGGTTTATTATTCTTCCTTTTTCCCCATTTCTTCTACAATTACTGTTTTACTTATTTTTCTGATAAAATGCAATTTGCAGATTAAAATGTTAGCTTCCTAGATCCTCCCCATTTTCTGGAGAATACTATGGTAAAATACTTACCAGGACATTCTGGATATGAAGCATCCAAAGAATTGCTGGGCCAGGGCCTGTGCCAAGCATCTCCTTGTCAGTGGAGTTTCATCTATAATCATTGCACTGTGCAAGAGATTTGTGCTGGACCCCCACAAAAAGAAAATAACACAACATGAGCCCCAGCTCCAAAGAAACACAAGAGACCTTGCCTTGAAAACCAAAACAAGTAAAATAACTTCTTCACTGTTTTTCCAGTGATTTAGTAATACCTTTTTTAATTATTTATTTTTTAATAATCTTAATGCAGGCAGATCTCCTGCTACTATCATCTATACACAACTCTCTGTATAGAGCCTAAGTAGGGTAACTGGTGACACTCCCTTGGATTCCTATTCCAGCTGAAGAAAAACTTCTGCACTTAATTTCAGATTAAATACTTCATGCATGGCGTTTCTAATTCAGAAGAAAAATCACTGATAATTTTTTTAACTAAATCCAACATATTTATAACAGATAAAAATGGAAATGGTGTTAAAAGCCTGTAATGTCAATAAAAACAAGCCTTTTCAAACTAGAAAGCCCAAAACTCAGGCTACAAGAATAAATGGAGTTTCACACATTTCTCAACAGTCTTGATTCTAGAGCTTCTTGGCACGTGGATTCAGAAGCTGTAATTTTCTCAAATACTAACCTGAAAATACTCATGGATGCATAAGCAGCTACTTCAACATAAGCTTCATCTATAAAAACAGTCTTGAAACAGGAGTAAGGATAGCGGCAGGTAAGAATCTCCTCATAAAATTCAAACACCTCATGAAGGTACGACGTGGTGTGTTTGAGCAACGGGAGAAGTTGTGGTAGGCAAAAGTGAGTCACCTACAAACAAAGGAATATTTGTTACAAGACCTATGAATATATTTAAATACATAAATATCAAGTATATTACATATCAGGGTAGAAACCTAATTTCAACTAAATTCACCCCATAAATTCAGACACAAGTGGCATAACTGCTTATTTAAAGCATTTTTTTTGGGAGATCAATTTAAATACAGGCGTTACTAGACAAGCTTTATCATATGACTGTACTGATGAAGGTTGATCTCAACATACTCATTCTTGGACTAATATATATTGACTGCAACATAAAACATCAGTAACTCTTCAGAAAAAGAAAGGAGGCTTCTATGATGAAGATTATTACCTCATGCATGTATGGATCAACAAGGATTTCAAAAGGTCCAATTGCCAAGGAGATGTTAGAAGCTGCAGTTGGAATAGTCAGCATGTAATGAAAAGTCTTCTTTCTCATATCATGGGTGTACACAGTTTCCACCAAATCTCCGTTTGAGACAGCCACCATTGCAGCATCTACAGTATATTCAAGTTTCCAGGTACACAACTCAGAATATGAATCCACACAAGGAAACCAAAATCTAGGAAAGTCAGGATTGTGGGGAAAATGGTTAACAATTATACATAACAATTACACTTTTTCACAGGTGATTTTTCTTTCAAGTTCCAAACTATATCCCTAAATACTTTAAGAATATATGAATGTTGACATACTGACTCCTACAATACATGAACTTCATAAAGCTTTATAAGCCTTTTTTGTCTTTACCTCCTGCTGAGCTATAAAGACTAGACATTCTAATTACTAGTCATTAGATGCTACTTCACACTGGTAAGCTCTTTTCAAGCACAAATTAAGTTTTAGAATTTTTTAAACTTAAAAAATTTCGCAGAAATTATTTGTACTTCCTATACTTTGAGAATAAATAGTAAATAAAAATCTAACATTAAGACATTTTTCTTACCTTGTAGAATTTTGATAACCGCATGAAAAGACATGAGCCCCTCTTTCTGCCATGTTGCCCTCCATGTTGGGTACCACAAAATGAAGGCCTCCTTTTGGCTGGTCCAGAGAAAAGTTTATATGCACCTTCAGGACTTTTAACTCTGCAGCACAAAGATCAAAACTGGAGTAAGTATATAGATGTTACATGAAACTTACTTCAGAATAGTAATTCAGTTTTGGACTCTAGGTCTTTGAAGATTATGTGATAACTTCATTCTCATGGACTTCCTGGTCCACTTAAAAGTACAGCTCAAAGCTTACAAAACAGACCTCCCTAAGAACAACTTACAGGAGATTAATTTATAAGAATCTTTATTAATTAATAAAAACTGCAATTGGAATCACATTTCATCTTCCAATTCCCCAACAGTTAAGTATTATTTATACAGACTGTATTCTAACCATGTTGGCACCTTGCTGAAAAAAATTTTCTCCAAAAACTCAGTGAAGCAGGCACATTCTTGAAAGACATATTATTGTCATCTGCAGTTGCTTAAAATCTCTACTTATAGTTAATGCTTTTCCTGTAACTTAAGTGTCTTCACTTTGGTTTAGTTTTACAGAAATCTCACCTCTGAACAGATTAGCAAGAAAAGAAATTCAAGCATATGCTGAAATTTATCCCACAAGTATCACCATTTGAAAAATGAAATTATACATGTTTGAACAGTCTCCCTTCTAGACTTGCACGTAAGGCAACAGGAACTTACACAAAAATTAAAATAAATAGAAGTGCCTTTCCCATTAAGGTGCATCTTACAATACTGCATGAGTCAGCCTCATGATATAGTTTGATATTATTTTCTCAGAGGTCTCATAAATCCATGGTAAAAACTGATAAAACCATGCATGAAATAATACAAGAAACTAGTAAGATCCCTGTAAGAAAATAATCAACACTGGAGAATAACTTACTAGAACAGTTACTTGTTCCAGGATCTAGTATGCCAGTTTATAAAGGAGTCTACTTTCACTAACAAATCAATTTTAAAATGACCATTCCTCAAAGTAAGATTGCATAAAATTAGTAGAGCTTTGTATAAAGATGTATATAACTATATCCTTGTAAACTGTTTTCTTTGTTGGATCATATATATTGTCAGCTGCTTCAAAATTACAATTTAGCCCCCAGTACACTCCATTATTCCCACTTCAAGTATTCTCCTGGGGTTGTGACCACCCAAGAGTGTATTTGTACACAGTGTAAAGAAACCTTGCAACAGTTCTCCATATTATCAAAAAGTGAAAGCACTTTTCAGAGTTCAAGTGGAGAGGAAAAAGGAAGCAGTAATCACAAATTCATAAAGTAATGTAACACAACTTCTCTTTCTTCAAAGCTACTATCTTCCTAAGCAAACTTGTAGCTGACGACTCTGACATCTTAAATTAATTTTTCAGTATGGTCACTTTACCATCAACATGTTTCCACAGCTCCGAGGGAACCTTGATGCAGAGTTCCCCGTTTCCAGCATCTGGGTCCACAGCACTGACAGCGGCAGCATAGGCATTGGAGAAATAGTTCAGATTCCTCCTGTCAGAAATACCCAGTTAGTTCTTAAAGTACAGTTGCCATGAATCACAAAAAACAACTTTGGAAGTTAAGACAATTTCTATACTGAATTTCAAGGTGCATGGACAACCAAGTGTTTTGTTTTGGTTTTAAAGGAATGGAAGAGAAAAGGAGTAAAAATTAGATTTCAACAACCAGAACTTAAAATATGCAGAAGTGATCTGGGATCAAAAAGACTCAAACAGTAATAACTCCCAATAAATTGAGAAATGTGAAGTGTTCTTTTCTTGCCAATGAAAGTAATACCTACATTTACGGGAACAGAAATTAAAAATTCTAGTTTTTATTTTGGATGAAGTGTGTATTCTAAAGCTCTGTATCGAAGACCTGCTCCCTCATATATTGCAGTTTTGCTCTCATCTTGCTTTTCTAAATAGAAGATTTTAGCTTGGTGGCAATGATATTTTTCCCCTTTAGCTGGATGGAAAGGAATATGGTTTTTTTTAAGGCACTTGTAAATAACACATGAAATATATTATTTTAAGAGTTTTGGCCTTAATGCATAAACACAGAAGTATGTGCTATACTTTTTAGTTTCTAGTTATATTTGAAACATTCTTCTTTTTTTGAAGTGTACTATAATTTATTTAAGATGCAAACTAATTTTTTGTAATCAGGTCCAAGCAACTATGTATCAGGTGCTCATTAACTGCTCACTTCATTACAAAGTCCCATCATTACTTCATTTATTCATTACTTCATTCATTTATTACTTAGATTAATTGTTTTCTACTGAAATGAGCAGAAACAAGCATATGTCTTCTGTTAAAGTAGTTATGAGTTGGATGTTATCTTATTATTTAATGTGATTATATTTAGCTACTGGAGTATTACCAGTCAAGTTCAAAAATAACCCTGTTTTTATAGGTTTATGCAATAGCTTTTATACTTTTTCAAAATGGATTTCTAAACCGTTTAAAGCATGGGAGCAAAACCTTTCTTAATTCTAATTCTCCAGCAGATGCAGTTTTTCAAAAGCTTGCACAACTCTGTACCTGAAGAGGAAGTGTTTGACTAACTTATCACCTCTTCCATAGAATTTAGGTACTGCTGATGAACCCAAGCACTGTGGAAGCAGGACACAACCAAGCATAAAGCAATCATGGAATCACAGAGCCACAGAATACTCTGGGTTGGAAGGGACTTTCCAAGGTCATGTAGTCCAACTCTCCTGGGGGAGGACAGAGACATCTTGCACTAGATGAGGTGGCTCAGAGCCCTGTCCAACCAGCCCTTCAATGTTTCCAGGAATGAGGCATCCACCACCTCCATGGGAAACCAGTTCCAGGGTTGCACTGCCATCACAGTAAAAGAGTTCTTCCTTGCATCTAAATCTACTCTTTGTCCTACTGAACTGATACCTTGAGAGGCTGACCTAGAACAGAGACTAGACAGTTAAAGAATAAAGTAGGTATTTATTACAAGGCCTCAAAGGATACACCTTGGGCAGTACAAGAGCCTGGCCAGGGGTACATCCAAGATGGACCCAAAATGGTCACAAAATGGACCAGTCATGAGGTTACACACTTTTATAAGTTTTGGTCTATTTGCATATTGGGGTTAATTGTCCAATTATAGCCTCAGGTTAAAGAGTTCCATCCTCCTTGTTGCTCTCTTCAGTTCTCCATTGTTTTTACTTTTTGGGCCTGAAGCTTTTAACAGTTGTCCTTGGTCTCAAGATGGAAAAGGATTGTTTTGTCTACCTACCCTGTGAAGACAATTTACTGATACTTAATATGAAGCTGAGAACTACACACCTAGGCAACACAGAATCTGAAAAATATGAAAGCTAAAACTTAAGGCGTGAGGCTGCCCCATCCTTCTTATACAGCCCCCTCTAGGTACTGAAAGGTTGCAATAAGATCTTTCCAGAGCCATTATCTTCTCCAGGCTGAACAACCCCAACAGTCTCAGCCCTTCCTCACAGACAGGTGCTCCATCCCTCTTACCATCCTGCTGGCTTCCTCTGGGTCTGCTCCAACAGGTCCATGACCTTCTGTGCTGAGGACCTCAGACCTGGATGCAGCGCTGCAGGTGGGGTCTCACAAGGGTGGAGTGGAGCGGCAGATCCCCTCCCTCACCCTGCTGCCCACAGTGCTGGTGACACAGCCCAGGACACATTTTGGAGCACAAATGCACATTGCCAGCTCATGCTGAGCCTCTCATCCATCAGCACCCTGAAGTCTTTCCCCACAGGGCTGCCTGCAATCCCTCCATCCCCCAGCCTGTACTGATACTGAGGGTTGTCCTGACCCAGGTGCAGAATTACTTGCACCACAACAGAGTAAGTTAACTTTTGGCTGGGGACTCCACCTTCCATGGAATCTGAAGTCCACACAAAGCAGACATGACCTCATTTCAGGATTTTGCTCTCCTCTAACCATTCTCCATTCACCATCCACAGAGAAAACAACCCAAATTACAGTACCTTACTTGGAAGAACAAAGTGTAATTAACCACGCCACCAGCACCATGCTGTAAGCCTAGGTATGTCAAATACCATGCTTAATATTACGAGTCTTCCACATGTAAAAAACTTCACTAGAACACTGAAATATATTGAGAACATATTTTCATGTAGTTCTTTATATTTGGCAATAATAGCGCACAAATTCCCTGGCACCACTACCAAGACTGAGAACGTCAGGAGCAGTAAACTTGTCTACTTTGCTTGGAAGCTTCTGAATATCGGACATGAATAGTAAATGGGACTATTTCAGTATAGAAACACACAAATCTAAAGTTTTAATATATTTTTCTTTTCCTTTTTCACAGTTAACTGTACCTAAAGGTAGGATATAATGCCAACAAGTTTTAAAAGTTTTGAAAGGAAAAGGTTGAGTTTGTACCCTGGAATATAGTATAACTTCAGGTATGGCTCCAGAACAATTTCAACACAATTAAACTCCAGCTGCCTCCTAGTCTCACTCATGCATCACTACCACCTCACTCACTAAGGAGATTATTGTTCATCTGATCCTGTAGTGATGCAGCTGAAAGTGGCAAATGTGAAAATAAGTCCTTTATTTCTAATCAGGTAGCTTTTAGTTCATCTGCTTCCTTGATCTCTCATACTCACGGGTCAAAAAACCTCCCTAAGCAAAGCTGCCTTAAGATATCTTTCAAATGGCACCCTAGAAAGGCAAACAAATACCACTGGAAAAACTCCATGCAGAAAGAGACTGCATGACTAAGAACTATTAGTAATCAAAAAAGCCAGCAACAGAAAACCACAGTAACATTCTGTTAGACTGTAAAGTCTAAAGTGCTTAATTTTACTCCAAACTGTTTTTGAAAATTGACTGTTATTGATAGGGATCCCTTTCCTACACATCAGTGAGAATTTGTTCCAACTTTGGGGATTGTGATGAGCTTGTGGCTACACTTTAAAAGTCATTGGATTCACAAACAGGAAAAGGTTATGATTTTACAGCAAAGAAGGTAGACTCCAAAGCTTAACATTTTATGGAAAACAAGTCTATTCTTATATTTCTATTTTTGTGAAGTGTTCCAGTTCAAATGGGTGATTCACTGTAAAAGGAATCCATTAAAGGCGTAGTACTACAGATTAATCTTTTCATAGGTTGAACTATTCTCAATAAACTGAATATGACCATTTTAAGAAAAACAGAGCACATGCCAAAAGTTACAGCCCAAGGAACAATGATAAATTTTCCTAATGCTAAGTGTAGATTGACAATGAAAAACAAATACGTATTCATGGTCTTTTCCTAGTAGATACATTTTGCTATCAGAATTCACCCCAAACACTGTTAATTACAGCCCAAGTTCATGTAGCTGGAGTGACTGTAAAGAAGCAATCCTGCAGAGACTTATTTTTCAAAATTACTAATTGGTTTCCAACTTTCCATAGCATTTCTCATTAGTAGCTGCACCAGTGCTACAAATGTATGTGCAAAACATATAGTCTATAAACCACTGTTTTCCTACAGTACTTAACATCAACTTGGCAGGGTAAATTCTTTGCTCTACCTGTAATTCATTACTCTTTATTACCTGCAATTTATTTACTATTTTACTTTGCTTCCCATATAGAATAAACACTTGATATTGGAGTGCATACATGATATACCATTTAAAATATGTAGTACATGCACATATAGGTGATTTATTTATACCACAGTGATTTCAATCTGTCATGCTGAAAAACCTAATTTTTATTCCTGGTCAAGTTTAAGGGCTTTGTCATCTCTTTTCAAAAGTGCCCTGCACCTTTGGGTCATGGTCTAGGAATTCTCCCATTTAGTGTTTCCACTGAAACTACTGCCACTTGATCTCTCCAGCTTGCCCCTGTCATGGGCTGCAGAAGAGAATTGGAGCCACAAAAGGTAAAGATTAATGGATTGAGATAGGAACGATTTACCAGAGACTGCAATGAGCAACAATACCAATGACAATGTGTATGAGAAAAGAGGTGAGTGATTCACATGGTTGCTCACCCTGGGTAAACTTCTGAAAATATCTGACCCCTCTGTCATGCTATGGGACCTGGAAGTGAGCCTTTCTGCCATCTCTGGAAAATACGGTGAGGTGGTATAGAATAATCTCCAGGTCTTAGCCTTCCCCGCTCCAGACTACTGCAAAAATGAACCCTGGCCAGGACATTGTGTCTATTTGTGATAAAGTCTATCATGAATTTTCAATTAGACAAGCCTCATAACAATGCAAATAAAGGCTATTTACAGCAGCAAGGCAACCACAGAATCACGAGGTTGGAAGAGACCCTCAAGATCATCGAGTCCAACCCATGCCCTAACATCTCAACAACCATGGCACCGAGTGCAACACATGCTCAGTCCACCAGAATTTTTTCTATTTTGTACAAAGTCTAAAGGCTTAATCATTGACTTCTCAGAAGAACAAATATTGCAAGACAGACACTGCCCTGAAGGCTACCACATTGCTCTCTCTCACAGCTTACTGCTGCTTGTAACTAAAGCAATAGTGAAGTCAGCGGATATCAAAACATCTTTATATTTTTAATGTTTAAATACTACAGGCTTCAAGCTAAAAAAAAAAGATAAACAGGCACTGCACACGAAAGCATTATGTGCACATTAGCTAGCTATACAAAAACACAGCTTTCTTTACACAGAAATAACAATAAAATGCAGCAGCTTCTTGGCCTGGCACTAGTTATTGCACAAATGTGAAGCACTAAGCAGGCACAGCAGGATCATCACAAACTTCATGTACCACAGATTAAACCACTGCACCCAAACTACAAACTTTTGCTGCACCTATTTAACAGTTTACAATCTCGAACATAAGAAAAAAAAAAAACAACCAACAACCCCCTTTGCCAGTTTTAAATAAATAGGACTGAGATACAAGCAGTTGTCAGAGTTTTCAGAATATGCACTGGAATACGTAGAATGTATTCTATGCATAGCATAGAATGTATTCTATTCATATGCATAGCCCAGAAAAAGCAAACCCATTTCTCTTATACTGACAGAACTGAAAAAGCAACAATTTTCAAGAAAAAGAAAGATGAGGAGGATGGAAAGCTGTAACACTCTAAACCAGCAGCCCCAAAACATGACCCAAATAGACATTCTCCAACACTATATGCACTCTTCAAAAGATTTGAAACTCTTTACAAAAGCACCAGCAAAATGGGATTCTCTGCCATCTTGTGTACACACAATAAAGCAATGTGAATTATTTCAGTCTTTACAGCACTGTTCAGGCGTTTGCTTAGTCAGGAAGGAAGGAACTGCATTATCTAAGTTCATCTATTCTAATACAAAAAAGCCATGGTGCCCTGAAGCCTCCAGAGGAAGTAATTGTAAGTCCAACTTTATTTCTAGATAAACATTTAAACACTCTCTCACTTGTTACCTGAAGTTATGGTTTGGGACTAATCGATAAATTTGCAATGGCATCAAAGCTAAAAATACATTTAATGACTTCCAACCCTTCCTACAAATTTCACTAATTTTTAATTACCTTTTTAGTGAGGGTTTTTTGGTATTCAGGGGAACTGAAAATACACATGACTAAAAAAATTGTTTGACCTTCTACAACACTGAAAATGTAAAATGACAGAGACCACGTGTCAATGATTTTTTCTCAAAGATGCTAAAACCCAATAGTACTATTTGAACTGAAAAGAAGTTGAATATTGCAATTCAGAACACAAAGAGATGATCTCACAGATCCCACCAAGAAGTAGCAAAGAACATCATAGTGAAGCAGACAGAAATGTGTTACCATAAAGCTGAACTTCTCAACCATCTTCTAAGTGTTTTCTTGCATGCCAAAATTTGCACAACGTTAACTGAACCATTCCTCTTAAACTCCTATCAGCAAATACCTCTCAAGTCAGAGATGCTGTAGCAAGTTTTCTAATCTTTTCTGCCAACTAAAGAAGTAAGAAGCCTTCCGATTATTTTAACTTTGATAAAAAGGTAGGAAAGTGTCCATTAAATTAACAACTTTTCTAAATACTTATGCCCCAGATATGCTATTTGGAAAAAAATTCTTCACAGAAAAGACTGTAAAGGTTGGAACAGACTGCCCAGGGAAGTGGTGGAGTCACCACATTCCTGAAAGTGTTCAAAAAGCATGTGGACATGGCACCTGAAGACATGACTTAATGGTCATTGTGCAGCTGGGTCGACAGCTGCACTTATGACGATGATCTTATCGGTCTTTTCCAATTTCAACACTTCTACGATTTTACATGTTCTATTAGAAAACATCTAAGAAACTAAAAGCATTATCAAAACAAAAGGAAATGCTTGTATATACAACCTTTTAACTTGAACTTATTACCACAGGGAAAAGTAAAGATTGAAAACAAAATATTTAAAAAAAACAGGTTGCTAAGAATCATCTTAATTTCCCATTTACTAGTTTAACAGACTACTTGCACAAAAGGTAATGATTCCTCTAAGATCAGAAACAAACCATCATGTCTTATCTGTGTCCCATTTAAAATAATTGCTGCAGCTAACTCAGTTGCAAGCGTACAAAGGACATCATCACTAAACTTGCCATAACGAATGAGAACTTGGAAGAGATGACCAGGTGATTCGATATAAAGACTACCACAAACCACTGTTTCTAGAAGCAGTTCTTTGTAAAAAAGGGCAGAGAAAACACACTGATGATTTTTCTGAGGTACGAATTCTAGAGCTCTTAGATTTCTAGTGTTTCTGCTTGCAATCCTGCCTAAAGAGCAGAGATGTTGTATTTAACTACTCAGTTGTGACCAGGTATTTCAATGGAAAAATACATCTAACTTCATCTAATATTTTTAACTTATGTTGCCTTTAACTTGAGATACAGCAAGAGGCATACTAGTTTCTTGTTATGAATATTTGGTGACCTCTGTCTTTCATAACTATGAATAACATAGAAGCTATGAAATACAGAGACTTTCTATTAAGTTTGAACAGTTTGAACAAATAAAACCCCTTCACCTTCTCCACAAAATGACAGAATTCTCTCTCCTAATCCCATTTTTAACATAATGGAGTGGTCACTCTGATCACTTTAAATGCTGCTCCTTTCTCACATCTTCCAGGAGTTATGCAGGATTCCAGTTATCACAGAAACACAGAACGGTTGGAAGTGATTTCTGGTCTTCTGGTGTAACCCCTCAGCTCCAACAGGGTCACCTACAACCACCTGCTCAGGAGCATGTCCAGGTGACTCAAACATTTCCAAGGATAGAGACTCCACAGTCTCTCTGAGTAAACTGTCTCAGTGTTCAGTCACCCTCACAGTAAAAACTGTTTCTTCACGTTCAGAGGGAACCTCTTACATCTCAGTTTGTGCTCACTGTGTCTGCTCCTGTCAGTGGATGTAAGTTAAAATACACGAAATTCTATCAGAATACAAGAAAATGTTTTTTACTGTGAACAAGAAAATGTTTTTTACTGTGAGGGTCATCAACACTGGAGAAGGTTGCCTGGAGAGACTGCAGAGATTCCATCCCTGAAGATACTCAAATCCCAAATGAAGACAGCCCTGCGCAACCTGATCTACCTGACCCCACATGAGCAGGGGAATTGGGCTAGATGGATTTCAGTCAGTTTTTTGCAGCCTAAAAAACTCTGTGATTTATCAGCTGCTGTCAAACAACACTTTCACTAGAAGTTTTTTAACAAATCAGCAAATTGTAATTCAACCAAGCCAGCCAAAAGAAGGTGTGAGAATATGAACGTTTCAGCAATCAAAAGAGAATACCTAGGGAAAACATTTGCCCATCATACTCTTACCAAAAATGAAATGGCTACAAGACTTTTTGCTGAAACCCCTTCCCATATCAGTTCCCTAGAACATACAGGATGCCACATGATTTTAAACATACTCTTCGATATGAGATGGTGAAGAAATTTGAAACTCATTTCAAATTCTGAAGTGAGTTCAGGTTCTAGGACTTATACTGTTATCTACAACAATAAATAATGAAAGTTTGATTCCTTAGGAAAGGCCAAAAACTTTGCTTTCTAGCTCTTCATAATAATCTAGAATCCGTGCAATAAGGATTCTGAATTTTTGACATAATGAGCAGTAGCATCAATAACAAAAACATCAAGTCACAAAGCAAACAGAACTACAGAACTAATATACTCAAGTGGTTCAGTATGAACACTGAAAGAAATTTTCGTAACTCTGATAGTAAGTTTGGTGCCCTATATAAATGAACACTGTATTTGCAAACAGAATTACTGAAGCTCTTGCATAACTGATGAATAAAGGAATACACAGTATCCACCTTAAGCACACAGATCAAATCCAAGACCTTTCTCCCCCATAAAGTATTTTATAGAAAAATGTTTGATATAATGTTTGTTTTCACAAAACAATACAAAGATATATTTTAGCACAAGAAATTCCAAAGAAGGCTAGTGTAAGTCAAAATTATTGCCAAAATACTTCCCCAAAATTAAGGCACCATACCAAAAGTTACCATTAGGAAATTGTCAGGTAAAACTTGACAGTAAATAGAATAGGTTATAATTAAGAGCAACAGAAAGCACTACATCAGCAGAGTCTTGAACACACCACTTACTGCTTTGACTCATGGTGACAGACCTCCAGCGTTGGATCGTTATAGATGAAAGCTGCTTCTAAATCATTGACTCTCACTCTGTAAATCCGGCACTGTTTACTGTTCAGCTTGATTCTGTTCAGGTTTGCAACTGTGGGAAATATTGTCAGTTCCACGTAACCCTACGAAAACACAAATCAAAATCTTCTTATTAACTCAAAAACTAGAGAAATACAAAAAATTATTACTAATACAATTCAAAAAATCACTGGTATAAAGATATATTTTAAAAGGAAAATTATTTGCCCTATAGATTTTCTACATTTTCTTTCATGCCATTTAACAGGTGAGTTTTTGCAGCTGTAAATGAAACAAAACAAAATGTGACTGACAATCATGTTTGTTTTACTGGAAAAAAACCTTCCTCTATTGCCTAGATTTCAAGTTATTAGCATCACTATGTTGATGTTTTAGTATCTGAACTTGAAACAAGGATTGTTTCTTGAAACTTGAGACAAGGATTTGTTTCTTGAACTTGAAACTTGAGACAAGGATTCTTAAAACCTAAACAGAATCCTTTTAAACAGATATGTAAATTAACAAAGACTCTTGGAGAGTTTAGGCCTGAAATGAGCCCAAGAGAACTCACCTACAAGGTAAACAACTCTGCAAGCCTACCCCTAACATCAGCTAATACTGCATGAGCATGAATTTTGAACTGCAAATTGCTCTGTAATATTTACAATGCAGCCTTCACTTAGAAACCTTTTTTAAAAAGTGCTCACAATAAGAAGGTATTTTATTTGATACATCACAAGCAATGACAGACTTATGAGAAGCATCAGATTAGAAAGTATAACATATGAGGTAGCTGAACAGTATAATTAGATTGTCAGTGCAGTTTTTTCCTCTAAAAGCATGACGAAAACCCAGACACTTAGTTTCTACTTCAGACTTTATTAAGAAATACTTACTACAACAGACTTTCTCTGAAAATTTATGTTGTTGATACAAACTACCTGATGAGTTGTGCTGAAAGAAAAAAAAAAAAAGTAAAGTTTTGCACAAATGCCAGCATTTAAAATAATACTTTAACCCAGTTTAACAGAGAGGCACACATGATTTATGTACATATAAATAAACAATTCAAATAGAATATACTTCTATGAATTTCATTAATGATTGTGTCAACCTTTTATGTGGTCTAAATCAAATAATGAATATAAGTTACCCACAAATTCAGGAAAGTCTCTCAAAAAATCAAACATAGTATCATACCAGTATGAACATTACTGGCAATACAGGAAGAGAACATAATTTTTGAACAACACTCATCTGTATTTAAAAATAAAGAATTACAAATAGCAGTGTCAAGGTCTAACACTGTAGTGATGAACAGTATCAGTAAGTGCTGATGGCATGAGCAATCAGAGACCTGTGGGAAGTTCACCTGGAGAGCTGACATTTGTATGTAATTTATATAAGCAGGTACTACACGTTAAAAGATACACTATGTGCTTTTACAATTAGCATGCCATAAGAATTTATAATTTAAAATAATGCTAATACATTAATCAAGGTAAGTATTTTATACTAGACAAAGGCATTTGCTTAAATTTTGAGTGACGTATTAGAACTCCTGGTAAATAAAACTCTTGATTTAAAAGGTAGGAGATAAAGTAATTCTAACTTTTTTAAAACCCTGTAAGTTCTTTCTGTGTATTTTCCTGTAGTACGTGTCATCTTCACCAGAGTGCATTTCGTGACTCAAGATAAAACCTTGAAATAATTCAACTTCTATGGCACATCACACTTTATCTGCACATATTCTGTGCATTAAGAAGTGACACTGCTACAGATGACATAAAGTTTGATAAAAACTCCTACAAAAGAATTGCGTCGACAAATGGATGTTACTTACATTAAGTGTATCTGAGAAGACTGATTCTACTTAAATACATTTGTGTAACACATTTATAAAGGAATCAAGGAGGTATAACAAGAAATCTATTAAAATTGACTGAAATCCACTACCAACTGCTTTGTAGCTTGGTTGCAACACAAATAGTGAATGAGTAAAAATGACAATTTGCTTAACAATGCACCTTGCTGCAAAGGCAAGCAATTTTTTATACAAAAAAAGCCCTTAAGTCAAAAGGGCTTTTTGACACAGTACATATGGATCATCATAGTATGGTCCTTAGTAATGACGCTGTGTGAAGAAATGTCCAAGGTTTGAAGAGCATAATATAAATATCTTCGTGAGACTGAATGGCTGACAGGCTCGCTGCCCATGGGTAAGTCCATTTACACATTAAAACAAACATCTGCAACACACATTTTCTGAATGCAAGCTACACCGGAAGCAACAGCTCCAGCCTTAAGGAAATCATTATTAATCAGCCTGTGACCTGATTCAGTGTGCAGTGGTTTCAAGTATAGCAATTTTAAAAAAATGGATACTTATAATTTATAGGGTCTTGGGCTTTCAAATCCTTTGTCTCCTTTCTTCCTATTCATCCTGAACCGCAGTACTAAACACACACTGCTGACCGTCAGACTGGCATCAACATCATCCCCACTCAACGGGTCCTTCGATTTTTCCCCGTGTCACGTCGCATTTGCTCACTCATCTCCTCAGCGGATGTGTGACCCCCAGCAGTCAGGAATCTTCAGCTCGAGTGAGCACCATCGTTACAGGACCACCACCAAGCAGTGTTTGTATATAACCTTCTGTGGGTGCACACGCAGCCCCTCTGTCCGCTGGGCTTACGGAACCAGTCCAGAGGCGCTTCCTCTCCGCGGGAACTATGGAAAGCAACCAGCTTAGCGGGCAGTGGCGGCGGGAGCGACGGAATCAGGAGGGCCGCGGCTAGAAGAGCCAGGCAGGCACCGGGGTCCCCGCTCCTGGGAGCACCGGCTGGGGCAGCGCCGTCCGCTGAGGGCCGGGAAAGGTGCGGACGGTCGAGCAGGCCGGGCGGTGGCCGGGCCCGGCGCAGGGTCGGCCCCGCGGGTCTCCCTCAGCAGCGCGCCCGCCGCGGCCCTTCCGCAGCCGCCGCCATCTTGCCGGTCACCTCCGACCCCGCGGTGAGAGGTCACGGCCCGATTAACTGAGCTCTATCGCTTCAGCGGGAAAGGCTTTTGGAATTTTGCTTTTTACAGAAGGGCGGCTCAGCGGCGGCAGCCGGAGGAAAGAAGAAAAAAGAAAAAAAATGTATACATAAAAAAGGGAAGAATAAAATAACCCTCCCACATAACCCCAAAGCCGAGGGAGGGGCCGCACCGTGTCCCAGCGCGCAGGCGCCGCGGCTCGCGCAGGCGCGGGCTGGGGAAGGCGGGAAGGGGCGGCGGGAGCAGCGCGCGCCCGGGAAGCGAGGGGCGGGCGGGCACCAGATAAAGTTCCTTCGTGACAAGACTGCTGTAAGTGACTTTAGATTCATCTGGTTTAGGTTAAAATAAATGGCTTGCATAGAAGAAACTGACAGGAGTTTGAAAGCGTCATTTCATTTTGAATGTCTAACAAAACCGATCAGGAGCATTGAACACATGGAATGATCACACACATTTACAATTAAACAAACTCTTCTCATGGCTGTAATAAAACTATTTATGAAATGCTTAATTTCTTACTTGTTTTACAAAGAAACCCCTATGTAAATACAAACTTGGACCACAAATACAGAAGTATCATTTGTGTTGTGTATTTCAACTAAGGAGCCTTCTAGGATGCAATGGAAGGAATTTCCAAGGCTTTTCCATTCACGTTACCATTGATCTCTCTGGGAATGAACCTTCTGGTGCTATTGGGGGACTGCAGCAGTTTGAACAAGACAGGAAACAAGGCAAATCTTCCCAGCACCGGGAGTGTGGAGCACTGGGCACCAATAAACAGAGCTCAGGAAGTAGCTTTTATTTAGCTAGTTATCTGTACCAAATTCCAAGTACACACACTGTGCATCTTAAGAGTTACATTTGATTTAGGAGGAATTTCTCTCCTCTCCCCACTCACTCTGCAGCTGGAATGCTGGCAGTTCCAAGCAAGGTATTTCATACCTCACATCTGAGTCTGATGGGAAAAATGCTTTTTGTATCAAAAAACATACAACTGTAAAGTGTAAAATATAAATCTGAAAGCTATCTAAAATTAAACTTTGGTTTACTGACATGCAAACAACCCTTTTCAATGATTACAAAATTACCATCTCAGGCACACCACTTCATGGCAGTATCACAAAAATATCCCATTTCACTGCTCTACACAGAACAATACCATACTGTAACATTTCAAGGCACAATTTCTATGTGCAGTTATTTGCCATAACAAAGTTTTAAAAAAATAATTGTACTACAAAGTTTTGTAGGTTCTTTTTAAAAAAAGCACAAGTAGTCTCCTGTAAAGCATTTGTTTTACCTCAGCTACATTTTAATGACAGTTTATAAGAACTTTGTAACACAATATCCAACTACTATTCTTATATTCACACTTCACTGCAATTCGGTTTTTTTGTAATATATGTAAGGCCATTCTGCCAAGTATTAAAGTGCCAGGTGCTTGTGCTGATGGTGTTCATAGACATGACCTTAAGAAGAACCACTCTTCAAAATTAAGACTGGTGTAGTCTCAATGGAGAATGATTTGTTCATGGCCTGAGCTCTCTGCTATTCAAAATGTGATGAAACTTTAGGAATGGCTATTAATGGGCAGAAGATTAAAATTTCCATTTTCTATTCAAATAAACTCAATTTATTTAACTATTATCAAGGAGGTTTTAAATTTTCATTTCAGACTTAGAGATAAACAGATTAGGTGTATTCAAGAAGTAGCTTGGCTCCTAGCTTAACTAGACACAAAGGAAAAAGAAGTTGGGCAAAGGAAGGTTAGCAAAGAAGGTTAGCAAAGGAAGGTGAGCTGAACATCGTTCCTGAGAGGCCACAAGTGCCCTCACACTCTCAGCTGAGCAGAAAACACAACTTGTTCAAGCAGCCTAGCTGATAAACTCAAGTACACTGTATAATGATGGTTGGCAACTCCTTTTCCAAGAAGGCATCAGCAAGTAACATTCACTGTTACTACATTCAGTATCCTCAGTTCTTCAAACAATACTTGTTATGAGATGGGTCTTCTGGAATTATAAACTTTAACACCATTCAGCATTGAGCAGCGAGCATATTTTGTCAGAAGAGCACCAACAGTCTGCTTCTCTGCACACAAGTCTCTAAAGGGGAAATAAAGCACATGACATTGGCATTAAGAGATATTATCAGACAAAATAAATCTGTAAAATATTTGTAACTACAGCAATAAACTGGATTAGGATATTAGGAAAAAAAACCCAAATTACTCTAACTGTCACATAATGCTTTAAATTACCTGAAGTTTAGAACTTACCTTGACATTTAAGCACTAGGCAAAACTACAGTACTTAATTCAGAAAAAAGAATTTGGGGTTTTAGGTGGAGTTTTTATAATTACTGTTCTCTAACAGAGTTTTCAATCTAGCAAAAGTTACATTACAGGAAATTTAGAGCCACTCATAAAGGGTTGATGCAGTTATTTCTGGGTTAGTATCAATATCTGCTCACATATCACAGCTGGACATTCCAGATAGTGCAGTAGTGTAAGTCTTAACCACCAAAGGAACAAAGGATGCAGTACAGGAAGCAATACTGCTCTATAGTTCTAGTGTTGTAAATATAGAGACTCATTGTAAATGTCAGGAAGTTTAGCCTTTGAATTGTCTGCCTTAATCAAATGAGAGTTATCACCCACTGAAACCCAGCAGGATCAGCTTTTTACAGACATTTAAATCCAATGAAGAGAGTTACAGATCCCAGAGGTGGGTATTCAATTCGTACAGAATCCATATTAATTTAAAATGCAAAGTATAGTAGTATCACTGAGGCAGTGATAGCTCATCAGAAGCCAGCTATGCAAAAAGGGAAGAATGTAATACTAATTACATTTTAATAAAAAGAAATACATCCTTACTGTATATAAGGGGTAATATCCATTTCTGTCCATTTTTGCCGTATGCCAAATAAACTGTTGAATCTTTCCTGATTGTCTTCAGGTAAGTCTTCTACTTTTAGCAGAAAGATGGTCTCTGGTCTTGAACTTTTATCCACAAGAGCCAAGCCCTGTAGATCAGCGTCAGAAAGGAAATGGTAAGTACCAACAAAACAATTAAACCTCCTTCTTTCTGACAATATTCCATACAAGCTGCTCTTTGCAGGGCAAAGTGAAGAAGTATCATAAAGGCACTGTTTTAAAGGCAGTATTTATAATTTCCTTTATGACAAGAAGGAAGGGAGAATCCATTGGGTTCCAACATCTCTCTGCCTGCTTTGAGCTAAAGGATTCCCATAGTGTTTGCTACTCTACTGGGCTGTCACTACAATCTGTTCAAAAATGGCTTCAGCTTCTGTCCCAGTCACATTTACAAGTAGTAACAGTGCAGCTACAACCTTTCTTCAAACAGTGAATTGTGCCTGAGTTAGGCACAGAAACCTAAATTATCATGATTCCAGACTACTGGTGCTTATAGAGGACATCATAAAGCATACTTGAACTCAAAAGTTGACAGAAACAACACAATACCCAATAATGGATAAAGTCT
This sequence comes from Phylloscopus collybita, assembly GCA_027886175.1. Lineage (NCBI taxonomy): Eukaryota > Metazoa > Chordata > Aves > Passeriformes > Phylloscopidae > Phylloscopus > Phylloscopus collybita. The sequence goes on along the minus strand of JAJNNQ010000075.1, from coordinate 12,746,710 downwards.
GTATTTGACACAGTTACAGCCTACTCACAGAAGAATCCATACTGCTGTATGTGTTTACCTGAAGTTGATCAAGCCTTGTTGTCATTCCCTCAGGGACACTCTGTTGCCAGACTTCTTCAAACTCTGATAGATTGAATTTAACTGCATTTTGCAAAAGCATTTGTGCTACAGCTCTGCATATTTTATCTTCAAGCATTTCAAAGAAAACCTCCCCTGCTGAGAAGCAAAAACTAGGTTATCTTGGGTTCTTGCCTTTTGATAAAAGAACAGCCTTGTATTTCCATTCTGTTCTACCGTCTTCTATACACCAAGCATCCTCTTTTTTCTTTTCCTTGGGAAATAATTTGACTTGGTATTAATTTGGATAAATTATGGTATCTTCTCATTCTCAAGTACAAATTATGCAGAATGCAGCAGCAGCACTGTCCCAACTACAGTATTAATTCATATCGATAAACGTATTTGCCCTCCATGTTTTCCCCTTTCATAGTGTACAGTTTCTCCTACAGCTCTCATTCCTATTTCTGAATGCATTGTATTGAAGCATTTGCTTAAAAAATTAGCAAAACTTTCACTTCTTTAACCACCCTTATGAGATTAGGAAGGGATGAGACTTCATTTTCTCTCACACTGACTTGGCTAAAATTCTCTGAACCAAATCAGGTATAAACACTTCATTCTACTGTTACAGCCACCTGTCTGTAATTCAGACTTGTTCCTTGTGCAAACTATCTAAAGAGTTTAATATTAAGACAAGAGTCTGTTGTCACTCAAATTACTTTCCTTTAAGGTTAAGTGCAACTCCTGCTTCAGCCCAAGGTGAGATGAAAGCCACCGTGGGGAAGATTTCAGACTGAGGTTAGGGCAGTGCAATATTGTATCTGTGTGTGAGAGGGACAATGCAAATCTAATCAATACGACCACTGAATCTTGTGGTGCAGTTCAAGAAATCAAAGGTAGATACCTACTTCAAGCAAGCTGAATTCATGCCATTGACTACTCATAATAGCACAATTAATTGCTTAAATATATGAGATCTTCCAGGGTATCTAAAGAGAGATCTCATCTAAATTTTACTAGTAATCTCTCTTTAGTCATGAAATTATGGCTTGTAGACATCTAATAAATCACTTCCAGTACCCCTGATCACAATTGTCTTGTACAGTTTAATGGCCTTGTTTTCCTATGAAACTTCCTTTAACAATTGTGCTGATTTTTAGCCCAGTTTGCTCCCTCCCACTGTAGCAAACTTATTTTTTTGGGCCATTCTTCCCAAAACCTCCATTTCCTCATTAATATCTATTTCTTTTATGCAAAGTTAAACCATGTAAGCTTTCCCAAACTTACCATCATCAACATATTTCCTGCCATAGCTTAAAAGAATGTGTTCTATCATCTCTCTGGAAAAAAAATCAGAAATCAAGTTCTAACACTGTTTACTAGGGCACTACTGAAACAGTTACCAAGAAGATTAAGAAACCAGTATAGAGAAAAAAATAAATTGAAGAGAATAGATGATGAGACACATTTTTGTGGGTGAATTTAACAAACTGGTAATAAATAGAAGTAAAAGAGAGAACAAAAGGGGACAAATAACAGATTGAGCTGATTTAGCCTGTCAACTACAAAGGTCTCTTCCACTTTCTAGTTATAAGTAGCAAAGACTAAAATGCGTAAGGAAAATAAGGAATAGAGACTCTTGCAATATCACCTTTTTTCCAATGAGAAAGAATTGTATCAGAGACAATGTGGCCAGCAGGACCACAGCAATGACAGTTCCCCTGTACTCAGCACTGCTGAGGCCACACCTCAAGTGCTGTGTCCAGTTCTGGGCCCCTCACAAGAAAGACATTGAGGGGCTGGAGTGTGTCCAGAGAAGGGCAACAGAGCTGGGAAAGGGTCTGGAGCACAGCTCAGGGTGTTTAGCCTGCAGAAAATGAGGCCGAGGGGAGAGATCTTATCCCTCTCTACAACTCCCTGAAAGGAGGCTGTAGCCAGGTGGGGGTCAGGACTCTTCTCCCAGGCAACAAGTGACAGGATCAGAGGAAATGGCCACAGATTTACATTGGATATAAGAAAAATTTCTTCACGGAAAGTGTTGTCAAGCACTGGAACAGGCTGCCCAGGGAAGTGCTGGAGAAACCATCCCTGGAGGTGTTTAAAAGACATGTAGATGTGGCACTTAGGGAGTTGGCATTGGTGGGTTAATAGTTGGACTCAATGATCTTAACGTTTTCACCAGTCTGAATGATCCTATGATGCAAGTCAAAAATTTGGCAGTTAATTATCCCTTACTGAACAATAGGTACTTTTCTGAAGCTCTGTCATAAAATTATAGCCTAACTGCAGGTATCTTCTTAATCCAAAAGCCAATTAAATGGAAAATGCTACATATTGTAAACTTAAGACTGTCATTGAATGGTAATTTTGAATTACACCAGAAAAGATAACCCTCTCTCAGGTAGTATGCAACAGGTAAACCAAACATTTTTGGCTAGCTATAGCTTCAGAACAGGTATTTCAAAATGCTCAGCAATTTACAACTTAAGCACATGCTACTTCCATAATTTACAACTCAGCAGTAATGTTTCTACCATGAATCAATGGAAATACTACCAATAAATACTAAAATCAGTTTACTAACCTGTCTAAAAATTCCCTTGAGTATTTTTAGAAAAAAAGAAAATGTATCATTTACATCATGATAACTAGAATCTAAATTTGCACGACTATAATTCCAATAGACAGATAACAAGTACTGTAATTATTAATTGTTAATAATGACTGTAGGCAATTTTAAGTACTAAAAATTAATTGTTTACCTGGGTTCTAGAGATCCAAGTTCTTCAAGGCAGGTACACAGAGGAACCCTACTCAAAGGCCAGGACTCTGAGTCTATCAGCTGAGTCACATGATTCAAGAGTTTCATCTCATAGTCAAAGTCTAGAATTCTCCAATATCCTGCGAAACAGAGCACCACAAAACACTGTTAGAAGGAAAACATTAACACTTTAATTCTATTGCCATTAAGATACATTACTGGAGCCTGGACATTCAGGTCACACCTTTACAGCAGCATTGTGTCTTTTTCAGGATTAAAAGCTGAGAAAAGGAACTAAATAATAAAAGCAAATGTAAAGGAGAATGAAGGTTAATAATCTCAATTGTTTGTAATTCTTTAGTAATTCTTTAACTGCAACAGATACAAAGACACTACAAATATCACTCCAAGATGAATCAGGTGTGGAAAAACTAATACTTAGTTCAGGAACAGAACTGCATGAACAGAACTGGCTGCACTGGCACTACAAAGCAACAGCTCAGGTCCAGAGAAGTTCACAAAAATCCAGAAATCCAGACCCTGTGTCCCAGTGATGGTTTGGGCATGGCCAAGTAAAGGATGAGTAGGACCTGTCCCAAGGTGAGGCACTTGCTCAAGCCTTTCCTCACATGGGAGGAAGACCCTGAGATAAATCCAGCCTGGGAGGAAGAAAGGACTATGAAAAGTATAGGGTTACCTAAGAATTAACTATTTTTGCCTCTAGAACTACAGAAAGTAGTGCCCACTCATTCATGAAGAGGGTGACAAGCTAAAAACTATTCATGCTGTGAGTGGGATACTCTGATGTCAGTGTTTGTAGCAGTAAAGGAGTTAGCCAGGAAAGAGAGAGACTGGCTCAGCTTTATCCTTCTGATCAGATTCATAGCAGCAGAGGACATGGATCTACAGAAACAAGTCTTAGAACTATGAAGTAACTTGCACCTTAAAGATGAGGATATGGAATGGGCCTTAGAAAAAGGAGACATATATTTTGGGGAAAATAGCAGGGTTATTTTCTCATAGGTAACAATATTCTTTAGATTCAAATACCTTCAATTTTGCACGCATCTATGACCTGCAATTGGTGGAGTATTTCTTCTTCACTTGCTTGAATCAGACTTAACAAATCCTCTGTTGTATACTGCAATAAGGGAAAAAAAGAAGGAAATAAAATAGGTTATTCTTACTCCTTTGCTTCAGCGAGCATACTAAATGCATTATAAGCTATAATGAAGGAAAGACTTAAGATAGGTATTTTTCCCCCAGACTCTGAATTTTCTAAGGTTTGCCACACTCTCTGAAACTTTTTCTGTAACTTAAAATATTTTCTCAAAGGATTACTCAAAAGGCAGTCTAACTACAGGAAAGTCTTTGTTACCAGGCATAAGTAATACATCTGTATTCCCAGAATGTCGAACTAGCACAAACAGGCCTTGTAAGTGAAGCATCCCAGCAAGAATGAAAAGTGAGTGTGTTCTGGCTTTCCTGAAATCACATATTTTAATCTGTGAGATTCAAAGAAAAGGTAAAGCAAAAATCACTTATCACTTTTGGACAGAAGTCAGAACCTGCACTTAGTACCTCCACTAAGGGAAAGCCTCCTCCACCATGACCTTATATTTTGTGTTTTGGTGTCTGCTAATCACTTGGCACACACAAAGCACAGACTCAGTCATAACACAAACACAGTTATGTGGTGAGATGGGAAGGAGCTGTGGGATACTGTGGTGAAGACGTGGGTGGAACAGAAGTTATGAGGAGTGAAATAAATGGAAGAAATAGCAGACTTCAGTGCACAGGAAATAGGACATCAATTCCTTTATTCACATTAGAGTCTTTTTAATCAACTGTAATATTAAAGTTCTGCTGATTATAGCTCAAGAATATTTCCTATCAGAAAGAAAAACATTGGATTAACTATTGGATTGAGATCTATCAGTATAGGAACACAAGTTGAACATACCAACACTACGTTTGGAACACCCACATATTAAGAAACCATTTAATAAATACAGAAAGGCCTCCACTTCCTGCTATGCTCTTCCTATCAGAGTATGTTGACATATCATCAGGACGAGCTCCCATCAGTATGTCAGTGAGGGATGACCCTATTATACAGTACATAAAAAACACTCCTAGCAATTGGGAGCAAAAATATCCCCGTATCTGTGTGTGTTTGAAGTTTAACACTGCCATTCAGATGCTTTGCAGAGAAGTCCCTGGCATATGTTTCTGCTTTGAGGGCAGCCCAGCAATCCCAACAGCTTTTCTGAATACGTCCTTGCTCTCAGCTCTGAAGCTTTTATTAGCTGCATTGCCCTTGCAAACATAAAATGGAATGGGTTGACTTGCACCATTTCCACACCAGCAACTTCCAGATAATGTATTAGTATGTCTCTTATCCTTATCAGATGTCTGCGATCATCATGAGTATGCCATGTCATTTCACTGTAAAATTCACTACTAGCCTATAAATTTATAAGCTTTTCTCTAGTTTGCTAAATCACAACACTATGCAACAGGTTCCCTACAGTGCCACAGATGTTTATGGTTCTTTTGCTGGGGTTCCCTGTGTATGATACAGTCCAGAAAATCTTAAGACGCTTACAGTAAACAACCAAAAGAAAGTAAGTTGTTTTCAAACAGATTAAAGGTGGCCTATTAGTTCCAGTACATGACAAACGTTAAGTGTAAGCAAACAAAACAATGGAAATCATTACTACACATACATTTTTTGGGATTTCAGTGAGAATTAGTCCCATGGGAAAGAGCTTTCCCCTGAGGAGCTTTCAGATTCATTTAAGAGTTCCATGAGAGGCAAGGTTAAGACTTGTCTACATTTATCAGATATATCTAGTTGTTATCCAGTAAGCTACTAGAGGTAGCTTACTTCAAAAATAAATTGTGATCAATCCTCACAGCAGGCACTGATGTTTGGGAGACATTGACTTTTTTTTTAAATAAAAATCAGTATTATGAATAGATATTATTTCATATGACTTTTTCGTATTGCTAGCCTTTGACAATGCTTATAATTTTCAGACAATTTAAACCCTTTAACTTTTGCTGTCCCCTTATTTTGCTGTATGTCCTTCTATGCCTAGATCAGCATAGGCAGGCAATTCTGGGGGCAAGATTCTGTAACTAATAGGAAATCAGCCTGTTAATCATCCAAGAAGAGAGAGGCATCGTGTCTCTCCAGAGAGAAGTAACACCTCTGTTTGCACATCCAAGCACATGCAGATGGTTTGTTGGTTCAGCTTCAATGAAGCCTCAGCATAAAATACTTGGGAGCAACTGCTTTTTGGTTTTAAAGTCAAAAGGAGAACTAACAAAAACTCAGAATTTTTATCAGCCTTTTATCTGAGATCATATGCTGCACAGTCCAGGTCTCCATTACTCTTTAGGTCCCAAACTGAATTTCCTGGAAACATGGTAAGATGGCAGGACAGGATTTCATTTGTGTTTTCCCTTCTTTTAGTGTGTCTTATTCCATGCCTTATATAATCCCTGTTACTCTCTCCAACTCCCTTCTTCTCCTTGTCATCACCAATTACTGATTGGCAAGCGACTTGCACATGGGTGTGCTCTGACCCCATACATGACCCCATACAAAGAAAAAGAAAAGGCTGCATTATACCTTAGTAGTCATGTAACTCTCAAGGAATTTAGAAAAGATTCTGAAGGTTGTCCTCCAAGAAACTTCTCACAGGAAAAGGGAAATGCCCAGTCTCCTTTCATGTCCTTCATTTTCCTCTTTTAACTAATAAAAAGGTTGCTTACCTGTAATCACTGGAAGTGCTAACAACAACCAACTTGTTTAGAATAGAAAGGGTAAAAAATTAACTCAAAGAAGCACTACGTATCATGTGAGGAAAAGAATTTTTCTACTTATGGATGTATCTTCACTTTCATTTGCACATTACCAATTACAAGAAAGCAATTTACACTTTGAAAAGCTGATTTACCTTTGAAAATGTTGAAGACTGATCTTTCTGACTATCAGGCCCTTCATATGGATCTTCCATTAAAAGCTTCCTCAGTTTCTTCAGTTTTGGTCGACATCTCCTTAATTCCCAATAGTTCTTGGAGAAACCAGCAATCTGCAAGAGAAAAAAGTGACACTTAACAGAGCAACTGGATTCAAAGCTCCTTACCAAAAATTATTAGCAAGCAGTGTTATTAGTCACTGAAAAACAAGTAACTATTAATAGGGTAATTAAAGACAAAACAATCATTGCAATGTTTTCAATAAAAAAAATTTACTACAGATGAAGAATAGAAATCCACTGTTGATTGATAAAATATATGTTTGTAGTGCATAAGACTCTGCACGCAAATGACATGAAATCACCACGGGATATAGTTCTACACAACTCCCCCCATAACTGCTTTTTGTCTCAACAGTAAGTTCTATTACTGCCATAAAAGCCCACCTGTATTAACCTGTGTCTGTCTTCCCCACTTTTTCCCATGTTTGGGATCTACCTTCATGGTCGTTTCACACCTTAATGAATCACCACAGCCCTAAGCTCCAGCAAAGCAGACATTAACAAGGGACAGAGAGCTACACTTGCACACAACTGACAAGACATCTCTCTGTTCCTTGCCCTGAGTCAACACACAAATGAAGAGTGTGCAACAGAAAGCTCGGCTGCTCTTGATTCAACAACACCAACTTACCAAAGCTTTACTTTCAGAGTAATCCTGAGGTGTTCCATGGGGTACAGCTTTGACTTCCTGCAAGAGTCTTTGAAGAGGACAGACTATTGGAAGCCTTTCAGCATCATTTCTGCTATTTACCAAACTGACAGAAGTGGGAACAGAATCGCAGAGGCAGAACAGGCTCCGGCTTAGTGACTCCTGACCCAATCACTAGTGCCATGTTAAAACAGCTTCCACAAAAAACCTCTAGACAGTACCTTAAAATACCCTAAGTGCTTTACTGGCGTACTTAGGGTATTTTAGAAGTCCTCCATTAAAAAAAAAAAACAAACCCTAAAACTTTAAAATAACATTCCATTTAAATCAACTATAAGCAAAACCACCTATATATAGAAGAAATCCTATACAAATTCTAATACACAGAAATCTCTCCATTTTAATCTATTACATAACTGGCTTGGCAAAAAATTCAGCTAAACACCAATTTCCTGATAAACTTCCAAGATTCGTGTCAATTAGCATTTACTTAAGTGTTAGGCTTTTTTCCTGCCAAGCTGTTTTCTGATCAGTTTGGTAATATGAAGATACTCCACATAGAAAATAAAAAGTCTAATTAATATTCCAAAGCTCATAACAGCTGAGCTGTGTGAGGTGAATAAAATGGCAGATGCTCTGGCTGTGAGTATCAGCCATGCAAGTGATACAAGGATCAGCACCAAGACTCTAAGTGAAGGACAGTGAAGCCCCAAAGTACTGAGTACACATAGTATCTTTTGCTATGCTTCACAATTTGCAGTGTAAATGAACCATCTAACATTTTAAAACTTTTTAAATAGTTCCTAAGCAAATCACATTTCTAGGATGTGTAACTTGACAGGAATAGTGAAATTATTAAATGTAGCAAAAAAAAAAGTATATGGAAGAATATTACTTTCTCATTTATCTACTTCAGCTTGAATTAACTTTTTACATTAGCTCATTAGATCTCATGAAGAACTGATGCTGAAGTAGGTTTATTCTTCAATTATGTCATTATGTCCATTACAGCAAATAATTAACTAATAATATTTGCCTAGCTTTTTTTAATAGAATCTTATTAACTTTGCTTCAGGAGGGCAGAGAACAAGAAATTCTTAAGAGAACGCTAAAACCATTCATTTTGACAAATGTTTTGATATGCTAATTGAAAGAGCCACCGTTGAATATATTTCTGTATTTAAAAAATAGTACTCAGACATGACATGGTAAAATCTCCCTTTTGGGGAAAGCACTCCTAAAAATCAACCTGAAAATAACTTACTTTAAAAACAGCTGCTAATACTGAGAAATTATATTTTCTTTGCAAGCTTTTAATACCTGCCAGAAATAATTACTATGCACTAAAAATAAACCACAGTTTTAACTTCTCAGAAACAATAATAATCATACATTATGGAGAAAGTCCAGCTGCCTTAAGAAGGGCCCTTAAGCCCCTAAGGCACAGCATGGCACTGTGTAAAAAGCACATTTATAAAGACATCCTCCTGAAACTGGTCAATACACAGAGAGGGTACAGGAGACTCGTCCATTCTCCAGTGGCAGCCTGCAATAGCAGCTAAGCAATATCACAGGGCATCTAAAATGGCATTAGAAGCCTATGTCTAGGCAACTGAGTCCCAGCTGGGTTTCACAAATGCATCTTGGACAAAATGCAAGAAATTACAGAGAATAAGAAACCAAAGAATTAGAGCAAACAAACAAAAACCCTGAAACACACACCTGTGAATGAATAATATTACAAGGTGCCAGATCAGCATTCAGCTCCTCTGGAGTTTTGCAAGCAGGAACAAACAGCAGCATATTTGAGGTATCTGCTATTTTCATGTCGTAAGTTTTATCTTTGCTGCACAACACTGCATGTTCATCCTTTTCACCACGGATTACTAGGCTGGAAAAAAAAAAAAAAAGCACAGAAATAATGACGTATTTTTACCTGTTTCAGGATGAACACTTATTAAACTTACATTTTCTCATATTTATACATTTGTAAAGAAATTACAAACTGCAGGTCTTTTTGGTAGTAGCAGTCACAGTTCACCAAAATACAAGGACGCAAATGTCAATTAATTTAATTGACTATGTCTTTCCCTCTTATTTGGTGTGGGAAAACTCAAAAGACAAGCATTCAAACATAGTTGAATGCCTACAGTCATACACCGATTCCCTCAACACCCCTAAAACACTGATTATGTGATGCTTAATGTGTGAACTAGTTCACTAATCTTAGAAATTAGATTACAGCTACAGTTTTTCTTTAATGAGGAATGAAGCTGGCCCACTGTGAAACAAAAAAGCAAACAGAAATTGTGTCTATTGGGTAGAGCCCTTCAGATAATTATTACCTATTTTCTTGCAAGTAATTCCAAGCAGGAAAGAAAATCATCTTCTAGAACAATTCTGGACAAAGAGACAATGTAAACCCTCTTCAGCTCACATACCTGATTAAGTAAAGACTCTGCATGAGGATGTGATAATTCCAAAGCAAGACCAAAACAGGGGAACATTCAGTTCCTCCCAGGCTACATACACTAACCTAAGTGCTCAGATTCATTTTAATTAAACTGCTCCTCTTGTTTCCCAAAGCCTGCATACATGAGCAAAGCTCAGCTGTGCCCCAAGGGATCAACGTGATTCACGCCTCTAGAAGATAATACTTTATCAGTATTGCACTGAATACAAGTGGGCTTACTAACATACATCTCAGAAAACTACCTTCTTCAGGGGGGACTTCTCATTTGTTATCACTTTAAAGATTTTCCTTATGTCACTAGCATTGCAGTAAAGGAAGAAATTTAAAACAGTATCAAAACCTTATCTAGATAGAACCTGCTCTTGGTCCAGTTTGGTGTCACATAACCACCCTGCCCTATGCCCATGCTAATAGTGCACATCCTTCCCTTTCGATTTGTCTATCTTGTAGGCACCCTGCCATCCATCAGACCTCGAGAGCTGTAACAGGAAAATCTCAAAGTCAGCAGCATTCTTTTAGAGACACAACCTCTTTTCTAAACCCATATTTCTGACCATAGAATCACAGAATATCCCGAGTTGGATGGGACCCACAAGAATCATTGAGTCCAGCTCCTGGCCCAGCACAGGACTCCCCAAAGAATCACACCATGTGCCCGAGAGCTTCTTGAACTGTGGCAGGTTTGGTGCTGTGGCCACTTTTCGGGGTGCCTATTCCAGCATCTTCTGAGTGTTGTTTAGAAGTCTCCACAGCAGGAAGTTTTCCATTAAAAAAAAAAAAAAAAAAAAAAAAAAACACCAAAAAAAACCAACCAACCAACCAAAAAACCAAACAAGCAATAAAACCCCAACATGCTTCTTATAAGTTTAAGTAGTTTTTAGTTTCCAAAGTAACTGAGACAGGTTTAAGGGAATCAAGGCGCAGTTAAGCAAACTACACCAGGAGAACACAAGTGTGGACAAACCCGCGTTTCCGGGACATCCCCGCGGCGCGCACCGCGCCGGCCCCGCCCCCGCCCCCCGCGCCCGCCGTACCTGCGGCCCGCCTCCAGCTCGGCGCAGAGCCCCGGCTCCAGCTGCAGCAGGCAGCACTCGCCGCTGCCGGCCTGCGGGCCGAAGCTGAGGCAGTGCACGACCGGCAGCAGCTCCGCCGGGTTCAGCTTGGCCGTCTGCAGCGTGGCGTCCACCTCGGCGCGGCTCCGCATGGCGGCCCCGGCGAGCTCCGAGCTCCGCGCCTCAGCCTCCATTCCCCGCCCCGGCGGGGCCCGGCCAACGGGGAGGCGGGCGGCGGCGCGCGCAGCCTGGGTTGGTTCCGCGGTTGACGGACGGGCGGCAGGACGGGCGATGGGCCGGGCGGGAAGGGTTCGGGGTTGTACCGAGGGGAGTTGCTTCCCTCTGCTCCTCTGCCGGGTCTGATCTGCGGCAAACCTCCGCGTTTCTATCGGGCTGCGCTGCAGTAAAATCTCGCCTTATGCCAAAAATGCAATAAAAATATACAAAATGTGCAAAACAAAATAAAAAAGATAAAACATTACAAGACCAGGCCCCATATGGAAGTCACTGCCCAGTTCTGAGGCAACATAAAATCATAGACGTGTTCAGGATGGAAAAGGCTTCCAAGATCATCAAGTTCTTTAGCCAGAACTGGGAAATCCAACACTAAACCATGCCCCGGAGTGCCACGCCAACACGTCTTTTAAACACCTCCAGGGATGGTGACTCTACCATTTCCCTGGGCAGCCTGTTCCAGCGCCCGACCACCTTTTCTGTGAAGACATTGTTCACATTATCCAGTGTAAACCTCTGCTGGTGCAACCCACGTCCTCTCAGCCTGTTACTTCTTAGCTGGGAGAATTCCTGCCTGGCTACAGCTTCCTTTCAGAGAGTGGTGGTGAGCAAAAAGGTCTCCCCCAAACCTCCCTTTTTTCAGGCTAAATAGCCCCAGCTCCCTCAGCTGCTCCTCACCTGAGCTGTGCTCCAGACCCTTTCCCAGCTCTGTTGCCCTTGTCTGGACACACTCCAGCCTCTCAATGTCCTTCTTGCAGTGAGAGGCCCAGAACTGGACACAGCACTTGAGGTTTGGCCTCAGCAGTGCTGAGTACAGGGGGACAATCCCTGCCCTGGTCCTGCTGGCCACACTGTTTCTGATCCAGGCCAGGATGCCATCAGCCTTCTTGGCCACCTGGGCACAAACTGGCTCATGTTCAGTCACTTGGTGTTGACCAGCACCAGCACCAGCACCAGCACCCCTTTTCCACCTGACAGCTTTCCAGACATGCTGCCCCAAGCCTAGAGCATTGCTGTGCCACTCTCAAAGTTTTTCCTCGACACCAGAACATGACAGCAAATGTGGAGAGGGGGAGATTGAGAGTCCAAGTCACCACAATGGGGCCTGACAGTGGGTGGGAAAGCACTGCTGAGGCAGCTACCACCCACCTGGCATCACTCACCCCAGGTCCTTCTGTCCTTCTGGGGACAGTCTGACCAAGGGCAGCTACCTGCAGGTTCTCACCCACGCATGACCCCTTTAGGAAAGGGCTTGCGCAGCCTCCACATGGAGGTTCATCTCCCTGTGACTCAGGGCTAAGCTCGTGGTGTAGCTTGATGGGGCTACATCCGCCAGAGGAAGCTGTGAGGAAGTGCTTGAGCTAAAGCCATGACACAGATGAGTGGAAACCACAGGCATACGTGATTATCGCAATGGAAATAGTCTGCAGCTCAGAGATTCAAGGAGAAGTCTGTTGACATCCCTAAACAATAAGAAGAAAACAGAAGTGGAGGCTCAGAACACAGCAGCTAAGCAGCAGTGGGAGTCAGACTTCTGCAAGGAGCAGTACAGGATGCCTCTTCCCTGCCTTGTCCAGGACAACTGGCTCCTCAGACACTCACTGATTTTTGCTGGAGGGCATATTAACACTCAGCCTGGTAGTGTGTTGGCCCTACCTGCTGTGTGTATCGGCTAACAAATAGTTATTCAATGCTCCTAAGTTATGTCTATCCAGTTGCAGAGTGGATAGACATAACTTCTGTGCTTGGTAAAAGTCTGTACCAAATCACCCAGATGAGGAGGTCATAACCCCTCATCACCAGTCCCAGCCAGAGACCAACTGTTGTTGTATGTGTCTGAGTCAGGCATCTTCTGCCTTCAGAAGGTGGTGCCTGAGTGGTGCCAGTGAGGCAATTTGGCCTTGGAAAAAAACTTCAGCTGAAGTTATTAGGGAGGTACCTCTGTCACAATACATGTGCAGTGGCTTGTTTTCATGTTTTATTTCAGTTATTGGAAGGTGGAAATACTGTCATTGTGCACACAGGAAAACAGAGACACTCCAACTTTGGCTAGTTTCTACTAATACATAGATGCATTACAGGAGCAAACTGATATGTGTCTAACCTTATCTGAGACTTATATTTTGCTTTAATGTAAATCTCTTCATGCACACATCTCAGGTAAACCAGAAAATCACTTTTTACCAAGTAAATGCTGAAGTAGTTACTAACTGAACAGCAGCTTATTTGTGCTGGCTTTAATTTATACCTTAACTTGTGCAATTTTCCAATGACCTTGCACACCCGCTTCTTCTTCTTTCTACTTTTCATTCTGTGAAATAAAAAATAAGTTCTGTTGTTGCCAAGAAACTAAATCTAAGGCATGGGTTTGTGGAGTTTGTATCTTAAGAGATCTGCTATGTAACAGAAACTCAATAGGAATTAAATCACTGGATCTTATTCAGGAGTTGGCATTGATCTGTGGTCAGGAACATTTGCAGTATTTATTAATTTTTCTAATCAGTTTTCTTTACCCTGGTAGTTCTTTGAAGATACTTTTTATTTATTTTATATATATATTTTGGAACTGAAATGTGTATGTTTGTGCTGCCTGCCATCTTTCTATGCCTGTCCCTTGTTTACCCCTCTGGGAGTTGCTGCTCAAGGTCAAGCAAATTTGGCAGGTAAATTTCCTGCAATTTTGGTAGAAATCAGTGGCTGGATGATATACTGAGGGCCCTGCTTGGGGGAATGCTGCTCTGATCCATTCTAAGAGGCAGACGCCAACTGGCTTATCACCAAACACATGGACATAAATCTATAGAGATGTCTCATTTCTCAGGAAACGACTGGTATTATGCATCTGTTTTCACTGAGATTGCTTTAGAGCAGTGATCTGACAAAAACAGGTTTGTCTAGGAACTCATGAAGTTGGTTTCTTGAAACATGGATGAATCATTTAATAAATTTGAATTGCAGAGAAAATGAGATTATTAACTATCAGTGTTGCTGTCAATTTATAAGGAAATGCATGCTATGGCAAGAGATCTTGGTAGGATCTTGAAATTATTTTATATTGATGCTGTGGTGTTATTTATCTGCTTTGGAGTTGCTATAGCATAAATGAGTTCTGTTTTCAGTTTGAGCTGGTCTGGTGGGCTGAAACTGTCAGGGTTCAGGAGCATGTAACATCATGGTACAAGCAGGGGTGAAACTCACCTGTAGGAGAACAGAAGCAAGAGTTGAGGGAGTAGTAAATTCAGCCATCCTGCTTTAACTAATCACCAACAGCTATCAGCCCACCCAGGTGCCCACTGGAGGCTTTAAGTGGCTGCTGTGAGTGTGCATCTGTGAGTGTGAGGTATAAGGTGAACACCTGTCAGCATAAGGGAGAAGTAGACTGAACTGCCAAATAGCCTCTGCATCTTCAGCTGGGATGGGTATGAGGCAGGAATGAAGTCAAGCCTCAAGCAAGATAAGCTTTGACGTAGTTTTTCAATTGACAAATGTTAATGGAAATTAGTGTTAATGGAATGTGGTTGATGAAGTTAGCAAACAAAAAAAAGGATTGTTGAAGATTGCTATAGTCTTGCCTTCGAAGTCCTTGGCCCTGTATAATTTTTCCCAGGACTCAAACATCGGGGATGTGAACCATTAAATAAATGAAGGGCATCTGGACAAATCAAATAGAAGAAATAACTGCAAAACTCCACAACTGAAACATAGAATGATGAAGCAGGAGATAACAGTGCATGTTACCACTGTCAGGCTCTAGTCATTAAGTAGTGTATTAGGAGGAAGATCACACTTCCCATGTGTGATAGCAATTCAAGTGCTTGGGAGCTCTATGGTAAAATGTAGTGAGAAAATAGGGCTACATGAAATGGGATGTTCAAATGACAAAGATGTACACACTAGAAATTTACAGATGTCCTTCAAAATACAACAGAGGTAGCTGAGAAAATAATAATAAAAAAAGATAAAGCCAACACTGGAAAAACTGGCACAGTGCCGAAGTTGAATATAGCAACACATTATCAGCTCAGTGATAATTACACAATTCACAGTTACAGTTATTGGAAATTATTCCACAAGAGAGGCTCCTTTTGATTAAAGTCTCATAAAGCCCAGTTCAACGATTTCTTTTTTCAGTTGGAATGCCAGCTGCAGTATTTAAATGTAGCATGTGTGTTACATTTTCACTCATTAAATGACAGTTTCTCATTGTCTAGAAATACCTGCCATTGGATGTGCTCATTGTGTTTCAGTGCAGAAGGTGACCACAGAAGGTGACCATTTAAGCCTTAGGTGTGACTAGAGTAAGAGCTCTGAATGCTGTTTCAGCACATTGCAGACCCCTGTGAGAGACTTGAGAGCATGACTATCTATAACAAATGTGTTATATTTCCTTCCTAGGAAAACAAGAAAAAGACCAAACAGAAAATATCATTATGCCATTGTATAAATCCATGGTGCACACCTACCCTGAATAATGATTGTCTAGTTTGTCTTAAATATAAGAATTGGGGATTACTGATGAAAAGAACAGAAAGTAATGGATGACAGGAGAGAATAAATTTCTGTGCAACACATTGAGAAACTTGGGAGGTGTGGTGAAAGTCAAAATTACTGTGATCCACAAAAGAGTTGAACAAGCGCATAAAGATGTGCTTGTCTCTGTTAATCACAATGTTTAGGTTTTAGTAATAACTCAGGATCCTAAATAAATTCAGACCCCCTAAATCACCAGAGCAATTTGGCTGGTTACCAGAGAAACCAACTCTTCTGCTCTTAGAGTTGGTTATTGAGACATACTTTAATTTTTTTTCTTTTTTTTCTTTTTTTTTTTTTTTTTTAGTGAAAGGTAGAATAGCAAAACAGTGGCTTGTGTATTCTATGTTGCAGACCTTGGTTCATTTCTTTTACTGTACCCCAGTAAAACCATCATACCTGATGATGTCAGCCAGAAAAGCACCACAAAGCAGGAGCTAATGACTCTAAGACTCAAACAGGGGAAATTTCAGCCAATTAGGAGAATAACCAGATAGGTCATTGCAACCTCAGACAAGGCCATCTTGTCAGTCTTAACAGGCCACCAGGGAGATACAAAACACATATATTCAAATTAGGAGAAAATAAATTGTGTTACTGTAAACTGTATTACTGTAGACTGTAAGCTGTAACCAAACCTAAATATTGGTGTAAACCATACAATAGCTTGGAGTATCTCAGTGACATAAAATTGGTTCTGGCCTAGAAATACTGGAGAAGAAGCACTCAACCACAAAGCTGGAAAGCATGTGCCAAATAGTCAGAGCTCAAACACAGTCAAGACAATTTGGAAATTACTTTGAGAATTTCACCGCACACCATTGTGACAAGCAAGAACCCAGATGCCCAATGCTTATGAGGCAACTAACTAGAGACCTGGTTTTTTTGCTATGTTATTTCTTTGCAAGGGCTGCATGTGTAATTGCAAACAAAGGCAGAGGATCAGTCATGCAACAATGATTTCAGAATAAGGTGGAGTAAACCTGAGCAAGCTGGTATCCAGCCTACGTTCAGAGGTTCTCCCAGCCTCAACCAGTCAGCCGGGACATTCATTGCTGCACAGCATGTTCTCACAGTGCAAACACTGGTGCAATGGGTGGGGGGAGGTGCTGTGATGTCTGTTCACACTGGCAGGAAAGAGTAAGCTGTTTTTTTCAAGAACATAATAATTAGAGGGAGCCTTTTAAATTTAGAATATATGTCAGACAGCCATGTTAGTTCATGCATGAGTACATCATTAAGATCTTTTGGTCCCTGTACATCATTTTCTGGGTGTATCTCCAGCGTGTTTCTACCACAGCAAAGCCTGTTATTCAGACCCAGATGATTTTGCTAGTTGGGAAAATTAACAGCAATACTTTACTTCAGGTCCTAAAATTTAATCACATAAAACACTTGCTGCTAGAGATATTTTAAATGGTGTTACCATTAATATCTAGGAGTTACATGAGATAAATGCAAATAAATGTAGTTTTTTTAATAATGTGTAGAGAATTTTGTGGCTAATTTCAAGGCTCAGTCTGCAGACCTTATAAATACTGACAACCTAAATATCAGTATGTGTCATCTGGCAAGTTATCCCATCATCTTACTTCTTGACTAGATGCTATCTGCATAGTAGTAACCTCAGAGAGTGAGTGGTTTTTAGTTTATTATTAATTTTTAAGGCATTGCTGGGTATATGTTCTCCAAATATATCCCAGAAAACTACATACTTACATTTTCTGTATGAATCTAAAATAAATAAATAGATTAATCAAATTAATGTGAAATCCGTAGCTATTTTATGCAAAATATTTTAAAAACCCACACAGGAAAATGCATCAAGTATTCTATTTGTAAAGAGAAAACAATGGAGGAATAGAGTGGCACAGGAAGATGACAGTGAAAAATGGCAGGATGAAAATTTAAATGAGAAGAAGCTACGGTGGCCCCCTAGGCCATCCCCAGATGCCCTCACTCTTCCTTGGAGAGCCAGCATCAAGCAAACTGCTATTTAGCCTCTGTACCCAGTGGCGCATGTTAATCCCAGTTCTGATTGTAACCCCAGTTCACGGTTTCCCCCTTTCTGATTGGTTAGTTTTGGAGTGGTTTCCCCCCTCCTGATTGGTTACTTTTGGATCCTTCCCCTGACTGGCCCTTTCCTCAATCCCTTTCCCTATTGGCCCAAGTTGTAAACCCCGCCCCTTTCTGCCCCTATAAAATCCTGCTCCCCTGAGACCTGGGGGTCTCTTTGTCGATGGCTCCTGACCAATAATGAGGGCTCTGGAAGATGAGAAAGCCTGTCTCCGCTCCATTCCTGCGTTGCCCTCAGTGGCTTTGCCATCACGCTGCTCCGGCGGTATTCTAAAAGAGCCGTAATCACCACCACCCAGGGTGTGCCTGTGCCCCAGATCTTCATAAAGAGATCTCTGTCCGAGAAGTGTCGCGGCACCTCAGGGATCCCCGGGCAGTCCGCAACAGAATCCAATATAGGCAAAGTGAAACAAAGTGAGCAGAAGCCTTACATGGGAAAGAATAAAATGCAATACAAATGAACACATCATAAAAATTCTGTCCAAGAAATCTAATGCTGGAATGAGCTGCAGAACAAATATCTGATTCTGTAACATTTTACGTGTTTCTCATGTTTCTGCTTGTAGGGCCTTCTAGTTTCACTCTCAATCATGATGAATAATGCAATCTTGGGCTGTAACTGTCCAAGAATTACCAGTTCACTCAATTTTGTCATTCTCAACTTTCTTCGCCATGCTGAAATGTTAGATGAGCAGGCTATACCCTTCCCATCCTGCTCCCCAATATACCTAGAAACCCTTTAGCCCCAAACCGTCAACCTGACATGAAAATGGAAAAACTCTGCCGACATTTCGGCAGCAAACATTTTGTTCTGAAGATTTCCACCTACCCCCCTGATCAGGTACTAGGCCTTTGCCTAAAGCATCCCATGTCTATTATATTTTTGATATTATTCTGTGAAGATGCTAACCATCTTAATATTTTTTTCCTGCTGCTGAGTTCAGGAGTTTGTCATGATGACAAATACTTTTCCATTGTAATCACTGTGTAAATAAGTAGTTCAATTTTTTCTTACAACTCTGTGAGTAATGAATAGTAGTGAGTATATCAAAAGGGCTGTCAATATCTTGAGATGTTGAACAATTTGACATAATGTAGTAGGCTATAACCAGGATAACAGTAATTTTCCTTTCAGCGGAGGTTTTGGCCTCTCAGATCTCCAGTTACTGTTGACTTAGAAAAGTTCACTGCCTGTACACTTAGGAGAAATTCTTGTCCTCTCACCTTCTCCTGTCTAGGTGTTGGAGACCTTACCTAACAGAATTGCCTCTCCCTGGGAAATTGCTCTGTAAGTGGATGATGAGGCTGCTGTCATTATGAACTGCTTCACGAGAGAGGACCTGTGTGAGGCATGAGGTAAAATATTGTCCTCTAAGCCCATCTTCAGAGAACTAAATGAGTTTTCCTCCAAAATGTAATGATTTGAGTGAGAGAAGCATCAAAGGCAATTAAAAATCACTGAAAGCTTTATTTAAAAATTCTATGATGGTTCCATTCCTGGGGGAGTGCACACTGGGGTCTGCCATATTGTGTTATAGAAAAAATACAGGTTTAGATGATCATTCCACAGTGAGGATGCTTAGTAGGTGGGTCTTCTGAGATGCTTCTGGGTGAGTTTTATATATTGACATCTTTAAGAGTGACAATTTGGAGGGGTCCTCTCCTGAGAGAGAAGTCAGTGCAGATAGGGAGGGAAGATCTTGTCTCTTTGACAAGTTGCTGTGAAGCCAGTGTAATACAGGGAGAAAACTAGGAGGTACTTCACAAGGAAAATTTATTTATTATTATTCTGCCATCTCCTCCCTTGCTATGGCTTTATTGCTGCTGTTCCAGCTTCTTTCCCTCTTTTCTCCAGCTCGTGTCTTATCTTCTTAGTTGGATGCTTTTCTCACCAATCCTCTTTTCTTTGGTGGTGCTTCCTGGTCATTTCACCCCTCTTCCCTGTGGGAGTGCACCTTGGTGAAATTTTCTTCTTGGACTCAACAACTACAGACTGATTTTTCATGCTTTTTTTCTGCTGAGCTCTTGAGAGCAGAACAGTGTTTCCACTACAGTTCAACCCTTGGTAATGTCATTTACCAGGTTACCTATTTCAAGACACCTGAATTTGGCCTTATGACAGAACCTTGTCTGTCAAGTTCTGTCTTTGGTGCCTCCTTCCAACATTTTTTGGCATCCAGTTACCCTGATGCAGAGCTGCAGAAGAACTCTTTCTCCATAACAAATTCTGGTTCTCAATAGCACTGAAGATACCTTCTCTTTAGTTCAATAGAGGGACTGGTCACAGCTGATCATTTTGCTATATCTCAGCACAATGTAGATTCTGATTTAGTTTAGAATCATATTCTACTGAGTTGATCTCATTGCTTAAGCACTCTAGGACATGCAGAAATACTTTGAGAACCCATGAAGTCCCAGACAAATGCTTGCAAAGTGCCTTCCTGAAAGAGAATATTGCATTATCCAGTGTTTTACTTTTTCATTTTTACTAGATTGGGCAGTTATTTTTGGTGGTCAGTGGGGAGGGAAATTAATGATGGAGTCAAATATGTTTGTGTTTTTAATTGTGTGCAAAAAATATTGTCTAATGATTATTCCTTTATAAAATTAGCTTAATTTAACAGTCTTTCTTTTGTGGAGCATCGTTTCACTACCATTTTCTAATTGGCATTTTCATACTTAAATCCTTGAAAGGGCCA
Source organism: Phylloscopus collybita (assembly GCA_027886175.1). Taxonomy (NCBI): domain Eukaryota; kingdom Metazoa; phylum Chordata; class Aves; order Passeriformes; family Phylloscopidae; genus Phylloscopus; species Phylloscopus collybita. The sequence goes on along the minus strand of JAJNNQ010000075.1, from coordinate 12,726,124 downwards.
CAGGGTGGCAGAGTGATTAAACACTGGCAACAGTTCTTTATGCGGACATGGACACGGGTCAGGCGAGCCAGCGTAGCTGCTGTGCTGATTATCCCGGTGGAGCTGGCCATGCCATCGGTTTGTGGCGTTGCCGATGCCCCGCAGCAGCGGTGGCACATCGTCAATGTGCTGTGCTGCTGCCTGTGCCCCAGCAAGGTCTGTGAGCCGGAGGAGCAGCTTTGCTGGTGGATGTTCACCTAATGAACACGCACTGCCTCACCTAATGAATTACAGGGTGGGATGTGGTGAAGGACAGAGACAGTGGTGAAGCCTCATCAGCTTGTGAGGAGGCCTGTGATTCTGTGCCTCATAGACACAGCTGTTTGGACTCTGGCAAACTGCTGGCCTCTGTTCCTGCCACCAGAACCACATATCCCCGGAGATGTACGCACTGCACGCTTGCACCCAACCTCCTACCCCAAGCCCCAGCTGTGATGCTCCCCCTAGGAAACACAGAGCCAGGAGCTCTAAGGCAGAGTGTGCTCCATTGTGGGCAGTGTGGAAAGAGAAAGAGTCAACAGAAACTTATGCTGCTGAGAAGCAGAAATAGATAGCAAAGTGTCTTAGATTGAATCTCTACTCATAGGTGTTGCCTCCCAGAAAACAAGAAAACCAACCCATGGCTGAGTGTTCAGGGCTGATCACATCTCAGTGTCAAACTGCCAGTTCAAGCCACAGTGCTTTATGCAAACATTTTAAATCTTGCAACCAGACATCAGAGTGCATTAACACAGATGGGGCTGGGGGATAGCTTAAGAAGCTGGCTTTTACCACAGAGCTAGAAGGAGTTGTCTTCACACTTGAGAAGTGGTTTAGAAAGCAGTTCCTTTTCAGTTCTTAGTCACACTTCCCAGCTGACTCACACCTCCCAGTCCATGCATTAGGCTGGTTACTATGCAAGTCTAGGACAATGACCTGGACTAAACATACAATATAGACAAAACTCTAGCTGTACAAGTTCATAACTGCCTCGTTAAATGCAGAATAAAATAAAAAGAAAACAAACAAACAAAAAGGACTACTGGAAATACATATGAACTTCTTCAAAGATAAATCTGAGGCTTCCAACAGGTTTACAGGTGCTTTTTGACTTATAAATATTTTTGTGATGCTCAAAATTTTAAATCATTGGAAAACAAATGAATATATGAAATAAGAGGAATTAGAAAATATTCCAGGTATAATAAAGTAGGGAGCAACATGCATTGGGTAATGCAAAATCCTCCTTTAACAGAGCATGCTGTCAACTGGAATTATTTGGGTTACTGGTCTGATGTGTATTTCTGATCTTTTATCTTATTGAAGCTGCTTGTTTCTATAAAATATTTACCTGCTCAGAAGAGCAAGCACTGAAGCAGGCACATATCTCTTGGTCATGCCTTAGGTGTCAGTCTGCACAGAAATCTCTCTACCTCTGTCTGGCCTAGTGAGTGTTTAAATATGTAATGCAAAATGGAAAAGCTGTGTAGGGACAGGCTTAGAAAACCCCTTTCAGATTGTATCTGTACATCTCAGGATCAAAATGCCTTTTTCTCTGCACTTCAGCTCACTATTATAACAGCTACCAGGTCAGTAACACATGAAATATAAGAATATAAACAGATAGGATTCTCACTCTAGTGCTGAAAAGTCGGACAGACTGTGAAAAATTTCTTCTGTTATCTCACCGTGGAGGCTTTTGCAGGAACCAGGTTTTGGCTGGTTGGTTGGGGTTGGGTTTTTTTTTTTTGTTTGTTTGTTTTGTTTGGTTGGATTTGTTTTTGTTTTTGTTTATTGGTGGGTTGTTGTTGTTGTTGTTGTTGTTGTTGTTGGGTTTTTTTGTTTGGTTTGGGTTGGGTTTTTTGTTTGTTTTTTTCTTAATTACTAACTTTTCCCGTGGTTTATCACAAGACTAAAATTAGTTTGGCCAGATACATTATTTGAATCACACAAGCACTGATTCTTACAACCAGTTCCTAGCAGACAACTTAAATGGTTCAAACTTAGAGCAGCAATGAATGTAATCTGTGCACTTCCATGTATGGGAAACACTATTGTACATAGCCTGAAAAGAGGAGGGGAGATTGGACAATACCTGGTAGTTCCTATGGTGCCCCTTCCCAGGCCTCTAGTGCTAAGGAAGTCAACCAGTTGAAACACAAAGACAAGGGAGCTCTCTTTGCAAATAAGCATGGGAATATAGGAAAAAACCTTCACACTAATTTTCCATGAGTGTTGCAAGAGCTACTTAGATAAAAGGTCAACTTAAAAGCCAAAAATCATTTTGTACTTGTCTTTCTCAGCAAAGAGAGTAAGCAAGTATTTTTAAATTTGATGTTTACATAATGCTGTCTCTTATACAAAAGATGTTAGGGGAAAAAAACCAAAACCACAACTATCCAACAGCTTACCTGCTAATGCCTTTTGTCCCTGAAGTGCTTCACTGTATTTTGCATCCATGTAATTTTCCTGTTTAAAAAGCTCTAGCCATCCCAGCAAGGGAAAGCCAAACAACTTTATATGGGACTCAAGAACAATACTGTAGGAGAAATGAGAAGTATAGACATGAATACTTGTGATTCTTTCATAAGGATGTCTTGTGTTAAATAAGCTTACAGAAAATTGACTAAAGAATTAGTTTATCAAATACTGGATTAATTTATTGTGTCAAAATGTAGGCCACAGATACAACAGTCTTCAAAGCAGTGAAAGCAATATTCATATTGCATTATGTAAACATCTAGTGTTTCACCGCTTGGGCATTTACTAAATGAGATAAGAAAGTTTATACAACTTACTAACATGTTTTCTAAACCCAGTACTGTAATACAATGTGCCTATTCATGCATGAGGTTCCCCAGAGCGTTGTGACCTTAGTGGTTCAAGTGTATAGGCTTATACCTGCCTCACTGCATGCCAGAGCCACTCATGTCATCAGAAGTCACTGGAAGACACTTGAGCTACCCCTCACACCTGTGATACCAACCCTCTAGCAGACCTGTGCAGTTTTTGTTACTCTCTTGATGTCATGGAGGATGAATTTTGAAGTGTCCCAGGGCTCCTGCTCAAAGATCTGTCCTACTTTTGGCTGAGGAATGCCTTACTGGTGGCTAGCTACCTCCATCTCACTTAACTTCAGTCATGGTAAAGTAAAACTCAGATATTCATATCTAAAATAGGCAACAATGTCTAAAGTTGATCCTATATTTGAAAAAAGAAGTCAGTCTTACCAGAGGTTGTCTCAGAGGGATGCCTCTTTCTCTCTTGCTGTCAGGCTTTCAGACTCTGCACATGCTGTCCCACCTCTTAGAGGAGCGTTTTAGTCTTCATGACCTCTCCCTTGGGAGGAAGGGTCAACACAGCCTAATTTTTTGTTAGACCTTATGTTCTATAGCAGTCTGTAGATTAAAAACAAGCTTCAAAATAACCCATCAGGTTATTTTGTGTAGCTTTTTACTGGCTCTTGGCTGCAACGTGACCCTTTGAGGTTATGTCATTACCCTTTTTTGGCTTGGAGCAACTGATAGCCAATTCCCTCCTCTCAGGATAACTGTAACTGTAAGAAATTTCAGTGTGAACATGTGGAACAAATTACAAATGGGATATCAGTGTGCAAAGGCCAACATGAAATTCTATAATCATTAAATAATCCAGCACAGGAATTTACACTGGCCTGCATTTTCCAAGTTGCAAAACTGTGCAGGGAAAGATATGGATTTCAGGCTGCAGTTCCACAAGCACCCTTTCACGATACCTTGGCACTGCATAAAGACAGCTTCTTTTCCCTCTTCCTCCTCTTTTGTCCCTGTTTCAAGCTGCCAAGGCACACTTTACCTTGGTGTCAGCTCTGGCACTCATTGCACCCTGCAACCATCCGCACAGCTTTGCTCACTAGCTCAGAAGAAAGTTCTCCTCTTACTGTTACTCTTCTGCCTGTTTAGTGAATTGAATTGCAACAAGCAGAGGTCCTAAAAGTGGGAAAACTAACATAAGACACATTGCAGATTGTGCTGCCAGAGCCTGGAAGAACAGTGTATCTCCTTTTAGCAGCAGTGAACAGATGAAATCAGCCAAACCCAGGTGATGGAGCCAAGGATTTACCCAGAAATGGTCTGCAATATACATTCTCTTGAAATTTCCTTCAGTCATGTGATAAAGTGCTTGATAAAAATTGCTGTGTACATTCTTTGTCTTAAAGATAAGGTCAGATGAGACGGTTGTTTCAATTCCCTTTTTGTTTCCAGCTCTGTGAATCTGTACTTTGTATGTTTGCAGTATGAGTGGAATTAGAGGCTGTTTGCAAGTATTCAGATTAAATGCGTGTTTTCCTAATTTACAGAATCTAAGCTGTAGTGCTTACAGTCCTAAAGTATCACTGTCTCTGGCCCAAATGAAATGAAGGCAGATTGAATTTTTCTCCCTTTGCCATTCATGGACTTCTAGTGCTCTTTGAGAGCCACAAAGGTGCTCATTAAAAGGACTCTACTGGACTGAACCAAAGGTCCATCTAGTCCTTGTTCATCTCAGTGGCTATAAACAGATGCATAGGGAGCAGCAGGGAAAGCACATGTGAAATGTCACACAAGTGCTTGCCTTGTGAGACCATTATTTTTAGAACAGAGAATTTCCTGAGCTGGATGTGGCTGCTGTCTGCTTAGTAACCCCATGTAGATTTCTTTTCCAAGGATTTTCTGCTTAGTTCCAAGTTCATTCTTTTACATCCAGAGCCACCTTTGGTAATAAATGCCACAAATCTACTATGGGCAATGCAAACAGCACCTTCTTCCCATTGTCTGCACTCTCATTACTACTAGGTTCACTCGATTTCTTTTTAGTTTTTCTTGTGGTTCTATCATTTTGGTTCTAAATCGATGACAGTATTGCAAGTACTTTAGCAGACATAATTTCCATGCACACAGAGTATATGCAGATGGATATAAAGGCAATAAGTAGGCAGTCAAGGTATTGCCTGTATTTGCAAATGGAAACAATGTTTGGAACCACTGCAGAAGATGCCTCCTCCTAGACTTTTTTAAAGAAAAGGATTATTTCTTTTTCCCCATCAAAAATGTTGACAAACGGTGTTTGTGACCTTGCAATTTATTTCCCGTTGCCAAGACAAAATGTTTCTCTGCCCTCAAGAATTCTGCATCCTCTGTCGCCTGGAGACAAAGAGTTGACGTGAGCAGGGGACCAGGGTTTGAAAATAACCCCTGGGTGGCAGATAAGCGGAAATGTGCACAGCAGGAGGGCAGTAACAGTTTTTGAGGGTGAAACCCACCAGTTCCCTTTCCACTACCTGCCCCGCTCTGCATCTCCATTGATCACTGCCAAGGCGCAGCCCGCACTACCTGAGCGGGCAGCAGTCGCATCTCCGCCCGCGCAGTCGGATCGGCTTCTCCCGAGCTCGCTGCTCCTCCGAGCAGCCCGTCCTCCCGGCAGCCCCACGCTGAAGGGAGGACGCGGGACTTTGCACCCGCGGGAAGGAGCCACGGGCGGGGAGCGCTGCGCTCCTCCTTGCGCGGCCGCGTTCTGCCTCCCGGGCCGGGGCTGGCGAGCAGGGCAGCGGCAGGAGCCGCTTGGCTCGCAGCTCCCGGCGGGGAGCCGGCCCCTTCCCGCGGGGGCAGCGCCGACCCTGCCGTGTGACAGCCGGGGGGGGCCGCTGCTGCCTCGGCGAGCTCGGCTGCGGCGCGGCGGCTGCAGCCATGTGTTTCTCCGCCTGCCAGTGACACAATAACACGGGAAGCGGCGGGAGGGATCCGAGCCTGCCGAGGGGAAAAGTGACCTGAGGCGCTCAGGTGAGCCGGAGCGGCAGGAGGTGGCTGTCGCTGCCCGCCACCCCCGCGAAGAGCTCCGGGGCCGGGCGGGAGGCGCCCCGGAGCTGCCGGCGCGGGCAGCGCGGCCGGGGGGCGGCGAGTCCCCGGTCCCCCCTCACCCGGCGGTGCTGTGCCCGCAGGCCGGCGGCGATGGAGGAGGGCATGAGCAGCATGCAGCAGAAAGCGGCGGAGCTGGAGCACATGGCCGAGGTCCTGCTCACCGGCGAGCAGCTCCGGTAAGCGGCGTCTTCCTCCCGCTTTGCCGGGGTACGCGTACCCGGAGTCAGCGGCAGCCCCGGTGACGGCCGGAGGGGGAGCTTTTGGGGGGCGGAGGGTGAGGGTCTGTGCCCGCGGGCTTTCTTTGCCTCGGAGCACCTGCTCTGCTTCCATCACGGCCCCGGGCTCCGGCCCCGATTTCAGCAGCGAGGAGGACGAGGGGCCGCAGCCGGCGCTGCCAGCCCGGGGAGGTGAAGCAGCGCACAGGGGGCTTCTGCCGCGGGCACCGGGGCTCCCCTGCGGGGAACAGGAGCGGGCCGGGGAGAGGCTGCTGCGTCACTAAAGGCATCAAACGCTGCAGGAGAGCGGCGTCTTAAAGATTAAAAACCCCGAAGAAACCGTAAGAGATAAAGTCTCTCAGCGCCCCATGGAGAGCCAAGGCGAGCGCAGGGCAGCGCTCCTGCACAGCCCGGCCGGCGCTGGCAGCGGCTCCGGGCACTGACCCCGCAGAGCTGCGCCTCACTCCGAGGGATTGTTTTTATTTTGCATCAGCTGGTCCCAGCAGATGGAAGGGGATCCCTACTGTCAGTGCCAGCAGCAATTAACAGTGCTGTGTGACTGGAGTTGTGAGCAGCACAGGAGCCTTGAACAAAAATGCCTGACTCAGTTAATTTTCAATTTCTGTGATGTATGCTGGCTGTGTGTGCCGGCTGTGCCTATGCAGTATAGAGGAGAAAAAGTAATTTTAATAATTTCGGTTTGGTGATGGACCATTTTGTGATTCAGGAAGAAAAATCCCATAATAATGTGTTATATAAGTAACTAGAACGGGATGGTAAAAATATTTTCCCAGTAGTTTTTCTTGAATTTTTTAAAACTTTTTTCTCAGATGCCAGACAAACACTGAAAAGTGATAGAAGTGTTCCCTGCTTTGGCAGATGCCATCATTGCTGCTAGTACAGGCACTGTTACTGTTTGCATCCACAAAGTAAGGAGAAGTGCCACTCTGTGATGCACACCAGTGATACTCCTGTTTGGCATGTAAATGTTATTTTGGTAATCTGGATCCAGTACACACCAGTGCCTCCTCCAAGCTTGAAATTCTGCTTCAAAGTAGCCTGAAGTGACACTTAGGGTAACAGAGTGCACTGACACGGGTCCTGCATGGTGCATTTGGTGCAGAGTTGAGCATCCAAGTGTCAGATGACACTTGGATCCTGCTGTTCCTAATTTATGTTACTAGAAGTTGAAGATTTCAAGCTAATACAAAATTTCTAAAAGGATCACATTAATCTTTCTGTATACCTCATAGTGATATGTAAAAGCAAAAGATTTGCAATTTTTCCCTAAGGAGAGACTGAGGAAATATTATCAAATCAGGCTCCTAGAATCAGCTTATCAGTGCTGCTATTAAGAATTACACTTGTAATTGTATTTATTAAGGTAATTTATTTATTTTTATTGAAATACAGTGGTATTTTTGGGCAAGATGATCTGCAGATACAAAATAATTATTGCCCATCCTGTGAAGTTACCTATGGGTACATTCCTTCATGAATCTGTAAGAAGTGGCTTAGATCTGCTTGGGCTGGGAGTTTGTGAAGAAGTCAGTGTGCATAATGTCTGGCTACTGCTGAACAGGGAGATCCACTCCTCTTTGGGCCCTTTTCCTACTACCCAGCAGTGTAGTCCCACCTCCTCTTTGTGCCTGCTTAGGTACCTTCTTGGACTTCTTGAAAGCAGATCCAATGTGGTGATTTGGTGGGTAGGTTAATTTTCTGATCTGCTGACTTCCAGAAGCCACAGAAGGTAGGTGTTTGGAATGTGGAGCCAGGAGGAAGTGGATGTGGTGAATACACAAAATTTCCACTTGGATAGCAGTGAGCTGTTGGGTCAGCTGGAAATATATTGTGGAACTGCACCCAAAATTTTCTGCTTGCCCCCAGTTTTTTCTTAACTTCATTCTGTTTCTCTGTTGGAATACTCTGTGCAAAGGATTTGTATTCTTCAGTTTTCCAGGCAGTAAAAACCACAAATAAGTGATGAAAGACTGGCTGGCAGACAAGTTTTAGCCAACCAGCCAACCCTGCATTTAAAGTTTCCCTTTTCCTGTCCAAGATAAGTGTATAATTGTTAATGTGAAATGAAAATGTGGAGTGTTTTCAGGATCAAAGACAGTTCATATCAGCAGCCTTTGGGGCAGGCAAACAGATGATAGAAAACCAGCACACACATGCACTCAAGGCAACATACTGTACTCTATTCTTAGTGATTCCCTAGTGGGATTGATGCAGCCAGACAGGTGATTATGTGTGTATTTGGGTGAAAGTGCATGCAAGATGAGCACATAACTTAGGAGTAAAAGTGTAAAATGAAACTGTGAGCATGGTATTACTTACACAAACCCAACCAAATGGAGGTATTTAAAGCACTCTTGTACTAGACCAAACAGCACGTGTGACTAAATTCAAATACTTATTGGACCTGCTTGATTTAAATTCCTTACAAAGTTCCTAGTGCCTGTTTCACTCTGGCCTCATGCATTGCCTCATAGCTCTCATTCCCATGGCTGTTGCATATCTGTCCTTCTCTGTCAGGGATGTGATGCAGTGAGGGTTAAAGTTGTATGAGCAGCGCCTTGGCAAGCCTGGCTTTGCACACTGGCAGTGCCTGTGGTGGGAATGGAAGCCCTGTGCCCTCTTCCACTCCCTAGACAAGTGCACAGTGGCTGAGGGAGGGAAAGGAATAGGACAAAGAGTTTTTTCCTTCTCCTTGTTCCTGTCTCTTGGTTGCTTGTGATAAGTGTTTTGCCTTTGCAAGGTCAGGAGCCTCTGCCCTGATGTGTGTAATGTCAGCTGGCACCCAGCTTGGCTGCTGGCACAGGCTGTGATGTATATCCTGGCCCATGGGTGGGGTGATTTATGGAAAAAGAAACGAGATCTTGAGCTATATGTTAGATAACATGACATGGTAAATTTTTACATCCAGTGGTGTCCTTTGCCTCTACACGCAGTAGCTGTCTGAGCAAATGCCTCTTACTTTTGGTTAATAGAAACATATTTTTTAAAGTGAGGACTTAGAAGTTTGGCTCTTGGCGAGCTTTTAAATTATTAAGCTGACAGCTGTGAAAGAAAGCTGAAGAATTCAGCAGTTTGACATTCCAGAACAGACCCTTTGGCAGCTTCTGTTGCCATGCAGATTAGCAAGAGCAAGGCAAAAGCTGGGATGGGCACGATCCGGCTGTAAGCTTTGGCACTGATGGTCCTGCAGGGACAAGCTGTGGAGGCTCTGGCTGTCTGACAGCTCCAGCCACCCAAAATCTCAGCTCTTCCCTTTGTTCTGCTGCAGAAACCCTATAGCTGCTCAGTGGTGAGCTCTCTCTTCTGAGGAGGTTGTGGCAGTGCTGCCCTTGAAACGTTGGAGAGGATCCCGGGGCCTTCAGATTGCTCAGGCCTGGGAGAGCCCTTTGAGGCCTCCAGCCACCCTGCTGCATCCCTGCCTGCAGCTCCGTGCCTGGTACAGCCCTGGGGAAGGGAACAGCCCTGAGCTTCCTTGGCCATGCTGGGAGTGCCTGAAGGAAGGTGTCACATCGATAGTCATCGTTGGAAGCTTAATAACAGCACTACTGAAGCTGTTACGAATTTTTTTCAGAAGCATGCAATTTCAAGCTCGTTTCCCTCACGGTTGAAGGCAACAGGTTGTGCCCATTTCAGCACTGTTTGGCAGAAGGATTAAAGTATTATGTCTGGGTTTGAACACTGACTTGGATAGAGCTGATCTTGCCCTCTGGCAACCAAAAGCAGTTTCAATGGGCATGTTTTGATATAGATGTTAGTTGCCTATCTTACAAGGTAGGGGTGTCGGAAATCTCCTCATCTGCTAATTGTTTCTTGATGCCAGGTTGTTACCAAAATCTTGTATATCTTCCAAGAATCCCTCATTTCTTGCAGAAAATGTGCCTAGTAGTTCAGGAATCCTCAGGCTTCAGTTGACCAAGCAGCAATATTTAAACACCTGTTATTGCCATTGTATATAGTGTGCAGTTCTCTGTAGTAGGTGTAATTTGAAGGACACTTAATGTCTCTGCAGACTTTTGGATCCCTCTTTATCACCAGCTTTCACAAGAAGCTACGTATTTTCCATATTCACACTTCTGTTAAGTAGTTGGGTAAATAAATATGAGACTTCTCTAGATGAGGCTGTGATTTTGATAGAATAGTTTTTATAATCAGCATTGTCTTTCTTTCTACTTAGAGAAATATGAAGCATGTTTCCTAGAGATTTTTCTTTCTTTTAGAAGAAACAAAAGATTCAACAGCAATTTATTTCCTTTTTTGTCAAGTCGGTGTATGAGTTTTGTTTTACAGAGTTAAAGGTTTTAACAGTAAACAGCTACACATTTTGAAGCTGTAAGACAAAACTAGTTTCACTTGTCTCTCAAGGGTTTCATTTCAGGAACCTTATCACTTTCAGAAGCCATATTAGAATGCATAACTTTCAGAGTCATTAACTTGTGAAGGATGGCAGCACCTACAGGTCCATAACTTTTTTCTTATTCTAAGCAATAAACAGTCAACATTTTTTTCATGGTGGTAGGGTTGAAAATTTAATTAACACTCAAGATGCAGAAAGCCCATGGCACATAATAGTGACAGTTTCTAGAGCAATGATATCAAAAGACTCTTAGTGTTATTGTATTGCTATGATACATATAGGATTATATGAACTGTATAGTTACAGAATTACATGCTATCACTGTGTTTCAAAGTGTGTTAAGACTCTGGTGTAAGCTTAGAGTTCAAAAGGATTTGAGACACGTAATTGTCTAGAGGTCACTTATTCTCAAGTCACATCCCTAGATGTTAAACAATCATCTATGCCATTTGAAGAACTGACAGAATTTCTTAAAATGAGATTTTGTAATCTGTCTAAGACAATACAATTTTGTACTTCCTCCTCAGGGAATGATTGTTTTTCTACCCCCTGAACACTTTTCTTGCAACTTCCTTTGTTCTTCACCAGTGGTTGCATTTCCCAAGAGCTACTGATTAGGTTCAAAACTAACCCTGAAAAAAGTAGTTTTCAGTTGTCCCTCTTGAGAAGACCCTCATCTGCTCACTTCTTTGGAGTGGATAGAACACAGGGATTATATTATCAGATCTCTGTGGAACAGGCTCCTCCAGAACTCTCTGTACAAATAATTTCACTTCCATTAATTTGTTTTTCAACATCAAGCAACCAAAAAATTGTCAGTTTTTCTCTGTGAGGTTTCATCAGAGTGATACACTGAAAGAAAAGATGTCAAAGTGAAGGTTGGTAAAGCTACATAATGAAGTGTTCTGAAATCAGGTCTCCCGCTAACTCTACCCTTTCACAACAATTTCAATTGCATATTTTTATCACTATAAATAATTTAATTTTTTAAGTGTTTCTCGAATTTATATGTTCATTTTTCTAGAGCCTTTGATTCTTGATGCACCCTTTCCTGTGTTTCAGTCTTGCCTATCGGTACTAATTCTAATGACAAGCCCCACCTGTGTGTGTGTGTATATATATATATATGAGATTCCTGGGCCAGGAATTTAAATTTCTCATGTCCTTCAGTAAAATATGGGCTATTCAACATATCTAGAAATGAAGATGTAAGGCTTTTTTTCCTTAGTTCTTTCCTTTTTGCTATGTCTTTCAATAATTCAGTTGTTACCCTCAGCAGCTTTCCTCAAGTGCAGCTCAGAGATAAGTAGTTAACAACGAGTGTGCAAATAGTGATTGTTCTTTCACTGTGTACATAAGAAGGCATATGTTGTATGAGTGGTTTGTGCTGTATATTTTATGTATTCCATTCCAGATGGAGTCAATCATTAACTTTTGTCTCAGGTTAGCAGAGATCGGCAGGCGAGTTGATGTGTGCAGCATGTGCAAGATTTTTTTTAATTTTATGTTAAAGGAGCTGCTGCTTTGAAAAAGTGAAAGAATCTTGTTTCAATGTTGATGGTCATGCAGGCAAGGCAGAATGAATGTGCCAAAGTCAATCTAGGTTTGCATTTATTACATGATCCCTGCTTCTGTGGGAGCAGTGGCCATAGGCTAGCACCATGACAGAGAAGTCCTCCTGTCACTTGTCATTATAATTTACTATTTGTTTAGTGATAGCGCCTAGGAATTTGAGCTGTTTATCAGGTCCCAACAGGGGTAGCTGCTGTATGCTCTGAAGAAAAATAAAGTTCTTTCAACACAAATCTTGGCTGCGGTTGGTAGCACTGTCTTGCAGCAGTAGTGGGTTCTAGAAGGTGAGGGATGGTCTGTGTGAAGCCACAAAGGTGGGATTCTGTAAGGACTGTATTTCTGGTTTGGGAGGTCAGACCCCGAGCCCAAGAGTGGCATCCTGAAAGCACAGAGAGAAATAGCTCCCAAGTGTGGAGTTGCAGAGATACAGAAATGGGTAGGGAGCTCTGGCTCCTCTTCAGGAAAGGATCTGCTCTTTCCTCTCTGAGAGCGACACACATCAGTAAAGACCAGACTGGAGCCTGGAGGGAGGTTAGCCAGCTTTTACTATTGGATAGATGGAAAAGGATGAATCAGTGTGGGAAACTATTGGAAAACTGGAAAAGGAGGAATCAGTGTGTCTCATTTTAATTGAGGTATCTGTGGACTCCAGTACCTTTTGAAGTGTAAAACTCAGAGAATTTCAGTGCTTTGTGTGATGTGGAACTTAGGAAAGTGAAGGATATTGTCACAGCAGCAAGTGACAGCCTCTCTGCACTCCAGCTAAGTTCCTCACATAGACTTATTTGCCCCCATCATTAAGTATCCAGGTACTGAGTGCCAGGTTGGTGGTAGCTCTGGACTTGGGGTCTGCTCTCAGAAATAGATACTGCCTTCTGAGGCTCAGGGCCCTTCCAATTCTCTTGCTGCTTATTCTGCTTTTTGTTTTCATAACCCTGGTATTGTTATTCTGTTAATTCTCTTGCTTCTACTCTCCTGGCAGAGCAGGCTTGTGTAAGTCCCTTGCTAACTCAAAGATACCGTTTTTCCTGTGTTTAAGGCCAGTCATCTCCTCAGAATAAATTTAGGTGGGAAGAGGTTAGACTGATAAAGAACTGGCAAAGGGGATCAAAGGCTGGGGAAGAAGCAAGAGCTAATCTGGTTCAGTTCATGTATCTGGTCTTTGAGGAAGAACTGTGTTGAAGCTCTAAAGGTTAATAAAATCAGAAAGTGTAAAGCTTGAAGTTTCAGCAGAACCACTGGCATTTGTTGAGGGAAAAATGCATTTCATGTGTTAATCATGGGTTGTTGGTTTTGTTCTTAAGCAAGATCAGGACATGTAAACCATATATTTTAAACAATTTTAATGTATAAACCAGTGGAATTAAATAGGTGTTCTTGCCTTTCAGTTCCCTCCTCTGTGTTTACTCTCATTTGGACTGCTTAAGCGTCCCTGGACCATCACCATATGGTGACTGCAGTGGAGAAGTGATCAGAGCTTTTGGAAGGCTGGTATTTCAGTTGGGTCAATTTTACAAACCAGTTTACCACATGACCACGAAAAAGCTTTCTCTGAAGAAGTACAGGGGGAGAAATGGGTGCTGGCTTCCCCCATGTCACTGAAACACGCATGGTTTGAGGCTGTGGTTTACTGATAGAGCGGATCTAAGTGCAGGCTGCCACTGCCCTGCTCTTATCACTTCCCTTGCACTTCGCACTGGTGTTTGTCTGGGATCAGAAGTTCAGGGAACTGAAGCAGCTAAAGCCAAATAAGAAAAATTTAACTTTCTAAACAGGTTCAGCATGAAGTCAGACCAGTGCCAACACTGGGGTGAAGGAGACAGTGGAAACACATGGTCAAGTACAGGAAGAGGGAATGATGACAGCAGCCACTGCTGGGTTTGCTTGACTACCCCCTCAGGGCTTAATTTACTGGATTCCCATTAAAAAATTCAGACTCCAGTAGAAGACAGATTGTAAAAATGGTGTTGAGTTTAAAATGCTCAATGCACATGCTGTTACTGGACAGGAACAGAGACTGTCTGTTAGACAATGTTTTTTTTTTCTTTCAAGGCTTTTACCTTTACTTCTGCACTCGTCACAGTATTGTGCATGAATGGATGTTCAAATACTGACATTTAATGTGTTTTGAAATTTGTACTGTGCAATTTGCATGACCAGCTTATCACCACTGTGACGGTGCTACTTCAGAAGGCAGCCCTGACCTTAATTATCAGCCTTTTACAGTTTTCATAGTTTGCATCTTAGCAGTACCTCAGTCTAGTAAATGCATTCAGATCTTAAAGGTGCAGTTGCGAATAATTAAAAAATGTTCCTGATTGCACTTGCTAATTCAACGCACATACAGAAGCATGTTTTTACATCACAAGGCTGTAATTCTCCTTTGCCTTGCAATTGTGTGGTTGGGTACATGGGCTACCACAGCTGTGTCACAGGGATTTGCAGGCAGATGAGAGTTTTCCAGTTTCTGTGAGGAACCAGGGGTAGATCGTGCTGTGGGTTTTATGGGACTGTCCAATGTGTCTGGCTACTGCTGCAGAAAGGAGCAGCCCAACTCCCTTGGGCTGGGGCTTCTGCTGCATGGCTGGTGTACTGCATTGGTGCATGTCTGAGCCCATGGTGAACAGTCTGGGGGGCTCACCCAGGGTATCACAGTGTCAAACTAGTGCCAATGACAGTGCAGGGGGTAAAATCAGCTGGCCTGAGGTCAGGGGATGGGAACCCCACAGTGAGATTGGTTTCTCTGGGAATCAGTTCTTGAAGTTAAAATGCAGCTCTGCCAGTCCAGGAGCCCCTTCTCACCTCCCTTCTTGCTCTGCTTGACCCTTGTTTACATGTCAGGTTTTTGGTAGAGATCATAGCAATGCTAGACAAGATTTGGGTGACTCCATCCAAATGGGTCTGTGGCTGTTTGGGTGAGGGTGCCTCCTCTATTAAGGCAGCAAGCACGGAGATGCTCACTTGAAGGTAAAAAATCAAATGACAACCCGTTACTAAATGGCTGATCAAAGCAAAAGCCAATGCACCTAAGAGATGGGGATAGCAAAGAGTTTGAAAGTCCAGTATGGTAATACTGTGTTTAGTGTGACAGGAGAGAAGGCAGTGGAAGGAATCCAGGAGACAGACCCAGTTACTCTTCTCAAGAGCTGTGGCAACTATATTTCCAGGCTGTAATACTAGATGAAATTCAAACAAGATCATGTTTGTTGAGAACAGTGCATAGAAGACTTGAGGTGGAAGCTAATAGGGAGGGGGAACTTGAAACAGAACTTAAACTTTCTGGGGGAGTGGTATAGCTGTCCTGAAAGGGGCATTGCACGAGGAATCTGTGGAGACCAAAGTTCTTCTGCTGATGCAGCACTATCATATTTAACCTGTATGAGTCTTACATACTGTAGCTGGTTTGGGAAGATTCTCCCACCCTCAGTAACACAGTGGCCATGCAGCACAGTAGCCTTGGACTTCGTGTTACAGAGGTTTTTGTGGATTTGCTTCCTTGCTTCTCACACTAAGTACTGTTGGGTGTTTTTCTGTAGTGTTTCTGTTAGTGCTCAGCTGAACTGCTGTACGACCCGCTGGCTCTGTCTGCACCACTCACCTGCATATTGGGCCCGATGGGTTTATTGGCAGCTGAGAAGTGCTTGTATGTCGTGTCTGTTGCACTTTGCATTGTGACTGGTGTCTTCAAGGCATTGTGGCTGCTTAAAGCAGACCTGCCTGGTTTTTACAAGCCAGTCTTGGCCCTGATTTAAGAAGCAAAGTGAATGCAGGACGTAATTACAATATGGTTAGTAAAAACAATGATTTTTAATTTAATTCCCATGAGTATTGCAAAATATTCACAGAAAGCTGAATTTTTGAGGACTTATCTTAGTGATCAGTCCAGCGTTTATGCTCATCCTCTTTGGAAGGAGAATCTGACAACACACAGCCAACGCATCACTCAAAGTTAGGATTGCAAATAATGGAAATGACTTCTGAGAAGATATTAGCTAGGCATTATTTATAGCACTGATTGTCAGCAGTGGAACAATTTCCTTTCATTTTTTTTCTGAAAAGATCCTTGTCTCGATAATCATACATCCTTTTCTGCAGTAGCATATAATTGTATAGCTTAGAAATTAGGGCGATATAATAGAAAGCTGTTAATTGTTTCCTGTTGCTCAGGATGTAATTAACTTACACTTTCCTCTAGTTGAAATTAATTTATTTTTACTAAGATGCAGAAAAACTAACTCTTAGCTTAAACTGCTGTTTAGCTGGTTGTTCAGTGCAAGCAGAGGGAGATTGTCACAGGAAGAGGCTCAAAGTAGTGTTATCATGTATAAATCCCAAAAGAGATTGTACAAATACCATGTTGAGAGTGTCTAGAAGCTTAAAGACTTGTCATGGACAATTATTTCCAAAACTCATGTATTTTCAAAACATGTTGGACAAACTCAGACCTTTCAAGTCTTTTGGGAAATGGTAGAAATAGGTGAGATTAAATGAGGTTAATAAAGAGATCTCTCTGACAAGAAAAATGGGTCCATAACAGGAGCCATTGGTATCATGTTACTACATGTCTAATTAGACAAGGGATGAAAATGGATTCTTAGAAACACACCGAACAGAAGAAATAAAGCAAGGTTTATTAAAAGCTTTATTTTATTTCAATAAGCTTTATTTATTTAATTTATGCAAAATTATGTAACTCTAAAATAGACTGCAAGAAGTTGTCTTCCTGCAAGTCTCAAGCCCCAAGGAGGGCTGGCTTTCAGGTTGGGGTTGGGCCAGAGCATGTGATATACAAGGAGGTGCTGAGGGCTGGGTCTGCTCAGCCTAGAGAATAAAAGGCCTGGAGGATTCTTCTGGTTGCAGCTACTGAGATGATGGAGGGAATTTTCCAAGGGGCACAGGGATGGTACAACAGGCAGTAGTCAAAATTTGCAAGGGACTTTCTAATCAGATATTTAGAAAGAATTATTCTCTATGAGGGTAAGTAAAAAACTGGAACAGGAGTCCAGAGAAGCTCTGAAATATTAAAATCTTGCCTGGACATGACCCTGAGCAACTTGTACTAACTGGTTATACTTTCAGTATAGGTTGGACCAGATGACCTCTAGAGATCCATTCCAACTGAATATTTTATGGAGGCATAGTGTGTTGTCTTTTTTAAGCTGTGGTGGCTGATATTATCAGCTTTTTGTTATTGGCTGGTAACCAGAGATGATTATCTGCTCAGTGACACTGGTGGGAGGGCTTCTAAGAATGCCTCCAAACCTACTTCAGTGCAAAATCAGCTAGGTTAGTTTGTACCATTGCTCTCACATTGTTCAGCTTTTCAAGCAAATTTAAGGATGAGAAATGTATCCATTTCCTAATTAATCCCAAGAACTTTTGAAGTCTCTCTGTTTCAACTGAGATTTTTAGAAAGATGTGAAGGTGACAGCCTGACTCCCTTGACTTCGATGTCTTTAGGTTAGGCTAGGATTTTACCTCAGATCACATGAGATTCATCAAATGCCAACATCATAACTCTTCCCACCACCAAGATTTCTTTCCAAGATGTTTGTGATCTGTAGATTCATGTCTCAAGAACTTAGGGTCCAGAAACCAAAGTGCACATATTTGGGACATGCTGGTTTTATAGCAATCCTTGAAGAGTGAGAATAGGGAAAAGATTGGAGACAGTGTAATATGTGCTGTAAGGCCAGTAGGTCACGGTGCCAGAAATGCTGCTGGCTGTGCCTTGTTGGCATGACAGGAGGAACAGTAATCTCAGGGCCAGCCACCTGCTCTTCTTTATCGCTGCCTGCATGACACTCTCATATCCTCTCACACTGTGCACAAAGGAGGAACCAGTTTGGGAGTTCATTGTGTGCACAGTGTGTGCACAGATTCCTGTGCATAGTCCCGCAGCTCCAACTTTGTTTGTGGAAAGAGGATTTTCATTCACATATTGAGGGAGGAAGATATTTGAATTATTAAAATTTTCTTCCCTTGGATGTGCACATCTCATCCTGAAGTCTGCCCTGCAGTCAAAGACACGGTTATATCAAGCATGTGCCCAACCATTATCCCACCTATTTAAATATAATATTTCTTTCAACACACACAAAACAATGGGATTTTTGCTTTCTCTATATGCCATTGTGCTTTATCACAATGTTGCAATGCCTAGGTCCTTAAAAATATTTCCTCATGGGGGAAAATCCAATCCCTTTAGTTTTTTATAAAGTGGTGGTTTTTCTGAGTGCAGGGCTTTGGGTCTCCTGTAATGAATCAAAAACCAGTGGTTGAAAGATAATTGCTTGCATTCGCTTTGTTGGGCTACAGAGGGGCTAACGCTGCTCCAAACTGATGTATTAGTAACTTCATATTACTTTTCTTGGTTGAATCTGTAAACCAACACCAGCTGAAACAGTGTTTTCTATGTATTTTCACATGAAATATGTTTGTACCCTGTGTTGCTTGCTTTTCTGATGAATATGGAATGTCTAAGTTTAGATGGGGCCAGGAACATCAGTACTCTTGGGAAAGATATTATAGGGCCGAAGGAGGAAGGAAGAAAGGATTGCATAAACTGCTCAGGAGAAGCACAATAAAAATGGAAAGAAGAATTTATTTAAACATATAGCCGCTAAGGAAAAGTTCCAGCGGAGTGGTAATTGTGAAATTTTGCTTGCAGGCTGAAAATTACATAGCACATCTTTTAATGTGAAATATCGGTATTGTCTCTCCGAAAATGAAAAATCTTTAGGAAAAGGCACAGAAAGGCATTGGCCACTTGATTAATGGTTTCGTGTCTTCAGTGGCCACAAACCTTTTGCAATTTCATCAGTTCATATATGTACAGCCTACTTACATATGGACTGAAAAGTTGTATATCTTTATCTACAGTCTGGACGAGGTGATCAAGGACAACCTCAGCAGCTTTGCAGATGATACCAAGTTGTATGGGAATGTTGATCTGCTGGAGGCAGGAGGGCTTTACAGAGGTATTTGGACAGGATGGATTAGTGGGCTGAGGCCAATTTTATGAGATACAACAAGACCAAGTGTCAGGTCCTGCATTCTGTTCACAGCCCCATACAGTGCTCCAGCTGGAGCTGAGTGGCTGGAAAGGTGCCTGTTGGAAAAGGACGTGGGGATGCTGGTTGACAATGACTGAACATGAACCGGTGTAAAGCTGATGCTGTTACTTGGTGAATAAGGGTTGGGGTGTATGGTCTGAGCAGTAAGAAGTCACATTTCTAGTTTATTGTCAGAGCACATAAATACCTGTTCACTGAGCCTTCTCCGTGTGTGGAGAGAGGATATTTCTTACAAGGAGAAATGGCAAACACGAGGCCCAGCAACGGGAGCAAGCTGTTCAGTAGGGCAGCAAAACTTCTCTGGACTTAGGGATTTATTTATTACTTTAAAGGAAAACTTCCATTTAATCTTAAGAGGAGAGGAAGAATGCTTCTGTAATATTAATCTTTTCAAAGCTTATATGCTTGTGAGCTTTTGGCAAGGCCTAATCAAACAAGACAAGATCCTTGATAGCGTCCTGGCAGAAGAAGTTATTCATAAAGAGTGGTTGTGCCACAGCTGTGTATCTGTTCATATCATAATATATGAGACATAGAAAAATGTTGAGCTAATCAAACAAAACCATCCCCAGGCTAGATTTTTGCAAAAGGAAAATATTTTAAATAGATTCAGTATTTAACTATGATTTTTAATAATAGATTTTCCCTAATGATGAAGTTCTTCATTAGCCTACCAGAATTTAAGCAGTGAGCAACTTCATTCCATTAAATAATCCCCTTAAATTCACATACCATAATTCTTGCTGTTACGTGTTTGCATGACCTACATAAAGAGAGAGATTTAAAGCAGATAGGATGGTTTTTTGCCATTAAAACATTTGTGTCAGAGAGCAGTCCTTTCTGTGTTTGAAAAATAAATGCAGTAATGTTATGTTGCAAAATTGTTGAGTAAAATCATTGTTACCATTGGCGTGCATTCATTTGGAACTCAGTGTAGTCTAGGGCAGTCAGTAGATTTCCAAGACATTTTTCATTTTTTCATCTGCTCATGGTGGTTTATTTTTTCTTTTTCTTTTGGCAGTGAAACCTTATTGAATGTTACAGGATTTTCTGTAAGAAGGAAATGTATAAATGAGCAGAATGTTAATTAGGATTATGCTGCTTTGTTGCCTCCAGCTGATGGGAAAGGTCATATTGGCTTATATTTTACTCTCAAAGACAAGAAAACTTAAGGGAACTCTAAAAGGCTGTAACACCATTTGATTTAGACTTCTAACCTATTTTGATTTATTCACTTTAATAATTACATACTCTATATTATTTCAATAAATAAAGTTATGTGCCACTATATAAAATTAGACAAATTCTAGGCTAAGAAGACCAAGCTGACTATGACTATATAGACAGGTTCTTTGCAGTAACTTCACAAGATCTCAGGTTCGAAGCTGGAGGTTCCTGGTGATTTGGATCTCAAGAGGATGAGTAAATGTTGCATGTGGAGGCAGGAAAGCCAGCTGAGTTCAGAGACTTCAATCAAGGTAAAATGCAGAGCTGGGCTGTGGAGCTGGCAGAAGGATCCTCAGCCACTGCAGTTCCTCCTGGTTCTACACTTTGATTTAGCAAGGAAGCAGAGCAGATCCTTGGTCTCTATGCATGCTGCTACCCAGCTGAGGGGTTTCCTCACAGCAGATCCCCAGCTCTGTCTTGACACAGTTGTATGCCACAGAAGTTGTGTGGTTTCCTTCAGATGCTGGAGAAAAATATGCCACTAGTTTGGTGTTGACTGGCTGGTGAAATCCCCATCCTTCCAATCAGCCAGGTGAGGACTATTGGATGCTTGCACCATTAAAATGAAAACCAGGGAACACTCTGTGGGAAAAACAAAGAAACATGTTCACAAAATGGGGACACCTCTCCTACTTACAGCTCCTGAGCTTTGGCAAACACACATAGAATGTCTGTATATCTGTATATACACTTGTAATAAAAGCTTTAATAGGAACAGCAAGTGTCTTAATATAGGCAGCATTTGAACTTTTCTTTTTTGCTGCTGACATGAACCAGGACTTTAAAAAGGCTGAGTTCTGGTATAGAGCATTCAAAGGCCAGCCTCTGATGTTCTTCTACCTTACAGTATTCCCAAGTTTATTTGGAGATAGCAGTGTAAATCATGTAGTTATAAACCACAGGACTGGAAGATCATCTGAAGAATATTACAATACATAATCCTTTGATATATTTATTATTATTCTTGCCTTAAGTAAGAATTAGAAATCTTTTCTCCAAAACTTACTCTAATACATTAGGATCCCTCAGCATTACTTAAATAGCTGTTCTTGCTCTCTGCTTTCAACTAACCTGAAAGATTATAGACAGCAACTCTGCTCTTCTCACATTTTGTCTAGGTAAGGCCAGACTCCCAATCCAGTATCTTTTTCTCTCTGCTCATGAGACTGGCTCATCATTTCTCATACCAGAATAGAGCTACCTCATTGCATCTCTTTGAGCTGATCATTCTTGAATGAGATGTCATGAACAAAGCACAGTATTTAGATGATGTTCTGTAGTATCAGGTACAATGACATAAACAACTGGATTTCCATCATTTCTGGAGACATCTCTGTCAGTACAATGTGAGGTTGCCCTTGGTTTTTGCATGGTCTCAGCCTGTATTCATTGGAAGTTTCACTAATGCATATTCAGCTATTTCTTACTCTGTTGCTTTTAGCCTCTGTATTCTCAGTTTTCAGCAGAGCATTTTGTTGTTAGTGCACAGCCTTACATTTTATAGTTTTACCTGTTCCTCCATGTCTATTTATGAACTGTAAAGGTCATCTTCTAACAATTTAATTGCCTCTAGGCAATCCAGTCAAATGGATCACTACTTTCAATGTTTAAACGTCTGCATCAGTTTTCCAGCTCTGTTTTACAGTTTAGTGGTCAACCACTGAATTTCAATAGACTTCTGGAAGACGGTGGAAAGAACTCCCTTGAATCATGTCTTTGGTCAGTGTAGTATCCTGCATATTGTGGTGTTGCCAGCTGGAGGAGATAAAAAAGCACTTATCAATGACAAAACATGGCAAGTTTGTTTTTTGTGGGTTTTGTCTGTTTGTTTGTTATTTAAAGAAAATCTGTACAAAGTGCCTTTTCTAGTGAGTACTTTTGCACTTACTGTTATCACAGCTTCCTTCAAAATAAAAATAAATCCTAGAATGCATGTTTATACTAAACATGAAAGAAAG
The DNA here is from genome assembly GCA_027886175.1 of Phylloscopus collybita. Lineage (NCBI taxonomy): Eukaryota > Metazoa > Chordata > Aves > Passeriformes > Phylloscopidae > Phylloscopus > Phylloscopus collybita. Next base: position 12,703,807 of record JAJNNQ010000075.1, on the reverse strand, counting down.
GAAGCTATCAATTTAGAATGTGAACAGATAAACAAAATTTGGTGGTTTTAATACAACATATTAATACAACATATTAATACAACATATTGAGATAATATTGCATCTCTGTTCATTTTAAGATGGACCTACATATTTGTTGGAATTGAATAAAAAATTTTGAGTCGTAGCCCCGGTACAAAATGAAATTTGTTAACAATTGTAAGTAACACTAAGCATTATATTACTCATCATCTTACCTGTCAGGTCCTGGATATTTATGCTTAATGACAGTCATGATTCAGCACAGTATTTGGATAAGAGTTTTGTGTAGAGATGGAAAACAATTGCTGAAAGCAATTGAGATATTACTGCAGTATGACACTTTATTAATGATGAAGGCAGGTTTTTTATTCTTGCATTCAGCAGGGTTGCCAAGGACCACTGAAAGAAGTCCAAACAGTTGGTGCTTCTCTGAGAAGTGCAGAATATCAGGGAGAAAATCCCCTGCAGGTCTGTGGTTCTCAGGCTGATAGCAACCATTCCTGGAAGGACTCTGAGGTCAGAGTTACCCATACAATGTCCCAGCAAAACTCTTTGTCACTTATTGACATGGTGGGAGAAATACCAAACTGTGCTCAAGATTAGGCACTTGACTGATTTCAGTTCTCCCATGGATTTCTTGGGTTATTTCCAGCACATAACAACCCTTTTTACTGTTGGCACTCCAGCTTGTTCAGTGCTGTGCTGTGTTCTGGGTGCTGCAGATCCGCTCTTCCCCAGATGTGCTGAGAGATGGGTGGTGAAAAAACTTTGTTTCTCAGGAGGTTTGAAACTTGCTGCACACACTGCAAGTGCTACCAAGGTTAAAGTCAGCTTTTCCCTCTGGGTAAAATAGGTGTCAGCCTTGCTTGCCTCAGCCTGTAAGTTTTTTGGTTCCCCTACCCCCATGGCATGCCAGGTGCATCCAGGAGAGGAGTTCTCACACAGTAGGGCTTTCTGGTACCCACAGCTGTTTGTGTACTTGATGCAGCCTCTCTTCTTGACTCCAGTGATGCAGGCCTGTAGTTAAGCATCCTATTCCCCAGCTGCTGATCTGTCTCTCCAGGTTCCTGAATGGCAGTGTTAGCAGGAGTATCTGTAGCAGTGGGATTTGGGCTCTCTGACCAGTATTTGCCCTGTTTAGCCCATTTATCATTTCAAAGGAACATTCTCTTCTTCCAGCCATGTTACTGAGATAACAGGCCTGCATTCCCTGACACAAATTTTCACTGGCCTCCCTTGAGACCTCACTGCCTCTTCCTGAGTTTGCTATCCATAAAATAATTTCTTTATTGAGAGGTAATTTTGCATAAGTCTACAAGAGCTGGTGAGCTTATTACCATGTTAATCCAGTCATAGGGTGCCTGTAATAACAGTTCTGCTATGGTTTCTGGTCTGTACTTTGAAATTTTGGTGGTCTTCAGTTTAGATTTGGGTAAATATCCTTGCAAAAATTAATCCTCGCAGTAAACATTGATTTAATACGCCTAAGAATATCTGTGCACTGGAGACACAGAAGATTAATGTGAATAAAAAATCCTGGTTGATGGATATTAGCAAAGATGGCTTGGTTTTGAGTGAAAAGTACATCAGTTCTTTTGGGGATCCCCACAGTTTTATCCCACAGACTTTGACCTGCATACATTTGTTCTGTGGTGTGTCCCAGCTCATCCATAACTGAGTGAGAAGCACAGTTATGTCTGACTTCCATTTAGAGAAGGAGGGCTGTGATTTGCTGAGTTCTGACACTTTCAGCCCAGAAAGTGAGCAGCCTGAGACAGGCAGACTTCCACTTTCCTTATATGACTAGGGGCAGGTGAAATAACAACTTGCCTGTATTCTCTGTTTTCCTCTTTATAAAACCCAGTTTTATGCTTTCCAGCAAGACAGAATCTCTCAAGGTTCAAGTGTACAGGAAGTTAGATATATTATTCATGTTTGAACACATTTTACTTTAAAGTGAAATGCAAGTGAAGTGGCTTGGCAGGCAGGGAGATTAGTCACTTCACAGCTTCTGTAGATTTTACAAGGGGTCTCTAGTTTTATGACAGATCAATACAAACACACAGATCTCATTTCCTCTGCAGTCTGGAGTACTCTGGAGGCTGTGGCTCTGAATTTCTGGCCTGAATTTGTGGGCTGAGAGAGAATCTCCGGGAGACATCATGTTGATTTCATCCCAGACCCTGAGCAATGCCTGTGTCTGTTCCCCAGAGTTTGCTTTGATCCCTGACAGTGTTAGTAAGATGTTATGAGTGCTGGGGATGTCCTTGTGCACCTTTGGTAGCAGGCTTAGGGGCCTTAGTACTTTCTGAATGTATAAAAAAAGACTTCATAAAAGAGGCAGCCATAATATTTTATTTAAAGCCACAGAGACACTGGTGAACTGTCATTTCTTTGGAAGATTTAGGATTTCCTCTGCAGTGCACCAAGAGACGGTTTGTTTGAAGTCTTATCTGGCTCTGTGTTCTGGCATCTCCTCACTTTGACTGCATACATGGCTGTGGGCAAAAAAGGAGAGATTGTCACAGTGATGAGAAGTGCTATCAGGAGTTGCTTTGAAGACACCCTTTCTAAATGTATTTGAGATGGCAGAATTCCTGCTCTGCCGCAGCTACCAAAACAGAAATATCTTCATCCTATTTCCAGTACAACCCCATGTTTTAAAGGGTAGTGTAGCTCCTGTGAATATCAAGTTACAGAACTAAGTGATTGAGGAGCTGAAGCATAACTAGAAAGAGGAACAGGCAGCAGTGAAACGCTGACACTTCAGCTGAGACTTGGCAAGCCCAGCTGGAACTGCCTGACCCAGCAACACACACTGCATCCACAGAGTACCTTCAGGATCGCCTCTGTGTACAAAGTTCATATCCTCACTGACCTATTTTAATTTTTTGCTGACAGTGCAAAGGCAAAAGTTTAGTATAAAGGACATTTTAAGTAGTTTTTTCTGGGTGTGTATATATACACAAATGCCACCTTATCCTCGTATATTTTGTAATGAATCAGGTGTGTAACTGACTTGTAAGTTCTAAATTCCAGTGGGACTTCTGCTTCTAAGTCACCGAGACACTTTGGAAAATGTGATCTTTTAATAAGGTGTCCATCTACCATCCTGTAGACAGGTCATATGCTTATGTTAGAAACACCAAACTTTGTGACCTCTGGGAGGATACAAAACTGTTCTATTTCAAACAGAAAGGGGCAATTCTACCTGCTAGTGGAGCTCCTAGGATGTCCCTTGAGAAGAGGTGTGAAAAACCTATGCACTTTGGCCACCATGAATTGTCCTTACCTTTGGCAAGATACTTCTTTTGTCTGTCTATGTTTCTCACAAAGGACATCATTATTAGTTTTCCTTGGAAATAAGTAAATCCTTGTATACAAGTTCTGTATATACATGAAACTTGCGAAAGAATTTTAAAATGGCAGGAACCACCTGCAGGGCTTTGCCTTTCGGCATACAGCTGCTAATTTTCAAGGGATCTAATACAGTTTTGTTCTATTTACCCAAATTTGATAAAATTGTAGTAGTTCAATGAATGCTGCCTGGCTGTGCTCAGTCTGGGATAGTCATTGCAAGCAAGGGTGTATGCAAGGTGTAAGGCAAGGGTGTGTGCAAGCTGATACTGCTGTATCCAGCAGTAACCCATGAGCATGCCAGAACTCCTCAGCAGCAGTCGTGCATGCTGAGGCAAGGATGTGCATTGTGCCATGACTAATTACATCATCAGTGTGTATTGTTCAATAATTAGTAAATTCTGATAGGGATTTCTATTTTAATTGATCTCTTCACTGGTGTTTTGTTCTTCCATTAAAAAAAAAAAAAAAGTTTCATCCAAAGCCTTGTGGACAGCAGGTTGAGGGAATTGATTCTGCTCCTTTACTTCACTCTGGTGCGACCCCACCTGGAGTGCTGTGTCGGGCTGGGGGGTCCTCAGCACAGGAAGGACCTGTTGGAGCAGGTCCAGAGAAGAACTCTGAAGATGACTGGAGAGATAGTGCACCCCTTGTGAAAACAGAAACACAGACTGAGAGTGTCAGGGCTATGCAGCCTGGGGAAGAGACCTTGTTGTGGCCTTTCAATACTTAAAGGGGCTTAGAAGGATGATGGGAAACGGCTTTTTAGTAGGGCCTGTTGCAATAGGACAGGGGTAATGGTTTAAGTCAAAAGAGATAAATTCAGACTAGATATAAGGAGGAAATTTTTTGCAATTAGGGTGGTGAAATACTGGAACAGGTTGCCCAGAGAGGTGGCAGATGCCTTGTCCCTGGACACATTCAAGGTCAGCATGGATGGGCTCTGAGCAACTTGATATAGTGGAAGATGTCCCTGCTCGTGTTGGGCTAGGTGACCTTCAAAGGTCCTTTTCAACCAACACTGTTTGTGTGTCTATGATTCTATTATATGTACATTTCAAAGGCCTGGTAAATCAAGGTGTCCTCCTATCACCCCTTGTTGTTTGCCTCTCTTCTCCCCTTCTCTTCTCAAACTGGTCAGGGTTTATCAGTTAGCTAATTTTCCTGAGCAGCTCTTGAGGAAAACTTCTAATGGGAGGAATGTGGTTGGTGTCAAGTTAGGTCTTTTCCAGTCATCCTGCAGACTAGCTGACATAAAGTGATTAACATTACTTAAAGGGAAGACATCAAGGGTGTTGAGTGAGAAGCTTGCTTCTCAATGCCAAGGGATAAAGAATTTACCACTTCACTTGAGCATTGGTTCCAGTGTGTAATTGTATTCACTGGTACATTTTATTCCCTTTTATGCCATTTTATTTGGCTTCTGATAAATATTTCTTAGCACAGACACATTTTTTTAATCCTGTCTGAACTTTTGATTGGCACACTGCAATATATACTCAATAACTTTATCTGAGGCTTCTATATTTGTAGTTTACACTAGGTACAGTGTCAATTTATTGAGGTACTTCTCCTCCATAGAGTTTGATTTTTAGAAAATTTGTAAAGGTCAGGGAGCCTTGACAAAGAGAACAGCGTACACCACCAAAGAGAAAATCTGAATTCCTTCTGTGTTTGTTATTCCAAATAAATAAGCCTGGACATAATTCATTATGGACAAAATTGGTATAGACTGCAGAAGAAATTCCCACATTCACATGGTAATTCAGGTTTATTAAGAGTTATGTGGTCATGTTTTCTTTGAATGGTTTTGTATCCTCTTAGCAAATCTGGATCCGTTTTAGCAAGTGAGTGGAAATAATTCAGATCATGAAATATCTATTAATTTTATAAATATAGACAAAAAGGTATACAGAGAGATCCTTTCTCTGATGAGGAGAAAGACTGTAGTGGGAACCTGTGTCTTTTGACATGACAGAGGAATTGAGATATTGATAAGCCCTCCAACAGTAGGAAAGGCTGCAATCAGAATTTAAGACATAAATGCTCATTTCTGGGGCTCTTGACTACTTGTTTGTGAAATGTCAGACTAGTCCTAATATACTCCTATGCAATATGTGACAAAGAATTTTGTAGAAGGGGTTTTCCCTCTTGTATCAGGTGAATTCCATTCATTTAGATTTACACTGCTGACTGAAAGCTGGATTGAGCTGACAACTTTTGTATTATATTATACACTCTTTTTCTAGTTTTGTTCTTGCAGGTTATTGTGTGACATAAGACCAGATGAACATTAACAGAACCTTGATGAACATTAACAGAACCTTGAATGTATTTTAATTGTAAAGCTCCATCAGACATACTGATAATTGCATGTTCTATAATTAAAACTGCGTATGCTTTTCTTTCTAAGCATAATGACAGCTGTTAGAGCACATCTGGAAAATAAGCTTTAAGCAAAAGTATTTTAGCTCAGAGAATTTCACAATCTGTGGGATATTTACCAGCATTTCTTTCCAGAATACTAACCTGATTTATCAGTATTTTTAATATAAAAGTCTTGCCTTTTTTTTTTATGATGTTTGCAAATCTGGTTTTGAATTCCCATCCCATATTGGCAATTCCAGTGTACTTCAAGGCTAAATGCTGCAGAACAAAGCACTGCATTGCTATTGTTTTTAGATAGAAGCCTATGTAAGTCCTGTCTGATGCCCTAATAATATTACCTTCGTCAATTCCAGCCAAATATTTTCCCCTTCTATGATTTTAAAGAGAAATTATTGTTTCATACTGGAATTTCATTGAGAGGAAAATTTCTCCTACTCCTGCTCTGTGCTTCTTGAGGCTCATTTTAACACCCTTCCATGCTATTACCATGTACCTTGTACCACCTACAGTTATTATAGCATTACTCAGGACTCTTTGCAGTCAGTGAGAGTGTTTACAGGGTAGGACCCTGGCCACCTGGAAATGAACAGCAATGTTTCTGTTTGTCATAGGAGCCCAAGCACTGTCGTTTCTGTGCTTTCCTCAGAAGTGTGGTATAGACATCACAAAACCAGATTTTCTGTTTTGATTCATTAAAATGGAACAAGAAAGCATCAAAACTTCGAACAACTTTAAAACCCTCTGCTAATTTATTGCTAATGTTGCTTATTTTGTTTATTTGGAAAAAATGACTAAAGATAAACATGCAGAACCTCAGAAACTCAAGGTATTACTCTAACCAGGATCTTGCATTCTGACCCAAGCACCTCAATCAACTTCCTTTCAGGATGATGGAGATTTTGCAAACAGAGAGCATTTGTCAACAGATGCCTAGGCGAGAAATCAGTTTCCTTTATTTGGAGTAGGAGGCAACTTTTTAATGATAGATTACATTGTGTTGGAGCAGCTTCACACCTGAATTTTAAATCATAAATGCTATCCTTCTTGTGCAGTTGGAGGAAAAATGCAGTTACCCAACTAAGGGAGAAGTTGCAGCTGCAAAAACTAATGAGATTAAAAAAAAAACAAACCAACAAAACCAACAAAAACCTACAGCAGCAATACTATAAAATAGTATGGAACATATTAATGGTAATGTGGGAAAATTAATTCCAAATTATTGACAGTTTCATTGACCTGTGGGAAGTATTTTAATGGACTTAATATGCTGCACTGTTCTTCAGTTTTTCAAACTTTTCCACTGAAGAGAAAACAAGTTTTTCCAATTATGGTGTTTAAAGCTGTAACAAATGGTTGCTGTGGGTTCCCTGGTTGTGAGATGCCAGCAGTGGATGTGTGACTTTTTTGCCCAACACCTGCAAAGCCCATCCTGTCAGCAGGGCATGGGTGCCACTGCTCCGCTCTCATCCCAGTCTTACTGTTACAGAGGCTCTTTGCAAATGATATTCACAAGGTGATTTGACCCCCAGGCTCCGACTGCATGAGGAGAAGGTCATTAAGGATCGGCGACACCACCTGAAAACGTACCCGAACTGCTTCGTTGCCAAAGAGCTGATTGACTGGCTGATCGACCACAAAGAGGCCTCCGACAGGGAGACAGCCATTAAACTGGTGCAGAAATTACTGGATCACAGCATTATCCACCATGGTAAGTGCAGTATCACCTGCTAAAAAGTTCTAAGCTAAATTTATTGACTGCTGTGAGACAAAGGGAAATCCCACTCCTGCTCCTCAGCCAAGCAGAGGACAGGTAGGATCCTTTCCCTTTGCCAGAAATGGAGCATCTCTCTTGAACTGTGCTGCTATGCAAGGTCACCTGTGTCCTGAAGGAGATGAGAGCTTGAAGAGGTGTGGAGTGATGGTCTCCATGGCGGGGGGGGGACTTACTGGAGACTGTGATGCTGCTTCCCTGTTCCAGAGCAGCCCCAGCTGGATCGTGTCCCCCCTCTCCCTGCTGCCGTCATTTCCCTGCTCCTAAGAGCCAGTTCTCCAGCTGAAAAACCCATCTGAAAAATCAGCCAGCAAAAAAAAAAAAAAAAAAAAAAAAAAAAAGATCATTTTTCTCGCGTGGATTAGTTCCCTGGCCCTGGCCCTCACAGCAGCTGCACAAACATTAGTGCTGGTACAGCTGCAAGAAAGTTAGTGGTCTGGCTGTGCCCTGATTAATTTTCTCCTAAACTTGTTGTCTATTTGAGATCTGTTTCTTTCAGCTTCTTGAATAACAATTCATGCTGATGAAAAGACTTCCAATTCACTGGTAGCATTTAGTTGCCGTTTGGGGCACAAAGAGGCTGGGAAGCACATGAGCAAAGAAGATCCAAGACCTCAATTTCAAGCCTATAGTATTACCCATTTCAAAACAGCAAATGTACCATTTGTTTCCTTTTTAAGAGAAAACTGAGTGACTATGAACAGACAAACGTTGACTTTATGCAGAGGTCATTGTATGTGCAGCAATGCTGCTGCTGCTGTCTGCAGTACATTAACAACACCTTAATTAAAGTCAGAAACGTACATATTGAATGAATGCCACTTCTACAGCTTCTGCCTGGCTCTTAAATGAAAATTCTGGGTTGTTATGGAAACTAGAACTTACAGTAGATAGTTAAAGAATAAAGTAATTATAGGGTATTCAAATCTGTCTACTTAATCCTCTATTGAGAAAATGTCAGTGAAGAGTTGCGTGGATGCCTGAGTGACTTAATTTAATTGAGCAATAGATGTTTTATTGCTGAATGCTTGTTGAAAGCTCTAACAACCTTCAAGCATTTTCTACCCTAACATCCAATTGCAAACTGTAGTAGAAATTTTATATATATGTGTGTATGTATTAGAAATGGAACAGGTGTTTCTTGAAAATATTGATGTATTGCACTCTAATAAAATACTTCATGAAGTGAGTTTGGGCAAGTAAATTCAGAGAGGTTCTGTCAGGTTCTGCAGGATGCTTAGAACATTCTTTCAAGTCCCATGTCAAGTAAAAGGGACAACAGTTCCTGCTTCAGTGCAGAAGGTCCCCCATGTATGTGGGTTGACAGCTGTGTTTAGGAGCAGCTCACTTGGGATAGCTTTCCCATCCATTTATGCCCTTGAAGGGACTCTGTTCTGTATTTGCAAGACCTCATGATCAGCTGCTGTTTTACAAAACTAATTTGCATTTCTCAGTGTGCTCATGTTGTACCTACCATTTGTTAGCTGGCACAGCAGAACAATTGAGACAGTTTTAAAACTTAAGTAGGCAGAAGGCTTTGGTTTTAACTCTTCCTTTAGGAAGTCTCAGGTTTCCTACAGCACTGCAAACTGATATAAATAACTTTAAGAAATTTGACAAACCTTAAATTATTGGGCATTCTGCTTTTTAAACAAACAAGCCAACAGACTGTTTTCATCAAAAGATTTTCTGGTATGTAGTGGATGGATGCGTTTTTGCTCTTTATGTTTGCAGTAATACTCACAAAACTGACAGAAACTTCTCCCTCTCACCAAGAAATTTGGTTACCTCTCTGAAAGTTTTCTCCAGCCTTTTGTTAGAACGGAGTAAAGTTGTGTGCTGAGAAATGCAGGGTGTTAGACTTTATTCTGTGCTTGCTTTGAAGCTTAGCAGTGGTATCTGCTAAATGGGTCCTCAGTTACTTAACATGTATGTGAAGATTTTTTTTTGTTTAATTATTGTATGTTTCAGTCTGTGATGAGCATAAAGAATTCAAGGATGTCAAACTGTTCTACCGCTTCAGAAAAGATGATGGGACGTTTCCACTGGACAATGAGGTGAAGGTGTTCATGAGAGGACAAAGACTGTATGAGAAGTATGTTGCATTCAGTATTCATAATGTGTTGATAATAGTGCCACATGAGGCAAGTGATACTTGTTAATCTATTTTTGAATTGTCAGAGGCTTTCAGTTTATGCAGGAATGGGTCTGGGCAATTCCATTATTTCAGTTGGGAGTCCTTCCCTCTCCTATTTTTCTTTTGCTTTTCTACCATAATCACTTGAGGCATTTTGTTTAAAATCTGATGCCCCAGATTGTAAGTGCATTGTACACGAGAATTCAATGTGAATTGAAGCCCTTGAAATCTATTCTGTAAAAATAATTACAGAATTATTTGTCAAAATAATTGAAATAATTACATAATTATTTTATATGTAAAAGCATAATTATAATTCCTAAACCATTAATACATTCAACAAGCAGCTACATGTCTGTGGAGACTCCATATCTACAGCTTCATAGGGAGGTAAGATCTTAAATCATAAGCAAGATGAATCTTCAGTGTTCCAGTCTGCAAAGTGTCAACATCATAAAAGTTAAAGCAATTTCAAAAAAAAGCATCAGCCCAATCAAGAGCATCTAATTATGACTTTAAACAGGTTATTATGCTGAGATACCAAATACCCCACTGGATTACTTCCATCAAGTAACTAGGTATCTTAGCCATACTTCCTAATATAAAATTAAAGACATTTTTATTCAGGATGTAGAGATTTTGATAAGATACTTTCAAGCAGAGAGAAGAAAATGCACGTTACTACATGCTACAAATTAATGCAAAAGTTGTGTTATTTACCAAAAGGCTTGAAGTATTGCTCTAGACTGAATACCACCCACTCTTCTGCTTGCTTGGAGCAGAAGAGTTCAACAGCCAGGAGAGATGCTGTGTTTTCTTGATGAAAGAAATTTGTTTCCTTCTGAGAAGAAAGCACTCAGGAAACTCCCAAGTTTAAAAGCTGATAATAAATACTGTTTTCAAGGTTAGCCAGCTCTGAAGATCAGTTTGGTGAAAGAGCAGTGAACCCAAAATATAAACTAGCACTTGTAAATGCCACCCTTTTGTTACACCCATCATATAAAATCCCCCAAGACACAGTGAGTGTGACTATTTAAAGTGAAAATATAATAAATTGTATAAGACATAAGAAAATGCATCACTGGAGAAGATCCTCCATTCTATACTCTGGGACAGGTGAAATGAATCACCACCTTCAAACTCTTCTGTGCCTTACTAAGCACAGCAATTTAGACTCTTTAGACTCAGTAAACATGCAGTGTCTACAAGCCTGGCCCATACTCTGAAAAGCAGATTAGAGTGTCTACAGTGCTTTTTTAGTCTATATTTCTATTTCATTTATCCAAAGAAAAAAATGTTGGCAAGGCTGATGCCAGTCTTCTGCATGAAAGGAGCAAAGAAGAAAGAACTCTGTTCTACCACTGTGTGCTTCCATCACCATTTCTCTGAATGTAGAACTATTCCAAAACCAATGTCTGTGATCCAGTTTGTCTAACACTTCACTAGCAGAAAAATGTTCATAACTGTAGAGAGTGTTCCCATCTTGGCAAAAGAGTTAATGACAAAAGCAGCACCTGTATCTAAATATAACTGCATCCTTGTGAGGTGCTTGCTCCTAGGCAATGTATCTGAAGCATTCAGAAACTTTTAAAACCAGCCCTGAGTGCTAAATATAGTATAAATTAAAAATACCTGTCATTTCAAAACCAGTATGTGACAGTCAAAGCTAGTCAAAGTTCTCCATGGATCATCGGAAGTATTTTATATTCATGGGAGATAAGAGGGCATACCTGGGCTATCGGGGCTTCACTTTGTTTATTTTAGTAAGTCCCCTGTGCAGAGATTTCAGATTTTGTTAGTTCCTTTGCCCATGCACCATTATTGGTAACACCTTCACAATTTAATTGGATACACTTTCAACTCAAAATTGAATGCTGAAAATCAGGAAGAGTTCTGCAATGAAATGTGTGATTGTGTAATATATCTGTTGTATCCATTTGCTGATAGTCCTGAGAAAGAAAATATTAATTCAGTGCTATTAAAATAATTACTAAATGGCTGCAACCAGAGAAAAGTATTCATGCACAAACATGAAGTCATTTACCAGCATATTCAACTTGTTTATCAAAATGCCTCTGGGCCTGATTGCAAGAGAAATGCAGCTATGCCAAAGGAAATCTATCCAAATCCAACACATTTTGAAAATCTGTGTCTAATTTTGTAGAGTTTGCTGATCTTCACTAGGCTTTGCTAATTTAAGATAGACATCATAATTATTTCCTGCTTTTTCCCACTCTCTGCATTAGGGCTGGAGTACCATTAGGTTCAGAAGCCAGCGTAGTTTGTGCTTGCCAAAATTGCAGACATTGCCCAACACCAGTCCATGCAGATTTGTAGCCTCAATGGATAAAATGAAAAAAATGCTTTAGGAGGATCAGCAGGTTGGTGCATGGCAAGAGGAATGGATGTCTTAGGCGGGTTCCTTATATTCAGATGGGTTTTGGGTAAATGCCTTGTTCTCTGCCCTGGGACATGGGAACATTAGGACTGTCCCTCTGCTGAGGAGCTCCCTTTCCCATCTCTCTTCTGCATGACCACAAAGCTCCTCTTAACCTGAACTCTCCTCTCTTGTGCATTACCCCCTTCACCCACTGTGGGCAGATTCCCTTGCTGTACCTGTGGGATTAGAAGATTTGAAATCAGTCTCTGATTGTATTCTCCCTTCATTTGCACTGAAAATCATGAATCAGTTCAGATTCCCTGCACATTGTTGCAAACTTTGGTAATCCTTTCTGTGAACATACTTTGAGATTCAGGTTTATAACTAGAGATGAAAGCTACTGGATTCCCTACAGTCTTGTCTGAAATTGTTGAATAGTTTATAAGATCTAAGGTTGATATCAGCTTTCAAGCTCTACAGGACTGACCAGATAGATTAAATGAGATAAACATCAAACAAAACTCTCCCTGCAAGTCTTATATAAATCCAGCACAGACCTTTCGTAGCTTAAAAAAAACAATCAAGTTGTGCAGGCATCTTATTTTTATGGTGTTTGCAATTCTCAGTAGGGTTTGGTCAGGCACACCAAGATTGTTGTTTCTGGTGCAGTCATGTAAAGGAGCTGTAAGTCATTTGATGATGCTGACATCAACTGAGATTTTTGAACCGGATTTCACAGTGAAAGAAGTGCAGATTTATGGTTTTAATTTCAGGAAATCTTTCAGATAGTTTTGAGATGCATTCTTGGAATCACTTTCAGTTTAACTCATCAGTGATTGAGTTGGTTTTAACCTCTGGTGCAGTTATTTTGATAAAAACAAGGTTAAAGATTTCTTTTGAAAAGGAAATTTGAATTTCAGTGTTTGGCTAAATACATTCCTTTAATGCAGTACAGCACCAGTTTTAGCAAATAATACATTTCGACATTAATAGACTTATGTTTTTTGGAACAAGGAGAAAACGGAAGAGTGAGAGAAAGTTTCCAGTTTGAAAGGCCAGGTTTTTGATTGATGTAAATTGGTGCAGTTTTGTTGACAGTTGTGGAGTTACAGTGATTTACATCAGTGAGTGATATAAGTCCATGGATTGCTGTGTCTGGGCTTCTTAAACTGGCAATTTGTCGTGTCTGTTTGTTCACAAGTCTAAATCCTTTGCAGTGCGATTCTGGGCTTATGCAGAAGGTTGTGAAATGTCAAACAGAGTGTTTTTCCACTTGATATTTTTCCAGATTTCTTTTGTGTCTCTGTAAAAATCTAACCATTAGCACTGCCTTTTCAAGGACCTTTCTATCTGCAATTTCAATGAGGCAGTCAACTAATTATAGACTCATCAAAGAACAATTAACGTAATCCTAAGGATTTTTTATTTGGTGCCTGCAGAGCCTGGGTAACCAGTTCTGGGGAACCATGCAGCAGATGGTATGAAAAGACACAAGCTTTGGGTTTGCCTTTTTTTTCTGGTGAGGAAAAAGCCTGGTGAACGAGACACATTTAAAGATAGTCCCTTGGAGCATGTGTTCGGTGAGTGTGGGACAAAATGCTGTGGGACAGTGCTTGTAAATTAAAATATTAGAAAAGAGTAAAGTTTGCAAGAGTTCTGGAGTCAATATGCTGTCTTCAGCTAATTTTGACTTTCTCAGTTCTTACTCAGCTAAGAGGTGCTGGCAATGACACACCATCTAAATGAGCAGTTCACTGCTACCACTGACACAGCTGTGGCTGAGCAGCCTTTGCCTGGTTTGATGATCTGCTACCAGGTGGTCAGATTCAGGAGGTTCAGGCCTCAGGTCAGCGCTCATTAAAGTCAAGAGAAGAGTCTTTTAGGTGAACTAACAGAGCTTGGACCCTGTCAAACCTCTTCACTGTAATTTCAAGTGAAACTTCTCTCTGTGTTCCTATGGCACCGATTTTTCTGATGCTTCCCTAAGGAGGTGAAGTTACATTCCATAATCTCTGGACATGCTGTCAGTTTCAGAAGCAGATGGCTCATGTATGGATTTACTTGAATTTCAATTCCTTTATCAGAAGGGCAAAAATCAAGCACTTCCAGAATTTGCCTGCTGTAGTTCAGATATGCCCTTATTTCAAAATAGTTGGTGGAGGGAGGGGACCTGTTAGTCTTACATGGAAATTTAACCTCTCCATTCTAGAACTGTTACTCTGAAAGTCTTACCACTAGTCCTATTATAATAAAAGTCCTATAATAAATAATATATTTATGAAAAAAATAGGTTAATAAGGATGCTATGGTCCTCAGTCTCTCCCCCAAAAAGTGGAATTCTGTATTAAAAGAAACTATTCTCATTTCTTCTTTAAAACTGCCTTCTCTTTCAGACTTTCAAACTGGCTTTTGTGTTAACAAAATATTGAGACTTTTTTTTTTTTAAGACTGTCATTTGCGTAAGTATCTTAAATAGAGAAGAATTTTATTAGTATCCTTCAGCTACTCACATGCCCGTTGCTAGGAGATTCAGGGACATCTCATGATGTTCCTCTGACTGGTGTTACACGGAGCCAGCTGAGGCACAAAGAACTGTGAGCCTCAGATGTTAAAATGTGTTCAGGTTCATATGCAACTCACTGACTGCAGCTGCATCACCAGATGTTGGATGCACAATATTTATCCACCCCCAAACCACAGAACTACCTTTTTTCCTCCTCTTGAATTTTTCTGCAGCTGTTTTAGAGCTTATGGAGAGAATTTTCAAAGTCATCTAAATGACTTCAGGGCATAGTCCTGCTAACTGTAAATACTAATTAGGAAGCTTTGAACACATTAGTCACATTCTGGTGCTTTTAGGCTAATTTTTTTTTTCAAAGCTGATTATACAGTAACTTGTAGAGAATGTTGAACACTAAATAGGGGAAATGCAAACCCTAAAAATCTAATTTTCTTTTAGGGAAAAAAAAAGAAAGCATTAACTTCACACAGGGATACAAAGCTTAAATTTCTTGACTAAGCAGTTTTAATTCACTTCCTAAGTAGATTGATAGCTTGAGGAAAGATTTAATAAGTCAGTGAAAGCTTCACATACGTTTGCTTGATATAAATGAGATTTGCCTGAATAGATCTGGAACTGCTTTTCTGAAGACCAGCTTTTTTTCCCGACCGATTTTTCCCCCCACCACACCAGGCTGATGAGTTCTGAAAATACCCTTCTGCAAGCCAGGGAAGAGGAAGGAGTCAAGTACGAGCGGACCTTTGTAGCGTCGGAGTTCATTGACTGGCTGATCCAGGAGGGAGAGGCCGCCGCACGGAGCGAGGCGGAGCAGCTCGGCCGCAGGCTGCTGGAGCACGGCATTATACAGCACGGTGAGAAACCCACTGCCGAGCAGTGAAAGCTACACTTACTGCAGCGCTTTCTTCAGCTCAGATCACATGGAGGGGCCCTTCCTGATCACAGTATGTTTTGGTTCTGAATGATTTCAGATAGGAGTCTAAGTAACTTTCTTTTGGAAAAGGGTGGCTTTCTCAAGAGCACATTGTGTTTTCAGCAGCAAGCTGAAAATGCTTCCTCAAATGCAGAATATGGCTGGAATTTGAAACTGTACAATAACAGCTTAAGGATGTGGATGAAAATCAGTATTCCACTTACACTTACTTACAATTACACTTCTAGTAATTAACTTGTAGAACTTGCTATCTGCAATGTGTGTAATTGAGGTAAAAAGGTAAGGATCAAATAGGGATTAGAGACATAAATAAACTAAATTCTGTATACAGATTAAAAATTTCAGTATCTGTGTATCTCCCTACTTGTAAGCAGAACAGAAGATAGTCTGATGCCAGAAAAGCAGCTTTCCCTGTTGGGCATGTAGCAGAGTTGTTCTAGTATATTTGGGCAAGAAAGAGGATGTCGCTTTTGGTTGAAGTATTATTGTATTTGTGCTGGTGGTATAACTTCTTTGAGGCAGGAATCAAATATTTCTTCATGGTCCCGTACAATGTGTCTGGCAGATACACCTTCACCAAGGAGCTCCTTCTGTTAAGGGTGGAGGAGACATTTCTCTCTCTACTGCCCCGAGGGTGAAGAAATTAACACCCCTGGCAGGAAACCCCATTTTACATGTCATCCTTATCTGTTCTCACATTGCCCTTCTGTGACCAGGCGTTTCCCACCATAGAAGTGGCAGTGCCTCTGGGAGCAATGAAGGGGTGCCAGCAGATGACAACAGAATGGCAGAAGTTGTTACCTACATTACTTAGTGCACAATGGGAAAATAATTAGATCCTGGTGGTCCAAGTGTTGTTACATCAAACCTTATCCTGACGGAGAACAAAGTGATGATATGAGCAGGCTGTTAGCACACAAGGTGCTAGATTGACAAGGTTGCTTGTTACTTTGCAGGAAAACCTAGTTTTAATGAATAGAGAAAAATGGGCACTCAAGTGGCTTGCACAGTTCTGTCATGGCTCTAATCATGTTCATGTTAACTTGCAATTACTAGGAGCTACTTCTGAATGTTTACAGTGATCAGCTTTCAGTTCTATAATTACTCCTGTGCTTCCTATGATTTATAAGGTGCCAACTGCTCAGAGCTTGATGGACAGGAAAGGTATGCTGCCCCTCCTCTTTACAGCAGCAATGATTTCATTCCTATTTTTACCTGAACATTTTCTGGGTATTACATATGTGGTAAACTTTCCTTACTGTCCTGGAGTCCCAAACCAGAACAACTACAAAAAAAACCAGAAGTGAGATTTATGCTGATACAGATGTTTTTGCAGAGAGAATAAAGTCAGGACTTAACATTTGGTGCAAAGCTGGGTTTTCTTAGCTACTGAAATGTTTGCAGAGCTAAGAAAGTCAGGATGTGGCTTTTCTTGCAGATCAACCATTGTTTCTTTGACTGAGGTAAATGCTCAGCAGGGCATGTTTGCAGGGAAATAATTTTGCCCGTTTCAAGCCAGGTTTCAGGGGTCATTCCTGAGTGACACTGGCCCTGCTCCTCTATGGATAGCTGTGGCCATTCTGCAGGTTTATCCCCTGCCCATTGTTTTCCTGTAGTCAAGACCATGTGCAAAGCGCCCTCTTAGAAAGAGACTTGGAATTCATGAAGTAAAGACAGGTTTCTGGGAATTAGTTGATTGCTGAGGAAGTGGTCTTCTCACTTGTCCAGACCAAGTCATTGCTGCAAGGTACTGTCATCTTCCTCACCCAGGTTTTTAATAAAACAAACATAACTGAGTGGGCATTTCACAAGGACTTGATAGGGATGCTGGAAGTAAAGTAAAATTGAATGGTGTCCTTGAAATCTATCTTTTATGAGTGAATATGCTTTGTGCACACTTTCTCCTTTGTGAAAGGAGTTTTCATTCATTTCACTGCAACAATTTGTCTAGCTAGTGTTAGGAATATTGATGAAAGCACTGGCAGAATTAACACAGAGCTGATTTTGGGGATCATCTTAACAACTGGATATGATCTGTGTACACTGAAGGTTCTTGTAATGCTGGCTTCCTCTAAGGAGGGAGCTCAAAATGAGATCTTCCAGTACAGAATTAGGGATATAAACTATAAAACAGCAGGAGAGGTATTCTCTCCCCAACACCCTCCCACCCATCTTAGAGTTCTAGATACAATTGAAAAACAAAAGAAAGCTGTTTTTCTGTGTCTTAGTACCATAAATTTCACCATACTGTGCTTCCTTTGTTTTGTCTCTCATCAGCAGTACCAAAATGTTACTTGACACTAATTGGCATCCTTGTTGGCAGAACCAGCAGAAAGACTCTTGACTGAACAGGAGTGGAGAATAAAACATTTCCTGTCCTAAAGACAATCTTTTTCTAGCAGTATTGTTTGATATCCACAATATGGAATAAAATAAAACTTGTTGTATTATTCTTATGAAGTATTTATTACCCCACCTAATGCGATGGAAAGTAATAGAAATAATTGCATCAAGTTGCCAATTTCAGTAGTAATTTTCCAGCCACAACTGAATTACACAATGTCTTTTTACTAATACTGACTTTCATTTTAATTACTCAGAGAAGCTCTATTCTGCAGCTGAAGCACTGTATTCAAAATGACTTCCTGACACATTTTTCTTTATTTTAATTGGTCAGAAACAAACCAGGTTTCACACAGGAAATAAACATCGATGCTAATTTTAAAAAGAAAACAGTGGTTTAAGAGGAATTGTATAAATGCTGCAAAAGCATCAAATCCTCAGTTTTAAAATAATCTTCCTGATCTCTTTGGACATATGTAACTATACACATTTCCCCTGCCATGCATAAAAATTATGAAATGTACTTAAGTGCTGAATTGCTTCCTGCCAAAATCTCACTGGCCCACGCAAATCACTGAGATTAGCTCCATTGGTTGGAGTGTGCTGCTAATAATGCAAAGTTGTGGGTTTGATCCTCATATGGGCCATTCACTAACGAGTTGGACTCAATGATTCTTGTGGGTCCCTTCCAACTCAGAATATTCTGTGATTCTGTGAAATCATAACCCACAAACCACCTTTTTCACAAATAGGACCCAGATTTTCTTTCTTGTGTATTGGTACCCCCGTGTAGTATGGAGTAAAGCCTCCATAAGTAGCAGGGAATTATGCATTTTGCATTTCTTGAAAGCTGGTGTTGGGATTGCAGTTGCCCGTAGTTACTCAGCATTTGTGAACACTGATGGCCTTCATCCAGAATATAGGAATAAAGATTGTGGGAGGAATTGCAAGTTTGGTAATGCACATACAATAAAGGCAGGGACAAAAGGTGCACAGAACACATTTCTCAGCTGCAGAAAAGGCCATTTCTAGTATGGTGAGGTATGTAGAGCTTGGTAATATTAATAGATAAAACTTTCCTCCAGGAGGCTGGATCTTCCTTCGTTCTTCTTCATATGGGCACTGTAGTCAAAAATCACGTGGAGCAGGAGAAGCAGGAGAAGGAGGAGAAGTTCTCTGCCAGCTGCCAGCCCCCAGGTGGATCAGACCAAAGAGAGGATGGTCTGGGGGCAGGCAGAGCACAGTGTGAGCATCCACACAGTCACAGCTTTTTCTCAGTCTGGAAAACAGAGATACTGAGATGTCCAAGGAAAAAAGAGGGTATTCACAGAGCTCTTTATGGAGTCATTTTGGCTCATACTTGTTTATAGCCTTTGCTGAAGAACTTAGCCTGCACCACAACAGCAGAGCACTGACAGGCTGTCTTCCTGTCCTCCACCAAGGACTCATTGGGTATGAAAGCTTGAAGGATGGAGAAACATCTGCCTGCCTTGCAGAAATTTTTAAAGTCTGGAATCTCCAGTGATAAATAGTTTAAATTTAAAATCTGGTTAATAGTGTTAAGAGAAACCAGTGCTGTCTCAGGATAGCACCTACAAATTCCAAGATGAATATTTGCATTTCTTTCATGGCAGCAATGAAACCATAGCTCACTTATTAATGCTTTTCAATATATTGTGGAATGTAAACACACAGGGATTGCCTTGTACCACAGATGATACCGTGTGTGCTGCCAGTTGAGCCTGCAAGGAATGGGGGCCTGAGCAGCAGAAGTCATCTTCTCATGCCAGATCACGTTCTGTCTATTTTGTTGTTGTGGTTTCCCAAGCTGCTGCTGACCTTCAAGTCCATGTGCTTGGTGTAATTTCTTCCCTGACATGCCCCCAGTACCTTCCCTGAGCAGTGACCACAGCATGGTTCAGCATGAAGCATTTTGCATGGCTGTCTGCTCTATTCCAGGGGGTTGGGATGTGGATTCCTGGAATTAGATCAGCAGCAGAAGAGGTGTGGTGAGGCTTTGCCTTCCTGAATGATTGAGAGGTGTAAGAGTCTCTTTTAGAGATGACTAGAGATGACGCTGTCTTCTTTGGAACACACGGTCTACCTAGACTTCAGTGAAGCCTTTGATACTGTTTCCCATGACATTCTGCATGAACTGTTATTCCCATGGTGTGGATGGGTGCACTCTTCACAGGGCAAATTGGCTGGATGGCCAGGCCTGGAGTATTCCCCCAGGCTCAGTACTGGGGCCAGGACTCATTACTATCTTTATTAAGTAGATCTTGATCAAGGGATCAAGGGCAGCAAAGGTGATTTGTGGACGACACCAAGTTGATTGGGAGTATTGATCTTCTGGAAGGTAGGAGGCCTATACAGAGGGATCTGAACAATCTGGATGGGCCAAGGCCGATGGTGTGAGGTTCAACAAGGCCAAGTGCTGGGTCCTGCACTCAGGTCACAACCACCCCATGCAAGGAACCCCTTCCATTGCTCCAGGCTTGGAGATGTGTGGCTGGAAAGATGTCCACTGGAAAAGGAGCTGGGGAGCTGGTTGACAGTAGTTGAACAGGACTCAGCAATGAGCCCAGGTGGCCAAGAAGGCTGATGGCATCCTGGCCTGGATCAGAAACAGTGTGGCCAGCAGGACCAGGGCCCCCTGTACTCAGCACTGCTGAGGCCAAACCTTGAGTGCTGTGTCCAGTTCTGGGCCCCTCACAACAAGAAGGACATTGAGAGGCTGGAGTGTGTCAGACAAGGGCAACAGAGCTGGGAAAAGGTCTGGAGCACAGCTCAGGTGAGGAGCAGCTGAGGGAGCTGGGGCTATTTAGCCTGGAAGAAAGGAGGCTCAGGAGAGACCTTATCCCTCTCTAAAACTCCCTGAAAGGAGGCTGTAGCCAGGAGGAGGTCAGGCTCTTCTAACAGGTGAAAAGTGACAGGAAAAGACAAAAAGGCCTCAGGTTGAACAGGGCAAGTTTAGATTGGGTATTAGGAAAAATTTCTTCACTGAAAGGGTTGTCTAGAATTGGAACAGGCTGCCCAGGGAAGTGGTGGAGTCACCATCCCTAGAAGAATTTAAAAGATGTGTAGATGTGATGCTTGGTTAGTGGTGGGTTAGTGGTGAACTTGGCAGTCTCAGGTTAATGGTTAAGCTTCATGATCTTAGAGATCTTTTCCAACTTAAATCATATGATTTTGTCAGTGCTAGGATTTTTTTGATGGTAATAAATACTTGGTAAGATCAAGTATTTTGATCTTGATCAAGAAACTTTGGCCCCCACCCTCCTTTAAAATACCTTTCAACTTTAAAAAGTTTTATTGAGATAACTTCACTTGATCAGACCTGGTGTGTTCAAGGTAGACACGTGTTCTGCTGGCTTAGCACAGAAGCAGGTGCTTATCTCCTTTCAAGAGTTAATCTTTTATCTGTGAACTCCACTGTGCAAATTACTTTCCAAGACGAAAACAAACACTTTGTAGTGACTTAGTGAGAACAGTAAATGCTGACATGTGCTATATCCCTGTGTCTGCAGGAAAGTCTTAAATCTATATTTAGTTTTCCCTATTCTTTGCAAGGACTCTGTATCTTTATAGAGCAGAATTTCCTTTGTGAAGATTATCAGTGCATTTAGTTTTAAGCATCAAGAGACATGATGCAATTATAAGTTTGTTATAATTGTGGAAGTGGATTAGATATCTAATGAAGTATTGTATCTCTTGCTTTTGTGGAAAAGCTTTCCTTCTCTTCTAAAATTGCTGTGAATAATGAAGTATGTGCTGTTATATTTACCTTAAATGTACAACTGCTTATGATTAGCTGATTATGATTCACTTACAAAGTGAAAACTTGCCATGTACGTGAAATGTACTTTTCCTTAATTCAAGATTTCTCTTTGGAACCCCTTTCTTGGAAATATCAACTGCAGATAGCAGTTTACAAGTACCATTGAAGCATACCATAAATCCTTGACCTAGCTGATCATTGGCTTTCTTCTCTAAAATCAATACATATATTTTTTCTAGTTGAAAACCAGGAAAAACAATTTTTCTAGGTGATCTAAAACCTGAATCCCATCAGACCTTGGATATATCCAAGCTTTCATTATGCTAAAAATATAAAACATCACATCTTTACAGATGATGACTTGATTTGTCTCAGTAAAATACAAGCTTTCAGTTAGTCTCTGATATCCTGCAGCACAACTTTGTTTTTATTAGAAGTTCTCTAGTCCCTGTGCTGATGCCAGGCAGAAGCACCCAGTTGTTTGTGTGGCAGCTCTTCCCTGGCAGTTCCCATGCATAGGGACAGTAATCTCACCCACAGTAATTCAGCTGCTTATGCTAAATCTGGAGACCACTTAGCATATTTTTCATGATTTTGCCCTTGTAAGAAGTCAAAGAATAAGAACTTTGCATGTAATTGTGTAAACCCACAGCTCCTTAGTCTGTCATCTTATCATTGTTCTCTTCTTGCAGTGGTCTTTATCTACAGCAGGAATGGATTTGGTTTTCGAAAGAGCCACATGCTCTATGCTTTATGTAAATAACATATGAAAAATTCTTTTCATATTAACTATTGAATTTTATTTTTCTGACAGAGAATGGATTTCAGTCTTTAACAGCTGCACCAAAAAAAAAAAAGATACCCAGATGGGCCTTTTCATCTTCTGCTTCCCTTGCCACAGACTACTTTCCATACTTTATTTGGAAGCAAAGAAAAGCAGTTGGCTATATTCTGTAAACTTACTAAATTAAAGATGATAAATCCTCATACACAAACCGAAAAGACTGCTGAAATGTGTGTGATTCAACACTGGCTTTTCACACTAGAGAAAGAAATGTGTATTTGAAAATACACTGCAAATAGATGGCAAACTGTCTGGAAAGACAAAATGTATATAGAAACATGTATCTGCGTACCTATTTTAAGGCAGCAGAAATAACACGTTAATGCACTGATCAGAACATACCACCTTAATAAGAACAGGATACTCTGTATTTCAGTTCCCAAGGAACTTTTGACAGTTTTCCCCTGTAATTCTGATGCTTTAAAGACAGTATAAAAGCTGTCTAGAGTTTTTTTGGACTACATGAATATACTACAGTTCACTGAAACAGCTCAGAAAGCCCTCCCTAGTTATAGCTCAGAGAACCGTAGTTAAAGAACAGCTTTTTTTTTCTGGACCTACTTACAGTTCCAGGACCTATTTATTTCTGGACATGCTTACTGACTTCACCCTTAGGATGAGCTGGAACAGCTCTCTGGATTTTGCATTGCAGGGCCAGAATCTGCCTTGCAGTTTTATACAAGGGGATCAGTGGAAGCAAGAGCAGTTCAAGCTTAGATCCGTTGTCTGTTCAAAGTGAATTCCTTTTAATCCAAATAAGAAAAAACCCCAATTTACTACAGCTGCACTGCCAAGAGTTTAACGTGATGGTTGAATACATGCACAGGTGGGCTTATCTGTGGTCTGCATAGCATATAAACATTCAGAAAACATGGAAATGCAAGTGTTGTGTTTATGCAGTGCAGGGAATCCAAGACCCAAGATCCAGGGCCCTGTGCTCACTGAACATCTGTAGTCTCTCTCCCTGGATTTGTGGGAGATCCAAGCAGGTGGAATTCATCAATGTGTGAAAGGAAACTAATCTGAATAGGTGCCATGATTAAAATGCATTTGCAGTGCCAGATTAGCAGAAAAACAGGAAGGCTTTGAGAAGAGTGGGAAAAGCATTGTCCAGTGCTGAATAAAGTGCCAGTTACTCTCCTGCAGCCACACGTGTGTGTGTTGGTGCAGGGCAGGGTGGAAGTGTCTGGGTGGTGTGGCAGAGGTGGGCAGTGTGGGGTGAGGTCTGTGAAAGCTGCACAGCCGCTCTGTGCTCGTCCCAGCAGCTGTCGGTGTTTGCCAAGCCCACGGACTCAGCACTGCTCTGTGAAAGCCAAAGTGGACACACACTTCCACTGTTTCTCTGGCAAGGGACCAACACTGGGCTGGCCCAAGGCCTGAGGCACAGAGGAGGCTGGCTCAGCAAGCTGTGTGCTATCCATAGAGAGAAGCATTTTTTTAAGGAACTCGTATTTTATATGTGTTGATTTGTTTCCTTCCCTTTTAAACACTAGTTCTGCTTTGGAGAGGGGAGTGAGAAAGCAAAATGACATGGAGTGGGAGCCAGACCCTTCCCTGGACACGCTTTGGGTGCAGGTGGAAACATCTCCAGCTGTGCTTTCCTTCAGATAACCCCCCAGACCCTGCCAGCCCCTGCAGCCTGTCAGTGTCTCATCATCCTGCATTTGTTCTTGGCATGATGTTGCTCTTTTGGGGTAATATTCTGCCACTCCAGAGGTCAAAACTGATATGGTCATCTGTGACTTGTATGAAGGCACAGACTATTGCAACCAGTAATAGTGAAGGTCTAGAATGATCTCCTGCAACTTCAAACTGCATTTCACATCATTTTAATAGAGGAAACCACCTCATTAAAAAGATAAAGTGTACTTTTGAATAGACTGGGGCTGCTGCCTTGTGCAGTCAAAGACTTGGAAATGCATTGTGCACTGCTGGAAAGAGTTCAGTGCTGTTTTTAAGTGGAGAGAGATATGACATATCCACACTGAAAAATCCATACACTCTGCTCATGTTTTATAGTCTCTTCCTCTTAACCCTAGCACAAGCAAGCGCTCACACAAACAAACAAGCACACACTTCAGTGTGTCCTCTGCTCTCTAGAGAGAAGCTGCTCATCTGGCTCCTCATGGAACTTTGATCTCCTTCCCACTGCTCTCTCAACATGGAACAGCAGTTCCCTGGCTCCAGCCATGAGCCTGCTTGGTGACAGTGTTGTTTCTGGGGACGTGCAGAGCAGCTGGAGTGCCTCACTGGATGTGTCCTACAGGGAGCTGCATTTTCAGCTGGTAGAAAGCATTAATCACCGCAGTGGAGATGTACACAGATTATCAGCGCTAAAAATCAGGGGGAATTGAAGTGGTGGGAGGGATTTGGGGGAAAAGCCAGTTATGAAAATGGCCTGATTTTTCAGGCATGAGTCATACCATTTATTAAAATAGGCTTTTGTACTTTCTAAAGCTTCCCCGGTTCTATGAAATCAGTGTAAAGCTAATATCTCTATCTCTGCTGTGCATCAGCCTCCTTGAAAAAGTGGAAAAGGCTGTTTGAGCTCCATGCAGATCCCAGGATTTTATGTCAGAACCAGAAGCCGAAAGAAGATTTGCATGGGTGTTACTATTTATATTTTATGTATCTGAACAGAAACTGTGAAGCAGCCAGGAACAAGAAGCACCAAAGCTGCAACATTAAGTGCTCCCAAACAGAGAAAATCCAAAATAAATATTCTGATTTTTCTCTTTGTTAACAGTAACATAAATGGTAAATGACCAGCTAAAACCCTTGCCAATGAAATCTGCAAACTCTAGGGATAGATAAGACAGTAAACAAATAATTGAGCTCTATTAATTAAATGGTCATTACCCCAAAAGAGATTTTTTTTGTATAGCTAGTGGTATAACTACAAGGCAATGCATCTAGGAAATGAGAATTCAGGCTCCACTCATTGCTGTAGAGCAGTGCTGTGCAGGGAAAGGAGGATGTGCAGTGCACAAATTATTCCTATTTAATGCTATTTGTGCAGTACAGTGCAGTAGTAAGAGTGGGCTTGAGATGTACAAAAAAGAATAACAAAAGAAAAGGGGAGTGAGGTTATATTTGTGGGCATGAAGTTTGATAAGTGGATTTTTAGGAAAGATAAATTTTGAAGAGGACTCCAGGAGGGCTAAATTTGGTCAGAAATTAGTATTATTTATTCAGTTGATGAAAGATACATTTGGGGTTTGGTTTCATCTATTCACAGATTTCTTTGCAAATATTTTTGGCCAGATTGTGTGTAACTTTCTAATGAAGGTGTGACAAAATCCAGGGATTAGCAGCTAAAGTTAGGGAAATTCAGCTTTGAGCTGAATCTTTATTTTCTGGCAGGACAAGTGACTGAAGGCTTGAATAGCTTGTAAAGGGAAGAGTAAAGTGGTCAATAAATGCTTTAAAGTATAAGTAAATTTTTTGCAAGATTAAAAGATAATTGTTAAATTCTGTTTCTGGGAGAAATTTTGTGGCCTGTGTATGTGGGAGATTAGACCGGTGGGTTGTGACCCTACCTCCAAAGTTTGACATCACAATATCTTAGTGGTGGTGCCTATCTGTCAGGGCAATAAATGATCTAGTGGTTTTGGAGGTTTCACCATATTTTTACTTAACTCTCTTCAGTGCCTTTCTTTCTGTTGCATAAGGTGCACATTGCAGCATGAACATGTTGCCACCTGAACAGCTGTGAATTAAATCAGAGCAAGAAACATGAAGTCACCCCACCTTGCTCTTTGCATCACCCTCACAATGAACAAATGCAGGTCCTGACACTTGTCAGCCGTCTTGACTCTTAAAGGCAACCTGAAATGGGTGCCAGTTTGTTTTTCTATGCTGCACTATGAAGGGCAGTGGACTAATTCAGGAGTAATATTGCTAATCCCTTTCTAGAACAGCAACTTCCATGAGAGGTACCTGGAGCAAGAGCCCTGTCAGCTGCTGCCACAAGTTTATCTGCTACTGCCTCTGAGTCAACACCCAGAGGTAACAACCTCTAAATTACCTTTAAAGAAACTGCTCCTGGGCAAGTCTGTGCAACCCTCTCAGCGTTCTGCCATCAGTTTGGAAAAGCTTTTCACTCCCACTTTTCTCTGCTCTTGCAGCAAATTGTGGGCTGCTGAAGCAGTTGAGCTGAGCACCCGTGACTGCACCTGTACCTCTCACCCAGCAGCTACCAGTGTAACAAACCCAACCTCCTGTGTGTGCTCTGCACCCAGCATTCAGAGTTGTGATTTACCAAGGACAAGGGCATGTGTAGCTTCTCCTGGCTCTTGCTGAAAGTCAGCCACTGCACCCGAGGAGTGCTTTCAGAGGCAGCCAGCACCCACATCTGCCTCCCCCTCCTCAGCCTCTTCCTTCTGATCTGTGGTCTGGAAATTCCTTTTTCCACACCTTCCCAGGTGCAGTCATCCTTAGGCAGAGTCTCAGCCTGGACATTTAATCACAAATCATGAATAACTCAGATGATTAAATAAAAAAAAATGCCTCATGAGGCACAGTAATAATTTTGGTGAGAGACTATTTGATGATGTATGCACAAGGAGGCAGTCTGAACTATATTGCTCCTATTTATATTTTCAGCTTTTTTTTAAATACGTGAAAAATTACATGATGTTACAAACACAAGGTATGTGAACTATCCTTAGAAATGAGAAGGTTAAAATATGAAAGCCAAGGAGCATGCCAAATTCTATATGGATGCTACATGTCCTGGGCATTTGGGCTGCAAATCCTTTGTTGTGTAAATCATATAAAAATGTTCTCCAACACAGTCATTGGACTTAGCTTTTTCACTTGCACTCATTTATTGTACAAAATTTACCCTTGTATGGACTGAAGTAGTTGTAGCAGAGATTAATGACTTCAGTGGAAAACTTTAGCCTTGCAGTTTTAAGTATATAAATATTACAATATTTAGTTCAAAATAAGTATTCTTATTCTAAAATATGTTCTGTTTACATTATCTAGTTTCATGGTCAGTAATTCTTGAATTTCAGAGTGCTTGACAACGTCTGCAGCACGAGTGTGTGTTTATCTCTGATCATCATAATTTCTGAATACTGTCAGAGCACTTCAGTTAATGACACAAACAACAGAATAATTTTTGTTAAAAATGGTGGCATCGTAATATTTACTTGACTCAGAAACCCTACTGATACTTCTTACTTGGTGAATAGTTGGCCACAGCACTTCTATTTCCAAGGAAGCATTTGTGAAGCCCTTGTTCATTTAAGATTATGAATCGCAATAGTGCTGAATAAGTAGAGCTTGCTTTATTAAGACTGAGTTTGAGATGGCCTCAATTTTTTTTTTTTACTTTAAATTAGGTTATTCTAATAATGAGGTAAGATATTGATAGATATTGCTACTTTTACTTATTATGTCAGTGATCTTAAAAAGAAACTAGTAGCTGCAAACACCTACGTACTAACTCTGCCTCTGATAGCAAATCCTTTGGGGGATGTAGGCAGATTGCCAAATCTCTCCTCCTCTACTTCCGTTCTTCAAAAATAGTGACTGTTAGTAAGTGTTGTTTTATAGTATTGCATATGTATCCAAAATGGGGAGCACAGCAGCAGCGTGTGCCTGCGGTAATTAATGTGTCAGAACACAGTAATGAGTTACTTGTGATGCTAAAGTGGACTTAACAAAGCCATTTTGCATCCCTGAGGACACAACAGATTCAGCATCAAAAGGAAGCAGACAAAAGCCAAGTGGCACTGGCTCTTCTAAAGATCTTTGGCAGAACCAGGCAATCTAAGAGATGCCTTACAGCCTACCCCAGGCAACTCTGGGGCAGATGGCTTGTGTGGCAGCTTGGGCACCAGCATGTGCAGTTCAGAAAGTTCCTGTGTACTGATTATTCCTTGTGTCCCAAAGGTAGAAATCCATTTGTACAGACAGTGGTCTCTGTGACAATGACCCAGGCAGGCAAAGGACATGCTTCTTAGCAGGATGGTCTCATAAGGCAGTTTCTTCATCCACATAGAAGATAGCGCCCTGAGGATCATATCTAGGACTGGAATCTTCCTTATTGTCTGGGTGACTTGAAACCCTTGGAGAAGGTGACTGGGATGGACATTTTCCTCTTTGAGGTTATTTCTTCAGCTCACAAACATCAAATGACATACTGGTAGTTTATGTGTAAATACAGCCTATTTTGCAAGGTTGCCATGTGTGGCGTAGTTCTGTAGTTCCATGAAGAGTAATCTGAGACACAGGGAGGTGTTCAGAAAGGATGAGAGCAAGAAAGACTGTGTTGGGGATGAGATGGGAATGGGAATGGGAATGGGAATGGGGAAGGGGAATGGGGAATGGGGAATGGGGAATGGGGAATGGGGAATGGGGAATGGGGAATGGGGAATGGGGAATGGGGAATGGGGAATGGGGAATGGGGAATGGGGAATGGGGAATGGGGAATGGGGAATGGGGAAGGAAAGGAAAGGAAAGGAAAGGAAAGGAAAGGAAAGGAAAGGAAAGGAAAGGAAAGGAAAGGAAAGGAAAGGAAAGGAAAGGAAAGGAAAGGAAAGGAAAGGAAAGGAAAGGAAAGGAAAGGAAAGGAGGGCTCCACGATCTGAGTCATGTATAGCACCTTGGACACTGCTGGGTTTTGTACCCATGTGTAAAGAGCAAAGAGCAAGGCAAAATTTCTGTGTCTGCAGTAGGAGCCCAAGTGACTGAGACATGTAATCATACACTTGACTGACCTTAGTGCATACCTGTGTTGTTGTTTACACTTCATACATAAAGAGCTCACCAGTTCTTACAATTCAGTATTGCAAGAAATGCAGTTTATAAAGTAGGAAAATCCAGAATCTGGATTCTTCATTGAAAAGGTCAACTGTGGGAAATTATTTCTGTGGAACGTGATCACAGGAGCTGGGTGAAAATGGAGAAAAATGCTGCCAAACACCTACTGCAGCTATTTTAGGTGCTGCAGTACCGATGCAGAGAGTACTCCAGAGAGCTTTCCTGCAGTCAGGACGTGCAGGAGTCAAAGCACTTTCAGGACCTGGCACAGAGCTGCATCCAACATTTTTCATCACAGCATCGGTGACAGTGAAGACATAGATGTTATAGTGATGTTGCACTCTGGGGGTGGGCTTGGTGCTCCTGCTCTGACGCCAGCAGCCTGGGGTTTGCTCTCAGTGTCAATACAGGTTGCAATTAAGATTTTTGTTCATTATGTATGAAATGATTTTTGGCCAGGTGCCTGTTCCCAAACCTTGTGTATCCGTGCAAAGCGGGGAAGTGGCCTGCAGGAAATGTCTGGGACACAGTGTCTGTGGTGAACAAGACAGAGGAAATACACAGGTCTTGATTCTTTGCTGCCCTGTAGCTCTGAACAAGGTAGTTGGACAGAGCTCCTGGGAGCTGCCCTACACTGATGAATTTACACAAAACTTGATGTAAGGAGCTAAGTCTGGTCTGTAGAGACCAGCAGCAGCAAGAGGCATATGGAGGAATTTTGCCCAGAGGTGGAACATTATGCAACTTGTCACAGAGAGGTAAAGTACTTCTATTTCCAATGGGCAATAAAAAGTGCATACTATTAATCAGTGTAAAAGCTTCTTCTCTGCATTTGCCACTACAAGTCCTAGTTTGTTATTCCTGCTATAAAGAGTGTATATTGAAGCCACTTGTGTGAAGCTGACCATCTTCCTCCTCTTTCTGAGGCTGCAGGGGGGAAGAGGAGAGCTCTGACCATTGCACCCTTACAGCAAGGTCTGTAGTGCACAAGTTGCACATAGGTAAGCTTGGATTTCTCTCTGTGCCTACCAGGCATAGACTTTGTATCCATTTCTTTTCCTAGTGTCCAACAAGCACCATTTTATGGACAGCAACTTGCTCTACCAGTGCAGGATGAATTTCCGCCGGCGGCGGCGATTAATGGAGCTCCTCACCGAGAAATCTCGCTTGATGCCAGAAAGCCATGACAGCCCCTTCTGCCTGCGCAAACAGAACCACGACAACAGGAAACACACCAGCTTTCTCTCAGGTGACTCATTAATTATACTGCTCTTTGTAAAATAGCTCTGTGGAGTATTAAAAAATTGGTTTTGGACAAGGGGCTTCAGTGTTATAAAAAAATGCAGGGCTAAGGGACATTATATGTCCCTGTTTACAGGGCTTGTCCATTCACTCATTTTACCAAACCTATAGCTCCCTGGGATCTATCTGTATCAACAGCATTTCAGATGCTGATCAAAATTTGGGGTCCGTGTTCAAACTGAACTGGTTAAAGTCACCCAAATTCAAAGTAATTTGTCATACATTCATTCTTGGGAGTTTTCAAGAAGATTAATAAGTGGGGTGAAGTGGCCCTGCAGCATTTGTGTACAGTAAGAACTGAAAGAAGGGAAAGGAAAACTGGAAAAGTGTAGTTCCCTATATTGAAATGCCTCTTAGAAGACACTGCAATGGGAGCAGTTCAGCCATCCTGTTAGTTACAGCATTACTCTCATGCAGTGACTATTCTAACAATGTAGAACACACTAACCCATTCAACCCATTCCCAGTGTTGTCAGTGAAAGCATGGCTTGTTGCTGTTTTGTTGGTTTTTTTAAAAGCGAAACAGGGAAATGGCTTCATAACTGGTACCAGCTCCCTTTCTCTCTTTGTTTTCTCTCTGCTTGCAGTGAGTCCCACCAAGGAGATAAAGATCGTGTCGGCAGTGCGGAGGAGCAGCATGAGCAGCTGTGGCAGCAGCGGGTACTTCAGCAGCAGCCCGACGCTCAGCAGCAGTCCCCCCGTGCTCTGCAACCCCAAATCTGGTGAGCACCAGCATGGCTTACAATGCACAGCAGCCAGAGTGGAGGCATCTCTGTGGGGAGAAGACAACATGAGGAATGCCTATCATCACACCTAAGCCTCTGTTTCCAAGAATACATTATAAATTCACATTGTCACAGGTTTTGTAGGCCAGAGGGAACTATTATCATCTTCTAGCCTGGAGTCCTGTTGAACACAAAGCAGACGTCTGCTCCAGTAATCTCTGCGTCGAGTCCATAATTGTGGTTTGAGCTGCAGTTTATCTCTTAGGACGACGTGCAGTCAGAGGCCTAGATTTGCCTCTTCACTGCCAAGCTCTGAACCAATCCAAATCTCCTCCTAGAGACATTCCTTTGGTGCAAGTCAGAGGAGAGTTTAACTATCCAGTGACTGCTTGAGCTGCTGTGGAATGACACCTCTCAGAAAACAGCAGGCTCTAAAAAAACCTGAGGCAACATTGTTTCAGCCTGTCAGAGACCATTTGAATATTTTAATTTGTTTTAAGTCTTACACTGGTCTGTTTCAAAAGGTAGAAGTAGTGTTGAAGCTTATTTTCCTTTTGAAAGGATTTCCTATCCCATGCCGGAAGGTTAAACACACCCATTCTTCCACAGTTCACTTAAAATTGTTTCTTACTGTACATCTGGGAAGGGAAAAACAGACCAAGATACATATTGTTTCAGTCTCTCTGTTTCCCTCAGAAATAGCCCTGAATATCAAACAGGGCCCCTGCTGCCATTTGACTTCCTTATTATTTCAAATTCACCAAGTCTCTGCCAGTGGTGTGGGGAGTACTGCACAACAGGGTAAGGCTTCAGTGGATATGTGTAATGTTTGCTTTCAGAGGGATGCTGACATTTGAAGTGATTACAGGAGAGTGCCTCAAGCACTAGGTGAATGCTGTTCAAAACCTTGACCATTTACTCTGGAGATGAGCGAACTAAAGTGCATTTCATTCCTGCTGTGCAGAGTGGCCATCAGAAAGGGAAGGATATTTTCCCTCTCTCTCCTTTTAGCACATTTCCTTCCCTCTGCTTAAGCTCTCCTGGGAATTCAGTATGAAGCTCTGAACTAAAATAATTGGAAGGACTCAGTAGGATTATATGCTCAGAAGCCATAACCCCTCCAGCAGACCTGGTGCCCAGAAGAGGAAATGCTGTCAGTTCTAGTGGCCATTGCATCCTCAGAGTGTGTTGCTGTTGGGTGTTCAGCACCACCTTCCAGTATGCTCACCCCTTCATGCAAGGGGCTTGCCCCTATATAAAGGGTGGTACAGTATCATGTTTTGGCAGAATATCTCTCAGGTATACTTTCCAGAAATGCTCTGGTAGCTTTTGCATGGGGAGCTCTTTGTCCCCAGTACATTAATTACATCCTGGAAAATTTTCTGGGACAGATAAAACAACATTCATGTGCTATCCATAAATGTGTGTGTTATCTAAAGTATGCCAACTATTCAGTTCTTTTATGCTTCTGATTTTATATGAAGTGTCAGCCCATGAGTAGTGAGAACAAGTTTATTTTAATGCAGCTGATTACACAACACTGGAAGAAAAAGAATAGGCTGACGTTGCTCTTGCATAAATTTTTTAGAAGAAATTTTGCCTTAGGACTGGTTTTCAAACTGTGAATAGCTTTAACAGACTCACATTTGAAAGAAGACAGCAGCGGGCTTATAAACAGACTGATTTTTAAGAATTATACAATTACTGACAATGTAGGGTTATTCCTCCCAGAGCACAAGTGCAGATCCACACGTCAGCTTGCATAGGTTAATATGAGGCTGTCAGACGTCAATGTTATGAGGAATTCTTAATCCCCTGCTGACTGTAAGGAGAATTTGTTCACAAATAGCTTCCTGCTATCCAGACCCAGAGCGTGTTGCTAAACTACGTGCTAATAAACACAAGGCAGAGGTGTATTGGTTGTCAGACGAGCTCTCTTGCAGGCAAGCACTTAAAAACCACCCAGGTCATGACTTGACCAATCATGTAGAAAAACAATCATCAAACAAAACAAAACAAAAAATCCTGGAGGTATAATGAAGGGAGGCACATAAGAGAGCCCTGCATGGGTGTTTTACCTGATTCTGACTTGTCAAATGAGCACAATCATTCCGTTTTTTCACATTGCCCAGACATGCTCTGCAAAGTGCAACACTGGCTAAATGACAGTTCATCAAAATGCATGGGAAAGTTAAAAAAAAAAAAAAAAAAAGGTACTGGTTTGTCTGCTAGAATTCTCCCTGCTCCCATGAATGTCATTAAGAAACTCAAGAATGTCTTCAAATACCACCTGTGAGAAATGTTGTCTCATACCTGTGACTGAAAAGACAAGACACTATAAAAATTATTTATCATTAAAAGAAAAACAGCCATAATATTAAGGGTGAAGCAGGCAAATGGGGTGAACAGCATATATCTTTATGTTGTCCTTTGTCTTTGCAGCATTTATGAACAGATAAAAAATGGTACACAGGATGGTATTGATTTGATCTGGCAGAACTTCAAATTTAACTTGTTCAGAGGAAAATTATGCCATTACATAGGAGGGCAATGGGAACCTGCAGAAACTTACTGGTATTTCCTTTCATTTAAAATCCCAGACACCTGCAGGTTACTTTATCTGTCCCTGGATAAGATGGGAGTTATAGGTCTGTGCCTACAGTTCTAGAAATCTCTTGAGATAATCCCTCACCCAGGCAGGATTTTCTTGCTATTTAATTCTATGATTCAAACCCAACTCAGATGAAATAGCAGAGAGCACCCAACAAGCACACAGTGAATTGTGAAGGAAAGCTGCTCTGTGCCAGGAAGGTTGGTCAACACTGTTGTTTCAACAGTGGACACAGGAAAAGCCACTTCTGATTTTTGTTATAGTATTTAGGAGATTTTGCTTGCAGACAACAAAGTCTCTTGACTAAAATGCCCCAGCTTTCCAAAGATCTCATCATTCATACTCAGAGTTATTCTGCAGGCTTTCATTTGGTTCTCTTACTGCTTTCAAGCAAGTCTTCAAAAATTGAAAGCATGTATGTGAAGTGGGGCCAAAAAGGTGTATCCCAACACTGTATCTTATTTATTAGGAGAAACTCCAGAGGAATGTTTTTTATTGAATATTCATTTCTGTACCTCCACAGTATTAAAGAGACCTGTGACTGCTGATGAGCTCTTGATGCCTGGAGCCCCATATGTTAGAAAAACTTTTACGGTATGTCTCCAGTATTTTTCTTTATTTTCTGCATGTTATATGCATAGGGCAATCCAAACAGACGTTTTCTGAAGGGATAATTAGAGCTTATTTGTATTTGCTGAGGTTTGTACTTTAAAATCCCAGACTCTATTATCAGTACATCCACAAATTTCAGGTCTGATTCAGCACTTGTTTATTCTGTCTTTATGCCAGTGTGACACTTGAAAGGGGTGTAAAGTTACATAAAGCTAATAACATTTGCATTATACAAACTCACCTGGGCTTGGTGCTCCTGCACTGCAGGAGTGGGTCACCTACCCAAACTGAAGTTTTCTAGCAGGGTCTTTCTGTGTGACGGAATAGAAAATTTCACTCACATACATTATTAGAGCCTTTCTTTAAAGACTTTTTTTTAACCTAGTGTCGTCATTGGAAGCATTATTTTTGCAGCCTCCTAGTTCAAGAAAAAACTTTGTTAAAAGCAAGAGGGATCATTTGGATAGAGCCTTTCCCATGAGTAACATAGCAGCCTGTACTCTACTATGTGTTGGACGTACAGAGATGTTGAAATTATGTCTTGGACCATTTAAAAGTTTCCCCCTTGAATTTCATGGAGCTGCTTGAAAGTGATCATGTCCTTTCTTCTTTCCAGATTGTTGGCGATGCTGTGGGCTGGGGCTTTGTGGTGCGGGGGAGCAAACCCTGCCACATCCAGGCTGTGGACCCCAGTGGGCCAGCAGCTGCGGCTGGGATGAAGGTGGGTTCTCAGAATGGGATGATTTCCCAGGGAAATTTGTGCTGTTCAATGAACATCTTGGGCTGCCTGTATTTGGGGAGGGAGAGGTGCTTTTGTTCCCAGTGTTGAGTGCCTTTCTGTCTCAGTTCAGACATTTGTGCACAGTGAGTTCTGTTACCTTTAAACCCCCTCCTGTTTCTTTTCTTCTTTCCTTGAGATTCTTGAAGTCTCCTTTTCACATGAGACTCCTTTATCCTTTCCAAGTTGCTTTCTTGACCTTTTCCCCTGTTGAGGTGGGATTTTATTCACGCGGTTGTCTGGTTTTGGTGGTGGTGGTGCTCTTACTTTCTGATGGATTTTTTTTTTTTTCATTTTTTTTTCAACTCTGCACAATTAGCTTCCCTCTAGTTTCCAATTTATTACTAGTGACTACTAGTATGTACCTTCTGGACTTTGCCTGTATAGAAACTGGCAAAGTCAGACAATACCTAGTGAAAGTGAAGCTAACACAGCCCATTGTTCAGTGTAAAGCAGTTAAGATTCAAGACAATTTAGAAAGAACAACAGATGATAATGAGCTGAAATAGCTTCATAAGTGATTTAAGAATCAATAAATACACATTCCACTTTTAGCTTTTGTACTGCAATGCAGAGCCCATTGACTTACCTGTGGGCTTGGATCACATCCTGCATATATCTGTGAATTAATCTCTGCCTTGTACAAAGAGAAAAATAAAGGAAAAGTATTAATTTAAGTACAGATAAAAGCAAGAAAATTACACCTGCTCCAATGGCCAGAAAGATTAAACTACCCATTTATGTCATGCTTTATTGTATGCCAGCAACATAGATGAAGGTTTCAGGTGTATTCCAAATGTCAGAAATAAATTGTCTGAAATAAATTGTCTGTATCCCAAATGTACCCCAGTTTGCCATGAATTTTGTCCAGCCTTCTAATTCATCTCGCTTTCCCATCACACTCATCCCAGTTGCCTTTCACCCACCAAGCTGGAGGCCACAGCTCCAGGGATGCAAATCCTGCCTCCTGCCAGACCTGCCATGGGACCCTCCTTAGCAAGTGCAGGGTTTCTGCTCTCTGGCTGCTGATTCTTTTTTTTAACAGAACTTTCAAGAACATACTGTTTTTTGAAACTTTTTTTTTTAGGACAGGTAGGCAAAGCCCCTGGGACAGGGAATGGCAGCTGCAGAGCTTGTTGGTGCATGCAGCACCCAGACACATCCTGCTGGCAAAGAAGCTTGAGTTCTAAGGGAGCTGGAATTTTTTTATGTTTTATACAACACCTAAATATAATATACAGTTACAATTTTTATATGAAGAGTATAATTTTCAAATAATGATCCTGCCTAAAATTTAAGGGGCCTAAATTTAAAAACAATTTATTCATTCATGTGTATATTCTAGATCCTGAACTTGGGAGTTTTGTATTTTACAGCACCTCTTATTCTCTGAATATAGAAGCTAGCAGTACAGTGGAGCCATTCTGAAACCTGACTGGTGAAAACAGCACTGTGGTGTCGTATGTGTAATCCCATGGGGTTGCAGAGGTCTACCTGAACTGTTCAAGATCTAAGAATGCAAAATAATTCACTGTTGTGAGAGGAACCAACAGTGTTGTAAAACTGGGATATATTCCCTTGAGTTTACACAAGGACAGATCTGATTATTTTCAAAGCTGTTATCTTTATATGAAATGTTTTTTCAGAGCAGAATTGCACATAAAAATTTATAGCAGTATATGAGATGAGCCTCTCTTTAGACACAAAAATTGTTGCCCCATTTTTGGAAATGCTGAATACCTTTAGCCTAGTGAAGAGATGGTGTTTTTCTTTGAAAATAAGGGCTTTTGTTAGATGTTCCCATGGCAATAAGTATGTAAATCATAGTGCAGTATTTGAAATTTTTTTTAAAATCTATGTCACTTAATCCATCTGTTTACAGAACTCCTCAATCTGGCAAATTTAAAGAAATCAAATGACAGGCTTTAGATGACAGCTTCTTGAAATTAAACAACCCCTGTGTGGAAGCTACAGGAAGGGCACTTTGAAAACAGGCTGTTGGGCATGGTAACTTCTGGTGGGCTGGTGCAAGAGGCTTTTGTCTGCAAAAAGAGGGCTACACCAAAGAAGCGCTAACAAGGAAAGTTGGCTATGATGAAAAGGGCAAGAATTTGAAGAAGAGCCAAGCCTTGGCGTTGCAGTTAGTAGAAAGGTTCTTGGCAGTAGCAGCAGGGATTTTCCTCCTAAGGAGATGAATCCACTGTAATTGTTTTTAGAATGTCTTTATTTGTAAAGCTTGTGATTTTGCACTTGCCTGTTTTGGAGAACACACTTTTCCTGTCTTTGCATTATGCTGGACATACTGTTGAGAGAGGACTGCTGCCTACAATCTCATTGCAGGACCTTGGTTTGTGCATTTAAAATTCTACCATGTATCACAGAAAGCAGTAAACATTGCAGGCTCAACCTACCTGCTGGACTTACTGGCGGCTTGCTTTCAGTTTGACGTTGTCTGGGCTCTTGGCCTGCTCCAAAGTGCTGTGAATTGGGAGTCTGATTAGAAAACTGAGTGAGCTTGGGATGGAGCTCTGACCGCCCGCAGTGGCTGTGGCTGGGCACGGCGCGAGCGGCTGGGACACGTGGGCTCTGTCACACATGTGCACCTCAGCGTGGCAGCACTTGCCATCTCCTTATGTGTGACATCCTCTTCTGGGGGAATTTTCAGACTATTTATTTCTGACAAAGTCCCTACTAGCATGATCTGCTGAAGATGTGTGAGAGGCTGGCTGTAAGCTTTAGGACTTGCTACCTCTTCTTGGGGCTGGTAAATAAGATTATCACTCACAGTCTGAAGTTTCAGGTGTGAAGCTGAGAAAGTAATTCAACAAATGTCTAGTCAATTAGCCTTATTAAAGTATTTTTGGACCTGGTTTGCTGAAGTCTGTTTGTCCATGACAGCATTGTGAGGAGAGTGGTTGCTGTAAGTGCATTAGCAAGTGGGAGCTGGAGGCGACACGAGGCTATGAAAGGAGTCAGTGTTGCGATGCGTTCTTCTAAGTTATTTGCAGCTCTGTTTAGCTGTCTGCTGTCGTCAGCAGTGCAGACAGGAACAGCAGGATTTTGAAGTTCCGAGGTTGCTTTAATATTTATTATTGACTGGCTAAAAATTCAGTATTGACTGGTTCTCTGCAGATGACACTGCTAAATATTGCCAGCTGTTGTCAGTAAAACTATTTTTCTCTTTTTATTCAGTGATTTATTCTGTAAGTTCATTTCTCTTTTTAAGGTGCAAGTATTTTTTGAAAAGTTACAACTTGACTTCAAACTAGTGACTTAAATTATGCATCACATTGTTATTTAGTGTGACATAACTGCAACAGAGTGTGATGGAACAAGCAGACCTAGCTAAGTACAAGGCCTGTGAGAGAGACAAATTAATTGTTCATTTTGCTGATCGTCTGTTCTTCCCACTGGCTGGAGAAATCTGTGCCCTAGTCGAACTGTTAAAAGAAAGCTATCTGATTCCTTAAACTGATCCTTAGCAAATTAATATTTATAGCTGTTACACCTAAGATCCTCAAATCATACAAATTGCCAGTGGCTGTTGAAGCTTTTCAAGTTTAGTTCTTCATTTCAGCAGCAGGGAGTCAGCTGCAGGAAGTTTGAAGGACCACGTGTTGT
This sequence comes from Phylloscopus collybita, assembly GCA_027886175.1. Lineage (NCBI taxonomy): Eukaryota > Metazoa > Chordata > Aves > Passeriformes > Phylloscopidae > Phylloscopus > Phylloscopus collybita. The sequence continues at coordinate 12,664,910 of JAJNNQ010000075.1, read as the reverse complement.
CACTGGTACCAATGCCTTTTGTTTGGAGCTCAGCTTGGGAACTGTGATGTGCAACCAGGACCCTTTCATTGTGGTTCTGCTCTCCTGACCTCCAAAAGCTGGCACAGGGAGGAGATCAGCTTTATAAGTTTTCTGCCTGTGCATTTGTCTTCTGTATTCACAAATGATTCTTTTAGGTCCAGTTTCTCAAATGAGTTCACTAGCAGAATAAGAACCAACTCTCAAGTATAATTGAGTTGCCACTGTGTCAAGAAGCCAATGGATGTCACTTCATCAAGGTCATCAAGCCCATTTCATGCAATCAAAGGAACATCTGTATTATCTGATTAGTCCAAAGAATTAAAGTGCTGCCACAATAAAAACATATGACTTGTAACTTGGTAGACTTGTAACATGTAAGACTAAAAGCCACACAATGTAAGTGTCCAGTGGGTTGAAAACCAATCCAAAACCCTGTGATGTCAGAGGAACTGCCAATGCCTTATATTCCTGCAATTGGAAGAAATCTGAACAGTGAGATTCTCATGAAGTTGAAAGTACCTCAAGCTGCAGAGAAACACAAAACCCATTTAATGGTCCTTGCCATCCTGACCTCAAACATGAGGATTGCATAACTGTTCGGCAAGCAAGATAAATCAGTCTAAAAATCCTTTAAAAAACCCTTCTCCCATGCAAAAGTATCCCAAGTCCAATTTCCAGTCTTTTACAGGATAGTGGGAAAGGGTAGAGAAGCATGGATATTGTAGGTGAGAAACCTCTTTGTAACTCCTAAAGCCACTCTAGTGGGAGCTTGAAAACAGGAATTTATATTGTATCAATAAGGCACAAGGTACATGCCTCCATTTAACCCTCTCCATGAAGTTTAGGAAAAAGAAGATACCTCAATGTTCGATGCTGGGCCTTCAAAGCACTCCAAGGATGCTTCAGTGCTAATTGAAGGTATCTGAAGGGTACTTTCGTTTTTTCATGGAACTGAGCTTTAAATGAGAAGATGGAGTAGGCTTGAATAAATATTTATGCTGTGCACTAGCATATGGTGTTGTTGAAGCAGATGCAATTCAGTCTTAGAATTCTTATCTTATACCAATGTGTTACTGATTGTAGAAAAGCATAAATTACATGAGTTGCCATCTGTTTTCAATTACAGCATGAAAACACTGAGGCAGGTTGGGATTTTCCTTTAAGTGTGTTATCAGCTTGCTGCTGAATTCGATAATTACATTAGAGTGAGTTGAGAATGGATGTATTTGGTAATATGAATACTCAGAAAAAGTTGCTGACAAACTGCTTTCATAGCTTGTCCATAAATAGGGAAGCAGCAGAGCTAAACATGCATAGATAGCACTACCCACAATGAATGCCACTGCTGTAGGGCTTGAATATAAATGTATATATAAGTTTCAAACACATATCTGTAAGTGCTTCATTCTCTGATAGTATTTAATTATAAACTACAATATAAAGGTCCATTCTCCTCCACAGAAATGTGGAAGCTGTATTCAAGCATCTATGACTTTAGAAAACTCTTAATTTTAGGAAAATCCAATTTTTTACCATAAAATTAGTCTGATTTTGCAAAACCAAAGAAAATTCTAAGATGCTTTACCTCTGTCTTTCACTTTTTTTGCAGCAGTAACCAGGACCTCAGATTTTGTCTGCTGTTATCCATGACAGGGATTGGAGAGTAAACTGAGTAGGGTAGCATTAGCCTCAAACATCATTGAGATCATGCTTCAGAAGAGTGCTTGTTACATTACAGAATGAAAGAATGGGTCATGTTGGAAGGGAACACAGAGGGTCATCTGATCCAATCTCCCAGCTCAAGCAGGGTCATCCTAGAGCACACGGCACAGGACCAGACCCATCCAGTAAGAGGATTCCACAGCCTCCCTGGTCAATCTGTTTCAGTGCAAAATCACTGCACAATAAAGAAGTCGTTCCTTGTGTTCAAATGTTCCTCTGCTTCAGTTTTTGTACATTGTCTCTTGTCCTATTGCATGGAACCACTGATAAGAGCCTGGCCCATCCTCTTGGTACCCTCCATTTAGATAGACATTAATGAGGTTCTCTTTCAGTCATCTCTTCTTGAGGCTTAACAGGCTCAGCTCCCTCAACCTTCCGTTCTAAGAGAGATTACTCAGACCCTTGACTGACTTTGTAGCCCTCCACTGAACCCACTCTATTTTCTCCATGTCTCTCTTTTACTGAGGAGCCCAGAACTGGACACAGCACTCCAAATGTCCCTCACTGGGGCAGAGTAGAGAGGCGGGATCACCTCCCTTGACCTGCTGCCAATGCTTTTCCTAATGCACCCCAGGATACCATTGGCTTCTTGGCCACAAGGACATGCTGCTGGCTCATGGACAGTTTGTTTGCCCAGGTCCTTCCCTGCAGAGCTGCTTTCCAGCAGGTTGTCCCCTACCCTGTACTGGTACATGGGGTTGTTCCTCCTTAGGTGCAGGACCAGGAAATTAGGACATGTTAAGAGCATAGCAATGGTGAACTTAATGTTGAACAGTTTGGATGGCTTTTTCATTATTATTTATTTAATCCTTGGTGGAAATCTTTCTAAAGGACTCTAAAGAAAAAATTAGTAAGGCTGTGCTAGTCAGGAGCATAATGATTCAACAGAAAATGGAAGGGATCAAATATTTGTGAATGTGAAAATACTCAGCTCTGCCATCAACACGAAAAATTAGTTCTTGGCTGGTTGTGCTTGACAACTTTTTAACATGTATAGCACTCACTGTGCTTTCCTGGTCAGTGAATGAATCTGCTCTGTGTCTGCCTTCTCTTCTTGGTCTGTAGTTATCATTTGCTCAAGTAGTTTGATGGTGAGCTGTCGTGATGCCTCCCTAAATGTCCCAAGGTTTCCACTTTCCCTGTGTGTATTTAATTAAACTCAGTGAGTAGTTCCCAAATTTTTAGATTGAACCTTTTTACCACTTCTACGTAGGTTGGACCTACCCTAAAACCATTTAACTCTTAGTATATTAATTAATGGCATAAAAATTATCACAGTAACATGGTTCTGTGAGGACTGGGCAGAAAACTGCATTGCACCCATCTCCTCCTGTCTAGGAGTTTTGTGAATTCAGCCCTCTCACCAAAGTAGAGGCTTCTCTAACTGAAGAGGAATGTGATTTTGAAAGCTGCATTGTGTGTCACTGCCAGAACTTCCTTTATTTGCCAGAAGGAGAGAAGATTTGGCAAAGGTCTCCTTTGCTTTTATTACAGGCTACTACAAATGCTGCAACAAAGTCTTTATGTCCTTGACCATCCTTTGCATTAGCAGAGTAGATTGATTGAAATAATGAAAGTTTTTTCCTCAGTTTTGGGAATCCCAGTGCAGGGTATCTCTCTTCTGTCCCTTCACTGCACCAGTTACTCTATCCATTTTATTCCTCCTCTATGTTAGAAGCCCTGTCATTGTTGAACCTCTGTGTCAGGAGACTCTTAGAGACACTGTTCCACTGGGCTCCATGGTGGCCCCATGGTGGCCACAAGGAAGTCACAGTTTGGATTTGGATTCTCCTCTTTTTCCTGTCACAAACCTTCTGTGCAATACTGACCATTTATTTCTCACCAGAATTCTTGTAAAGTGGTTTGGGTTTAAACAGAGATGGAAAATACCAGAAAATCTGACATGTTCTCAAACATCACCAAAACATTTGATGAGTGTTGCCCTGTTCTTCTCTGTTTTTCTAAAGTTCATTTCAGCCTTCTGATGTTTTACTTTTGAGATAAATTTTCTCATGCACTTTTCATGTAAATAATGATTGTTTTGCATTCCCTTCTGGAGGAGGAGAGAATTGATGGACTGTTGGGTGGACCAGTGTGGTTGGAGAGGACAACTTTCTTCCTCCAATCCATGGTCACTGTTGGAATTCTGTAAGTGTCGAGGTCGGTAAATGAACTGCCTCTTTTTTGCCTTGGACATCTCAGTGCATGAGTGTCGTTCTTTTCATGTCGTATTGCGACAGATGAGTAGATCCATTTTGTCACCTGTACAGATAAGTTTGCTAAAGTTTCTTTGTTTCCTTGTGGGAGCTCTGGTTCACAGCATAAGGTCCAGGTTTTCCAGTCTCCGGGGATTTGCAGACTGGTCCCAGTAGCTCCCATGCAGCAATGTTACAGCTCCTCAGGTTTCAAATGTCAGTTTGTACAGCTCTCCTCTTTATAAGTCATCCTTCTCCCCATCCTGAAATTTGTGTTTGTTATATCTCCAGATACTTTCTTTGTGACATTCCACCCTGCCACCCCTGTCCAGGTTGTAACTACTCTGCAGACAGACACTTTCTATTTCCAATGCTACCATATTCCAGTCTCTGCTGATCTTTACAAAAATTCTCCTGTTTTGCTCCATTTTTCACTAATAAATCATTAGACTCTTAATTGTGAAATTTTAGTTCTTTTAAAGCTGTGATAAAGCTCCTGCTATCTTCTGGCATGTCAGAATTTTGTCCTACATTCCTACTTTTTTGATGGATCTCCATTTTTTTCTGGTTTCCTTGGTTTTCCTTGTTTCTTTGTCCACAGAGTTGTATAAGGGCAAGGTTTTTTTGAAGAAATCTATTCTGAGGCTGCAGAACTTCTGAAGCTGTTTTGGAAGGTTAAGTGAACCTTGAGCCCAAGCCTCAGAGTGCACAGCCACCACTGTAGTTGGGTCTGGAACTGTGCTGGCTTCAGTGGATCATGAGCGTCTGTTCTTCTGAGCCAGTTGACATAAAATTGACTGAAAAATCCGCCGCCTTTATCTTGTACTAGAGACCAGGTACTTGCTGTGACTATCTGGAACTGTTCTATGATAAAGAAATCAAAACTTGGCGTGTGAAGAGTCACACGCTGAGGTATGAGGGGAAAGACCCCCTCCCATGCAGTTGGGAACACTGACACAAACGTCACACCAGCAGGATATGAGCTGCGAACTGCACACACAAAAGAAAACAGAGACATTCTTTTTATGATTGTCAGACCTGGTTTTGAACAATAGGATCCATGGTGCTCACTATAGAGAAAGGAATTAAGACAGTGGGAATTCCCAGGTGAAATATAAAAATAGTGAGTTCAACTTCTTGCGTCTGAATTTCACCTTTAACATCTTCCCCCCCTCCAAACTCACAGGACACAGATTTAACAAGGTTTTACTTGCTTATCCCAGACCCAAATTTTGGCTTGCAGAGCAGTATTAGGTTTCCAATGCCTCTGTGTGATTTTTCCTAAAGACTCTTTTAACAGAGAGAGTTTTACTGGGCAATAAAATAACTTTTTTTCTCTTTACAACAACTGAAACCTTATGTGAGTACAGCAAGCTTCATAATACCTCAGAGCTCTTTTTTCTGCATTCACAGTGGCGTAGTTGACATTAGAATTGAACTTGTTTTTAGGTCAGTCATATAGAATGCTGTTGGGCAACAAGTGACCCACTGTACTTGTGTCTGTATGTTGGCTCCTTCTCATCAAAAGGAAATAAAAATACAAAAAAGAAAATCTACAACTTCATTATTGGAGATCAGTAAACTTTTTAAATTTAGTCACATTATTTTAATAAATGATAGTTTTTAAAAATCTTTTCATTTAAGTGGTGTTTTATGACAGGATAACCCAGATATCTGAATACCCTGCCTTTATGAAAGTGCTTTCTTGATTTTTTTCTGGAGTTTTACAGCTATAACCATTCAGAAAGAGAGACAGCACTGTAGAAGGGGGCTGTGCATGTGTTTTGATACAACTTCTAAGTTCCTGTGTGGTCTACAGGCCATTGAATGGCAAGACCTAGTGCCTGACCGAACAGCTGGGATCTCGCCCATGCTTGAGCTGTCACAGGCTATTGCAGGTCACTCCCAGGTAGTCCACGCTCTCTAAAGAGAGTACTGTCATCTGAAAAAGTGATACACAGAATGCCTGAAATCTTGAAAAGGTTATCCTGAGTGTCTGTAAAAAAGATGTAGAATTAGAGGCCAGTACAGCAAAAAGCTGTCATTTTGAACTACTTTTGTTCTCAACTGAGGATGAAAAGCATTTTGTATTACTTGGTTTAGTTGCAATACTCATTTCACTTCATGCCTTGGAGAGTTTCTTGGATGCTCTTGGTTTCACAAGTCCATGGCTATCTCAGCTTTCTGCCCTGAGCACTTTCAAGCATGCTGCTGCTGCCCAGCTGCTGCTCTACAGCCTGCACTTCTCCGTCTCTTCATGTCTTTTCTTGTTGCTGCTCAAGACACAAAGTGGCTTCCTTTCATGGTATAAGCGAATGATTGGGGAAGCATGTTGCATTAAAGCCAAGGCTCTGTTTAGCTAGCCAAACACATGGAAAAACAATTGCACTTTTGTCTGTGCAAACAGAGAGCAGCTGTTTGTCTCAAACAGCGCAGACTGTTCCTGCTCATGACACGCTGGATACCAGAGGGTGCTGAGGGTGCCTTGCATGAGTCTGTCTGCCCCTGTAATTCCCTTGTTGGTTTTTAACCAACATGGGACTTAAACGAACTACAGTTCAGCATAATTATATTTGACCATGTAAGTAAACTGATACATAGTTTTAAGGTTCTTTATTCATTATGTGTGGTTTTGTTTCAGCAAATACAGTTCAGTTACAGATATGCCAGGAAAAAAAAAAAGACACCAAAAGGTCAACCCAAGCATTAAAAGACATTATTTCTAAGCTTAGACTCTGTGTTCTTCTGACACTGATGCAGTATTTTACCCAGAGCCATCTTTAGCCATTCAAGTTATTTAACATTTTCAGAACTGTTCTGTGGTAGGTATCAAATTGCACTATACAATAAAAAATGCTTATAAAGTTAGACATAAAGTCACTGGTTTGCTTTCCTGATGTGGCCCAGCCTGACCCAGCTTTACCTGTGGGTATTTCTCACTAGGACTCACATTAAGTCAGTGATTTTACACACCAATTCCCAATTAGGGCCATGGAAAGCAGTGACCTATATTCCCCTACTCCATATTTATGGGTGGTTTGTGTTTCAGGGCATTAGGTTCTTGTGTTATTACTCTACAGATATGTACAGGTAGTGTTAATTTACCTTCGTGAATAATTCCTGTTCGAGCACTCAGTCGATCTGGAGCAAAACTCCATCACTTGCAGAGCTGAGACTTGTGCAGCCCAAAAGACTTGTGCTCCAAAGCAAGAGTTGTTCTCATGAACTCTTAGGCCAGCTCTTTTCCTCCTCTAATCTGTCCACTCTGTTTGTGGAGTTTGCTCAGCAATGGTTTAATTCTCTTCCTGGTGAAGAAAAAAGGACTTGCATTCCCACAGATTCCCATCATTTTGAAGGGAGGAAGGGAGGGAGAGACTATCTGAACCAATGATGAAGCCCTTGAAAATGTATGATGTTTTATATTATGTGACATACTGTACTATGTTATAAAATAGATATTACTTTATTACATGCCTTTTTTTTGTATTATGCAGTTTATAGATTATGTAATTTAATTCCCATTGGGCTTTTTTTTTTTTTTTTTTTTTTTTTTTTTTTTTTTTTTTTTTTTTTTTTTTTTAAGTTGGAGACCAGTCTGTTTGGAATACTATAAAAAATTCAGCCTGTTTTTTAAAAATGAAAGAAGTATGTAATATATATGTAATAAAAGTGTATAATGAAGCCTTGCTCAGGCAAACCATCCACACCGCTCTGCACTTATATTTTAATATGAACTTAAATTTTAATTCTGTAAATTTCTGTGCTATGAGTTGTACCATGCTCTGCTGGTATCCAGTTTCTAGCCCCCTGATGGAACATGGGCCAGCTTCACACTGGTGTGAGGAATGAACAAGGAACACATCTCTCAAGAGACAAAATCTTTTTTATGCAAAGCCTGGATACTTGCCTACTCCCACACCACCCACTCTACAGCCAATTACACTTTCGCTAGAGATATTTACAGAACTGAACACACATCTGCAATTTATTCTGTTCCATCCAGTAACCTCAGTTATGGAGGAAAGGCCATGGTATGATTTTTTAACCTTCCGGCAACATGCAGTTGGTTGTGAATTGTGAGGTTCCAGCTTTGCTTTACTAATCCTATCAAGATTGCATGAACTCTTTAAAAAAAAATACCAAAGATAAAAATCTAACTGGAAACATAACTTTTAGGGCCTCTGATTTTCATCTCTTTTCCTCATTCCATTGTGACAGTTTGAAGCTTAGCAGAGTGATAGCAAAAAAAAATCAGTGCTGCCTGTGTTTCCATTTATGTAGAAGTTAGGTCTTAGGCTATTCTGTGATACCACATTCAGCGTCTCTGTAGCCTGGGCTCTTTGCTGAGCATGGGGATTCCTTTGCTTTATGGCTATGGGTGACCTATTAAAATAAGTATCAGCATAAATGTAGGCCGTGTGTGTGTGTGTAAAAGAAGCTGAGCTCTGCCCTCTCTCTTCTCCACTGTTGTTCTCCTGCCTCAGATTTCTCTGCACTTCTTCTTGGTACCATAACATCCATCTTGCCATTGATTTCACTGGGACTTAAAGTTTTCTGAAAACTCAAGGCTGCAATTTACTGGTCTAAGTGTAAGCTCTGCCAGAAGGTTGATTTATCTATCTTCACCTCCTTTTCGTCTCCCTCTTTCCCTTTGCCTCCAACCACGTATGTATCTGTTGCCTCCTTCCTCCATCCATGTCAGGCAGATCAAGAACTTACTTTGCCTGGAGACTAGTCCTTTCATTTATTTATTTTTGCTGGCACAGGATGAAAAGGATGAAAAGGGAGTGGTGCCTGGCTTTGGTGTGCTGCCTCTGGAGCCAGCACAAAGGGACAGGAGCACCTCTTGGGACTGCAGGCACCAAATCCTGTTACGAACCTTCCTCCCCTTTGAACAGGGTTTGATATCTGGATCCACAGACTCCTTGGCAATTCAGGTTGAGCATATCCCTTTCTGTGAGCAGAAAGAGTTGTGAGGTCCCAAATCAGATTACGGATCCAGCTTTTAGTAAGCAAACACTTTTTTCCACATTTCTTTTGAAAGTAAAATTATCTTTTTACACCCTAAAGAGAGGGAAACCTCGTTGTCACTAAGTGTCGTCACTAAGGGTTTTGTGTACAAACTCATGATGTGGTGTGTGAGGTAGAAGGTGATGATGTGGTAATTGGCTGGGAAGATTTATTCAAGATATCTAACAACTGGCAAGGCAAACCCGTGTGGTTTATCCACTTGTAAATAGCTCCTTTCTAGTTGGTAACAGCAATGAAAAGTACAAAGGTGTAGGGTTTTGTTCCTTTGTGACAATATAACAGCCTTAAATGGAAGTGTTTACTTTCAGTCATTTCTCAGCTCCCTCACATTTCATACCTAAATTAGATTTTAAAAAATGACACCTTGATTTCCATCTTATTTTTTGCTTGGAGGGCAGTGGTGCTTGGGAGGCAGGAGTGGGAGGAATGGTTCCCAGCATCTGCAGAGGAGCAAGGGGTGTGCAAGGGAGAAAGGATCCCATGGGAAAAAATACCTCTTCTTGGAAGCTTGGATGTCCCCTTCATTCTTGTGGAAAACTGGAAAGCTGTGTTTCAGATGATATGTTCTTGTAGCACCTAAGCCTTGCCCAGGTTTTGCTGAAATCTGTCAGCAAGACAGGAAAAGCCAAAGCAGCTGTATTGACTCTTGAAACAAGCAATGGTAAAGGGTGTGTTTTCTTTTTTTTTTTTCTTTTTTTTTTTTCTTTTTTTTTTTTTTTTGCTTTGCTTTTTCCTTCTCAGTTTCAGGGGTTTAGTAAGCTTCCCAGGTGAGAGCTGTGGCCATACCACAGGAATCAGCCAGTAAGTTTTTAATTTTAGAACTGGCTCAGAGTTTTAGAACTGGCTTTCAGAAGTATCTAAAGTGTGAAAAGTTTGATTTGTTGGGTATTCTGCTGATGAAATATCCAGGTCACTGACAGTTGCAAAGTTGCAAAACCCTTCAGCCCTGATTTCATGGGTGCCCATAAGGAAGGGTTCTTACTGACAGCATGGCCTGATATTTAATAGAAATCAGGATCTTGTGGGTCTCTCATGCACATAGAAAACAGATGGGTTTGCTAACCACATGTGGAGGACTTTCCTCTAGAAGATCACAGTGAATTTCAGAATACCGTAATGAAACAATTATAAGTTTGAGCTATTCAAACCTCCCAGCTGATCCTTGTCCCTGCCAGATTAGTAGGACATTAAAAAAGCATGTATTTATATTTATTGAGGGTATCTGTATAACAGAAATGTAAGCAGGCTGTCTCTGTAATGGATTTAATTTTAATTTTCATTACCAAGAAGAAAAGCAAAAATATTACCATTGGGATACACTTTTCTTTTTCAAATAGTTATATTGTCAATTCTGGTATGAATTCTACTCTATAAACTAGTCAAAATACACTTTTGTTTGTACAGCTCTGAAAGAAGTTATACTTAGCTTTTATTTTTGTTCTTAGGAAAACTGCTGAAGAACTTTCCAAGGTTGATAATGACTCCTACATTTGCCCTAATTCATAATTTTTACTTGATGCTAAAAAGTTTGTTTTGTTTTTGTTTTTGTTTTTGTTTTTAAGAGGCTAAAAAGAAAACAATACATTTCTTCATGCATTTTTGGAATGGTTTGTCTTAAAGTAAAAATTATCTGTGTGACTTTGGCTTCACATCAGATGAAAAGAAGAAACAGTTGTCAAGGAAGCATGTCCCAAACTATCCAAGTGTATGTAAATCACTGTGGATATAATTGATGAACAGAGCAAAGGGTTAAATGCAGTCTGTCTCATGCTGGATGACTGAGCCAGCCTCGTTTCAGACACAGCTTTCCCAACAATGGCTTGTTTCTGTGCAATGTGCTAATAACTTCTGAACTACCTTGGTCTCAAAGGAATGTGCTTTTCTGCAGAACATGGGCCTGCTTTGAGCTGTCAGCTGCTAGAAATCTGTTTCAGATCCATACAGAGTCCAGGAGTGAAATCCGGGCTGCTCCAGAGTGAAAAGATGCAATGCAAGACTGGATTTCACACTCTCTCCAGCATTTTTTAATATTTTTCTTCATACAGTTGCCATGTGTACAGTAATATTCACACCTTCAGTGGAAATTAATTGGTGGCAGTGTTTTCAACATCTCTTTATGCTGTTAATTGCTGATGCCAGAGCTGCTATCAGTACAAAACAGCCCATCAAACCTTTTTGTTTGGTTGACCTTGTTGCTGTTGAAGGAGAAAACTTGAGTGTACTGGCATAGACTTTGTGCTTTACAGTTTTAGATTCTGAACATTCCCACTGCTGCCTAGATAATGGGATAAAGTATCAGTACTGCTGAAAAACAGTATTTTTGTCACTATCTTTACTGTGTCATTGCATAATCTAGTGTAGAATTTGAAAATGTCAGGCCTACAATATATTTGGTAACACTGACTGCTTTGGTACCTATTTGATCTGCAATTTTAGTAGCTTTTGTACTTTCTTAAAGAGTAGTTAATAAACAAACACAACACCAAAAACCCCACAGTCAATCAAACAAACAAAAAAAGCAGAGTGGATTCCAGACACTCTGAAATGTAAATGATAAATCCTTTGAGAACTAGCACCTCACCCCTCAGCTGCTGGAGTGGGGCACACACATATAGCTGCTCTGGAAAGTCACCCTGCCATCCACAGCCACACTGCCTCATGGCAGCTGTATTCCTCTTCATCTGGACAGAATACAAGTTTTTTTTTTTAACTTTATCTCAAATTAAGCTGGCCATGTAATCATGGTCTTATCCTACTGTTTTGAGATATATTATCTGTTGACTGTGCATGGCTGTTACTTACTTTGTACCAGAGATGAACAGTTGCCCTCACTGCATCTCTAAATTTAAATGTCTTTTTAGGGCTGTCCCAAACAGCAATGATCACTTAAGTCAAAGTCTGCAGTAGGAGTTTCCAGCTCTTCAAAACTTTCACAACACCCTTCTAAAAAGCGTGCCTAGAAAAAGAAAGAACATTTTAAAATGATGTTTTAATATATTACATTCAAAAAAAGCCCAGCAATCATGGCTTGCTAAAGCCTACAGTGCAAACAGCATCTGAATATCCAAGGATCTAGGCTAGCTGCCTATCCTCTAAGAGCATTCCTGTAGCATTTATAAATATTAAGGTCATCCTGAGGCAGAACTAACAAAGAATACGTGACAGGTATGCAATGTTTTTATTTAATGATTGGCTTTAAGGTAGTTGTGCAATTCCACACCCATGCCTGCAGCCAGTCTCTGACATCCCTTAAAAGGATCCCAGAGTCATCCTCATCTCAGCTCCTGATCAACACCAGCTCAGCTGACCAGCCCTGGTGCAGGCAGCCCCTGCAAGGGAAGGGTTTTGGTTTGGCCAGCAGGCAGTTGTCCCAGCAGGAAAATCAAGGGGTGTGGATATACATCTGCAGGGCAGCTTGGCAAGACCGAGGAGGGGCAGGCAGCCAGTGATTGCCATGGAGGAAAGAGCAATTACCAGTGAGGGGGAGGAAGGGTTGTACAGTTCCAAGTACAGCACAATCCCGATTTTGTCCTGTAAGTGTTACGGTAACAAATTATTCTCGCCTCTTCTTGCCATCTTCAGCCCGATGATAAATCTTTGCTAACTTCTTTAAATGACAGGTTCCCAGATCCTTTTTGTTCAAATGTAAGCCCAAAGTTGAAGTTTATCTTTTTATGGGGACACCTGGATTTGGTTAAACCTTCTGTATGCACCATGGAAAACCCACAGAAAGACAGAGGTGCCTTTTCTGCTATCCCTGCTTCCATGAGCTGCTGTTTCCAATGGCAGGAAATTGAAATACTCAACAATAAATGCTCATTGCTGTAATACTTAAATATTTGAAATCAGTTATGGGAGGTTTGTTTGGTTTTTTGTTGTATTTTTTTTTTCATTTGAGTATTGCTTTATTTAACTATTATTAGTTCTGTGGTTTTTAGATCACCACATCCTGACCAACAAAGTGGTCGGAATTTATTCTGGGCTGTGTCATTTCTTGAAGTCTAAGAGATAAAAAGGGATGGTTATCTCTTGTCAAGCTCCTTGGAGAGCAATGAGGAAATGAGCAATAAAAGGTTCTTTGAGGCTCTTTTAACTGAAGTTTATCATCTATTATAGTTACTGATGTGTGGAAACCGACAAATATTTTACATGTTTGTAGTTACAAAGCCCTTAACAGCTGCAGCTATGAGCTGAGCACTTACAGCTTTTTGAAATGTGTTTTTATAAATGTAACATTAAATCATTGTGTTTTTGTAAACCAGTCTCCTTAAGAAAATTCCTGAGATAGTAATACATGGGTTGACATATTCAGTCAGGGCTAGTGGGTGGGTGCTCACTTGCTCTTGCTTGTATTCTAACTTCAGTAGAGCAATGCACAATATGAGCATTTTGGGGGCAGGATTGATGATGACTAAAATGCACAAAGCAGCACTGCAGTTCGTTTCCCCTAGCTGGATGCAGTGCTGAATGGGAAATCAGGGTGGGGAGAAGAAAACTGAGTGAGTTGAGGGCAGTCAGCATAACAATGCGTTCAGGACTGTGCAAATCTCTTTCTTGTCACCAGGATTGGAGGATACAGCAAAGGGCTCCACATTTCTCCATCCCTGAGGGAGCCAGGTCTGGAATTGGCAGACTTAGCCCTCAGGAGCACTGGTCAAGCAATTACTATGGAGAGAGCTTTCTACTCCAGGGTAGTTGGCTCTTTATTACCATCTCCTGTTCCTCATGGGTCTTTTCCTACAGTTTTAGGTTGGGACTGCGCTCTTCTCTGTATTGCCCTCCCCTCTGCATTTCTCTTCTCATCTGGCCTGGGTGGACTTGCATCTAATCCTCTCCACTGGGAATGATGAAACTGATAAGCCATGTGGATCCACTGCAAAGGAGGGCACGAAGGGGGCTGTTCTCAGCCTGTACGCATTGCTGGTTAATCATACCGCCAAGGGCATATGATAAAACAAACACATTGAGAATGCAGACGTGTCAGCTCTTGTCTTCCACAAGAAATTCACTCTTTGGCATCCGGATTGCTGTTCATGTTGTGCCTGTACCCTCTGATTTACACCATTGCAGCCCTGGTGCGGGTGACTGGCTGGTCTGAAAGTCTGTTCCTCTGGCCAGGGGCATTCCCCAAAGGCCCCCGAATGCCCACACCATGATCCAGCATGCAGATTTATCCATTGCACGCTTGCATGCGTGAACCTGGCCAAACATGAGTCCCATGCATTGGGATTCCAGTAACTCAAGAAGTCTGAAAATATGCAACAGTAAAACAAAGATCAGCCATTCAACTTTCAAAATTGCTTTAAGCCATAAGAGACAATGTTGTTTCTGCAGGTCTGTTTTAAATCAACCCAAATATTATTTTAGAGCCAGAGCTATAATTCAGTAAAACTTGATACAATCTTGGAAAGCCATAGAAAGAGTATTAGGAAATACCACTGGAAGTTGTATCCTACAGATACTGCAATAATCTGCCTTTTAAACTAAACAGACATGCCAGTTAAATACTAACTGGACACACTGCAGAGGATGACCTTTTCAACAAAAATCCTTAAATTTAGAACGCTTTGTCTGCGTGCAAAAATTTGAACCATTTTCTCAATGCTACTTGCAGCGGAAATATTCATATATAGGAAAAATTACTGCATGGGAGTTTACTCAGTTGTATCACTGATTGCCATACTTCAGTGATCATTTAGGCTACCAGCAAGGCTACTTCCAGGATCTTCAGCTCTGCAGAGGAGTCCTGAGGGTAAGGAGTAAGGTGCAAGAGTCTGCCATCCCTTCAGGGGCTGCTGCTGCCACTCTTCCTGCGCAGAGGCTCTAAGGAGCAGAGATTAAAGTCATCAGTGACTTTATTTTTTCTGAAATGTTACATTTTTTGATTGGGATTGCTTCCTATATAATTTTTCTTAAATTGATAGCTACATTCTGTACATTTTCCAGAAATGCAAATTGAGTTTCACCGCACATTTTACTTGAGAGGGAAGCTATTGGCACACAAAAGTTAGAGACTTGGCATGTGAGAAAATCTGCTTTAGGGCTAGCATTGGAGGACTCAGAGCTACTTCCCACCTCTCCCACATCCATTTCTGTCTTATGCTTCTGTCTAAATAGGAAAAGTCAAAAATTATAAACTGATAGAATTGTTACTGCTGGAAAAGACTGATTGGTCTAATAGCATCAAGTCCAGCCATTAACCTAATACTGCCATGTTCACCACTAAACCGTGTTCCTAGGTGCCACATCCACACGGGTTTTTTAATGCTTGCAAGGATGATGGTTCTATCACTTCCCTGGGCAGCCTGTTCCAGTGTCTGACCACCTGTTCCATGAAGTAATTTTTTCTCATATCACAAAATCAAATAGGTTGGAAAAGATCTCTGAGACCATCATGTCAAAGCTATGACCACCATGTCAACTAGAACTGGCACCAACCCTCCCCTGGTGCAACCTGGAGCTGTTTCCTCTCGCTCTGTCACTTGTTACCTGGCAGAAGACACCGACCCCCACCTGGCTACAGCCTCCTTTCAGGGAGCTGTAGAGAGGGATAAGGTCTCCCCTGAGCTTTCTTTTCTCCAAGCTAAACACCCCCACTTCTGTCAGCTGCTCCTCATCAGACATGTGCTCCAGATTCTTTCCCAACTCTGTTGCCCTTCTCTGGACATGCTCCAGCCCCTCAATGTCTTTAGCGCAGTGATAGGCCCAGAACTGGACACAGGATGTGAGATGCAGCCTTACCAGTGCTGAGTACAGGGGGACAATCCCTGCCCTGGTCCTGCTGGCCACACTGTTTCTGATCCAGGCCAGGATGCCATTGACCTTCTTGGCCACCTGGGCACACACAGGCTCATGTTCAATCACTGTCGACCCAGCACCCCCAGGTCCTTTTCCAATGGCAATTTTCCAGCCACTGTTCCCCAGCCTGTAGGACTGCCTGGGGATGTTGTGACCCAAGTGCAGGACCCAGGACCTGGCCTTGTTTAACCTCATAAAATTGACCCAAACCCATTGATCCAGTGTGTCCATATAAAATAAAGTATGAAAATTTCTGTTGATGCTTGTTTCATAGCTTCTTTCTTACAGATTGAAGGTGACTTATGGGTAAGATAGCCTTCTAGTGAATATATTGTTTCCACTGAAACATCAGGACAATATTATTCACTTAGGTTCCATATTCTTATCATTAAAAATACAGATCTAGACACTACACACATTTTTGACCTTTTACCAAACAGTGTAATATTATGATTAGATACAGAGAAGTCTTAATGTCTTCGAGGAATTAGTATTGTCTTTCTTTTCCCGCATTTTTTACAATGTTGATGTGACTTTTTCTCTGTTTAAGTGTTTTAAGATGTACAGTGATGTTGGTCAGTATATTTCTGTCAAGACTATTTTGCTTGAAAATGGCCTGTGATCGTAAAAAACCTCCAATGACTGTATTTGCTATAGCTTTTACAAACAAAATACTAGCATATTTGAATTTAATTAATAAGCCGTACTTGGTGAAGGAAATTAAAATCAGTCACATGGCGGTGACATTTTAATCTGTCCTAGTACTGACTTCATCTTCCATGATATTATTTCTTAAAATTTGGATCCATTTGGTTTATGTTATACCATTGGAGGTTTTGGCACTGAACCTAGTGAAGTCATCATCCAGACCTTGCCCCGAGCCTGGGAACATGGTGCGTATTTTTACTGTGCTGAATAAAGAGCTGACTAAAAGGATTTCTAAGAAAGCATTTAAGACAGACTAAAGATAACAAACTGCAATAGTGAGAGCTGTCTTCATAGATCATAGAAGACCATAGAATGGTTTGGGTTGAAGGGACCTCCAACCCTAAGAGATGAAAGATCATCTTGTTCCTACCCCCCCTGCTGTCAACAGGGACACTTTTCACTAGGCCTGGCTGCTCAAAGATCCATCCAACCTGGCCTTAAACAGTTCCAGGGATGGGGCACCCCTGGCTTTTCCTAGCAGCCCGTGCCAGTGCCTCACCACACTCATAGTAAAGCATTTCTTCCTAATATCTAATTCAAACCAACTCTATTCCAGCTTAAAGCCAGGCCTTGTGAAAATAGTCCCTCTCCATCTTTCTTGTAGGCTCCTTTTGGATACTGGAAGGCCACAACAAGGTCACCCAGAAATCTTCTCTTTTCCAGGCTGAAAAAATCTAATTCCCTCTAGCCTTAGTTCCTTATAGAAGAAGTGCTCCATCCTTCTAATCGTCTTTGTGGCCTCCTTTGGACTTGGCTCCAACAACTGTGCTGGGGACCCCCTAGCTGGATGTCCCATATTGTTTGCAAAGTAGCATTGATACCATAAAATATCATTGATACTAGAAAAAATTAACATATAAGAAAAATGATTGATATAGGACCTCAAAATTTCAAAGATTGGAAAGTTGAATTCCACCAATTTGAAAGTTGAAGTGATGTTTCAAAAAGAAATGAAGGAAAATTGCCTTGCCAGATTAATTCTAAGAAATGTGGGGGCTTTTAATACTGCTGGAGTCTGCCCAGGAGTTTGTCTGCCCAAGACTTGATAGTACATCTGTGTAATTAACCTAACAAAATAAAATCTAATGCATTTTCCTGCTTGCTTTGTCCTCAGGTTTGCCAATTTGTCGTGTCTGTCAACGGCCTCAATGTTCTCCATGTGGATTACAGGACAGTGAGCAACCTCATCCTGACTGGCCCTCGAACAATTGTGATGGAAGTGATGGAAGAAATGGAGGCCTGAGAAGGCGAAAAAACTGCTATTACTGGACATTTTTGTGAGACAAATAGTAACAGCCAAGGAGTCATGACACCAGGCAGCAGAATGTTGCTGTGTCTAAACAGATGATTTTGCTTTTAGGGGAGGGGGCTCTCTTGCATTTAACAATAATAGCACTGGTGATTATGCTAAGATGTGAACAATAGGTACCAGCATATTTTCACTACTGACTTCTCTGTTCCCAACAGAGACAAGATCAGGGCCTGTAGGTGGTCTGTCCAGCCATGGTTGCATTGGTCAGAATGGGTTCCAGCCTAAGAGGCCATGCATATTTCCTCACAGTCCACTACTAGATCAAAGCACTTCAGGAGGTGAAAGAGCCAAGTGCTGGGGGTCGGGATGTCACAGATGGTTTCCATGAGATGCTGACATTGATAAACATTGTCCTGGTGTCCAGCTTTGTCCCCAGAGCATGTGCACAGTTACTCTCTCCTTGGGCTGGGGTACAGCTGACTAAATCCTGGCTTGATTACAGTCAAACACAAACGAACTGCAAATGCATGAGAAGAGGTGTCGGTGCTCTGTAGAGGATAGTCTGGTATGAATGTTTGGGCCTGACTGATTACATGGGTTAGTCTAGAAAGAAAATGGAAAAATGTGTGGTACTTTTACAAAAACTGCCTTTGAAAATTGGTCTTTTGGTTTTAATGCCTGTGTGCTGTATTAGGTGCTTGAATATAAAATATTGATTTTGAGGTTTTTTTCTATACCTGTAAAGTAAAGGTGCCTCAGTCTTGCTATTCATGACTTCAGAGAAATTTTGGACACCTTAATTCCCAGAAGAAGAATATTTGGCAGGTTGCAGTGGGAAATTCACAATGTTAGCATAAGGAACGATACATCCAGATTTTCCAGTAGCAAAAGTACACTTCAAATTGAAGCAATGTACTTGAATGTACATTAAGCTTATCAGCACTTTCCAATCATCTGATGTTTTGTGAAAAACCAACTTCCCTCATGAGCTGCATTTGACACTATTACAAATAAAACAATGTATTTAACTGACTCTTATTGTTTCTCAATCAGTAGGATATTTTCATTGATGAATTCATGAAAGAAATATTTTTTAAAAGCATATATAAAAATTCCATATTCTTGCAGTTAGATGACTCTCCAGCTTGATTTTAAGGGGACTGCATGGGTTTTCTTTGATCTTTGAACTGAAGGAATACATCCTGCTCCACAAAATTATAAATACATTTTGCAGACTTACTCTGCTGTTTAAATTTTACAATTAAAGCTTAACTTTCTATATGCACATACCACAAATCATTCAGTTGTGGGGTGGGGAAAGTATTTTTCCTCAAATAATTTTGAAACATGTTTTGTATTAAAAAATTGTTCTCACTAAATAAATTGCTCTTTCAGTATGTTTTTCACTCAAACACTTCTACTTCAGAGATACAGCAAGTCTTCAAACTCATATATTCCTGCAGCTTTGTAGGAAGAAGTCCTTTTGTTCTTTGTTTCTGTTTTTGCGTATTTGTGGTTGCATTTTCACCAAGATGACTTCTCATATTCCACTAATATGCAAGAGCACAAGGAGGTATAAAACCTCAGCTGCTTACTTGATATTAACCAGGCATGAGAGTGTTTGGAGGGTTTGTTCAAACTGTTATCTGCTATGACAGTTCTCTAATCCCAGTTGTACTCCCCAAAATTTTGGTACACATGTACAAGCCATAGTGGGTTACATTTTACAGGTCATCTAAAATAAATTGCTGGGCACAAAATGTTATATTAGATTGCAATAACTGTCCATGGTATCCACTCAGAACAGCTGGAAACAGTCTTGTTGTTCCAGAAATGTTTCAGTATGCTATAAGTATTTTGAGTTTGTGAATCCAGGAATGCTTCTCCAAATATTTCTACTTAATTTCTATTTTTAATTTTTTTTCTTGTTGTCTTTTTTTCCCCTGGGTTGTTTTGGTGGCTTAGCCCCTTTAAAATATAAATTCTGCATGTTAGGCTAAGTTAAATATTACAATTGAAGGATTTTCTTAGCAAAATGCTAATGATTCTCTCTAATGCCATCATGGGTTTGTCTGTATTACATCTCTTGCCTTAGTTAATATTCCGCTAGAAGTTCTCTGTAGCTTACAGATAATTAAGAAACTGGGTCAGAATTTGGCTTAATAATGCATTACAGAGTGCACTTCAGACTGGAGCAAAAAGAGTGGGAATGGGGGCAGGGAGAAATCTGTGCATTTCATTATGTTACAGATTGGAGATGGCATCTTGATTCACAAGATACATTAGTCTCTATCACAATTTGAGCACAGCTACTTGCCTTCTGTTTAACAAGGATTTCCATATTGTGTTCTCAACTTGACTGACAATCCGGGATTTAATTAATTCTTTCCCTCTTCAATGTGACAAAGGCATTCAAATTGTGTCTGCAATGAAATTTTGTATTTTGGAAAAAGGGATGGAAAGTAAACAACTAAGCTATGAAATGTATAATTTCCAATTAAATTGCAGTTTGTCTGCACACAGTGCTGCATATGCTCCAAGACATCCCACAGGAGTCAGTGTCAAACTCTCACGCACTTCAGAGGGCACAGAATTTTAAATATAACAGAGCACCTTGCTTCCTGCAAAGTGCCAGGGGAAATGTAAGGTTGTTCACAGAAGTAAGGCATTTGAAGAGGTGCATGAATTTCACAGTGTAGAATGAAGCAAGAAACCAGAAATTAAAAATACCTGATACCCTGGCATCAGCAGCAATAGCTTCATTAAAAAGACAGGCATTTTTGTAAGACTTACTCTCTTCTGTGATCTCATTTTTGGTTACTGTAGATCTTGCAAGATCTCTAATAAATCTTTAAGCCTTAATCACTCGAATTAGTGCCATTCCTCTGTACAAGTACATTTGAAAATCATTTATGGACATCTTCAAGAAATGTAATATTTAATTGAAGTAGTAGTTAAGCTAATTGGAGCATTAAATCAGTGTAATATTTCTCATATGTTTTTCCTGGTATATTTCCTACAAGATACATTATTTTCATTATATTTTTCAAGATCAAATATCATGTGCATGGTATTGAACGCAACTGGTTCCACAACTAGTCCCATGGAAGGCGTTTCATTCATACAATGATGCAATAATCCACTTCAGATGTGTCAGAACTTAATTGTCTGCATTTTAGGTCTGCATAGAAGCTGAAAATAAAACTTTCAGAATTAAAAAGACAGCAGCATCTGTGTCGTAGCAGCATCTGAAATACGAGTGAGTGTGGCCTGCTGTACCTTCTAAGAGATTATTTTCAGGAAGAGGTTTGGAATGAAAAGGTCTGGAATGAAAAGGTTTGGAATGAATGCAGTAGGACTATTTTTTCAAATGTTTTTCTTAATTTTTTTCTTCATTTTCTGCTCATACGGTCACTAATGACTAGAGTGCTAGGGATGTGTCAAGTGCTGTCCCAGGATTACTGGTCAGCTTGCTCCCTTAGCACGGTCTGGATCTCTGAGAAAATTCCCCCAGTGTAGTTCAGAGAATAACATGAGATGTGAATTTGGTGCCTCTTGACCTTCAGACCAGAGAGAGTCTCTGCACTGACTTGATGTACTAACACAGACATAAACAAATAAGAATAGTCTGAGGATTAGGAAGAAGAAGCAACTGACTCCTTTACTCCTTTCTTCTTCTGTGCTCGCAGCTATAATGCATGGAGGTTTCCTTTTCCTTATCAAATTATAGGGTACTGCTCTAATAATTTCAGATAATTCTGGGAATTAAGTACTAAGTTTTAATGTTATTTTTTTAAGTTAAGTATTATTCTAATTTTAGAGACTGGAGAACTGAAACAATGTATTTTGCAAAAGTGTTTGCCTAATGCAAGGCAGACTGAGAAATCAGTTGTTGCAATTGTAAGTATTTTCTTCCCAGTACATAATTGGAACTATACCACTTGTGTAAGTGAAGAAATGTGTATGTCACATATGTGGGTACAGTTAGACCACACCTCTTCAAATAAAGTGAGAGAACTTCTAACCTTCTACAATAAAATTGTCATTAAAGGTTTTCAAAGATCCCCCTTTTTAAATGTCTTTATCTGGTAAGTGATGTGGCTTATATATAGTCACAAGTATAGTCATAAGTATGTGTTACTTAAAAAAAAGAAATAGTATCTGCCAATTCAGTATTTCCCTTTGTACATTCACAGTGCAGATAAAAATATCATTAATGTTCCAGAGAGGCTGAGTGATTTAAAACCATTAGATTTCTCTATAAAATTGTACATAAATAAATATTCATAGCTTAATTTTAAAAAGGAGCCATTACTGCAAGAGACATCTTAAGAATATCAAAGGACGTCACAGGAATCAATGATACAATTAATTTATACTATAAAGACAATGTTTCATGTACAGCTACCTAATCTTTGTACTTGCAATTCCTCAGGAAAATTCTGAAATATTCAGAAGGGAGTAGTTATAACTGTCAAACTGAATGTCCTCTAGGAAAATGGCTGTTTTGCAGTTTCACTCTCATATTGGCCATGGGAGCTGTGAATTTCCAGTACTGTTGAAACTCAAGTTTTATAAGCACACACTTAAAATTAACTGCTTAAGAGCAGGGGTTTGAAGCAGACACTGTACTTTAGGTAGCACAAATTGTTGTAATGCCTCTTCTACAAAATTCCTGCCACATACCCATAGGTTTCCCATTCTGTGTCACCATAACTCTCCTTGAACTTAGAGCACAACAGTCTCCTACTGGCTTTTGTATGGCCTTATCAAATAATAATCATAATTTCTTTTTTCTTTCCAGAATTTGCAGGTGGTTTGCAGAGGAAAACTCTCTTTTTGTATGCAACCTCTTTGTATGCTTCTATTCCTAAGGTGATTCTACATAGAGACATCTATAAACTGCTCCCTAGATTCCAGAACATAGACAGCTAGTGGTATTCTGACCACTTCAAATAGTCATTTCCATCATGCCTGAGCAGCTGAACTCCTCCCAAATGCTCCCATTGCTTCTGCTGCTGCTGCATACACCCAAGCAGGCCAAGCTGAGGACCACTGGTCAAAAGCCCACACCAACCAGACTGTTTTAACTTTACTAGTGATTTATGGATATATTTAATTTTCTTTCCTATTCTACTTATTTTGCTGCATAGTTGACACTGGTCCTACTTTATTCTTCCAGCTCAAACATAATTTCTGGAAGATCTTGATGGTCCTGCTTTCTTTGTATTTTTACTAGTCTGCTTTTGAGTGCCTCTTTACCATGATTACCATCACTAGCTTTTCATAAATTAGCAGTGCTTATTTAGCAAGCCTAATATTTCAGGAAAACAGATTAATTGGCTGCTGCTTTACAATCAAATGTTAGCATACATATAAACAAAGCCTTGAGGCAAGAGAACAAAGTAAGAAAAAGCTACTATAAATGATGGAATGAAATTCATTTTAGATATAAAATGACATCACATCTACTTTTAACAAAGCTGTGCATGATTCATAACACAGATGGGCCACAGCTTTCATGGACTTTCTCAGGTTATGGAGACAAAAGAAGAGAGACCTCCAAAGAGCAGTGTTTTCTTTTGGGCCTCTGGATGAGCTACCCATGACTTCCCTCCCTCCCGAAGCAGCTGGAGCACAGCCTCCCAACCACAGCTGGGCTTGGAACCACATAACATCTTATCTTCACTGCTAGCTGTAAATGACTGCAGATTTTTATAATCACACTTTTGTGGTGCTGTGTTTTTCTTTATGCATATTTTTGTAAACCCTTTTGAATGGTTTGTTCCTGGTTTCCCTCTGATATGTTTGGTTTTACCCCAAATTTTCTCCTCCCTTGCCCAGCTGTCAATCACCCCCTAGACCCATCTGTTACCTCATTCACATAATGTCAATCTTCCCTAATCCCTGCCCTTAGTTCCAGAGAGTTCCCTGTCAGTCCTTTTTGTCCCTACCCCCCTGCCTAAACCCCACCCTGGGATTCCCCTAATCCTCTATGCCCCATTGGCCCATGTGACCCTTTCCTCTCCCCTTGCCTTCCCTATAGGTTGTCATATTTTGAGTCCCTCCTCAATCCCCTCCCAGTTTTACCCCCGATTGGTTGAAGAATTGTATCCTGCCCCTGTTCCTCCCCATTTAAAAGATTGTGCACGCGTGGGCTTTCGGGTTTTCTTGTCTCTGCACTCCTTGTGGGGTAAATCCTTTGAGAAGCACATGAGAGACCCTCTCCCTGTTCTTTGCCGGATCCTCGGCACATCAGAACCGAGAGCCATTTGAGAGCAGCCTGGCTGCTGCCAGATTCAGCAGCTCTGCTCCAGCACCACTGAGCCCGATCCGGCGCGGGAGCGGTGACTCTCGGCGCGGTGCAGGGGACTGTGAGCTAGCTGGGGTTTCTCCAGCATCAGGTCACATTTTGTTTTCCAGTTCAGATTTTAGAGTTTCTCTTATTAAACAGAAAAGCAATTAATTTCTCCATCTATCTGATAAAGAAGTGCTGTATTTTCCCCCCATATGTTTGGAGTGGGACGTGTGATGAACAGAAATACTTTCCAGTTTGTACTCAAGCCTGACTCAGGGAATGCTTGTTCTTACCTGCCCTTCTCCTCTGGGAAAATTTCATGAAAGTTTCATGAAAACCTGAGCAAACCCTGCAATGTAATGCCTATTAGTAGATCATATATGAAAAATGCATAGTATGTTCAAATAATTATTAAAAAAAAAAAAAAAAAAGAAAAAAAGAAAAAAGGAGAAAAGTTTAGCTTGTTTTAAATTTCTTGTTGAAAATTTTGAAATATGAGCTAAATAAATATAGAGCTCAGGAGAGAATCCATCAGGCAGGTGCAGTGAAGGGATGTAGTATGGAAAGGTTCTGTCAGAGAATGATGGAAGTGTTTGGGTTGGAAGGGACCTTAAAGATCATCTAGTTCCACTCCCCTGCCATGGGCAGGGACGCCTTCCACTAGACCAGGTTGCTCAGAGCCCTATCAAACCCAGTTTGAGCACTGCCAGGGATGAGACAGTCCCATAATATCCTGTTAAGGTTCTTAATAACATCATAGAGACAAAAAATGTTGTACTTTTATGGCTAAATTCACAATTTATGTTCTTAAGCCTGCCTTTTCAATAAGAACAAAGTTGTAATTAATGCTTTTACATTTATGAACATCCAATCCTAAAATTCAGTACATAAGAATATAGTAAAGGTATGTTTGTTTGGGAAATATCTCCCTTTCAAATGTAGCGAATGACCCAAACAAAACACATCCTTTAACAAAATAAGTTTCATTTACATTATGAAGTAATTTACACTTTTTTCATATCTTCTATTTATAAACTAGAATGCAAATGCTGCATGTATCAACTAAAAATAAATACACATGTGGGCTTGACTGAACAACTGTTTTGTCAATGGAGTCCAGCAATGGGGCTAAACTGAGTGCTTCAGGTTTATTAGCAAAAGTTTAATTAAGCGTGATGTTGAACAAAGCCTGGGAAATATTAAATGATTACACTCAGAAGTGCTTAGTAATTTGCAGGATCAGGAACCCATTTAATTTCTCAAAGTTCCCTAACAGCCTTACTTTGCCTGCAAAATATTTCTAGAACCATGATAAGATTTTCTTAAAACTCATTTTAAAATTATAGGTGGAATACCTATCTTTTATGGCTTGACTTGGAAAGGAAGAAACATGAAAATATTAAAAATCTTCAGGTTATATTTTCCCCATTCCTGTTCTGTTTTATAAGCATTTTTCAGCTCAACTGCTTTCTAAAGATAATGTTATGCACCCTTTGTTTGTTACTGCAGCTGGGAAGTGTGTGTGTTTTGTTTGTTTTGCCAGAATAAACAAGGTTCTGTTGAATATTAAAATATTCAATATTTCATTTTCTATTACACTCCGTCAGCAAATCGTCTATTAAATGCTTAAAAGATGGCTTTACAAAAGAGTGCTGAGTTACCCTCTTAATGTTTGATTTTCATGATAAAATGTGTTACAGTGTGTTCCATTTTTGTTTCATTTCCAACTGTACATGATTGTATCATTGTTCATTCTCCTAAGAAATTATTTTCTGGGGGTTATTGATTCATATTCCTTATAGTATTCAGCATTCCATTTAAATACAAATCCCCTGGACCTTATCTACTATAATTAGAGAAAGAAAAAAAATCTCTTCTGGTTCAGAAATTTTAATTTGGAAGATGAAGGCACAAAAAAACATTTACCTTAACTCTTGCTGATTACAGCTTCTTTCTCAAAGAAAACCCAGACAATGCTGTCTAAATGTGCAGAGCTCCAGGAAGTCATGTAATACAGGAATAAAAACTTCATGATTAGGATCAAATTGTCCACATTTTAAAGGTTCTTTGATGATACCCTTTTCCAGTAGTTATCATGATTAACTCCTAACAATGGGCTTGTGATTGCAAAGATGACCTTTGGCACACAGGTTAATGCAGTACTCTTTTCCCAGCAGTGCAGATAGTCTGAAAAAACATCACAGCAGGGTGATGGCATCTACTTCTGCTTACCTAATTGGAATTGGAGCTCAGAAACGAGGGGCTTGGTTCTGTTGCATACACGTAAATGTCAAGTGCCAATGAAGATGCTTTTAGGGTATTTGAGACATTCTTCTGTAGCAGAGAGCAGCTTCAGGGAAGTCTGTGACCCCTCAAAATCACATCTAGAGATTAAGTCCCAAAGGACATCTTAAATATTGTAGAATACTTCAAAATGTGTTAGACGCCTATGTGTGAACAACAGAATGACATCCCTAATAATCACCACTTAACATCTGCTAATTCAATTGTGTCACTGCTGGCAATTTTTTGGAGTTACCCAGCTGTATATTCAATTAGCACTGTTGATGGAAAAGAACATCCTGGCTATCCAGTCAATTCTCAGAGAAGCTGCTCCACATTTGTATCATGCAGAATTTACTGTGATGATGTCCTGTTACTAATGTCTCAAGAAATGTGTCTCCTTTTCTTTTCCTCATGCTTTTAGTGAAGATACAAAGTGACTTTTCACCCAAAGATCCCTTTATTTCTGAATTGTTTATTGCCAGTCAAGGGGACCAGAGCCATTTGTCAGTTGAGCTGTAATCTGTGTATATAAATGATCATGTATAATTACTTCCTGCATGATTCAACGGATTTTCCTGCTTTTTGGGTGTTCCTCTTTTTAAGTTGTCCTGAAAAGTACTGATTTCAGCCAAGGAGCCACAGCAAGGCAGCAACTACTCCCATTAGAGAAATGGGATCCTAAGAAGGAGTAGCAGCTACTGCAGGCCCAGCAGATGAGAACAGAGGCAGCAGCAGCTGTGTGCTTCCACATAAACCTGAGTTTTATTGCATTGCTTACAAAATGACAGGTATTGTAGCTCTTGGGAGCCTTGAGGTATTTATATACTACCCTACACTTCAGTGATGGCTCTCTCTCTATGCTATGTCCCTTGCATCGCAGTCAGTCACATCTCAGTGTTTGGCATCTCAGCCTTTTCCTACAAGGGGAGTTTCTGCTCATCCCTGTAGCAGAAGGGAGTACAGGCAGCGTCCAAACACAAGTGAGGAAATTAAAGTGAAATTTATAGAGAACTTGGTGCTGGCATTAAAAAAAAATCAAAACCCCTGCTAACTCACACAGGTGTTTAGAAGGCTATTGGTGAAGATTTCACCACTTATTACCTAATGTGTTGTGACTACTGCATTATTGGCTGGCTTATACCTCTTCATCATGTTCATGTTCTTCATGGTTGTACAGGACATCCTCAGACTCCCCCACTCCCATGTCCACCACTTTCCAAGTGTTACCACATGAGCTCCTAGATCCAATGTATACAATGTAAAATCCATGTCCTGGATATCTAAGCCCGTCAAGGACGCCTACAGAGGAGCAGAGCTGAAACTCAGTCTCTTAAAATCTCGGCCAGTGTGCAGCCTGCAGGGCGGCTGTTCAGTGAGCAAGCAAGGCACACAGCCCCTAATGCAAAGACAGCAGTGCCCCGTATTGACTGCACCCCACAGGCTCCACGGCTGTGGAAAAGTGCTTCCCTTTATGTGTTTTGAATCTTCTGTAGCCATAAATCTGTTATTTGCGACTTTGTATTTCACTTTGGGCAGACTCTTGTCACCATCGTGCCAGGTACCCATCATGTGTGGTCAGCCTACCACCTCCTCAGCTCCACAGTTCTCTTCCAGCTCCTCTCCAAGCTCCTCCCCAAGCGCCTCTTCCTCCCAGGCTGTCCTGGCGAGAGGCTCTGTCTGAGCCAGCCCCGGCTGAGCTTGCTGAGGGCTGGCCCAGGCCCTGGCCCGGCATTTGGGCAGCTGTGGGAGGCTGTGGGGGCCAGGCGTCCCTGAGGCGAGCAGGGCCGGGTTCAGCCGGGCAAGGCCACCGAAGGCGCCTGCGGCCTGCGGGGAGCTGGGCCGGGCACAGCGCGCTCCCAGCAGCCGGGGAGCTGGGCCGGGCACAGCGCGCTCCCAGCAGCGTGTGCAGCTCCGGATTTGTCCGGCACATTCCTGCCTGTCGCTAGAAGCAAGCACTGGGATGCCCACAGGTTTGCAAAGGAGTAACTTCATAGCCAAGTAGTGAGTATTGCTATGGTTCGCCCAGTATCTTCAGTATAATAACGTAAGTGGGAATTTGTAAGTAAATATGACAGGTTAACATTAAAATATGACGGCTGTAAAATATGGGTTTCTTTCTTGCAAAAAGAAGGAGAATTATGCAGAGTTCAAATGTTTAATTTTGCCTCCATTAATAATTCTGATTGTGTTGCTGACTTTAATTACACACTGAAAGCCCTGTAAATCTTACACGATCACTAAGCAAGTGAAGAAAATGAATGCTAGTTTAACAAATAGTGTTGAAAATTCTTAAAGGATGCAGTTAGGCAAATGACAATAGTGGTTATAAATATTTCTGGTGACCTTTTATTTACCTACTGGAAAATCAGAAATAATTCAATTAAGTGTACAAAAATGCCACCTGACTATAAGACTCGGAAAAAAAATCACAGTCTGACTTCTTACTGGCAGGCTGATTTAAACAGCAGAAAGATTACCCAGCTCATATTTAGGATGTTATGTTTTAAATTTGCAAATGTGCACTGGAGTTGACCACCAAATGCAGCCTTGGTTAAAAATAAATGCTACTCAACATGAGAAGCACAGATATGACTATGATGATTCTCTAATCCAACAACCAAAAAAAAAAAAAAAAAACAAAACACAAAACAAACAAAAAAAAAACAAAAACAAAAAAAAAAAAAAAACAAAAACAAAAAAAAAAAACAAAAACACCACCAAAAAAAAAGAGGCTGGATGCTCTTTGTGCCAGTAAAGAATTAACCTGTTCCGCTGATACTCAGGGTACTCAGGGTAGTGATTCAGCATCGCTAATGCACTGGGTGTCATTCAGGCCCTTGTTTTAATGGGCCACTTTCAGTGTGGCACACTAAGCTCTCACCTAATCCTGTGAAACCAGAAACAAGCCTAAGCACTGCATTCTTACTGTGTTCCTCTGCTGAGGAATCATTACATGCTGTAAGATTTATGATGAAAATTTTTTAATATTAACAGAATATACATAGCAGTCTGAACTTGTCTTATGATTGTACTTTCTGGACATGGTAAATGGCTATAGGTGGATTTTTTTAACAAAGAGGTAGCGTAGTAAGAATGTACTACACTGGAGAAACAAAGCTTCACATCTTTCCAGTTATTTCTTTTTTCATTAGTGTGCAGGCAATAAATACCCAAGTTCTTAAAAATATCAGCAGATACAATGCAAAGAAAATGAAGTTCAGACTGTAGAGAAGGGCAGAAACATGATTTTAGGAAATCTTTATGCACTCACAGCTGATGTCAGTAACAAAATGCCTCATTACTGCCTGTTCCATCTCTGATACAGTACAGAAGCAGCTAATGGACAGATGTCTGGATGATTCTGCATCACCTGATGGAGAACTGCTTGAGGAGAGTTTTGGAGTTTGAGCTGAATCTGAAGATTATAGAATTTCAAAGGTGCTTATAGATTGCTTTGAAATAAGCTGATCCTGTCCTCCCTCTTCATTGCTCTTCATTGTAATGGAACACAGATCCCAACCAAGCTGCTTTTATCAGTGCACAGATTCAAATCCCTATTGTAGACATATTTTAGGTCCAGTGCAGAATTATTTTACTGAGGAAGTCTCATTGTCCAAACCCACATTGTCCTGTTCAGCTTCCCAGACTTTCCAGGCTGGCAGCCTAAACAGTGACAGAGCACATGGAAGACAAGAGGGGGAGTCCTCCAAAGGTTAATATCTGTCAAATAACAGTCTGATTCCCTCCTGGAGAGTGACCTCTGCAACATGGGAAGGCAAGTTATTCCTTCAGCTGGCTTTGGGAAAAAAAAAATTGATCAGGATGAAATAGGATTGTGGTGCATCTTGATGTAATTGAACTGCTGTCTAATTGTCTGTGTTCTCAGTCTCTTACACAAGCCAATACTAGCTCCAGCAAGCCAGCATATGCAAAAGCAATGTGAACATACAGTCTGTTACTACAAGGACACACACACTCACTTCCCAGTGCAAAAGCATTCAGGGTGTTCAGATTTTAAGGACTAATTTATTGGGTTAAACCTTGTTATTTGAAGGGACAAATTGGCTGATGGGTCAAACAGCAGTAACTCCTTTCCATGTGCTGGGCAATAATAATAATAATAGATTTATGATTACTATTTTTATTACTACAAAAAAGCCAGCATTGTGAAATGTCCAGTGGTCTAAAGTAGGTGTTTTGACTGTTCTTCCAAGACTGCAAACCTCAGGACAGAGATTTTGATTGTGTAAGACAGTGAAGAACATCTGCTATCCCACCATTATCTCTGAAGATTATGCTGTAAGAAACACTGTGTAAGAAACAAGACATTGTTTTTATTATTTTTTGTAACCTGTCTGACCTCAAACACTGTGTTAAACAGGCCACAGATAAACTTTTTTTCTGTGCACTGTAAGACAAAGAACATTACTGTAGCCAGTGCCATTACAAGAACATTTAAACTATCATTTATGAAAGATGTTACCAATAAATTAAATATTACCATAGGGTCCAAACCATAATAATGAAAACGAAACAGCAAAAAAGTGATGATATGGAGATTATGGCACTTGGAAGGTCAAGGAGCCTGAGGTGAGAAGTCAGTCACTACAGTTTAACAAACAAATACTAGAAAATGATGTAGAGTCATGGATGGAGTGTTCTTAATTTTTTACCTATTTTTACCTATTTTTGTGGAGAACATGGATTGAGGTGATGTTCAGGCAAGAACCAGATACTGCAAAAAGTTTTTACAACAGCATAAAATACAGTCTTAGTGTTGAGAATGAGTGAGGGAACAAAAAAAAAAAAAAAAGGCTAACCCAGAAGCTTTTGAGATGTTATCTGCTTTTTGTGGTTGTAGACTATTGCCTCTCTTTTCTTCCTCTTTCTATTCTTTGTCACAATGCCCTATAATTCTTTAAATCACCAGACCACTTTGGAGCACAGTTTCTGCTGGCTCTTTGTTTAAGGCTAGAGTATACACTTGCTTTCCTCCCGTGTAATTTCCTGTTATTTTTGATTTTGTGTTTTAGGTGCTTAATCATGTTCAGTGGGAAGTGCATGCACTTCCTGGGTGCATACAGAACACAGAGCTAATTCTACCACAGATGCAGAGCAGAAACAAAACAGCCTCCTCTTTATCACAGCAATTGACCATCTCAGTCCCAGGGAGAGCTCAAAGACCACATGCACAGGAACTCTTGCAGGGCAGGTACCACTGTCTGACCTCAGCTGTCACCCTGAGCAGCACCACAGTCCATCCCATGGCAGCAGCTTGGAAAAGCAGCAGCTTTTCCTCCACGGAGGAGCCTCAGTGGGTTGCCTTTGGCTGAGCAGACCCTTTCTGTATAGAAGGGGAGTAATCCAGGTCTTAATAGCTGATAACAGCTGATAATTTCTTGACTCTTATGTAGATCAAAGAGTTGTGTTTTAACAGACACGGTGTTTGAATTTGGATCTGCAGAAGCACAAAGGATAGAGGTTTGTGAACACACAGAAGGGATGTTTATCCAAGACTGCCCCCCTCTGTTATTGCTTCACAGCTAAAAAAAAGAAAAAGTTTTCAAACTGCTGTAAATTCTTCCCACACCTGATAAAGTGTGATTTCCAGTATACTGATTTTAGTATAGGTATTTATTGGAAAAATAAAATGCAAATATAATAAAACAAATTAAAAGTTAAATACTCCTGAAATATAAACATGGAAAGCATACTGAATTTCTTCAGTGAGTATTTGAGTAGGGGTGATTTTAAGGAGCTGTTTGCAGCAAATAAAAATATTAATATTTCTCTTGGGTGTTTTTTTTTTCTTTTGTTTTTTTTTTCTTTTTCTTTTTCTTTGGCAAAGAGAAATCTCAGAACCACTTCTCTTTCATAAAGTTTCTGCTAAAGTCAATTCAGTATTTTATTCATGGAAAGATAACTTCATGTGCTTAACATATGCTTACATAAACGTTGGAAAATTAAGTCTATTCCTGAAAATTCCAACTGTATTGCTTAAAGATGAGTAGGAGAACAAAGTACCAACATCTGAATCTCATCATCCACTTCAAACCCCTTTAAAAAAGCAGCAAAGAGAACCAGAACAAATAAACTGAACAAATAAAACAGTTCAGGGAATAAAAATCTTGAGAAATATCAAGTACTGTCTTAAAGGTGAGTTTGGTTTGTGTATTTATTCAGTGGTATAAAAAATGCTATGTTATATTATTCTAGGAGACAACTTGTTTTTAGAGTGTAATGAACACCTGCTCTTCTTAAAATTGCAAATAAGGAAAAACTGAAAATTCAGTTTTTCAGTAATCTACAAGATGCAAAACCAGATCATCATGTAGACAACATTTAATAAATCTTGTTCTCATGTCAAATGTGTACTAGAAAAGTGCTTAGAGTGAGGCAAACCAGAGGTGCAAAATTACAGTGTTCAAGGGTGTTCAGTGTAGGAATTCAGTGCAGAAGCCCAGTGGGAGAAAGACAAGAAGCTTTGCTTCTTTTAGGTAATAGCTTAAGATACGTGTTATTTTAAAAGGAATTCTTTCTTGTTCCATACATCCCTTGCATTCATTACTCATGGTATTTATTACAGAGACCACCACAGTATTGCTTCCAGCTCTTACTGGTTTAAATATTAATTTCAGCCAGGATTTCATTCCAAAGAAAATTATTTCTTGCACAGACAGCCAGGATCTGTAACTCTTATGCTTAGTCAGTAAAATATGGGGGAATTCTTAACTATGTTAAGTTGTACCATTGATGGGCTTCAAATTAATCCTCACTGCAGCTTAATCCAGTGAAACCTTTTGCCAGGTTAGGGTATTTGTAAAACAAAATGGCTATTTGTACCTACCCATTTCCAGCTGCTGGTAAATCCAACTTCACAAAGTCTGGTTATTCCTCTTTACTCAGGGCATCCTTCCCCCCTGCTGGTGTTGTCCCAGGACCTACCCACCAGATGCAGTGCTCTCTTGGGAGAGCTGATGAAGTCTCAGGCACATAGCCTGGGAACAAATGGGAGCAGTGTCACATTATGACTGCAATGTATTTATTTTAACTGTAGTAATGCTTTCTCCCATAACTTCCTCCTAGACACACTGCTGAGGCATGGACTAGAGAAGTGGACAGTGAGATGAATTGAAAATTAGCTGAATTTCTGGGCTCAAGGGGTTCTGATTAGGAGCATGAAGTCCAGCTGGAGCTCAGTCACCAGAGATGTACCTCAGGAATTGACACCAGAGCCACTACTGCTTTGACTTTTCATTACTGGACTGGTCAGTGGTGGAAAGTGCACCTTGAACAAGTTTGCTGATAGCAAAAAAGCTGGAAGGAGTGACCAAATAATAAGAGAGTTATGCTACCATTTATAGCACCCTCACCAGGCTGGAGAAATGCAAAATAGGAACATTATGAAGTTCAGCAAAAGGATGTGCAAGCTCCTGCCCTTCAGGAGGAGTACCCTTAGACAGTACACACTGGTGGCTGACTGACTTTGCAGAAAAGGCCCTAGAGTGGCGGGCACTAAGCTGATTCCATCTAAACACAAGAGAACATTTGTGTTGTGGTAAGTTTTTTTCCCTTCATTGTGAAGGTGGCCAAACACTGTAGTAGGTCACCCAGGGAGGATGTGGAGTCTCCATTCTTGGAGATACTCATAACTCAACTTGACATGGCCCTGGGAATCCACTCTAGGTGACCCTCCTTTAACAGGGTGGAGTTGGACTTGATGGTCTTCAGAGATGCTTCCAAAGACTCTGTGATCCTGTATAATGTTGATGGGTCCAGAACATTGCTAGCAACAGATGAGGAAAACTCCTCATTCTTGTTGCAGTCTGAGGGAGAAAGAGCACACACAAGCTCTCCCTGTCCAGTGAGGTATGATGGACTCCTGACCTGTGAGCATGTCAGAGAGGATAACATCACTTCTCTGATGCTCTGCCCTTTCACTGCAGCTATGAGGAGGCTGTGGGTGCAGGAAGTTGCACCTTCAGTATCTCAGCAAGCTGAACTCAGCCTCCCTGCTGCTTATCAGATTTTAGTAAGTGGCTGAGCTCCCTCCCTAAAAGGATCTGGACGGGCTGCACTTGTCAGAGGCTCAGAAGAATGAAAGCAGCTCCTGACTGTGTTGCCAGGCTCATACAGCTATATTTATTCCTCAGACCTGGCCAGAGAAAGGCTCAGAAACTAGCTGAGATATGGAAGTGTAAACACACAGTAGATAACCTCACCTCTGAAGTCTAAAGAGATATAATTTGACTTCAGAAGGAAAAGCCAACTTTACGAAACACTAACCTTGTCATTTCTGCCATACCTCCTTCATACTGAGAACAGAAAAATACATGGTTGAATAATATATGAGTTTTCTTCCATTTCCCTGTGGTCTTTTTGCCCAGTTTTGCACTTTCCTGCATGTTTGGAAGATCAGGACCAACTTTAACATGAACTTTTATACTTTGATGGCCATGGCATCAATCTGGTTTCTTCTCCATCCCTTTCACTTACCTCATTATGTGTAATAAGCTTCAGATGAATAGACCTAGCAGCTCACTAAAGTGCTGACAGCACTTAAAGTATCAAGGGAAAAAAGTATCAAGGAAATGAAAATGACTCATTAGACATGTCAACAAATAACGAAGCAAAGCTGGACTACTTTGACAGTTACTGCCTAAAAACAGAGATGTAAAAAGCCACATTTGTTAGGTTGAGGAGAGAAATAGTTGTAGCACAAAGAAAGCCACTAGAAGAAAATACTTGACAAAAGATAGCTACCCTTTTCAAAAGTTATTTCACTGTTTATTCGTATCACAAAATAATTGTCTTAACTAATTGTCTTAACTAATGAAGAGAAAAATTAAAAAGTAAGCATGCATGGCTAATATGTTAGGGAAGGTGCATTGCAATTAAAATATTTTTTCTCAATTTTAATTTGGACAGAATACAGTCCTAAGTCCTTGTCTACTCTCTCAGTGCATGACTTACTTCATAGATCACCCAATTACTACAAGTGTTGACAGACTGATCTTGGCAAACCACTTTTCAAAGAGTATTGTATGTTCCATTATATTTAACAAAATGTAAAGCAAAAGTCAGTCATACTTCACCTCAAGTATTACCTCCGTGTTATGGAGTTCTTTTAATAACAAAAAAGGAAAAATCTACAAATTGTTGTTAGACCTAGGGACTACTTTGAGACATTCAAATAGATGTGCCATAATCAAGACCTTTGAATGTGACTGGAACTTTTGCATGGTGGAGGAAAAAAGGCATTTAAAATACATTTCTTTGTAAGGAGAAGAAACTGTATTTTAATTTAGGAATTAAAAGTTCCTTAAAATTAGTTAGCTTTAAAAACATCATTTTAATAAAAGAATATAAGAATAATTTTATTAAAAGAATACAAAACCAATTTGTTTTTGATTATTTGACATTTTAAAATATTCCCTGAACTTGTTATTCTCATTTCTAAATCTTGTGAAAAATGGTATGCATTACATTCATTAGCATATGAAAAAAGAGAAATATTCTAAGTTTATCCTAAAAAAGAGAAGATATGGAAAAAGAAAGATAAGGATTGATAATTACAGTGCAATTCTGCCCCACAACGACCAAAACCATCCATTATTTTGGTTTCTGCTCTTTGCACAAGTTTCTGCTGCTGGTGATCCATTGCTTGGTTTAATCATACTATTAGATATTCAGCCAGCTCACTCTGAGGTCGTGAGCCTGCGCTAATTCTGTTCTTATGATGGATTAATGGACTTGTTTCCAGCTGTATTTCCAACATCATTGCCATGTAATCCTATTTACAGAAATTTTGTGGAATCTACATTAGCCAAGCAAATAATGGTCATCTTGCTGATGTGAATACTTTTAAAATGTGGTGGCTGTAAGTAGTGTTCTTTTGAAATCACTGAGGCTTGGCGAAATCAAAACAGTGGAAAATAAATTTATGGGGCAAATTCCCAGTCAGTAAATTAATTCTTAAAATTCAAAGGGTTTTTTGTTTGTTTGCTTGCTTTTAATGGAAGACAAGAAGGAAACATTGGTAAATCATTTGTATATTAATATTAAGCATATTGTGCTCCTACTCTCTTTCCAGATGTGCATATTATACAAACTCTTTCAAGGAACCTTTCCTTTTAATTTTTACCTTGAACTTGTGAACAATAATTCTTCCTTGGAATAATGCAAAGAGATCTATTGTGCCTTCCAGAGAAAGCTGGGTAAACTCAATGGTAGTAAGCATAATTAGCTCTAAAAGTGGTCAAATTATAATACAATTATGAATGAGGAAAAGAAAATTATAACAAAATCAACCAAGTTACACTTGAAAGCACACACTTTGCATAATCTTAAAATATTAATTTCAATTCTGATGCAAACAGACAAATAAAAACAAGTATGAAGACATTTGAGGGCTACAAAGTTACAGAATCTATTTATCCATCAATGGGATCCTCAAGACCTTTGTTGTTTGAATCACAGTACTTCAACTAGCTGCAGCCACAGGATGGTGCTCATGGGCTTTGGATACTACATTACAAATCTGGGAGGAAGGGAAAAAAATAGGAGGGAGTCAGATTCTCCCCTTGGCAGGTTGTTCCTTATTCTACCTCGAAATACACGAGCCAGCAAGCAATCATGGATTGGGTTGATTTACCTCTCTGCATTTACTGAGTCTTCAGGGGCAATGCAAATAGATTGATCCATCAAGGGAAGTCACTAAATGTAATCTTTTTGGATTTCATCAAAGTTTTGATACTGTCTCTCACAGAATCCTTCTGAATTGTCCAGCACACAGCTGTAATGTAATAGATAAGCATTTACAGTTATATAATAGATAAACAGCTGGCTCACAGATCAGGCAAAAGGAGTTACAGTGAATGGGGCAACATCAGACTGGTGACCTGTCACTAGTGGGGTTCCATGGGGCTCCATCCTTGGCCCTGTGCTCTTCAACATCTTCGTTAACAACCTGGATACAGGACTCGAGGGAATACTAAGTAAGTTTGCTGAGGACGCTGAATTGGGAGGAGCTGTCGACTCCCTCGAGGGCAGAGAGGCCCTGCAGAGAGACCTTGACAAAACAGAGGACTGGGCAGTCACCAACAGTGAAGATTAACAAGGGCAGATGCTGGATTCTTCACCTGGGATGGGGCAGCCCTGGCTCTGTATAGAGTGGGGAATGAGAGGCTGGAGAGCAGGGCCATAGAAAGGGACCTGGGGGTCCTTGTTGATGGAAAGATGAACATGAGCCAGCAGTGCCCTGGCAGCCAGAAGGGCCAACCCTGTCCTGGGGGCATCAGGCCCAGCATCTCCAGCTGGGCAAGGGAGGGGATTGTCCTGCTCTGCTCTGCTCTGCACTGGAGCGATCTCACCTCAAGTCCTGTGTGCAGTTTTGGGCACCTCAATATAAAAAAGATATTAAACTCTTAGAGAGTATCACAAAGGAGGGCCATGAGGATTGGTGAAGGGTCTGGAGGGGAAGCCATATGAGGAGCAGCTGAGGTCACTTGGTTTGTTCTGTCTGGAGAAAAAGCGACTGAGGGGAGGCCTTATTGTGGTTATAATTCCTTGAGAGCATAAGTGGAGGGTCAAGAAATTATGTTTTCACTCTCATGACAGGACCCAAGGGAATGGCCTGGAGTTGAGTCAGGAGAGGTTTAAGTTGGATATCAGGAAAAGATTTTTTACCTGGAGGGTGTTTGGGCAGTGGAACAGGCTCTCTAAGGAAGTCACTGCATCACCAAGTCTGACAGAATTCAGGAAGTGTTTGGACAATGCTCTTGGGCACATGGTGTGAGTCTTGAGGAGTCCCACACAGGTCCAGGAGATAGACTTGATGATCCTGATGGGCCCCTTCCATCTCAGCATATTCTATAATTCTATGTTTCTATGAGCTGTTTCTTGTTCTTCTGGGTATTACTCTTTAGCTAAATATATAAATTAGGGACTGAAAGAGGTACAAACTCCATCAACATCAATCACCTGAACATCTCTTTTTTCAGAGAAATTGTTATCTTGCAAGGTACTCTCCTTGACTGGTATGTTTGTTGGCTGTTGCACACAGCTGGCAGTGCAGTAGAATAACTGCAGGTGACATGATCTAGGAATCTGGTAGATGCTTTTTAGATCTAGGAATGGTTTTGAACCTTTGCTATAAAAAACAACTGGACTTAAAGAGTTCCTTTAAAGCTCAAACACTTCTGCAGTTTAACTGGAAAGACATTCATGAATTTGGACAAGAATCTGCAGGATTTGGAATCCTAATTTACACTTAGTCACAGTCATCTCCCTGTGACTCACTGCCTTCTTCCCTAGAAGGGGCTCCTACATTAAGAAGGAATGCACATCTCTGTATCACCTACGACTGATTCTTAACTTCAGTCCTTCAGTGATTTCATTTGTAATTTTATACAGATGACCAGGCATGTTGTAATGAATATTTTCATTCACCTCTTAAATTCTCAGGACTTACAGACTTTGTGAATAGTAGCATTAATTGCAAATTCAGTAGCATATACCACAGGGCAACTCATATTTCTGTGGAAATACAGAATAGAGATTCTGCAATTCCATGTACCATTGCAGTGTCTATCCATATGGCAAAAAATGTAGGTATGTACTACAACACTTTTAATCAAGGTTTATACTAAGCCAGAAAAGTGTTGGAACACTTTTATATAAATATTTCCCCAATGAGTCACTAATGAGTCACATCTCAATAGCTGGCGTGAAGAATACTTGCATTCCAAGTTGTACTGCGGAGTAAGCAGCTTCTAAATAATTTATAAACGAAGTGAATAAGGAACTTTGGAGAGAGGAAAATGAGTTAACAGATAGCAAATCCAGAAGACCGAGGACACTGGCAAGCCCAGCACCTGCAAGTGGAACGCTGCCCGCGCCCCCCGGCCCTGCCTCCCGCGCACCTGGCCGCGCCCCCGCCGCGGGGCTCGGGCTCGGGGGCGGAGGGTGGGATCTCAGGCATCGTTTATGCCTCTTCCCTCCCCCTCCCCTTCTTTCCACCTTCTGCTCCATAATTGCCCGCCTCCTTTCTCTACCCTTTCGCCTTATCAGATGCGGAGCGGCCAGCGGGGAGGGAAGCGGCTCTCCCGCAGCCGGCTCAGCACCCGCAGCCCCGCGTGAAAAGGAGCGGCCGCGCCCCGCCGGCCGCTCCCCGGCTGATGCCCGCACAGGTCGGTGTGCGCTGCGCTTCGTCCCCCTCGAGGGCAGGGGCGAGGCGGGCGGGGGTCGGGGCAGGACCGGAGCGCTTCCCATCCACCTGCCCGGCAGCAGGACCGGAGCACCGGAGGGAGAATGGGGCGAGGGAGGAGGAGATAGAGGAGTGGAAAGTGGCGAGCTCAGTCTAGGACGGGGAAAACCCTCTAGAACCCCCCCTGCAAAGGCCTTACTTTTATAGCTGATGCTAACTAAACCCAATCACACTGTTGGTGTGGCGGTGCCGGGGCAGTCGCTCCGCCCCGGTACCTCTCTCCTCTTCGCGGAGCTGCCCGGGCCGGCCAGGGCGTCCCCGCCGCGTCCCCGCTCCCTGCCGGCAGCCCTTGGCTCTCACGGGGCCCATTCCCCGCCTCAGCTCGGCGGAGACAGCGAGCTCCCCGCTGTCCCTCCCTTAACCCGGGGCGGGGGGCACTCGCTTTCACACGGGTGGGTGCTGGGGGTGGGGAGCCCCGAAGAGGAGTCGGGGGTCAGGAGCGGAGCCTGTGATCCGCGGCTCCCTGGCCGAGCCGGGGCCGCGCTGCGGGGCTGCGGAGAGGCGAGCGGGAGAGCGCGGCCCCGGTGCCCTCCGCCGCCTCCCCTGCGGGGCCGGGGCAGGGCGCGCTCCGGCTTTGCCCGGCGGCGCGCAGAGCCGAGCAGCGTGAGCGTGTGCCCGGGCAGCGCCGCTCCGCAACGAGACACCGGGAACGGGGAAAAACCCCGACTGACCGCCCGTCCCGGGGGCTGCGCCGGGACCGCGCGGAGGCGGCTCAGCCTCCTCTCCCGGGCTGGGTGCGCCGAGCCGGGGCAGGGCGGAGCACGAAGGTGTGTGCCGCCTTATGTCGCGCCGGGAGCTCTGGAGAGCGCGTCCTTCCCTCAGGAGAAGGTGCCCTGTCGCCTGGCCCGTGCCAGGAGTCCTCTCCCAGCTCGGAGAGATGCTGCGGGGCTCACCTCATGGCAGGGTTCTTGGCTTGGTCTCCTAGAGCTAGTCTGGCAGATAATTCATTTACCGCATCCTCACTAAAAGGTGAAATGTATAAAAAGCAGA
Organism: Phylloscopus collybita; assembly: GCA_027886175.1. Taxonomy (NCBI): domain Eukaryota; kingdom Metazoa; phylum Chordata; class Aves; order Passeriformes; family Phylloscopidae; genus Phylloscopus; species Phylloscopus collybita. Next base: position 12,624,342 of record JAJNNQ010000075.1, on the reverse strand, counting down.
AGGAAGAGGATATTTGTTTTTAGTCCCAGACAATGTCAGCCACAAGGTGGCTGCAGACGGGGGTTTCCTTTCCTAGTTAGGTGAACCCTGACGTGCGGATCATTACAGAGGTTGATCCAGCACTAGTTGTGTCTATTCCAATAAATCTCGTATCTTTGGCTTTTCTCTAAAAGCAACAGTAGAGAATGTTTCTAACACAAGATTACCTGTCAGCATTTATAGCTCTTGCTTTTGAGGAGGGTTTATATCAAATGTAACAGATGGGGAATTTAGCCATCACTATGAGTGAATATTTTAATGTCTGGGTTATTATGGGAAGCAATCCACACATTATCAGTGATAACTGCCTGGAAGAACAAATTGTTTGCTGTTGTTTGAAGAGTCTATATTTACTTGCTCCAGGTAGTATTCCTGAGTGAGGGGAGAAGCATCAGTACCCTACATGAGATACACAAGAGGTGGATTTCAGCCTGTTTTGAGATACTCTCAGTTTTTCCTATTGCCAGCTATCTACTGACTGTGGTCCTTGGCTGTTTGATGCTTTGGTTCATGTAGTAGAAAAGCTGGGAACTTTGCACAGGTTTCTGAATTCTGTCTGGAGGATGGGTCTAAGAACTCTGCATAGCAATATCTAAGTTCCTGGTGCACAGCTTTGATTTGGGATCAAAAGTTAAACAGTCTAGGTTATTTTCCTCTGTCTTGAGATTTTTATACTCTAAGAGATACTATATATATACTATACTATCAAAATATATGTTTAAGTAATGTGAAATTTGCTGATAATTTGGTTAAAGCTTTGATAACCTCCTATGGAGATGGAATTTCCAATGTATAATTCCCCTATATATTTCTAGGAGTTTTATCAAGCATTCATGACTGGGATTTGTGACAGTAGACCTACCAAGTCCTGGGACAACTGTAGCAGGTTGCAAATACTCAGAGAGAGAAGGGGATGTAGTTCTTACCCTTTTATGCTTAATAATGATTGAGGTACTTCTGTCTGCTTTTCATATTAGATAGTGGATGAACCACTTGCTATATGCCTTCAAGACAAGGAAAGCATGGAAGGCAAATACAGTAATGGTATGTCAGGAGTAGTAGAAAAAATGACAATGGAGGTAAATGGGAGAAACCTGTAAAACAGAAATACATAAACCAAAATTTACCCAAGTAAATGTCTAAGTGCTCTTTGCTGACAGCAAGAAATCTAGTATTAATTACCTTGTTTCCCCTGTTGAATTTTAACAGGAGAGAACAGCTAAAAGAATCTTATTCTTGGCCCAGAAAATTGACCAAAACTAGTGCAGTAAAGTTAAGTGAAAGAGAATTCTTTGTAAGTATGGTGCTAGGCACATGTTGATGTATCTTGAGATTGGTACTGTTTTTATGCTAACTTCTTGATCAGATAAATTACCCATTCTGAAACTTGCTCTTTGGCACCAGAATTGTTTCCTGTAACCCAGCTAGTTCACCTAGGACTACCTTTAGTGTTCATATACTCCTGCATTCTAAAGTGTTGATTTCTCCTAACTGGTTAAGTTAGTGTAAATGGTTTTGACCGTGGTATTACCTACTGTAGGTAGGTGCAGATAGGACAAGAGAGAGCACAGGATAAGCTGAATAAAGTAGAAAAAGAAAAATGGACAATGGGAAGAGGATGTGAGTCCCTTCAGAACAAAGTTCTGCCTTTTTAGAAAAGCTTCTGAATTCTTTGCCACAGACATCTTGATAAGGTTCTTACAAAACTGGATTGTATAGAAATACGTGTTGTACTTTGTTAACTACAGCTTACTCTATTTCCAATGCTTGTGTATGATTAGCAAAGAATATACAATTTCTTTTTATGTGGGCCAAGTTTTCAAAACTGTTGAGTAGCCCAAGTGGGGTTCTTTGTCCCTTTCAGGTAAAATGTGCTGTGGTCATAAAACTGCTGCCAGGAGAATTGTCTCCCCTGATGTCTGTGGTAAATTCCTTGTTGTTTGTTTGTTTTGGTTGCTTGGGGTTTTGTTTGTTTGTTTTAATCAAATCCAGATTTTCCCCACAATTTTCATTAAAGTGGATGCCTTCTCTTTGTCTGTTTAATAAGTCTTTTTGTTTCATGTGTTTTCAGACCTGCTGATACTGTGTGTACTGAAGGGAAGAAGATGTTTTGTCGATACAAGATACAGAGCTGTTTTCTCTTGGCTTTTCTAGCTGTCACAGCTTTTTTCATCAGTGATGTCCAGGGCCAAGGTAAGTCATAAATAAGAAGATGGAGCTTTTCACTCTGATGTGCAGAAATAGACCTTCTATTCCAAATGCAAGTGTTACTTCCTCCTTAGTAGGATATGAATCCAATAATACTGAAATGAAGCAGAAACTTTGCTGCTGAGCTCAGGGAGCAGGTGGGAGTAGAATTACATCTTCACGTGTGCTCTTTGAACCCGGTATCTCAAATAGCGTAAATATTTGTGCAAATTCATGTGTCTCAAAATGATTTATACACAACAGGTTTTTTACTTCTATTTTCATGAAAATACTTATCAGAAGTTGATCTTATTTTCCCCTATGCAATCAAGTAAGTTTGAAGGATCAACTATGATGTGAAGCTTGTATGGAATGTGGGTTTTTTTCTCTTTTGGAACAGTAGCTGTTGTAGTATTTATATCATTCCATAATGCACAGATCGGTTCAATGTCACAGACTACTTCTGCCGCTTTTAAAATTAAAATCTCCTTTGTGAGTATTAAAGGTTCCTGCTGGGATTGTTAGGCTTACAAACTTGTTGGATTGACAATGTCTTGACTGCTAGAGAAAGTTTATCCTGTTGTTTGGAGAAGGAGGGAGGAAGAATACCAATGAGTTTTTATGATTTCTAAAGAAAGGCATTTCTCTCAACTTTAGATTTATGTAATCCCCTTGATATGAGATTGTGTGGGCATAACTGGGAGCAGAATTGGATCCTGGGGCCTTTTAAAGCATTTTGTATAATGTATTATTCATGAGCACATTTGGAGACTTTGGAACCGTGAGGCTTTCAAAATCCTGATAATGCAAAGTAGCAGTGTTGTCCAGTCTGCGTGGCACTCGAGCGCTGGGGAAGCATACCATCTTGGATGTTTGGAAGTCTGTGAGCGTTTTACAAGCCTCTCCCAGAACTTAGGGACACATGTAAGCTGTAATATTTGATGTCGGCGATGTGAGGTGAATCAAGAAATGTATGTTCCCAATGTTCAGTGCATCATTCTGGTCAGAAATTAGGTCCAGAATGTTTGTGACGTAATGAGCCAATAAAGCAAAGCATATGGTTAGTCTTTTCTCTGTTATTGGTCCTAATACATATGGTTAAGATTTGCAAAACAGGACTGGGGATTGAGATCCATCTCCAGAAAATTTTGTGAAATTCCTTGATCTTGGAAAACGATATTATTCTCTGCTTTTTTAAAAAATTGATTCAATCAGTTATAGCTGAAGAGTTTTCTCCCTTTAATACTAGTACAATAAAATGAAGGTCAGAGAGGTTTTTTTTCCACAGTAATCACACCAGCAGCAGCTAGAGTTGGTGTACTTGATGAATAAAGAACAGTACTTCCCTTGTTCTTGGACTCTTTCAGCAAGCATCAGCTATGGAATGCTGTCAGCAGTGTGATATTAAGCTAAGTGGACCATTGCCTTAGCCCCAAATGGCTGTTATTCTGTTGAATTAGGTGATATGAAGTCTCTATTCCATGTTCTTAGAAAAGAATTCTCTCTTGGTACACTAAAAGTAATAAGATGTTTCTCAAATTCTTTCTTTTCTTGAGGTTGCCACCTCTTGAGGTAAGCACTTCATACAGCTGCCTAAGTATTTACAATTTCATACAGTTTGTTTATTTGTTTGTTTGTTTTAATCAACTGTACACTCTGCCAAGGTGTAGGAAGAGCTGGCACTAATTCCAGCTTGTGTTTCCTTCCTTTGGCAAATATGCTCAGGTAAAGGTGTGTAACGTGACTTTTTGGAAAGAGGAATATGTTTGTGAGACTGAAGCCAACATGCCTGAAGCTACAAATTATCCCTTCAGAGGAGCTGTGTGGTTCAATCTCATTTTTTTCCCTATTGCCTTGTAAACCACATAGCACTGTTCAGTTTTTATTCAACAACTATTTTTTCAGTACAGCTGTTTTTTCCCCATTCAATATAATGTATAAATAACAGCATTTGTCTACTTGTGTTCTTTTATAGTACATGAAAATAGTGCTGGGCAAGAAACACTTGAGATTTTTTCATTTATTCATAAAATAACTTGCTTTGAGTTTTTCTGTGTTTAAAGATGGAAACTTTTCTTTGTGTAGAAATAATTTTCATGTGTTACTACTGTAATTGCTAAGTAATTGTGGTGCATATTAACTTGTTCAATTTTTATGACAACAGTAAATTGAAAGCCACAATATTTAGTTAGTATCTGAACTTAGACTATTGGATGTCTTGGAGAATTGTCCATAAGCAATTTATTGTATTTTTCCTTTCCAGTAAGAGTTGAAAACATTCTTTCCCTAGTTGTCCATAAGAGTTATGTGTTTGGAGTGCTAATTTACCTGGTGGCATAAACCAAAGCTTTGAACTTGTCAGTTTTCTTTTGGGTGACTGCTCTAATGTTGCTGACAGCCATTCTCTTTTGCATTCCTGTAAAACCACTTAACGAGATCTAGCTACTGATTTTTATCAGTTAACTGACTCAGCTTGGATATTAATTTTTTTCCCTTTCTGCAAGAAGTGAGATTTTGTTCCACAGACAATAAAGGTCCAAAGAAATAAAGATATCCTCTTCAGGTTGGTGAATGCGTAGTAATTCCCATCAATATTTTGTTGTCTGTTCGAGTGCTAGATTTTTAACTTCCTTAGCTATATGTACCTTTCTATGCCAGAACACTAGTCTTTGCACAACTAAGACACAGTTGATTATCTGCCTAGTGAATAATTATTTTCTTTCTTACAGCTTATTGCTGAGTCGGAATGTCACTTCCGCTGCACTGCTGTTCTTAATACAAAAAGTACCCAGTGAAAATTTACCAGTTATGTAAAGACTATTCTGGCACAACTTTTCTAGTCTTTCACATTGTAGCTCTGTAGTATACAAAAAAACTTCTGGTGATTGTGTCCTTCTTTGCTTGTAAGGTCTGTGATTGTTTTTTAGGGGCTCAAATATTTACCTATTTTGGTGATGGCTAATAGCGGTTAGGCCAGAACTATGCTTCTTTGTTAGAAGGTGCTTTCAGAAACTGTCAAGTTGGAAGTAGGATGGAAAGAAATGTTGGGAAAGGAAGAAGATGGCAGAGAAAGTGAACTCTGAAATTCTGACATGATTGGGTTTTCTTTTTTTTTTTGTCAATCCTTGATGTTACTTTGTTTCTCTCTGCTCTTCTCCTTAATCCCCATACAAATTTACCACTTAATCCCAGTAAAATCTGCAGCATTTTCACACTTTCATGCAGCCATTATTTAAAAGTTTATTTTCTATTCCTGAGGCAAAATAATAAAAAGAATTGTATTTTTGCAAACTTCTGGGTGTGATTTGTCACTCTTGTTCATTCAGCCCAAATTTATTATGATTTATGTATAGCTCAAAGACACAATGAATCTGAGAATGAATTAAAAGCTGTAATCCATAATTACAGTCTGCTTGGCTTTAAAAACGTTTTGCCATAGTCTCTGTCATGTTTTTACAATTACAGCATATTGAATGTTCATGCAGAAACCTGCCTAGCAAAACACTTTGCAGTACAAGGGCCAAATTTTCAAAGAACTGAAGGTGTATTTGCAGCTATTTCTGCACATGATCTTGCTCGTAGCCTTTCTTTCTAAACTTCAGGGAGGTGACAGGCAGGCTGAAGATGAGGTCTGACAAAATTGTGCCCAGCAACTAAGGAAATGCATGGGTTGGGTGTGAGCCCAGTGCTGTGAATCAGAACAGCTTTGAGTGTGTGGAGCTCGTGTGCTGCTGTGGTTTCTGTCCCCTTGCCTCTCTTCTTGAGCTTGTTCTCTGAAGTCTTTGAGAATGCATAGGTGCTGCTAAGCTGTTCTTGGTACTTATGTACTCTCTTTTCTGTGTTCTGGTGTTAAGTCCCTCAAAGAAGAGAACTGCAGATCCTGCCCTTGGTCTGACAAAACTACCACTTACAGAATGAGAGGTTGGATGCAGGGGAATATATTTCTTGTATTAAACCTCCAGATTCTTACTTCTAAGATCCAAAATGTATTTAATAGCAGATGACATGAAAAAACCCTGAACCTCAAAAAACTACAGCCTGCCTTTTTTCTTCTTTCTTCCCCCAAGCTGCTGGAAAAAGTAGCACGTAGGAAAAAGTTATTGGTTCAGGACAGGTCTTTGGCTGCTGCTGGTGCCAAGCTGCATTGGCTGCAGCAGGTCAAATGGAGAGGCCAGAGACTGTTGGCCAGAATATTTTGCCTGTTGGCTCAGAAGCTCCATGTGTTGTAATCCTTAAGTCTCAGAAATATCATGAGACTGTTGGTTTATTATATCTGAAAGACCAACAAACTGTGGGCATGGGCCTAGTCAATTAAGAGCAATCTTAGCCCCGGGGTAAAGAAATTGCCACTTGCCTGCTCAAGATTAATTTCCCTGATTTCTTAGACTTACTAACAAAACCTTAAGGATGTAGTGGCAAAGGCACCAAAGGTTTGGAAAATGAAGGAGCCTGTTCAGGGGGCTGTGGAGGCAATGGGAAGAGGAAGAGGAAGGTTGGAGGTATCTAGGTTTCCTCATCCTTCTGTTGTCCAGCCTCTGAGTAGCTTCCCTGTCTGCCTTTCCCTGTAGATTAGTTTGTTCTCTGTGAGCCAAATTCTATTCAAATGTATGAAGATTTCCCCATGCTGACAGCCTTGGATACCCCAGGCTGCACTGCCAGCTGCTCTGCTGCAGTTCTTCAGTGAAGAAGGGATGTGCCTCCTCAAAGCAAAGTGGAAAGCTTTTGCCAAGTGTGGTCCAGCATCAGTGGAGTTTGAGCAGTGGGATGCAAAACTGTGAAAAACTAGTTTATGTGTAGAGACACAGAGTTGCTGATATGGTAACAAGGGGCAGTTTTCTGATTTGTTCTTGTGTGGGTTGCTTCACTGATATTTTGTCTCTTTTTCAATCATTTCGTGCTTTTATTCATTTCACCTGCTGCTTCAGTTTGAAACCTAGGTGATGGCACAATATAAATAGAAGCCAAATTTTACTTACCATCTTGATTGCCCTTGTCTAAGTCTTGACTTGCCTGTGCATGCCTGCCAGTCTCAATGAGACTGAAGCAGAGTTTGCAGCTGCAAAGCTTTTTGCTGCTTAAGCCAGGTTTGCAAATTGGGCAGCTGATGTTCACTTTGCCTTGTGCATGCCTGTCTTTTCTCTTGGTTATTCTCTCCTCACAAGGATTTGAAAATTTGGCCCTGGGTGACATTAAATGTGGGGAGATGCCCACAGTAATGAGAGGTAAAGGAGTGCAGGTCATGCATATTGTCAGTGTAAGCAAGAGAGCAATTTTAATTCCCATATATTAACAAAGAGCATTTTTATTGCCAGCTTTGCCTGCTAAACTAGTGTCTTAACATCTAACATTGTTTGTCTTTCTGTCCTCTGCTATTAGGTTGTTTAGTTTGTTTTGTAAAGAGATAAATACAAGGTTTGTCTGAGGGAAGTAGTGCACTTGGGGATGTCATTTTACAAACTAATAAACTGATGTATGTGACATTTTAAATAACTTGCATCCTTTACTATTAAATTTTTTTGTTGTCTTCCTATATGTATTTATTTTTGTTTGTTTAAAATTGGTTAGTCTTTATTTGAATTTAAAATGTTGTTTTCTTTCCAAACTTGCAGTTTCCCCACCAACAAGACTAAGATATAATGTAGTGAGTCCTGACAGTGTACAGATCTCTTGGAAAGCCCCCAAAGGGCAATTCACTGGATATAAACTTCTTGTCACTCCAAGTTCAGGTAACAGTCTGTATGTTCTCTTTCAAGGTGAAATAATTGTCTGCCTAAGGCATAAAAGCTTTTCAGAGTTTAGTGTCATCCTCCACAATGAAGAAATTGTGAGCAAGCTTTGGATAATGAAGTACTGGCTGATCAACAAAAGAGAGATTGATTTCACTAGAGGGTGGTCAGGCACAGAAAATGGAATCAAATGCTTAAGGTAGCAGAAGTGGGTCAGTGCTAGTTATGCTCCATGTGTAGCATTTGGGAATTGTCATTGATCATCTGTGTTTACCTTTCTTCCAGTGGGGTGTAAGGAAGTCTAGGAAGTGTTCAAGGGAAGCATTGGAATCCTAATTCAGTCAACCTTTAAGGTGGATCTCGTTGTCCTTTATCCCTTAGTGAGCTCTCAGGAAAAGATCAGAAAGAATTAACAAGCAATCTTTTAAAGTTTTTTGGATTAAAACTCGAAAAGGTAGACAACTAAGTGTCTGTATAGATTCAGAAAGATCCTACTTCTGTACATTTAAAATTAAATTTAGGTACAGAACCAGTTTTAACATACAGCTAAAATACATCTTTGTACATATTGGCATGCAATCTTTATATGTAAATGGACATAGAAATGTTTAATGTTTGTATTTATACACAAGAATTTCCTTGCCCAAAGAAAGTTGGCAAAGTGAGTATTCAGAGGTGATGTGCGTATGGTAGGGCCAGAATTGGCAGCCAATCACAGAGTGAAAGCCTGTCAATATGATGTTACCAAACTTGACAGATTTTTGTAAAAGGTTTCTTTTTTTCTGAATGGTTTTGCTGGACACCATGGAGGTTTCATGAGGCCCAGATACAAACACTGATCTTAAGCGTGTTTCTGTTTAAGAAAACCAGTTAGGCTGCCAATCTTGTTTGCTTTTCTGGGATGTTCTCTGGCCTGGCTGTATGGATAGCCCCAAAAGTGCAAAAAGTGGGAATGCTTAGGTCAAGGTAGAGCTTGAGGTATTTTTAAGCCATTATGTTCACTGTGCTATAAGAAAAGCAAACAAAGTTATGTATTTGCTGAAATTTTTTTTGTCTTTTCTCCTATAGGTGGAAAAACAAATCAATTAATTCTTCAAAATACTGCAACCAAAGCAATTATTCAAGGTCTCATTCCAGATCAAAATTATGCCCTTCAGATCATTGCATTCAGTGAAGACAAGGAGAGTAAGCCAGCACAAGGCCAGTTCAGAAGTAGGTGTCTCTTTATGGCTGACATACAGAATGTATCAGATACTTAATGTAACTTTTGAAATGGTAACAAGTCTTAAACCAAGGGGAATGATGGAAAACCATTATTTTCTGTGGTGGAAGGAATATCAAAGCCATGTATTTTAACTGATGTAACAGGTAGAGGCCTGAATTGATCGCATAGTAAGTTCTTGTATTGAGCTGTCATTGGATTGGCATCCCTTTCTTCCTCATTTCATTAGGAAAAGAGCTGGTATTTCATGGAAAGGATCTTCAGTGAGTAGCAGAAAGTGCTATATTCTGATACATTAAAAATTTCCTTTTTATTAAAACAATCTTATTGCTGTGCCAACTGGCAACTAGATGCTAATTCAGTAGTATGAAAGCTTCAGCAGTCAAATATGTTTACAAATTTAATTTTTTATATGATCAAGACATGCTCTTGATGTCTATATCATAGTATATATACACACCTTATCTAATTTATCTTGACCTTCGTGTTAAACATGTTAAATATGACTGTTGGAGATTTGGTTGATAATGTAGCAGTGTAGGAGTACAGTTGAAACCCTTCTCTGACACTGAGTTTTTCTTACTGTATTTGCTAAACTAACTTTCTCTTAAAACCAACACAAGATAAAATATGCTGAGTACTTGATGTGGTGTGTATCCAAGTCCTTTTAGCTTTTCATCACTGCAACTGTATATTTACTACCTTAAGTTCTGTCCTGGTTAGGAAAACCACAAACCACAGATTACTTTAGTATCAAAGAGAAGCCCACAGAAGGCTACAGCAAATTCTGTAATATTAGGTTTAGCTGTTTTTGAAATGGCATTTAGGAAAAGTAGAGCTGGCAACTTGATTTAAGAATATGGGTATTGTGCTCTATTTCCTATACTCTCTTTGCTGCACTTAAGGCTGGAGTTTCATTTAAAAACATGTTGCCTTTCATGAGTAAAACCAGATACAGCATATACAAATCCTTTTTTTGCTCTCCTGTATTGCAAGGTTTTTTTTCCCTGTTCTCTGACATGTGGCCACTAATTTTTGAGATGAAAAAAGGTCAAAGATATAAAGAGCTTTGAGAATATCATCTGGTTTAGTGCATTGGAAGTATGGTTTTATGTTGTGGAGCTGTAACTGATGTACTAAGAATTCTCAAGCTTACAATAAAATTTTATTGTCCAAAGAGTATTTCTCTTTATATAGCGAGGTATACATTCTTATTCTAATACATAGTGTTTAATGAACTAAGATCAATGGGGATTTTTTTCCCTTTGAAAATGCAGATGTAAAAACACATGTTAGATAAAATCTTTGTGTAAATATTTGAGTAAAACTGCTGTCTTGGCTGTTCCTATGTGGTTAGAATTTTGACAGTTCCCAAATCCATAAATCTCTGTCAGGATGTGACCAACTTGTCTCCTTTGAACATTTTCCGACTTTTGTACCATTTTTTCTGGAGACTTGCCCCTCAATAGCACTAGCATTAGAGGAGGCCAGCTAACTGGCCTTGCTGCCTTGCTCTTGGCCTTTTTTCAAAGGAATGTTCCTAGAAAGATAAGAAGCAGCATTCTTTTTGGCCTATATTATTCTGGTATTTCACTTCTTGTTTTAGTCAGTCTTGTTCAGTTAAGGATTAAACCCAGGCTTCTGACTAAGACCTGGTGTCATTGTGGCATCATCTGTAACCCAGCTAGTAACCAAGATCTGCCTTGGTAAAAGCTGGCTCCTCAGCAAGCTTGTGGGCTGAATTTGCTCCCAAATCAGCTTCATAAATTTTTGCTAAAGGCAGAGGTGATACACAGTCATATGGGCTGTCTTAGTAAGAAGAGGTGTCAAAATTTCAGGTTTTTTGTTCTCACCTCTGTACCTAGACTATGAGCACTGTCAGTTCTGTTAAGGGTTGTCATACTGAGAAAATCAAATTCAGATGTTTGACAGTGGTTTGTTGTCTTCCTTAAAACTTATTCTTGTGATTATATTTTGTTTTGGAACCTGGAACACTTCTGGTTGATTCAGAATTCCACATGCTATTGAACAAATTAGTGAAATCCATTTCACTTTGATTCCACTAATGTACAACAGAATATTTGCACTGTCTCTCTTACATAGTCAAGAGACAGATAACCTCCTTTCATGCCCTCACAATGGTTTTTTGAATGATGAAGCAGAGAGAGACTTTGGTCCTGGCTGAGGATGAGTGCCTGCTTGGGTGAATGTCAGTCATAATCCAATTTTACATAAACTAATAAGTGTAAATGGAGTAGAATTTTATTTTCTGTGGAAAATATTCTCAGCTTCATTGTTTTAAGCCTTTCCTGGCTGTTGCAGACAGCTGGAGTGTGGATAACAATTAACATTCCAAGAAAATTCTGGAAGGGCTTTTTCTTCCCAATACTTGACTTTAGCAATGACTTTGTCAGAATCTTTCAGACTATTAGTAGAGCAATACTGCCTACTAATGTAATATTAGGAATTGCTAACCAAATTGGGTTCTGCTTGGCTGTGAGAGATTTGGGACATAGTAAGGGAGATATCCCACTCACTTGTGGAAAAAGAAACTGTCAAAGTGTCAGCTCTGGAGCAGCCTTGCACCCCTGGGAGTATTTGGTGCCCTGAATACAGATTTGGGCTTGGAACTAAGCTGATTCTGTAAAGAGGACAGTGTAACAGCTGGCCTATGTTCTTTCGTGTTGACTGACTTGGAGTGGAACTTTGCAATGCTTGAGTTTCCCCAGCTAGCTTTGCCAATTTGCTGGACTGTATTTCCAGTGTGGGATATTGTCTGCATGGGTTTAGATGCTGATGTCACTATTTGGACTCTCCTGTATGAAGAGAGTCAGTTTTGAGAGTTTTAATGATGATAGAATGGGGGAAGATCCATAAAAATAATAAATGCAAAAGGAGGGCGGGAAAACAAAGAAAGAGTAACCCATTACCTAAGCATATCTTCAGATGCTCTGTGCAACTACTTTATCAGAAAGAAGAAAATGACATGCTTGTTTCTAGATTAACCGATTTTCCCCCTTTACTTTACAGTTAAAGACATAGAGAGAAGAAAAGACACAAATAAATCCAAGGTGAAGGATCCAGAAAAAACAAATGCGAGTAAACCAGCTCCGGAAGGTCAGATCATAACACATATGACTTATGTGATATTTTGAAAATAATCAGCTTCTTTATTTAACTTGGCCATTGTAGAGATTTTTCATAAGTCAGTACTTTAAATCTGATTCCCAGGGTTAAATTAAATAGAGGGGAAAACCCAGTATTTTCAGAAATATTGGAGAGTTGCTACAGAGGTATTGCTTCTAGTTCTGTGTTTTGCTTTGCTTTTTTATAAAGTCCTAAATGCCATCAAGAATAGATGGAAATTATTAAAAAGTAATTTTAGATAATATTAAAGTTATTAAAAGCTGCTTGTACTTCCCCACTGGGTGCACTTTGAGTAGTGGAAGAATCACGCAGATGTGTGTGTACGTAATAACTTCTTATCTTGGCTGTAAGACAGGCTTGGCTGTATTAATTCCCCCATAGTCAAATTAATATTATTGTATAATTAGTCACATAATAGCTTGATAAGTCTATCCCTGTGTAGGTTGTATATATGAAAACATTTGAAACATTTTGAGGGAGGGAAAAAAAAAGGAGTTTTGTCCTGTTGCAAGAGGCCAATCTTCTGGTGGACTGTGATACTGCTTGCCATGAGAAGTTTGTCTAGTATGGATGAAAATCTATTTCAAGCTTAATATACAGCTCTATTTCCTGTTATTTTAAAATTCAAATAGCATCTTCTTTATGAAGTAACCCCAACAGTAATTATTCCCTTCAGTGGTTATTTATGGTACACAGAACAAGAAGAGCTTGGTATGACCTTAAATAGTCTCTCTGTGAATAAACTGGACAGTTTCAAGGATCCCATTTTCCCCTTCCATATAAATCTGTCTCCCGTGATGCAAGAATCAAAGACCTCACCCAAAGCTCCTTGAAGCCAATGCAAATTTTTCTTCGGTGGGTTTTTATTCTTACGACACATTTTCGTGTCATGTTGTATTTATTAACACTATGCAAGTTTGTTTCCATACAGCATTTCTCAAGCCCAAATACCATTGAATTCCATTGGGTGCGTTGGAAGAATGTTAGTGTTTGCAACACTAAAGAGACAAGTTGTACCTGCTAGTGCATGACAGGGTAGTGGATAGGTGATCTTTCTTGCATCCATATCTAGAGGAAGGCTGTGTTGGAAGAAATGACAGAACTGAGAAGGAAAATGTGATTTGCTTTCTTAATGAAGGACAAGTGATAAAAGTTGAAGGAAGGAAAACTGGGCCTGTACTTGGAAAATGTTGATTAAATACAGACAGAGGAAAGTGTCTGCCAGACTGCAGGAGAGAATTTATGCTTTTTTCATGGAGTAAGGGCAAAAATACAATTGGCAAGAGGAGCTTGGATCTGCAGTCTCTCCCTTTTTAGGATTTATGTTTACTTTTGAAGCCTTTAGTCACTTCCCTCATTCTTGCACCACGTTTTACTCATCTGAACTTTTTCAGTTGCATCAGGGCAGTTTGTACAAAATACATCTCCATCCAGCACTTGTGAAAAGATACTGCCTTATATTATTGGAGCAGGTTTTACTAGAAAACTGGGTATGCATTTAAAACTAAGGCAAAGCGTACAAGCTTCTCTATCAGCAAACCTGATCACAAAGAAAAAATATTATGCTAATTTTTATGAATTCTTGAATTTGTTTAGCCCTATTTCCAGCTCAGCTTCATATTATTGTAAAGTAATAGGCCCTTTTCCTCTAGTCTTACACTTGCATATTTCTCTGCTTTGCGCAGTATAATGATTATTCAAAGTGATGGAGATTCCAACTGAATGATTTCAGTGGGAGTAGGGTGAGATTCCAAGTGAAAACATTGGGCAAAAATAACAGCTTCAGCAAAAAATGTGTAGCCAGGGTAGAAGTGAATTGAGAACTGATACACAGACAAGGGTATCAAATGGTATCAAAACTTTCCTAGTTTAATATAGAAAGACCATGCCACCTCAAATTGAAGTCAGATCAAAGAAATAAGAAAAAGTCTGAAAGAAATAGATTAAAGAAATAAGTGCAAAATTTTATGGCAAAACCATGAATAATAACTTGATCCTCTGCAGATGTTTGACAGGAAACGATTTGAGTACAACCAAAGGAATTCAGGCCAGCAGTTAATTAGTTTCATAACCATTTAGTGTATGGCTAAATTTGATGGATTTAATAGCAACCCTGATATATTCTGTGTCTGTGTTTATCTTTGGTCAAGTTGGTTAGACCTTGGGAGTTAGCACTACAGAAGAAATTATTAGAATTATAAAATCATTAAGATTGGGAAAAACCTGCAGGGTCATCAAGTCCAATCTTTGACCTTATACCACCATGTCCACAAAAACATCTCATGAAGTGCCACATCCATTCAGTTGTTGAATGCTTCCATGGATGGTGACTGCACCAATTCCCTGGGCAGCCTGTTCCAATGCTTACCTTCCCTTGCCAGGATGAAGTTTTTCATAATATCCAATCTGAATCTCCCCTGGTTCAACCTGAGGCCATTTCTCCTTGTCCTGTCCCTTGGTACCTGGCAGAAGACACCGACCCCCACCTGGCTACAGCCTCCTTTCAGGGAATTGTAGAGAGGGATAAGGTCTCCCCTGAGCCTCCTTTTCTCCAAGCTAAATACCTCCAGCTCCCTCAGCTGTTCCTCATCAGACATGTGCTCCAGACTCTTTCCCAGCTCTGTTGCCCTTCTCTGGACTCATTCCAGCACCTCAATGTCATTCTTTTGGTGAGGGGTCCAGAACTGGACACAGCATTAGAGGTTTGGCCTCACCAGTGCTGAGTACAGGGGGACAATCCCTGCCCTGGTCCCGCTGGCCACACTGTTTCTGATCCAGGCCAGGATGCCATTGATCTTCTTGGCCACCTGGGCACACACTGGCTTAGTTCAGTCACTGTCAACCAGCACCCCAAGGTCCTTTTCCAAGGGCAATTTTCCAGCCACTGTTCCCCAGCCTGTAGGACTGCCTGGGGTTGTTGTGACCCAAGTGCAGGACCCAGGACCTGGCCTTGTTTAACTTCACACCACTGCCCTTGGACCATCACTCCAGCCTGTCCAGATTCCTCTGCAGAGCCTTCCCACACTCCAGTAGATCAACACTGAGCTTACTGAGGGTGTTGTCTCTGAACTTCCTGAGGGTGTTATTAATGAGTTTGTATAAATTTTAAAAAATCTTTTATGATGGCAGCCAGGTTGAGTTAGGTAGAGTAATATCTTACCTGAGAACAAGAGCAATCTTTGCCCATAAGACAAATTGAAAACAACCATTATCCAGACTGTTGTTGTCAGTAGTTGTGGTTTCCGCTCTTGTCTTGAGTGAAGGAGGAGCATAATCCCCCAGTTAATACTGTCAAGTTTTGATGTAAAGAGGTGCCTTCTGTGAACATATGCATCACTTGTTACAGAATGATACTTACTGGCATTAGTAAACCAGAAAATCCAAAATCATTGTTTTGGTACAAAACTAATAAAGCTCATCAATGTTCTCATCAGCGAGTATGAAAAAAGAGTGCAAACTCTTTCAATATTACAAGCTCCAATTTGTACATTATGAAGAGTCATGTAACCTGCTGATTTTCCTTAAAGGCACTACAGGCACATAATAATATAAACTTGTTGTTTTTAAATGCTTAGCTAATATATCTTCTTCAGGGTCAGACAATAAACCCCAGACATTTCTCTTTCAATTTCAATGGGACAAAGATTTCATCATAACCCTTCTGCTCCTAGAAACCAGCTCTTTGCTAAGAAATGCAACCTGTAAATACCTGTACTCATGATTTTAGGTAGTTCCAGAGCATTTCACTCTTATTTTCATCTGTGGTTTGGAGGACTCTTTACGTAGTACTGTCCGCTATTTAATTACCAACTGTCTAAGGCTCTGAGCAGTGCTTGGAGTTGTGAATGCTTTCTCCTGAACTCTCAAATCTACTTTCTTCTTCTGTCCTTAAATTAAATTGTTTTGAGGGTTTTCCTCTATCTTTATGGAACTCTGTCAACAGCTTGTATGGCTTGCTAGTAAAGTAGCTTCAGCAACTTAGATTAAACTTTTCCATCTATTCTATCCTGCTTATTCAAGTAGTTTAAAAAGATTTACTACTTTTCTGCTGTTAGTACTGTGCTCTTATCACAAGCAAACCTCCAATGTATATCCAGTAATGTCATGGTGCCAAATTAATTCAGACTTAATGTCTAGCACTCAGCCATCAAATGTTCACTTTATATTTGATTTCCAGAAACTTTCTGTAATTTTTCTGCCTGACCACTTTCAAGTCTTGAATCTCCTTTCTATATTTTTGAGAACCTGTCAGTTTTCAGCTTAGTGATTTATCACTGCTGTGCACACTCATATTAATGACTGAATGTCAGAAGCCTTTTTTCTTTCTGTCTGTTGAGAAAAAGCTCACAGATGCAGCTTCTTTCAGCACGCACTGATATTTGAGTGCTTGTACCCTGGCTTCTCTCCAACTCCCTCGTGTACAAAGCTCTTTTCTGTACAGCGACAGGGGTTAATACATTCTGTGCCTTCTCAGATGTTTTACAGTTTCTCAGAGAACTTCTATGACTGATTCTCTAATCAAATCCCTTTGGGGAGGAGAGAATCAGTGCTTTGACTATATCCTCTGGCAAATATATGACTGTATCTTTTTCTGCAGAGTATTTATGTATCTGAACTGTGTTTAGCTACCCATTTCAATATAAACAACAAAACACTGAGGCCAGTTTTATCTGCATGCCTGTTGACTTGATTATGGGGGGGGTTTAGTTGAGAGGTGTGGTGGCTTAGTGTAGGCTAGCAGCCAAACTCCCACCTAGCTGATTAGTCATTCCTCTCCCCCGCAGGATGAGAGAGAAAAGAGGAAGAACAGGAAAGAAAGAGTTCACAGGCTGAGATAAAGAGAGGGAGACTGCTTACCGGTTACCATGGCAGGCAAACAAAGTCAAGTGGGGGAAGATTTACTTAATTTATTGCCAGTTAAAAAAATTTGCTAATGTGAGTAGTGGGAAACAAAAGAGATAAACATTAAAACAACAGCTTTTCTTTCCATTTTCCCAGGCTCAGCTTGACCTCCTCCCAGTCCTCTCCTCCTCTCTTGTTATCACTGCAAGTTACACTCAGTCCAAGTCCCTTCAGAGAGCAAGCAAGTGATGCAAAAGGGGTGTTAAGAGGTTGTGATCAGGGAGTAGTGGTTTCTCTCTTCCATTCCTTTCTTCTCATACCTTTTTTTCCATGTACATTATCCACAGGCTGCAGAGAATATCTGCTCTGCCATGGAGCACACTCTCCTCTGACCTTGGCGTTCTCTCTACTGTTTCTCACTTTTTTTCACTCTCCTTCACTCTTTGCTGGGTGTTCTTTTTCTTTTCTTAAATGTATTTTTCCATAAGTGCCACCACCTGTCCGTGGACACTTGACCTCTTTTCAAAAAGGCCACCCCTGCAGCCTCCGTCCTGCTAAACCTGGCCACAAACACCCAATACCAAAGGTGCCCCATCAGTGCTTTACTAGACTAAAGAATTTACACAGTCTTCAATCTGTCCTGTTTGGAAATTCCATTATGCAAATCTCAAATCAAGATGATTTAGGACAGCATAGGGCATATGTAGATCAGATTTCTCTTCTGAATCAGGTGTTGCAGGATAAGACCTACACAGTCTGTAGACATTCAAACAATGAGGAATAAGCTCCCATGAAAGACTGTGATTTGTCTATCACAATGTTAATCACTTTCTCGTTGTCAAGTGTGTGTAATAGAGTCATACAGTAAGTATGACTGGTTAGGGAGGCCAGGGGTCTTCACTGCACAGCACAGAACACAGTGGTTTGTTCAACATTCCCAAATCAAAAATTGTGTTTCACCCCAGATCAAGTCCAGTAGGGGCAGGTGTGGTTGGTGTGGATTTTCTACCAATTTCTATGAAAATCCAGTTATGTGGCATTGAGTTAAAATGCCTGGGGGAACTGCAGCTTTTTCAATCCCTTAAGTCCTCTTTCTGATGGGAGTCACTTTTACCCCATGCTAGGGGCCAAACTGGTAGAACATCAGCTGAACTCTCTGGGCTGGTAGGGAGCCAACTGAGGGCTCTGAGAAAATGGGTGTTGCCAGGCAGTTCCCTGCCCAAAGGGAATATAGAGGAAGCTCTAGGAGAAATCGATTGACAATAAAAGCTAGATCTGGGTTTCACATTGTGGAAGACTGTGACAGGTAGAAATTTAGGACAGAGAATTTATAACTAATATACTGTCCATGATTATAGAATGGACAACTTGGAAGTGGAAAATTTAGGTACTAGGTGAGTGAAAAAGAGCATAGAAATGATAGTGGGCTTTAGAGATAGAAAAGCAGAAGCTCTATATAATGAGTTGTGTAATGCCATACCTTGGCATTAGGTGCAGATGTCAGATTACATTATCTGAATGTAAGTAGTATAACCTGAACTAAAAACAGCAAATAGTGACTTCACGTACCTTGATCAATAGTCCTGCTCTGTGCATTCATTTAAATTAATTTTTTTTGAGGAAGAGGTAAAAATTACCTGTAAGGAGAAACAAAGGAATTCTTTCCTTTAAAAGAATTTAATATTAGTAGTGACCTGTAATGAATTGAACATGGTTACTGATATTATTATGATTGTGATTATGCACACAGATATATATACAAGTTATAAATACAATGAAGAAAGAGTAGCTGCTCATTTAGTCACAGCTACCTCTGACACATCTCTTTTTTTTTCTTCACTACTCAGTGATGCAGGGAAGAGATTTTGGTTATATTATACTAAATATTGAGTTTTGAGCACTTTCAGGGTTTAGTATCATAAAGTGTTCTGGAAAGATGCCTGAAGCCATCTCTCATGTGATGCTCACCTGCTAAGTAGTAATAAGTATGCCTGCAGTTTCTGTCAGGTGGGTGTGATCTGCCAGTGCTCAGTTGCCTGCAAAAACTGTGTAGACATATCCAAAGTTATTATGTTTTGTGGTGGGACAGTTTTTGATAATTTTTAAACTTCCTGTTGTGTTGTACATTATTTGTGATATTATTTACATTACTTCTACAATCTTTCAATGTAAATGTTTCTGAGTATTTTTTTTTCATAAGGTGCTTTTCATTCAGTGCTATGCACCTATTAGACAATGCAAAAGGCATATCCTTCCTCAAAATACTATGGTATACTTGTCTGAGGTTTCTATTTTAAGAGCTCTTAGAGTGAGGTGGAATCAGTCTTCTAATAGTGATAGAAATGAGATAAGCTTAAAAAATACACTGATTTGCATTCTTCTTTCTACATTCCAACTACATTTGATGCAAATGAGCTTTGACATTCATAGTTTTATAGCTATTGAGTGGCACTATTTAAGCAGAGTAGGAAAAATCCACAGAGAAGTATATTAAGGTACTATTCAACAAAAGAGACTAATTATCTAATTTATTAACTTGTCTGTTTAGTTAATGTCAGATGCTTCAGTAAGTATTACTAGACAGTGTGAAATGAGTGCTAAGAGGTATTTGAGTAAGCCACAGGAATGAATACCTTCTGAACTTCTGCTTCATTGGCAGTGTTTCATAGTTTTACTCACTTCGTCCTGGCTAATGTAACTGCAAATGTTGGTTTTAGTCATGATTTTTTTTATTACTTGCTGAACTCCTGGGCTATGGAACTCATTAACTATGTCTTTACACAACCTATAATTTGATTTACTAGCAGGGTTTCCTTGAGCTTTCTGGAGGACAGTTTAGGTCTTGATTATGAGCAGCAGAAGAAAGAAATGATAACTATGCTGTGTGGGCATTTCCCTCCAGTGCCATTATGTTCTTCCTAAACAGTCTTTGTCTTTTTTCAGCTCTTGCACATTTTTCTGCTTCTGCAATCTGAGGGTAAAAGCAAAATTTGTTGGAAAGTACTTAGCTCTTCCACTTTAAATACTATTTTTTGTCTTGCTGTGGGGACCACAGAACGCTTTAGCCCAGTGCCCCAGCTCCAGCCAGTAGCTAGACTGAGCACGTAGTCCCAATAGGTCTGGGGTGATCAAGCCCAGGGCTTGGCCAAGCCAGTCCTAATCAGATATTTGTGCAGATGGAACTGATCCCCTTGATGCCTTTTCTATTCTATTTTCCCATGCGTGTTCTTCCCCAAACTATCTTTCAATGCTTTTGGTTCCTCTCCCAAACATATCCTGTTAGATCTTGCAGAATGCCCTGGTACTCGTTCCTGTACCCCCTGTCTCATTACCCCCTGGTGACCCACCAGTCTGAACCATACAGACCATGTCACAAAGTAAGAACGAGTTATCCAAATGTGTTGCTAATCTCAGAAGATGCAAAAAGGATGAAACCTGTGTATTTATTGTTAGTTTCTGAGTCTATGCTGGAATGACATAAGAGGCAAACACAAAGTTTCTGCACACCTTTTGTTTTCTTTTGTTCCAGTGCAGTGCCTTATGAATATTGCTTAAACTAGATGCAACCAATAGCAGTGCAGCGATCCTGCTCAGTACAGCACTCTCCCTGGTAAATGCACTTCCCTGCTCAGAACTAGCTAGTTGAACATCTTCTTATCCTCCATTCCAAAGTATGGAGATAACCCTGGCCATTAGTCTTTAGCATCAGTTTTTTAATGCTCCAAAATGGGAACATTTCCTGATTTAGAGATATGTTATGTTATTTAAACATTGTGGAGTACTTCTATACAATAGGTTTCATTTTTGGACATTTGTAAATGAAAGTCTGCCTCAGAAAATATAGTGAAGTTTAGAACTATTGATTGCATTTATTTAAATTCTAGGCTACTGCCTACATTTCCCTAAAAGATGTCTATGCATAATATTGAGGCTAATATTTCACCTTTGCAGTGAAAGTATGGAGATGCAGTACTTGTCATGGATGAAACAGGATGCACATCTACTGTCACTAGCTGCCTCACACCTGAGTACATCTCCTCTGTGTATGCTGTTATTTCAGGATTTTCTTTTGGTTTACTTTTCAGTTCTTTGCTTATCATCTTGACAAATGTGTTTGTAGTCTTTAGCAAAAGCTGCCATTTGGCACTGAGTGGCATGAATTGACATTTGTAGTGACATCTGCAGTGACATGCAGTCCTTTAACGTGATTGCCAATAGCTCTTGTGTATGTGGTGTGTACCTGCTTGTTCTAGCATTTACTAATCAACTAAAAGTAATATTAACATAGAAATGAATTTATTTTCTTTGCTTCTTCAAGGGGAGTGGCCCCAGATCCCTATGCCTCCCTTGAGAAGACTGGGTAATGCTTGGACCGTGCTTCAGCATTATTAGAATGCTCTGGACCACCACAAAGCTTTGGCAAGCATTTATTATCATGTTCCCCCCACCATGCTCTTCTGATCACTCTGAGGTTGCTTAGCCCAGATATTATTTTGTTGACCTGATTTTGGTTCCAGATGCTGTCGCTTTGGCTTTGGACTCAATTGGATTTGTTCTGCCCAACATTAGCCCAAATAGAGAATCCATGATGTCTCCTATCTCAGCTTTCTCTAGTGAAAGCAGTGCCTGACCATCTGAACTTTGCCAATAGAACTCTCATTTAAATGCCTACAGCCAGTGGTCTCAGTGTTTCAGTGGTGGTTACATCACCATACTGATGTGTGCTAAAAGGTGTCTGCACT
This sequence comes from Phylloscopus collybita, assembly GCA_027886175.1. Lineage (NCBI taxonomy): Eukaryota > Metazoa > Chordata > Aves > Passeriformes > Phylloscopidae > Phylloscopus > Phylloscopus collybita. Next base: position 12,602,437 of record JAJNNQ010000075.1, on the reverse strand, counting down.
GTGCCCCACGTAGAGCCTGCCCAGCCACCCTGTCCCCATCCATGTTAGGTCATCAGAGCATAAGGGGTTTTTGTGATTGTTTATTAGTTTGTGCCAAATGTCATGGCTTTCCATTCTTCTCTGTGACTCCTCATTTTCTCTCTCAACTTTAGGTGATGAAAATATCTGTTATAATAAGGAGATGAAGTAGAGTTGTCAGAATATACTGTTTCTCTCTTTGATACGTGAACTTTGGATGCTGCACCCAGGCCATGTTGGTTTCTGTACTTTTCAGAAGGTAGAATTTGATGAGAGGCATCCATTAGGTTTCCAAGCTAGACTATAAACCTGTGAGCTGCCGTGCAGAGCTTTGTATATTAAAAATGTCTTGTTAAATACTAGAGAACTTACAGGAGGACTCTGACGCAAGGAAACTCTTGGGTAAACTCCTCTTTACTGTCCAGAAAGTTGAGCTCATCATGCGGTGGATGATCAATGCTTATTCCAGGAATTCATCATAAGGATTTCTCTGGAGGAAATAGCTTTTTTGTCCTTTGAGTACTACTTGCAGCTTGGATTTCATTCTGCAGTGGCAGTACTTCTATGAACCTGGCTAGGGTAATTTGGAAGACTCCTTCCTGGCTCCCACGACTGAAAAACGTGATGAGAAGTATCAGCACTGACATGGACAGAATTCTTAAGTGCTTTTCCTCTGCCATCATTTGGTAGTTGCTTTGGAGAAAACGAAGCAAGTAACATTTAGAGACTTCAGCATTTACATCTGCCATCTGGCCAAATTAAATAGCACACAAGTGTATTCACATAATCTAATAAAAGAAAAGAACAAAAAACTTTTGAGAGACAGCAAGCTTGAAACTGAAGACCTGGAAATAACTGTGAAGCCTGGAACTGGGAAAGAGTTTATGTTGAGTTGCGCACTGATCCTGACAGAAGAGATCCCAGGGAAGAGAGAGGAGGAGAAAGACAGATTTGGACAAGGGGTTGATTTTAGCATAATGAAGTCTCTCTTATGTGTTTGTAAATGCCTTGTCTGTTCTGAAAAGGTGTAAAATTTTATTTATTTGCATAGCCTGCATTGAGAGTGAGTATTTGGAAGTTGCTGGATGTCTTCTCCAATTTGTATATCCCAGATGACAAACCCCTGCTTTATTCTGAAAATAGAAAGCTTGGCATTAGAAATTATGACCAATCTACATTTTTACCCAGGGATTCCACTTATTTATCTCCTGGGTCTGCTTTTCTGTAGAAGGGAATGCATTTCTTCCTGTCAGTATATTAATATCTAGTTAAGGTTGTGTATTACTGCTCCTAAGTGTTCCTGTCCAGGTAGAAGCTGGAGATTGGAGAGATTGCCTTTCTGTCATCCAAAATGTATCCATCCCTAGGAACTCTCCTTGAATGCATCTGCTTCGTTGAAGTGTAGTAGACACAGTGTTGACATTAATATGTACAGAATCTGTAGTTTAGAAAAAGAACAATTTTCTAGCTCTCTTTCTACACTCTGAGTAGAAAAAGAGACAGCCTATCTTGGACCTAAATGGAAGTTCTATTTTTTTTCCATAAAGGGATACAGCTCCTGATATCAGAACCACTCAGATTGATAATTTGAGTTAAAAGATGCTTATCCTCATGTTCATAACCCTTATGTTTCTCCTCATAACTCTGCACAGTAAATATAATGCTTCATAAATCTGAACTATTACCAACTGAAAACTTATCTGGCCTCTTTTTTTTCCTTTGGTAGCTTTCCCTAAGGCATTGACCTTTTTTTGTGCAATTTATTCTTAGTTGAAGTGGGAGGCTGCTATTCACATTCTTGAATGATGGATTAATAGAAGCTCAGCAGAATGAATGGTCTTTCATTATCTTCAGACTGATTTTCATCTCTTCAAGTCATTAGCTCTTGAGTATTCATTCAATCAACAGTGCACTGGCATGGCTGGATTCTGCTGGCAGCAAGAGATGTTCCCATAAGTCAGATTGAGGGTCCGTGTTGACATGTTTCATTATTGAAACACTTTCATTACTACCCTGCTGAGACATTCCTTAACAGTTCTTCATCATCTGGCAGCATGAATTCCACAGTCTGAAGTCTGTAGGCTTGCTCAGGACTATGTATATTCTAGGTGGACCTCTTGGTATGTCATGAGTGGTGCTTGTCATTGATGTAACACAGAAGCCATATAGTAACAAGTTGAAGCTCTGGGGACACTTTTTAAAAACCTGTATGGCAACCTTCAAAGAAGAACCAAAAAAAGCTTTAGGGAGGTGGCAGCAGACAGATATATTATTAAAGACTGAAGTACAAGATCAAGAACCTCTTGTAGGAATGTGTAATCATAAAGCATTGATGCATTGATCAGCAAACTTATCACAGATCTGCATATCCTCATGAAGAGTATTCTTTGCTTTATGCTAGGGTCAGCTATATGAGACAGAAAGGTTAAAGTTTTGGTATCTGCTTTCAGGGGCTGTGAGATGGCCTTGTCTTGAATAAAACTATAAGATATCCAATTTTTGGGTTTTAGTTGTCTCCTGTACAAATCCCCTTTCAAGGCTATTCTTTACTGTTCCCCCTTTGGGAGGAGGAGAATCTTGTTTCATAGTCTGTCTCATTCATTTGTTGTCAAACAGCAGGCATGAGCTTCTACAGAGGAGAGATGATTTCAGGGTAATTTCCACCCTCACTGTGATCTGAGGTCTTCATGTCCATTCTGGGTCTGTTGATGCAGGACTCTGGTTCTGAGCTGTCTCATGATCAGCACCCTTTTCCTGGTGCCCTGTGTGCTGAGTGAGCCTTGGTGTTACAGCTGAGATATGTCCCTTGGTTGGAAGTTGCCAGGTAGTAGCTAAAATGGAGCTTACCTGGCTGTGGGGAATGCATTTTCTACCTCAGAGGTGTTCTCACCTGTCTGGTTGGCTGTACTGATCATACTTCTCTGCATGTAACGAGGAAGTCCTGTTTCCTTATCTGACTGCTGTGCCTTTGGCTCATTATTCTCCAGAGTTGTGGTATTCCTGTACTCTGCCCTTCTGGAATACTCAAAGGAGCTTCTGTGGAACACCAGCATCAGCTTGGTGCCCTGAGTATATTTAGTTTCCATTTATGCAGGAAAGTTAGCAGAATTAGGGCTGCATAGTGGTGCAGACAGCTATTTCAGAAATAAAGCTTGTGTCAGCAGGGTCTTTGCTTGGGTTTGATTTGTTTATGTGGTTAAAAATGTGGGCTAAAATTTCTGGTCTTTTGCATTGACCTTTCTAGTATGACAAAGAAAGGGAAAACTGTAAATTGTGAGCACAGGGACAGTGTCTCCTGAGGCCTGTGAAATACCACTCATATCTCACCTCTTCTCTCCATACCCTCAAGACCTTTCAAGCTCAACATCCAAATTTAGCTCAGTGCATAGGCAGAGTGGTGGTGTCAAGCAGTGCCAGATCAGCAAGGGGAAGCCCAGAGTCCTGCCCCAGGCAGGAATAATCCCGGGCACCAGCACATGCTGGTGGCTAACTGGCTGGTGTGAAGCTTGGCAGAAAAGCCCTGGGAGCCAAGTGACCATGAATATAGACACATGTCACAAAGAAGGCAAACAGCCTCCTGGGCTACACTGGGAAGGAAGTTGTTAGCAGATTGATGGAGGTGATTTTTCCCCTCAGCCCAGCCTTGGTGAAGCCACATGTGGAATTCTGTGTCTAGTGCTGGGCTGGGTCCCCAGTAGAAGAAAGACATGGACTTATTGAAAAGAGTCCATTGAAAGGCCGTGGAGATGATGGAAGGTTTGGAGCATCTTTCATAAGTGGAGAAGCTGAGACTTCAGCTTGGAGGATAGCAGGTTTGAGAGTTATCTTTCCACTGTGTAAAAATGCACTCTGGAACGAGTAAAGAGGGCAGAGATTCTTCTCAGTGGTGTCTAGTCAAAGGACAAGAGGCAGTGGACACAAACTAAAGTAACTGTAAATTATATTTAATCAAAGAAAACACTTGTTTTATTACAAGTATGATAAAATACTGGAGTGGGTTACTCAGGTTGTGGAGTTTTTATCTTGGAGACTGTAATCTGACTGGATGTGGCCCAGAGCCATCTGCTATTGTTGCCCATGCCTTGATCAGGGCAGTTTGACTAAACCCAAGAAGTCCCTTCCCACCTCCAGTACCCTGTTGTCCTGGTTTAAGAAAACAGGTGTCTGCCAGGGAAAGCTGGAGTTTCCCTTGGAATGGAGAATGTAAACCACCTCCCTCCAAATTATGATAATTTTGCAATTAAGGGCTTTCAGGCAAAGATTTGGGAATAGGAATATCAGTTCTTTACTAGGAATATTAAAAATACAAATGCAGTAGTACAGAAAAAAAACAACCAACCAACCAACCAAAAATCCTAGAAACCCTGACAGAGTCAGAAATACCACCTAACACCCTGTTGGTCAGGGTGTTGGAAGCAGTCCAAGTAAGTCCTCCTGGAGTAACAGATGTGGTTCTGTTGGAGCAGAGATGATCCTGTAGAAAGGGTCCAGTGATGGTGAGAAGGGTCCGGTCTTCCTCTGGAATCCAGCAGGTACCTGGTGTTCCTGACTGTTTTTATCCAGGTAGGAATGTTTGGCAGCCCCCGCACTGGGTGGAGCATCTCACAATGGGATGATGTAATTTTATCAGTCATGCAGTGAGCCTCAATGGCCCATTAACAGAAGATATCCCCTTGGAGGGTGGACAGGTTGTGGAAGAGATAAGGAACATTGCTCCACCTGGTTTTAACAGCTGGCCCATTAACAGAAGGCACCCACCCCCTCCCCCCACCCTGGAGTTATGAGGAATGGGTCATACAGGGGAAAAAGAAAACACATCTCCCCAGCCGGTTTCAGCAGATAGAAAAATAGGTTGTTTTTTTTTTTTTGTTTTGTTTTTTTTTTTTTTTTTTTTTTTTGTTTGTTTTTTGGGGTTTTTTTGTTTGTTTTGTTTTGTTTTGGATTTTTCTTTGTTTGTTTTTGGTGGTGTTTGTTTGTTTGTTTGTTTGGTTGGTTTTTTGTTACATAACCCACGACAAATTCTGGGAGCTGAGATTTCTCAGAGTTAGGTATTCACTCAGACATTTCTGCTAGTTAGAGAATGGAAGAACTGCTACATTCAAAAGGGCACAAATTTCATCCTGAGTGTTTGTAGATTGACACATGACATCCTAAATTAGTGATGCTTCTAAAGATCACTTCATATTTGTATTTATGCAAGCATATAAACTTGTTATATTATGAAAATATTATTTCAAGAACTGCATGAAATTATTATAGGGCCTCGAAGCCTTTTGCACTGTAATTGTATTGCACCATCCTATTTGCTTCTAGACACATTGTCCATAATATTATATGTACTTAGATCCATAATGCTGAGCTGTAATTTAACTGTGCTCTAGCAGTTTGTTTCAACTAGTTTTTAATTATTTCTGTGTTAACTGCTTCTGTAAGTGAGAAGAGGGTTCTCTCAGCAGGCTCTTTTCTGTTACTTTACCTGTTGTGTTACAAGCTCAGGCACGGACCAGTTCTCTATCATACCTCAGAGGGATTTAGACATCCACCTTAATTAATGTTGAGGATTTCTGAGTACCACTTTTGCCTGAAGTGCCCTGATTAACTGTCTTCTAGACAGCCAAAGTAAACTGACAGGGATTTCATACCTTACTAAAGAAATAGTAGAAATAGTAGAATTAAGCCTTTTAAATCCTGGCATACTTGTTACATAGGAATGGTGGATAAGTATGACCATACTAATAAAAAATACAGTTTTCTGTCTTGAAAAGTAATTTAAGTAAATGAGACAGCTGTTTCATTTAAAAAATTCATGCACTCAGATGCAGAACTGAGAGGAAAGAGAAGTAGAGAGTTATCACTATAATCTGCAGAAAAGTTTCTTAGGTTTCATGTTCTTTACAGGAGGATTGCAGATCATCTTCAGGGCAAATTGTGGCTAAATGGATGCAGTAAATTACCAGGCCTGGGCTTCAGTTTCAGGAAAGACTTCAGCAGCATCCTTTGTTCTGTGTTTGACATGTTGCCTGTTGGAGGAGAAATTATAACAAATGTTTTAAACTCTCAATTTAAATTCAGGGGGAATATGTTTAAAAACATATTTTTCTATCTAGGTATACAGACCAGGAGTGTTTAGTCTTTCTGTTTGCTAAGCTGCTGCAGACGTGTTCTTCAGTGCTATCAATCAACAATGGTCTGTAAGGAGACATCAGCACTTTCTTTCACAGTTACTTTTTTTTGTCTCTCAAATTAAAAAGTTCATATTTAGAAAGAAAGTTCTAGAAGTTTTTTTTAAACTAGTGAATACTTACTGCAGAAGTACATCTGTTATTGTGTATGGAAAAGTGCAAGAAAATGCCTCTATGCTTCTTTCTCTCACATTTGAAGATTATAGGCAGTATACATAGTCAACTAATGTGCTATCAATTAGTGCTTTGATTAGTTTTGTGGCCTTAAATTCAGAAGGTATGCTATAAATAGTATTAAATAACTGTTGCATACTTCTCGGAAGAAGAACATTTTTGAACTATAGTATTCACAGTCAAATGTGACATGATTAAACACAATACATTCAGTAAATCTTAATATTCCAACTCCACCAAATAACAAATTTGTAGGCTTGCCAGTTGAGCTATATCAGTTTCCTGGAGAGGAACAAGGCACATGGAAAAGGGCTGGCTGCTTTTTCTTTTTTTCCTAGGGACCAGGGACAAACTTCTAACCTTGTTGGGCTGCTGTTTAAACCTAATGTTCCAACATTTGAGTCCTTCAAATTCAAACTGTGGTTGGATCTAGTTTAAAGAAAAGCAGTTATGTTATATACATTTGTCTGGTCCATAGACCTGACATATGGGATGTGTTAAACTGAGGTCCAAGTGCAAGGATGATATCACCAGCACAGAACAACAATATCAATGTCAGAAGCGTGGACTAGTGAGTTGCTGAATTTTGGAGCTGGACACTGTCCCTTAATTTTTTTAACCCTTTTTTTTTAAAAAGATGTGACATTTTGCTGATGTGGATTTACATTGCCCTTGTCCTCAGTGGTGCTTCTGCTCAGCTTGGTGCTGTCAATCACTGTGGAGGACTGGCTGTTCTCTGTCGTTCATGCTTTATTCACAAGGTATTTTTCACTCACTGCTGTCATCAAGCCTCTTGCCTTTTGTGCTTTATCCCATGAAAGAGTCTTCTATTCAAACTGTATTATTATTGACCTCTACTTGAACTTTCTTCCTCTCCTTCAACATATATTATTTGACTTTCCACTGTGACAGAGAGTAAGAAAGGAAATGACATATTGCAGACTCAGAAAGAATTATAGTCTTAACTTCTAGCAGAAGAAGTGTGTGTTTTGGCTCTTGAAAATGAGAACAGTGTTTCATACCAAGGAGAGGTAAAATATCAAATGTGTTTCTGTAAAACATATCATAACTGCATGCAAATTGAACTGGTTTGTCTAAAGCATTGAGTCCTCCCATGTGACAGTGTACAAGTCCTCCCTGTACTTGCTGCTTCTCCCTTTGCCTTTCAAGGAACTTTGAAAGGGTAGCAGTATTAACTCCAAGAGTCTAAGAACCCTACTCTAGATTAAAAATAATAGTTTTGTGTTTCTATGTGAGTAAGGCTTGTGGGTTTTTCTGGTTGAACTTCTGTTTTTACCATTGCTCACTTGCTCACAACACATATGTGGAAGAATAGCCACAGGTAGGGAGTGCAGCCATGGAGAGGTGGTCAGTGTTTCCAGGAGCTTGTCATGCCTCCTGTGCTCTGTACAGCCCCCACACTCTCAGAGCTTCTCTTAGGTCTCTCTCTGCACTCCATTCCCTTCAGTGGGATGACTCAAGGGTCGTGTTTTGCAGGCTCCAATAACACTCCCTCCATCCCAGAAAATTCTCTCTGGATCTGTCTTTCAGCATTGCCATCATTGGCTTCACTCTCAGCCAGTTTTGACATGGTCTTGAGAGTGGTGTAACACTTGGCAGTGCCAGCAAATCACCTTCAGTGTCTGGGGGCTTGAGAAATCAAAACCAGAGAACTTTGTTTGGCAGATGCAAAGCTCTTTCAATGCTGGCTCTTTGAAAAATTTCCCTGAAACAAAGGAACTAAAATTCTTTGTGGTCATTTGATTTTTGGTGGTACTGAAGTAGGTTTTATGCAAATACCTCATCCTAAAACATTGTTGGTACCTTTGAAGGTGAAATTTTGAGCCTGTGCTGCCTTCTGTGAAAAGCAGAAATGAGCAGAGTCTCTTCCTTCTCAGCTTTCTGGCAGAGTGGCAAGTTCCCTCTGCCAAGTAGTCCTAGAAAGATTGTAAATTTGTTACAGAAAGTGCATTAATATTTCACTTTCTCCCCATAAAAATTCTCCACCAATTGTAAGTGAAGCAACTGAAGACAGTTGCTAGTGTAAAATATATAGGTTGTTATTCTGACTTTACAATTTGTGCAATTTTTTTTTTCTTACCTAAAGATTGCAGGCTCTCCTATTGTTTGTTGTAGAATGCAGCACTTGAATCAGAATTATGGTTTCTATATAACATTAGGAAACATGATACAAAATTTGGTAACTGGTCTCTTCTCTACCATCCTACTTTTGAAATTGGTGAGTATTGTATAATTCAGAGGGAGGTAGGACCTTGTCTCTCACTACTCTTTTCTTGATGACTGAGTAAAAGGGAAATAAGCACACTATTGAAATTGATCACACTGCTGAACCATGTAGTAGACTAAAACACTTGAGTGTTGAAAGCTTTATAATATAGATGTTATAATATAGATGCTGTCATCCTCCTTGAAGAAAGGTTGTTGGGAAAACTACTTATTAAAATTGTGTAGATACTTGAAATGTTCAAAATTACCCTCAAACCCTACAGGAGTTTTTGACCATGTATGATTGTATGGAAAGATTGTTGAAAAAGACATTTGCAAGAACTGGCAATGGAACCTGGCTAAACACAGTGGGGTGCAGAAGTTATTTGCTTTAGAGTAACTTTATTAACTAGGATGTCATGGTGTTTGTTTTCCTATCAGGTTTTAAAGATTCTATCACCACGTTATTCTGTTTAATATCTCACTGTTGTTTATTCCCTTTTAGGGAACTTTCTACAATTCTTTTAAGTACAACAAGGAGAAAACATAAGCAAAATAGTGGGTGTACAGAAGTAACAAAACCTAAATGTTTTATGCAGAAAAGATGCAACAAGTATCTCCTACCTACGAAGAATGAAACAAATTTTCACACTGTGACCTTGCAGTACAATCTTGGATCAAACTACACGTTTCTTTAACAAAAAACGATTGAATTATACTATTTGCATTGATCTGATGATGTGGAAATAAAACATTGAAAGGAATGTTGTTATTGTTTTCTTTATTCTTTGGATTTTGCTTCACTGAATGGATTTACTAAAACTGATGAAAGCTTTCACTACAAAGCCATCACTACAGGATTAAAGAAGCCTTAGAAGCAAAACTTGTTGATATGAAATGATATGAAATGTTACCAAGGGTAATAACTGGGTTTCATACTCAGCACAAGGTTTTAGAAGTAGACAAGGAAAATACCACCACACCAATCCTGTTATCCTCATTTGGGCTGTATGATTAAACTGCTGGGATAACACTGAAAAGGTACATCTGTGCTATTGCACAGCTGCTTGGATGTGAACCAGGGGTCCTGTGCTTTCATTCTTACTGGTGTTGAGTAGCACTTTACTTTGCCAGTAGTTCTTTTGAAGCTTGCAGTGCTAGTCATGGCCAGTGTGAGAATGGCACAATTGAACTGCGTGTTAATGGAAGGCAGATACTGCAAACAGTGCAGACTGATGAACAGGAAGTTTATTTGGCAAAAATATTTAAACATTAATTTTGCCATGACTAGTAGATCCCTATGAAATCAAAAAACAGATTCCAGTCCCACTGAAATCAAGGGAAGTTTTTCTGTTGACTTCAGTGACATAAAGATTTGAACCTCTTTTGGATTTATTTTCCAATCTCAGATCATTTTTCTGATGCTTACTAAATGTTCCCCAGTGTCAGTACATTAAAATATGTTGCCAATTCAAATAGTGTTGTCTTGTACTGTAAAAGCTAAAATAAAATATTTGCTTTGGCATCTTTGTAAGTGGAATTTTTGTCATGTGTTTAGAACTTATTTTGCACTGCTAGCTGCACGTAGGAAATGTTCCCTGTTCTTCTAAAAACATTTGTAGTACACGTTTAAGACATTCACTGTAACTTTATGGATTTTTAATGCTCAGTGGATTTACACTACAGTATGAATCTAACCCTTAAGTATTACCAATTGAACTCCTTCTGCACATCAGATTGGTCTTGCCTGTGAGATTATCATGCTGTATTTACTGAAAAAGATTGTCATTAATAATACATTGTGAAAGTTTAAAGTTGCTAACCATGTGTTTTATTTTCTCTTTGTATCAGGAGAATCTCTTGGGAGCTAATGCAAACACCTTTTAGATAATTTCTCACTTACTTCTTTTATTTGCTGAACATTTCTGCTCAAATCAGTTTATTTCTGGCAGTGTACTTGGTGATTCCTGTTAGCACCATGTTGAATTGTTAGTATTCTTTATGAACTAACTTATACAGTGGATCCTGACAAAAATGTTGACAAAAGCTGGGCTGCATCTTAATTCACTAATCTGTGTTTGTTTTTTACTCTACTGAGGGACATGATTTTCATCCCTAAATGGTTTGTGATGCATCATATCTATTCTACTAAACCTGCTTTGTTTTGTCTTTCCTACTTCCCTCCTTATTCTATAGCCAGTCTGGTGGTGAGTTTGTATTTTTGTACTTCAAACAAGTTCTCATTTCTTACACCTGTGTAACAATTTCTTTGTTTCTCTCCTGGCAATATGGTCCATTCATATTTCAGCAACCTTAATTTTACAGTCACACATCCACTTCTGTGGAATATGGCAGTTTCTGTCTGAGGTTCTGAAAACCTTTTCCATTCCCTTACTTCACTCCCTAGCATTTTCTCAAACTGAATGTGGCACTTTTGTTTAGGCTTCTCAGTTGGCTTATAATGCAATTTGTGTCTAATCTCTATTTCCCTTCCTTTGAATTTTCCCACTGGTTACTTAAACCTTGGAGACCATTAATATGTACTTCTTCTAATTCTCATAAAATCTTTTCTGTTGTTTAATTTGTGTGTTTGGGTTTTTTTATGCTCTCATATTTTTCAGGTTTCCATATATCTGTAAGACTAAAGCTTCATTCTCATGCCTATTCTCATAGAGACTGTGAAATTGAATCTGAGGTCTTTGCATTTTACCTCTGTGGTATTGAGCACCTCCTGCTTAGGTTGAATACAGCATATTCAATTGGCCCTCAGTTTTGCTCAGCTCCCAGGAATGAAATTCACTTCTGAAATTTACAAGTCTACAGTGATGCCTACTGGTTTTCTATAGGGCTTTTGAGATGTATAGAAACACCTGGTTTTCTCTGTTGACTGTGAAGGGGGCTCTGATAACAGTTTTATATGTCTGCATCTCTAGGTAGCTCTGCATTTCTGTGCCTAAGGCTACATGTCATGCACATGTATGGAGACTGAAATTGTGTATGTGCATTGGCAATGAAAACTAGCTCTTGGTTTGGTTGTGCTATATGGCACTTCATTTTTTCTTTCTCAAGTATTTTTAGAAGGAGGGTTTTTGTCTCCCAAAAGTAATTATGAACACTTTAATGAAAGAACTGAAGTAGATAATGGCCAGACTATTTTATAACTGAAGTTAGAATAGGTTTAGTAATTTTGCTTTTTTCTCACTGACTCTGGAAGAAAGCTTTAACTACCAAGCTTGGTGGGAGGAGGAAGGCATATATTTATTGGATTACAATTTTATTGTTGAATTAATAATATTCATTTAATTTTAATAATTTACAGGAAGCCTGTTTACCTGTAAAACTCCAGCAATTGCAGATATTGTGATACTAGTAGATGGTTCTTGGAGCATTGGCAGATTCAATTTCAGGCTCGTTCGACTCTTCCTGGAAAACCTGGTTTCTGCTTTCAATGTGGGATCTGAGAAAACTAGAGTAGGTAAGGTGCCTCACTTTTCCCCTAATATTTCTGTAGCAATGCAAGGATGTTATAATTTCAGGATAGTTAACAGCTTAATGCTACTATTTTTGTGCAAGATTCATCCTTGTCTAGCACTAACACTTCTATCATCAGAGTAATGCTGCTGGAATGTTTGTAGTATTAATTCCTCACAGTGAGGAATCAAAGGAATTCTTCCTTTACTGTGATTCTCAACTTAGTTAACTCTAATGCAATGTCAGTGGAAAAATAAAAGCGATGGAAACAGTCTTACTGACTTCAACATTAGCTTCAAACACTTGCAGTTTAATTTTTGCAGGCAGAATGTGCCAATGGATGGTGTTTCTTGTGCTTTAAACTGGCTGAAACATTTTATTTCTGATCTGCTACTGTTCAAAATACATTTAGTTAAATTGTTCTTTATAAGAAATTCTTGCAGTATTAATAACTCTGAAAAAGTTTTGTATTTCTTTGCTTTTCATTTAATTAGTACTTGAATAAAAAGCTTTGGAAGTTAATTGAGGAGTTGTTACCCAGAACAACTGCATATTACATTTTGTTGCAGCCAATGCATCTGCATAGTATGGTAGCAAAGCTACTTGAAGTAAGCTACTTGGTAGAGTACTGGTAACCAAGTACATGAAGTGTACATACTTGAAAAAACCTGCTTTATTGTCTGATGGATTACCTTAATTTCTGGTTCTTTAGGTCTTGCCCAGTACAGCGGTGACCCCCGAATCGAATGGCACTTGAATGCCTATGGCACAAAGGATGCAGTTTTGGATGCAGTCCGTAACCTGCCCTATAAGGGAGGGAATACATTGACAGGTACTGTGTATGCTTTGGCTTTTGCCTTTTACTAAAAAAAAATATTCTGCTGCACAGCCCAAGAAGTGTCAGTGCCTATTATGAAGGGTAAAAAGGATAGGGGTTTTGCAGCTTGCCAATGGCTTTATCCAGTGTCACTTAAGCCTTTTCTGAAGTGCTTGTCCATTGACTTCACTGGGAATCAGGACAGGGTCTCATAAAACAAAGTTACCTAACTCTGTGCTGGAAGTAAAATCTTTTGCCTGCTGGGAAGAAAATGCAAAATCCATTTATAATGTTCATGCACAGAGCTTTATTCTAGAGAAGGAAAGAATGTGTTGTTTCAATATTAGACAACTGGTAATACTAACTTTACAAATGACCACCCAGGGCTTTTAGATTTCCATTGACCTTTTAGTAGTTAAAGCACTGAAGCTGCAGAGACACTTAGTGATGGATAAAGGGGGGATGCCTGACAGTCTGGGAAAAGTACAGTCTCTGAATACAATTCCAGTGTCATCAAAGCAGCAGTTAGTAATGTTGGAATGATATGTCCAAAGACCCAGACATGGCTTTAAGTAAATTGCTGCCTTTTTTTTTTTTTTTTTTTCCCTTTCTGTTTTTTTCCCCTGGCGGGTAAGGAAGAGGATAAACAATGAGTAACAATCTTTTTTTCGATAGAAGGAGTGATTGCAGTGGGACAAAGGACAGAAGACCCTAGTATGATTCTAGGAATGAGATTACTGGGTGGTGGGAAGTAGTAAACTATCATGATTATTTTAGATGATGTTAGAAGAAAATGAGTTAGAAATGTTTGCTGTGGGAGACTTAAAAGAGTTTTCAGATAAGATCTCATTGTGATGCGTAAGTTTGTCCTGGAGCTCTTGATCTTCTTTCCTTTTAAATAATTAGCATTTATTAAAATCAGATTTCCCTAAGCATAAATAAAGATTTTTTTTCAGCTTGTAAATTGGAAAAAGTAAAAAACCAAACAAAAGTAAGATTATCTGTAGCATGAGGATTTACTAAGCAATCCAGAGCATGTGCTTTCATAGGAGCAATGTATGTAGAAGGAGAGGGAACTTCCTGTTCCAACTTGATAGAACTTGGTAGAGTAAGAAAAAAAAGATGATACATTTGCAAGAATATCAATTTAGGTTTTCATAGCCAGTTTAAAATACACTGATTGATGAAAAGGCTGCTAAAAGTAAATTTCAGCTTCTCTCTAGTTTAGGCTGCATGTCAGAATTTAATTTTTCAGTAAATAAGTTCTTCTTTTATGCTTAATCTTCATTAGAATTTTTAAATTGAGTAGGAAAACTAACACTGTGATATTGGCAAAACTAATGGACATTTTAATCTGTAAAAGTCTTTTAAAATGTTTTCTTTTTTAGGCCTTGCCTTAACTTATATTTTGGAAAACAGCTTTAAGCCTGAAGCAGGTGCAAGACCTGGAGTATCTAAAATTGGGATACTGATTACTGATGGGAAGTCTCAAGATGATGTTATCCCTCCTGCTAAAAACCTACGGGATGCTGGCATTGAGCTGTTTGCTATTGGTGTGTATGCTGCCCTATCCATGGACATGTCCCATTGGAGTATTTGTATCTGTTGCTGGCTGTACTAAGGAAGTGGCTTTTCTGCCTGTATCCAAGAACTATCATCATTAACTTGTATATTTTAAGCATTGCTTAGAGCATTGCTGTTATAACTGGAATTTAGCAGTATACATGGATGCTGTATTTTCATGAGACAGCTGAAAAGATGCCTCTTGCACTGGCAGAAACTAACATCTTGAATTGATATCTTAAAAACAGTAATTTGTAGTTGGTCATTAAAACAAGTCTAATTTTATATTAGTAATTTTATATTGATCCCTGTGTATACAAGATTTTTTTCTTTTTCATTACAAATATTTTCTTTATTTTCCTTTCCAATAAAAGGTGTAAAGAATGCAGATATAAATGAACTCAAAGAGATTGCCTCTGAGCCTGACAGCACACACGTCTACAACGTGGCTGACTTTAACTTCATGCATACCATTGTTGAAGGCCTTACCAGAACAGTGTGCTCACGAGTAGAGGAGCAGGAAAAGGAAATCAAAGGTGAACTGAAACAATATTTAATGTAATCTGTGATGAACTTAGAGCTACAAATCAAATACCTGCAGTTCTAGGCTGGCTTTTGGCACTGGATTCATGGTATATATTGTTTTTCTTGCAAAAAAAGTACACTGTCAGGGGAGTTATCTTCCTAGCTATGTTTTATTCATTCTTAGATATCTCTGATCTTTTGCTCTCTCTTTTTAGTAGAGGTAAATATTATGGTATTGGTTATACAAAAAAAAAAAAAAAGCACATTCATTCTGCTGTAACTATTTCCAAGTGGCAGGTAAGGAAATCTCTTTGTAATACAGAGTTTTGGGGATGAATTAGTTTAACAGCTGCACATGGAATTGTTACGTTCATGCTGTGATTTCCATCTCCTAACTTAAAGTTTTTATTGTCTCATCAGTACTCAAGAGTTTAAACTATTTAGATTGCTTTGTCCCTCCTCTTGATGGATTTTTTCCTCTTCCTTATTTAATACACAATAAATATATTTTGGTTCACAGAAAAAGATGATAGCAAAGAAAATTGCTCTTATATGAAAAAGCCTCCTCTGACTACTATTATTTTGGCTTTTTTGAAGAAAAGAAATTACTATGAAAAAATATTGTAATTTGCCAGAAATGCAGTTCTACCTGAGGCCTTTCTTTCTGAAAGGTTTCAGTGGATTTTGTTTCTATTTATTGGTTTGTGATTCCTTAATATCACAGAAATGTTGAGTTATTATCTCTCCCTCTCTCTTTATATATAGATATATGGAATATAATATATATATGCATTGAATAGAATACATACATTCAATACAATATATAGATATATGTAGTATATATCAATAAGGAAGGCTCTCTTTAGCCTTCCTTATTGATATATACTACATATATAGTAGTATATATCAATAAGGAAGTATATAGCCTTGAGAAAATGGGAAAACCATGGATAGATGAGACATCTTTGTGGAAAAGAATGATTGCCAGAGAAGATGACTGTTCACTGTGTCTCTTCAGTGGGCTGACAGGCAGTATCAGTTTCCAACCTGCTGAGGAGCACAGGAGATAAAAAAAAAAAAAAAAAAAAAAAAAAAAAAAAAAAAAAAAAAAAAAAAAAAAAAGTCTGGAAATAGTGATGGGAAGAAAGAGCAAGTCAGGAAGGCTTAGTACTGTGTTTTTGTCTTTTTCATATATAGGTTTATGAAAGACCAGGGAGGTTTAGTCCAAGAGAAACTCCATGTGCAGTGCTCATTATTACTTTTTTGTTTCTATTTAAAATAACCTAAATAAGTGCGTAGTAGCCAAGTATTTGATTTTCTGATGAGGAACAATATTTAGAGCCTCAGCAAATATAACAAACCAAACAATTATTATGCAGAAGGGAATGAAAAATTTATGTTGTCTCCAACCTAGGAACAATTGCTTCTCTTGGGACTCCTTCAGATTTGGTCACATCGGAGGTAACAGCAAGAGGCTTCCGGGTTAGCTGGACCCATGCACCAGGCAAAGTGGAAAAATACAGGGTTGTGTACTACCCCACTCGAGGAGGACAGCCAGAAGAGGTAATAACAGGAAAAAAAGCTGCCCAGAAGTTTTTTATGCAGCAGAGGCACCTAACCAGACAGGAAATCCTTGGTCCTCTTTTAAATGCATCCTGAAATTCACAGTGAGTGCTCCAGAAAGGAGGTTGGTCACACTGGATGGTGACAAATGTTAGGCAGTAGTCAGGCTGCACGTCTGTCATAAAAGAAGAGGTAGGAGGTGGTGGTAAGGCACATTTTCAGTTCTAAGAAAAATATATTCATAGAAGGAAGATTGTATATTTTGGGACATCTACAATTGGTCATTGAAAATTTGGAGAGAATTGTTTATTTGGATGGGACTCCAACGTTTTGGAGATGAAAAAAATGCAGTGGACAAGCTTTTGACTCCAGCTGACAACTTATCAAATTGAAAAACATAGAAGAGCAAAAGGATTTAAGTAAGGTTATGTTTTCTTTCCTTTTGCACTAGAAACTAATTTAGGATGGATATGTATTTGTGGAATTTTAAAGTACTCTGTGTGTGTGTATATATGTAGTACTAAAGGAATATTTATGATGATATTATATCAAAAAGAGCCATGTACATAAACTGTATCCCATACACTTTATTCAGCTAAGCCCTTCCTTTGTTCTGAATGGCTATTTATATCAGATAAACATTTTGACTATGTATATGGTTGCTATTCTTCTCAGACACTTTATATAAATGCAGCATGAACTGAACTTTAGTAGCGTGTAAAAGTTGCCTGAAAGACAGATTGATTAATTTGATGGTAATATAGTTTGCTTTATGCATATTTAGTTAAATTTTCTTTTAAACAGGTTGTGGTAGATGGAAGTGTATCAACAGCAGTTCTAAAAAACCTGATGTCTTTAACTGAGTACCAGATAGCTGTATTTGCCATCTACCCCAATGCTGCGAGCGAGGGCCTCCGTGGAACGGAAACCACGCGTGAGTATCCTCAGCCTGTTTGCTGCAGATTTGACTGTCTGCATTTAATCAGACTGTGTAGGCATTAGTCTTTGTGGAAAATAAACACAGAAGGGAGTAGTTTCCAATTTACCTTCTTTTACTGCATTTGCCTTGAATTAAATTTTGTTTTAATTAATTCTGGGCTAAGCTCCTATGGATATTGGATATGGATATAAGCTCTGTGGATATTTAAACACTGAGAAAGGTTTTATCTCTGGGCTGAACTTTGAAGCTGATTGCATTGAACCCTAAATTAGAACATTCCTATGTTTTGGGTGTGGAGCCAAGTTTTACAAACTAGGTTTGTAGCTGGATATGATCTGATGAGTGGAGATTTAGGTGGGACCTGACATACCTGCATATGATTCCTGCCAGTGCCAAAGATTTCAAGGTAACTGTAAGTTTCTTTTTCTGTCTGTATAATGATGCCTTGGGATATTGTAAGACTTAATACATTTACAGTTTTATGTATTTGTATACAAAGTGCAGGGGTTTTTAGTAAATATGACAGATATTAGGAATGGAAGTAAAGAGTAACTTTGTAGTTCAGACAAGGAGACAAGAAGTCCATATGTGGTATATCGATAGCTGATATCTGCTGAAAGAACAGAGCAGCAGGGCTCAAGAAATCTACAGGATTTCTACAGTGTTTTACCAACTTCCTGACCCAAGTGATCAAGGAGCCAGCAAATGAAGGTGCTCTGCTATAGCTCATAGATAGAAACAAGGAAGAACTGATGGTGCAGGAGGAGATCACATCCTACAAGTTCAGGAAAGGTCCCTATGGACCAGCTGGTAGCCAGCTGACTGCAGGCTCACATGGATAATCAAGAAGCTTATAACAGAGCTCAGACATCAAAATGTATAAGACATGTAAGAAGAGGCAAATTACCCAAAAGAAGAATAAAACTGCTGTTTGATCTTGTAGGGGTAAGTTTAGAAAAGCCAAGGCCAACCTGGAGCTGAATTTGGCAAGCAATGTGAAGAGAAAAACAAGTTTAACCATACACATTTCAAAAAAGGGAGAAGTGCAAAGTCCTGACCCTTGTGAGTGACAACCCATGTGTTATTACACACTGAGGGGTGATCAGCTGGAAGGCAGCTCTGCAGAGGACGACCTGGGGATGATGGTAAACAACAAACTGACTGTGAACCAGCAGAGAACCCTTATCACAAAGAAGGACAAGAGCCTTCTGGATTGCATTAGAGAATCATTGCCAGCAGATTTAGGGAGCTGATGATTCTTGCCCTCTGCTCAGCACTGATGAGGCCACACCTGGATGCCTGGTCTTGTGCTGGGTTTCCCCAAAACAAGAGATGTGGACTTACTGTAGTGACTTCAGTGAAGGGCTGTAAAGATGATTAAGGGTTTGGCACATCTTTCATAAGAGTCTGAGATAGCTGGACTGTTCACCCTGGAGAAGAGAAGGCTCAGGCGACCTTGTCAATGTGTCAAATTGCCTGATGTGAGGAAATGGAGTGACCCAGACTTTTCTCAGTGGTGCTTATTAACAGGACAAGAGCCAATGAGCACAAATTAAAAGCCCATGAAATTAAATTTGAACAGAAGAAGAGATGGTTTTATTGTAATGGTGGTCAAACACTGGAGTAAGTTGTCCAGAGAGGTTGTGAAGTCTGCATCTCTGGAGATATTTCAAGCCAAACTGGACAAGGTTCTGAGTAACCTGCTTTATCTGAACCTGACTCAACAGGGAAGTTAGTTAGACCAGATGACCTCAAGAGGTGCCTTTCATCCTCAGTGGTTCTTTGATTCTGTGTCAGTGCTAATCTTCTCAATTTCAAAAAAAAAATACAATCATATAAAATTATTTTAGACTTTTCTTTTAGTCTCAGTCCCCCAAAATGTCATCTCCAGCCATGTTATACCCCATGAGACAGTGTTAGGACCTGTTTAATTTATTGAGGCTGAGAGAACAGTCGCATACTGAGCCAACAGGATTGTTTTGTACTGCACCTGGTATTCCTTTGAAGTCACCCAATCAAGTTCTGACAGAGCCCAGCCCTGCTGGCTTTCAGAGATTTGATCAGATTATACCCCAAGGTCTTGCAGCATCAAGAATTTTATACATCTGTCTCTGACAGTGTATTGGAAGTAACAGTCTGACATGTGCAAGTGTTAATCACTCCACATGCTAAAAATACCTGCAATTTTAAAGTAGTTTTTTTTACTATTCTAATGAAGAATTATGGAAAATTGTAGTTTACATTCCTGCCTGTGTGGGAGATACTGACAGATTAAAATAGTCACCTATTTGTTTATATAGAACATTGAAAATAGTTTACAGGTATGTGAAATCTAAACAGATATATGCATAATGTACAGACAAGTAGAAAGTTTTGTGATTTCATAGTCACTTCTAAATTGAAATAAATATAAAATTCATTCACATATTAATTTGCTAAAAATATGTTTTTACATGGTTTCGTTTATTCCAACTGGTTTTAGTTGGTTTAATTTATCCCCATGTTATCTGAATATTAGGATAGTCTAACTATCCTAACTAGTCTAACTATTGATAACTGTCCAAGATGCAAATGATCATTATCTGCTAGATATTTATATTTGAGATTCTGAGCTCTTTGGCTGAAAATTCCGGTGGAAAACACCACATTTTATTTTCAGTTGCCTTTTTATCAGTTTTTATATATATTGTCAGAGTATCTACTGGTTCCTGTTGAGAGTTAAAATGCAAATCATAAGTTACAGTTAGGGGGCACTTTTCCTATAGATTTATTAGAATCAAAATAAGGGGAAGAACAGGTGATGGATACTCTCACTGTGACCCTGGGACAGTCTGAAAAGGAATGAGACAATGTGGTGCAAAGTGGCTTCAGGATATCTCAACATGTAATTAATTTCTTGCTGTAGGTATCAGAAGAGTGAGTGGAGCTCTGAGCAAGGAGACTG
The DNA here is from genome assembly GCA_027886175.1 of Phylloscopus collybita. NCBI lineage: Eukaryota > Metazoa > Chordata > Aves > Passeriformes > Phylloscopidae > Phylloscopus > Phylloscopus collybita. The sequence continues at coordinate 12,582,014 of JAJNNQ010000075.1, read as the reverse complement.
AAGTATATTTGAAAACATTCATGGGTAGTTTCTCCCTGTAATTAGAGAAATTGTGAGAATTCATGGGGATATAAATCAGTACAAGAACAAGGGTTTAAATAGGATGGAGGTAGGTTGTAAAAGGTTTGGAGGTGTTGGTGGGGTAACCTGGAAGTGGAAACCTAAAGAGAAGTCTGGGTTGAAGTTTTGCCACCATTTATAGACATGAATGACAGACTGAGTGAACAGCCTCAATGAACAAGAAAGGATGAGGTTGGCATGGTTCCACTGGAGCTCTGTCAGATCTTGTTGAACATCATGTAAAAGATATACTTGGAGTTACCAACTTGACAGGGTCTAGCATTTGCTTGGACAAGGAGTCCAGAGAAGCTTTGTGACTGAAATTAGAATTTGTTCCTGAATATTTGTATGCAGGTCAGATTCTTCAGAATTTCAAATAGGAAAGGTTTTTTATCAGTTAGCAGTTGCCTTTTGTTTTTTCAGACCATTTCCAGTCATTTTGGGGACTACTCTCAGTGTGTAAATTCCAAAGGAGAAGTCAAAGTATCTTCATATCTCTCCATATTCATGCCTGAATATTTTGGTGGGATTTGTCAGTGGTATAACAGCAGTGGGGAGATCATGCGATGTTATTCTGTGAGAGGAATAAATTGAGGATAACCAGGAAAGTGTAAAACACTACTCTTTAGAGTTACAGAAATGCAAAGGAATTTTGGAAACCCCAGTTGGTGCTATATTCTGGTATCAGTGCCTTAAATTCACAAGTAAACCTCCTAATATTGTTTGAATTTCATTCAGCCTGCTCTCCCTTGCCAGGATAGCATTTGCCATGATTTGCAGTGGATGACCTTACCCATATTTTCATGATCCCACTGACACAGGCTTTGGTGCCAGTTTGGACAATCCAGGCCTTAAACAGCCAACAGTTTACAGCCAAATTATTTTGATCTGTGCAGTATGCTCACCCAGGGTTTTTCCAGGGTGTTGTACCTCACACCTATCACAGCCAGACTGGCTTGGGAGCTACTACCAGGAAGAGATACTCCTTTAAAACTGCTACTGGTTCCTCACAGCAACTGTGCTGAAGTGCTTTCATCTGCCTTGGCAATGGAATTGGTTTGGGTTAGCAATTCTTTGTTTCCTTGATTCTGAATTCTTTTATGCACCAATTAGATTTTATTTGTAGCACACAGACAGCTATATTCCTTTGTGTTTCTTGGGGTAAAACAAACTGTTTGAATAACAGCTGGTTGTTGAAGTGAGAGACCTGAAGTGTCTGTCTCCTGTTCCACTGCAGTTGCCTTGCCCATGGCATCGGATCTGCAGCTGTACGATGTGTCCCAGAGCAGCATGAGGGTGAGGTGGAAGGGGGTCCTGGGTGCCACAGGCTACATGATCCTCTATGCTCCCCTCACAGAAGGATTGGCAGCAGATGAGAAGGAGGTGAGGTATTGTGCTTTCATTTAAATAGCACTTACAAAAAAAACAACAAAAAAAAATCAGTCTATTAAAGAACAAACTAGTACTTGTCCTTTAACCTCCAAAGTGATCAGCAAATACTTGGGTTTGTTTTCCATGACTTGATTAAGTTCTGTATGTGTCACAGGCTGTGAATAAAGTGCAAGTGCTTGTTGTTTATTTCTATGTCCCTGTCATAAATATGCAACAAATTTAACTGAATTTAAGTGACTCTTTTGAAATTTTATATAAAGTGGTATTGTATAATCATACAGAACTAACACTCAGAGGAAAAATGAAGTAAAACTAAGATATCTCCTAAGATATCTGTTACCAGAAGAATTTGAAGTTTAGTCTTTGTTCTCATCAGGGCTTTTAAACATAAAATTTGTAGGTCTGAAAAAAACCATCATTGATTTTCTTTTAGTTCTGTAAAGCCTTTATTTTTAAATTTAAAAAGAACATCTTTCATCAAAAGTGATTTTAGAGCACATTCTTTCAAAGGAAAAGAAAGGACAAGGTAAAGTCTAGTCTCCTGTCACTAACAGAGTAGAACCATTGGAACTTCTGATCTAGGATTTAAAAATTTCTGCATTCTAGTTTATATATGTGTAGTTAAGGTTATGTACAATATCTGTGCTCAAGCAAGAACACTCTAAAGCATGCAGGGGCATGTGAACCTGTGAAGGGGGCATGAAGCTGCTGAAAGCCAGCACAGACTTGTGCTCACTGCTAAAGCAGTGGCTGTGAGCACGTAATTCTGTCAAAAGTGGGGCCTCCCTGAGAACTGGCTGCTTCAGGAGGACTGAGCTTTACCCCAAAGAAATAAGTACAGTCCATGTTAATGTGGGTCTGCACTAATAGGTGGGGGAGGAAAATGGTTTCAAATAGCAGCAAATCTGTGCATAGAAATCAACTCCTCCCATGAGTTCATGGGATTTTCAGATCTGTGACTGAAGATGAACCAAACTGTAGATGGGAGTGGGAATAATAAAATGTAGACTGGAAAAGGCCTTAGTAGCTGCTCATTATGGAGAGGCACATTTTGTCATTGCTAATGTAATTAGTCACCTTTAAAGTCCTTTTACCTGTGTGTTTGCTTTTGGCTTTTTGAAAGTTTTAATCTTTTAATTGTGCAAAATCCCAAAATCTTGGGCAAAGCACTGCAAGGCACAGTGTCAGACAAATGCTCCGCAGAACCTTTGATCCTGTATCTAATTTCAAGTTTTTAACTGGTATTATTCCTCATTATAAGCTAATTCAGAAATAATGTATCTTTTTTGATTCATGGTGTTTTTAGATAAAAATTGGGGAGACCTCAACAGATCTTGAACTGGATGGACTACTGCCAAATACAGAGTATACAGTCACAGTTTATGCCATGTTTGGAGAAGAAGCTAGTGATCCCCTTACAGGACAAGAAACTACATGTAGGTAGCTTTAATCTATATTCAGTTAATTGTTAATAAAACTTCAGAATGCTCTTTGCACATATTAGAGCAGGCATCTGATTATCTGATTTGAACAACTAGGCAAGCTCTTTATGTAGATTTCTCACTGTGGAGACTCAATTTACAGAGACTGAGGATTTCTACAAAACACCTTGTTTTTGCAACAGGTTTGTGAACTTGTCTCTCTCATTGGTAGTGGTACTATGGATGCCCTGATTGATCTTGGTGAAATTCCTGACAGTTTTCTGAACTTGCTGAAGGTGAATGAAGGTCACCATGAAGACCTTCATGGTAAAAACAGAAACACGCTCAGTTTAGCCTCCTCTAGCTGGAAAACCAGGTGTGTGTGTGAGCCTGCTCAAATGGAGAAAGTCATTCCTCTAGCTCAGTAGTAGTACAGACAGAAAAGAAGCAAAGAGAAGATTTCTGTCCAACCCCTGCTGCCTAACATCTGGTAAACGGAGGGTTGGAAAGCGCCTGTGCACGCATGATAGATGGTGTGTTTTTAATAAGCAGCAAGAATTCTGCCAGCTAAATTCTGTCCTCTGCAAACTGTACACAGACTGTATGTCAGCTCTCTAAATAGCTCCAGCATTTGGAAGACAAAGTAATTGAAAATAAGCAATTGTGCTTCTGGGACGTTTCTGGGACTGCATTCAGTGACATCTCTATTGCTCCCAGCAGGGGAGTGAGTGAATCCTCTTATTTTGTGCTCCTGGCATGAGTAACCCAGTCAGGGTGAAAGTGACTTACATTTAATAAGTGAGAGAAGTACAGGCATGCAAATGCTGGAAAAAGAAACCCCAGAGCAATTCCTTGTAAGGTCAGCAAGCAATAGTGGAAGAAGCTCTAGGAATGGTATTTGCTGGGTCTACTCTAGGAGGACTGTTGTGGACAGACAAGTTCCAATAGCAAACTACTGCAACCTGGGGATGTTTGTCAGCTTGAAATGAGTGTAGAAGATTCCCAACAAAGAGAATCAAATCTTTGGCTCTTTATTCTTCCCTTTCTTTCTCTGTCTCTTTATGCCTCACTCCTCATCTTGCACAGCTCCCCTGCCCCTATCTCCCACCCTGGCCTTTGGTCAATACCTACCCAGTATCAGATTTTCATTTCTCCAAAACAGTTGTTTATGTAGTTTTTGACTGTGCCAGCTTCAATTCATTTCATACCATATATCTTGGAGAATGCAGAGCTCTTGACCTGGCTAACACATTGGATGGAAGATCACATACAGATTCCAGATACATTAGCACAAGCTGAGCTTTCATGTCTACTGTCTGATCACAAAAGCTTCCAACACGTGTTAGTCAGCCCATCATCACTACTGCTGCTACTAGACCAGGATAAAAAAGAAACTCTCACCTCTCTGTAACCTTCATTTCTTTTTAGGATGACACAATGCAGCCATCTCTGGTCTATAGGACTGAATAAAGATGGGTTCTGTCATATGCAGCTATCCAAATAAGCCCTCTGCTAGCAGGCTTTGATGAATCAGGCAGTGAGAAATCTGGGAGGGAGAAAGCACCTGTCCCACATTGTTGGAGTTTAGCAGTAATGTCTTACCTGTCAAGTGTGGATTTTTTTGTTTTGTTTATTGTTGGTTTTTTTTGTGGTGGATTTTTTTGGTTTTGTTTTGGTTTGGTTTGGTTTTGTTTTTTTGGGGGGGGGTTGATTTTTTTTTGGTTTTGGTTTTTTTGGGTTTTTTTTGTTTTGTTTTGTGTTTGGGGTTTTTTGTGATTTTTTTTGGGTTTTTTTTGTTTGCTTGTTTGGGTTTTTGTTTGGTTTTTTTTGTTTGTTTTTTGGTGGGTTTTTTTTGGTTTTTTTTTGGGTTTTTTTTTGGTTTTTTTTCAGTGTAATTATTTCTGGCTTACAATTAATGAGTAGGTTACCTGGTATTTTCTTCCTGGAGCATATATCTGCCTGAAGAGTGATCTGCCAAATTTGCTGTAGTATTAGGTGTAGTATCTGAAAATCTGTGTTTAGTAAATAACATTCTACTCATTGTATCATCTTGGTTACTGTAGCAAAACCTTCCCTATGCCAGAGAGACATGCTCAGCAAGCTCATTCTAGGGTGTAGTTTCATTTTGGGGCCGGGATTCATCCAAGGCTCACTGTAAGCATCACGTAAGTCTGGCACCAGGACTGCCTGTCTGGTTGAGAGCAGTGCTGTCAGGAGGTTGGTTCCAAGAGGAAAGAGCTGAGACTGACGCATTTTGTTGTATGACCTGGATGGTGGAATGAAGTGCATTTCACGGCTGACAGAAAGTAGAAAGGAAAGCCAGCACGTGATACTCCCTTCACTGGACTCAGAGGAATATGTTGAATGCCAGAATGTGTGGCAAACCCATCTACTACAGTTCCAGTGTGTTCCCGTCTTCTCTTTTCTCAGAGCCAAGTTGACTTCACTGTTCCTAAGCTGGTTGCAGATTCTGGATTGATAAATGGCCTGGCCAAAGATCTCACATAATGTATGAGGCCTTTAAAACCTTTGCTTTTTCCCAGGTGCTCTTGTGTGAGGGAAGCAGCTTCTGAAGCTCTGATATTTATCTGTCCACGTGGACTGGTGAGGAGTGTGTGTGTGAAGGCAGGATGGATAGAGAAAGGGTTTATAATTCAGAGGAAAGTAGCAGATGTTGGACTAATACAGAACCTACTGCTGAGAGTAACAGACAGCACAAATTGCTTTCTGTGGTGTGACAGAAGTGGATGTAATCTGAGACTGTCTCTTGCATGACCTAATTTTCCTTCAGCTCGTGACTGTCAAAGAATATACAGTATAAAAGTATGCTTTAACTGGGAATGTTGTTGGGAAACAGCTAAGGTTTCCCTTAGGACAGGGGAAAGGGTAGGCAGAGGTAAAAAGTGACATCTTTGGAGATCTTCTCAGCTAGTTATGTTTTTTGGACAAACTTACCCTTATGTTGAGGTCTTTTAGGATTCAGAAAAGTTTTTGCCCAAATTCTACTGTCGTGAACTATTTTTGCTGGGTTACACATGGAAACTGAATGTGTATGGGATAAAGATCTAGCTGGCTTAAGTTAATTCACAAATACAACTCCAAATCTATTGCAAGTGTTAGGCTAGATATTGCTATGATATCTGCAGTGAGCAACATCATAACTTATTTTTTTTTTAGTATCAGTTGAGATGCATTTAGCAAATATGGAAGTTCTGTTTCTGGAAGTAAAGAGCTAAGCCCTTTTACCTGGCTTTAAGTGCTTTTGTAGCTCCATTGATGTAGGCCTTTGAATTGAAATATGGTGATATAATTTTTTGAATGGAAAACAGCTTTTGTTATTAAGGCATGAAAAATTTTACAGCTAAAACCTGGGGTCACTTACATGGTTTTATCTCTTTTTCTTTTCAAGTGCCTCTAAGTCCACCAGCAAACTTGAAATTTTCTGATGTTGGACACAATAGTGCTAAGCTATCATGGGATCCTGCTTCCAAAACCATAAATGGCTATCGCATCATGTACGTCAAAACAGACGGAACAGAAACCAATGAGGTAAATTATTAGCATCACTTTTCCCTTAACCTGTCTCAAACCTCCCCAAACTTCTGTAATTATTAGGGGTAATTTTATAAATAAAAGCTACCATGCAAGGTCTAACAAAAGATTTGTGAGAGAATTCTGAAACTTGGTGTAAATAAGAGTTTGCTTAATATTGGATGTACGTATGTCTGGGGGAGAGTACTCTCAACAGTCTGGGCACATAAACTGAGGGAGGCAACTCAAGGGAACAGTGGTTTGCTAGGAGAAGGATCTTGACTAAATGTATAGTATGGAAATATTTATATTTGATTCAGTTCACATAATAAGACTTTTGATGTATCACATATCGTGGACTCAAACTCATTCAAAAAGACCATCTGAAGGCTTTGCCACATTTTCTCAACATTTATTGCTTTAATAATGTATTGAGAACTTTCTAGAAACAGGATTTGTCTTGAACAGAGGCAAAGGCATTACCAAGATGTTCTAACTTAGACTCTTATATTTAATAATTTGCAATATTTAGTTCTGCCTTATTACCAAGGGTGCTTTACAATACCTTTTAGCAGCATGAATTCTGTGATGGAATGATTAATACTGAAATATTAACATAGAAATTTTTTAAAATACAGATTTAAAAAAGAATAATTAAAGTAAGTGTTGTAATAATAATAAAGTAAAGTTATTATTAAAATAATCCAGATCCCTTAGAAAATAAGCTGTCATGGATAATCTGGCCCTCAAGAAAAAGAAGTCTTTAATGGTATTTATCTATGTAATATGTTTCTTCTGGGACATATCCGGCCTTTCATCTGTACAAAGTGGAATATTTTTATTGAACCTGAAAAAATTGGCTCAGAGCTTTAGAAGGGAGCATACCTAGACAATGTTTTGCTTCTTTTCTTTCTGATACATCTCTAAAAATTTAAATTAAAAATCATTTGGCCTCTTCCTATTGATTACCCTTAATATAGATAATATGCCTGACTGTACTGGTCACAGTGGTATTTGAACATCTCAGGCTCATTGTATATACTTTGTAATGTGAGTGAAAGTTCAGCTCACTTTTCCTTTATCTGTTCAAAGAACAGGTGCCATGTTTGTGTTTGCTTTGCACTGGTAGCATTTTCCCTGTGGTGCTGAGCTAACGTGGCACTGAATAGTTGGACTGATAAACTGTTTATACAGCTTTAAGTTTATGTCCCTGGCAAAGTCACTTAACTGCAGCCTGGAGAGAGACCAGACAAAATCCTCATCTGTCTCTTGATAAACGTTAAAAATAAGGGGTTTATGCAGTGATTGTCCGTGATAAGGGGTTGGATTTAGTATCCAAAAAAACTCCTTCCCCTTCTGGGTTCCTGAACGTGGAGTGTTGATGTTAGCTGGACAATTGGGCTTACCAAGGCTGAATTCTCCTTTTCCATGGTTTGCCATAAGTGCAAAATTCCCTTTTTTTTTTTTTTTCTTCTTTTTTTTTTTTAATTTGTCTATTGTAACTGGTTTTGTCAGCTCTGATGGACCTGAGTTTACACTTGTTCATTGTTTCATTGAATTTCTCTACTAATTGCATGACATTCTCCTTCTGTATCATTATTACCCAGCAGAATTTCACACACTGATAATGTATTGTATGGTCAATATCTACTGCAAATTATGCTTTCTCTAGGTGGATGTTGGTCGTGTTTCAACCCATACTCTGAAAAGTCTGGCACCCCTTACAGAGTATACTGTTGCTATTTTCTCCCTGTATGATGAGGGACAATCTGAACCACTTACTGGCAGCTTTACCACAAGTGAGTATTGCTGAACTTCTGAAGGCTTTCCAAGAAGAAATTTTATATTCTCTTACATTACTGGAAAGTAAGATCAGTTACAGCAAAGGTTTCTGGCTGTGAATTCAGATACATGGAATGCTTTCTGTTATTTTCATTGGTGTTTTTGGCTTCTTTGCTCCCTTGCTCTGGGGCCAACTGCCTCTTTACTCACATGAGTAGGGAGGCACATAATCTCTTGACATCATGAAAACACCTCCACAGCTTTCTGAAGCATTATTCAATGTGATGGCATTTGTATCTTCTGATGAAGTGTGATGAGTTTTGAATCATACATTTAACCACTGAAATATCCAGGCATTAGGGGATAGAACCTTATATACATACAGAGGAATTACATCAAAAGGAGAACATACAAGACATTCAAAGTTCCTGTAGTTTGTTTAACACAGTTATAGTTTCTTTAACTGCAGTTCTGCATTAAATGAATGGCTGCTAACACATATTAATGCTTTCCAACAACAATGGGAAGAGAAAGGAGGAAGGGGAGGAAAGAGAAAGATGAGGTAGAAGAGGAAGCGAGAACATTCATGTATGGAGCAAGATGTTGACACATGCAAAGTGCAAATGGAAATGCACACAGAATCTGGTAAGGGCAGAGACTGGGGCTTTGCTTTCAGGTACAAGAAAAGAGCCTGGTGCAGAGAGCTCTGAGCAAAGGACATGGACTTAGGGTGGCATGCAGCCACCCTAAGTGGAAGAGAGGACAAGGAAACCTGTCGAGTCAGAATAGAGTCTATTCCCTTCCTTGAACTACACAACTACTTCCCTAAGAACAAATAAGTGAGCAAAGAATTCTGTAGTGCCTTTGTTGTCTACCTCCCATGTTATACTCTTCTAAAAATCTGCAAGTAAAATGGTATGTGCCTAAGGTTGCCATCTATGGAAGTATCAGAGCATAATTCACTCACTTTTCTTGTGTGTAAATTTTCCAGAAAGAGTTCCAGCTCCCCAGCATTTGGAAATTGATGAAGCATCAACAGACAGTTTCAGGGTCAGCTGGAAGCCCACATCATCAGATATTGCTTTTTACAGACTGGCATGGATTCCTTTGGATGGGGGGGAATCTGAGGAGGTAAGTTGCCTTGACATTCTGAGGGGTAAAAAGGAAGGAGAATTCCATTCTGAGGACAGTTGTGCAGCAATGTTTTCTACTTAAATATGGCAAATTGACTTACAGAAAAATCTGCCCCACTGCAAAGCTCTCTGAACAAAAATCAAACCAATATGCTAGTTTTATTTTGAAGAGGAAATAGGGAAAAAAGAGATATTTTGTGAATAATCAATCTAATCTGTAATGTGTCAATAGCCATAGAACAAGCATTGTTGTTTGGGGCCACTTCAGTTTTCAGAGGTTCATGTTCTTCACTTTGATGTGAAGATGATGATGGTAGCTAAGCCAGAGTAATGACATCCTCATGTAAAACTCCAAACTTGTCTAATGTGCTGGCCACAATCAAATTGCCTCTGAAGCCTTACTAACTTAAAAGGAAAAGTGTACATGTAGCATATTTATTAGATTGTTCATCTATTCCTCTTTATGTTTTCTCTTTTTCCCTCTTATGCTGTATTTTTTGCATTAAGCCCTTGTACATCTTGTCCACAGTACACTACATCAGTCTAAATTTTTAAATTATTTTCATCCCTTTAGCTTTTCCTTTTTCATTTTCTTTTTCAAATTAGAAAGACAGACACTTTCTCTCCCAAATTTGCATAGTCTGTCTCATTTCCTCTTTTACTTAATTTATTAACTCATTGTTTTGGCTTCTTTTGTACTTCTTAGTCTTTAGTGACTCTGAAACATCTTGGTCTCTTGGCATTAGCAGTGTGTGGAGAGGCCACGTCTGCAAACTGTTTATCTGGGTTCAGAACTCAGGGGGAAAGATGACATTTCCCACCTGGCCCTAGCTTTCATGCATTATTTTGTCATCCATTTGGGCAGAAAGCAGTCATTTTAGCTTAGGTTACGTGTCATTTTTTCTGTAAATTTAGCTTAGCCTGATTCTTTTCCTCCCTTTCACCTAGTGAGAGGTAGTCATGCAAGAAAGAGAGAAATTAAAGGAGTGAGTAGGGAAAAGAAGGAGTTAGCAGAAGAGTGACTGGACACAGGTCATCCACTAGCAGTTTTTTCTGCAGTAGATGAACTGATTTGTTTCTATTTCAGTTCCACTGAGTAGCTGCCAGTGAAAGCCCTTAAGTCACATTTTTCAGTGAGATTTGAGGTATCTGTATTCTTCCAGTGTGGGAGTAAATTATCAAGAAATATTTGAACTGCTAAGGTTCTACTTGTTCACTGTATTCACAAAGAACTGCTGGAGGCTCTAATATTTAAGAATGCTGAAATATTAAAAATGCCCAAGCTGCTTTCTTGTTCTCCTTGCATGACCTCTCTAATGGGGTCAGGCCTAGGATAGCACAATACCTCGGGGCTGTTGCCTCTTTAAGCTTCTTTCCCAGCTAAGTGATCAGTCATGCAGACAAAGGACATGCACTCCCTCCTTCTTTCTCCCAAGACCCAACTTGCCAATTAGCTGAGTGGGGTCAGGGGATGGTGTTTAATCACACACCTCTCATCTCACTTCACCCACTCTGTGAGGGGTGAGGAGCGTGCAGTCGGGTGTTAGCACTAAAAAGCCAGAATAAATAAAATAAATAAAAGGAGGGACCTTTTATTTCTAGGTTACAGTAGAGAATGCATGCTGTTGTACTCATGTGCTTGTTGCTGCTATTTGTCCTGTCCACTTGAAAGTTCAACACTTCGTTTTTTGTGGGCTACATTAGCAGGGAGGGGAGGGTGAAGGAAGTGATGCTTCAGAAAGTATGCCAAAGTTACTTGTGAGAGAGAAATTATGCATTGATATTTTCTAATAATTTGATACACAACTAGAGACACTTGAGAGTTGAAAAGGAAGGCACTATATATGCATCTACTTAGTAAACAGATAGATCCACTCAAAGCTTATTCCTGAAATTTTCCCAAGCAAATCTGCACCAGAAGGTGTGCAGCATGGGATGCCTGATTCATTACTGGATAGTTGTAGATGGCCCCAATTCATTTCTCTCTGCTTTTGTTTTTTTTGTATTTGAGTCAGAAGGTCTGTGATTGTGTTATGGGTCCTTTTTTCCCAGGACCAATTCAGGAAATCTCCTGTGGCAGTTAAAAGAATGAAGTGTGATTCACTGTTTCTGCAAACCTCTGTGGCAGATTTTACACAGGACATATCTATTGTTTAATTTCCATTATAAGTCTAACTTTGATGTTAAGTCTACAGTGAGCACCTTTAAAATCTTGTCAGTGTTAACCCAGAGAAATGTTGTTTTATTGTAGTGTCCATATAACCTGAGAACTATTCCCAAAACTGGCCAGCCCATTTCAGCAGGATTACTGCTCAGGCTCCTGTACCTTCTGTTTTATAGTCCCTTTTGTTCCAGCTCTTCCCCATCTGATTCCAATAAAATATATGAAACACAAAAATCTAAAGTGAAACCTGCTTACAGTTCACATTGCCCGTCAATCTTCTGCTGCTGTCATAGCTAGAAATGAGGAAAATTACTATTTAAAACTTCACACCATATAGCAAACTAATCATCAGCACACCTCTCCTAATCCTCAAGTCTGAAGCATGTGTTCTTTCCAGTTCCATTCAGACATGTGGAACCATAAATGAGATTAGAGTTCTGGTACTGAAACAGTCTTTTTTTTTTAAGGCAGGGGAGATACTGAATACATTTGTTATAGCAATGTTTGAATAGTAGAAATATAAATGGAAGTTAATCTATCCTGGTATGTTGTTTTTATTGATAAATATTTTTAATTGTAGTGGTTAAAAAAAAAGCATATGGTCAGCTTTAGCAATTAATTAGCTGTGGGTGAAAGCGTAATACTATAGATTTTAAATATTCTTAAGTATTTTTTCTAGATGTACTCTGTGGTATTAATAAATTTTGGGCAGATATGAGTGTAGATGTAATTTATTTTAAAGGAGAATCAATTTTCCTTCTTTCATTTCAGTCAATTCAGGTAAAATAATCAGATGAGGAACTGATATTCTTCACTCTTTCTGTGTAACTTAGGTTGTCATAAATGGAGATGCAGACAGTCATGTTATAGAGGGTCTGTTGCCTGACACAGAATATGAAGTTTCTCTGCTGGCAGTTTTTGATGATGAAAGTGAAAGCGAAGTTGTTGCAATTCTTGGAGCTACATGTAAGACAAACTCTTGATTATAATTTAAAAAAATGTTTAAGTGGTTTAAATTTCATCCATATATATATAAAACATAGTTCATCTTGGGTAGCTATAATATGGTGGTGGTGGTTTAGCACCAAGGCTTGCTGACTAGTTTTTTGCTTTTCCTATTTAATATTATATGATAGGTGGCATTGAATCAAAATAGTGGTTTGGCTGTGGTATTAATAACCTCTGAATCTGGGTAGATATTCTTTCATCTTACATTTTAATATTTAATCTTTGAACAGGGTTCCTTATGAGAAGATACATCAGATTTTGGAAGGACTATGTGTTAAATGCTTTAAAGTAAATAATTTACAAGAATTTTATTTAAGATGTTTGGTGTTTTCAATATACCCTTTTCTTATTTATGTAATTTATACTCACTAGAGGTGAATTTATTCTTGGCTGAAATAATGGTCCAAAAAGCTTACACAGGCCTCCTGTGACATTGACATGAAAGTAACAAAAATAAAAATTGATGATCATGTCCAGCTTATTTTATAGCTTATTATCAAAACAGTGGCCTCTATTTCAGGAAGATTGCTCTATTCTGTTTCTAGGGATAATTACTTAGATTACTAAACAACTATATTTCTTTTACGTAAATTCTAAAATTTATTTGGTTTTTAGTAATTTAACTGCAGGTTTAATTCTAAATCTTCTGTTAAGACAAGAAGCCTATACCCATCCAAATGATGCTGATATTTCCCAGTGTTGCTGAGTGTAGTTTCTGTTTTTCACTGGGACACAAGTAAAACACCCTCAAAAACCTTTCAATTTAATTAATCTGACAACCTTAACAAATGGTCAAAGTGGAAGTCTATTGTGCATAGTTCAGCCACGAATCTGTGAAAATATATGCATGTTTATTTGATTACACAGTTTGTGATTAAGTCTTATCTGCAGATCTGAGTGCTAATCCTGCAAATATATGTGCCTAAAGTAAACTAAATGAATAATTCCCTTGTACTCTCTGAAATGCCTGAAGCGTGTGGGATACCTGTAGGTGTGAGCACATAGTTTCATTGTCACAGTCAGACATACAAGAACAATTGTGTGACTTCCATGTTTTGTTGAGCTGTTGCTGAGCCAAGTCCTGTTTTTCAGCTGCAAGTGCTACCACAGCAGCTACCACAGTGACCACCACCAGTGCCACCACCTCTGAGCCCAGCACAGCAGGTAAGCAGAGCAAATGCCAACACCTTAAATGCTGAGTGCAAAGCACTAAGGTTCCCCACAGGCACCTCCAGGGCTGGGCAGAGCTGTGATGCTGCTGAGGAGCTGATGTTCCTGAGGGGAAGGCACATCACTGCTGAGAGGTTCACACTGTGCTGCTCTGCACCCCCTGTGTGTGTGGCCAACCTCCTGCCCGGGCCCTGCCCAGGTGAGGAGCCAACCCCTCACACAGGGCAGGGACTCTGAGTGATACCAGTGGTATTACTTAGGACTGCAGAGACTGACTTTGAAAATTCACCTAGAATTTCTCTTTCCCTTTATAAATGTGAGCTTGGAAACTTTTCAGAATTTTGTTTCATTTTGAGTGTTCTCTTTCTTTTCCTGCTGATTAGACAATTGACTTCTAAGGAACATTTCTGGGTTATTTTTCATCTGTAACATTCTAACTTGAATTATTTTAAAGCTCCATGAACTAAGATAAACAAAGCAGATGGGATATTATATGTTAACATAAGTATAGGATAACTATTATTTTAATAAGTGCTTGCAGTTTTTATATTATTAAGCTCAAATATGACTGAGCTATATGGTTTTGTCCCACTGTGGATCTTCAGAGCCACCATGACTTCAGTAGAGCTTGCAGCTACTTGGTGATAATCAGCACAATATAAAAATTATATTAAATACAAACATATAATTGAGAAAATATTAATTAAACATTTCTGGATTTAGTTTTTCGAACAGGAGTCAGAAACCTTGTTATAGATGATGAAACAACCTCAAGTCTGAGGGTGACATGGGACATTTCCGACTACAGTGTTCAGCAGTTCAGAGTGACCTATCTCAATGCAGAAGGTGACCATGCTGAGGAAGCAGTAAGAATGGTCTGTATGGGTTTTGCTATTGGCTTCATAAGCTTGTCTAATAATTGCTAAGACATAGTATCTTCTTATATGAACAATTTTGTTGCAATTAGTAAAGGATCTGTGTTTGATATTACTGAGAGCTTGAACTTCAAAGTTCTAATTGTACAGCACCTGCTGCACTGCAGGCAACAGCAGTTGAATATAACATCAAGGCCCAGTCACACAGATGTTTAATGAGCTTATAGTTAAAAGAGAAGCTGGCTGTCTTTTTCTTCCCCTGTATTTTTTTAAATTTATCCAAGTTGGGTTTTATTTTTATTTTTTACTCCTAAGCATTTTTCTATCCTGAGACTGCATTTTAATGACACTTTAATGTTGGTACTGGATAGTCTTAAGCACTTTTTGTTTTCCTTCAGCAATTTTACCTCTTATGTCTTCTCTCTCTCCTCTCTCCTCTCTCCTCTCTCTCCTCTCTCTCTTCTCATGTTTTGCTGAATCAATGTTAATTTTAAGTTCAAATGCAGAGTTTTCATACTTCTCATTAACCCAAACATGTCACAATAAGGACAACACCTTTTAATCTGAGCACCTGAGAATATTTATTATTTTTCCAATGCCATGTGATTACTGAGATTAAAGTTGTCCTACACAGAAAAATTTCTGCTTGTTAAGATTTTGGAAAATATTTGAAAGAATGAAGAGTACTGCATGTACTCTTTTGAGCATACACAAAACAAACCAAAACATACACTCTTCCCCGTAAAAAAGAAGCCTGAGCTCCATTATTTTAACATTTCACAATTTTTGAGATACTGTAAGAATTCAGCTAGACTAAGTGCCTTTTTAAAAAATTAGTTCTAAATTGGGGAAAACTTGGTATTGTAGTGCTTGGTTTTCACAAAATCTGTTATAAAGTTTTGGGATGGCTACATGTAGGTACATTTAAAAGGTTAAGTTGTGTATTTCAAGGTTATTTCCTTAGTAAAAAGCTCAGAATGCAAAAATATTCCCTATCATTCTCCCTCTGTGTCTGTCACTTGAGTCACTTGTCTTGTCTTGCCACTTCTTGGCAGTCATATCAAAAATATGGGTTATTCTTTTTGATGTCTAGCAGCCGATGTTTTTAGCCCTATATCAGAATATTTCAATAAAAATATTGAAAGGAGTTGGATATATTTTTTCTAGGAAACTATGAATCTGTCTTTTTCCATTTCAGTTTTATTCATTTTTTATGAGACCCTGCTGGAAATGTACTTTTTAACCACCTATTTCAACTATGACCTGAAAATGAATTTTCAGTCTAGTGGTGTCCTTTTGGACTAGGAAACATGCTGTATGAATTTACTCCAACTATATGTTACTATACTATATAATAAAGTGGAAAATTTTCACAGTATAATGGCACAAATTGTACTGTTCTTCTGAGAATAACCCAGATGTTCTGAAATTCAGATCTCAGATTTACTGTGTCAGCTCTCTAGTTGAGTTGGATGGTATAAATGTCATTATGCTTTAATATTCAATGACTATTATGTTAAAATGAAATTAAAACTGTAGGAAAGGTATTAAAATTGTGGCTATCAGAAGGATATTAGAGCTGATTCAAAAGTTCATTAAATATAATTATAAAACTGTATGATTATGTAGGTATCTTGGCTCTATTCTCAGAAATTATTTCATTTGAAGCACACTCTCAAGCCTTATTTCCTTTGGTCACAATTCAGCAAACAGATCAACCACATTTCATCTCTGAAATTAACCACGTTCATAAATATATTGCTGAAAAAGGAATTATGTAAGATTATACTTAGAATTAGGCACATTTTAATTGGAGTATATTGCATCATGTGGCTTCAAGCACCTAAGAGGTGCACAACAGATGTCAATAAAACAACACAGATGTTCAATTTTAGGGGAGTGTTTATATGCTTAAGCACATTTTTTAGGCAGAACCCAAAAGTTTTGTGGAATTTGGGCTTACATGTACTATAGCGTGACAGCTCTGTAGTGAGTGCTTAAGGTTTCTGGCTCTGATTTCAGTGATACAAGTTTCAGTTACTCCTCCCTTTCCATAAAAATATTAATAAGCATTATAATTCTTGATGCAATTGGCTGAAAATCAGGGACTTGAAAATGTAATTGAATACAGAAAGGTCAAGCTCTAAATTGCATGTATGTTCTTGGGTGTGCTGTACATACTGGAAAGATCAATTTTTTTCTCTTCTTTAAAGCCAAAAATGTTTCTCACTGCTGAAAGCTGTATTGATCTGTGGAAGATTATGCACATGTGGAGAGGAGAGAGTTCTCAATGTTTGCATCCACTATTTAAAAATCTCAAAACATTTGTTGGATTTTTTCAGAAACTTAGTTTGTGTGTTTTGAATGCATATGTATGGAAGAGGAACATGGAAATCTTTCAAGAACATTTATTAATGGTTTAAGTTCAGTTTTGATCAAAGAATGAAGCAATTTGACAAGTCTCAACACCTGGGTGCACTAGATAAACTTCCTTCTTTGTATCCCTTGCCAAAACTAGAAGTAGCTTGAATGTATCCTGGAGTGCTAAACTGGTGAGACCTTTCTTGAGCATACGCTTCAAAACTTTGCCATCATCACATGCATCAGTCTTCTTTGAAACAACAAAAGACTTTTATAGACTTTCTGCTTTTCCCCCATGAGTTTAAAGTGCTTATGCTTCTCTCAACCTCTTGCCAAATACATGTAGTTGCTGGCTCAGGTGGTAGATTCACACAGTGGACAAGGGCCAGGGAATGTCCAAAATGTGATGTTGGACCTTGGGACTTGCTTCCAACAGCATCACTTCAGAGCACAGGTCTCTGCTCAAGAGACACAGGACTAGTTTCTCTTTTTTACCTTGCCCATACCATGTGATGTAAGTGGCTCCCAATACAGGCTTTGGAGGCTCTCTCAGGTTAAATTTTACTGACAAGTTAAGGAATTGCAAGGCTTTGCTTGGCACTCCTGCCACCACTATTGTGATACTGGTTTTTGAAGCTCTGGTTAAAATATAATCATCTATTGAAGGGTTTTAGAACCAGCTGCTTATAGGGAAACCTTTCACTATGCTTAATTCAGCAGGCTGAAACGTCCTCTAGAACCAAAAACTGCCAGGAGGAATTTCTACAGCTGCTCTACTACCAGGTTGCCTGGTTGGATTTTTCCTGCAGATCTTCCATGTTTCATGGCAGTTTGGGATCCTGTGGTATCTGTAGGACATCATCCTACTTCCTCTCCTAAAAAGCTGCCTGCATTTGCTTGTCTCCAGACTAGATGCAGACAAGACGAAGATGTTTTATTCCTGCTTGCTCAGTTCAGTGCTTCCAGATCTCATAACCTGATTTTCCTTTCTCCCAGGGAAGGAAGATTTTTTTGTCTCCAAAGAACAAAACAATTAGCCTTTATTACCAAGCTTTGGAAATCTAGATATGTCCAGAATAAATAGATCAAGAGGATGTATTTTGGCTATACAGCAGAATAGTTTATGATGCAAACAGTACCAGTGGTTTATGGACCTGTAGTGGTCCATAATATTATTAATATAATAATATATTACAGGTTTATATTAAACCTTAATATAGGTTTAATATAAAACAGTGTTATCCCATAGGAACGTTTCCTTTGTTTTGTTTTGGTACAATGGTAGATCTGTTAAAAGGGTGGATAAATGCAGGGATTTTATTTAAATGTAGATCATCAATAATATTTGAAAATGCAAGCTATACAGCAATACTGGTGGAATGTGCTGTCAGAGACCTTGTAAGATAAAGTGGCTTGTCTCTAGTCATTATGCTTGATTGTTTCTGCTTTTCCTGACCCTCCAGGTAATGGTGCCCGGCAGACAAAGCACTCTTCTGCTTCACCCTCTGCTGGCTGATACAGAATACAAAGTTACCATAACCCCCATCTACTCTGATGGGGAAGGAGTCAGTGTCTCAGCTCCTGGAAAAACTTGTGAGTACAAACTTTCTGCCTGTCTTTGGCCAGGATATGCATGAATAAATACTCTTTGTGGCCTTTTTTCCTTGGCTGTAGGAATGTATTTTAGTATAAATGTGGGCTTATTTTGCATGACTTACATGACTTGAACTTTAAATTAATCTCAGTTGATTGATATATAAACAATGGGTTTCTTCTAAAAGACAAGCTGTATTTTATATTCAAATACTCTGAGTTTGCAGAAACTTGTTCAGTAATAAAGCTGGTAAATGCTTGATAAGTAGCCCACCAAGGACAAGCCAACTAATACAGAAAAAAAGTAAACAAAGCCTGCTGAGATGGTATCAAGCCAACCATTGTACTGTTAGATTTTCTTTTGTGTGAGATCATTACTTTCTAAGGGTCATTAGAAATGCTGCTGTGTTTTTTATAAAAGTGATTGCATTATCTCCGGAGTTCTGACCAAGTACCAAAAGATTACTCAGCTGTAGCTTAAGCTTCCTCTCTACTGTATATTGTAAAAAATCCTTTCATTGGGCACTTGTAGTCATGATAGTATAATTTTATTGAATTGTTCTCCTAATTTACGTAATTAGTCTTAATTGAAGTGCTATTTATGCAGGGACTTAAATCACTTGTGAGTAATTCCTTTGATTCCATTCAACAGAATTAAGTGTTCAAAAGAGCATGATTTATACATTAAAAATTTTAGTGCACTTCAACTGGAAGAAACTATACAATGTACAACTATTTCTAAATTACCTTACATTTTTAGGAAACAAAAGCAAGACTTTTTAAAAAAAAGAAATGTAGAGACAAATTTTGGAATTAATTCAGAAATTCACTGTTTGTTGATCAAAGTTTGTTGTTAATCCGCTGAGTAATGCAAAGGATGAATTTGATTAAGAGTTTTATCCTGATAATTTTACCTGTAAGTCTGAGAGTATTGGGTATCACAGTATTTTTATTTGCATATCTTGATTTTTCTGTATAAGCTTGTATGAGATAAACTTGTAAAAGCTCAGTTTGGTTTTTTTTTCAGTGCCCCTGTCTGCTCCTAGGAATTTGCGTGTCTCAGATGAGTGGTACAACAGATTACGAATCAGCTGGGATGCCCCACCCTCAGCAACAATGGGTTACAGAGTTGTCTACAAACCTGTCAACAGTGAGTTGTTAAACTGATATTTTGTGGTCACTTCTGACTGAAGGTCATCTTTCGCTCAATTTTGTTCTTAAATCTATCAGTTGCAGTTATGGCCTTGAAAGTGTTATTAACTTTGGTGTCTTATTTTTGAGTTTCATATCTTATTGAGTTTCATATCTTATTAAGTTTCATAGTCACAGAATGATGCAGGTTGGAGAGGATCTCTGGAGATCAACTGGTCTACCTCTCTGAACAAAACAGGCCCAGCTTGGAACAGGTTTCATTGGACCCTGGCCAGCTGAATTTATAATCTCTCCAAGGATGTAGATTTTAAAACTGCTCTAACATCTTTCCCAGTTTTTGACTACTGTCACTGGAACCATCTTCGGTGATATATAATAAAAACTTCCCATGTTGCAAAATTTGTCTTTTTTCTCCTACATTTTCCTGTTTGCCTCTGAAGACATTCTGTCTGTATCTTTTCTACCACCTTGCATAAGGTAGATGTAGGTAGCAGTAGACTTCCCCTTAGACTTCCCATCCAAAGGCTGATTAATCCCAGCTCTTTCAGTCTGTGTTCTTTCATTTTATCATGACTTTTTCAGAGACTATGTTTACTTTTTTCCTGTTCCTTTCTTCTGTATTCTCCTGTTCTTCAACTTCCTTTCTCTCACAATAGAAGGTTTTAATTTCTTCTCAGACACTTGACATTTTATTCATTGTCCATTTTGTGTCTGCTGCATCCTTTGCCCACCTGTACATTGCAGCTAGACATGACATCCAGAATCCTTCTAATTTCTTTAGAAAATCAGGGTCCTCTATTGACAGCAAATCCCAGATGTGTGACCATTAAGGGACTAAAATACTGTTCAAAGACAATACTGCTGCCTGGTTTCTGAAGTGTATCCAGAACTGCTAGGGGAGGTGATGAAGGAGCTGTTTGCTATTCTGATTTGGGAAAGTTTCATTCTTTTCTATTTTCATTATCATTTTTGCAAAGTATTAAATGATGCTGTTGTATAAGAAGCCCTGAGGGACTGTAGTGCTGACTGGCATCTACTGTTCACCCTGTTGGTCCTGGCACACTACCAAACTGGGGAGATATTTGGCTGCCTCTTTAGAGCAGTAGTAAGTCATTGAAGCAGAACAAAAGGGTCTTAACAGATGCTGGTGTCTAGCTCTGCCTTAATGAATCCCACTGCTGAATTTCCCAAGTGTGTTTGTTGTGTCTTCTATCCATGTAAGGATTGAGGGGAATGTCTTTGTATTTGTGCATGGCTAAAGAAAAATAAAAAGAAAAAAAGGCAAAAATTAGCAGTAACTTTAGGAGCACATGTAATATTTTCTAATTTAGTGGATGAGCAAATTATTTTCTAATTTATTTCATTTTTTCCAGCTCCTGGTCCTGCATTGGAGACCTTTGTAGGGGATGATATTAATACCATCCTTATTCTAAATCTCCTCAGTGGAACAGAATACAGTGTTAAAGTATTTGCTTCATACTCAACAGGCTTCAGTGATGCCCTGACAGGCGTGGCCAAAACCTGTAAGAATTATTTCATGCTGTTCAGATCTCTACTGGCTGATTTTCCTTAAAACTATGGCTTTCTGCAGCTCCCTGAATAAATTTTCATGTGGAAGGCTTTCTCAGTCATGTGCAAACTGTTTTCCTGAAATGAAAGTCTCTCTTTCTATGAGACTATACCAGGCTTTGAAGTGATCTTGCTGCACATTAGCAAGAAAGGAATCATAAAGCAGAATTATTTATTGGCCAAAAATATATTTGCCCAGTAGTAGATGTTAATTTCCTTAATGAAAAGTTTATTTAGTGTATTTTTTCTAGCTCCATATAGAAGATTATTTGGTCTTTATATAGCTAAAGCTCAATTTTAAATTAGATTTTGACAGAAATTCTGTTGTTATTATGATGCTTGTATACTTATTTGTAATAACTGAACTTTTTAGCAGTGTTCATTAGTTAAAGTAAATTGCCTAAAGTTCTAAACTTTTGTTTTTAAGGTTCATTGCTTTTTAAAATTTTTCTTTTAGATTTTCTTGATGTTTTTAAGCAGCTATGGATATTATTTGTTAAAAATGAATTGGCACTGGTTTCATTATAATTATTTTGTAATTTTTTTCTTGTATGTCTTATTAGAGGCATAAAACCAATTTTTTTATATTTAATTTTCAGTGGATCTGGGTGTGACAAATTTGGATTCCTACCAAGTCCGCATGACAAGTCTGTGTGCTCAGTGGCAGCTTCACAGACATGCTACTGCTTACAGGGTAGTTATAGAGTCACTCGAGGGTAAGTTACTAAATAATTTGATATGCAGCTACAGCCCAATCCAGAGAATTGAACTCCATAGCAATTGTATGCAGTTGGACCTGTAAACTGGCTCCTGAAATACTTGAAATGGTGGACAGAAGAGGGGTGTGTACATGCTGACATTTTCAGAATGGAAGTAGCATCCCTGTCCTTTTATGTCAAACACGCTGATAACTTGTGCTTTTTATGTATGGGACTTTCATCTACCAGTAGAAGAAATGTGATTACCTGAGTTTTTCACTGCTGTGGGGAACAGAAGATGGATAAGGATGAACTGAATGCATAAAAGTTTGTAAATATACCACCAGCAGTACCTCTGTAGGATTAGGATAGACAGGAGAAGAGGGCAGAAGGGTAGAAAGGCTCTGAATGAATCCAGACCATGCCCACAGAATCAGAACAATGTCCAGTTTTGTTTGTTCTCATTCTGTTGATGCTTCATTGTAGCTTATAGTAGTAATGTTACTCATATGGATAAACATGACACAGTTTTATGCAGTCACACAAGGTGTCTTGATGCTTTTAGCACTGTGCATGTGGAGGGTAAATCACAGCCTCTTCAGCCTCACTGATTCTCAGGTGTAGCCAGAAGACGTCATGGAGAGGTCACTGTTTGTGCAGACCAACTCTCTTATCCCAAGCAGACATCAGTGCTCTTCTGACTGGCAGCAAATTAAAACCCTGGAGAACTTGAGAGAAGTGCAGTTAGTAACACTTAATGGGCTATGTTAAAGGTATCATGAACAATAACACAGATCTTGTGGCAAAAGAAGGAATGACCTTTCTGTGGAATGGCAAATGGGTGGTGATAAGGTTTATTTGAAGCCCTGAAATACAGACAAGCTATTCAGATATCTGAGATCTTGGCTCACACAAGACAGCACAGACATCCCTGTCATCTGGGAGCTAGCCAACGCTCTACTTTCTTCATATAAAACTGCCAGAATTTTAACTGAGCTGAAAGCACCTAACTGTGAGCAGAACAGCTTAGAGTGTGAACAAAAGTTTCTTATTAATATGTATCCTGAAGGGATTTAATTATCAAATTGAGTATGTGTCTGGTTCAGGCAGTGATCAAATATTTTTATACTAGTGTAACACCTGCTAAGCATTGAATGACTGTTTGTAATTTTTTTTATATACTCTGTAAAATGTGAGATTGCTTGTATTTCACTTCTTCCTGCTGCAGATTTTAAATTGTGATAAAGTTTTTCTTGTTATTAAAACATGCCTTATGCTATTTCTAGTACCTGGCCTTTTTCTATTGTATTTTCCCATTCAAAATTTAGCAGAATCAGTGTTGGAACCCTGTAAATGCTATTCCTTAACCATCTTGCAAAGTGGTTACTAGTGAAAGCTGGAATGTGGGATCTAGTTCAGTCTCTTTCACTGTGACAGATGCTGAGAACCAGAGGCATAGACAGAGGATGCCATAGAATTACATAATGCAACAATTCCTTGTTAGACTCTGATAATTTAGGACTAGATACAAAGCCCATTCATGACAGTGTTAGTGATTTTTATTGCCTTCAGTGCATGGGGCAAAATTAATCTGTTTTTCCTGAAGGTGTTTGACACATTCCTCAGCTCCTACTTAGTATGAAGAATGAAATGTTGGAGACCTCTGCACAGAGGTCAATTTCCAAAAGTAAGGCAGCATGTATTTTATTGACTCGTGTCAACCTCTTAACCTTCATGTGCTGTCACGTACCCCTCTTATTTATGTTTGAAATTACATTATTCAACAAAACAGTATTTTAAAAAAAAGTCTTTTATGATTTCTTCTGTAATTCCAGATGGAAAAAAGCAAGAAGTAAATCTTGGTGGAGGGACGCCTCGACATTGTTTCTTTGAGCTGATGCCTGGAACCAAATATAAAATCAGTGTTCACACACAGCTTCAGGAGCTGGAGGGCCCTGCTGTGAGCATCATGGAGACAACGTGTGAGTAAAACAGAGGAGACAGAGTTCAGCCAGCAGCAATAATGCTCGATTGCTTCTCCCGTTCTGCCCTCTGCCCACACATGTGCTATTCCTACACAGTTTCCTTTAGCTGAGCTATTATTTTTTTCAAGTACATTGTGACTCCTCCACAGAGGTGCAGGATTCTTACACCACTGCTGAATTAATTAAGTCACATTCAATAACTCTATTGGACTTCTTAATGAGAATGACACAGGGAGGATGGTTTAGTTCTCTTCATAAAAAGTCCCACTATGGGATACTCTGAATATCTGTGACTTTGGGGAAAAAATACAGAAAAAATGAAGCAAACAGAGAAAGTTTTGTTCTTGCACCTCTTGTGGTAAATTACTAATTAATAATTAGCAAAATTAACTAGTGTTTGAATAATTTACAGTTAAATGGGACCACAAAACCCAATTTGTTTAAGTATTTTGAAACAAACCCACCAGGCGACCAGAATTTTAATTATTATTAGTAGTACTACAAGACAGACAAAAAACCTCCTCACAGCTATTTATGAAGGCAAGATCCTGCTGTCATGAATTCAAAATACTGCAAAATAAAACATGGGACTACTAGAATGAATATTTTATCTTTCTTTGAACCATTTTCAATTCCTGCATTACCTGTCTTCTCATAGTATATTGCTATACACCACAATGCTGGTGTATAGCAATATACTATGAGAAGACAGGTAATGCAGGAATCTTCCTTTCTCTCAGGATAGAAAGTGTTTATACTTTTCCTCTTTTCCTCCCACATTTATGGTTTCACATAGGAAAAACTTGCACAGGTGCATGGTTGCGATTCTTCCTTGTTCTTGGATTCATTCTCTGAGCAGTCAGCAAAAAGCCAAGCTTCTCATGCTTTTTGGGGAGTGGGGTTTAGTATACTCTGCAGTTTAGGGAGCTAAGGGACACAAGGAAGAGCACACCTTGGCCCACATGACCATTTGAGAATGATGGTTTATGATGCGGTCGAATTATTGTCTCACCTCAAAGGGAAACACTCTTCAGGGTGACCTGCATCTCTTTGGTGCTGGCAGCAGCCTTTCAGGTCATCTTACAGCAGCTGTGACCCTTTCTAAATGGGTCTGGTTCTGGGTTGCTGTGGCTGTGGAGGTCCAGGGCATGACTTCTTTGTAGGTGTTTCAGTCTTAGCCCTTTCTGTTGCTGAAGCCATTGGGAAAACCCCCATCAGCTGCAGTGGTTGTGGACATGTAATGAACCCTGTTTGCACTGATCTTTCCCAAATGTGGGTTCCTTTTCTCAGGTTGCCATATCTAACTCTCCACTGCCTATAAATGTAATTTAGGTGTTACAACAAATAAGTTTAGTCTTACTTGAAGGACTGATGTTCTGTTTCCTGTGGCATCTTATGCTAAATGCATTGAACAAAAACGGGAAAAAGCCTTGAACAAAAGCAGAAGCTTTTCGTCTGATAGAGTTATGGAAGTCAATGCATGTTTGTTTTATCTCTGAGAGTTCAGCTGGGCTGTACTGAAAGGCATGAAATAAAGCTCTTGTTTCAGAAAAGCTGTCAATTAGTAATTGGATATTCACCTAGGTCTCTGCAAGGCTGAAATTCCAAAGTCAATTTTCAGGAGAAGTGTGAGGGACATTTTCAGAAACTATAAAGCAACTTCAGTAGAAGTTGCTGCAGGCAACAGAGCCATGGTCCTGTTAGAGTTGTGGTCAAAGCTGCATTTCTGTCTGGAAGCATAACAAGGTCTTTGACCAAATTCAGAAAAGTCTTCATCAGGGCAGACTGTGATCAGCTCTGACTGCAGGCACTGGCTTGCTTTTGCTCTCTGTCTTTGCATTTTGGATTGTAGGACTAAGATCTTCTTCCTCCCAGGGTGAATAAAGACCTGTTTTCTGTTACTGAGGATTTTTGGTGAGAAAGGAAAAGGACATGGACATTTTTCAAAATGAATTTGGATTCTAAGTCAAGAACGGTGCTTGCACATGGTCTAGTATGCTGGGGAATCTCAAAAAGGGGCAGTTCCAGTAGTTGTTCAGTTGTATTATTGTATCATTCACACTGAATATACAGCCATTAATTGTTTTGTATTAGTAACATTCTCTTTCAGGTGACATTTCTTGTGAACTCGCCTACATTTATCTCCAATTGCATAAGTAGTTGATTAGAGATAATGATTTTTTTTTTAATGTGGAGATGAGTAGAAAATGCTGTTTATTAAAGATATTGGGCTTTTAAGGCTGTTTGAATATTCCTTCTTTTATTCTCCAGCACCATTTCCTACTCAACCGCCAACAACACCTTCAACACCACCTCCACCACCTACAATCCCACCTGCAAAAGAGGGTAAGTGCTATGTGTGAGTTTCTAGTAATTTTAAAGTGTTGATGCAATGTTTTTCTGCTTCTGATGGTATTTTAGACCTGTGGGGAGCAGATCTCACAAGGCATTTGCTGTAGAAACACTGTTAAGGCAGCTGGCTTAAATTTAATGAGCCAAAAACCTGACATCATTTTTGTACTGTTAAAATTTGGTGAAAGGGTAGTTAATATATGTGACACTTCCTTTTTTTCTAAAACTCCGAAACCATACATATTTTGCAATTGAAGCAGACATCCTAGGATAATTAAATTTCAAAAGCTGCATTATTTTTAAATATGCCTACTTTAGGTAATGTGAAAAGTATGGGTCATATTCAGACTCTCCTCTTTAAATGCAAACTTCCTTTTATTATTATTTGAATGTGTAGTGTTTTGTACAGAGGCTCATAATATTTCTGTGAGAGGAGTATTATTGGTGGAGACTGAGGATCAAATACATCAGCTTGAAGTTGGTGGACAAACTGACATGTAGAAATTGAGAATTTAACCCACGAGCACAGGGAAAAAAAATCAACCTTGTATATGTGTGTGTTTAGAACTACATAGGAGCAGATAATGAGGGTTTTTTTTTGTTATCCAAGGAGTAATCAACAGAAAATGAAAAACAGAGGTTTGTATCTTCTTGTTTTATGCTCTGGATTTAGATGAAATATGAAGATGAAATATGTTGAAAAACATAATTTTGGTTTGAGACAGTTTGCTCCTGACCCCAAGCAATAGACTTGGATTATCTGGAATGCTGAAGGTTCCATGGAAGAGTGAGCAACTTGTGTGAGCAAATGTACAGCTGTTGCAGGCCATTTCGCCTAAAAATGTGCTGAACAAGATGAGATGGGTGAAACCTGCATTGCTCCTACAGAGTGCAGTTGAAGTGCATTAGACACTGCAGACCTTAGGGTAACTTTCTGAATGAATTGTCCCCTGGTGGGAATCTCCACAGCTGAAATTCTGTCATCTTGCTCACTGTGTCATGCTTGGAGTCTGGCATTGTGTAAGTTCATGTCTGACTTTACTTAAAAACTTAAATAAAAAGAGACATGATTAGCCAGACTCTAAAGAACTATTGAAGTGTGTTCTGTGATAGGATCTATTGGTGCAGACAATTCTGCCTTGCAGAGCTCAGCTGGTTCTACACCTGCACTGAAGTCACTGCCAGCAGGTCTGTTGGAGGAAGCATAAACAGCTAACATTAAACAAGGGCTTTTCATGAGGGTTGCACTTTCTTAAGTGATTTATGAAATTTCATGAGGAGTTGAGGCATGGCTCTAATTCCAAAGTTCTTGCTTTTCTTCCTCAGTGTGCAAAGCAGCCAAAGCTGATCTGGCATTCCTGGTGGATGGGTCATGGAGTATTGGAGATGACAATTTCAATAAGATAATTAACTTTCTCTATAGCACTGTTGGAGCTTTGGATAAGATTGGTCCTGATGGAACACAGGTAATCAACATGTGCAGAGATGGAGGGCGCATGGACTCGACAGGGTATTTTAGACTAGACCAACAGTTAAATGAATCAAGAGGTAACTGACATAATTTCACAGTTCTGTGAGAATATAAACAGCTCTAGGTCAGTATCTTTTTTCAATACCTTTTTATGCACACCATATGTTAAAATTCATAACATAAATTTTGGTGGCATGAGGGCTAAGTATAATTTCAGTCTCCTCTAATTCTAATGACATTTAAGTTTGTTAATGCTTTTGGTACGCAATGTAGTGTTTATTTATAAATAAGCTAAAAATGGCATTGATAAGGAAAATGAAAGGTTCTGTTACCTTAAATCACACACTCTACAGGATCTACAGTGCTTGAAATAAAATTTGTAAAGATTGTTCCTTTTGTGCATTTGTTTAGAGAGGTGCTCCAGAAGATATTATTGGCAAATATGTTACTTGTAGTGGTGAATTATTGGAGCCCCCGTGGCTTCAGTTACTGTTTTAAGTGTTACCTGTATAGTATGTGGTTTGAGATCTCACTGGAAGTTAATTTTAACTTGTCCAAACCCTGAAGAATACTTAGTTTTTACTGTTTCTTGCTATACAGCTGTTTTTCCAGAATAGAGTTAATGGTGCTTCAGAAACTTTGTCACAAATCTAAACACAATAGCTCCTTTGAAAACAGAGGCACCACTTATGGAATATGAAGATCAATATATGCTTTGTGAGTTCTGGGGGTTTAGTGTACAGTATTGTCATACAGTCTTAACTCATGTAGTGTCATATTTGACAGGCAATATTTCAAAATTTATTCCTGAATCCTTCTATTACCTGCTTCAGTCTTGCTCCCTAGCTTCAGTTACTTATGTGCAGTTATTAATTTATGGAGACTGAATTAAGTCCCAGCAGTTCTGAGTATGAATAACTGTACACATGTGAGCAGCTGTAAACCTGAATTTTGCTTTTGGGCTCGATTATGCTTTGGCTTCTGCCAAAGTGGGTATTACTGTTTGCTGCAAAATGAAACCACAAAGTGTTAGAAGGTTGCCAAGGTCGCAGAGAGTAAAACTGAACTTTATTTAGTGAAAGCTTTCTTAAAGACAAAAAAAAGTCTGGCTTCAATTTAAGGATGAAGCAAAGTCACAATATAAATCCTTGTTTTAAGTAGTCAGATTCACTTACTTTTTGCTTACTCAGTGGGTGGTGTTTTCGTAATGAATGTCTTCTATATGCACAGGTGGCAATAATTCAGTTTAGTGATGATCCCAGGACAGAATTTAAATTGAATGCATACAAAACAAAAGAGACTCTTCTTGAAGCTATTCAGCAAATAGCCTACAAAGGAGGAAATACAAAAACAGGTAAGAAAGGTCGTGATTGTAATGCAGATTTTTTCCATGCTTCTCTAAGCAGTATTTCTTTCCCATTTGCTAAGTGGTTTAATTAACGACTGCAAAACCAGTGATAACATGCTATCTCCACACTGGAGATGAAAGGTTGGGCTCTGAAATTAGAAAGTCTTTGTAATCTGTAGTTTACACTCTTCAGCCCCTACTGCTGTGTATTCACCCCTAGTGCAGTGATAACAAGGATCAGGGAGGCAGGGAGAGGGGCAGCAGGGCAAAAGCAAATTAATTTGGGATAGTGGAAGGTGGAGTGGGAAGTAATATGAAATCAGCTTGGCAAGTGAGCAGAAAAAGGAGAAAAGGGAGAGGGTGGGAGAGATCTTGCAGAGCATGTAGGAGACTGGAGAGAGTGGAGGGTCTGTTTGGTTATAAGTCAGGACAGTTAAGCCTCTGTGGGATGTTTAAGATTGGGATGGGAAAAGATGTCTGTTAAGGTTGCATTTTAATTAAACACTTAAATTCTTTCTGATATAAAGAAAATATAGATGAGGGTTGAAAGGGTTAAATAAAAGCTGTTTTAGTTGGAAACCATATGTTTTATTATTTTCAGACTGCAGAGAAATTTCTTGCAGCTGTTGCATTGCATCCATTTTCAGCATTATCAGAATAATTTTCCATTTACTGCAACGACATTCTCAGTTGTTAATGTAGACCCACAATCCAGAAAAAGAAAGTTTTGTTACCTTTAACTCAGCCAGCAGCTAAATATCACACAGTGCTCACTCACTGCCTACCCTTAGCCCTGGTGGGATGGGGAGTAGAATCAGAAAAGGGTAAAGCCTGTAGGCTGAGACAACAGTTTCATTGAAATAAAGTAATGCAATGTAATGACTGAAAGTAAATAATGATTGAAATAAAGTAAGATGCTATGATAATAACAGTAATTAAAGGGTGTATAACAAATAGAGGGAGAGAAACCCCAAGAAAAACAGATGATGCTCAGTACAGTTGCTCACCACTGACTGACTGATGCCCAGCCCATTCTGGAGCAGGGATTGGCCCCTCCTGGCCAACTGCCCCAGTTTGTACACTCTGTGGTACAGAGTATCCCTTTGGCCAGTTTGGGTCAGCTGTCCTGTGTACATTCTCCTCCAGTCCTCTTGTGCAGCTGCTCTGGGGCAGAGAGTGAGACTCTGAAAAGTCCTTGACTCAGGGTAAGCACAGCTTAGCAACAACCAAAACATCATTACCAACATAGGGCGTCCAAAACTCAGCACTGTAACAGCAATAAAGAAAATTAAGTCTAAACCAGCTGAAACCAAGTCACCCACACAGATCATGTTCATGATCTTCACCTTCTGGATTGAAAAATGGATGGCCAAAGCCATTGGAACTTGAAATATTACAGTAAAAATCAAACTTTTTAAAATCTTGATTTTAATAACTACAGAATGAACTAATTGACAGACTACTCAGGACACAACAGATTTCTCTTTCTATATATGTCTAACATGATATGAGAAGCCAATAGAAATTGGATTTATATTACAGTCAATGTCAATTTTTTTTGTTACAGGCAGAGCCATTAAACATGCACGAGAACTCTTATTTACAGGAGAGGCAGGCATGAGAAGGGGCATTCCAAAGGTTTTGGTTGTTATTACTGATGGGCGATCACAGGATGATGTCAACAAAGTCTCCAGAGAAATGCAACTAGACGGTAAAGTGTGGTTTTAAAAACAATTCACATGTTCTTTTTTCCTCATTGATTGCGTCTACATAAGTGTGGGCATGAGGTAAGGGCAGCTTTTGCTCAAGATTTTCAGTTTTAAAGAAAATAGCGGTTGCTGAGAAACACAGAATATCACTAGGATATGATTAGTTTCTGGATATTTTTGGTGATTAATGGAATTATTTTTCATTTTGGCAGCAGTGCTAAAATCATGTAGTAGCCAATGGAGTTGTTCCCAGAATGAAGAAGTTGGGGAATAGGATCCCAAGAATCTGGATTGTCATCTATAAACTGTAGTCTTGTGGTTATGAGCAAATTGAACTATTTTGTTTTCAACACAAGAAGTCCATTGAAAATTCTTATAGTTTCTGACCTGCTCTCATGTTACACTGACTACCTCTAGGAATTTTTTAAAGCTTTGATTTTAGAGCTTTAAGCAGCCACACAATGTTGTGAGTCTAAGTATAAGAACTGGATTGATTCTTGTAGAAGTTTGTATCAAAACCCAAAGGGCACAGTGTACCACTTGGAACAAAAGTGAAGAATGGAAGAAAAAAACTATCTTCCTTTTAATGTGAGGTGACCTAAGAAGAAATTACATTTGTGCTTTTTATTTGCTTTTAGCTTTGACATCTATGAAGTTCCCAGTGTAGTTCACTGATTTCTGAAACCAAATGTAATTGTCCAGCTTGGCTGCCTGCTTGTTCTGTTGCTAGATGCTGGGTGTAGGGGCTTCATCAATAAAGCATATGACAAAATAGTGGGCTTGCATAACCTCTTTTAAGTAGCAGTCAAGAAATTTGTGGATATTTATACACAAATTTGTGTATTTGTGGATAAATTGGAGTTTGTGTCTAAGCTGAACAAAAACCCTTCATCTCTCAGATAAGTCTTGCAGTTGCATTATTACTCCTGGACTGGGAATGACCTCCAGAGAAGATGGCACTTTGTGAAGGTTCAGTTGCTGGGAGGTGGCACACCACCTCCCCTTTCCCATTTCCTCTGGACTGTGCTGTACAGTGAGGCTGCAGATAGGTTGGAGCAGGTATTGAGGGAATCTGTGATGGAGGCTGGCACCAAGAGGGCTGATCTTGGATGAGGCATGAAGATATTGTTATAATGTATTAAGTCAAAGTTCTGTTATGCTAAAGGCTCTGCAGAAGGCGATGTATGCCCTGGTCCTCATTCAAACTTAAAGATAATATTGCTTAACTGGAATAAATTTGTGACTGAGCCATTCTAGATCAGTATATCCATTAACTATATTCAGCCTGATATAGAGAGGTTTTTCCCTTCATTTCTTATGGAAAGGAAAATGTTGAAAAACTTATGGCTCTTTTGTTGCTCCTGAAACATGTAGGGTACAGTTTCCATTTCATTTAAATCCTCTAAGTCAGGCTCAAATTTTGAAAAATATTTATGCTAAATATATAGAACAGATTCAACCAGTGCAGTTCAATTGCTGATGAAATGAGAATGCATTTATTTCAGTGCTCACTCATGAGGCAGCAGTGCCTTAATATTGTATATATACCAACACAGGACACAGAAAAAAATCTGTAAAGGATCTGCAGGAAATGAATTTTTCTACTTTATATTTATTCAGTACTTGATACATGGATATTTTTGTGTAATACAGTATAGCATTAAATTAGAAAAGCATTTAATCATATGCTAAAACTTTAAACTACTGAGTAGCCACATATCTTCAAGAAAAGGTTTAACTTTAATTAACTAATTAAACATAAATAGCCAGAAGAAATATTTCACAGAGAATGTGAAATAAGTGAATTTTCTTGTGCTATAGGATAATAATAAGATGTCCATGTTTGTGTTTAGTCAGGAAAGGAACTGGTGCAAATACCATTGCGTTCATATTGCATTTCCATTCTCAAAATGAATGACTCAGAGGAGTGTCCTTTTTTGTTTTACAGGTTTTACCTTTTTTGCTATTGGAGTGG
The DNA here is from genome assembly GCA_027886175.1 of Phylloscopus collybita. Classification (NCBI taxonomy): domain Eukaryota; kingdom Metazoa; phylum Chordata; class Aves; order Passeriformes; family Phylloscopidae; genus Phylloscopus; species Phylloscopus collybita. The sequence continues at coordinate 12,549,265 of JAJNNQ010000075.1, read as the reverse complement.
CTGATGCTGACTATTCAGAGTTGGTTAATATTGGCAGCAAGCCCAGTGAGCGACACGTCTTCTTTGTGGATGACTTTGATGCCTTTACAAAGATTGAAGATGAGCTGATCACTTTTGTTTGTGAAACTGCATCAGCAAGTTAGCCATTTTGATTATATTTGTTTCTAGAATAGCTGCTAAATACTGGGGAGATTGTAACTATTAGTTTTCTATGAAGACATATTCTTGATCTTTTTGATATAATTTACTGCTGACTTTATAATTCTAGTGTTATTTCTGCAGAAGATTAAGGAGATGAAGGTGTTATGACTTCAAAATAATTAATGGTTGTTTCTATAAAGCCAGAATACAACCACTGGTTGTCAAAAACTCATTTCAGATGTGGTTGACATTTCAGAATCATAAAAGTTAATTATATTTTATTTTCTAGACTATTTTAACCTTCTGTAAGGGTATTGCTAGATACATCCTTACTTGTCACATGGTTCATTTATTAATACCGATCCAATCATTAATGTTTCTGTTATGAAAGTAGACAAGTTGTAGCCTAAGCAAATGCATAAAGCACACCCAAATTCTGAAATCTGTGAGAAAGCCACACTTCCGTCTCTTTATGAAAATTAAGAGATAGACATTCCAGAACAACACTTAATGATTACTGGTCAGTAATTCACATGCTTTTGGGTGTGTGCCCACAATATATTTCCTTGAGTATAAGCCAGGAAGCAGGCACTATGTAGATGATGTGAATCATTTGTGATTGTAAGGAGCCCTTGTGCACAGGGCTGTGAGTTATGAGACTGTGAATTGTCAGAGCTGGTAAGCAAAAATAATGTTGCTTGTAAGCCATCAGTTCTGAGATTTTGAATGTGAGCTCTACTTTCAATGGTAGAGAGAATGTTAAACATTGACAATACTCAAGAATATAATTTATTAGTCATTTGTGCTTTTTTTTTCTAAAAATGATCTTCAAATGTGAGTATCCTGGGGTGCCATATTTGGTTGGTATGCTGCTTTAGGCTTGTTGAAATCCCAGGGCGCCTTTCCTGAAATATATTAGTGATGTTTCTTCCCTGCCAAAAGAAATACATAAATGACATTTACAGCTATTTAAAATGTGAGAACACATCTTAAGGACTGTTCTGGTTTCTTTTGCTCATGAATACTATTGTGGAGTTTGAAAAGGTACAGAGAATATCAGCTGCAGTACTTGACCTTGAGATGGGCTAGGCTGGAGAAGCTCACAGAGAATTAGGGAACACTTGATTAAACCCCAATATAAGACATACATTATTTTATACAACAGGCAGTGAATTTGTTGCTTTTTTTTTCAACAAATCTGAAATTGCTGAAGAGGTTGTGAAGGCATGTTTATAGGGAGGATTAGACAAATTAACGGACAAGAAATTCATAAAAATATCTTATATGGAGCACACAGGGAGCACCCCTTGTTATCTTTGCTACAACCCTTGGGGATCCTGAGAAACATCAATAGAATGGAGTAGAAAGTGGCCAGGTTTGCCTGTCCTTCCTACCCAGCATTTCCTTTGCTGCTCTTGGAGGTAGAGTGCTGAGTTTAGGGCTGAGTGCATGACTGTTCTGACTCAGTGGGACATCTCTTGTATTCTTAAATACATCTTCTTTTCTTTCCAGCCTGCCCACTGGTAGTTAAAGATGGCAATAACTTTGCAGGTACAGTATTTTTGTGTTAATTTTTGTTTCTGATTTATGGAATAATTTTCATTACATTATTTTCATTATTAGACAATATGTTTCTCTTCATGCAAACAGGCAATGAAACTCTTAGATACAACCGGCTTTGTCTTTTTTTTTGTAATCTCTAATGCAGTATAAATTTATATTAATAAAACATACCTTTTGATATCTTCCAGGATTTAAAATGATGGAAATGTTTGGTTTGGTTGAAAAGGAGTTTTCAGCTGTGGAAGGGGTTTCCATGGAACCCGGTACATTTAATGTTTTCCCATGTTACAGACTGCACAAGGATGCTCTGGTATCCCAGCCTACCAAGTATGTCTTCACGTATTAATACTCAAAAAACACATGAAGATAACTTTCTAGTAAAGGCAATTATTTGTTTCAGGGACTAGTATTTTTAAGTCAGAAGAGCAAAGGTGCCAGTGCATATCTATGTTATACTGATGAATAGGAGAACTGTTTGGTGCTCTGACCCTTCAATCAGTTTAATTCAAAAATAACAATTGTAGGTAAAAGTGAGTAAGCCCACTGGCTATTTTGGGTTTCCCACGAGCTAGCTTCAGGCTTGTGTCTGTGTAAAACCTGGCAATTCCATTCAGGCCTATGTCTGGGCAGATTCCAGTCTGCAGCACTTTGTGAAAGGTGCCTCTGGAATGCAGGTTTAAATCTCATAGAGTTCAGCATGTCCCTGAAGCAAGGGTCAGCATGAAAACCTGCTTCAGCTGTCCTCAGTCACTTTTAGTGCAGTCTGTGTCCAGCCATTGGTTACAAAGGCAGATTAATCCCCTTATGTTGAACTGAGCCTGTGTGAACCCCTCTGGTACCTTCCTGGGAGGCAGGGCATCTTTCAGTCACAAGGACTGTATCTTGGGAGGGTTATGGAGGAGGCCATGAAGAATCTCCTGACTGAACTTTTACAGTCATTCCTCAGAGAGGAAGTGATGGAAACCCTGTTTCTTGTATGAACAGTGTCTATGCTGTGTTGGGTTCCTCTCAGTCCAGACCCCCACTTCATATTAAGTGGCACCAGAGAGAAGCAGGGGCTCCGATGGATTACACAAGGGAAGGTGTAATGAAAAATATTCTTTAACTAAGAAAATTAAGAAAGGAAAAACAGTGGGAAATTGAAGGTTTATATTAGATATCATCAGAGTGTGTGATTATCCTGTTGTGTCCCTGTTGGAGCTGTACTTCTTGGTGCTGTTTCACATTCTCATTGTTTTCTTTCCTCCTGGGCCTAGATGGGCTGAGATGTCAAGGGATTAACACTTCTGACTTCTTTTTCCCTTTCTGCTTCTTTCTAATTTGATCTGCTGCCCTTTATATGCTATTCTCTAGCTGCCACCCCAGCCCAGTCTTACTGCTTCATTAGGCTTTCACTCCTTCTCATGGTTCAGAGAACACCTTTCTCTTAAAGATCCACAGGTATGTCTGAAAAATACCACTTGGCTTTGTCACTCCACCTGTGCACTGAACACCATTAATTTTATTCTCCTTTTTGATCTCTATATCCTCAAACCTAGTGTTTAACCTACCCTGCTTATTGAATTGGCTTTCATTCTTATACATTGGACACACTGTAAAGGCTTTTTTCTTTTATCTACTGAGCTCCCTCTCTTTCTCTATGGGAAATGGGCAGTGTAACATCACATTTGATCATCTTTTAACACTGTGCAGAATATATTGACGGTATATCATGTTAACTCTCTTTTCAGCATGATTGATATCTATACATCTTCTATGTGCCAGAAACATATAAGAAGGAATGGGTCCTATTTGGGGAAAATAAATTGTTTGAATAACTCTTGAGACTTCTTTCAGATCCCCTTACTATGGTTTTAAAGAATCAGAGTAATTAACATTTAACATAGTGTCTCAGACACTTGTCCAAATGTTTCACTTTGAGATTTGACAACAAAAGGTTAAATAAAATTTGAAGTAAGAAGTAATGAATTTTTGGAAATGACATAAAGTACTTCTTTTATATCATAAACTTCTTCTGTCTTCTGCATAAATTCTAGGAAACCAGATTGTTTTTCTGTCTGTGATCTGTTCTGACTTCACTTTCTTTTGAATTGGTTTTGAAATGTATAAACTTCATTCTCTATATTTTATAAAGCTTCCTGTAACAGTCTGTCACTCCTAATTTTAATCCATTTATAATGGTTTAATGACAAAGGACATATCTATTGAGACTGGTCTTCCAAGCAATTTCCATTTAAATTATCTCCTAAATCAGACAATTTCAAAGGTCTTGAGAGTGACTATTGTTTGTTAAAAACTTTAAATACAATTAATTTCAGCTTTACTTCAACTGACCTCTGATTTGATCTTCAAATTAAAAAAAAAAAAAAAAAGTTAAATTTTAAGGTAAATTTTGTAAATTTCTAAGGAAACAATAACTTCTACTTTCTTCATAAACATTCTTTTAGAGTTATCAAGTTGAGTAGATTTTATAAACACTTATATCACTTCCCAGTCTTGATTTGTAAGGAAATATACAGAGTAATAGAAAGCATGTCAAGCAAAATTCTGATGAGTAAATCACCAGATTTAGTATTGTTTCAGTTTCAGAGACATTATTTCTCTTCCAGATATTTGCATCCTGAAGGGCTCCCTTCTGATTACACCATCACGTTTCTCTTTCGGATACTCCCGGACACACCTCAGGAGCCGTTTGCTCTGTGGGAGATTTTAAATGAAGCATATGAACCACTGGTTGGAGTTATTTTAGATAGTATGTGTTTTATCAGTGATTTTAACTGTACAAATGATTAATGTGTCTAGTTTTATTATTGCCAATATTTCAATCTGCTACCAGAACAACCACCTGAATCTGGCAATCTCTAATGCATGGTTTTTAGATTCAATTTGACTGAATTTAATTTGGAGTTAGAGTCAAATTATGAGTTAACTGCATTAAACTGGATTCTGAGGATCTATACTAGATGCAATTTGATGTGAGGTACTCATCTGCTTTTAAAATTTCCAGTGCTTTGAATCTGATTGAATCTGTCTTGATATAAGCCAGTGGTCCCTGGGAGCATATGTTAGGGAAATGCAGTCTGGTGAGAAGCAGAGTTAGAACCACGGGCATGATCTCTTCATTTCTGCTTGGTTTTACTTTCACAATTGTGAAACAGGGACTGTAATTTCCAAGGTTTTACCGTTGAGAAGACAAAGCTACTGTCATACCTGTTTTTCATAGCTGCCAGATTGTCTCCTTGAAATAGGTGGGAATTAGGCATTTAGATAGCTTGAGTCATTCTTGTCCAGCTCCCATAGAGAGCTAATGGGAGAGTAGAGCCAGGTAGACATGGATGAGGTAGACTCAGAGCTGCTGGTCCATCCTTCCTCTCAAACCAGGAAAGAGCATTTCTCTGATATTATCTGTTACTTCCAGGTCAGTATGTTGTTTATGAATGTGTTTTACTAACATTTAGAGCTGTCATCTTTGGTCTGCTTTGTTAAATTTCAAATATTGTATCAGGACTTTTCTTTAATACAGAGCCCTTAATTTTGATCTCACACAGATGGAGGAAAAACTCTGACTTTCTTTAACTATGACTACAAAGGAGATTTTCAAACTGTAACTTTTGAAGGTCCTGAAATAAGGAAGATATTTTATGGGAGTTTTCATAAGGTTAGTAATGACAATAGGGAAAAAAACCCACTCTGAATAAAAGTTTGTGAGTTTTTCATGTTTCAAAATCATGTTTCATGAGGTCAATTACTGCCAAAAAAGTGCATTTTGTATCACGTATTTTACTGTCATAAGTCTCTTTGCAGTATTAGAGGGTAATTTTGTCATTGACTTTTTTCCCTGATGTTTGGATCTTTCCTAAACAAAACAAACAAAAACCTTGAGACCTTGCTCATGACAGGCCAACTGTAGCTAGGCCTCCCTACTGGGAGTGTCTCTTCTGCGTCAGTGAGGGACAACAGATCAAGGCAGAACAGAAGAATTTAGTTGTTTTGCTTTCTCTACTGCATTTGATATGATTTGATTTTTTCAGCGTAAAACTTCACTATGACAGCTTTTGCTCTCTGTGTGTTTTTTACAAACTAAATTTTACTGCTTACTTTTGGCTTTTGCAAGTGGCTGGTGTGTAATGGCTGTAATGGTGAAATCCAGTGCTCTATACAAGGAATGACCACATAAACCAAGGCTTCTATGGGATCTGAGTGGTATATGAACATTGTGTAGATCTTCTGTGGGGACAAATTATTTACTTTTGAGTAAATTATGTAAATTGCCAATCTCTTTCCAAATGTTCCAGAAGCAGAAAAACAAACTAAATTCATTAAACAGATTAGTATCATAGAATAATTCAGGTCGGAAGGGACCTCTAGAGGTCATCTAGGTTATTTGCTTTGGAGTGTTCTTTGAGTTTCATTAGGAAACATGGAATTAGGAGCTCATTTCAAAAAATGTCCCCCCTTTCCCAAGGAAAGAGTACATATATCCCACATGCTCCTTTGTATGTTAAAGCATCTTCTCTTTTGCTTAGTTACATGTTATCATCAGCAAGACCACAGCCAAGATAATTATTGACTGCAAGGAAGTGGGTGAGAAGACCATTAATGCAGCAGGGAATATTAGTTCTGATGGCATAGAAGTGCTGGGGAGGATGGTGAGATCCAGGGGACCACGGGACAATTCTGCACCGGTGAGTGAAACATTTTAAATATCCTAAAAAACAACTGTTTGGGAACTTTGCAGTTAGTTTCAACTTGAAGCCAAGTGAATTCATATTTTGAAAGATGAAGGCCCAGCATTTCAGAAATTCTGTAAAAGCCTGCAGTAGTTGTCAACTTGGGCAAAATAAGTTTTTTTATTATATTAATACATGTAATCATAAGATCATCATCATTGTTGAAATTTTATTCTCAAAAACATATGTAAACATAATTGTTACATTCAGATATTACTTGTGTTCCACATTTAATTACATAGAGTAATAAAATGTATTACTTTGTATACAATATTACCCCTTTTCCTGGAATTGTTTAAATTTTAGGTTTTAAAATTTTTAGTAATTGTTTGTTATTCCCTCTGATTCTTTGTTTTCCCCTCAATTCACTGTCTGTTCACTAAAAAATTGAACTGGTTTGGCACAGACTGTCCCCAAAGGCTCCCATCTTAGTATATTCTTATATAATGTAAGACATTATAATGTCAAAGGTCTCCCATCCCTCTCCCCCAGTTAAAGTGCTCATTCATTCCTCTGAAATTATTCTCCAGAATTAGCAATTGATAATTCTTTTTGCATGGCAACCAATGAGAGGTTTTTGATTTTGTTTTGTTTGGGGGTTTTTGACCTTTTGTGTGTAGTAGTGTTTGCTAATTTTCCTTGAACTTTCTTGACCCTGGATCGAGGTTAGCAGAGAATGTGAACCTTGAACCAAGGCTTGATTTGAATAGGAACAAGGTTTCAAATCTGTATTTGTTTATTAATATATGGAAATATTCTTGTTTAGTAAAAAATAAACCCTCAGAATATGTCTCTGTACAAAAAAAAGAGCTTTTAGGATTTAAACAGATGGGTAATAATTAAATGAAGTCTGTAAAGACAGTTACACAGAGAAACCTTTGTAGTCACATTCCAATAGAAACAGAAAAAGACAGACTTAGGAAATCTTGGAATTAGAGAAGGCTTTGTAAAGAAGTGGAAAAAAATGTGTCTTTTGTTAAAACATAGGAATCTATACAAAAAAATTCAGACTGCCCACTCACTGAAAAATTTGATTTTGTTCAAATGAACTGTAAAGCTGACATAAGATTAGAAATGTGTAGATGGAGATGAAAATTCTTTAGTAGTGTTAAGCTGTCTTCTAGTATTACCATATATACCAAATTAGAAACAAATCAAGAAAGTACCCAAATACCATCCTCTGAAGTCTCCATTCTGAGCAATTTATTTATATTGAGTAGTACTTCTTTGAATAGTCATATTTAGGATGTGAATGAGCTGGTTTCCTACTTCAAAATTTGGAGGACGTCAAAGGAATCTAGTAGGAGGCAGGATGGATGTTCTCAGAACAGCTACTAGACTAGTAGATCACTTAGTTTTAGAGATGCTTATTACATAAAATAAAAGTAAGCAGGCAGTTACTTTGGAACAAAATTGTGGATTTTTTTTTTCTAACTATATTCACATGGAACAGTTTAACATTCTTAGAATGGCTTTAGTGTATTTTTAAAATAAATAAATACAGAGCAGTCATTAGAGTTTCGCCAGACATTTCAATTTTGAGGAAATATAGTTGTACCAGAGGTTTTTTTCCTATCAATGTATACAATGTGTAATGGTAAAATGAACAGGCAGAGATGGATGGATGGATGGATGGATGGATGGATAGATAGATAGACAGACAGATAGATAGAGCAAAAAGGGGACGAGCAATGAAACCTGACTGGGACCTGCAGCAAATAATGTTTTCTATTACTTCTGTGGGATTTAATGAAAAGTGCAACTTTAAAACATTATCTACAATTCACAGACCTTCTCTTTATTGATGTTTCCTCTTCTTTGAACTTTGTTTGCTTGTGTGTATATGTACTCTTAGTAGTATTGTGTAATGTGATCTGTTGAGAAACATTTGCAGAGCTGTAGCCTGGTTAGATGAGGACTTTCCACTTTACTGATTCTGCTTGCAGGGCTGGATGTTTAGAAAGCAAAATCGGTACGAATGCAGAGACTTTTGAATAAATGCTTAGCAGTAGCAAAGAAAGCTTTGTTTTGGGTTTTAGCTTGAGTCAGAGCAGCCCACATAATGTTTTTAAAAAGGAATACTGAATCATCCAACATTTGGTTGGTGAATACAGCATTTCAGAAAATGTCTGTTTGCTCTTTAATTTACACCAATATACCCTATTGCTATGGATGTCCAGATTGCCTAGTCCACACAAAATGAATGCATGTATATGCCTATATATAAATATTGCTAGTGCTGTCATCCTACTGTTGTTCAGGATAACAGAATAGCTTAGGATGGACTAAGGGTTATGGAAAAAAAAATGGTAATACAACTTAACTTCTGAACCTAAGGTGCTCTCTACAGAGCCAGCTCTGGTGTTGCTGCACCCCATTTCTGGGATGTCTGATTTGCTTAAGGGCAGTGTCATGCAAATGCCCACATATTCTGTGTCCCGGGGCAGTGTGTGCCTCACTTTCATCTGCTGCTGCACCCAAACTAGTGAGGCCTCCTGGAGTTCAGAGCTTGGAGTTGTGTAGCAAAGAGGGAGGCAAGTGGCTCCATGTGGAGCCAGCTTCCATTTGACACAGACATGGACACAGCTGGACTCAGGGTGGTGTCCATGGAGCCAAACTGAGAGTCCAAACGCTGCCTTCTTGCTGCACTTCAACTGTCTGAGCTGTTTAGCATGGTGCCAGCTCATTGTGTCTGCATCTGTAGTACAGCAAATCTACAAACCAGCTATTCTGCTGGCAGGTGAGGAGCATGTCTGTCTATATGAAAGTATGCCTTTATTTAAAATATAATATTTGACTTCTATAAGAAAAAAATGAGGGAAAACCAAAGGTGCACATATGTAGTTCATTTTAACAGCTTTAGAAGCAATGCAGTTATAAGAAAAATTTAAAATTCATTCCTCTGTTCTGATCTTAAAATAATGCCACTGAAAATAATGGAAACAAACCCAGTGTTCTATCTCTAGCAGTCCCTCAAATTTTTTAACATGTGGGGTTAATTTAATGGGATGTTCTGTTCCATACCATTCTCTATTCAGTATGCACATAAACAAGGCATGGAAAAAGAATAGAAATAGTAACAGAAGAAACCTTCATCTCTCTAGACCCATTTGTTCAGTCAGGGCTGTAAAGGGGATAATTTGTTTTACCATCAAGTCCTGTTTAGTATATTGTTTCTGAGTATCTAGCAGCCACTATTTTTAGCAAATGTGTGTGTTCTTGCAGATTAAATTCTTGTCCAAACCATGTTCTCAGACCTGTGGTGGAAATACTTTTTTCTGCCCAATGTTGTCACATGGTGAGCAAGCTTTTCCCCATTCTTAGGCTATCATTGCCTGGGGATAATACAGATAAAAGAGGGCATATTCTAAAGTAAAATTAAACTGGGAAAAATGAGAAATATTATTTGTGGCTCAGCTCCAGTATAAGTAATAGTCTACAGAAGACCTCGTCCCAGATAAAATCTGAACAGCAGATCAGAGGGTTAAGAGGAATTATCCAGAGAAGTTCAATGCACTTTTGCCTGACTCTTGATGTCTTTTTTGCTATAAAAAGATATTGGAAGAGACCATTGGGCAAAATAAGGAATTAAAGCAAGGAATGGAGGGAAATTAAACAAATGCATGCAGCATTTAACCTTGAACAGCTTTGCTCAATTCATGTAATGTCTGATAGTTCAGATGCGTTGGTTAGACACACATTTGGTAAAAGCAGTGGATTTGCCATTTAAGTGTGTTATTTGTGGCTTGCTGCTCAAAGTCAAAAGCGTTTGTCTAATCTGAGTGCTTGAATCAAGATTTGCTTGCTGATGGCTCCATTTTGCACTGATCTTACATCTAAGAGTCATATTGTACATCACCCTTGTTTTGAAACAGCTGCAGTTACAGATGTTTGACATTATTTGTGCTACCTCATGGGCCAATCGAGACAAATGCTGTGAACTTCCTGGCTTGGTAAGAAACCTCTTTCAATAATTGTAGAATTTACCTTTTATTTTCTACTTTGTGGAGACAAATGTTTTATTGGAAATGGATGCTTAAAAGTTTTCGAAAAAGCCCATTTCTGCTTGGATTACTTGTCCTACTGAAAGCCAGTAAGATGCATTTTTCTAAATCAAGTAGGTGCTTTTGAGTACTGTGTCTCTAAATACTGTGTCTAATATTGATAAAATACCTAACATTTGAAGTTCTGGACATCATTCTTCTCCTGTCTTAACCTTTTCATAGAGAGATGAGGAAAATTGCCCTGCCCTTCCTCATGCTTGCTCCTGTTCAGAGGCCAATAAGGGTCCCCTTGGACCTCCTGGACCACCGGTAAGGTTTTATTCAGCTTTGTAGTGAACCATACCAAATAATCCACTGGCCACCTGGCCACCTTTATTTCAAAACCTGTGAATATGCTGCCATTGTATAACTAATAAGGTTAAATTACACTTTCAAGTGTTGGTAAAGAGATAAAGTTATATTTAGTTTATATTGAAGATGATATAAATTATGTAAAGACGTATTATGCTGAAGCAGTTGGGGTATTCTTTAGACCTGGAACCCTTTTACCTGTCTGTAACATTAGATATGTCATAGGTAGTGCCATTTATTTTCAAATTTCTAATCACCTGCTCTCTGTCTACTCTAGCAGATGTGTATTAAATGTAGCTTGGAGTTTAGATTTCTGAAATGCTCAGTTTACAGAATTCTTATAAATTAAAGATATGGAACACAACAATGCTACCTGTGTAGTATGTGATTAAAGAAGACTTTTCTGTCTTGAAAGCCCTACCTAAGTACAATATTTATTGGAAAGTAGAACTGGAAGTACAGGTTCTTCTGAGAGTTCTTAGAGGCAGAGAGATATCCAAGAGCCATGAAGAGAAAAAAGAATGAAATAATCTGCCTTTGTGAAAGTTGAATTTCTTTTTTTTTTTTTTTAATTTTCCAGTGAATGATGAAATGTACACTGTTACAACTTTTACATATCCTTAGTGGCATCATTTTGATGGCACTCATTAAGGGTTTGCTGTGTAGATGTTAAGTAAGTGTGTTCCTAAATTCCTTGTGTAACCAGATAGTGTCTTCTCTGTAGAAGACAGTTATTTAACTTTCCCTCTATGACAGTGTAATATCTTAGATGGAATAAATGTCCTTTCTCTTTATTGGCTTGTGAAACTGAGACAATGACTCAGACCAGAAAATGGAGATATGGGCCCTCTAAATTTTGAGAACTCAATCTCACATCCCAAGGCTGATTTTCATAAATTTAGAGAGGCTCTGCAATGATCCATTATTGGTTTGGTTTTAACAAGAATCCTAACTGGGATATTTGTTGAATGGTCATGTCAACTAGACAAATATGACTGGTATCTTAGGGCTGCTTGCTGAGTGAGTTTGAGATGAGGCTCTCTTGTGAAAAGTTTGAATTGCATATTTCTCTGCTCATACTGTACCCTGGATGTTCCAAGAGCATGCTTTTAAATGAAAGAGCCAGGGAAGAAAGCAAAGGAAAACGCTTTTGCTGTTGAAGTACACAAATTACATGATATGATGTTTAACAACAGAATTGACTTGCCCATAAAGCCTTCACATAGTAGGTCCTAGCAGACATTAACCCTCCTGACAACTCAACTCAGTTCTGCAAGAACTGTTCTTCAAGCTCTGGTACAAAAACTTGGAAAGAAATTCAAGAGGAAATTCGCTTAAGGGTTGCATCTTGAACAGGAGAAATTATTCTGTTCTCCTATTTGAATATAGGTTATTAAACAAGTATGGATTAAAGTTTTAATTTCCACATTTTAGCATCCAGCTTTTGTTCTGTAAAAAAGGCAAAGGGACAATTCACATAAAAAGTCATTTAAATTGAGTAGTTTGACCACATTTCAAAACAAAATGAAAAATGTGTGAAAATTATTTTACTAGAAGCATATGTATTATAATTCAAAAGATGTATGGATCAGGAATTGCTAAGGCTTAACTCAGCTTAAATAATGTACTTCTATATATTCCATTTAGGATTAACCATGTTTTGAATAGCATAGTGCCAGGCAAGAAGAAGCTTATAATCAAGTAGAAAAATCTCTGCCAAGGCAGGGAAATATGTGATTCTGGAACTCAGCCTGTTATAAGTGATGCTTTTTTGCCAGACAGTTAGATGGCAGAGCTCTGGAGAAAAAAAAAAAAAAAAAAAAAAAAAAAAAAAAAAAAAAAAAAAAAAAAAAAAAAAAAAAAAAAAAAAGTTCAAGACCTACAAAAAAATCAGAGCAAAAGAAAAAAGTCACTGTTCATCTCTGTGCCAACCAAAAGTCAGAAAGTCATATGTGCTATGTCTAGTCAGGAGTGCTCCAAGTCATTAAAAAGTCATGTTACTTTTCTCCAAGCCAAGGATTCTTCTGTTTAAGAGATCAGGATCCTACCATGTAACCAGTTTTAGACATTAGGCTAAAAACACTCCAAATAAAATTCTTCCATTTGTTTGGCATAGTAATTCTAGAAAGAATTCTTAACCTTTTAGAAAATGCATCATTTCGGGTAAGACGAAGTATTGTTTAGACTTAAGATTTTCTGGCAATTTTCATCATGGGATACTATTTTCATGGCTTCATTTCTGGCAGAATTAGATCTGCTGTCTGAAGTTCCCCACACAAAGTAAAAATGAGATATCACAGAAAACTGATGCTTGAAAGGAATGCTGCAGAAGTGAAGGTGAAGGGAGACAAAAATACTGAAGGATTTGAGACGTTTAATTGCAAAATAGAAGAAAAAGCTTTCACTTTCATAGGTTTTGATTACTAAAAAGAAATGAGGAGGTGTCTTGATAACAGTAGATTAAGATCAGTTTCTGGGGGAAGGCACTGGCTACTGAGAAGTTATTCAAAATAAGGGAAGAAGGCATAACATGAATTTTTGGCTAAAAAAAGAATTTGAAATTGATCACACAGACAGGGGGAATAACCACCAAAACAAGTTTATAAGAAAAATTTGGGTGCCTCTTCTGTTGTTTTCATCTTAGATAACTGCTCTTCTGGAAATTGTGCTTTTACCAAGCAAGGTTACTGGGTTCAAAACATGGACAAGAGTACCAACTTCAGCATGAATCTGAAAGCATATGATTTAATGGCTCAGCATCAGGCAATTTAAGTATATAGTCTCAGTAAAAATGCAGTCCATTTATGAGAACAAAATGGGAGAAAACTATGATTTTGTTTATGATAAAAGGTTGCAGTTATTGAGCTGAGGAATTTTTAATCTCAGAGTTAGGAGTAAGTCAGAGGAAGGAGAAAGGACAGCAGATTGGAATACAGAAATAGAAGTATCTGGAATCTTGCAACTGGCAGTTGGAACTTGGTTCCATGGAAAACATGGGATGAGATTTTGGGTCAGAGCTGGCCATGGTGGAATGAGTCATGACCCTACAGATGTGGGATGGAAGAGAGAAGCCTGAGGGAAAGGTAGTGGAAAATTGTTCTGTGATCACACATGTGAAGACCATGCCATGATACTTTCATTGAAGAGTAACAGTACTCTGGGATTTCCAGACATTTCTGTTATTTCTCCTATTTAAAGTCTCATAGACTTTATGATACTGCATAGAAGCACATTTCTTATTCTTATAGCTTTAATTTAACTGCTGTTATTTTTGTACATACTTATTGTAGCCCCTAAAGAGTTCTGTTTATTTATGGTGTCTAGTTGTACAAGGTCCTTTCTGAGTACAATGATAGGCAGAACACTTGTAAAGCTCATATTCCAAGAGATTAGGCAATATACTCAGGTGGGGGAAGAGGGAAATTGATGTGAAAAAAATTACATACGCTGTCCTAGAACCAAAAGCACATGTAGATATTGTTGCAAAACACATTCATGGCAGCCATCCATAGATATATGGTACTCCAGTGTCCCAGATAATACTAGTAAAAAAGGCAAAAGTTGGTTAATAAATGATAAGCAGATGTAGGCGCTGCTGAAGAAAGCAAAAAAGAGAAAAAATTCCAAAAGAGCATTTTACCTAAGAATAGCTCCAAATCAAGCCATTGTGTAGATCTAGTAGACTCTGGTGTTGTCCTTGCTGAAAACTATTACTAAGTCATTAGAATCACAGAATTATAGAACTGTTTATGTTGGAAAAGACCTTCAAGATGATTGAGTCCAGCCATTAGCCCAGAACTGCCAAGTCTCTCACAAAGCCATGTCCCCAAGTGCCACATCTACATGTTTTTTAAATACCTCTGTGGATGGTGACTCCACCGTGTTCCTGGGCAGTCTCTTCTAAAGCTTGACAACCTTTTCTGTGAAGAAATTTTTCATAATATACAGTTAAAATCTGCTGCAGTTCGACTTGAGGCCATTTCTTCTCATACAGACCCTTGTTATCTGGGAGAAGAGACCAACCCCACCCAGCTCCTTTCAGGGAGCTGTAGAGAAGGAAAAGGTCTCCCCTGAGCCTTCTATTCTATTCTATTCTATTCTATTCTATTCTATTCTATTCTATTCTATTCTATTCTATTCTATTCTATTCTAAACACCCCAAGCTCCCTCAGCTGGCTCCTCATCTGATCTGTGCTCCTGACCCTTTCCCAACTCTGTTGCCCTTCTCTGGACACACTCCAGCCCCTCAATGTCTTTAGTGTAGTGAGGGCCCCAGAACTGGACACAGGATTTGAGATGTGGCCTCATCAATGCTGAGTACAGGGGGCAATCACTGCCCTAGTCCTGGTGTCCACACTGTTTGTGATACAGGCCAGGATGCTCTTGGCATTTTTAGAAAGTCAGCCTTTAACAATGTGATTTTGGTGAGAACAGACAGATGTGCAAGAGGTTGCAGCAGCTGGAAGGGAACCTGTGACCACATTTCAATCCATATTGTAGCTTTCAGTGTTATTTTAATTCTTACGTAGCATGCATTCTTGGCTCTAAAAAGTATCACATCTGTGTTTGAATCTGTTCCTGTGTATGGCCACACTTAAGCATGTTCCCAGTTTAATTACTCCAGTGGAGGGATATCGACAGGATATTTACTGATTCTTGAAGGCTAATTCAGGAACAGAAACAGGAAGAATCTGTTTGGGCTTCTCTGGATTTCATTTCTGTTTGAGAGTTTTGGTTTTCAGTGAGTCTCGTGCTTGTGCTTTACAGGGTGGTCCAGGTGTCAGAGGTGCCAAAGGTCATCGTGGTGATCCAGGTCCAAAGGTACTTTTTGTAGCACTCTACATCTGACAGATGCACAGGTTCTTGGTTTATCTCTGCTGCATGGAAACCTGGAAATGAATTCCAGATTGTCTCTGGTGTTTTTGAGGAAAAACCATAGTGAAATGTCATTGGCATTTGCTGTGGCTCTTTTCAAAACAATTACTTGTCCTGTTTGTTCCTTGATAAAAGATATAAAATTCAGAATGCTGCTTTCACAGCATAAATCATCCTCTATTTTTTAGTGTTTATAAAGAAACCAGACAGTTTTAAATTGAACCCTAACTTCTCAATCACATTAACCCATATTTCAGATGTTTTTGAATCTATTGGTATTTAATTCTTTAAACAGAAGCTGCCTTTGTCCATATGATAAGAGTTTAACTTATGTCCTGTGCTACTTTAGGGACCAGATGGACCTCGAGGTGAAATTGGTGTTCCTGGACCTCAAGGACCTCCAGGACCACAAGGACCTAGTGGACTTTCTATTCAAGGGCTTCCAGTGAGTCTTAAAAAATCAATAGGCTTTTTTTCTGTGATCTTTTAAACAGCAAATAGCTTAGACTAGACTGAAATATCTTTTGGTGTTGTGATCAGAATCTGAATTTCAGGATTTGAGGTGAAATCACAGATGTGGGTTTGACCTCTAGCAAACATATGTTCAATGCCAACATATCTGGTTTTTTTATTTTGATCTGAATTATTAGCCAGCTGAAAGTATTTGATTGTAAGTTGAATATGGCCTGGGTATTAGCATCCAAGCCTGGAGTCAAGCAAAAGTAAATTGCAGCAGGGATTGTGACATGGCAACAGACCTAGATGTTAATATTTTCTCTTTTTCTAGCTGTACTGTTCATTGCAGATCAGTTCTGACTTGAAAGGTGTACTCAAGCAAGAACACCTTATTCTCTACCAAAATTAAGCAATTTTAATTACATAATACAATCTATCATCAGAGGAAGTGATTAGGCCTGGAGTTTGCAAGGCTATTGAGAAATAAGTCACAGAATTTCATCATAAATAAACATTGTTAGAATAATGAACCAGTAACACTTATCTTGTTTCATGCACCTTTCCCGTAGATGAGTACAGACAAGCCTAGAAAAGTAGTAATATATGTATTTTTTCTGCTAGTTTTTTTTGAAAATTTGCTGCACTACAATACAACTTCATCTTTTTTCCAGCCTATACTAGTGTAAAATACACTAATGTAAAATATAAGGGTTTACCAAAGCTGTATATTCTTGATGATGTTGTCATAGAGAATAATAAGAATACTTTAATTATAAGAGCAGTTATTTCATAGAGAAATTGTTTTTTTATAAAAGTTAAAGTTTGTTTATTATCTAGAAAAATATATTTTTTTCATGCATATGTACCATAGAAACGTGCCTAGTTTCCACAGAAAACTCTTTTTTTTCATCATTATTGGAGATACTGCTGAGGCCTGAAGTGAAACAAATTCCTTTGAGGAGAAAAAGAAAATAGCTACCTTTTGCTTTTTGTGTAACAAAATGGCTATAGTTTCATCAGGTTACTTCTGAAATCTTTTAAAGTTAGTTTTATTTTCTATGTTTATAACTTCTACATGTGCATTTTTGCAAATAAGGGTCTGTAAGTTTGCTTTCAGAAAGAAACATGGGTTGGTTTTTGGTGGGTTTTTTTTGTTGTTGTTTTGTTTCTTTGTTTGTTTGTTTTTGGTTTTTTTTGGTGTTTTTTTTTAAGAAGCTGAAGGGAATGTTAAAATAGAAAAGTAACAATATATTTGGTTTACTATGTGTGATTCTTTGTTTGCAGGGGCCACCAGGTGAAAAGGGAGAGAAGGGAGATCTTGGTTTTCCTGGCCTGCAGGTATTCCCTATTGTGTACCCTGTCACTTACTAAGTTTGAATGTTGAATTGACATCATTGTGAGTTTAGGGCACGTTTTCTAAACCACTCAGAAATGCGTTGTTGGGGTGAATGTGAACAAGGAGTTCAGCACGAGGAGGAATCCAGGGTATGCTGGTGTGCTGTGACTGATTCACTTGGGCCTCAAGAGCTGGTTACTTTCTTTTTTAGTGCTGAAATTCTGTCTCTGTAGACTCCAACACCTGTGGATTTTAACAATGTGTGTTTACCCATCTCTCATTTCACAAAAATACCTTCTTTACTGAATCTCTTCTATGGTGCCACCCATTATTGAGCTTCCTAGTTCCATTTATCCAAAATGTCATACAGTTTCAATTGAAAATTATTTAGTTGGATTCTGTTAATTTGATCTCATCATTTATCTCCTTTTAAAATGCTTAGGGTGTTCCAGGAGCATCAGGTTCACCAGGAAGAGATGGAGCTCAAGGTCAAAGGGTAAGATAAAATGAGTATGTTTTACATGTGTTTTGTTCCCATTCCATAAAGGAAATGTTTCCCAGCATGGTTGATTTATTATTATTTATGCCACCTCTGTCCTTTCTGGAGATCCTCTCTCTCTGTGCCCATAGGCACAGGAGGGTGGACATCCTTCTGTCTGCTGATGAGGGTTGAGGTGTGCAATGGGAACCCTGCACGATTCCTGTGCTCTATGCATTTGATTGGAGGAGATGTCACTTGTGTTCAGCATTGCCAATTAATCTCTTGGCTTAGATGTTTCAAATTAAATGGTTGTTAAATGGTATATAATTAGTATGCAATCCAAGGGAATGACCTAAATTTGCTTTCTAGCTAATAAATGAATAACAGACAACTACAAGGGAATTTAACATTGGATGTAGAATGATACCTGCAGAAACAGTTGACATGAGGAAAAGGTGAAAAATAATACCAAAATTTAGTCAACCTTATTCTGCTCCTGGTAAGACAACTGAAGGTACTTAAAGTTTGTCTAGGAGCCAGTAAAAGAAAATTCATATTCATTTGTGCAGTTAAGCCTATAAGTCCTCCTCTTTGTTTCCCTGGGGAGATTTCTGTTTCATTATCAGTCAGACACTGGAAAGTTATTGATAGCATTGTACTAGATTTCTGTCTACAGCAGAAGTTCATTTTGAAATATAGCTTTTCAGTTTCATTTGAGAAAGATTTACATATTCATGATCTTTTTTTTTGGATATGTTAATGTAACTTGAACTTCAGAGAAATCTGGAACTTCTTTGATTTTCTGACCTTGTTATAAAAAAAATCTAACCCTGTAGCAAAACACGTATTTGAACTCACTATTATGAATTTAAACATTGGCATACCTTTATATCTAGAAGTAACTCCACTGAAGTTACTGTAGAATTTGGGCAATAGATAAATGTTTTTTTTTTTCTCTAAAAATCAAGAAAAGAAAGGCTTTTTATTAGGATAAAGATTTATGCAATATTATCATCAAATGAATAAACTAATTGGAGGAATAGACGTCTAATTTTCAATTAAATTGTGGTGAAATATATAATACATATTTTTCCTACTTTATAATACTGTGATGTATTATGGTTTTGCATGTTTTTATGTCTTCTTTTTGGCTGCATTGGAATATTTCCCTCTAAATTGCCCAACTTTCATGCTACCTATTCATCTCCAGGTTAATAGAGACCTGGACCCTGATGAACACTTGGATTTTTGCCATGCTCTGTCTAGTCTTTGTCCTGGACAAGTTGAGATGAGTTGGAGCTAAACCTTGTACAAGCGAGTGCTACGTGCCTCCTCCCTCTACATTCCTGATCATGAGGGACAGTGTGCCAGAGAAAAGAGCTCTGTGCTTTTATGTTTTCTGTAGCTGACTTCCTATTGAGCAGAGGATGCCCTCAGCCATGCCTTGATGCTGGCAGCTCAGAAGTGGCCTAGCTCTCCCACACCTGGGAGTTACCAGGTTGTTGCAGAGAGATGGTATTCCAGAGAAAAGCCAAGGAAGACTAGTGCAGCAAAGGCTTTTGATACAGCCTGCAAGAGTCACGTGGTGTTTATTCCATAGAATGCCCCACTGTTGTCTATAAAAAGAATTCCATAAATTGCATAAATTGCCTGCGTTTTTTTTACAGATATGGCAATAAAGCTTTCTTCATGTGTTCTCTTTCTTCTGCTGTTAATCATGGGAGCTGGATAAACAGCCCAGAGCTCATGAAATCAGTGCTGTTAGCTTGGTATTGTCTCTGTGCAACTCTTAGGCAATTTTGTCCAGCTTAATTATTTCTATGGCAACAAATAATTATGCTATACTGATTTTATGATGTTGTAACTCATTTGATTCCTGTGAAGTTATGACAACATAAAATTGCTTTTAATGGGCAAAGATCCAAACCAATTATTTCACCGCAGTCTCTTTGAAGACCCAGCACTTGAAAAAGGGGTAATTCTGAAGGGCATAACTTCAGCAGCAAAGGGGAACTGGAAAATTCCTGAGTAGTAAATTGCCTTTTTGTATAATGTTCCTTTTGTTGGGTTTCCTCCTGTTAGCCAAGCTGTCAAACTGTTTTTCAACAGTTATACTACTAGAACTGAGACCTTTCTTAGCTTAGTTATCCCTTCCTCTTTAGTATTTATTGATCTTTAAATATTTTAATTATGGTGGTACTCGTGCTGTAGAGTACTTATGCAGGTTGCTAAATCACACTCATTTTAATGGGTGGTTAAGCATAGGGCTGATATTTATTGGGAGATCTCTGAGAACTTTGAACTGGGTATAATGTGATATTAGACTCAGGAAGTGCTGGAATGGAGATTTTTTTTCCCTTCAGTTCCTGTTAATTCGAATCACTTCACTTTTACAGTTTTCCCTTCTTTTTTTTTTTTATTTCTAGTGTTCATACTTTCTGATTTTCATTTTGAAATCAGTTGACGAAAGGGTTTGATTTTCCTTTCTTAATGTTGTAATTTAACACTTAATCAGTAAAATTTCTTTTTTGTATTTCTGGACTTGGTTTTTAGTCCCTTTTTTGCTTTTTCATGGGGTTTAGAAAGGAATAGAACATCTTCCCTCTCAGTTATGTGAATTCATAAAATGGTAATTTTCATAATGACATACCCTACCTATGAAGAAGAATTGGATGAAATAAAATACTTAGTGAATGTTGAATCAGAGTAAAAAAAAAAACAAACAGGTTTTTTTCTGATAATAAAGGAAATATTCTGCATATGCATGATAATATTTTATAACTGTCTGATAACCTGGTTAAATCTACTTCTCAGACTCCACATGAGGAGAAGTCTCCTCTTCTCTCAGCAGATTCCAGAGTGTCAGGAAAATTTTTATAAACCTAAAATGATTTATTTTATTGCATGGCTGTAGCTGTGGTTGTTTGGTGCCCTCTCTTGCTGCCCCATATTTGCAGCTAGCAGTATAGGGGAGTTTTACTAAAGAGAAAAGATCATGTTTCTCCACCAACAGCCCCAAGCATTTCATGTTGAAAGACAGATCCTGAATTGGCAAGTCATGTATCCCAGGCTGCAGGTTTGTTTTGTTTTTTTTTTAAGGCTCTACATGAAAGTCTTTCAAGCCTGGCTTAGTAGCTTCAGTTAAGTTCTTGCTGGTATAGAGTCCTGCTTGAAAAGTCACATCTCCACAAGTTTCCCCAAATAAATTCCAGGCTATGGAAAGCTCAAGGGTTTATAATGAGGTCAGCAGCAGTGCTGATTTCAGCAGACTTGAGATTTTACCGGTGATGCCATTTGTATTTTGGCAAATAAAATCCCTTATAAAAATTCTGTCAGAGCAACGCTCTTTCTCTAGAACTTTTTTTCATGCCGTTAGCAAAATATATCTTCATTTAAGTTAACTTTCCAAAATGATATAAACCTTCATTCTAAGACCTACACCTTTTGTCACACACCAAAATCCATCCTATCCTGCTCTTGGACATGCAGTGCCATGGGAGAGAATCAGTGGCTTTGTACAGAATCATTTCTATCCTGGATGTGTCAGAGAGAAAGAGCTGTTGTGCTGTGAAATACCTCCAGTCATTCCCCTTGGATTAGAGATGGTTAAGCAAAGAGGAGAACTCAATAAATGGGAGATTAAATAGCATCTGCAAGGCTTCAGTACTCAGAATACAGTTTTGTGATTTCTCGCTGTGCTCTATTTTCTTCTACATTACACACACCAAAAATTATGGGAGAAAGAGCCAGAAGAAATAAATTCCCAGTCTTCCTGCCAATTTCCTGGTACTTACTAATCTCTGCTCCCAGCTCAAAAGTTCAGAATGAGTGTCAGATCCATTCTGGCCTTCAGGTGGTCTGAATAACATCATCTTCAAATGCTGCTGGCAGCACAGACAAATACGTTTAGTCTTTTACCAGCTTGAGAGAATAGGTATTGCCATACTCCTTCTTGAACCAGGCTTCTCTTTGACTTGATTTATCTACAGCAATTTTCACATCTAGCAAATACAGTAGGAGGTGATCTTTTGTGGGCAATAGACACAATGCCAAGAGAAAGAAACCCTAGGAGAATAGACAGGAGATGATAACTGAGCAGCCAGGAGTAAGAGCACTGCTCAGAAGAAAGAAATTGTGAAATATATTCCAAGAAAATGTATTTCTGATCATACTGTTAATTCTACTCTTGGACTGGGCTGGGAGAAAAGAAAGACATACAGTTTTATTATCTTTAGAAGCTTGTATGAATCCACACTAGATCCTAGAAGTCAGTGGAAAGCACTATACTTTCCTCCTCCTAGTTAAATTAAGCCCTTAAAAGGGTCAAACCAGTTTCCATCCTGCTTTGGAACCGAGCAAAAATAAATAGAGGTTTTACATTTTTGCTTTAAAAAATGAAACATAAATATGAAGGCATCAGCTTCATCTGGCTACAGTGTGGAATAGGAAGGTATTTCCTTCTCAAGTCTAAGGATACACAGATAACATTATGTGAGTTGACTATGTGGCTTATTTTATCACTGAAACACTCATCCAGTAGAATTTAAAAAAAAAAAAACCTTTCTAGGTATATGGCAGATAATAATATTCCCAAGCCATTTTTTATGCCATATGATTACAGATTTGAATAATAGTTTCCAAATTATGCAAAGTATAATACTAGTTGAATATGTTATATTCATTTCTAAAACTGTGTCAGAAACAAAGATTTGGAAAAAAGTACAAACCAAAAAAAGTTGTAAATTTTTCTTCTAAAGCTCCATGACATACTGAGGCCTGGACTGTTCTTTACTGTGTGTCACCATAAACATTTTCAAACCTTTCAGCAATAAACCAAACACTTTCCAGCATACACCACCTTTCAAACTGGTCTTGAGCCAGAAGTAAAACCATATTTCTCCTGTTCAGACTGTATAGTAATTAAAGAATTGCCTAATCACCAGGCTGGTCAGAAACCCAAGCTTTATAGCATGTGGATACAAAATGCACACATTGGTCAATTTGTAAGAATACTTTATTAATAGTGTATTTTCTTCTACATCTGGTCAGTCTTTTTTTCTATGATGTACTTGCTTTCCAGTTTCCAAGATATCTTTAGTTTTTGGCTTTCATTTCTGGAAGCTCTGAGGCACGTTCATAATGTGAACCACATGAGCATTCCCTCTGCTTCCTGAATCAGGACCTCAGTGATAGCTGGAGCATATGTACAGCTCTGCTGGGCAGAGAGATCCACTCTCAGTTGCCATCTTTCAGCACCTCATCAGTGGGACTGTGAATACTTGCAACCAGTGAGAACAGATGTAGAAACGTGACCTTGTGGTAGAGAGGTTTGACAGCAAACCCTCTCATTTATTTCCCTACAGAAATGTTCTAAGTGAAATACACTCAGAGGTGAAAATTGCCAGTATGAAGACTTTTGTATTGTTTTTTCTTCAAAAATATTGTGAGACTAGCTGGATTTTATTTTTTTTTTAAATCTTGGTGACACTATAACTCCTTCTTAGAAATAAACCCTCCCAGGGCAAATAAGAAAATTTTTTCTTAAGGGACCACTACCAACAGGTAATAATTTAGGAAAAATCAAAGAAACACGACAACAAAGCAAAATGAAACCAAAGAACAAAAGTAAAAAAAAATTGCTTGATGAAACAGAACAGCCTTGTGAAGTACATATAAAAAACTAATGAAATTGCATTTATTTATCTTTTATAGGGCTTTCCTGGCAAGGATGGACCCACAGGCCCACAAGGACCTCCTGGCCCAATGGTGAGTATTGCCCATGGAATTTCTTACTGCAAAAGTTAGCAGGATTTTGGGGGATTATAGGTCACACTGTTATCTATGCTACAGTGGATAGAGCAAGGCCAAGGGAAGTTAGAATTCTCATGATGCATGGAGTTGGCAGAGAGCTGCTTGTCCAGTGTAATTTCTTTCCACTCCTACTTAGCTCAAGAGGAAAATGTTTCCTATGGGAAGGGGAGAGAGTTGTTCTGTCAATAGATTGATAGCTCATTCTTAGTCAAGTAACTGCACTATAAAGAGGGAATACTGCTTTTAACATTGAAGCAAAACTTTATTTTTGTCAAATATTCCAATTAGGACTGCTAGCTGAAGTGAACCACCAAGTTTTACTTGGTCTAGAGGCTGGAGGTGAGCACACGGGCTCTTGTAGAGTAATCAAGGAAGAGAGCAGAGGCCACACCCAGCCTCCAATGCAGGATATGTTGCCTCCAGAATCAGTCTCAGCCTTCTCAGTTAGGGCAGCTAGGCAAAGTTAAGGCCTTCTTAACAGACTTAAAAGATTTGATTAAGCTGCTTGTCGTACTGAGTATTCTCCAAGCCATCTTGTTGTTTTTTTAGAAAGAGCATTCCGAGTCATCCCCTCTGAGCACAGTATTGACATCACAGGATTTAGTCCAGTGGTTCAGCAATTTCTGCCTGTTCCAGAAAGCAACCCAAGTTATTTTTCTCATGTGCTTTTTCACAGAGCTGTGCTTTTCACAGAGCAGAGCTCTTTTTCCTGCAAATTGTATTTCTTAGTCCTCTCTCTGGGAATCTCCAGTCTTTGACTGACAGAACTGTCTATGCACTTCTCATCAGGACTTAGGGATGTTGATTGTCATCACCACTATTTTCTTCCTCTTTTTCCACATAGGGCATACCTGGTGCTCCAGGTGTTCCAGGTGTTACTGGAAGTCAGGGGCCACAAGGTGATGTTGGAGCTCCTGTAAGTAAAACTAATTAATGTTTCTCTGTCTGCTTTAGTTGGTTTAGTTGTGCATTAGTTGGTTTCTGAGCCTAGCTTCACTGTTTGACAGAACTCCTCAATATTTATTGCCTATGATCTGTTTGCAGTTAGTGGCTAAGTTAAACACCATATTGACCTTTCTTTGTTCATTCTTTGTAAATAAATATACTTGTTGATCTTACATACAATGTTTGGAATACAGGAATCAGAGTCAAAACACAAGATTAAAACACAGAAGATAAAAACACAGCTATATGAATTTGTAGTCTTTGTGTAATTACTTTTTTTTTTTTTTTTTTTTTTCTCTTTGCCCTTCCAGCAACACTCTGGAAATTCAATTCAATTAACCTGAATATTTCAAAAATACTATTCCAATTTCCAAACTGTGAAAATAATATATGAACAAAAAAACTGGCTTTTGGGATTACTCTGTGTTTGCATCAGAAAAAATTACTAATGACTAGGGTTTTTCTAGATTGCTATTATAAATTTGACTATCAGTTTCATTGCATGGAAAACTATATCCTCTATCTGAAATTATTATTAGGAACCTCCATATTAAGTTTGTATCTCAGATGTTATTTTTTATTATTATTAAAAAACCATTTTGACTGGAAGAAAGGAGTAGAACTATGAAATGAGTGTGTAAATTATGTAAAAGAGAATATTTATAGTGGACTTCTTTATCTCTGTAAGAGTTCAGACAATATTATGTATTCATATTTTAACAATTGACTACTTTTTTAATTATAAAACTTGCTCAGCTTTTCCCCATCTATTACAGTAAACATTCCATTTAATTTTTAAAGACATCAGAATGGGACAGTGTCCATTTTTGACACTATTTTTAGAATAGAAAATTTTTTTCCAAAATCCAGTTTGGTTTGGAGATTTAGGCCAATGGAACCATTTTCATTTGGTTAAG
Organism: Phylloscopus collybita; assembly: GCA_027886175.1. Lineage (NCBI taxonomy): Eukaryota > Metazoa > Chordata > Aves > Passeriformes > Phylloscopidae > Phylloscopus > Phylloscopus collybita. The sequence continues at coordinate 12,523,655 of JAJNNQ010000075.1, read as the reverse complement.
TGGAAATGAAATTAAATTGACTGATAACACACAAGCAAAGATAATAACCTAATGCCCAGTTCTGCATAGTTTCTAAGTGTCGTCGTGGAATCTTCAAAGGAGATTTGATGAGCTATGGAACTTTTGCTATCAATATATAACATGTTGATTATCCAGTTCCTATCCAAACACATGTTCCAGATAGTGAAGTAAAATTTCTAGAATGTAGATATTCCTGTCAGTCATGCAAGATCTCTGCTGTGCATGGTTAGACTCTAGTAGTGCAGAAAAACACAGGTGGCTGAAAATTACTGGGCTTCAAAAGCTGTCTATTCCAAAATGTAGAGTTATAGAATGGAGGCCTTAGAAATAATGTTTTAGGCTTTGGAGGAGTTTCTTCTCTCCAAGGGTAGAATAAGCTGTACTTAACCATGTATCCTTCAAGTCATGCCTCTATGCAGAATAGTCTGAGTTGGAAGGGAACCATAAGGATCACCAAGTCCAGCTCTCAAGTGAATAGCCCATACAGGGATCAAACCCATGACCTTGGTGTTATCAGCACCAGGCCCTGACCAACAGACCTTTTCTTGCTTCAAGAGTTCCTGAGAAATGTGTAGCCTACCCCAAAAACTGACATTGGTGAAGTTGTAACTGCCCTAGACAATTTTTTTCAATCCATAATCCTCCTCACCATCATTACAGCATTACATTATCCTTAACGTCAAACGTAATTTTCTGTGCAGTTTAATCTCATTGCTCGCTCTGATCATAGTGAATGCAGAGTCTCAGTACAGCAAATTTCAGGCTGCTATTTTGCAAAAGTTAGACCTGTTTCAGCCATGTGAAATGCATTATATGGTGGCTTGTCCTTGCTATCATTTTGAATAAGTGAATTCAGTGTGTGTGGCAAACACTTGTGGAAGTCATTCTTCCCATGTAATTGCCAAAGGTGAACATTTTGTTGAGTGCTGAAATGATAGACGTGTATTTGTCACTGTCACATAAGCTCCTGAAAGCTTCTTTATAGTTTATTTTTTCTCCCTTTACTATGAACCCTCAAGCCAAAGTTTAGGTGTTAAAAATTTTGAGCAGAACAAAATGAGAATGAATTTTGTATTGAATCTTTTCATAGGGTCCTCCCGGAGCTAAGGGTGAAAGGGGTGAACGGGTAAGTCTATGTTCATGTCAGCCCTGGTTTTCTTCCTGCCTGGCTTTCTGTCTCATAATGAGTTTTTCATGAAAATTTATTTTTCTCTGTGTTTACAGGCACAGTAGTTGTCTCTCTGCAATTAATCAAACTTCCCTTCTTTTCTAGACATGGTCTTTTTTTTATCTACATTTATGTTTTGAAGGTGGGAAGTATGTGGCAGTGAGCATGTCTCCAAATCTCTAATTAGAGCTATCTTCTCAGAGCTCTGATTGCTGGCCAAAAAGAGAAATGAGAACCAGTGAAATCACAAAATTTCTTTGGCTTTCCTTTCTCATCTGTGAGGATATAATGCCTCAGCAATAATAAATGTCTTTCTTTGCTCAAAGTGCTTTCAGCACAGAACTGACTCAAGGAACTGTTTCATGACACTGCTGCTGTTGTTATCCAGGGCGATCTCCAGTCCCAAGCAATGGTCCGGGCTGTTGCTCGCCAAGTGTGTGAACAGCTCATCCAAGGCAAGTACAGGGATGGTCCATATGCTTCTCTCTCTAGAAAGGAGCTTTTCCTGCCACAGTTACTTACAAATATGACACTTCTCAAAATATCCAAGGGGCTCTGTTTGTTTTAGACTAGACAGCTGAGATTTGTGTTCCAACTAGATTTATGTTCAACTGGATTTATGTCCAACTAGAGCTGATTAGCATCAGCCTTCTGAAAAAAAAAAAAAAGCTGGAATTGTCTCCAAGCTATTACAGTATACAGAAGCTTCTGCTGCAACAGTTTTAAATTTTTATAGACATGAAATATGAAAGCCCCCCAAACTCTTACCAAAGTAAGAAAATAAAATCCTGCACAATAGTTCTTCCATTTTCTATGCTAAGAAAACTCCCTAAACTACTATTTCTCCCCCAAGAACTGCACAACTTCATAATACCACAGCATGACAGACCACAGCCTTGAGAACCTGCCAGAACTCTGTTCAAACTTCGCTGAACCAGATTTTCCACTGCTACTTGAAAATGATGCCTTTTTTTTTTCCTGATAGGTCATATGGCAAGATATAACTCGATTCTGAACCAGATTCCCACCCAGTCTGTCTCAACACGAACCATCGCGGGACCTCCTGGTGAGCCAGGTCGGCCAGGGGCTCCAGGGCCACAGGGTGAGCAAGGATCACCAGGCATGCAAGGGTTTCCAGGAAGCCCTGGTCAACCAGGAAGACCAGGAGAAAGAGGTAGGCTTCATACTTCACAAATACAAAATTATACCTTCCTGATACACTCTAATAGCTTTTGTCTCCTGTCTAAATGTGAAAGGAACATTTTTCTCACTAACTAATTGGTGAGCTTAACACAGACCATAATGAAGACTCTGGACACTCTGTCATGAAGGTCATGCAGGCTTTGCCAAGTGTGATTTGGCAGGATCAGACAGAAGTTTAATGTTTAAACTGATGAAGATTGGTGGAATCTAGTTCTGCACATCCCATCACATCATGTTTCATCTTAGTAAGACTCCGAAGTGAGCAGAATCTCTAACTGTACAAGCAAAAAAGCAATTGAAGAAACTCAGATGCAAAACCGATGTGTGTGTTAGGGAAATCAGCAAGTTATCAGCTTTTCTGATACTTGAAATGTGTCAGTCTGTTCTGAGTCCTGATCACCTGAAAGGAGCAAGATTGATAAGAGAGAAAAAATTCCTAGTTTGAGGGGTTGAGAGAATCAAGAGGAGGAAATGGTGAGGTCGGAAAGAAGTAATACACTTAATATTTACAAGAATTCTCTTCTGTATTCTCACATGTAGGCTAGATGTGAGGCTCATTCTCTTTTCCTCCACAAGCATTGTCTAAAAACGAAGCAAGCTTCATGTTTGATTTACTCTTTCTGTGAAACTCTGGTTGTCTTTGGTGTCCCAGAGTAGCACTAACCTCAGAAGTAATACTGAGTAGATCTACAATTGTGAAAGTGCTGCTTTGAAGAACATCATTTGAAGAGGTGACCAAAAAACCCAAGAGACAAATGTGATATTCAGAAGCAGTGAATTGGTGTTGCTGTTAAAAAATCTGCTAACTGGGATTTTAAAAATTAATTCCTGTGAAGGCTGTTCAGGAATTTAATAGTTCCAGTTCACAGTAGCCATTATGAGCATAGTTAAAACATAGCTTTTAATAAGAAGTCTTTGAGAGAACCTGTGAGTCTTGCCCTCAAGAGTGTAATTCCCATTACATTTTGAAAAAAGAGGCAAGGTTTCAGGTACTGACCCTTCAGTCCTGCTGTTGCCTGCTCAAGCTGAGCAAAAACTAGATTGTCCAGAAAGAAGAAGGAACGAGGGAGTGCGAGACAATTAGAAAAGAAGATTGGAAGAGACAACAATTGAGGAACTGACTTTTAAAAGGGTGATCTGGAGACACTGAAAGCAGATTTCAGGATACTTGATTCCACAATAATAGTAGCAAATTTTACATCTTTCTCTTCTTTTTGGGAAGAGGTATTTTTCAAGCTAGGACTTCAGGAAAGGGACAACCAAAATGCCAGGCTACAAAAAAGGAAGATGTCCAACATTTAACCTGTACTTTTCATTGTATTTGCTGTGCTGATGTCCAGACATGCACAGAGTGATTAGATCCAGTCATTTAAATTAAACACGACGTGGGTCGGCCCACTGCAGACAATATTAATGTCTGGGAAGCAGCACTGGCAATAGAGTAGAGAAAGGGTAAAAAGACATTAAAAAGAATATTGCCCCTTCCCCCTCTATTACCCTTTTCCTCTCTATATGGATAACTGAAGTTAGAAGGGACTGATTTTGGCAGGTACTGCTTGTGGGGAGTTTTATACTTGGTAGAGAGAAAGCTCTGATCAAGCATCCTTCAGCACTGCAGTCAGCCAGACCTCTCTGCAGATTTTCATAAAATGTGATACCAAATGTTAGGGGTGTTTTACAATACTTCCAACTTAAAATTAGGTTGTTTCAAGAATCAAGAATCCATGTGTAAACTTTAAGACAAAATAATTGGCTGGTTTATTTGGAGTGAAAATGGATTTTAGGACATTCATGAAACTGGAGCCTTGAACAGAATCTGAAAGAAAGAGGAAGGAGATCCTTCAGAAACTAGACAAAAGCATAAAATAATTTATTGCTCCATGAGGATTTAATTTCTTCAGAAGCAACTGAATTTTTAGACTGATGTGTGTGTGATGTAGTAGCACTTTATTGAGCAGGAAGATACCTTTTGCTACAGACTCTTGGGATGTTTCTGAATCCATTTCTAAAGAATCGCTCTAATATAACCCTAAAATGCAAAATGAAAATTAAAAATTATTTAACCAGCTTCATGCTTGTGGAGAATGATTGGAAGTTTTTCATGCACTCCCAATCCTCACTTGATTCCTAATGACATATCACACATGGAAGCAGCAGACTAAAATTGCTCAGCTTCTGGATGGAAAGAAGGGTTTTTAAGTTTCCAGTGACTACAGAGAGGAGGGTAAATGGAGTCAGACTCCATCCCTTGCTATGTTCTGAAGCACTGTTTGCAATTAACTTGTATGGCAAACACAATGTATAGTCCTGTCCTGAAGGTCTGCAGCCAGCCACCTGGAAGTCTTTATGAAAAATGTGTTTCTTTTCACTAATGTCATCAGCATTTGGGTTGTATAGGAAGCCAATTTAATGCTCAAGCCCAGAGACATGTTAGTAACTCTGAAAGCCAGGCTCCATCTCTAAGTTCAGAAAATGCCCTGCAAAAGAGTGTGTTAATAAGTAACAGTCATTAGAAGGAAAAAAACACCTGTTTGCTTATCTAGTAGTGCTGCTTTCCCCCCCTCAAATTGTTGGAATTGCTACAAGAGCCTGTTACTGGCTCTGAGCTGAGTGGCAAGGTGCTGGTAGAAGATAAAACTCCCTCTGGTGGGGGAGGCCAGATGTTTCTTTCAGCTCACTTATCCTGCCTACCAGCTGTTCAATCCCAGCCTGTAAGAAGGGGACACTTCTTAGGGAACTGGTTAGGAACAGTGCACCAAAGAGAGCTTTACTGGAAAATGTCAGCAGTAAGAGACATCAGTGAACTTCCCTGCTAACTTGCCTGGCCAATAGCTTCCTTTCCCTTATTTACCCTGTCACTCTGCCAAGTGCTCATCAGAGGCTTTGGAAAGAGACATGGATTGAGGGAGTGTATGGAGTTCTGTTAGAAACCTCCACTTGAACTTCTAGGTCCATGATGTCCCATTTCTGGATGGGATTCCTCTCAACAGTAACACACTGAGCTTCTTCTTCCAAGAAAGACCACCTCAGTGAGAAAGGACAAGTCATTCTCTTGACAGATTCAGTTCTCAGTGTCTGTTGCCAGCTGAGAGGCCACGTTGTATTACCAGGCCCCTACAGTACATAATCCCAGATAAATTACTAGAATTTTGCTCCTTGTGTATTTGCATAAGTATAGGAGTTTGGAACAAAATCAAATGCTGATTATTCACAGCCCTCATCTCTATTCTAATTTTAACTAGTTCACAGCACTGGTTTCTCTTTTTTTATCAGCTAGTTTTAACATATTTTGTTTTGGTTTTGTTTAAGAACTGGGACTTAAACAACTAGTGTCTGACTTCTGAGTGCCCAGGAAGTAGTTGAACCTCTGCAACATGGTATAGAAACCAAAAGAGCCAACATTTTTTTTTCTTCTTTTTGGTTTCCAGTATTTTTTATAATATATGGGTAGTTTTCTCAACTTTGTTGAAAAATGGAAAAGCCATAGTAGAAATTATTCTGAGGCACTGCTAGCTTTCAGATGCTGTGAAAGTATAGTTCTACTACTGGGTGGACTTCAGCTCTTGCGTGGTCTGAAGTGGTGAATAAAACTTACAGACACTGAGCCTATCCCATTATGATTAAAGTACAATAAATACCTAATCTGCCACTGGGAAAGTTACTGTTCTCAAGCACATCTTCATCCTTATTTGCTTCCTGGCTTCATATGAAAGAGCCAGTTAAACATGTGTTATCAAAAGCCACATTTACAGCTGTGATGGCAAAATTCCAGTGGAATTAAATGGAACTTTAGCCAGTTGAGTCAATTAAATATTTTTATTTCCAGTTTTAGTTTCATCTGGATTAAAAAAAGAAAAAAATCACAACCCTGTGTTATTATACACTATGCTCACAGCTGAACATCTTGAAAAGAGGACATTTTGGGGAGTAGTTTAATTTTTCTTAAGTGCAATACATAGTTCTCCTCACAGGACAGTATTGTCTTAAAGACAAAACTAGATAAAGAACACCTGAGATTTCCATTTGTGCAGAAACCATGAAAATTTAATTTTCTTTGATAGAGAATATGTTCATGAGCTTGGTTTTGTTTTCAATAACTGATGCTATCAGAGTTATCTTTACTGAAGGGTTGGAAATAATTGGTTTCAACTGCTTATGATCTCCATGGGGCTGAACTAAAGACATTGCTTGTTTTGGATGGGGGCAAGACATAAACCTATGGTTAGCATGAAGGGGAGAGACATTTGATGGTATTGCTGAGGCATATCCAGAGCACAAATATGAAAGCAGTTCTTGGGACCTGAAGGCATTCTTAACTCAAATGGCAAGTTTTGATGCACATGCTTTAATTCTGAGGGCAATTACCCATTGCAGTAACCTACAATACAGTAACCTGCAAGAGTGATGACTTGTCTGGTTGGCTTTCTGTAAGCCATGCTCTGGTGGCACTAAAGATGACTTGGGTGAATTTTGAATATTCTGCCATTTACTAGGAGTGAGCCAAGAGGTCTGTGAGCCTCTTAAATCCCTGAGGGAAGCCCATGGCTTTAACTCATGAGCATTTTGCCTTAGGAGTAGGATATTTTTGCATCAGTGTTTATGTTCTCTTTAACTTGGATAAACTTTACTGGAAATCAGACTAAAAGAAACCTAATGCAGACTTTTTTCTTGGCCTTCAGTGTTTGCTTTCAAAGAAGGTTTGCCCTGCACAGAGATTCATCATTTATTCTATAATGAATGTTTTCTTCTTAGCCTGAGTAGATTTGTTCCATGTTTAGCATTTTTTACTGACATTTTATCCTGTGAACATCACATATGGGTGTGTAGTTTTGTATGTGTTAATAATTATAAGTGAGTGCATGGCAGGCTGTGATTTCAAAACATCATGGCTGTTGCCTTTGAAGTCACCAAGTAATGTTACCATGCAGTAGGATAAGCAAAGGTCCTTTTAGTAAACATCTGTGTAGATTGCAGATGGTTGTAATGTGTCAGTCGTCTTAGGAAAAAAGCAATTCACACAAACAGACTTTGTCTTTTGCAAAGGGCAAGCCTTTCCTTGCAGGTCTTGCGTGGTAAGAGATAATTTGGATACATTTACCTTGTTATAGGGCCTGCAGCACAGGCAGAGAATTGCAATAGATGAGTTTCTGCATATGTTTGAAGCAAGCCAGGGCTAAGCAAATTTCAGGCATCTGGAAAAAAACATCACCAGCCTTCCTTCAAAATTATGCAACTGAAGGAAATAAAAGGCAAAAAAGGGAAACAGTCAATGCCTTAACTATGCCAGGACAGTGGCAAAGAACCTTGCAGAGGTAACATAAAGAGGTCATCATGCTTTGGTTAAAAATTACGTGCTCACTGTGGATTTACTGTTTGCAGTGTTGTGGCCTGTGTTTTCCATGTGGTTGGGTCAGACAATATGTTGCCCTGTAAACCTCTTGTTCCTGCAGAAGACCCAGAACTCCTCCATAGATACTGAATCCACTTCAGTTCAGCAGACTTACATTGATAAACTTGATGTGAGCAATTCTTTGCCACTGATGGGTTTTAATTACAATTTCTTCCACACTTAGACTTTTTAATTACTTATTTGCTTCCATTGCAAATTAGCTTAAGAAGGTAAAAAAGATCTTTTGTGACTCCCTGAGGAGAAGCCTGATGAGGAGGGGCTGAGGTCACTTGGTTTGTTCAGCCAGGAGACTGAGGAGAGACCTCATTGCAGTTGCAACTTCCTTGTGAGGAGGAGGGGCAGGCACCACTCTGTGGTGACCAGTGACAGAACCCAAGGGAATGGCCTGAAGTTGTGTCAGGGAAGGTTTAGGTTGAATATTAGGAAAAGATTCTTCACCCAGAGGTTGATTGGGCACTGGAACAGGCTCCCCAGGGAACTGGTCACAGCACCAGCCTGACAGAGCTCAAGAAGTGTTTGGACAATGCTCTCAGGCACATGGTGTGACTCTTGGGGATGGTGCTGTGCAGGGCTGGGAATCAGACTTGATGATCTTTGTGGTGTCTTCCAACGCAGTATATTCTGTGATTCTATGATTCCTTGCACAAATGAGGTATTCTCCAGCTGTTTTGCCCTAAGAGGTAGCAGTTACCTAAGCAGAGAAGGAGAAGGAAGGAGACCAGTCAGTTGGAACTGTAGATATTGCCCATCCAAGGCAGCAGCTGTTTTCTTTCTGCTCTGTGTTGATGAAGGTGCTGTGTATAAACTTTGAAAGTGAGGAAGCTGTGAAAGCAGGAGAGCAATTACCAGTGCTGGGAGGGAGGTCTGGAAAAATCGGGGGGAAGTCCCAAAAACCAGCCTGGACTTGGTGTCTTTGAACCATCCAAATCAAACACAGACTTTATGAGAATTTCCAAGTCACCAATGGAAACTCAGGGTCTGGAATTTATAGTTTTGACACCTACTATAATTCAACACTGCTTATTGTGATGGCTGCATATAGAAAGTGTTTTTACAGGATGCCATAGAGGTAGTGCAGAAGGAGATGGAAAGCTGGAAGTAAGAAGTTGTCTTGGTTTGGAAAGACAGGTATCTGCCAGGGAAACTGAGGTTCCCCTAGGATGGAGAATACCAACCCCTCGCACCCCGACGAATTATAATTTTGCAATCAAGGGCTCTCAGGCGAAGTTGTTGGGAATAGGAATAACAGTTCTTTACTAGGAGGTATTAACAATACAAATATGATAGGAAACAAAACCACCCAACCAAACAAACAAATAAACAAATAAACAATAATTTTAGAAGAAAACCCTGACAAAGTCAGAGTTTCAATCTGACCCTGTGATTCAGGATGTTGATAACAGTCCGAACGTAAACAGTCCAAACACTTCTGGAGTGGCAGACGTGATCCTGTTGGAGCAGAGATGATTCTGCGAAGAAACCAGTTCAGGGACGGCGAGGAGGGAGACAGGATGGCGAGCACAGGAGACAAAGAAGCTCTTGCCACACCGCAGCGAAGGAAGCACCGCGCACCCCGCTCCTGCAACAGAGCAGCACCGACCCCACCCGGCCACCTCCCCTCCCCCCCACCCCCCACCGCCAGGGCATGAGATGTATAGAAATGCAAATGCACCGCACAGGCTGGGGAAGGTAACAATGGCCTATCAAGGTGGGTCATCAGGCCTCAAAACAGATGTAAATAGAATATACAAAACCCGGCTCCACAACCCAGAACAGAAGTGCTTTCTCTGAATTACTAGATTTGTGATCTCCATGGATCAGACACAAGGAGAGAAATTTAGTCTCACAAGCAAGTGCAGGAACACAACTCACTGGCTCTGCCTCTTGGAATATTTGAGTTTCAAGACTGGGAAACACTCAGATTGGGCTTTATTTGGGGGTCAGATTTTGACTGTGATGAAACTCATTTTTCATGTTTTAGCAAGAATCTGCCATAACCAGTAACAACTCTCTCCATGAACAATCTTGAGCTGAACCACTCTTTGGTGGGTGAATGTTTGAAGGAAAGTTTGCTGTAGCACCAAAAATTTGACTTTTCTGGGCCACACATTAATTTATAGCTATGAGGCTTGGAAGACTCTTCTGACTTACAATAGTTGCACCTTGGTGTAGTCCAGAGGGAGCTTTCCACAGGAAGGGCAGCCTGGAAATTGGCTGATCTCTCTGCATACTGTCCTGATGAAACCACCATGGCAGCAGGAATGTTTAAGACCCCAAGAATGACACTTCCCTTCAGAAGCTGTCAGGGGAAGGATGGAAAAAGAACCAAATAATGTTTAATTTTCACCTCCTTCTTTCTCTGCCATCTGTTTTTAGATGAAAAATAACATGTGGAACTATAATACTGGTTAAGTAATAAACACTGCTCACGCTTTTGATCAAAATGTGACTGAATACTATTTCCTTAGGTTTACCAGGTGAGAAAGGAGAAAAAGGCAATCCAGGTGTTGGAACACAAGGACCCCGAGGCCCACCAGGATCCACAGGTAAACTTACATTTGAGGTATCTGAGTTAGACCACTCTGACCCATGTGTGAAGAAGCTTAGAACAGCTAAGCTTAGAACTCCTTTCTCCTTAAGGAGCATAGTAGAAGAGTAGCAGTTCAGGCACCTTAACTGTCATAATGTTCTTACTATGTAATATCATGTTGGGATGTGCCACATGATGATGTCACCCATCACACAAGTATTTTCTTTTTCCCTATGATAAACTGCTTCTCCAGGCCCACCTTTTTAAAATGTTTCAAATATTTATTTTTTTCCAGACATGAGTTCTGTAAGGGGAAAAAAATTAATCTGGACTAATTACATTTGTTTTCTCATTGACTTAATGTCATACCTAAATGTGAATTGACAGAGAAATGTATGTGTTTAAGCATATTATATCACATGGATTTATATTTAGGTCCTGAAAAAGCAGAGAGTGATAACCAGGTCGTGATGAAACAGCAGTGAAATTGCATTGAGCTCATCAGGATATCCTGGCCATTAGGCACTGGTATCAAGTCATAGCATTACCCAGAAACTGTATTGAAAGGGAGTGGGAGGAATCAAGAGCTGTGCAGGCATCCAGAATTGTCCTTTCCCCATGAAAATCCCCTTCCAGAAGTCTGATGTTTGGTGAAACATTTGCTCCAGTTCTGGCTAGAAGCTGTCTGGCAAGGAAAATGAAGCAGTAGCCAGAGAGGAAGCTCATTGGGATTGGGTCTCCTCTCAGGCCGCTGCTCTGTCTTCCTTGCCAGAGGCTGAAGTCTTTGTCTCAGCTTGCCCAGGGGAGTCAGAACCAGGATGCCTTGCTCCTCCTCTCAAGCTGTCTCCTGGAAGTGTTTATAACACTCAGTGCCATGTTTTCCAGGCCAGGAAAGATGGCCTCATATCCCTGCTTTCATGAAAGACACTACTCAGATGTTTCATCTCCCTGTTCTATGCAGGACCTCCAGGAGAAAGTCGAACTGGCAGCCCGGGACCACCAGGATCTCCAGGCCCACGAGGTCCTGCTGGTCACACGGGATCCCCGGGCTCACAGGGTCCTGCTGGGCCTCCAGGGTACTGTGACCCGTCCTCCTGCGCTGGGTACGGCATGGGAGGTGAGTAGCGAGGAGTCGGGACAGCTGCCGTTTGCACAGGTGTGGGTGGCGTTTTCTAACAGCCCAAGTGAGATGGAGGCTACTGATGAACCTTGCAAAAAATGTGGTGGCTCCCTAAAAACCTGCGTGTCCAGAGTGGCTCTACTTTGTGGGACTGCAGCACGAAGAGAAGGTGACCCAGCGTAGTGACCAAAGGACCATCGTCTGATCCCAGCCTGTAAAACTGACCCACCTAGTGGGCTTTGTCCTGTACATGTTTGTGTAGTTGTACGAGCCTGCTCCATCCCAATGGTCTGTCTTGAAGCCCTACCAACTCATGTTTGTGACAGCAGAATTTTACACTTATAGTTTTTCAAATGTGTTGCTCAACCCCCCCTTCCATGTGCCTCTGAGTGGCATGAGAGCATGACCCTTACTAAACCTGTAGTAGTGTAACCTGGCACAGGGATGCACGTATCCATCATTAACCAGTGAAACCATCTGGAGAAAATGATTCTTTCTGTATCTTCTCTGTATCCTACTTTCCCATTTCGTTATAGCACGGAGAGGCCATGGGAAGAAGTTAACACAATTACCAAAAATTATATCACCCAACCTAAAATCAAAATTTATTAGCAAAGCACTAAGCTACATATTTTATGCATAAGGCATATTTGTTTGATGTTTACAGTTTAATCCCTGAGCTGATTTGTATGTTTTACTTACCTGAATGTTTTTGTTGTCGTCTCTTCCTATCCTTTTCTCCTCACTTCCCCTCCCCGTTGTTCATTTCCTGTTTCAAGGCCCAATCCCTTACAATGGCTACCAATCCAGAAGGTGAAAGGCTCATTCTGGTTCAGGTCTCATTGGGCTGAAGGTCAGAGATGGATGCTGAACTGCTCTGTGCTTTCCAGCAACGATAATGACTACCACTAATGAACTTACAGCTGCTGTACATGCACTTGGCTTCCTGGCACTGCTAAAAATTACTGCCTGACCCATTTTTTGCCTGCTAATCATGTATTCTAGCCCATAATTGGAATAAGCTATAGCAGGCAGAGTGTGCAGTGTATAATGAGCACAGTATTACATTTGACAAATTGTGGTGGTGGTTTCCAACTAACTTGGCTGTCTGTTGGTGGGTTTCCAATTGCTCCAGCTTATTAATTTTGTTAAATGTTTTCATTGTTCCTTTATGTGAATAAAAGATGTGTATTTAAAGATTATATATATATACTCACACACATTATATAGAAATATATCTATATATAAAATGCCAATTTCCTAATGAATGCTTTAATTTTCTACTCCCCTTCTCCTGTGTTAACCGTATGAATACTCTTGGTGGTGGTGGGTTAAGGTGGATACGGTGAGCCAACTGATCAAGACATCCCAGTAGTGCAGTTGCCACATAACTCCTACCAAATCTATGACCCTGAGGACCTTTACGATGGTGAGCAACAGCCGTACGCAGTTCACGGGTCCTACCCCTTACCACCCCCATACTCCCAGTCCTATCCATCACCTCATCTTGCTCAACCAGAGTTTACTCCTGTTCAAGAAGAGATGGAAGCCGTTGAGCTGAGATCCCCGGGAATCACTCGCTTCGCAAGGAGGATAGCCAAAAGGAGCGCCAAGACCCCCGTACGCACAAAGGCGAGCAGAAAAAGCCCCTCTCAATGAACTGTTTAAAAAAGGGCAACATTTTATGTGCACCTGTGTTTGGCCTTTTGTCCCGGTGCCTCACCTGTCATGGAAGATGTTTACAGGCTCTTATGTTAAAGGAGAAAAAAGTGGCCAGTTGACACAACAAATAATGGTCATTATCTTGCATGCCAGAAGTTTAGTATGTTAGTGGGTTGGTGCTAGCTGATGATGAAAGGTCACTTGTAGATCTTTCTCTGGAGTACTGTTCCGTTCACTCTTCAAACTGTATCTGAAAAAACACATCTGGCTAGGTGGTGTATGTAAAACCACTCACAAGTTTGTTTTCTTATCCATTTTTCCCAGTTTATTATTTTCTGTTTATTTTGGATGAATTGCTTTACTAGCAGAGTAACCTGACTAAATCCACTGGAGAACAATGCATCAGGTGTCCTTGCACCCAGCTTATTATCCTTTTGCAAAGATTTCTTATGTTAACAGACCATTGTTTTCTTAACTCATCTAAAAGAAATACACAAGAATGTTCCGGGAGCACACTGATAATTTATTGTGAACCTCTTTCATTTCTGTTTTGTATGCAAATAAAAGTGGCAAGCTTTTGTATGGTGATTATGTATTCATTTGATTTCTCAAAACAATTGCATTAGATCTTCAGGGAACAGAAGGTAATGAGAAGGAAATACATTTCCTGTTTTCAACACTTTGGGGCAACGGTTTTATTGTAAAGTATGTGGTATAAACATTATTTAGCCTTATTTTTAAAATTATATATGGACAAATGCAGAGAGTCACTATGAGCTGAGGTAGCTGTACCAACTGAGGATGTGAGATCCCACATGCCAACATGCCCAAGTCAAAAGACTGGCAGGGGTAGTTGGAATGGCAACTTGGATCAGCTAATGAGGAGAGGAAGGCAAAACACCAACCCAACCACTTGAGCACAGAGCAATTCATCACCTACAAAGAAGGTAAGTTATAAAGAGGCTCAATACAGCTTTGAACAGCACTGGAGCCTGAGCAAGATTTAGCTCAAAAATGGCCATTTAAATTGAAAGCATAGGATTGGAACACTTTTTTTCAGCCCTGTACAGACACGGGGAGGCTATCCTGTACATCCCAGGATTGTCTTCCTGGTCATCCCTGATTGGGAGGGGGTCTAGCCATATTCTATAGTAAAGAAAAAGCCTGTCAGGTTTGGCCTCTCACCACTGCCAGCAGCTCCCTTAGTTCACCAGGAAGATGAATGGGTACCTCTACTGTAATCTCCACTTATCTCACCTAGAATTCAGTCTCATTAGCGGCACACATGATTTGCACATGTGGCTAGCAGGCTCTGGCTGGGGGCTGGACACCTTCCTAGTTTCTTTCTGTTTTCCCATTACTTCTTTCACCTCTGACCCCAACCATTTTCTTGGGAAAAGACACTAAAAGTTGATGGAATGTTAGCTGAATGTTATTTCGTTACCTGCACTTGCATTTAAAATAGAAAGAGGAAAAGTCATGATGGTGATGGAGTCACCATCCCTGGATGTGACTTTTAAAAAAAGACTTGGATGTGGCACTCGGTGCCATGGTTTAGTTGAGGTGTTAGGGCATGGGTTGGGCTCGATGATCTTGGAGGTCTCTTCCAACCTAGTGATTCTGTATTATGTAAGTATAATGTAGTTTATGGACTTTATTTTTTAGCAGCTTAACCCCACTTGACAGAACATTGGAGCCCCATGTGAGCATGGCTCTCTTGGCCACAAGCAGGTACCACGGCCTGGCACATGCAACTGATACTCAGAGGTATTATTAAATACAGTAATGCCTGGGGTCACAAGGTTAATTTCCCTGCTGGCACTGGCTGTGAACACCCCTGTTAATTTAGACCAAACTGCAAACTCCCTCTGCCCCTCCCTGATTAGCCCACTCCTGTCCATGTTCTATGACACAGTTCTGTCTGAGATACGCTGACCTGCAGGTCCTTGTGGAAGAGACTGAGAAGGCCACTCATCGAAAAAAATCAGCTTTTAAGCAATTCTGCCCATGTTGTCTTTGAAAGACTTTGAGTCTCCTGCTAACAGTGCACAATATATTAGTCTTGCAGGACTGGCTGTCCTGCAACACTGTATCCAAATCTCAAGTTCTTTTGGGACCACAGAAAGTGACAGGGCAACACCAGGGATGTAGGGACACAGCATCACCAAACTGATCAAAGTAAGGCAATTGGTGTTATTTACTCCATGTAACAGCCTGATGGCAACAGCCTGACCAAATCCCTGCGGGTGCTTGTGGTTTGCAGTTGATGCCATCTGTGCTATGCCAGCCCAACAGCTCCCACACCAGTCTCCTGGGCTGGGGCAGCAGTTGGAAGCAGCACAGCACCCCTCTGCTCACAGGGAATTTGGGTGCTCTTGGCCTGAAGGATCCCCCACGTGGGACATGCACAAAACCTGGCTGCCACCGCCACCTCCTCCTCACACCACAGGGATGTACATGGAGTAAATTAAACAAATGACTTGGGGATCATAAAGTGGCCATACTTGTTCCAATTCTATAACAAATTATATACTAAAGCAATTTATATACTTCAATTAATATAATTTATATAATTCAATAACCTTCAATTGCAGTAGCTAATTTGTTTTAACTTTCTATTTACTGTGCCATTTGCTGGCACCATGCTGACCAGATTGCTTCAGGTATCATTGATCATATAGTCACTTGCTGGACATATCTTGGTAATGAAGAGTAACTAACTATGGGCTCTACCCAATTCAGGAATTGCACGTTTGCCAAAAGAAGTAAATCAGTCAAGATTTTCTCCAAAATCCAGTCTCTGAATAATCAAGTGTGTCATATTTTTTCCAGACCACTTAAGGAACTGAAGCTGCTGACTGAACTATTCAGCACATAATGAACAGCTGATGCCACACAGATCTTACCAATAAACTGTGTACTGTGTCCTTACACATAAAAGAGCATTTACTACAACCCAGGATTTTTAAAAACACTTTCACTAGTTAATGCAGTGTAGTAACTGACTTGGAAGTGAAGGTTGCACATTCACTAGGCAGGATTTTTTCCTGGAATATGCCAATCTGAATGACAAAGGAAGGCCCAATACCAAACCATTTTTTCATGTAATGAAATATGGTTATAAATAAACAACTGGTTTTCTTCCTGTATTATGCTTGCATGAAACAGATGTAGAACTCTCAAATTCTTCTCACCAAACATAGCAAAATTTGGCAAATAACATACCAGCATTTCCTACAACACAGAAAACAACAGGTGCTTTACTTACCTACAGAACAGCTTTGGCTTGACGGTTTTCAGAGCAGGAAAAACAGAAGGGAATTTCAGGGAAGTAGCTTGCAAAAGTGAAGTGAATTTTAAGACTTTTTTGCATCATTCAACACTTAAGTTTGGTTTCCTCATTCAGTTTTCATAATAAAAATGTTGCTGCTTTGTTCTGCAATATGTTCCTTAAAGTAAGTAAAGCATGTTCCTGTGACTTGAA
Organism: Phylloscopus collybita; assembly: GCA_027886175.1. NCBI lineage: Eukaryota > Metazoa > Chordata > Aves > Passeriformes > Phylloscopidae > Phylloscopus > Phylloscopus collybita. The sequence continues at coordinate 12,507,057 of JAJNNQ010000075.1, read as the reverse complement.
TGAAAATCAGATTGAGGCTGAAGGGGGCAAAAAAGGAGAAGTATCTCTCTGTGATCTGCCTTTACTGCCTGTTATTTCAACTCTTTAATGAAATCTGTTCTACACTGGGTTGTCAGCAGAACCTCCTCCTTGTGAGGAAGAGTAATTTCACAAAATGCACTGCACAGCCCCAGATGGGTGTTCTGGTTGGTAACAAGCAGAATTACCAACACTCTGGAGTCCAAAGAGTGCCATCTTCAAAAGCCATGCCCAGCTGGAGCAATGCTCTGCCTGGCTACTTTCCAAGGCAGACAGAAGCACAGGGATATCGAATCTCCCAATGACAATCACGTAACATCTCAACATCAAGAATAAAATACCATTAGGAACACATTTAATGACATTCAGCAGCCAGAAAGTAGTCACCCCTGCTGCTGTCATTCAGCACACCCAAGATTTAGATGCAGATGAACAGTAGTCTGAAAAAGTGAGATTATTAAAAAAATAGTAGTTGTCATTTTGCTCCTTAGAGCACAATGTATCAAAAGATGGCCAAAGCTCAAGGATGAAAATATATGGCTGGTGACCACAATTATTTCTGCTCCTCCTACATGGAATTCAAGTTTTGCAACTTTTAGAATAACCTATTTCATAGCAGTAGTCAATGTATTGTTTCTATGAGATGCAAATACTCATTACAAAGGTATTAATTCTTTAATAACAGTATCAAATCAAATGCCATAAACAAATACCACATCATACAATGCAGACTGCAGATGGCATTAGCAAGAGAATACCTATTCTTAGCTGTTTCAAATACTAATTTCTATAATCTTGGCAAGTCAAGTTTGCTGCCAGCTGTCAGAAACATTCAGCATAGAAGGGTTGACTGAGCTGCAGAGATGCTTCCATATTAGAAGAATTTTCTTTGAAGAAGGAGAGGCACTCTTGATGACACTTCTTTTCTTGTTATTACTTCCTTCGAAAATCTTTCGGTCTGTGGGGGAAAAAAAAGTGTTTTAAGAAATGCATGTGCACTACAGTGGCTTTGTTTAAGGCTACAGTAGCAGCCTCATCTACTTTTATCTCCTTACTCTGGTGAAGTTTTTTTGACAAAGAAGAATATTTTCTGGATTATACAAACAAGACAGAACAAATTAAAGAAATTTACTAAGACCTCTAAGAATTTACAGACATCATGACTAATTGGTCACTCCTACCTTCCTAAGCAAAATAAAAAAAATCTTTAACTGAATGCAGTCTCACATGGCTTTTAAAACGAGCATTGATTTGTCTTCACTTTTAAAACAGAATAGTCCAAGCGTAAGATGGTAAGTTTAGTTAGCAGCACAGTCCACCACAACACTACTAAAATAGTTAAAACTGTTGATTTAACACCCCCCCCCCCCCCCCGCGCAAATTTGAATCTTAAAAGTTCTGCAATCCCCTTTGCTTGGATGACAAATGTGGAAAACATTCAGATAAAAGCAGGCTGCTGTTTCCAGTCCTCTGTGATCTCCTACTCAGGCACATCTCTCTCCCTGCCTGCCACACATCCCCTGGCTGCAGGAGGCACATTCTCCCTGAAACTACACAGCTCAGACCAGTTCATGGCTTTTAGAATGCTGAGTGTGCAGACTAGATGCACATCTACATCCCTAAGAAGTCCTGCAGAGAAGCTGCACACCCTGGACTCTGCCCAGTCACTCCCCAAACCCCCAGGGCAGGCAGTGGTCTCCGAGGTGCCCAGGACACGCCCAGTGTGTGCCCAGCACGGAGCGGCCGCTCCTCGCAGCCCCCATCCCACACACACTGCAGGCACACAAGGCTCCTCACTGCCTCTCTCACCTGGGAATCAAAGCAGATTGGGGAACTCATCAGGGCTCAACAAGAGAGGTATTAACAAAGGTTTTAGAGACATCTAAAGGAATACAGGGCCAGATTTGCCATGAAGTCGAATGAAATATTTTGGCATACAGGAAAACCTTCAAACTACTACACTAACAAGGTAAATTTCCAAAAGGGGTAAATTTTATCTATAATTCAGCTCAATAATGGAAATGAAAAGCAGACAGCAATGGAAGCAGACAGCTTACTTTAAAGATTGAGAGTTTAGATGGCTGCAGAAATGCCACACAGAAATCCAACACTTGCTTAGTCCTATGTTGCAGCTCTAGAATTTGCCAAGCAATAGCACTGCAAAGTGAAGTCATTCACACAACTCTTGTATGAGGCCATAGATTCTCACATCAAAGCAACTCTGGAATTCAGTTTGTGTTATTTCAAGAGTAGCATATAAAATTGTGTGAATTTTATGGAACAACTATAAAGAACTAATATTCATACTGTGATGAATCACAAAGCTGCTTTGTTTCCCATTTAAATAGCATATTCTGTATTAACATTTGGACTTGTATCTTCTGTGCATGACAGAACTGCTGCAAGCACCATATATGTTGTTTACATACTTGCTTAATGTTTAAGTTGAACGTACTCGATGTTTGATGGCTGATTTGCGCTGCTGGGGAAGTCAAGTCACATTTCCTAGAATCCCAGACTTCAGTACTTGGAGATATTCATAGAATCACAGAATGGTTTGGATCAGAAGGGACTTTAAACATCCTCTGGTTGCAGCCTCTCTGCCATTCCACATTTTGTTACTCAGATCTCACCCTACATGCTGGAATAGGTATTTCATTATATGAAACTGTCTGTGGAGCAGTAAGAGTATGGGATTTTGAAAAATTCTCAACAGTATCTTGGAAGTTTTATCACTACATCCCTCCTAGACAGGTGGACAGAGCTGGAAGATTTTAGGCAACACAGCATGGCAAAGACATCCTTGTCTTGCAGCTTATAGTTATTACTCTTTCTTTTTTATAGGCCAATCAATCCTCTAGTGCGTTGCTCAAAGGATTTTGCATTTTTCTATGAATGGCTCACTTAAAACTTCAATCTAGGGTTATGCTGGAGTGCTGCAGAGCTACAGGTCTCACAGCACTTTGTTCTGGGGTGAATATCCTTTTCTTTTTCTTGTTTGCTTGTAATCTGCATTTGAACTTTAATGCTCATTGTCTTAAAATTTAAATGCATAAAAATGCATAAAACACTGGACTCTTAGTTTGCAGTCTTATGAAGTTAATGAAGCTTAAAGACAGGATTTTCCACACTGAAACACTTGTGTGAACAAATACAAAGGTTTTTAAAACTTTTTCTATTGCCACAGTAGGCTTTTTATGCCCACTAGTACTTGGCTTTTGGACTGCTTTTGAAGAGTCCTTGGCACCAGAAAAACGAAGCCTTGAAAAGCACTGCCTTTGGCAGAAGTGTTACAGGAATTTTGTCAGATGAAGAATATGAACCCACAAAAAAGTTGTCAACTCAGAGAGAATTATGGACTACTTGTGAGCATCAATGGGTAACTGCTCATTGATAAGTGACATAAATCCATGTGAGAGTCTTCTTCTTTGATGGCAAATGGCTTTTGCTGTTCCTCAGCAAAGGCCTGAGTTTATGCACTTTGCACAAAGGAAATGATATCTCCTAGAACATACAGTTTAGAAATTCACCCAAAGGCAAGACTTCACATAGCTGCTTCTGTTCTTTTTATTTTTAAAGTAATGTTTGGGGGGGGGGAAAAGCTTTGCTCTATATTGATATGAGACTCAAAGACAAGGGGAAATGGGGGAATGTAAGAACCACTGTCTCTGCAATTGATGCTGAAACACAAACTATTATGGGTTCACTGAAAATAATGCAAGGTTAGTCTGTGCAGCAGATGTCTGCCGCCAAAATACGTAAAAAATATTTTTCTCACTTACATTTTTATACTCCACATAAAAAGTGTTAAGACAGTTCTGTGAGTTCCATGCAAAATACAAAATACTAGCAAATTAAATCAGCAACCCGTTCATTACAGGAGGCCTCTCAGTTGCTTCTCTCTAAACAAATATTTTACCACTGAGTAAAAGGCACTGCAGAGCTGGTCCTAAGCTTTTAAATCTCTTAAAGCTGCCCAGGAAAGTCATGAATTCTCCCTCTTTGAAGATACTCAAAACCCACCTGGATGCACTCCTGTGTAACCTGCTCTAGGGGACCCTGCCTTGGCAGGGGGGTTGGACTGAATGATCTCCACACGTCCCTTCCAAACCCTCACAACTCTGTGATTCTATAAATTTTCCCAGTTTTTATCCATACTCACAGCTATCATAAGAGAAATACAGCTGATGTAAAATGCCAACAATGTCACTGAAACCTGTGAAACAGATAAACCTACACATATGTCCATGTCCTAGGATATCAGCTTTTGTGATGGAAAGCAAAAGGGTCTTAGTGGTCCCCATTATAACTGGTAAAATGTTCCCCAAAACTCTGCAGAATTAGTGTATTTCATATATTTGATACAGATCCCAGCACCCTGCAGTACTGAAAAAAGCAATGGACTGTTAAGAGTTTTCCCATTTACAGCAGAACAGTTAACTGTTTGCTCTGTACCCCACTTCATGAAATAAGCCTGAGGTCAAACTAAACCCTAGAACAGGGAGAAGTCCTGCCTTTCTTCAGGGACTTTAGAGATGACTTTAGAAGTTTTATGACTTGAACAGGCTTGTGTCTTTGGGCTAAAGTTTGCCATCGTAAATTCTCTCTTCAGTGTATCTGCCGATTTCACAGCTACACTTATGTTTGAAAAGCACTGCAGAGTGTAGATCTGTATCATTAATTAATACTGAAATTTGGTGAACATACATGCTTCCCTAGCAATTCAACCAACTCCAGCATACACCCCTTCGTGCAGCTGCATAAAACAAGGTTGTCTTTAATCTAGGTCAGTTCTCTGATTCTCCATTCTGTTGCCACACAAGCAGAATGGAAAGGCAGGAAAAGTGATGGATGATTCTTAAAACCAAGCCTTATTGCCAGAAAAATGCTCATGAAGCTATGACCTCAGCCTCTGAACATCTCAGATGGCAAACACAAACTAATAGCACAAAAAGACCTTTGCATATTTGCAACTATGATGGGACCCCCCACTTCACAGAATATTCAATACTCTTTTTCAGTGTGATGTGAAATATCCTCTCCCAAGGGATATTTTTCCTGTGAGGAAGGACAGGACAGAGACCCACTGCAACAGTTAAATGTGTTCAACTCTCAGCTCCTGGAGTGAGAATTTTTTTCTATCAGTTCTGAAGAGACTTGCTGCACAGCTCCATCTTTATTAAATTCTTGTCAGCACATTCCAGCAATGGTGTTTCCCTTTGCCTAGCAATGTTTTGTGGAGGTAAAACAGCCTCAGAAAAAATAAAATAAGGGGGGTTTGTGTATTACTCTATGAAGGCCAAATCTAAGTAATCACTAGTCTGTGTTATACTGCAACTAACCTGATTTCAAAAGAATACAGGACAACCTCACCATCTTACTTCTAGGCAAACAGGCTAAAACCTTGTAGCATCTTAAAGCAAACAGGTTAGCATTACTAACCTCAAAAAAATAATAAAGGCAAGGGTGTAAAGTAATATATGGCACTGCCTATTCTCTATGTACAGCAGTTATTTTACAATCCAGACAATATTTTAAAAAAATATTTTCTCTTCATTTTAATGACTCACAATACCTCTTCTATAAAATATAAAATACAAAACTATGTATTTTAATTCAAATGACTTTGGTTTTTTTAGAACTTCTAAATGCACTGGGATTAGCTGTAACAATATAATTTGTAGTCAACATTGCCCTTCCTTCTTCTTCCAAAAGAAGTGGCACACCTCCCTAGTTTTTTCTACCACATGCTGATAAACAACATTTGGTACCATGACCATAAGGTACCATGACCATCTTCTTTCAAGCCCAAAAAACCTGGATGCCATCTCTCCCCAAACAATCCCTACTCACACCGCTTTGCTGTTACATTGCACTGACTGAGACTTTGCAAAACAAGTTTTATGAAGCCAAATCTCATGGAATTGTTGCAGTCATTTGTGTGCTTGCAAGCCTGTGCTAATGACTGCTAATGGTTTCAAACATGCTTGTGCTGAGGAAGGTCTGTCTCAAATTGCAATCTTCTCTTTACCTGTGGGCACTCATCTCACCATTGGAGCACATGACCTAGAGAGCAAGAGCTCCCTGGAATTTCTGCACTCTCAGCAGCAGTAACGAGGAGTGTTCAGAAAGGATTTATTTTTGCATCAGCACTGCAAAAGGTCAGTGCTTTAAGGCCAACTAATGTGACAGGCTAATACAGTGACTGAGATGAGAGCAGTGGTACAAGAGCAAAATTTGAAGAGTACAGGCTTAGAATTCTGTTAAGATTTTATTGCTTTCATGAATGACAGAAAGCACTCCAGATGCATGAAAACACCCTTAAAATTAATAACCATCCTGTAGGAAAGGCACATTCATCTTTTCCATTCACAGTCTGTACAGCACTTTCTATTACCTGGAAAATTTAATGCCTGGTAGGATACTCATTTGCAGAGGTTATTCATCAAAAACAAAACCAAAAAAAAGTATTGGTCTTAACTTGCAGTTATCAAAATGTTTTAAGAGTGATTCACCCCAGAGGGTTTTAGGTCTGTGGCTGCTACGTTAGCCTTTTATCCAGCAGCCTTTTTTCCCCCCTTTCCCCATCCTGTTTCCTGAACAATGTACTGTTCCCCAAAAGGCTGAAGGAGTCTTGACATGTAGTTTTACAGAAGCTCTCCCTGACTTTCTTACACAAGTTTCAAGAATTTTAAGAAACAACAAGGATAAAATCTCTCCAAACCTGGCTGAAAAACTATAACACACAAAGAAATAATTGGTATTAAAGTACTTCTAACCTACACCTAATTTTTTAATTACTTAACAAGTGATATCCAGTAGCTCATAAAGGTCTCATTTAGGGCAGTTTAAAAACAATACTTTTGAGAACAAATGACAAGACTGGGGAAGACCAATTAGTGAAAAGATTTTGTGGACTGATCATGCTACTTAGTTACTAGCCCTCAGTCACTCTTTGATCCTATTACTCTCTGCTGGCAGGCAAACTTGATCTGTATTACTGTGATGCTCTTCTCCATAATTCTGGCAATTCCAATCATAGGAATGTGGAATTATTGCTAACTGATGACAGTTGTCTGCTTACACAGAATGGTTCTGGGGCTCATCTTTCATATCTGCTTATTAAGGGCAATAGGTGGCTTTTAGCATTTTCTTATAGCAGAAGGTTCCAAATAATTTGGTTTTGTCTAAAATTAGTGCACAATTCACACAACATGAAATTTGTTGTCTATCTGGCACACATTCTAAGGTCATTTTATGAATAAACTATGAAACTTTGAGTATTTAAGATTTGGTTTTATAGAAAAAACTTCAACACAGAGAAAAAAATTATTGTAAATTCCAAAACAAAAGGAATATATGTATTTTTCAGGAACACTTTCCAAGTTGTGTCAAAGTCAATAGCTATTAGGTAAGAGGACTATAGCTAAAGGGGATTTCTGAACACATTTCATCTTTTTCCACTAACCACACTAGTAAACCAAAACCCAAGGATCAGACATGGCTATCATTCCCTGTAAAACCAAATTATGTGGTTACACTCAAACATCAACAGTTTGGTGCTGTGGGGTGAGGGGAGAAGAATCATTCTACTCGAGGTGTACCTATTATCCCATGGTAGCTCTATGCCTGTGGCAAAATCAGTGAAATAGCTAATGATATTTCAACCACCATTAAATTTCCAATTCACACTGTGGCCTATTCTAAACCTCAATTCCTCTGCTTGAGGCACAAGAACCGTTTCCATGTTAGTCCTCATGCAGACTCTTGTCTTGCCTAAAAAGCACTTCTGGAAGTGTAACTCATTTTGCCTAGAGAACAAACCACAGTATCAGAAGATGCACTTTGAAACAGGAGTAAGAAAACGTGATACTGCTATGACAGTACAGCTGCAGTGACTAATCCTCTTCTGCATTAACAAAACTTAAGATGTATATTTTGTGGTCCTCAGCTGCAACTTGTTTTTTTTTTACATAAAACTAGCACCTGTAATTTTTACAAAGCGTCCCTAAATCAAGTTATCTGATATGCATTTCGGTATTCTTAGTGAAATGAAGAATGGCTTATTACAATTTAAAATAAAGTGGTTGCAACCTCAGTTTCTGTAAAAATAAATTAAGCAAAATTGATCTAAGCATTTTTAAACTTACTGTAATTCCCTGATATTGACCTTGCTTATATGAATTATGTCTGGAAAAATATTTAAGTTAAACCAATGGAATATATATGTAAGCTTCATCTTGTTAAGACGATGCTTTTTGAAAAGATAAGGTTTCTCTTTTAGTGATATATTCTGCTAAAAACTGTAGGACTGCATACAGAGCAGCACTGTACACTTGGCTTTGGACAAAGAATTACACTATTCCTCAAATAAACAGAGAACTGGGTGAAGGAATGGAAATACTTTCCACACTTACTGTCAGCCACAGAAGTGAAAAAGGAAATCTAGACATTTATAAAAGAGTTATTAAAATTTAATCTAACTCTAATTTCATCTTGGCAATTAGTTCAACAGTATCATATACAACCATTCTCCTATTCCTTGTCAAATTTCCACTCAATTAGTTTCCATTCTCACATAAGAGATAAACAGGTTTTAAGGGAAGGGAAAAGTTGCTTTGGAACCTTCTTTTTCAGAGCCTCTTCATAAAGTTCAAATAAAAGGGCCCAGTTACCCATTTATTATCTCTTACCTTCAACTCTCATTTTAGAAATAACCTAAGCTGCCCCCAGGTAAAGGATATGAGAACTGGTGGCGCTGATCTGTTTTAGGCATGCCAGAGAAAAGCCAGTAATTGAATTCAATAGGCTAAACAATTTCAGCATGAATGTGTTGGATTTTTAAGATGATTGAGTTACTGACCCCTCTTGATTAGTGTCCAGTTGCTGCCTGCAGCTAAAAGCTAATGTAGAGGAGAGCAATTTTCTTCTTTAGTATCTCTGGCTTTTTGTGCACAGGAATTTAGATCCAGGTGTGGTAGTCTGAAATGTGAGACTTGGTTACCTCCGAATCTCCTATTAAATGAAATGCTACACAAAATCCTGAGACATTTTATGCCCTTACTATTAAAAAAAAAAAGTTACCAGGGATGGTTCCCAGATTTGATTGGGGATTAATGATCTCCAGTTAGTTCATGTAATTTCTACCAAGAGGCAAAAAGGCCACAGAAAATGAACTGCCAGAGGGATTCCTCAAAGAGTACATTGGAACAGAACTGGGCTGTATTGGCAGGATAGCTTTTTCCTAGTTTATACAGTTTGTTTTTTAGGAAAAAGTAAGAATGCCTGCAGTCTTTTACAGAAGTTTGTGTTGGCCAAATCTTCTCTCAACACTGCTACATGCTAGCCCTGCTTTGTGAGAGATGAGCACTCATATTGGAGGGTCAGTACTTAACCCAAGATAAAAACCAAATATTACCAAGTGAGGCATAATATAAAACACCATACAAATCCTAAGAAGTTGCAGACACACTCTACAGCTGAACACGAACTAAGAAAAAGACTGGAGAAATTTAATTTGGTAATAAATTTTTAAAGACTAATGAATAAACTTGATTAAATATTAAAACAGCTCAAGACCTCACCATCTTCAGAGATGGCTTTATGGCTTTCCCTCTGCTCTTCTCAAGATAACCAGAGTGACCGCTCCAAAATTTTTTTCCTTTACCTCATATTCATTGCAGGGGAAAAAAAGCCCCGTTTTATAAACTTAGTAAAAACTGCAAGTTATAATTTGTAACGCAGTACATCACTGGAAATACTCCAAATGTACTTTCTCCACGCAATATAATGTGAAGTGTCTTTTGGTGTTGGCTCCTCATGAAGTTATCTGAAGAAATTAACAGACAAAAAACCTAATAAACCCCGTTAGCATCTTGTATATATAAAAGTACTGTTTATAACATTGTTTCAGCCACATAACCAGGATATCTGTGGCTTCTTCTTCTGCTCATTTACTACATTCCAGAAATAATTTGTGTAACTAAAAATAGAAACTTGCACTAGAATTTGTAGAATTGTGCAAGATAAGTAATGCTGCAGCTCTTGTAAGAAAACCAACAGAAAAGGAAGCGGTGGCTGAGAGGATTATCTTAACCCAAAAGCTTTTCTGTTTTACCAGTGCCCACAAATTTGTTTGCTGGGAACATCACAAGTGACTTCTGGCTGCCCGAGTCTGGCAAGGCTGCCTTTAAGGACACAAAACTGGGGAGGAACTGGAAGTGGCACAGAATATGTAAAAGGATTGTCAGCCCCAACTGCAGTTCACAGGCATCCAATATGCCCATCTTTCATCACCTACAAACTTTTCTGTCTGAGAACACTGATTTTCTGCTTTCAAAGCCAGAGAGTGTTGCTGACTAACTTCCAGGAATCTGTGTGCCATAGCATGGGGATGACATGCAGTGTCAGTACTGAGACCCTGCCTAACCCATGCTGCTTGGCTGGAACAAAATCACAGCTTCAGACCAGGTTCTGCAACCCCCCACCTCAAAGCAGGAGGTACAGACGGGGGCAGAATTCAGGAAAGTTACTCAGAAATATAAACATTAAGAGGGTGTTTGGTTTTCAAAAACCAAATTGCAGAGTTTACAATATATCAAGTTTTAAAAACTTCAAAAGTGTGGAAGAACTTGCTCCCCCAAGGATGAGCAAGCAGCTGTCTGGCCCGAGGGGAGCTCCTAGGAGGGCTGGCAGTGGACCAGGCACTCAGTCTTGCACACCAGCACCAGCCTGAGCACACTCTACTCAGACAGCTCTGCTTTCTTAAGGGAAACTCCAAGGAATGCATCCATCTCACTGGAACAACACAGGGCTGCTGTTCCATGTATCTGGTAACGTTCTTATTCAAATACTTCTTGAAATACAATTTCCTGCCTTTAAAACTGTTTCAAAACATATATATACCCAGACAGTTAAAAAACTTTCAAGTGGTATATAACAGGAAAATTTGCCCATGAATCTGATGTATTCTTGCTTTTATGGAACAGAATTGTTTGCTTAGTCATGTGTGACTGGTGAATTCTGTGATGATTTCTGTTTAAAACTCATTTAAAAGACATACAATCTGAAATTTCAAGCACACTTGAAAAAAAGGTTTCATTCATAGTACAAAATCAAATTCTGTCAAAGGAACTAGTTTTTCATCTTTTTCACTTTGAAATATGTCTGGAACAGACACAATTTACTTTCCTGTATCTACATGGTTTTCCATCCCACTTACTTTGGACCTCTCCAAGGAGGATCTAAGTAAGAACCTCTGCACAAGTTGGGAAGGCAGTTGGCTCCAATCAGGAATAAAAGGAAAGAATGCTTTAAGAAAACTTCTCTGACTAGGAATAGTCTGACTTTTAGTTTTCCACTTTCATGGAGCAAGATCCCTCTTGATGTCTTGTCATGGTGGAACGAGGGGTGATGGGAAGGCTCACCACTCTGCAAACCAAATGATTTGCTGGGTTTCCACAGCTGTGCTTTCCTTAAAAACTATTTCTCTATTTTAGTGTCCCACTTGCATACTCTGTCTTTCTCTGTGCTGGGTCAGTCTCCAATTACCAGCAAAACAGCCTTTAAAGAACCCTCTATAGCAAGAAATTTTAACAAAATATAGCCAAAATGTCCAGTAACATCAGTAGCAGCACTGAGCAAGTTCTTCACATTCCAAATGAAAATTCACATTATTATTTCCAATTAAAGAGAAAAAGGGTATTTTCTTCTTGTTATTAGTAATTTCTCACATAAATTCAGCTATTTATATTCATTCCCTATTATCTATCTTATGTCTGGTTTATATACAGCAAGGTACATTTCTTAAGTATAGGTTTTAATGTAACACCTCAAAGATTAATTTTCTATTTATAATTGTGTTTAGCTGTATTGATAGCCTTACATACCTTTAATCAAGCTCTGCTTTTCATTTGATCTTTTCCCTTAAAGCATACAGGTATCTTAAAGGGCTAATATCAAATTTTTTTTTGGTAAAAAGAAGCTGAAGCACTAACACTGTCTAACTCTTCCCTTTTCTAATCACTCTCAGAGATATTTCATTCCCTTTTGAACATCTACCCTTTAGTAAACAGGCTGGTCACCAGGCTCAAAACTTCATGGAAGATAAATAATAATTAAAACCAAAAGTCAAATAAGGCAGGAAGAATTATTAAAAACACCTGAAGAAAAAAAAAAAAAGAGTTTAAAGCTTTTCTGTGTCCTTCACTTTGTGGTTTATTGTAAGGACTGCTCATACTGCATGGAAGTTATCTATGGGTTCTGCAGAAGCTCACAGATCCAAGTCCACAATAAGGCTTTTTATATCCCAAATGCAGAAAGCAGAGGGCAAGAACAGGCTACTCATTTCAGCCCTGTGTGTTCTTACCCAGATTTCTAAGACCCTAGTACAGAGTAACAAACAACAGCCCAAGGAAAAGCCAAACAGGACTAATAAGATTAGCAACCTATGCACTGGGTTTTTTAAACACAGCTCATTAAAATATTAATCTATTTTACTATGTTTGTTTACTTTCCCCATATATAAAGAACCATAGAATAATTTGCATCTGAAAGGACTACACTCAAAGAGGAACTAACTTCAACATGACATCAGGTTGCTCAGGAACTGTGCAGTGAATTCTGAGCATCTCCAGGGCTGGAGATTCCACAACCTCCCTGGGCAGCCTATCAACTGAAAATAATGAAATTACAAGGAACCCAAACAGAAAGTCAGTTTGGCATTCTGAAAGACACGTATACTTTCGCAGTGTTTGGATTTCTACAAAACAACACATGTTCCCTTTGCATTTTCTCTTCTGAAATAATTTTCATGTCAGGTAGTTGTTTATTCAATATATCTCTAATTATCAGATTTATACAACAGTATTTTAACTTAAATTCTCTTTGGTTTTTTGAACAAAGCTGTCCATTTTTTGACTTCCTTCTGAAAGAATATTTGTGCTATATGCTTCTGAGAAGAATAATATGTAAATACTTATATTTTTATTCCTTCTCCAGTCTTTCACATGAATATTGTAATAATGCAAACACTAGGTTCACACACTAGTGAAAAAGCTCAGAACACAGATTCTATTACCTCTGCAAATTCATACACCTTTTATTTTAATATATTTGGTGCAAAGCTACCTATTCTCAGACGCTTGTTAGCATTTTAATCATCAGTGACCACTATGGTTCATTTTAAGCCCCCTTTTACAGACCTCTGTATTTTACTTATCACATCAGAAAGCTGTTTTACCAAATTTGCTCAATTCTTCATCTTTTATTTCCCTACTAAGCCCTCCTCCTGCCTTGACCCAAAATCTGAATGCCAGAGAATCAAAATACACTTTTTGCTCTTCACAAGTTCAAAACTGCTAAAACAGTGAGCTGAAGGTTAAATTAAAACTCATCCGACACCAGCAATGGTCTGGTTGCAGGTCAGGACAAGAACCAATGAGCCCTGCAGTTAGCAGAGAGATGGAAGATAACCATCTTCATTCTTACCCCTCTGCTACATCTTACCAGTTCCTGAGAGCAGAAAAGCAGGTGGGACAAAGTCCAACACAGCAAGGGTTAGGTACGTCTCCAGGCCTTGAAATGTGGCTCTAGATAGAGTAGTTGGCTGAAGGGGAACTATTGCCCCAGGCTCCACACTCAGAGCATTAAAATTCTCCCAAACTCCCATCTGTTTTTCCCCACCCCACTCACAGCCCACTAGCTCCATGTCTCTCTAGTATTCTCTCACTCATTTTAGACCCAGTATTCTGTTCCTCTCAGGCCCATCTATTCCCTGTTTTTTCTCACCATACCACCCACTTGAGTTCCCCAGCCCTCCCACAGGAGAAGCACTGTGATGCTCTGAGGTGAAAGCCTCCAAATCTGCTACAGGATTTCTAAGGCAGTTGCACGCCCCAACCCCCATAATTGGCAAGGAGTAAAAGGATTGTATACAGAGAGCAGTTACCAGCAATCAACCCAGATGAGACTGCAGAGGAGAGAAATATAAAAAAAAAGGGGATGCTTATTTTCTCTGTGCTTTGAATTCCTTCAGAGGGAAGGGTTCCAAGAAATTATGGGAGGGGAATTCTAACTGCAGTAGTGCTCTTACCTGCAGATTTTCCCCAAGGTTAAGGTGCTGACATAAAGATATCACAAAACTTAGTTGACAGCAATGACTAAATTAGATAGCACCAAGTTTATTTGTCCTCTGCCACACACACCTGCAAGTCAACACAATTAAGGTGGCCCAGTCCTAAGGAGATGAACTCAGTGGTAACGTGTGGGAACAAAAACATGCATTTTAAAAGCTCTATCAGCACAACACTACTTCCTTTGGCAATACAGACACTCCCAATTAGTTAGCTAAAACTAAGCGCCAGCTCCTCATTCAAGCTAAATTATTGTGGAGAACCTTTATCAGTTTTAATACTAAACACAGTTACAGAAGACTACAGCATACCATATGACAGGACAGGCTTATCAGCTTTACTGTAATGTTCTGCAGAATTCTGGTCAATGGTGCAGAATCTAAACTTCTTCAGGGCTAATCCATTGAAATCTCATAGAAACCAGGAGGTCTCAGGAAGTTCAGCTCCATTCAGTAGTGAGGATAAAAGCAAATATAGCAATTTTTATTACTGGCATAGGGTAGAAGAAGTCAAAACCAATGTTTCAGCTCAGAAGAGAGCAGAATGTATTTGCTGGATTCTGTTTCCTTTAACAGAGGCTGTATGTAACACACAGGTGCCTCCATTACACAGAACAGACGTACAGACTTATTTTAGTATTATCTAAGGTGAGGAGCCTAGGTACAAGTGATTTTTAGTAAGCTTTTGAAAGTTTACAGATCTGAGTGGCATTTCCTTCGGCTATGGCTAACAGTTATGCATTATAGAGCACATACAGCTCAAACTAGGTAATGAAGGTTTTTACTCTATTCATTTTGATGAAGCAGAGTTGAAAACATGATTTTAAGTAAAGCTTTTCTTATAAAAAAAACCAAACAAACCCAAAATAGAAAAATTTAGCAACCACTGTTCTCTGTTTTAATGACCTCCTCTCTCCAAAAAAAAAAAAAAAAAAAGACATCAAGAGTGACTACTTTTTTCTTACTAATAATGTGGGAGCCTATATAACACATATTCAGTCAATGTGTCCTCTTTAAAAAAAATCTAAGATACTTACGGAGTCCAAACTTTCGGAAAGGCAGCAATTTCTTCTGGTGTATATTCATCTAACCTCTTGGGGACTGCACGTGGCTGAGGAATCTCTTGTAGAAGGTTCTTCTCTATATCTTCTGGAATAACCTGAGACAGGTGAGAATAGTCTTAAGTGTCTGTCTGTTTAACCAACAACACCCCTGCCCACAAAGCCAGACCAAAATTCTTCAATAGTACTGCATTCTTCATGCTGAGTGTTTGACCTAAATACACCAATCTCATACACCTCAAATCCCACCGTTCTGTGAAATAATATATATAAAAAAAAGCAGTTTGATTTTTATTTTAGTTTACTTGCTTATGACATGAGTGCTATTGTTAACACCCCCTCTTCACCTCTATATAACACAAGGATGAAAACGTAACTACTGCATGACTACTCACATCTTCAGGGAAAAGGTGTAGCCTCTGCATCAGAGTTCTTCTCTGAAGGTTTTTTGGAAGCATTCTATAAACAGCCAGTTTAACAATCTGAGGAAAGGTGACATAGTAACAAATAATCAGGGAGGTTACTGATAACATGAAAGAGGTTAACTGCGTTTCCCTCTGTTTACTCCATTAATCATTGAAGGCCTTAGTCATTTTTCCGGCTGAAGAATTCTGGCACCACATTCAGAAGGTGCTCTACACCTAAACTTAAAAAAAAAGAAATACTTACTCCTTGTCATATAAACACTTATTTTAAGAGCCATGTGGAAAATTTCAGCTTGGAAAGCTAAGAGCTATATTTAGCATTGTGGATGACTGCATATGATCATTCAACTTCAAAGAATTGAGAAGCTTGTGGTAACTCTATGTTGTATTGCACATTTACATACACACACTGTTTAGGGAAAAAAATCACTCTAACAAATTTCCCAAGTGCTCCCAGCAACTAGTATAACAGTGTAATTTGTTGTGTTTAAAACAGTTTTATAATTAATGCTTTGTACCTTAAGCAAAGCTGACATACCAAAACACTGCACTACGACCGTACTGTTTATATTTATCATATATTCCCTTGCTATTAGTTCCAGATGAACAATCTCACTTCTAAACATCAGGAACGAATAGAATTTGTGTATCTACTCTAGGTGATGCTCATCGTAAAGTAAACAAATTTCAACAGTTTTCTCTTGGGCTCTAGTAAAGATGCCTTTTATTTAAATACAAACCACATTGTTATGGACGTCATCCAGAAGGGGAACATTTGTAAATGTAAAACAATGCACATGACTGTAGGAGACAAAAAAGGTTTCATAAAGGACAGCAAAGCACTTAAGAGCTAGACCTACGTGCAATTTTGTAAGTAAAATGTTTGCTCCAGGACACCCGGATATAAACTAGCTCCAAATCAGAAACTACCCAGGCATGCTTAGGGCAACATCAAGCTCAAGTCAATAAACCACATGGAAATGCAGGGCACTAAACACAAAGAAATCTCGCAGGCACCTGGATATTTTCCAAAGTGTATTGAGCAAAATGGCTTCTTTTTATAAAATCAACTAAAGGAATTCAATTGAAATTTTAGAGACAATCATCTAGTTCCCAGATGGAACCAGACTAAGATAAGATTTTCAGGTGCTGTGCAGCCAGTACCATAAATCTGTGGACAAATGTAATAAATCAAGGTGACAGGAGAAATATATCAGGTCATGCAAATTAATAAACAGTTTTGATACATTCTCTAATAAAAATTAATATGCATGTATTAAAAACCAAAGAGGAAAACTAATGCTTTTTAGGGATAAAAACTATTCATGCTTGTAGAGCAAACTATTATTTATTTAGGTCAGTATACTATGTGCTTAGACAAGGGCAAGAAACAGAAAATGAACCTTCACTGAATACTAAAGATCAAGTGAGATACCACAACAATAAAAGAAAATATAGAGATATTAACAGCAGCTCATATGAACAGCACTTTTACCATTAACAATTTTAATTTCATACGCTTATTTTCCTTCCTATCCAGTGTTTTTCCTTATTGCCAATGAAAGATCAAAATGCAGCACATCTAAATGAACAAATCCCGAGACTGGACAACACATTGAGTGTGGGGATTTTTTTCTTAATCTAAAAATTACTTTTAACTTCAGATTTTGTTAGAACCAGTGATGCTTTCTTAGACTAATACACTGTACATACACATGATCCAACGTATAACCTCTGACCTACAGATACACAGAGCTAGTCATTTAATGATTTCAGTCCAATGAAAAGAGACTTTAAAATACTTTAATGAACACTATATTAAGTATTTGATTTCTTCAAGCAACCAATGTTCACGTTTGATTTTTGATCTTCCTCTGCAGCATGTGGCAGAGACATTTGCTCAAACAAACCACTGAGGTAGTGCAGGTGGTCTATTTTGGTTGTAGATACTTCTGATCTGTCAATCTGTTCTGAATTTTTTATCTACATTACAAAAAGAACAGTTCAGTAGTAAAAATGTGTTGATTAAAACAAATCACTCCTGTAAAGAATGACTGATTTACAGACTCAAGTTCTAACAGTTAAGGAATACTTTGAATGTTGTGTACAGTACTGACAACAGTTCCAACAAACTACCATGGAAACAGGATTTGTAGAATGATAATGGATAATGAATGATCATAGACAATTGTATATCCAATAAGAGTTTCTGCAGGTAAGTATCCTAAGGGCAATAAGTATAATCCAAGGCATACTGTGGTACATCTACTGGTCAAAGCCTCATCCAGACTGGCCTTGGACACTTGCAGGAATGGGGCATCTGCAACGTCTCTGGGATGTCTGTCTCAGTCTCACCATCCTCACATTAAAAAAAAAAAAAAAAAAAAAATCCTCTTTTATTTCCAATCTAAATCTCTTCAGTTTAAAAATATCACTCCTTGTCCTGTCACTACAGGCCTTGATAAAAGGTCTGTCCCCATCTTCTTTGTAAGCCCCCCTTTATATACTTGAAAGGTAACAACAAGCTCTCCCTGGAGTCCTTTCCTCTCTAGGTTGAACAACTCCAACTTTTTCAATCTCTCCTCATAGGAGGGGTGTTCCATCCCTCTGATCATTTTGTGATCCTCCTCTGGACCTGCTCCAACACATCCATCCCTTTCCTGTGCTGGGGGCCCCAGAGCTGCTCCAGACCAACTACAGAACAGAAGGCTAAACAGGGAGCAGGGACACAGAAGGTAGTGCTGGAAAAATTCTTTTGTTGTAAATTCTGCCTCAAAGACTCTTCCACAAGCCAAAATAAATCCAAACCCAGCTACTGGAAAGACCAAGTTTACATCCAAATTCTTGCCCAAAATTCTACCTACAGCCACAACTTCACTTTCTTGTGTGGTGTCAAGTCAAAGAAATCAGTAAAGCACAGTCTTAAGTGAAGACTGCTTTTGCACTTGTACAGACTGCTTCTGCACCTTGAGTAAGGTGGTGTAACAAAAAGGTAGATCCAACCAGCAATACTTGCAAGGTATTAAGTAAGGGCTCTTCTGTTACCTGAACATGCTCAAGTTTTACTAAAAATAGACCAACCCTAAATAAAAAAAATATAGAATTGCAAATCTGCTATGGAACTCACACGAAACCCAAACCCAGATTCAATGCTCCCTGAAAACACACATCAGAATGTTTCCTTCAGGAATTAACAATAAACCCCTTTTTTCACATGCCTGTAATACACTTCTAATAAAAGACAAACTTTATTGCCTTCTATGTGATGATGCTTACTTTGAGCTATTAAAATAGCAAGAGTTTAATTTTACATGTTAAGTTAAAAAAGCTAGAGATTTCTATGGGATTTTAGACTGGCAGGGAGGTTTACCCACCCACAAACCTTGATCTCAGTTTGAAATTGATTAGCACAGCTTAACAGTTTATTCAGTTTTTCATGGACACTCACTGCTTCCTCCAAAGTCCTTTAACTTTAGTAGTAGCAATGTGTAAAATTTGGTATCTTCATAAATACTTACTCCTAAAGACCATGACTTTCTCCATCAGGTAAAGACATCCACCATCAGAGGTACACAGTCACCCCAGTGTTAGTATTTGGGGATCTTTATGCTACTGGAATGCTGTTTGCCACAGTTTTTTGAATTACTAAGTGCCCATTGGATCTAATTGTAATTGTCATCTTGAATATTGCAGTATCTTTTTTTCAACTTGGCTAATTTATACACTCACAGCATAGACATGCTCTTAATAACACAGTCATATTGCATTATTCTTTTAATTTACAATTTAAAGGGCTAACTAGAAAGAAAGGAATCTGAAGGCAAGTCTATTAAAACTCTTGCATTTAAGTCCCTTAAAACACGTTAATACATTTTATGAGTACAAATAAACTAAAATATATTTATTTGAAGCACTGTGAGGCTTAAACATCTCAATTTTTGTGACAGGCTTTGGCTTATGTGCAACTTGTAGACTATGTCTGATGGAGACAAGTTCTGAGAAAGACTCTTTGCCAGACAAAACATACTTTAAAGATGGAAATCAACATAGCAATACCACTCCTAGTACTGAGAAGCACAAAATTGGCTGAATTTCCAGAAGAAAGTCTACCCTAACAGCTGAATTAAGTCAAATAATCAACAGGAAGCAACTCTAGAACATGGGAAGGACACAGTGCTCCAGAGAAAATAAAGTGATTAATTACCAAAATAACCCTAGAAGAATTTCAAGAGATATAGCAGTTACTTGAAGTACAGTTTTGATACCACATCTTCCTTCTACCAGTCCATGGTTTTCTGTTCTGTATACAATATTATTATTTTCACCACATGTTATAAAAGATAACACAAAGAACTTTCTACCTCTCAGAGTTGTACAAGTAGTACAGCAAGAGTGAATGCACTCAATACTGCCATAAGAATCATTTGGTCACAGACAAATTAAACTTCCATGCTCATGCATATCATTTGGCTTTCCACTGCTGCTTTTCCACTTAACAAAAATGTGGAAGTTTAATGTTTTCTTTAAATTATTGAGTCAAAAATAAGGATTAAGGCTTTTTAATACAAGCATTTATTTTTGTGTATTATGAAAAAAATGACCAAGTCAGCTCTAAAACTTACATCATCTAGAGGTTTCAAGATAACATGTTTCAAGATAGTATGTTCTCCCCCTGCGAAACTAACTTGTGTGCCTACTAATACAGTCTTTCAAGTTTTGTCCTACTTAATGAAAAAACACTACTCAGCAGTAATAGAAGAAAATGCTACTTCATCTAGTGTTTCAGTAACAGACTTCTAGCATGTCTGTATTATTCTATCAACTATCCCTTAGTGGTGCAAAGAAAATAGGTTCTCAAATACCAACAGCTTTCTGTGTGAGCTTTTCTGCAAAAGTCCATTATTAGGCAGATATAATGGTTATAATGGCAAGTCTACACAAGCAAGCAGTTGCTAAAGGGCATTCAAAAGGAGAATTAGAACATTTTAAACCCCTTCATATCAGTGCCAGCAGCTGAACAAACCAAAACCCTGCCACCCCTGGAGGCTCCCTCCCAGAACACTTCCACAGAGCTACCCTACTTCATTTAATGATCTTCCCTAGCAGGTAACATTCACTCTGAACAATTACTGCCCATCATTTCTCTGTCACAGGCAATACAGCCTCTGAATACTGCAAAGGTCAGTTCTCTCACTGAGCATGTGGTCTTAGCCAAATGTAATTTCTTCTTTTTCTTTTCTGGGGTCACATTTGTGATGCAGCTAGAAAAAAAAAAAATTAGGCTGAGTTTTGCCTACCTTTCAAATCACAACTCAAAGAAAAATTGATTGAAAATTTTGTCCTCACAGGATTACTATCTACTTCTACAGATTACATCTGACAACATTATTTTGCAGGCATTTAAATGAAAAGTCATAAAATTTTTCCAGGAAGTTTTTCCAAGTAATCGTTGCTCCCTCCCAAATCCAAGATTTAAAACCACAACTTTTAATCCTTCTGTATCAAGGATCTAGGAGTCTAATTTTGAAAGTGCTGGTCTCATGCTCATCAGCAGTTTTCCAGCTAAATAAAACTTCTGCAAGTTTTATGAAAAAAGCCAAGAAAATGCCCAAACTCTATGCATTTCAAACACTTACACCTCAAATCCAAAGGTTTACTCATTTCCTTTATTTTCAAAAGACTGTCCTGGCAAAGAAAACACACCAAACCTTTCAATCAATTTTTTATTGCTGTCTGCCCACTTATATCCTAAGAGATTATTGGTGCCATACAGAATATTAGTATTATATTAAGCTGAAGAACAGCGTGGCTGTTTAGAACCATGGCAACAAAGTTTCATGATGCACCTAAAGAACACATTTAATAACTTTTGCTTATGGGTGGTCCAAGAATTTACGTTCAATCTACATCAAAGAAATGTGAACAAGCTGGAGGTTTTTCTTTAATAAACACTTCTTAAAGTAGCCCAGCCAACTTCAACAGATGAGTTCTCTGCTATTTTGCAGAAGAGCAGACAACTGAAAACACTAGAATTTTTAAACAGATTAAGACACTCCCCTCCTCAAGCCTCCCAAATGAACTCATAAGTATTTAAGGTAAAAATGTGCTGGACTATGAACTTTTGGTATCTTTGTGTTAACACACCAATTTTCACCCTTGCATAAACTCAATTTTTTCTTAAGTGATGAAAAACTTGGCAAAATGAACAAGGAATGTTAAGCTCTATACGAAACATCAACTACGCAGATTTCTTTTTGCATTCACTGTCCCATATTAACATGAAAGATTCTTAGCAGTGGAAAAAGAAAAGAGTAGTCTTTTTCTAATCTCAGGTACAAAATTACACATCAGAGATCAGACACTTATGATTGGACGGGTGAGGTTTTTTATTCCTTCCAACAAAGAAGAGAAGTCATGGATTACAAATAGTTGCCATGGGAAGCTTGCAAGACCTGCCTGGATAAACCCCCAGCAGCCTTATCTGACCTAAAAGTTGCCATTGCTTTGAGTAGGAAGCTGGACTAGAGATTTCCTCAGGTTCTCTTCAATCTGAGTCATCCTATGGCCCTCTGAAAAAAAGGCACACGGAAATTCAAATTCAGCACAATCCCTCTGAAGTCTAACTACCATCTGCAAGGAATGTAAAGCTCCACAAACAGTAAGAGAGATACAATGAGGTAACAGTAACCTTGTCTAAATTCTGACAACCATACTTATGGCTTTCAACTTCCCATGTAAGCATAAAGTATAGCATTTTGCATCAAATTACTCATTATAATCTTTTTAACTAGTCATTAGCTGTGAACCAGGTTTTCCTAAAACAGTCTTATACTAGAAACAAAACTAACAGAAAAAATATTTGTCTTGGGGATTTGCAAGTTTGAATTTAGATATATGTAAGTAAAGACAGTGCTAAGCATTCCTGCACTCCTACTATACACACACACAGAAAGTCTTCCATCAACTGAAAATAGCATTGCAAAATCTCTATGTAGAACCATGCAAGTTTACAACATCCTTTTCCTTGGAAGTAGTCTCTTCCATTAATTTACTGCCTTAATTTCTGTAACAGCACTCTTTCCAAAAGCAGTGATGACTCATCTAAGGAAGCACTACCAGGATGAAATAGCAGGAGGCAGAAAGTCCAAGGGCAGTAGCCTCCAACACAAAAGCAGCACTTTACAAAATGAAGATCTGGATGCCACAGGAAGATACAGCCTGCTTATTGCAATCTTCCTAATTGCACTGGCTTCACAGGAACTGGATTTAATGTGATTAAAAGAGAAAGGAAGTGAAATAAAGTGATTTATACAATTCTCCATAATAACTATGTGCCAATTAGATTATGATTTGGAGATCCATGTTACTTAGGCCGATACTGTTTTCTTTACAGTACCACTTTTTCAGGTTTTAAAAACTATTTCTAAAAATAAAACCTGCTAATAAAACATCATCAGAATTTCCACTTTTGTCATATCCCAACACATTTCACACCAATACAATTCAACTAGTAAACAAATGTTTCTAGCCATAAAAACCCGTTAGAGCTACACATACAGAATGTATCTTGCCAAATTACCACCCACTACTACTAATTATGACAAAAACATGTCTGAGATCTTTATAAGAGAGGCAGCTGAATGCTTCATCCTCAATAGAATGACAGAGTTAATTGCTGAAGACTCTCCACCATTGTGTTAAAAAAATAGTGTCTGCTGCTAAATTAGACCAAGACTTGAGCCACATCACCATTTGCTGAGCCTTTGTCCAACATACTTCAGTTTTTGGCAATGCATTTAATCCTCTTTTGTTTGCAGAGAAATCCATCTATGAGTCTGGCAATCAAAGAGCTATTTCAGAACGAATGCCAGAAAGTAATTTAGAGAACACCCAATTCTCATGCCCTAACAAGTTGTGTTACACTGCCTCCCAGTGCTCAGCATCTGCCAGAAACTCAAATGAAGTTAAAGAATCCATTGTTGACATGGAACTACCGTAACTCCCAAAAGAATTACAACTATCTTGTAGGCTGTTTGCAAAAGCATTTATTTTGAAAAATTCTAGACAGACATTACATGGAAATGTAGGATTTAGTTTCATTTTATTTAAAGAGGTTGTGACAGTAAAAACAGAAACCAGACAAATTCATATGCCATACCACTTTTTCATTGAGTACTTGCACTCGTATAAGGCAGACTTGGGACATACCAGAACTTCCAAATCATTGATAAAACCCATGAATTTTACAGCAAACAAAATTTCTCTAGGTAAAGGAAGAAACACTTTTATATTTTATATATAAAGTGATCCAAATGAAAGCATTTCAAAGTCAAAACTGAACATAAATATCTGTTAATCTCTATGGGTCTTGTATCATTCTCTGAAACATTAGTACTTAGAGAATTCAGTCCTCCAATGCAGTCCATTCAAACCTCTAGTAAAAGTAATTTCATAACTCTGTAAGTCAAAATATTCATATCTGGCTCCCTATTTTTTAATCAGTACAAACACATAAACACTGCATTTCAGAACATACAATAGTTTAACACAGACAGTAAAGAGGTTTATCTTCAACATAATCACTATTTCCATTTCTTTCACAGACCATGAACACACAGCGTTGCAGGAAAGATTTACAAAACCATCATCACTTAAAACCTACTGTTGAATTTCACTGGGAAAAAGGGGCATATTCACTTTCTAACTTTTTTAAGATTAGCATTATTCTTGCTGGCTCTTAAAAAGGCATTAAATGGGGTCATTAAGCTCAAGTACAGCTTAGCTCACTCAAAATGGAGGCAGTTCACCTATGAGAAAAGTCAGACCCCTGAAACCAAAAGGAAGTAAATAAGTTAAAAATTAGTGACGCAAACAAGCTGGATTTACTCCTTTTGACAAGAAGAATGACAAAAGTACACAACTTACAATCTAACCCTGAAAACATTGTTTATAAAAATGGTGTCACAAGCCAAGCTTCTACTAACCACTAGTAGAATGTTTGTAATTTAACTATAGATATGCAGGTAACCGATCCCATTTGTTTAGGGGAACCAATTAACTGGAAACCAACCAGTTTCACAAATGAAAGAGAAGAAGGGAAAAATACTTACAGCAGTTGGATCCTTCAAATGGAGCTGAGCTGCTGTCACTTGTTTGAAACCACCAGGATAACTAGAAAAACAAAACAAACATACAAGCTACAACATTCTACACGGTCAAGCGTGATGTTAACAAAAGTATCACTACATCTTGAACAATGCTGTAATGGTATTATAGGCCCTCAAAACAGAAAGTCGTTCTCATGAGCCCAGAAACTGTATTTTATTTATCCTGTCAACTATCTAATTTCAACACCATTTGTGTTTATTTATTTACTTGAGTATGAAAAACCTTGTGCTTCACAAGCAGATTGATATGTTTTTAAAACTGCTTATTAAATACACCGTAACAGCTATAGAATACAAAAAGAATAAGAAATCCGGAACTCTGAATATTTCCAGGTGATCAAGACTCAAAACCAGTCTGTGGCTGACATAAGAGACATCAATTTTGAACTGTATTTATTATTTTCTTGCTATTCTAAATAAACCTTAGCAAGACCTGGCATATCTACAGTAATAGAATTTTAATTTTACTGCAATGGATCCATCTTTCTAAAGCCTATATGGCATGCCGAAGCTGCACTAATTCAGATCTATGCACAAGCTTTAAATGAATGATAGCATGAAATAAGAAATTACATGGAAGTCAGGTAAAGCTGGGTTTAATTTTGATTGAATTGCATTATTAGGAATCAGCCTAAGTGAAATGAAAATAGGCCCAGCATCATGAAGACATGTCCACTGAGCTGCATGGACTTAAGCACTAGTTTTAAGTGTACAAATATTTTTAATTATTCAAAACCAACTTAGGTATTTAAGCAAGTGTAGTGCCAATAGAAATATCTTCTATTACACAATGAACAGAATAGTCCAGATCATTGGATCCAGAGATTAACACAAGATACAACCTCACTCACCAAATCTGTTAACTTATTTAACTGTTCTGACTACTTTTGAGTTAGATTGCTTCCCTAGCAACATACACTGGATATGGAAAAAAAAAAACACAACAAAAAGAAAGAAAAGAAAAAGAAAGGAGGAAAAAAGTTTATTCCATTTTAAACAATGTAACACATGCAAACAAACAAAAAAAAAAGCCCCTAAAAGTTAAAGCACGAATTCCCTTTCAAAGTAATATGTTAAAAAAGACTTCAACTATTAAGAAAATATGACATGAAATTTACCACAAGCTTTATTTACTATACAGCTTACCCAGTATGTGAAGAATATACTTTCTGTTCCCATTTGTTACCAGAGAAGGCAATATGTCTTGTATTTATTATGACAACATGATCTCCACAGTCATCTGCAAGGTAGAAATAAATGGAAAATATTAAAAAAAACCCACAAAGGGAATCAATCAAAATAACAACTATTATGTGTGCAAAACATACATAGCATATAAATAAACCTTCCATAAAACTGAAATTTAAGGATCTGAGCTTTTTGAGTAGCACCATCCAAATCAGCACTTAAATACCAACCTTAATTGCTATTTTTAGTACTACCAGGTTAGAAGGTAGATAAGCAGGTAAAACATCATCAAGCCAGACAACTAAACCATTGCAATTATTCAGCTACGATTTAGAAACCTGATTTACAGGCAAATTTCTGTTCTATTCAACACATATGCTGCATATGCACCTATAT
Organism: Phylloscopus collybita; assembly: GCA_027886175.1. Classification (NCBI taxonomy): domain Eukaryota; kingdom Metazoa; phylum Chordata; class Aves; order Passeriformes; family Phylloscopidae; genus Phylloscopus; species Phylloscopus collybita. The sequence continues at coordinate 12,480,671 of JAJNNQ010000075.1, read as the reverse complement.
TAAAAAAAAACCAAACCCACAAAAACAAACAAACAGGAAAAAAAAAGGTTAGTTCCAAATGATCCTAAATATTTTTTTATTTTACTTTCCCCTAGAAACAGTATCTTTGTTTACTAAAGGACTGAACATTTTGTGTCGCAGCATGATACAAAGAAACGACACTCACACACTGAGATGTCCAAGCTCATCTAAGCAAGTTTCTGCCAAAAGTTTTCCATTTGCATGAACACGGCATTAACAAATAGTAACACCAAATTAAAAACAAAACAACAAAAAATTCCCCTGATGTTACTCTGTCCAAGGAGCTGCTATCTCACAGACACTAAAATATTTGTTAGTTCAAAAGCAGAAGCAAAAGAAGCATCAAGCACATAAACCACAAGTTCCTGCATACTTTGCTCTCCTAAATGTCTCAGTAGCAGTAACCAAGCAATGTGGCAACCAGTGTAAAGCAATTAGTACTGATTTACAGAATCCTTTAAACAAAATGAAGTTATCCTTGAAATACTTTCCAAGATTTTATAACTTCACAGACATAAAAGTATCAAAGTTCTTTCCCCAGGGTAACCAAAACATTTTCCTCTCAGCATCTGCTTTATTTCTCCAGACAGCCTTCAGTCTCCAGTGACATCTTGTGGATTCAACAAAATTTGCAACAGCACAACTCTGACATTTAAAAGTCTTTACAACACTACAAATCCTACCTCCTACTGTGAAATACACGAAGTATAATTTTACTACATACACTTCAACATGTATGAGCCAACTTCAAGGCTTCCTTTATGTTTCAGTAATGTCTCTGGAAAAATTTGCATGGGTATTACAGAAAACACTGCATCATTGGTACGAAAGATCAACTTTTCATTATTTATAAAATGCTTATCCCCATGAGACATGCACTACAGCATCACAAGTAATGAACAGGATTACAGATGCATCTTCACAGCTGAATCTCTAATTTGCAGAAAAACAAAATGATGGTTTTATTTAAACAAGGGACCTTTCAACAATGATTGTCACCCATTTAAGAATCAGACAGGTCCCAGCCTCATCACAGAATGTGTGAGGCCTTTGAAGGTCATGTCATCTAAACCTCGGGCTCAAAGCAGGACCAGCTTCTGAAAATCTCCACAGATGGAGATTTCACAACCTCTTGGGCCACAACTTCCCATTACTCTCATAGTAAAACATATCTGATGTCCAGAATATCCTGTGCTTCAGTTTTGTGCCCACTGCCTCAAGAAAACAGGACTTCTTTGCACCCTTCTCAGAATGAAGCACTCCAAGACTGTGGACCTGGGCACCTATTGAAAGGAAGCACTCAGATCTTTCTTTATGTGCACTGTAAACTAAATCTTTATATTTAAGATCAACAAAACACATTCTGAGGTTTTTTAAAAAATGAAAGAACAATCCACTGTAATTCAGTTACTCAAAATTAATTACAAATTCATAACATTCTTTATATGCATTTGTAAAGAAACAACATTAGGTTGTGGAGGGGCATAACAGAAAAAGACAGGAAAGAAAATCAATTAATTTATAATTTATAAACAATTGAGAAATGTAATCTTTTATATCAGGCTTGATTTTAAAACTGAAATTGGAAGAAACATGCATGTGAAGAAAAGCAAATTTGCTTTCAACCATTGCAATACTCACTTAGTGCATGATAAATAGGTTTATGTCTGCCTTCGAGTCTGATTACAGTGGCAGCTGCTATTTTTCCTGGGGGCTGCATCTTCGCATCGAGGAGATACCAGGCTCTGGCAAAAGTAGCCCATTGCTGAAAAGAAAGAGGGTCAGTGTTTATCCCAGCTCACTCTACCGTAATCTATCTTCCTCAATTAAATCAACACCTCTTTTGCATTTAAAAATACTAGAAGAAATATCGATATACAGCACCACCCCCTTCAAATAGCCTTTAAATGGACGGAGCACTGCGACACACCCACAGCAGCGCGATGTACATGTGTAACACCACTGACAGCTTACCGGCCCTGAGGGCTTTGTTTCAAAAATGCACACGTCCTGCTGCAAGCTCCCATTATGGCTACTTGAACCGTAACATCGCTGCAAAGACATTTAACGCCCAAGGTCTCCTTCCCTCCCGGTGAAGGGCACAGCTCCCCCCACGCAGCTTTCAGACCGCGCACAGCCCGAGCGGCGGCAGTGCCTGCGCCCCAGACATGCCGCACACCGCGGCTCCTGCCAGCGGCACCTCAGGACGGACACCGGGGGCAGCCCCGGGCCGCTCCACGCGGGGCCTGGGGATCCTCCGTGCCCGCCCGCTCCCTCACGGCGCCGGGGCCCGTCCCGGAGGCAGAGAAGGCCCCGCAGGAGCGCCGCGCTCACCTGGGCCGCCCGGCTGTAACTCGCCATCCTCCGGCCGCGCGGGGCGCAGGGAGCGCCGCGCCGGGGCCGCGGGAAGCGGGAAGCGGGAAGCGGGAAGCGGGAAGCGGAAGCGCTGCCCTGCGAGGGGCGGTGCCCGGGGCAGCGCGGGAGCTTCGGCCCGCCATGGAGCGCTACGTGCTGCTGCTGAGCTGGGGCCAGCGCCGGGCCGAGGGCGGGCCCGCAGCAGCCACCGCCGCAGGTACCGCAGGGGCCCGGCCGCGGCCGCGGGGCCCGGCGGGCGCTGGGTGAGGGCGGGCGGGAGCTGCTCTGATGTGCGCGGGGCTCTCCTGGCTCCCGCCTCCCTAAACACCGCTTTGCCTTCGGGCTGCAAGGCTTTGGTACTTCTGACCTGCAGAAACTTCCAGGGGGTTCCTGCTTTATTGCGATGATGCCATGTAACTCCGTAATGTATTTCTCAGCGTGACTTAAAGGGGAATTTAGGAAAAATTGCCTTTTTAAACTGCAAATCTGCAGGTGATAGTTCTCTTAAAAAGCCTAACCAACCCCTTTCTCCCTTCTCCCCTAAATTCACTTTCCAATATCGCACTGAGCTTTTTACTGTATTTGCACAGAAGTAAGATTTTAACTTCCGTAATTCAGTAGTTTGAAAATTTTATTTTTTTTTTCCTAGCTGGGACTGCTGCAAACATGTATCAGTTTCTGAAAGAAAGTTGTAATGCATCTACAAATGCAGATGTGAGCATATTCCCAGGTAAATGCGGCAATGCACAGTGAGGTGGGGCAAGTGTCATGAAGGAATTGGCCTATGCATGTTCTGTTAGGGGAAACAAGTCAGAAATCTAACACACCATTTGCTGTGGTGTTGGCCTGTTCCTGCTGCTCCTGTTTCCATGGAGGACTTAAATAATTTCAGCAGCTAAAGTGTTAGGAGATGATTAGATTCATAGGTTGCAAGAAATGAAGGGAAAGAGTTTTGTAGAGCTGACGAATTTCGGTCTAGTTGAGCAAAGGAAAATAGGAAAGGGCTTGTTTCTCAAGTCAGTGGGAAGTGTGGTATTTTAATTACTCCTATAATGTCTTCTGATTTTTTTCAGAGGGAGCAATACTTGTCTGTTGAGTAAACAACCTTAACCCATGAGTATTAAATAATTTTTTCACCTTAAAATAGATTTCTTAAGATCTGCTTTAGTACTTTCAGGGGCTACATGTTTGTGTTTTATTGGTTTGGGAGTTTTTAATTAAAAAAATGCTTTCTTAGTTTTTTACTTGGTTTGGATATCTACTGTTATAAGTTCATCTTGTCACAGATGTCATATAATTGGGATTCAAGTGGGAAAACCACCATAAGCTCTTAAAATTCATGGAGATGCGAATGTTGAGCTGTTTTCAACTTCTGTGCTTTTTGTTGCACAGAAATGTTGATAGAGCAGCTCATCTTGTGAACTCTAAATCATATTTATGAAAGGTGTTATTTAGTTCAGGTCTGATACAGATCATGCAAAGAGAAAGCAGTATTACCCAGAACAGAGGACAAATGTTTTCTTACTTACTAACAGCTAGAGGGTCTGACTGTTAGCAAGTCTAGGTGCTTGCCATGACATTTACCTACACTTTAATATGTTTAGAACTTAATTATGATGCCAAAGGAAAGTAGAACTCAAGTAATTGTTGCACATTAAATGATTTACAGAGTCCTTTGACAGAGATGTTCATTATAATAGGAAGAAGAGATTGTAGGGAATTGATTAATTTAAATAATTGTTTCGTCTCTTTGCAGCGTGCTCAGTGGCTGGTGTTCCAGGTGCAAAGAAATGGTATTTTGCAAGTCAGGTCATTTGTGGTTATTATCAGGTAAGACAAACTTTTTTAAAGTGTAAGTTCCTCAACCAGCTGCCTGGCTGTAGATGTTCAAAACTCTTTTTGCTTATTGAAGTGGTTTTGTTTGATTAGTTCTGCAGTTCTGACTGGGAGGAAATAAATGTTGACACACAGAAGAGTGAAGACTCTCACCAAGCAAGCACTGACGAGAACCTGGGAACCACACAAACATTTGAGGAAGATGACAGTAACAGTCAGGAATCACTGTCTTTGACTGAGTATGTGTATTATTATTTTTATTTTAAAAACAGTGATCTGACATCTAACAGTGAAGACCCAAGGGAATCAAGGAAGTTTAACAAGTGAGAGTTATTACTAAAGCAAGAGTTAACTGTAAACAATCCTCTGCTAGTACTGAAAATACTTTTTTTTTTTAGCATAGCTTTAATTTTTTTAAAGATTATTTTGATAGGGTAACTGAACAGTTTCCTAACAGCCAACATTATAAATACAAAAATTTCTTGCTAATTCCTCTTGCATCCTACTTCCGGTTTCACTGCAGATTATTTTAATGTCATTAGGCCTACTTCTGTCTCAGTGAAAGAGGAGATCATTTCTCATAGCCTAACTATGTTTGTGCAGTTTTAAAGATGTAAGATACTTACATTAGATACCACTCATTTGTTGTAACTTTTTGTTTCTAAATGACTTTGTTTATATTTTGGTTCCAAACATGTTTTTCTTCATTTTTAGTGTCTATGATGAAGCTGCTGAATGTCTGCATCAATTAGCTGATAAATTGCCTGCCCCAGGTAATTTGTCTTTAAAATCTCATTGGAGTTTATCTTGTTAGTTACTGATCCAAAAACTCATCTGTTAAAAGCATAGTGAATGGAAAAGTTCAGAGAATGTTAGTTTGGTAGCTGAATTTACTTAATACAGCACTTGAAGGTAGTTTAGGAACTTGAGCATGGTTGGCATTGCAGATTTAGCTTGAGGACGAGTTTGCTGTTTGTTTCTTTGGCAGGGTGTAGTTAAGTGGAGTTTAAAATAGCTGTTTATATAATAAATTTATCCATCTGAAATGGCAGCAAAGTAATCATAGTATGCAATACAAAAATCAACGCAGGAAATCTTTTATTAAAAAAGGAAGATGTTGGTATCAGGCTTACATCTGGTTTGACAGCTGCTTGCTTGTGGGTGGGAGCCAAGAAGATGAGAAGGAAAATACATCAGAACTGTTGGATTCAGATTTTGTAAACTGGAGATACATATCACCTTGCATGTTAGGGTTATATAATGTTGCAGAAGTTGATTTGGGATAACAAAGGAACTCAAGAAGAATGAAATATAGTGATTTAGAGTGTTAAAAGTGGAAAATGACATAGCATAGTTATATAGGAAACAAATCTCACACATCAGTGCTGAGTGAGAGAGGTACAGAATCACTGTCACTTGAGGGAATGGTGAAACATTTTGGTTTATCTAAGAGGAGCAGCAAGGGATGAGCTAAAATATGTGAAAAGTGTTTTAAATCCTGAAGTTACTTGATCTTTTGGTGCAGTCAATGATAACCAATACTATTCTATCTTTAAATGACTGGATAATTTACTGAATCATGATACTTTGAGTCATACACATCTATTTTATAGGCAGAGCAATGGTTGATGTAATCCTGCAGGCTGTTGAATGTGATGGACCCAAGTTAAAGGACTGCTTACCTGCCATCGGTGCCCTGAAACACCTGCGAGAGTGGCACTCTGCACAGATCACTATTACAGCAAGTGATGCCAAAGGGTATGGCATTTATTTCAGGGCTAAACACTTCTGTTTTGTGTTAGCGTAGATCAGTGGGTTGAAATAAAAACAGCATGTTGAGTACTTTACATGTATACTTTGGAAATACATAACTTAGTCATCTTGTAAATGCGTGTCCTAACCAGAGACGCAGGTGACAAAGCCAGTGCTCTGCACTTCTTGTTTTCTGTGGGAGCAAAGAGTAAAATATTTTCTCTTCCCTTTCCATGGGTTCAGTGTGCATACAATATTTTCACTTTGTATTATGCTATGGGATAACTTGTATATTGATTGTAGTTTTCCAGATTTTTTTTAAATGAATCTGTGCCACTGCTGGTTGTACTTCAATTTTTTTATTACCTTTGGTATTGCATTTCAGAGAAGAAAAGTAGAGTGCTTCATTTGTCCCTTTTGAAAAAGTATAAATGCTCTATTACTTCCTGTATGTTTTTCAAGATTCTGTTAGTGTGAAGAGTTACTGAGACTATTAATTCAAATTGAAATTAAGTCCAGTAATTTACTTACTGTCCTCCTCTAGTTGACACATAAAGGCCATGATATATATCACATACAAACCACAGTGATTTGGAGTTTTTTTATCCCATGAAGTGCATGATTGTCTGGGTACTGAACAACTTGGCAAGGTCTCCCTTTCCTTCTCCTCCATGCATGGAGGGGAAGGAAATTTGCTTCATAGAGTATATGCTTAAGCTTAATCCTAAACTAATAAAACTGTTTACTAAGATCAGTGTTCACTCCTTGGAACACTGGTTATAGTAGGTATAAGCAATATACCTACTATAAGTATTTCCTGAGGTACGTGGAGGACAAGAAAGTTACTCAGTGATTTTCATGAACACTTGATCTCAGTGCTCATTGGTATCATCCTGTGGAACCAGCTTTTGACTGAATAGATTTTTCTGCTGCCTTTTATGTAAAGTGAGATTATTTGGGTTTAGAAGATCTCTGATGAAAGTTATTTCACTTACTCTTCCTGTTCTGTTGATGGTGCTGATTTCCCTTAGAAGACAGACTGCCAGCAGAACCCACAGATGCTGCCTGTTCTCTCTCTTGGTGAATTTGGATAATGCTTGTGCTGCAGTCATATCTCCATTTAGAAGGTCAACTACAAACCATCTGGACAGACCAGTGATAGGCCCACTGATGGCTACTAGGCTTTGCTGCAGCTTCTAGCACCCAGTGTTACTTGTGCTTGCAGCTTGCCATTGCCAGTCTTGATGTCAAAGTTCTTGGCTGTCACTTTCATTGACCATATGATCAACTTCTTTTACAGAGCCTGAATGAGCAATTCTCTTATATTTTTTACTTTGTGGAATATAAAGCTTTTATAAAGCTTTATTGGCTGTCTTGATATACACAAGATTGTTCAGGTCATAGGTAAATTCAGTCAAACTGCACTCCGTGTTTATTTGAACACTAAATTCAGGAAGATTAATTCTTTGATGTTTTTACAGTAGCTGGCAAAAGATTGCAAACTATCTGTCAGCAGACCTCATATCTTCAGATGATATAATGAATATTATTGATTTAAATGAACTCTGGAGAGGAAAGATTCAGATATGGGAAAGAAAGGTAAAATAACTTTTATTATTGGGGTGGTTGTTTTCTAAAGCATCTGTGTACCTCATTTAAAGCATTTATTGTGCAGTGCTCTTTATGCCTGGTTGAGGTGTTAGGGCATGGGTTGGACTCCATCTTGGAGGTCTCTTCCAACCTAGTCGTTCTGTGATTAAGCAAATTTGGTTTCAACCATGTAATTCAAAGGTAATGTGCAATGTGTCTGTGTGGTGGCAGGATGAAATGATAAATGAGATCAATGCATCAAGAGCTGAACTTCAGAAATCCAGATGTTTCCCTCTGAAATATCTATCTTAAAAGTTACTGTTCAAAATTAGATTGTTTTGTATCTATCACAAATCATTGTCATGTAAGCCATTGTTGCAAGCATATGTTTATTGTTTCTGCAAAACCTGAGAGCGTTGTGACATTGTTTACATTTTCAGTATTACGGTTTTGGATTTAATAGTTGGTTATCTAAGTCTAGTATTTTTTCTTAGTTTTACAGATCTGATAAAAAAATAATGCTAATTGTTAAAAATAATAAGGCATCTAACTGGCTAAAGAGAAATAATTTTTATCTCTTTTTGACACATATATTGTCTTCTTTTCTTTTCCTAGTTTGGATCGGGAGTAGATTTTCCAGAATTTTGTATAAAGAGCACTTCAGCCAAGACATTCAGGACTGCAAATTTAAGTTCTTGTTTTGCTGCTAAAAAAGAGTGGCAATCAAGGAATACTGATACTTTGCCGGAAGCAAGTATTATTCTTGACTTTTCTTTGAGTCTTAGAATTCATCTGTTTTACTTTCTGGGGAAAATTAGTAATTGGGGAGATCTTAGTCAGAGCTGAAAGTTAAGTACAGAAGTAATGATTGGATAAAGTTGAGGAATACTTCTTTTGTACATCTGTGGTGTCAAAACAGGTTCCTAAAACTTCATCTGTTTGTTCTTAGGAATACAATACCAGATTTTTTTCAAATAGAAATCGAGACTTTGTTCCGTTTAATACTCCAAGTAGTTAAATTATGAATTTTGTATTTATCTAACCCTTCCCACTTAATTTTAAAAGTTTGGGTTAGTTTGTTTTTTTTTTTTTCACTCTTGCTGTTTCATGTTTTCTGCTGGAAGTAGATAGTTGATGGGAACTCCAGAATCATATATGTTGATGAAAACAAAAATCAGCATTATGAAAATTGGTATAATTTTGGAGTTTGTTATTTTCATTGTTAAAACATGTGCATTTGTCTGTTCCTGGTAGATCATATTTTATTTTGAGTAAGAGTTAGAATGCATTTGGTGCACATTGCTGACATTCTACAAAGTCAGATGTATTAAAAAAATCAAATACCTTCAAATACCTTCCTTTTTTTAAATATAATTTAGTATGATGTTGTGAAATGTTTTTGTATTCCTTTATACCTCTTTCAGATGTTATCTGCAAGGCAATCTGCTGATATAACATCATATATAGTATTATACACATAGGTTTTTATTTGATCTCTTTTCAGGTTTTTCATTACTATGGTCCTGCACTGGAATTTTTACAGATTGTGATGCTCTCTGATCTACCTTCCATTTTTATATCAGATCTGGAATTTGAGCTGTATCCTTTTTTTAAAGGATCTAAACTACTACTGATAATTGTCTGTAGTGGAAAGAAAAAGATCAGCATCTACCCATGCAAGCAACAGACAGATGAGGATATGCAAGTGCTCACTCCATTCTAGCCTGCCAAAACAGTCACAGTGATTCTTCAGAACCGGATTTTTTAATTTTGAAATGTAAATTACACTAGCAATAACCATGTGTTGTTGATACTATTGTACGTATAATTTGTCTGTTGATGTGCATGCTGTTTGTGGGAAAGGAATAGAGAAATGTTTATTCTGTGACAGTTTAAAAAAAAGCCTCAAACCTTTCTAATGAATGAATGTTTCACAGTATAGCAACGTTTGGCTCCGAGCCGTGTTTTTATTGTGCAGCGGCAAAATCTGGCGAGGTCTAGCAGAGGATTTCTTTATTGAGAGTGTGTGTGCTGCAGAGATCTCAAGGTTTATTACTACTGGTTTTTAAAAATACATACTTTTGATACTAGTCTTGGTGTACCAATAATACCTTAGGAGGTATAAGCCTGCTATGATTTTGATTATATAAATATCTGTTTCTGTCAGCCTATAATAGAGATGGCAGTGGAGTATTTTGTCATATAACATTTTCAAGTGTATCACTTTAATGGAAAGGTGAGTTTTTTATGTTTTGTGATACTGTAGTATCAAAAATTACATGTTTGCAGTGCTTCTTTCAAATATGATGGTAACTTGATTTGTAAAATAGAGGTGCATAGTTCTTTGCGAAGATGAGGTTCCTTAAACTGTTCTGTTCAGGAGCCTGTCAAGAAAAAATACCGAGGAGACATCTACACTGCTTTTGGACCAGATTTCTTTTCTCTCTGGGAAGGTAAAAAGTTTTTATTTATTTATAGCAGAAAAATAAAGGTATGTCTATTGCCTATAAAAGATTCAGGAATAATATTTTTAAACCTCGTCTCTGTCTAAGCTTCTTCAGTATTTAGCTCTAAAGCAAACATGGATTTCAAAAGTCCATGCTATGCATACCCACTGAACAATTTTCTCTTTATCTCAGCTAAGTTTCAATCTCCTAAAACATTTTCTAATTTTTAATCCTATCCTGATGGTTTCTTTGCTATCATAATTGAGCTATTGATTTTTTGTAGCTAAAGGCAGGCATGTGTGCAGCCTCCAAAATGTATCTAGCTACTGTGGAATGGTAAGCTTTTTTATTTTATATGTGCATATTCTGATTTTGGATAAAATGAGTTCATGAAACATTTTCAGTCCCTTTTTTTTCCTCCTTCCTCTGCCTTGGAATGATAGTGAGTTTATTCATAGCCACAGTATTCAGTTGGAAGATGTTTTTCCTGAACATTCTATCACCTTTACATACAAGGTAATACATTTTGTTTAGAAAAGTTTTTTAGTGTTTATAAAATAAATCTATACCATTCAAAACAAAACCTGCACCTTGAAAATGGTGATACAGTTATTACGATTAACATACGTTTTATGTTTGCTGTGGAAGTGGTATCCCATTATCAGGCTGTATGTTTTATTTTCAGTTTGTTATTTGGGTTTTTAGTAGCTCTTTTTCTCCCCTGCCTACTCCATTCTCCATTAGCGTAGCCAGAAAAGGAAAAGGCCCTTTTTCTAATGCTGTACCAAAAGTATCTTTTTAAAATGGTTTTAGATTGCTAAATATCCCAGGTAATCTTCATTTTACTTAAGAGCACTGAACACTTGGTCATACAACTTTTACAATCAAAGGGCTCGCATTTCTACTAGGTTTTTTTAAAGCCCAAACAGTGAAAACACATTCTCAGGTTACTTTTCAGAGTGCACATATTGAATTGAATATATTTTGAAAATAACAGTTTTTTATAGGGATTTTTTTTCAGTCTGCTACTGGAAATATTGTGTGTTTGTAGGCTTTTCTAATACCTGTAGTAGTATTGCATTATTGCTTGAGTATTCAAATATGTCTGCGATTTTTCTTTTTGTGCATATTGGACTGAAGTTTACATAGAAACATAAACCTAGTCCAGTATCTGATTTAGGGACAAGGGTAATATGAAAGAAGGAAAAAGAAAAGAATTTTTTCTCATAGGAATGCAGAGTCACTGATGCCAGTTACTATCTTTGAATTCTCTTTTCATTCTGGATACTGCTCTACAAAAATGTTTGTAGCCAGGTTATGGAGACACTTGCAGTACATGATAAATACCTCTTTATGTATGAAATGGAAATTCAGCAGTTGATGATCTCTCAGTTGGACCAAAAAATAAACACAATTTTTACAGCTTTTGTGTTAAATGCAGTTCCATTTTGATTGATGTGAATGACAGATATGTTACGCGGAGATGTTTTTCTTCAGTTCAAGTAGATATGAAATAATGCCAAATCAGTAGCTCAGGAATGAAATGTAAAACAGGTTTCACTAATATTGCATGTCTTATATTTACTCTCCTTATTTAGGTGGGAGCTTTATTTACATTGCCATGTTATGTAAGCAGTGTACCGATCCCATCTCCTGCCCAGCTGAGCACCAAGAAATGGAAGGAATATATGGCTAAGAAACCCAAGGTCATTTCTGGTATGTGTATTTTGTTGTGGTTTTATATATTTCTGTGTGTGTGTATATATATGGTGAGTTTTTTCGGTACATTTGGGATTCTCTTTTTAACTTCAATGAAATGAAGTCTGTCATCTTCGTTGACGCAAGAAGATTTGGTGAGTGCAAGTCCAGCTATGCAAACTTGTAGGAAGAAAAATGGTAGCATCATTGCAAGCTTTGGGGAAACAAGGCATCTCCTTTAAACCATTTTTGTGTCCTGTCAGTTAAGATCCAATTTCCATGCATCTCTTTCTAATGTGTTTTTTAAAATCCATGGCACAGAGGTTTACTTCTGCAGATGGAATTCCAGTGTGCTTCACTGAGGTGTTTCCCTTTTGTTTAAGCATTTCCAGAGATTCTTCAGTGCACTTGCATTTAATTTCAATCTCTTCCTGGGAAAATGCGGACTATTAAGAAATGCTGAATGCCTCCATTCCCCTGGGAGCCGGTGTGCTAAACCTGTGATTGAGAGTGTGCTCTGTGTCGGGCTGCTCTGATGGCAGCTGACTCTCATACTGGCATACTCATACTGTGCCAGTGCTTAGAAATCTGATTTAGAAAGTGGGAGAAGAGAATCATTGCAGACCAAGGCTGCAGGACATTTTTCAGTCAGTCAACGTGCCCTGCAAGTGGAGGCACTGTGCAAGCAGTGAATGTGAGGTTTGTAGGCACTTGAAAACATCAGGCTAAATTGGTGGTATCCCAGTGCTTAAAGTACTTACCTAGGACATGATGAGGTGCTGGATTCTGCCTTTTTTCATCATCTTGTTGTTCATTCATGGTCTAATACATAATTAATGTAGATTCCAAGGAACAGTGACTATTTCTGTTGCCAGCGCAAGACAATTTTTTTTAAACAAGTATGTGGAGGAGGATGGCTCATATTGGTGACTGATATTTTTTCAGGTTTAGGGACAGGAAAAAATTGAGAGGAATTAGAAATTGAATGGGTGCTGGCAGTGTTGCCTTTTTCCCAACCTGGAAATGAAACTCGAGATAATTTTAGCAAGGAGGTAATATAAAAGAGGATCTTTAATGAAGGCCTTCAGAGGCAGTTATGGAAAGATGTCCACAAAAGCCCAACCCCCAGGGGTGAGTACATTTATAGGTTTTAGGAAATTAGCATAATTGATAAAAAGCACCAATTAGAAGGACAAGTGGTGATGAAATTTCCTCCCAGGTCAAGCCCCTTCTCTGGAGCCCCCCCTTCAGTACCAGTTGTACTTTGTCCCTGAGAATGTGTCTTGAAGAGTTGTTGTCTGCCTTGGTTCCCAGGAAGAACCAAAATAGCATGGAGCCTTTTACCCCCCAGGGCTTGGAGCTTTGGAATTTGTCTTTCTGCTTAAGGAAGGGCCATGGAAAAGTACTGGGAAAACTGGCTACTAGTACCATAGGTGACAGAGTTACAAATTTATGTGTGAAGAATACAGAGAACATATAAAAGAAAAAAAGCAAAAGCCAAACAGCATCTGCACTATATAGATTTTAAGTTACCTCTGCATGTTTGGAAGTGGTAGAGTACAGAGGGTATGGAGCTGGTCAGAGCAGCAGCATTTTTATTTATTGGAGAGATACTACTGTTGCAGTCAAATGAGCACAAGATCCCCAGTGTCTGCAGGATATTAGTCCTGTGCTTCAGTGGAAAGGTTTTGTACAAATATTAACTGTTGTGTGATCAGTAATACACAATAGGTTCTTATTAAACCTCTTGAGTAGGAGATTTGCAGTAGGAGGAGAAAAATGTATTTTAAATGTATTTTCTTGTTTAGTTGAAAACTGTTGATTTTTTTAGTGGCTACCATTAATCTGACTGTAGTAAGGATTTGTGAATCCTTAATCTCTTCCATCTGTGGGAAGGTATAATTCTTGGTATTTCTAGTTCTTAAATGGGGAGATTAAAATGCAGAATAAAAGCTTACCCTTTAGGAACCAGCTTTGAGATGCCAAGGTAAACTGGAGAAGGAATATATTTCAAATGACATGGAAAACGGGACAGTATGACAACGTTTCTGGAATCTTTCTTCTTTACTGTTCTTTTTTTCTTTCTCTGAATTTATATATTGAGGTAGTGGGGTTTCCCCTCTTTTCCCTTCTGTGTCCAGCTATAAATTTTCAGCAAACACAGGAATATATTGTTTGTTGCTAACACAAATTTATGATACTAATAAATGTTACTGCAAATATCTTAGGAAATTAAAATACTTGACTTTTGAAACTTAGTGCATCAAGAAATATTCATTATCTTTATTGCTATGTCTACCAAGGTGCTATAGAATGTTTTCTGTGTGAAAAGATAGCAAACGCATCCTTTCACTGTTGCTGTCAGGTCCCACAATAATTTACTTTCAAAACTATATGCCAGTATTTAAAAATAGAATGTCTTTATCTTTCATCCAGGCACAAGGGTAAAGCGGGGAGTGAAGCTTTTATTAATGAATAATGCAGTGTCCTTGGGAAGTGTGTGTACATTTCCTTTTCTTTCTTTTTTCTTCTACTGTTGTATGTTCGTGCATTAAACACTTATATTATTTTGATGCACGTATACAAAAAGGCCTGGTTTTAACTAGCAGAACAGAAACTTCTCTTTATTGTTTCATGGTAAAAATGTAACTTTGCCAGTTAAAGGTTTGCCTATGACTTAGCCCAGTTAAAGAACTTCTCTTGACTGGTGGTTGGTAAGATTTCTCACAGAACAGAAGAAAGCCAATGAAAGAATTTTGGTGGTGGTTTATAATTTGTTTTAAAGATGTTTTCTTGAGGGTGTTTCACAGTAATGTCCTGGTATTTGTTAAGTTCCAGAAATTGAACTTAAAGGAGAATCTTGCCGATACTACTTCTTGCTACAAGGCAATGGTTCTGGAGGATGTAAAGCGACCTTGATTCATTCAGCTGGCCAGATCAATGGGATGGCCACTCTTGCTGCAGTAAATGGAAAGCTAAAGGCAAAACCAGAAGAAACAGAGTCAGGTAGGAGTAATCACTTATTTATTAATGAGCATCTGAATGCAGGCAAATGCTACTAAATTTCATAAGTTTATTTTTTATTTATAAGTTATTCACTCCAGCCAGTATTAAAATGGGGAAAACAAGGAGGAATATTACATCTTTTATGAATGTGTGCTTTAACAAATCTGTAAGAAAATATAGTAGGAGCTTATTTATTCACAGAATTTAATGCTACCAGATTTTTTAAATTAACTGTGCAAAGTCATTTCTCATAACTGAGATTAGTTGAAAATTGTTTATTGTAAAGGGACATACAGGTAATATTAATAAAACAAATTTGTGCAAGCTTAAAGTTTAGAAAGTGTGCAGGTGTAAAGACTGACCAGCCCATGCCAAAAATCTAGGTTAAGTATCTCTTGAAAGGCCTCTTTCACTGATGATTTAAAATAAAAACTGCAAGGCCAGTAGACAAGTTGAGTTTTGTTCCCACCTTCAGTTCCTTTACTGATACCCATGTTACTGCAGAGTGTTTAGGGTATGAGCTGGCACTCCTTTCCTAACTGCTCCACTAGGGAAGAGCAGGTATGCAGCCATTTATCATGGAGTAGCTGTCATATTACAGCTACACCTACCAGGTAGCTCTACTAATTCCTGTATTTCAATAACACTGGCAAAGAAAAGGAGCACAGTGACCTGCATCTTATCCACTTAATTCCTTATTATTGAAATAAATCTGTGTGTGATATGACTGACTACTCTGCCATTTATACTAATTAAAATCCCATTAGTACAGTGTCAGAAGACTGAAAGTCCTTGACCATATGTTGGGAGAAAACCTTTCTTTCCTGGTATCAAGCTTTGGAGCTTTTTACCTTCTTTAAATTTCAGTCATATTTATTGTGTTGTCGTTATACTGGTTTTGTACAGAAATTCAAAAATACTAGTCAGGCATCTCTTTCAAATTATCCTCCTGGTGTTCAATTGGAATTAATTTGTTTGTTTTTTTTCAGTGATTAGCTATATTTGAAAATCTGGTTGTTTCCTTTAAATGTGAGATTTTTTTGTTTCCTAAGTTTATATCTTCTATTAAATAATGACTCCAAAGAGGGATCTGTAATAAAAATTTCTCCTAATCTGTACAGGCTTTCATATTTCTGACTTTATCAAGTCTCTGCCATGCTATTGTGGAGAGGAGCTTGTACAGAGAGAAACAAAACTGTCTCATCTCCAAGTGTTTGTCTTGAAGGAGTATCTCAGTAAGTAATAGGAAAGCTCTGATAATTCTCAAACTATCTATTAAATATCTATTTAATCTTTTTAAAAGGTCTTTATTTCAAATTGGATGGGATGGCTTACCTTATAAAAGTGAAGTTGTTTGACAACTGAAGTGTGTTGATCACTTTGTGAAGAAATAGCAGAAGTTTGAAAAGAAACTTGGAAGTACATCCATGATTATCTGGCAGATAATGGGAAAGAACACTGGATTAGTGTTGGTGGTTGTTACATTAGTATTCTGAATTTTTGAGCATAGTGTTGAAATAATTCTATGCAATTCTGTGATGATTTCCCCCAAAGCCTTTACCTTGTACAAAAATAAGAATTCTGGTTTGGGTTTTTCAGCTTTTTAAAATTTTATTCTTTCTTTGAAAAGTCTTAAGCAGCAGAGGAAAACCATGCATTGGAGATTTGTTAGATTTATCATGATGCATCATTCATAATAAAAACATGAAGGGTCATGCTCCTTTGATTTTTATGACTTTGCAGAGAAGTACATTTGAGTGTCCTGATTTTTTCCCATCTTAAGTACATTGCTTAAAGACACTTAATTAAAAAAAAAAAAGCTTCAGGGGGATTGGCTGGCTTACTGAAAATGGCATGCTGTGGAGATAATTTAAGTGTATTACCATTAACAGATTAGCAGCTTAAAGAAAATAAGATTTCTGTAAGTAGTCTTGTCTCCCACCCCACACCTCCTGCTAACTTACAGTCATTCTCAGATTCCTGTCTGCTTCAGCCCTGAGGCTGGGCCTGCTTTAGAGCTTGTGTTTTAGTTTCTTTTGAGTGGGTCACCCATTGCCATTAAGAGACTGAGTAGGAGCATTTGGGATTCACTGGCTGTCCTAAATCATGCCAGAGCTACCTGAGCCTTCTGACCAAAGAGACCAGGACAGGCTGTCAGCTACCCTGGAGCACTCCTGCACCACCAGGAGAAACAGGTGGGGGGGAGGCTCTGCAGACTGAAGAGCTCTGCCCTTAACTTTTAGTCTCAGCAAGTCCAGGTGTTCCTCTGGGGGATTCAAACCTGGATATACTCTGAAATGCATGGATCCAGAAATTAAAGGACTATAAAAACATGAATCATGTGTGACTTCAGCTATTCTAACTGCTGTTTTTTCACTTGTCTTTGAAATAAACCACCCATGTCTTACTGGTACAATAGTAAGTGTCAATTTAACTTGTGTTGCTGTTTATTGGGTGGGGATTTTCTTGTTTAATTGTTTTTTTAGCAGGCTCCTGTTCTTTGATACTTAACAGATGCAGTATCTTTTATTTTTTACTTTTATAGAGAGAAAGGAATTAACCAAGCAGCCTGCAGTTATTTCTACCAACGAGTTTAAAAGCTTATTAAAACTTACAAGAGAATGTTTTTTGGACCTGTGCTGCTCTAGTCTTCCTAAACCTGTTCTACAGAAGGTCTGCAATAAAACCAGGTCATGCACTGTGACTTGTGGTAAGTATTTTTATTTACAAAATACGCTGTTTATTTTCTTTGCATATTTTTTCATACTGGTTGTTAATCTTTTAGTAAAAGGAGTAAAATCTTTTTACCAAAAGAGGAAAACATGGAAGGAAAAGTAAATTAACTTTCTAGGCTTATTTTGCAAATTGAAATTACCCTTGCATTACCTATTTCCTTTTCCTTCTTTGACAAAAAAACTGTTCAGAAAACATTTCTGATTGAATCACCGGATAGATTTTTGTTTACATACTTTTAGAGATACATATTGAAAAAATATCTATATATAAAGGACTGTATGTCAATTTCTTTAAGGAATAAAATTCTTTATTTAGGGTTATCCAACATGTATTTCTTGCAGAGCCTGATTTAATAGAGCCAAATCCATTGGAGTGGCCAGAAAGACACGTTCTTCAGAATTTGGAAAACTTTGAAAAAAACAAACAAAAAATGAGGTAATGATGAAATACTGGAGATTTTTTTTGGAGTAGCCATTGAACTTTATTATAGAGGAACTTTGTATGTTGATAACCACTGTGTAAACTGTTTTCACATATATTGTTAATTTTTCAAAGAGAATACTGCTTAAGGCTAAAACTATTTTTCTGTCAATTTCCAAAGGTGTAATTTCTTGGTATTTAAAGAAGTATTGTTTTGATTTTTATTGACTAAATGCAACTGGAAGCTAGCTAAAAGTAGAATAGTTCTAAAACTAAATTACCAAAATGGCACTTCTAGAAAATAGTAGACATACAAAAGCTTTTATTTCTCCCAACATACCCTAAGTAATAGAGATAATTTAGCTGTTTTTGTCAACATGTACAATGTGTTCTAATCTGCTCATATTTCCTAAATAGTCAGTACTTCCTAAACAGTCAGTATCAAGTAATTTTGAAGTCAAGAGCCTATTGGTTTTATGTTTGAAATATTTAGTTATGTTTTGCCTTCAGTGCTGTCAAATGAAACCCATAGATCTTTGTGTCACTTTAGACAGCTTGTTGATTTCAGTTTATCTCTCACTTTATATAAGACTTGTCAAGGAATGTTTAAGTTGGATATTAGAAGAAGATTCCTTACCCCCAGGGGGTGGTTGGACATTGGAACAGCTCCCCAGGGAAGGTCACAGCACCTGCCTGAGAGTCAAGAAGAGTTTGGACAATGCTCTCGGGCACATGGTGTGACTCTTGGGGATGTTGCTGTGCAGGGCTAGGAGTTGGACTCAATGATCCTTGTGGTTCCTTTCAACTCAGCTTTTTTTGTGATTCTGTGACTTAATGGTCTTTGGTGTTAATATTCTTGCTGACAGACCTGTCGAGCCAAATGTCCAATTGTCTTTTTCTGAGTCACTTCCATCCCATTTCTCACTTTCAAGTACCATAGTTGGCCATGGCTTAGATTGGAGTTCTGCATATGATAAATTCTCACAATAGCTTTCTCATGGTGGTATTATTATTATTGTTGTTGTTGATGATGGAAATAATAATTAATAACATCATTATTATTGGCTTTTGTTTCTCAAACAGGCAAAGTTCTTCCTTTTAATTAGCTGTTGAAAAGCTTTCTGAAGGACCTTTTTGTTACATAGTCAGTGTTTATTTTATTGCTCATAATCTGAACTGATTATCTTTCTTATCCTGCATCAGGATACAAAGTGTTAACAGTAGAAAAGGTAGAACTTTGTTATACTTGATTGAAGACACTAAAGAAAGAATGGAGGGTTGCGTGCAGTAGTGGATTTATGGTTCCTTTCCTGTATATTGTGTTTTTTTTTAATGGGAACCAATTTTTGGCCCTGAAATAGGAAAAAGGGGTGAATAATCTTCTTCTGATGTTATATTTCATAACTAAGCTCTAAATTCTTGAAGAAATTACTTTCTTCAGTCAAATGTTAGCGAACTTCCAGCAATTACCATGTTCTTTATCATGAACATTTGCGTGAATGTTGTCAAGGAGCAACTTCGTTCATTTTATTTTGGTGCTAGTTTAATTGCTCCACAATAGCAATGATTTAATACCTTTCTAAATGCCATGAGTTTGTTAAAAAGAAAAGAGAAAAGTCTTAGATTTGTCTTTGCTTGCTTCCTTTTTTCCAGAGTTCCTCTGTTTGCTCATTCATCGGAGCAATTGCTGGGACATAAAGACAGCCAGCGGGAGTCGCTGACCTTGCTGGATGCTAAGGAGTTGCTGAAGTATTTCACCCCGGAGGGGCTGCCCGTGGGGGATCTCCAGCCACTCCACATTCCCAAGCGGTATGATCAGCAGGATAAAGCCACTGAAGGGCACACTCAGAGCTGATGTAGGGGGATGCTAATAAGGGTGTAATGGAATCACAGTATGGCCTTACTGGATTTGAGTTTATAATTTGCAACATCCTTACATCACATGCCTGCCAGTGAAATCAGCTGCTCCGGTCTCCAGTCAATATTGCAATTGAGTTCTTTGAGAAGCTGAAATGACTGGAGATGATGATCTTGGTCCTAGGCATTTAAATAACAAAATAATCACCTGAAGCACAAACGTGTTACTGGTAGAGCCCTGCCAGGCTGCTGCTGCCCTATGTGTCCATTTCCAAAAGAATATTTTTAGTGAAGCAAAGCAGAAGCTGCTGTGACAGAGCTTTAATTTTTTTGGTGTGATTTCTTTCAGTGGAGGGGAGTCTAGGTGGAAAGACAAAATAAGAAAAGGAAATAGCTGAGCTTATTTAACTGTGTTTGTCTCCTGTCATGCTTTTATGTGGTAAAGTGTGTCTTGAAGGAAATTTATGTACTCTGGTGGTTTTTCAAGTATTCATTCTTAGTGTATCTGCTGGTAAGTATCAGTGTATTAATTACTGCTTTTTCAGCAGGAAGATGGAAACATGGAGTTACTGGAGTAATTTTCAGGATCTGAACATCTGTTAGGTTTAAGGCCAGACTCTAGAAGAGTCAGATAGTGTTTGTAGAAACAGAGCTTGTACTATTTGTGCAGTGTCACAGACTGCTAGGTAAGCAAGACAGTCTTTGCAGTCACTAGAATTGTATTTGTTGACCTTTTAATACTGAATAATAGAAACTGTGATGAAATTATTTGATATAGCCCTTGATCCTTTTTCAGACTTCATTATATGTAATAAGAGTGCTTGTGAGAGGGAAAAGTTCTGTAGCATTTCATTTTGGATTTTCTGTAGGGTTTTTAAGACTTCTGTAAAATAGTTATTAAAGTTTTGAAACTAGAATTAATATGTTCTGAGCAGAGAATTCAAGCAAATTAGAAAATATGCAGTAAAGATTTAGACTCTCCTACTGGGTTGTTAAAGAGTGCAGAAGATTTAGAATTTTGGCTAAAATATTTTCCTTCCAACTAGTTGGGTGGGAAAGAAGTTAATAATTTTTCACTACAAAGATTTTTTTTTTTTTTAGTCTTTGATGTTTTTCAAAGCCTCCAGAGAAGCACTATAGCATAGAATACCTTGAGTGTCTTGAATGATTTGCTTTGAGCTACAGATGAGTGAGATCTGAATTTGAATTGAATCCAATGGAACACTGTACTTTGAGCTTCTCACTCCCCTAGCAGATGCTCTGACTAAATTCTCTGGAATAATGAGGAGCTTTGCACAGTAGGTGATCAAGGACAGTGAATACACACCCAAGGATCTTCCTGACCAACAGAAGGATTGAAGATAGATTTTGAGACAGACTAGTGAATTAAAGGCATGTTCACTTTTTTTCCGTTTTTGAGTTTAGATAGAAGTTTGATAGATTCCACTTTAGGCTGACTGTCTTTCCAAATCATCATCTTGCTAGATTCAGTATCACGTCTTTCCTGGATGTTTTTCTCAGATTATTCTAGTGGAAATGGTGCAGAGGCAGTCTATATGAATAAAATCTGAAGCAATATGTAAGTTTCAGATTCTTTTACATCTTGCCTTTGTGTCTTCCCTTTAGAGATAAATGCCAGGATATGTTGAGATGTGGCAGCAAGATCTTTCTATCTGCCTTACTATGGCTTATTCTGTTGAACTACCTTCAAAGAAATACACTCATATGATTTAGCTGCAGAGAGTTACTAGATGGAATTGAAATATCCCAGGAAATAAGACATTAGTTCTGAAGTCTGGGAAAGATGAGTGTTGGGTGAGGCAACAACTTGAAGCTAAAGGGAAGGAATTCTCTACTTCTCATGCGTGATTGAGAAATGAGGGGTCACTTCCCAGTTCCTCTCAGTTTATTCTACTACTCAGTTGTCCCTTTGTGACATTGTGATATTTACCTAGTTTTATTGGTAAATTATTTGGGGCAGTGACCTTAACTGTCTAAGAAATGTCTAAGAGCTTCTGTAACAATGATAGCTCAGTAGGAATTAGTTGAAATTAAATTCTCACTTCAATACAGATTTAATTTTCCATTGATGCTTTATCCTAGAGGCTTAGCTGCAAGGCATGCTGTTTTGGTCTTCCTATGTCAAGGCATTTGTTTCTGATTTTTGGAAGTATAATTTATCCTGATGGTAGCTGGTTAAAATAGATCTTTATTTTTCTCCTTTCAGTGAAAATGCATTTCTTTTGACACGAGAGCTTACTCCTCGAAAACTCAGAGGTTTGCCTTTTGAAAAAGCAGCTGGATACCATTATCATGGACTTGAGTAAGTTTCCTGGCTTCTTTTCCCAGTTTTATTTTTTAGTTTACAGTCTAGTATAACTAGAAATGTTTCAAGCAACATGTTAAGGGTAGGTTAATTATGTTAATGTTAATTATTTAAATGTCACCGGTTTAAATTGCAACATTCCTGCCTTGATAGTAGTGTAGAAACATTGAAGGTCTTTTTTTCTCAGTTGTACTGCTGTATCCTCAGTGTCTCTGAAAATTTTAATTCAGAACTAAAAATGGCAAGAGAATTAGGATTCATTAGTACACATCAAGTTCCTAGGGAAGCATGTGCTTTAAGTACATACATAGTTTCTGCTTTGATATTTAATTGTAGACACTTGCAGACTAATAATAGTCAAAAGGTTTAATGAGATCTGATGTGATGCTTCTACCTGTATGTTCAGGGAACCTGAAAACACCAGCAGGCAAGTGTTAGTGGTAACAGTGTTCAACAGGATCCATATGGTTAGGGCTGTTAGTTAATCTCAGCCAGCCAGCAATAGTTACTTGTCAAAGCAAACAAATGGGCAAACTCTCATATCATGTAGCTGTATAAAAATAGTTTAGAAAAATACTAATGTTGACATTGAAGAGAAAAGGAGAAAGGCTATAGAAATGCTGGAGTAGATAATTAAGCATAACTCTTCCATACAGACAGTCTTAGTGCAGTATATATTAAGAAATGCAGTGGATACCAAGTATAGTTAGTCTAGTTTTTGTGCAAACTTCTGCTGCCTCCTAAAATCACATTTTCAGATTATCAGAATGTGACTAACAATGCTGCTGGTATTTTTTTCCTATCAGTTTTACAAATAGTTTAAGCCTGTGTTTAATATCTGGTAATTTTAGCCAGGTTCTCTACAGCAGTGAAGCACTTCTATCTGTTTAGTTATTTCTTTTTCTAAATGGTAACTGATGATCAGCCTGTTAGCCTTTTTAGATTTGTAATAAGTGGCACAGAGAGGCAACTGGGTAGAAAAGAGAAATGCATATGGGAGGTGTGGGAAGAAACCACTTGTCTGTTGCTATGTGGTATCTTGCTGCCCTGCCTGACCTCAGCAAGGAGTGTGCCTGAGATTTCAAGCTAGGCACAGCAGAGCTCGGGTTGCCTCTTCTCCTAGCAAAATATGACAGATACAGACCACAGGAAGGCCTGGGTATTGTGGAGAGGAAGATCTGGCATATTAATATTTCAGGGGCAATGGGCTTAGCAGCATGGGAGGGAAGCAGTAGAGTAGAGATAGTGTATGACCAGAACACACTGTAAAAAGAGTATTGTGGTTATGGGGCAGATGAGTTTGAAACTATGCAGTTTTCATCTGCCCAGCTGCTGTATTTATATTTGGAACTACTCTTGTCAAAAGAATAAGGAGTAGCAGTTACCATAGAATGGTTTGAGTTGGAAGGGACCTTACAGATCATCTAGTTGCAGCTTCCATGCAATATCCCACATCTTCTTCCCCAGAGCTGCTCTTAATTAATTTTTCACTCAGCCTGTATTTGTGCTGGCATTGCCCTCACCCAGGTGCAGGACCTTGCACTCGGCCTCATAAGGTTGGCACAGGGCCACCTCTAAAGCCTCTGGATGAGATCCCTTCCCTCTAGTGTTGATCATGCCACAGAGCTTGGTGTCAATGCTTTCCTGAACTCCGGGGCTGAGCTTGCTGTGTGCTTTCCTTGCTGCCCTGAGGATCTCCAACTCCACTGTTTATTGGTCACTGCGGCCAAGGCTGCCCTTGAGCTTCACATTCCCCACCACCCCCTCCTTGTTGGTGGGCACAAGGTCCAACATAGCACCTCACCTCACTCAGAGAAGGAAGTTACCAGTGCACCAGGAACCTCCTGGATTGCCTCTGCCCTATGTATTGGCCCTCCAACAGGTTATTGGGGTGGCCAAAGCCCCCATGAAGACTAGGACCTGTGAACAGGAGGCTGTTCCTATTTGTGATTAAATCAAATTTTTGGTGTAGTGAACATGTGCCAGACACTTGCATGCTGTTTTGCAAAGAGAAAGCAATTGCCATTAAAGCAGTGAGTAAAATGACAATTTAACTTTTTTATCTTTGTCAGGTATGTGACTACTCGGGACTGAGAATATAAATAAGAAAAATTAAATACCTTGAAATTTTTAAGTTAAGACAACTTACTCTCTTATCAGATAATGAATTTATGTCTAGTGGAAAGTCTTCCTCAACCATAGAAATAGATTCATCAGCCAGTTATCAGAAAAATTAATTTCTCCCTGAATATAAAAATACTCTGAAAAAAGTGGAAACATCAGAGCTAGCATTTTAACATGACTCCATGTTAAAAGATAAAAGTAAAGAATGTGTCTTGCATTCCTAAGAATAGGAAACATTGCTGAGCAGTTTGAATGGTGGGCTGGGCAATAGCTCACACTGCTGAGAACAATTTGTAACAAAGAGGCTGAAATGCTACAAGATTCATGTTACCTTTCCTTGCACGACTGTAAGTTACTGGGTGGTGAAACACTGTTCTCTTGCAAGGAATACTGGTAATCATTTGCACCAGAGAAAAGTTAGTTAAGATGCATTTTTTGTTATCTCATGTATATGTTTCACCTAGTTTAACACTGTTAATTTGTTGTCTTTCTGCCCACATTAATACATTATACAGTCATTAATACAGTTATTAATATAATACAGTCATTAATACAGTTTTCTCTGTTGATTTGGTTGATTAAACCACTTATTCATTGTAGTCAATAGGAAGCCTGTGCTTGTTCAGCGATACTTTTTTGTATTTTTATTACTTAAAAAATGTGAATATCTCATACAGCAGTGTTTATCTCAAAGCTATAAGTTGCATTTCAAAGAGATTGTTCAAGGAAAAAATTCTGCTAATGTCCATGGAGATCTTATAGGAACAGGATGAAGAGTTACAAATAGTATATAATTCAGCTTCTTTGTTGTAGTTGGACTTGAGTACAGCAAAATCCATCAGGCAAGTATTAATTTAGTTAATCATCATCAATTTATTAATCATCAGGCTGTTAAAAGTTGTCTTTCAGAACAATACACCAGTTCAAACAAATTAAAAAAGGTTTTGGAGTTCACATGACTGTCAGAAGTAAGTTTTTATGATTGTAATAAAGGAGAGACTTTCTCTCACAGGTTTCTCACCCAATTTCAATTTTAGATATTGTCTAGATAACAGAAGATCCTTGGAGAGAGATGTGGGATATGCTGAACTTCAAACTCGTCTCATTCGCTATGAAACTCAGACTACTTGCACCAAAGAGTGCTGCCCTGTGCCACTTGTCTTGAGTCCTCTCCCATCTCCTGCAGTTTTGTCAGAGCCTGGAAGTGTCCCTGATGGAGAGTCTTTACAAAGCGAATTCAAAACAGAGACATCAAGGCTAAAACGCAGATCAAAAGACCTGGATTACTTTTATCCCAAGAAAAGGTAATGCACTGAATAAAATGAATCTTTAGCATGAAATGTTTCTGTAGTCTCTTGTGAACTGCATCTTTTCTTTCATCTCAAAATGTTTTAGTGAAGCTATCTAGACAAATGTTCTAGTTGTTTAATCCTCTTCTGTAAGTTCATTTTTTTTCTCAAGTGTGATCTCTCATTGATGGCATTAGATTAATCAAAACCATGCAGCACAGGCACGCTTTATTTTACAGATTTGGAGTTATATCTTGCAATCTCAAGTGCCTTTGAAAAGATGACAGATAGCCTCATCTAAGACTGAAACAGTCAGTGCTCCTGCACGATGAATAAACAACTAAAGGTTTAGAAAGCCAAGGATTGTACAAACAGAATAATTGAATTTCTAATCCAAAGGACTGCTGGCATAAGATGACCTACCACAATTCAATCTTATTGTCAGCCTTGTTTATTAAAGTCTTTTCTGGAAGTTTAGTTTTTAAGATTTCCCTTTGTACCTTGTCCTCACTCTGAAGATGCAAACTCTGTCACTGAAAAATAACTGCTAGGTAACACTATTTCCAAATTCACTTTTTTACTATAATACTTCATTTCTTCGTTATTTCAGTTTGATACCCTTTGCATTCTAATCACAATAAGCCTTTAACAGAGGTCTGGTTTTAGAAATATGTGTATCTTTTTGCAGCTTACTGAATAGTTAGAAAAGAAGATGTGATTATACTTAACATTTTGTAAATTGGAGTTTGGAATTACTAATGCTCTTATAGTTGAAGGATCAAGGATTACAATGTTTCCATAGAATTATAATGCCCAACTTCCTGTAGTTAAAGATGAGTTGTGACATTTCTATAGGGCTAAGAGAAATTAGATAGCTTCAAGAAGTTTTTTCTCATCCTAAGACTGGAGGCCAGTTCTCTTCCCAAGAGTTTTATTTTCTTAGTTACCTGATTTCTTCAATTTGTTTCTAGACCTTTTTAGTCAGAGGTGCAATGGGTCTACATATCAGAGCCCAATCCAGTCAGCAGAGAGTGTTCTTCTAACACAAAAAAAAATTACAGAATAGAATCCTGTCTTCCACCATCTGTTTTCAGATGTTGTTTGCAGGAATGCTCAGTACTTACTGCTCTAAAGCAGCAGCCTCTATAGCAGAAACAATGGCACTTGAAGAGTCAGTACAGAACCTGAAAGTTATTTTTATTGGTGGGGTTTTTTTGTTTGTTTGTTTTTTAATTCTTTCTAGGCTAACCAAATCTGAGAGTAGGGACTCGCTGCAGTCCCAGGCTAGCGGAAGCAGCAGGAGGCCGGGTGCCGCTGCCGTGACGAGGAGAGGCTGCGGGAGCTCCGTGCCTGTGGCTGCAGAGCCACCGAAGGGGCCCGGCCAAGCCCCCAGAGCAGCCCCCAAGGCTGGCTCAGCTGCAGAGCCTGAGGCCTCAAAGCCAGGGAAGGAATCGAGATCCCAGAAACACACGAGGGTAAAAATCTACCTTGTTCTCACAGTGTTGAAGCAGCTGTTTAACTTCTTTCCATGGGACTTGATTTGTAAAAAATTTTTTAACTCAAGGTGAACTGTCTTCATCTGTATTTGTTATTGAATTTCATTCTGTTCACTTGTGTGTGTGAATCCTGAAGGCACTGAGCAGAGTGCTGCAGAAGCAAAGACTGAAAAAGTGTGTAAAGGAAATTTTATCATGCTCAGGGAATTAAGGCTGAGAGAGATAACAACGAGGAATGTAAAAGATGGAAATTAATAGGAATTACGAAATATAGATGATTAATATAAAACCTAAAGGCACCAAATAGATAGTGCTGGAAGGGTCAAAGGCATTGTGGAGGAATGGACTATTCTGAGAATAAAGAGATTCCAGTAGTTCTATAAATCCATAAATTGAGATAGCAGTTAAATAATTTTGTGAAATAATGTTTAATTAATACCTCTGCATATTAGGAACGCCTCTTCTAAAATACAACACACAAAACTGTTTCTGGCTTGGTGATACTAATTTTAAATTAATCCTAGGGTACAAGGAGAACACTTCAAGAATGTTAATGTGCTGTCAAAGGCAAATTGGAATGGTCCAAGGAAGCATAAATTGATGTGACTCATTCAGACCTACAGCAGAGTTTAAACATCTCTGATGTAAAGAATGTCAGAGGAACTTTTCTAATGAGACTTTAGTGTCGGTTTTTTAATTTTTTGTTAATATGTATGCATCACACAAGGGAATATCAGTATAGCAAAAAGTGATATTTTTATATATATTATTTTGGAGAAGAAAGAACCCAAGATAATATTGACTTATTTTTTATCTTCCAAGCTCCATGTGAGTATTCACTGATCCTTGACATGTAAGCATTTTCTTAGTTTTTTTAAAAAGGTAATGGAAATAGATTGTTAAATAACTCTGCTCAAATTCAGGCAGTGAGCTGATTGTCTGTGGCAGGATTAAAAACCGGCAAGATCACAAAAGATCAGGTTTTCTGTTTTGGACTATTTTGCGTCCCTTGGACAATTTTTCATGTCAATAGTTGGGATGAACTTCTGAGTGTGTTTCTTCTGTTTCCAAGATGTTGAAGGAGGTGGTTGCTAAGACTCTTCAAAAACATGGAATTGCAGAGGATCATAAGTGCTTTGCATCATGCAGCCAGCGTCTGTTTGAGATCTCAAAATTCTACTTAAAGGTAACTAGAAGACACACTCTTACAGTTCTTTATTCTTAGTTAAGTGAAGCTACTCCTGAATAAAACTTGGGATAGCCTGTGGGATATTCAGAGTTGATTAAGCTGATGTTTCCCAGTGGTGTGTTAGTAATGTGTAGATTGTGTGGAGAAACCTTTGGACTTTTTGTCAAATGCAGAAGGGAGTTTTGCAATATATTTTGGTGGGGTTTTGCTTGTTTTAAAACCTTCTAAAGCAGTTGCCTTTTATACATAGTGAAATAATATGCTAAAGCATGGGTCTGTTAGGTCAGATCACTTTAAGAGCTGCAACAGCTAAGGAAGCAGTAGAGTATCTCCCATCTGTAGCTGTGACAGCTCAACTTTTCCCTTGTTCTGAGGCTGTTGGCTCAATAAGTAGCTTACAGAACTGACTCAGAAATTGCAGTTCCCTGATGTAATGTGCTCTACTGTCTAACACATACAGGCTCAACAGCACCCTGTAGAATTGCATCAACCTCATGTTTAGGGGGAGATAGAATTCTTTCCACAATACCTAGGAGGCTGTGAGTCAATGCTGAGGCCCATGTTACTTGGTCTGAGCACAAAATCTAGTTAATTACAGTATGGAGTGATTACAAGCTATTATTGCTCACAAGCTGAGCTGCTGTTCTGTTCATTTGCACGTGTATAACCTACCACTAAGGGTGAACCAGCTCAGTTTAGTCCACTTCAGTAATGGTGCTTTAAGCTAAATGAAAGTTGAACAGGACTAGATGCTTACACAATCAGAACACCTTGATGTCAAGCACCAACTTCTTAAATAATTGGAACGCAGTTGTGCACTCATTCTGTAAGTGCTCCCAAAATCTCCCTGAAATATGTCCTGAAGGAAGATCTCCTAATCCAAAATCAGAAAGGGCTGCACATGTGTGAGTAGAGCAAATCAGGCTTTGTGGTTCCATTCCAAGTAGAAAAGGAAAAGGAAGAATATAGCAGTGATCCTGTACTTTCTGAAGAGAGGTTTTAACACAGGATTTTGTTCTCCTGAACTGTCTGGCAGCTCCAGGCCTGTGGGATTCCTTTGAATCCTTTTCTGTGCTGCATAATTCAAAAGCATGGTAACATAGGTATCATTTTCCTCTGGAGACAAGTGGATAAATGAATTTTCTTTCTCTTCCAGCAAAGTTTTGTTCTTGCTTTGTTTAAACGAGTGGATTAGGTTGGACTCATTATATGGACTGCAAAACAGAAAAGCCATTCTAGATTTTTCCCTTTTCTGCACTCATTTTCTTTTCTGATGTCTGCTTCTCTGTTCTTTGCCAGAACTCTGTATTACAGGGTAAGCTCACAGCTGATTTCCATGTTTATATAGAAAAAGAATTTCAGTCAAGACTGTAAGAACTTTGAATATCATTGAAGAAATGGAAATTGTACAGAAATGTAGAAATGAAGACTTAGTCATAATTAAGCACTAGGTTTGGTCTGCTGTAAGGAAACCTGCAACCCATTGGAATAGATTTAAATTATTTTCCTTTTTTATTAAAAAAGCAAAGTCAAATAATTCTTCTGTTGTTCTGAACAAGGTGATAAAAGTGTAACACCGCCCTGGTTATTAGGGCTTTTATAACTCAAATTAGAGTGACCATATGAGTTTGCTAACTGCTGTAGCTTCCTGTTTCACATTTAGGACCTTAAAACTTCTAGAGGACTTCTTGATGAAATGAAGAAAACAGCAAATAGCAATGCTAAACAGGTAAGACCATGTGTTTATTTGTTCCTGTACATAGCCAAGGCTAAATGTTGTTGTGGCACCTTAGCCACAGGATGGTTTAGTCCACAGCTTTAAGAGATGGAGAGGTGCATACCCTTGGCTGTGGGTCTTGTTTCACTCTGATCTCACACAAACTCTCAGTCAGTCCCAAGGCAAAATTTCCAGGTTTTGGATGGTATTTTAGTTACAGCTGCTGAGATGATGTGCCACAATGAGAAATGGAAATGAAGACAATATATGTTTCTACATCACTCAAACAAACAAACAAAAAAAAAGAGATGAGATTTTTCTTTAATTAGGATCATTAGGGAATTCTTATTTTCTTGTGTTGAAGGAAATAACATTTCAAAGGTTAGGAAGTAATAAAGGTCCATAAAAGGAAACAAATTTTTTAAAGGAAGCAATGAAAATCAGTAATTTTAGGCTTGTGAGCAACTGTAAGCACAAGGGATATCAGGTTGTGTTATTAGTGCGTAACGTGGGACTTACATGAGCAGCAGCACAGAGCAAATGACAGAAGTATTCCTCCAGAAATTAAGTAACTCTGATTTAAGGTCTGAGACATACACTGAAGTGACTCCATGACTTGGGGGGGGGGGGGGGGGGGGGGGGGAAGTGTCATACATAATTACAGTAGTGTTTTCATAATCATAAATTAAATGGAAGAACTTGAACTGAAGTAGGTGAGTAATAGAACACACTCCTAAGAAAGCTGCCAGATCCCCACAGAACTTACTCTATGAGAGCAGAATTTGCTGTGTTCTGTGCTGTATTCCTTTGTGGATTGCTTTGTATGGATGATAAGGTTTCAAGAACTGTAAGGTGATGTTTGGTGTTGAACTGGGCTGTTGTGCTGGTGCACTGGTTCTCATTCTTTGCTCTCCTCCATCTTTGGCCAGAAAATCGGTAGTTTTTTGTATGTTTGCTGTTGGCAAAAGGCATTAAATTGGTGCTCTCCTAAACTGGTTGTGTCTCCCTGTATTAGAGAGTATTTTGAAATTACTTTACAAAAGTATAATTGCCAAGGACTAGTGAGTGGTCTGAACTACTGCCCTGTTTGGAAAGCAGCATGATCATGGTGGTAGGGGCAGCAGTGCACAAATCATCCTTTATTCTTTCTTTGGCATTAGGAACTTTTACTGCTGGAAGTATGTGCTGTATGGCATTATGTGTACCTTGTTGCTGGTATATGGAAAGAATGGGGTGAAATATTTAAATTCAGGGGTTCTAAAAATGCTTTTTCCTAAAGACAAAGCATTCTGTAAGATTGAATACAATTCTAGGATAACGCTGTTTCCCCTCAGTTTATTAACACTTTCTCCTCTTGAGTAGTTTGCTTTTAAACCCTGTGTAGGATATACCACACAGATGGTGACAAAGCACTGAAGAAAGAATTGATAAAGTCCCTGAGATGCTCTTAATTTGCTTTCAAAATCAGGAGTTATGTAAATTGTTTGCTTTCTCATTTATTTGCCCAGGTGATTGAATGGGTTTTGGAGAAGACTGGCAAGTAGAAGCACTGTGTGGATTCTATTCACACCTTCCCAGGAGCTGTGGAGACAGAGCACTTGTGACTAGAGAAGCATTATACTGCCCAATGCACACAGAGATCTGCACTCTGGGAGGACTTTGGTCAGTGTAATTGTACAGACACATTCTTCAAAGCACAGGCGCAAGGTTGGAAACACTTTATACTGAAAGTTTTTATTTTTTTTTAATCCAAATGAAAAGAGGTTGTATTTTATATGTGTATTTATTATGTTTGTTAAAAGGAATCTAGCTTGACTTGGTTTATAAAGCTTTGTATATT
The DNA here is from genome assembly GCA_027886175.1 of Phylloscopus collybita. NCBI lineage: Eukaryota > Metazoa > Chordata > Aves > Passeriformes > Phylloscopidae > Phylloscopus > Phylloscopus collybita. The sequence goes on along the minus strand of JAJNNQ010000075.1, from coordinate 12,448,972 downwards.
TTTCAACCGGTGTATTTGGTTTTTATATGAATAAAACCCCCCACATATTTAATTTTGATAACTACTACTTTGGTTTTACCTTTTTGTGTGAAGATCTCTATTCTCCTGACTACAGCTCTTGTATAAACAGCTTTTTACAGCATTGACTGTTAACATTTTATACACTAATTTAGAACAGTTCCTGTTCTGCAGGTGAAAACAAACATAATCTGAACTTGAATCATAATTATCTCTGTGTTGTACTATAAGGAAGAAAAAAAGCATAGCTTGAAACTTGATGCAAGGTCCCATTAAAGAAGTTTCTTTGTTTTACAAGCTGAATTTTCAGTATAATTTCCTGCATGGTCTTTGTAACACACCTTAGAAAAATATCTAAGGAGAGGTCTGAGATTTCTTTTCCTGGAAGAGGAGAAGATCAAAGTAATAATGGTAATGAGGATGGTGAGAGCTGGAAAAGAGCTGGTGTCCTGTGCTGAAATATAAGGGGAAAAAAAAGTTCCTAGCTGTGTTGCAAATACAGTAAAATACTTAATTTTGCCTCAGTTTATTTAAGTCTCTGGCATGTACCTGGCTGGGATTAATGTAATTGTTAAAGTTAGTATTTTGTTGAGATGAGGAGTTCCTGCTAAGCTCTCTATATTAAGGATTTTCTATTTATCATATAAACTAATGGGATTAAAACTGATAGAGAAGCAGGGCTATTGTTTGCTATGTTGTCCCGGTAGGAAAATAAATGAAGCAATACAAATATAAATGAAACATAATGTTGTGGAAAAGTAATCAAACTAAACCATGTGGAGGTTTCACTTAATACTGTAAAATCTATGCTTTCTCTAAAGAGTCTTCCTGATTTTGTGATGTTATTGTTTGCTTGATTCTGTTTGCTGTAAAGCTGAGCCCTAAGGAGGTTTTTCATGTCTAACAGGATCTTGAGTTAAACTGTTCTGTTCCTTTGTTCCCAGGTTTGCCATTGTCCTGAACTCCACAAGACCTTTTCTGGGGGGGGGGGGGGGGTGTACTTGGTTTAACTGAGCTGTGATAGGAGAGCTCTGAAGTTGTTCTGTTGTGACAGTGGGCTCCAGTGAGTACTGTGTGCATCTAAGCCCAGGACAAACATAACTACTTGTAAGATGGATTACATCTGTCTGCAGAATGCCACACATCCACAGCATCCCAGTTTTAGTGATTTGGTAAAATAGAAATGCAGTGAAGAGAGATATTTAAATAATCATTTAATAAGTGTACACACAAAATGTAATGATTAATGTGTATGGCTCACATTTCTTTGCATTCAATATAGAAAACAAGAAACTAATCAAGACATTAACCTTTCTTAACATCTTACAGTGAATCAAGAAAGTCTCTGCTTCCAGAGAGAGAAACGGTGTAAGCTGTAGCCTTATCTCTTCGGCCTGAATGCTGCTACTTTTGTCTGAATACTAAAGCAAGCCACTAAAAGTTGTATTTTCTACTTAATTTTGGGAAGTTTATATATTTCAAATTAGAAAACCTTTGTAGTTAATAATACATAAGTTGGTAAGTAAAGGTACAAAAACTACATTTCATTAATCCTTGAGGCTAGCTGCCATGAACAGAGAAAATACCTTCAGGAAAGTAATTAATACTTTGAACTGGTTTTCCTGTACTTCAAGTAGAACTCAATGGTAATTGGTTTCATTATTTCTGTAGACTCAAAGGCTGGCCTGAAATAATCAGCAGGAAAGCAGTTAGGGAAACAAGCATTTTGATGTGTTGGGTTTTTGCACAATTCCCAGTGCAGAACTAATATGCTGCTACCCATGTCTCATTTGCTCTTTGTGTTGGTGGCTTTTTAGGGCAAGTGGTAGCTTTTTTATTATTGTGGCTTAACAGCACTGTGCCCCATTTGAGCTGTGATAACTGTCCCTGTCCATGCTCTTAACCTACCAAAAAGCAGGCAATAATGCTACCTGGTCTGCTGTAACAGCACTAAACCAAATAATTTTACATCTTTCGTAGTTCCAAAGCCCCACACTGAGAGTTCCTGCAGCTCAGCTGATGTGCTGTAACTTAAGTGATGCAGAATGTAACATCATACTTTGCCTCTGAACTTCAAATTATTTTCTTGTTTGTGGCTGCTGATCCCCAAATCCAGTCTGTGTTATGCATATTTTGGGCACTTGCTTTCATGCTTTCTGCAAGTCAGGATATAAGTCATAGTCACCAGTACACATTTCTGGTTTACCCATAATCCATCCATCCTATATAATAAGCATGTAACATAACATAGCATAATATAATGACATTATGTATTCTATGTAAAGTACATCATCCATCCATGTTATGTGCTTATATTCCCCACAGGACTGGGGTAAGACAGCACTGATGTGGTTGCAGTTACTGGTGATATGATCACTTGTAATATTCCAGCAATTACATGATTAATATCACTGGGCTACCACAGAACTTAGCTTGGGTACTAATGCTTCTCCAAATTCTTTGTCCCAATTATTTACACAAGTGTGGAAATTCTGATGAAGGAAAAAAATTGAAAGCTAATCCCATGTGGGAAAAGCAGGTGATTATGTTCAACAGGAGGTTATTTATTATCTTTGTTAAATAATTAAAATGTTTTTCCCCTCATTCTTTTAAATTAAATTTTTCCCCTGGTTAGTCTGAGGGTTCACTTACTGCAAGCAGGCCGAGTTTCTCAAAATTCTGTGAGCATATTATTAATATTTTCTCTTTAAAATCAAAGTCACCACTGAATTCAAAAAGGTCCATAATATACACAGTGTGTATATATATAAATATGTAATATATACTGTATTAATGCTCTCTCTATATAGTAAATAGACTTAGTAAATAAATTCTAACATTCTGCAGAATGAAAACACTTGTTTTGTTATTTGCAAAAATTATTTGCAAAATTTGCAAATTCTAGTGGTGTTTGTGGTGGTGATTTGCTTGGTAGCATGTCAAGAGTCTTGTTCTGATTTCTAAAGTACCTTAAGAGAGATGCTGGTTCCATTTGAAAGGCAGGACTGTTAGAAACACCAGTATGATTCCCTGAACACAATCAGATCAGCTTTATTTATTTTTTTTTAACAAACACTTTAGATCACATTTTTCCAATAACATTTTTGTTCCAATATATATCCCAATCTTTCTCATGTGAAGCAGCTATACAAACTTTCTGATAAGATCATTCTATTTATAGTCATTATTTTGTGAAAAGAGTGAAACTCTGGAATATCCCTTTCTAGGCTTTCCATGAGCCTGTTCTGTCATAACGTGGGTCAGACTGAAAGAAAAGGCTTAAATTCCCACAGTTAGCTTTTCTATTTGGGCCACTAAGTTAAGAATTAAAGGAGAAAAAAAATCTTTTCCCATAACCATTCATAAGAGAAAAAAGGCACATGTTGGCCTCAGTCCTTGAATGCAGAAGCTTGAGTAGAAATTTCTGCTTTTTCTTAATTTTTTTATAAGTCTTCTGTTACCACCTAGTCCATTATAAGCGACAGAGAAAGCATTGCAACTTCAGCAGAGGATGTCTGATTGACCTGCCCTAAAACATCCCTGTGGGATTTCAGGTTTGTTTGTTGTTTTTTTTTTTAATTTAAAGTTTTTAATTTATTCCACCAATGCAATTAACAGTTCTCTCAAGTAACAGAATTCTTAACAGAAGCACTGAAGTTTAAATGTATTTCTCCCAGCCCAAAACCAAAGGACAGCCTTCCAGATAGTCTATCTGGATACAAAGTAAGCTCACCTCACAAAAATCCAATAAATGACTTTATTAAATATATTCTTTTCCTCTAAAATATAAATATTCACTTTACTCCTATAAATGTGGAGTAGGTTCATATTTCATTTGTCTATCCCATCCAAATATGAATCAGTCCAAAATCTGAAAATGAAGAAATAGATTCTGTAATTATCATTATTTCTTTTTCTATAAATATATATAATATGAATTTTCTTTGCAAACTGCTTAGTTATTCACTTAGACTTCATATAGTACTGAGCACCTTAGATTACATTTTGTGTCATTTAATTGTTGGCACTAATACAGGAATTTGTAATATTTACAATGCACATACATGTTAGGTATAACATTCCAGTGATTTGTAAGTGTTAAAAGGAAGAAGGAAATAGTGCAGTATAGTTTACATATGTATTTAACCTACCCCCCAGAATGCAAGTTGTCACTTCAACTTCTGGAGCCTGTCTCCAGATTTTTAAGTTATACTTTGCAACAGCAATAAAAATGTCCTGAACTGGTTTTTGAAGGCTTCACACAACAGTTTTCTTGATAAGGTGACATGAGCTCCTCCTCAGAGTCCTGTTCCCCTGCGTACCGACTGCTCTCAGCTTCTCGGATCTCTCCTAGAAGCTTCCAAGCCCAAAGAGTCCCAAATAACTGCCACAGAAAATTTGTGTGAATGGCAGTGGTCACTAAATCAGAAATGTCCATTTGGAAATTACTGGTAAGTTATCTAGCATGTTACCTCCTACCTTGTTAATTTACAGGAGGAATTAAATTTTAAGTGCGAGTACCATGACAATAAAACGAAAGTGCAAAGCTGGGTGGATCCCTCCCTGGCGTGCCTTTGACTGGTGAGAGGTGCTGGGCTTGGGACTGCTCTTCCAATGGGGCATTGAGCTGTTCTTCAATGAATATTTTATTTATGAATTCAGCTCATCATCCTAATATTTTAATTGGTTTTGATGGTTAAGATACCTATAGAAATTGCCATGTTCTTATGCTGTTAATAGACAGCATGACTTAGGCTTAACTCTCAAACTTAGCTTAAAACCAACATGGAACCATAATGTTTTCAATTTTTCCCCTTTGCCAGCCAAGTGATGCTAAGTTGAAATCTATGTGCTCTCTTAGGAATAAAAGAAATGTTGTGATACGGAAATTGAACATCCACAAACACTGAATATATTACTACCTGCACATTATTGTTAGTACTTCCTTGTCCTTCAAAGTGTGAATTTAGGGCAAAACTCTAAAACCCCACGCCTGTATGAAGCTGTTCTTTTTACAAAGGAAGAACAACATAAGTGGCATCACTGTTTTGCTTCTTGCTATTCCCACCAGATCATATGATGCCAGTTTATTACTTCCAGGTGCAAGCTGTATAGCCTCTCTGGTGCTGAAGGTCAGTGTTCCTGCCTGCTTTTTGCTGCTCAAGTAGTTGTGAATAAGGCTGAAACTCAGTGAATCATGTTTTGAGTCACAACAGTAAGCTGTGGTGCAAAACAGTCACCAATAAGCTGCGGGCATGGGAATGAACATTTTGTATTTCCCCAGCAAGAAATCTTGTCTTGCCAAGTCATGCCTATAGGAGCAGTTCCACGTCAAGGAGTGCAGCCCATGTTCCTGCCCTGGCATGTGTTTCTCACTGTTGTGAAGCAGCTTTGATAAGTTTTTCAAAAACTCATAAAATCAAGTCTTCCTCCTTCCCTATGTTTGTTCTTCTATGAAGACCAAACAACCAGCCTTGTCAGAGCAAAGGGGGTGACTCAGTAGGGGTAGGAGGACAGAATCCTAGTATGGCTTTCCACTGGAAAATGGCCATGGAGATACGCTGGCAGAAGCATCATCATGCCTCAGAATGGATTCAGGTAACTTTTACCTGAGCTGGGGCTCCCAGATAGCTGAAACTCATTAAGCTATTCTGGGAAATCACTGTAAATATATGTTCATTAACCAAGGACACTCCTGCCTGTGCCTCCCTGGCATCCCTATGGCTGGTCCTGCTTTGGCTCCATCACTAGGAATGTGGATGACATGTGGTTACTGCTTAATAGGAAACTGCCTCTGACAGGGACCTCCAGCTGTTACCTGACCACAGCTGGATTGCTTCAGAGTGTCCAGCCCAGGTTGTGCTGGGTACTCATGCAACAGGTTCTGGCAATGCTCCAAAAGAAAAATCTTCTTTAAGAGGTACAGAGATTATAACTGAAAGAACCTTTTACTTTCAAATTATGGGACAATCTTTAGAGGATTTCTCCCCAACCAACCTTGGCTTGCATCACAACCAACAAGTGCTCTTGCCTGCATAGCCCTTTTACTTTATATAGACAAGTACATTGAAATAGGCACAATTTATGATTCTGAAACGTTTACATGTATGGTACTACACACTGTTACGGTCTCGTACGAGATTTTAAAATCCCATTATTTACAATGAAATCCCCCATATTTCTTGTCATGCCATCTCTTTAGCTGGGCCTTGGGGGACTGCAGAAATGACCAATGGCCAGTCCTGAGCCCCAGACTGGTGTCTGCTGCCAGCTGGGACAGGTTGCTGCTGTTCACTGTACTTTCAGATCAGTGTAGTTATCCCATCTCTCTTTGAAGAAACGGATGGATCCCACTTATGCCACCAAGCCCAGTCTTGTGATCTTTGCTGACAGGAAGGAATGAATGATGAAAACAATTGGTTTTGGACAGGAATGAAGGTCCAGTTGCTGAAAGTACAGAAAAAAAAAATCAAGCTGAGAATTATAGCTCAAACAAGAAATCATTACTGAGTACTCAAACTGCTGTCTGGTATTTTGAACAGGCTTCTATTAATAGCAACTCTTCTCTCTACCATATTGTTTTTCCTTTGCATTCAGCTGCAAATATTTAGGTTACTAAAACTAATACACATCTTGGAAGCAGGTGAGATCCTGGTGCTTCTGGCCTTGTATCCACCTGGGTGAGCAGCAGAAGACTGAGATGCTGCAAGCACTATTCCAAGAGGCTTAGCCCCATCTTTTTTGGCCATTTCTGCCTGGGATGATGGTGGGACTGCTCTGTCTGATGCGCAGTGCATCTGCTGTTGGGGCAGCTGAAGTACCTTCAGCCAGTGCTGCACAGCTGCTTCTCTGTTCTCACAGCCAGCACTGAGACTGAACTCAGACTTTGTTCTCCATAGTCGTGGTACAGACACTTGCTAAGCATGACAGGTTTGTCTGTGTGCAGAGGCCCAACAACAGGGTCACATCAAAACCACATTTGCCTTTCATGGTGGTGCATTCTGCCCTGCTTCCTCCTTTTTTCAGGCCGCACTGCAGTCTGAGAAATGCTCATTTGGCCTTGGCCTTGAAAAGCAGCACCTGGGCTCATCCCTTGTTGAGCTTATCAGAAACACCCATCCGCTCCCAGGAGCTACAGCTGCCTACGGAGTTCCTGTTTTCCTTATGAACAACCTTGGAAACTATTTTCTTTGCCTGAGTGGCACAACATTCCTGTTCTCACACTTCCAAATAAAGTGCCAACCCAAACTGCGGCCAGGATGAAACATTGTTATGACTAAAGCTGACTCTCTTGTGACCCTATGAGCAGCTGTCCAAAAGGGGGCCCTTTGAGCTCTCCTGAACTGCAGCAGGCTGTGGCCAGCACCTCCCTCTGAGCGGGGCCTCTCAGAGCAGCCAACTCTCAGGGTTGCTGTACATGGAGATCACCAAACGAGTCCTGGGCTGGCACCCTCACTCCTCAAGGCCTGACCCTTCGCCTGTCGGGAGATGCAGAAGCATCCAAAGTGTTTCCCTGAGCTCTGAGGGGAATTTTTCACAGGTACCTTGCTTGCACTGACTCTGTCTGTGTGCATGCACCTTCGTATATGCTTTGGCAAACTGGGAGAAATGCTGTTTTCTTAGATGTTTAAGAACTCCTATATATCTCAGTAAATTAGGCCTGTAAGTAAGATTAAATCATAAATCGTAAGCTAAGTTAAATCCTGCTGAGTGTTCTTCTGTTGAGTAGCTAAGTTCAACTTTGAAGTCATAAGTTGTGTTAAATGCTGTTTTTCCTCTGTTAAACTATTTTAAGTTAGGTATAAGGTTTGTTCCTTTGTTAAATTGTTAGGTTTAAGTACCGTAAAGTTTGAGTGCTGTTAGGTTTTTAGACCCTGTTCCTTTTTATCCCTGCCTTCGCTATCCTTTTGATATGCACACCTTAACACAGACACACACACAAGCCCCACAGATAGTTCTCAGTTCATTCCTGTTTTGATTGCCTGGTTTAATTGCCTGGTTTTGTTGTTGCTTTGTTTCCTTGGTGTGCCTTAATTGTCTTGTAGGCAGTAGAGTGAATCTTGCCAAGGAACTCTGTCATGCTGTCGCTAAATATTAAATCTGGTTTTTGCTGATACCCTTGCTGGTGATTTTTTAAGCGATATCAAACACTTGTTCATAACACCTTTCCAGCATGAATCAATGAAGTTGATTCATGAATCAACTTCATTGACAGCTAGTAAGAAATTCCCTTCAAAAGCCTGACAATCAGCAGTTTGCAGAGTACATGTTAACAAAGATGATGTTTAGAGTTAAGCACCCACCATGTTTAGGAACTGCTGAAAAAATCTGGGAGGAAAGACCATGTTTACATTAATAATTAATGGATTTAAACTGCTTATTGGAATATGCACCTTATTTTTAGTCATTGTGACAGCTTAGAGGTCTATGCAGACAGCTTGCACAACATCTGTAGCTTTTGTTTTCCAGCAACTGTATGTTCAAAAACACCTAAAACATAGCTTGTTGTCATAACACAAAGTCCCTGTGTGTACATTGGAATTAATAAGGTCTCATTCTTAAATTCTTTCACCCTCAATCACTTAAAAAAGTGAAATGGATATAGACAAAAATTTAACACCTGGCTATTTAAGGTACAGTTTTTTCTTAAATACGATAAATCTTTCATCTCTCTTTGTATGGTGTTACAATTTTAACTGTCTTTTTAGTTTTATCTCCTTCTAATGCGTGATCATCGTGCTGTGCTAGAAAGCACAGTGTCTAAGTACTTGTACTGGAACCTGGCACTGGCCAACTGTTAGAATGGAACAGAATGGAATAAAGTATTTCAGTTGGAAGGGGCCTACAGTGCTCACCTAGTCCAACTTCCATTAGTGCTCTCCCCCCACATAGTCTATAGGACAACCACAGAGCTGGTAATATGCATCCCTTTGCTAAATGCAGTACTTACAATTTCTCCATCTTTTTCTCCAAAGTCTAAATAAAGCATCCTTATCCCATCATCTGAGGACATTTTCAGTTTTTCGTAAGGATATTGTGCAATTATCTTGGAGAAGGCACCATCTTGCGGTTCGGTTGTAAGAGAGAATCCATGTTCATAATGGATGGTCAAGCGGCACTCCTGGCTTTTGTATGTGCAAGCTGGAGAAAAAAATCAAAATTTAGTCTCTCACATTCTTAAAAGCAGTTCTTCATGTTGCATCATGCATCTACATGCTGACAAAAACCAGTGTACTGAAGTTTTAGAAGGCTCCGACTGGTGTTTCCTCCTTCCAAGCCTTGACAAAGTCACAGCTACTCTTCTTGCATCTGACAGACACAGCCAGAATCAATAAACACAGCACACAATGCATGAGAAAATTAGGAGCTGTAAAGGGTTTCCCTAAAGTATTTTGACAAAGATGAAGACACTCCTGAGTCCTCATTAGTGTCGTGGTAATTGAAAAAGGGCCCAGATAATTGTGTATAATAGCTACTGCAGCAGAAAGTCTGCATCTTCCCCTCAGCTCTGAAACAGAGACCATGATCCAAATTAAAGAGTTTTGGAGTTCAGATGCCAAATTCACTATTCTATCACTTTCTTGGAACAATTCTACCAAAGAAGGATCCTTGGCAGTGGGATAAAAGCACTGTGATAAAAGCAGGGGCTGATGCCCTTCTTCTTTTGGAAAGAATGGCATCTATGTCACAGTACCAAGGAGATGAACCTGTTCTCGAGCTGGTTCCTGCTCTCTGGCTGTTTTGCACATCAGAGGCCCTCACAGAGCATCCTGAGCTCCCTGTGGGGACTGAGACCTGGCAGCTGACAAGCAGCCACATGGCTCTACCCGAGCTTTGAGAAAAAAGAACTGCCCTTTGGCATGGCTGGATTTGTGCTTTGGCTCCTGCCAAATTTCCACATTTTTAGAAAATGAGTGAAGATAAAATTTAACATTAACAGCCCTGCCAGTTGTAGGACTAGCAGGGGAAGGACTGCAAAGCCTGGGGGCACTCAAGAGAAAGGCCCAGCCTCAAACCCCAGAGCCACCCCAGGCCTGCAGCCACCTGACCAAACAAGGCATCACTCCAGAGCATCTGCAGCCAAGTGCTTTTATTCCAATCGACTTTGCATGTACAGAAATGCTGAGAAGTGACACCCTGATGCTGAAAAAAGGAAATTACTTCCCATCAAAATGTGGTTATTCGACTGCTTTGTGTTTTTTTTCTCTTTAGTGCATAGAGCTGGGTGAGTAAATGACCAATTCATACTTGTGAAAGTGCCAGTCCTCTTCTGCCTCCTCCCTCTGCAGGAGAAACTCCTGCTAGGCTTGCAAGCCTAGCAGGAGTTTCCTGAATCTCAGAAAAATGCTCTTTTCTGTGGGTTTCTGGACAAACCTCTGACAATCACTCCTCTGTCACATGCAGGCCTACATGGCTGACTACAGACTTGTTTCTGAAATAACATGCTGAAAACAAGCCCAAAATTCAGCATGACAATGAGTGTGTCACAGGACACAAATTCCACAGCAGCTGGGACTGGCTCAGAACCTGACAGTATTTTAAACAAGTAGAATCCTAAACATGCACATTTTTTAAATAAATCACCTCTAGCAGAAGGAACTTGAACCGGCACGAGCGTCACGGGAAGGGTGTGGAGGTGTGGACATGGCAGTGCTGCAGGTGTTACTCACATGTGGTGATTTCTGTGATGAGCTCTGCAGAATTGTGGCAGCCCTGCACCACACTCCTCGTCCACAATGAGAGGTCTCGACTGGTCTCAGTCCTGAACAGATGAGTCTCAATCCCTTGTCTGGTACCGGTACGGGTTGCAAAAGACAAATCCACCCCTGACTTTGGTGAGCCTTTCCCTGGGCCAGAATGAACCAACCTGCAATTGGATTTGAAAACACATCAGGAAATTCTAACAACAGTGCACTGCACCAAAATCCCCACCTGAGCACAGCTCTGCTCTGCACATTCCTAATAGATGTGGTTGGGAGCATGAGAACTCTTATCTCTATATTCTCTCAGAAGAGTGAAGGTCCAAGGCAGTGAGCACAGAAGCAGCTGGACACACAGGCGATGGCATAGATGTCCCAAAATTAGTGAATTGTACAAAACATCCCTTTGGATGAAGAACTGAGAGAAGTCCTTGACTGGTCTGTGGTGATGGAATCTGGTCCACAGATACAAGTGCTGACTCAGATGAGGCAGCTGAATCCATCTTCCACAGTGAAGCATCATTTGCTCTAAAGCTTAAACATCTGCCATCAAGTTCAATGATAAATACTGTTGGATAAAGTATGAAGCTCTGGAAAATATATGGATGCCAAAATACTATCTTGTACTTACTTTTCCCATAAGGAACCTGTAAAATGCAAAATGTTGCAGCTACTTGTAATCCAAAATTCTCTCACATTTGTCTGCAATTAACATTTTTTTTTTCCCAGCATCAACAGCTGATCTCCTGTGGCCAGGAAAGGTTTGTTCATCTGGGCAAACAAAAATTGCAGGGAATATTTTTGAGTGAGAAAATCAATACCTCATAAAAATTAATTCTTCCTTAAATCTGCCCTTTTATGTTGTCTTTTTCCCCTCTAAAAGTATGTATAGTCAACACAGAATTCACTCAGGGACACAACATTGATTCATCTGAAAAGAATAATCCAGGGGAGATCATCCCTCTTTGAGATTCAGAGACCAACCCTCAGAGGCAATCACAAAATGAAATTTGTCTGAAAAGCTTATTTCTGTCTTGTGCCTTCTGTTTTTGTTTCTATAGGGAAACAATATACTTCACAGGAGTATATCAAGTATGTGGCATGGTAGTTGAACACTTGTGCTAAAGGATAAAACATTAGATTAAACTAATTGTTTTGCATCATCAAGAACAGTTGCCTGTTAGCTGACACTGTACAGGTAAGCCACCAAACAGGCATGTTTAGGTAGAAAAGAAAAAAGCAGAAAGGAAAGGAAAACCAGAACTTTAGCTTTTCAATTATTGAAACATCAGCCACAGGGCATTTGAAAATTTCCCCAATTCCTTGACAGTCCATGCTGACATTTGGGATGCACATTGTGACAAACAGGTCTCTTCCATACCCCACTAGAATGTTTGCAAGTTTTGCTCAAGTTCATGGAAACTTTATTTTGATTTTGAGCACCCCCCCTTGATTTTATGGTCCTAAGAGCTCCTGGGAAGCGAGACAGAATATCCGGGCCAGAGATGCCCTGTCCTGTCTGGGCAGGACAAGGGCTGTTTTCCCTCTAGAAAAGCTGAGTTAATGCCCCACTCAGCTTTGATACTCAAGGCCTCCTATCTGTATTATAGGCAGATTTTGCAGCTGGGGACTGACTGGCAAATAGGCCAAAAATTTTAATTCCCTTTCATTTGGTCTGAGGGAAAGCTACATATTGACAATTAAGGCAGGACTTGTGGAACTGAAATCTCCAGTGACATCTGCTGCTGTCTGTCCCTGCCTGGTCACCCAGGCACAGGCACGGCCACTGCTCTCATGCTGCCTTCAGCTACTGGGCTGTGGAAAAGCAGCCTGGAAAATCACATCAAGTTTGTCATTAGAAATAAAACTATTCCACCTTTTTCCTGGGTCATCTCCTTTATGCAGTGCTCATCAGCTGTACTAAAAATTATTTTCTATTACTTATGTTACTGAATACATAACAAACAGATGGTTCCAGTGTTTGATTACCTTCCAAAACACACAGCACCACCACCCACTCCCCCACACCTTCATGCTGTATCCATAGTACTGTATTGTAGGTTTTTCAGCATATGGATAGAATGAAGATGTACTTTACAAATTAAAGTATGTGAACACATCCAACATGAACATTGATTCATGCCTGCCTTTTCTTATTATCTCCTCATTATTAAAAATCCAGTCTCACTACTTAAAAATACTTTTCCATCAAGCAACTCCAGATCATGCTTTGGAAAGTCATACACTTAAACATGAACTAGACGAAAGCGCATGAGGACATTTGATAGTATTTTTGTACCAGCTGTCAGTGGGTATTTGTATTTGGGTACAGGTCAAATGATTCCCATGCTTTAATAAAATCACATTAATGTGGCCCATTTCATAGAAGGTGTTTTATCCTGAAGACCACAAAGATACCTTAAAAAGGCAAAAAATAGCCTTAGAAACCTCAGAGAAGGCTTCCCCTCCTGCTTCCCATCACCTTGACTGCAGGGGAGGGTGTGTGTGTATGTGGTGTGTGCTGCACCCCAGAGCCAAAGAAGCACCCTTGGCCCGCCTCTGTTAATATTCACCCAAGCCCCTGAAGGTTCCTCGGCTCCGTGGAGGTTTCTGGGGGAATCTGTGAGCACCGGAGCCCGAGGGCTGAGCCCGAGCTCCGAGGGCTCCTGCGGGCACAGGCGGAGCCGCGAGAGGGCAGGAGAAGGCTGGGCACGGCCGGGTGTCCCCGCACCGAACGCAGCGGCTGGAAAACGCAACCCTTGGCACGCTCCCGGGAGCCAGGGAGACACTTCTAACCTTCTCTCATCTCTCCCTTGTCTCTCTGTATTTCGGGGACCTTTTTGACCTTACTCTTTCCAAATGCGTGATAGCAAGATGGGTATGGTCTAACATGAAGTGCTGGTGCGGGGTGAGATGCACTGGGACCTGCATCTCATCCTAATGCTATGGAAGAGTTTCAACAATTTACTGCAACAGCCAGATCTAATGGTCTCTTCAGAAAGGACACTGAAACCAGCACTGAAATTCAAAGGAAGCCTTAAGCTGCTCATTTGAGATTTAGTTCAGAAGAGACCACGTACAAGTGTATCACCACTCGTGCAGCTCTGCTGGTTAGAACACCACTGCCATCTGACCTTTCCTACAGCACTCTGACTTAGCATTTGAAACCTGCCCTGAAACAGCTGTGCTCCTTGGTAACCTGCACCCACAGCCCCCCTCACTGCCTTGGGAAGACAAGCAGAGAACTTGCATAGCACCTCATACACCTTTCTTGGGGCTCCCAGGGCACCCAGTGCTCTCTGCCTGTCCCTCTTGCCCAAACTCCCTCCCCATTTTTTCCATGTCATTAGCTATCAAACTGCTTTAATACTCTCTGGTTACAGATCTTGGCTGTACACAAAAGCTTCTTACCTCATCTTTAATCAGACCCCAACGTGGGCTGCTTTATTTTTTTTTCCCTTTCATATGTGGCTATGATAGATAATGGAATTTGATTGCAAACATATAAGATCTAATTACTTAAGCCCCATTCCCATGCTAGAGGGAGGCACTGTTATTCAGGCATAAGGAAACACTGAAACAGAGATTATGACAAAAAGGTCCTTGGAGTCAGGGCTGTGTGCCAGCTGTCGTGCCTCCCCGTGCAGAGATTTAAAGGAACAACTTAAACCTGATCTCACTTTTATTTGAGCTATTATTTATATCTCATGCAAAGCTGGAAAAGACTGACTGGAAAATACTTCTAGGTCTTAATTGCATCCATAGGTTGTAGGCAAACTTATCAACAAACAAGAAGGGCATTTTGAAATTTTGCTGTTAAAGGACTGTGAGAAGATTGTAATCCTTCTACCAGTTTCCAATTTTCTCTGCTCATTATGTCTTGGGTAGATTAAGCATGACTCTGTACAGTATCTGGCACTGAAGTTTTCCAGTTTCAGCAGCTTTTCAAATATGCATTAGCTAAGCAAAAATGTTTTCCCAAGGACTCATAAAAATCTGAAAGATGGGAACAGCTAAGATTACAACATGTGCTCTGCAAACTTTCCAGGTGAAAAGTTCTAAATTGCATTGATCAATGCACAGAGTGGATTAAAAAACTCGTCACAAGGAGGGGAATCACTGACCGAGAATGAACACAGCAGTCAATACTAAAAGAAAACTCTATTTTTTTGCTATAACTGTACTCACTGTAGCAGATCATAAAAGCAGGACCCTGCAGAGCTTTTATCAAAATCATCCAAAATAGGAGGTGTAATGACCTAGGGAATCTGCTGTATATATGTGTATATTTATTTATCACATTGTGACTCCATTCTGAATGCCAAATTCTGCATAGCTGCTGTGTTTTTATCTGGATGTTATATTCAGTGATAGTAGTAAAAAATCACAGAAATAGGGCTGGAATGGTTGTCAGGAGGTCACCCAGCACATCCCCTTCACAGAGCCGGGCTAACTGTGTGTGTGTCACCCATCCTTCAGTGTCCCCAGTAAGAAGGATTGCACACCTTTCCCAGAGAATCTTGCACACCTTTCCCAGAAAATCTAAACCAGTACCTCACCAATTCCCTGCTGCAAGTGCAGTCAGCTATGTCCTGTTGTGTTCAGGAGGGATCTAGAAAAGATACTCCCCTGTCCTCCTTGTGTCTTCTCTTCGTATCTGAAAACTATTAATATGTTTTCCATTGACTTCTCTAAATTAGCTATTAAGGTTTCTTAAGTATTCCCCTCCTGATAGTGTTTCTATGTTATATTTGCATTGCTTTCCTCTAGATCTTCCACAGTTAACTGGCATCTTTTTGGAAAGTGCAATGCCTCTCATGAACATGGAGTATCACCTGAGGCTTTACTCATTCTCTGTAGTTATGATTACTACATCTGCCCAAAATGCAACATTTCTGCTATAACCCAAGATGATTATCTTCATTTTCCCCTCTCAAAAACGTAACACCTTAGATTCAAGCAATTTTATCACAGTGCTCAGGTGTTTCCTGGCAGTGCAACTACTTTGTGGTTCATATTCCACCCCAAAACACAGAGGTAATTATTCCCCAGCACTGAATTTTGCACCTGTCCTCTCTGAACTGCACCCTGGCTTTCTTACAGACCATCCTGGCTTGCTCTCTTCCCAGTCTGTAAAGACCCTTCAGCAGCCTGACATATGTGCTGTGCAACTTCTCATTCCCCTCCAGCATGAAGGCCAATGGTTTTCCACTCAGGAAGATATCCATACAAGGAGATGAGCACCCCTATCCTAGGCAAGTCTGTCTGCTATCCAATGTGACTTCTTGAGAAAAAATAAAGTAACAGGCCCCAAGATGTGGGCTTAGGTTGTTTGATGCAGTAAATTGGTCTCGCTGACGATGGGGGCTGGCCATACTCAGGAAGGAGTTGTCTTTACACAAGACAACGTGTGGCCAGGAAGGGGCAGAGTGCACTACAAGATACCCAGTCACTTTAGGGAGGATTTGAGCTCATGTTAAAATGAAACCCCAGAAAAAAGGGGAAGAAATGCATCACCTTCTGCTGGGGTGCTATTGCTTCTCAAACTCTAAGGCACAGAGACATGGCTGGACACAGACTGTAATCCTTTACCCAGCTTTTGCTGGGATTTGTCACCTAGAATTGTCAGCATCCAGCACTACACCATGTAGCAGGCTGTAAGCTGCAAAGCTAGTGTCTCTCACCCCATATTAGGGTAACAAAGGGGGAGTCAGAAGGTGGCTTCCCAGGAAGTCTGAAAGCCCCATCATGGGTAGGTAGACTGGGACAACCAATCATCAGTGTAAATCCTTGAGTTCAATTTTTTTTTTATATATAATTACTTAGCAATAAAACGTTGGTTCATTTGCGAAGAGACAGAGAACAAAAATTAACTAATGAGAGTGCAGTAAGAGACCCACTGCTTCTGGCTGGGGCAACCAGCCCTTCTGAATGAGAACTCATTGAAAAGGGTACAATAGAGGCCTGTAGCAAGGCCGAAACAAGGAACAACAGCTCTTTCTCAAGCCCTTTGACCATACTGGCAGAGAAACATGATTAAGATTCACATCAAGAAGCACAGACAGTTTCCACTGCATAAAGGCAACCATGGGAAAGCTCTCTCTGAATAAGTGTTAATGGATACCTTCAAAATAATGCAAATGTTTATTTCTAACCTAGATTCAAGAATGTGTCTTACAAGCTTACCATTTTAAGCTAAAAAAAGCCAGGAATTAATTTGCTAGAGCAGGAACAGAAGCTGTGCTGAAAATATCTCCATCACATGTGGAACCCTCCAAAAGGCCCAAACTGATGGCACAGAACTGCCCCACCAGAATGCTCAACTCAGAGCAAAAAGTTCACTTTTTTTTCAGCCCGCAGGAGTAGCTGGAAGTTGGAGTGTTTCTGCCAAGCTCACAGGTCTGCACACTAAGATAGGAATCTCAGGAGATTGAGCTTTTTCAGCACTCCTGCCTCTGTATCCAGGCCAAGTGGCCACATCCAAAATCCCAGTGAGTTTCTGGTGGTCAGCCTCCGCCAGAACTTGAAATGGAGAAGAGAGGAGTTAAGCTCAGCACATCAGCCCACTGAAGAAGAACCTGCTTCTCCAACCACAACATTTCAAATGTGACTACAGCTGTGTACCAGCTATACCCATTCCTGGCTGAATCCTGTGTACCAGCTATACCCATTCCTGGCTGACTCAGCTGTTCCCACTGCTCCTGAAAGCTGTCATGATAAAAAACCCAAAGGTACCTGGTGGCGAGCAGGGGGTAGGTATGCACAGGGCTGAACCAGGCTTCCTTCATCCGTGGCATGCTCTCATATATTAAGAGGTCTTTCTCTGTCAAGACCACTAACACTGGCTTCCAGTGCTTCTCGTTGTCTCCCGGCACCTGGAAAAGAGCAAAGCCTCAGTGAAACAACAAGAGATAAAGCTACCCCCATGCAAAGCCAGATGAGACAAATATTTTGAGTTCTGGGTGAGGAAATGAAGACAAGAGAGGTTTATTTCTCTGGTTTTTTGACATCTCCCACCTGAATTTATAATCAGATGCAGCAGAAATGGAGTAACGTGCAGTCATCTGCTGCTACCATTACCACTGCCATTTCCAGCCTTCCTTTACTACAGGCTACTCCATAAATGAAGTATTGGAAGAACACTGAGGTGGAACTGGCTGTTAGTTAGCTGTGGTATGCATGAAAGGACCTTAAATGTATATTTATAAGGTGCACCATTCATGTGTAGCTGGCACATTAACTTGAGTCCTGATCACTGCTGCTGTTGCTGTTTCTGTTTAAAAAAGCTGCAACATCATCACTATTAAATAAGAGTCACAGGTAGCAAAATCTAGTGGTTTGGAAGTAGATGCTTTTTTCCTCAGCAGTTCACTATTTTTTCTGCTTCTCCTTCCTTCATACCATTCTTCCAGTTTTAGAAATGCCTTTATAAAGAGATCCAACCTAAATGTGGGGTTGATCTCAGGTATCAACTCATGATGGATCTGCCTTCACATTTCAAACCTTTCTGTCAAAGATGTCTAAAGACCCGAGCCTCAGAGCCCTTTACTGGCTGCAGCCTCCAGATGTGGAATTACATTTTGCAGGTCAGATGTGTGATGTCCACATGGCAATACAATTATGGGGACTAAGTATGGTTTTCACTTCTACTCTGGCAGCAGAGAAGTCTTAAAATAGTTGGGAATATGAAAGGACCTTTGTTTCAAATAAGAATGAAGCTCTTTCACTGACAAACTAATAATTTTCCTTTTGGTGCACATAAAGAAAAAGAAACACTGATCTACAGTAACTCTCACAATAGCCATACTTTCAAACACAAACAGCTTGGCTGGGTACTAAAAGGAATGAAACAATTTCTGAAATTCACCAGAGAATCTGCTTATCTTCATGACTCCTCCACTAAAGCCTCTTCTGGGATAGAGAAGCAGCTGTCTGTGCTGTTCTCTGGTTGATGCCAGCCTACTTGCCATGGGCATGTGTCACTGGGCACACTGTTGGGTGGAGAAACATATAAAAGGGATCAAAGTTTGGCCAGGCTGGGAGAGGCACACCCAGGTAGGATAATTCAGAACCACATTTAAAACGCTTGTATTTTATACAAAGACAGGCTGCCACAAATTTCTAAACTTTAAAGGGCTTTCAAGACCGATGTAAAACACTTTTACATCAGAACACCAGTGCCCAGAATCAGATCTTAAACTAAGACTTGTGTCATTTTTAAGATGTATTTCTCCTTCTGAACTAAGCTTTTCCAATAATCATATTCTTGTTTACAGCATTACTTGCTCATTGGTTGTTCATGTCTCTTGAAGTCATAAACAGTTCATCCTTTCAATTTCTAGAGAAGCATTAATACTTACAATTTTCTTGTGGTGACAGTTTCTTAAAACACAACCTTTCATTTTCGAATAATGCCGAAGAGAGAAGCCACATAATTAACACACCTATTATTACTCTCATGAAAGGATGCAAAATCCAGAGTTCTCACAGTCCATATACCATGAAAATATTCACATGAGCAGAAAGCATCCTCGGCTTCTTAATACCACAGCTATTAATTACAGTTAACAACCAGTTCCTAGCGTGGGAATACAGAAATTAGTGTCACGGTTAATGTTAACATTCAGTAAATGTTAGTGTTAACATTTCATTTTGGACCACTTCACCTGTGTTCTTTAACTAGAAAGACTTTAGTACATATTTTGAAGACTTCCAGAAAAGAAAAAGGAAGATAAATATGAAATCTCTGTGACCACAAACAATCTAAAGACTATGGGAAGCTGTTCACAGCTTTTCTGCAGAACCATCCTGCCTGTGTAGCATTTTCAATCACGTTTTGCTATCAGGTGGCTCGTCACTCAACAGTGACTTCAGAAATTTTGGGAAACACTGCTCCCTGTAAAGCAATTACAAGAAAGAGAATAAAACTGATTTTGCCAGCTGGTCCCACAACTCTTTCCTGGACAGCTGTAAATGTTAGGAGATGGAATTTCCAGCATGAATCCTGAAGTTAATGACCTGCATTGTGAGGCCCACAGCTTTGCCCCACTCCTTCCCAACAGCAGGGTGACTGTGGAGAAGATGTGCCTTGGTTATAATGTATTGAAGATTTTTCTCAAGAATAAGTGACCTTACACTACCTGTCCTTGTAGGATGCATCCCTTGTTTGTAGGCAAGGAGTTGAGTGATGTTTGCCTGTGTGCTGCTCTGAAGCCCTCCCCAGTGAGAAGGACCATGCAATACACACACTTTTAAGCACAGTTTTTAAACCTTACTGGAACCATAGCTGCCTCACTGATGAGGAATGCTGGTGTAAGCAACACTGCTGCTATTTCAGACCTGAAGAAGGATTTGTGTGCTTTAAAGCCTGTTTTTTCCCAACTGTAGCAGCTGATCTAATAAAATACTGCCTTTCCTTAAAAACCTTGAATTGCATCACTGTTCCCTTATTTTGTAGGGTTTGGATCAGGCTGTAACAGCTGATGCCATGCTGTTCAACAGGCACTTGGCACTTCTGGAAGGTGTCAAAGAGAACATGCTGTTCTGTAAATAGTAATAGCAAATTTTACAAAGGAAGAAGAGAGGCTGCAAATATACCATTAGCCTACAGGGCATATTCATCACAAATGAGCATGGGAAATTAATCCAGATTAACAAGTGTCATACCAAGCATGGATGTAATAGCAAATTACAAAACAAAATCAAAAAACATGCTGCTTATGGGCAGCTAAGTGAAGGATTTGTTCAAGTTTTAAAGATTTTAATATCTGACATACTGTCACGATCCACTAAGACAAGTGGATAACATGAAATGCCTGTGTAAGAGTAAATTTAAATATTATATGAGATACATTTTAGAGGCATAGTTTTAGGTAATGATTAGGGCCAGCTTCTTAGCCAGAATATTGCAGAATTCTGGCACTTGCACTACAGTTTCTTCGCTCCAGTTCCCACTTGCACATGTACACTTCAAAGTGCATTGATCCGTGTTGCAGACAAATAAAATCACCATCCACTCAAAAAACTTTTCAAGCTCAACCCTTTTTCAAAGTCAAAATTGTTAGATCAACTCTAGATGAACTACAAAAAAGAAAAGTCAGTACTCCACAACAAAATGAATCAGCAAATATTTTTCTGGTGTTCTGGGCACTGCTCAAGTACCTCCAAGCAACAGGTACCAGTGTTCCCTCTATTTGTCACTGGGGTCACTGCTTATATTCCCAGGTGAAATTCCACTTTAAGTCAATGAAGCTGTAAATGTTTATATGAGAAGCAAACTTGACTTTTTTTGTTTCCTAGACATATTGTGTCCCTAGATCAAAGTCTTAAAACACAAACTTGAAAAGGGAGAACATTTTCTAAGAAAATAGCGCAAGTGCAGTGAAGAATCATTTTTGCTACCCCAAACATCTTTGTTCCACATTTACTGACCCCATTAAGTGAAAACGACACTTTTCCCAATATGCACTTCTTTGGTTTACCTTCCCAAATTCAGAAAATATTTCATGTGCTTCAGGGATAAAATCTACTATTTTTGTGTACATGATGGCTGAGCTTGGGACAACACCAGAGGTGACCTGTGTTCATGACTTACTCAGACAAGACTTCCCCTGCAGAGTCAGGGTAAGTGTTCTGTGTTTCCACACAGACACTGCAGTCTCTGCTGGGGTGGCAAATGCTCCTGTGACACACGTGGCAGGAATAGACAGGAGTGTGGGGGCACACGAAACGTGTGCAAGAACAGCTGCTGAATTCCAGCAGCTACAGGGAGACTGGGCCAGCAGCCTTTGGCTGACACAGCCATGCTTCAGTGCAGGAGAAGGGCAGCACATGCAGGGCTGGGACACGCCAGACCCCACGGCACCGAGGACATCCCTGAGCTCTGGCTGCTCTCAGATGCCTTTGCAGTGCCAGGCTTTGCTTTGGGACAGATCTGCGGGGCCAAGGGCTGACTGCCAGGGGTGACACACGCTCAGCACTACCTGTGTGGCTGCTCTGCTCCTGCTGCTGTTCTGGCCACTCCTCACAGTGTACCCCTTAAGGTGTAACTCCCCTGGTACATAGTAGTTTTTCAAAGGAGCCAGCTTGCTGTGCCTGAAGTGGTGGGGACCCCTGTCCCCTCCAATGGGTATCACAGCTTCCAAACCTTCAACAGTTTTCACATATAATCAGTTGCCATAAAAACAATGAGCATCTCAGCAGAGATAAATCCTTTTACAAACTGTTTGGACCTTTGATCTTTCATCTACCAGGTCTCCTTTTCAAAAGGTTTTTTCTTGGAATTTTGATTATTCATCTACTTCAGACTGTCAGGAATGAATGAAAAAATACTTTTAATCTGTGAGGCTTACAGATAATTAAATTAAGAGGCCTTGGTCTACTCTGAAAAGCTGTTTTATATTTTTGTTACCCTCAAAAGGGACATTTCAATTACATTCCCAGTCTAGTAAACAAATTATAAACTGCCAGCAGACTCCACTGCAGCAAGTATCCAAAATGTATCTTTACAGAGACCACTGTGAAGGCAGCAAGTTTATGTTTAGAGTAAGCGGTTTGTTTAACCCCCTTTTCCAACACCTCCTCCTAAATCCCAGACCTACACTATCCTCTTAACTGAGCACAGAAGGAGCAACCAAGAAAGAATTTTCTTGTTATTTTATCTCTTCCTTAAAATCTCTCTGTGCTGACAAGCCAGATTTGACACAGGCTGGGGTATGTTCTGCTACGTATTTCTTGCCTTTTCATTGTCTTTTGATGAAGGGTTACATCCATGTTCAGAATAAATTTGATTAATTTACAGAAACCCACTTGTCAGTTCCTGAAAATAACAGCTGGGACTGAAAAGGGTTTTTGCAAGATGAACAGCAGGGATGCAGAAATACATCCTGCAAGCCCCAGCATATGCAACAACGCTGATATTTGCGCGAGCTCATTTGATGGGAGGCAATTTGCGATGCAGGAGTGGGTGTAAGTGACAGCCGTAGGCAGGGGATATCAACACCTCCCCTACCACATGCGGATGAGATGTGTTTTGCTGCTAAACTTTGTCGTTTTAAACAGGAAATAATGTGCACACTGTTTAGGATTTTAAAAAAAGCTAATGAAAACGTGTCTGGTTTTGTTCTTCTCTTTTTTTGACCTCAGCGATGGCTCAAAGGTGGCTTGTGCCATTATCAGATCTGGATTAAAGCCAATGTGCACATGAAAATCCCCCAAAGGGCACAATATTGCCTCCTGTCACAGTGAGCAGCGAGGGAGCGAGCGATGCACGTGCTTGGCCAAGGTACCAGTGCTGCACAGCAGCCAGAGCCAGGCGGGGCAGAGGGAACCACAGCAGGGACCACACTGATCCAACCCGAGCAGCACCCCCAGCAGAGCCCAGGAATGCACTGACAGCCCCGGTTACAGGCCTTGCTGAGCATGGACAAGACACTCATTCTCAAGACAGGTCTGTTCAAGTCTGAACTCCTTCTCATTATCCTTTCAAATGACAGGACACAAGCCAACCTTTGCCAAAATGAACACAGTCAAACACATCAACAGCAGTATTTTCAAACAATGTCCTTACTCTCTAAACTAATGGGATTTTCAAACAGCTCTGGCTCATATCTGAAGACCTCTAAAAGCAAGAAAAGTACCTTAGTGCTGTGAACTCACCCATGCAAGACTGGCAGGTGATCTGAGACCTTTCCTAGTCAAACAGGAATGCCTGATCCCAACTTTGCAATAGAGGTTTGTTCCAGAGTTTGGTGAAGTCAGCTGGTATTTTTCTAGTAACTCTAGACCATGCCCTTGGTAAACAAGCCTGGAGGGCTCCATGTCTTCCACACTACAGAGAAGATGGAGCCAAATTCTTCTTGGAGGTACACTGGAGGAGGATGTCATTCAATATACACAAATTAAAGCAAGGAGAATTTTGATTTGATACTCAGAGAAACCTTTTCCATGTGTCATGGTGGTCAAATACTGGGACAGACTGTGAATAACCACCCCTCAAATTACTCACAACATAACCAGGCAAGGACCTGAGCAAGCTGGTCAGGTTGGGTCTACTTAGAGCAGGGGGGTTGAAACCCTTCCAACCTATATTATTCTGTGAGTCTATGAAATACCAGAAAAACTGAAGAAGTCCAGACTTGGATCAGACAATCATCATATGGATTGCCCCTGAGTTAAAGTTGGTTGTATATTTATTCTGTTCATGTACAATTTTCATGCATGTGTTCCATGAGTGCTGCATCAATATCAATGCAGTAATAATACAGAATAGTTATCACTGCTAAAGGTTTGCAGCATGATTTGCCTTGAGCCTTAAATCCTCTAGAGCTGTATTAGAAGTGCCTAAGAAGATCCTTGATCCTTCTATCTTTATGGAGTCTAACATTCTGCATTTCCATTGCAGCAGATTAAAGATAAGAAACATAAGGGAGTGAAAAACCCAGTATTACCTAAACTTTATTCACTTTACCTTAAGTAAAAATATATTACACAACAACATGAGAAAAGTTTAAAATCCTGATGTGCTGTTTTGAGATCCACAGAAACTGATTAATTAAATACACAGAAACCCATGTCCAGGGGACTCAAAAAGGGACAAAATGGTAATCCATCTTTTTTTGAAATCTCAACCATGACCCACAATCCTTCTACTATGCATGAAATTAGGATTTGAAGACCAATAAGTAAGAGGTATTCTTACATAGACAGGAGATTCTGACTTCCTGATAATGTCAGGAACCTTTCCAGGGAAACCCAAACAGGCAGTATGCGCAGGAGATGGCAAATGCTCCACACCATTTGTTAGGACACTGATGGCTTCTCATCTTAGTTAAGGTGACCATTGTGATTTAAGAAGTATGCTGGTGCTTCCTGGGTTGAACACATTTTCTTCTACAGCAGTGACTTCAGATCATGATGGCACTGTGTGAAATTAGAGTAGTGGTAATTTATGATAGCAAAGCTTTGCAAATAGCAAAGGTCCACTCCTGAAATGATAGTGTTGAACCAAATTACTTCTGTAGAAAAACCTGCACTTTGCTATCTTTTCTTGTTCTCATTTTTATTGCTTCTCAGAAATTGCCAGGGGAGAACAGGGAAGGTAAGAGGACATTTCATCACTCAAGGGCAGTGGCCAACCTGTAAGTCACAGGGACAGGGACAGATGCAAGTCAGACACAGGGGAAGGTCAGCACAGCTCCACTGGCCACTGAGGCTGATCAGGAGACAGTGGACAGCTAAAGTTCAACTGACCTTCAAAGACAACTTAACTGGGAACAAACCTGGACTGGAAGAGGTCATATTTTTAGTACTGCTTGTAAAAGAGGCACAGTGAAGAGAGGACTAAAGGGAGGGAAGGACCATTGACCCCAGGCTTTTCTAATCAGTTATACTGATTGAACAAATGCATGGAAAGCCTGAAGAGTGGGGGTGAGCACAAACCTGCTATTTATAAACAAAAAAACTCTGTAAAAGTGAGGCTATCACAAATACTTACCTCCATGACCTGTCAGCAACTGTTTCATTTGCCAGCACCAGTGTTTCACACAGCAATCTATCTCTCTCCCAGCAGGCTCACAACCACACATTCAGGATAGAAGTGAAGATGCTATTAGCAGACACCTTTGAATCTGTTGTGTGTGCATGTGTAACTTATTTGTGAGGTGTCTCGGCTCTTCACAATGCACGTGAGAGTGGCTGTAAACTTGCTTTCTGAAACACGTCTCATGAACATATCACCAAAAATCTGCTGTTAGCAGCTATCTGAAGTTTAATAAATATTTAAATAAAAATCACAAAATTAAAATGTGGTAGAAACTACTTCTAAGATGAAGCTTAGTTTTGGGAGAGGTGAGCACCTCTGTTGCCTCCAAAATAATCACTGGACACCAAAGTACTAAAAACCTAGTGCTAGGGAAAAAACTTGTACTTCCCTTTAAAATGGAGCAGTCTGCTTACTCCAGTAATCCAGGCTTGCCCTGTGAAAAAACCAAGAAGCAGCACAGCACAGCACAGTCGTGTGTCTTCTGCTTCAGTCCATGGAGTTATTTTGCACATCAGGGCAAGCACAGAAAGAAAGGGATTCTGCTTTGTGTCAGAGGCTTTGGAAGCCCTACCACACCTCCTGTGCAACTGCCCAAGAACAGATATTGTTACTTGGTGGTGGGGAAAACAGGCAGGCTCCAGGATACCAGAAACAGCCACTGATCCCTGCTGTGCCCTGCAGGTTACTGTGCTGTGAGCAGTGTTCTGTTCAAGCCAAGGTGAAGCACTTTTTGAGGGAGTACATCATCATCAATGGGGCATATTGGTAATTGTACAAGAGCAGAATCCATGTGCAGACACCACAGTTTAACCTCACTGTCCCTGAAGGGTCTATAGTTTGCAATTGAATTTGACCTCTGCTAAATGAATGGGTTCCACATTAAGATAAAGGAATAATAATACCTATTGCCTCAAAAGATACAAGCATGTCATCTTTCAATCCAGTAAAAGTGTGTGGATTTCTAAATATCAACTCAAAAACAGTTTTTAACAGCATCCAATCAAATGTTAATGCTGGAGGTGGACTTTTGATTGAAAGCAGCTTGCAGTTTTTAATGATGGCTGAAACATGAAAAATGCAATTTGAAACTATTACAGTGTCTATTTGGTGAAGGACAGGTAATCATCAATGTCTACATTAAAACTATAGTGACTGAAATCTGTCCCAGGAGATGTTCTGTGCCTTTGTCGACCACATTGTCTTCCCTAATATTCCCTAATGGCCCATCATGACTGGTACCTTTTGAAGACTGACAGATTTGACTACTTTACTCAAGGGTCACAATAAATCACAAGTGCTGAAAGAAAAAACAGCAGGGGAGCAATACAAAGAGAACAAGATGTTTCATTCTCATTGTTATTATGTTGTCTGAATACTGTGTCATTTCAGTCTGTGTGTCATTGATCAATATTCAGTAATACTGATAGACTGCAATGCATCTAATGACCTCGAGCAAATGAGTAAATTCACTACATGCCTGGCACAAAAACGTGCTAACTTCAAAAAACAATTAAAATCTGTGTGCTGTCCTTCATCAACTGGAATTTTGAGCATGCTGAGAAATAGCTGGAAGCCTTATTAGACAAAGTAAAAATTCAATTAGAATTCTTAATAATTTCACTTAATTTTGACAGAATGTGGAGCAGCCACAGAAGTCTGAAAAAATTGGTGAAAATTAGTCAAAATTTGGAATTCAAATCTACTTATTAAATTTATCACAAAAAATCTTGTACTTGTTTTTGTTTCGAATTTATTTATTTACTTAGTTGTCAGCTTCAAAGCCATTTGATTACTTGAAACCTTTTTTTAAAATGGTTGCAAAGTCTGTACCTCCATTATCACAACAGACCTCCACAAGCTATCTAAGAAACTCAAGCAACATACCTGTTTTGTTTTGCTTTGTTTTGTTTTGTTTGGGGTGGGGAGTGTAGTTACTGTTTCTCATGTTTGCATTTTTTTTAAACTCTTTCCCAGAGATTGAAGTCAGTAAACAAAGTCACTCTATATAAACTATCTTGTTTTTCACTTTTCCCTCTTCTGAGGAGAGACTTTGCTTGTTGACCCTTAATGTAGCCAATGAGTCCAAAGATCCCACCTCTTAGGTGGGCACATTGTAAAAAAGTATAAAAATAAGTTCTGAAAATAAACCAGCCCCCTTTTCGGAGCTTCAGCCTTCTAAACCGTGAGTCCGTGTCTCATTGATCGTGTCCCACAGCGACAGGGGAGGAAGGGGTGGGAGGGGGAGAAAATTAAACATGCACTGTTCATTTTGATTTATCATATTCAACATTTTCTGATGGGCAGGATTATTTTTTTTCCCCAGAATTCCAGCTGAGCTCCAAGAGACAGCTGTTCACCAGAGAAGTTCCAGTTTGCCACACCTTGGCAGACAGTGTGGAGAGCTGGGAGAACATCCAGCAGGTCCTCCTGGTGGATCTTGGCATGAGTGGATCCCAGGATGCCAGTAAAGGTAAGAAATTAACAACTATTCAATTTGATATCCAATTCACTTTCTTTCATTATTTAATGAAGACAAAACTGAATTTAACATTGTTGCCCTTTCGGAGAGTTCTGTTTTATTTGAGATTTGTTAGTTTTCTAAGGAATCTGTACAGAAGACAAATGGTATCCAAAAGTGCCACTTTCCCCACTGAAAAACTGAGAACATAATTTTTCTGTCTTCAAGAAGGAAGGTAGAAATCAATCCAAGGCAATCACTGGTTCAGAAATACGAATGCTTAGATTAATAGAGAGCTGAAGATAGAGTCACAGAAACATAGACACACAGAATTGTTTTAGTTGGAAAAGACCTCTAAGAGCATCAATTCCAACTGTTAGCCCAGTTCAGGGGGCTTGGTACTCAAAGAACCACTGGTCTTACCATTAAAGACTGAGACAAAGAAGGCTTTAAATGCCTCAGCTGTTTCCTCATTCTTTGTTACTATGCGTTCCCCCACCTCCAATAAGTGCTGGAGATTCTCCTTAGTCTTCCTTTTCTTTGCTGATGTGTTTATAGGAACATTTTTTATTGTCTTTTACCACAGCACCCAGGTTAGGTTCTACATGGGCTTTCACCCTTGTAGTTTTCTCCCTGCATAACCTCACAACATCCTTCTAGTCTTCCTGAGTTCCCCATCCCATCTTCCAAAGGTCATAAACTTTTTTGTCCTGAATTCCAGTCAAAGCTCCCAATTCAGCCAGGCTCATCTTCATCTCCCCCACCTCAATTTCAGGACACAGGAAGGGTCTGCTCCTGTGCCTTTAGGATTTCCTTCCTGAACACTGTCAGGAAGGCTGGACTCCTCAGCCTTCCAGGACTGCTTCCCAAGGGATTCTCTGGACCAGTCTCCCAAACAGATGAAAGTCTGCCCTCCAAAAGCCCACACCATCGGTTTTGCTGACCTCCCACCTTATTTCTCCAAAAACTGAAAACTCATTTTGTGATCACTATGCCCAAGACAGCCTCCAGCCATCACATCACACCAGTCCCAAAAAACAGGTCAGTCAGGTGCCTTCCTGAGCTGGCTCCCTCATCAGCTGTGTCACTCCAGGAACCTCCTAGATGACTTGAAAGATGAACACTGCTCAGGGGAGGACAGCCTTTGGTCCCAAGATTTGCCTAGCCTGTTCTTTAAAACCCTTCCTGACAGAAATCCTCAGCTACTCTATTGTAGTCCTAGGCCAGTTTCACCATTAGGAAATCATTGCCCATACTGGAGCACATGCCACTGTGGTCCTGGGGTTACTGTGAGTTCAGGTATCATTACATGCTTGGGAGACTAATAAAAAACTTGAATTTGCTTTTTTAGCTAAAAGCATTTTAGCTAAAACCATTTTTAAGGTGGTCTTTTCTGTAACCCTGCCAAAGTAATTTCAGGAGAGCAATGGTCACAGAGGAGATGGGTGAGAAGAATGCAGGAGAGGAAATTCAGAGCTGAGGATAACTGCACTTTGTCAGTGGCCTGTGATTTGCTGGACAGCTGTCACCACTGACTGTGTGGCACATGAAGAAACACACGCATCCCTAATGATACAAAAATAACTGGCAAGGCAGCTTTAATAGGAAACCACTGTTATCAACTGTAGTCAGCCAAATTTCCCTTGGGGATGTCAACTGGGGCTCGAAAATCAGTCTGAGGTTTGCCTGGTATTTAAAATACATTTTTAATTCTTGCTGATACATCAAGCCTTTTTGCTTTGCTGACATTCCATAGTTTCAAGCTTTTCTCTGTGGCTAGGAACATACAATAAAAATGAGAGCTCAGCTTTCATAAACCCTATTTATTTCAGAGGATGCAGTTGAAGAAATATCCCTAAAGTAAAAGCATTCAAGCTATGAGGTTGCCACCTATAGTCAGGATGTGAGCTGCCATTTCCCAAGAGCCATGACTTTCCCAAATACTGTTTATATTACAAGACCAGGCAAGATCACAGACCAGGGGTTTACAGCAACAACTCTTTTAATTAATCTACTATCTGTGACAAAAAAAAAAAAAAAAAAGAAAAAAAAAAAAAAAAAAAAAAAAAAAAAAGAAAAGAAGAGTGTTAATAGAAACTATGAATATTCAACAGAGCTACATACACAAGGAAGACAAATAAAGAATATTCTACTTGGCAGTTACCAGTTATATGCTGAGCTTTAAATTAGCCACACAGGACAAATGGCTTTAGTGCTGTGCCATGTTATTTTATCTAGATTACTTTAAAATACACAATTAAGGCCATCAATCAGACCCAAATCCTACAAATATCAGGAAATTACATACTGTATGCTATGTAATTTTTAAAGCTAATGCTCTCTATCTGTTCTAACTCTCGGTGTTTCATATTTTTTAAATAATTACAGCATTTAACTACTTTCAGAAAATTCTAGTGAGAACTGAACATCCTTCTAGAAGAAAAACTTGGGAGGAATAAAGTTAATCTCCAAAGTTAGTATAACCAGATTGCATGCTACAGGTTATCTACCTGTGGAGCCAGGATGAGAAACTAAGGTTTCAGTTTTAAGAAATATCCTTGGGATACATAATTTAATAAAATAAAGAACTTCCTGGTAAGAGCATTAGACTTTCAGATCTCTTAACAAACATATCACTTATCCAAAGAGAAATTATTTTTGGCACAGGAGACATACGATCTCACGAACCAACTGATTTGATCAATGGAAGTTTCTTTCCTGCTGTGGGCTAATAAATCACCCCAGCCAGCAAGTGCCAGCCATTTACAGTACGAGCTGGCTGAGGATAACTTGAACATCACAGAGCTTCTATAACTTCTGCACCTACAAGAAAGTGGAAACTCCAAGAAGGCAAACACATGTGAATATAACCAAGTGCCTACACCTAATTCCACCCGTGGTGTTAGAAATATACTTGCCCTGAAGGAAAACTTCAGTAGGAAATTTTACAAATTATTTCTCTTGCTTTAATTCCTACAACAGAGATAAATATTTGTCTATTCATTGAGATTTCTTTTGTAGTTTGTACTGGCCTAAGCATCTAATATATTGGTGGAAAAAAATCTGAAGTAATTTAGTTGAGTAACACTGCAAAAAGAAAATTGGGAACTATGTATTTCATTACATAGTTATATGCTAATATTCACATAACCCATTTTAGAAGTAGAGCAAATGGGATTACACTGGCTATCATATCAGCAGTTTCATACCAAAATTTTTGGATATTTAAATACCTTGTCATCATTGGCTTTTTTATTTCCTTAGCCATATGGAAAACAGTCAGGCACAATTAACTATTTGTCAGAAAACAATCTATTAATTAACACCATTCTGTGTGAATGGGCTGAAAATCACGTTCTTTGCTTGCCAAAAAGCTTCCATTTCTGCCTCATGTTTGTGCTCTGAACTAAACATAGCTACAGATACACAGCTTGACACAACTGACCAAGGCAGAAAAGAACAACTGCTGCCATGGTTTTTCAGAACCAGCAGCCAGTGAGATTTTCTAAAGATAGGTAGCGGGTCAGGAGAGCTTCACCTCTGCATCTGAAATTCTTTACTGACAGATCCTTGGTTAAAACTGGGCAGAAACAGACAAAATCCCAATTAAGACATTTAAATTTGTGACAGAGCTTGAAAGAGAAAAGATTTGAGTGGGGAGGAGGGAGAGTAAGTTAGTGTCTTTTAGGCTTAACCTTAAAAATATAAGGTCTGGCTTCAATTATATTTATATCCTTTCAGTTCTACTGACGTCAATGGATTTACTCCTAAGTTATGCCAGATGGAAATCAGGCTAGCTATTACAACATGTTCATGTATATAACTAGTACCCCTTTAAATGCACCATTTATTCAAAAGTAGACAGCAGGCATGCTCAGATAGCCCAGCCAGCATCAGAGGCAGGGGCAGTCAGTGATGGGGAATGCTGAGGCTGAACTGCAGAGGGATAGAAAGGGAAGAGAAAGAGCAGCAAACTTCCTTTGCTGTTATCTGCACATGCACATAACCTTTGCTGCTGCTGAATCCTGGGCACTAAGCTGATAATGTCTGGGGCTGACACAAGGCTGCATGCTGGCTATTTGCTTCCCTAGAAGAAAAGCAGCCTGACACCTCTGTTACTGTTTAGATTAGTATTCTTGCATTTCATTTTTTAGCGGAGCAGCCTGTAATGCTATTGTTTCCAAAACTGTGAACCACTTTGCAGGTCCACACAGGGCTACAGGTGTGCAACCATTATCAGTTAGTGGTTGCCCCCTCATCACTGTTTTTCAGAATTGCTCACTCACTTGAATATGAGCCTGTAACCACAACCCATTCCTTCTGCTTGCACTTGCAAATATCCAAGCAGCTGTTTCAAGTTATTTGAAGAGGGTAGAGACTGAAGTTTTACTTGATGTATCTGGGCTAATGGAAACTGATGATGTACGTGACCTTTGATGAGTGCAAACTCTGAGTCCAATCTGAAGGAAAGTAAGAGAGAGGAGCTAAAATTTCTGTCTTTGAAGACTTCTTGCAGCTGTGAAGAGTTAATCCTATGTGGCTATGAAAGGTTCAGAGAAGGCTGGTCTTATTCTTGCCAATAACACCTTCCAACCCACTCAACATTTTGTACACATGTCTGTACCCAGAGCTCTCTGTAGTTCATCAGTGAGCTGCTCCTTCCTCGGTCACCTTCCTCCAGGCTCCCCTAGCTCAGAATCTTCCATTTTTTTCCAGTGCTGTCCCATTCTTCCCTTTCCCCCACCTCTGTCTTTCTGCATTCATCCATTTGGCTTAAGTCCCAAAGGAACAAAAATCACAGGAGGGACATATCAGATGTTTGGTCCCTTGTTTCCTTCTTCCTCTTCTTGCCTACTCACATGGTTAGAGTTTGGAGCAGGGTCTGCTCCTACTGGTACTATTTCTGCTGCAATCTCACACCACGGCATTCTGGTTTTGGCTATACCCTAGGCACTTTCATACTAACACAATGTTATTAGCCACAACAACCACCCCCAGAATCCATGCTGCTCTCTTTCTCATCTCAAACTCCTGCAACAGCAAAGGAAGAATCCAACAGCAAGTCAGCTCATCCTCAATAGCCAGCCTTTCCAAAACCCACAAAACCAGACAAAACACCACATAAAAGGTTCTCACGCTGCCTCATCTAAGCTGTGCAACACCTTTCCGATCTGTTCCTCTTTGCAACACTTCCAGCTTCTTCCATTTGTTCCAGTTGCCTTTGCCTTGTTAACAAATGCCTGCAGTTTTGGGCAAGCAGATTTAAACCTCTGTTTTGAAATTTTATGTGGGAGTATATGAATGTATTCTTTACGCCTGTGATTCAGGGATCCAAAGAGCATAGCAATAATAAGCATTTTTTATGTGGAATGAATATATGTGTATGTTTAAACACGAAGTTTTAATGTACTCCCCAACCTGAAGAGTCCTGCACTAAACTTCCCAGGGTGACTGAAGCCAGAGACAACACCATAAACTATTTATTTTCACAATAGTGTACAAGCTTTTTATTCCACAAACAAATAGGTAAGCTTCTATTCCTGTAGCAGGCTTCTCTTCAAAGTGAACCTTTTAGAGCCATTTCCATAAACATCGCTGGCATTTCCAGCATGAAGTACAAAAAAGCAGCTATAGCCACACTACACATCGGCAGCTACTCTGGCCAATGTCTGCAACTATTTTCAGCACAAGATCAACAAATGAATGTTTGCACAGCAGCATTTGCCCAGCAGAAATGTATAAACAAAAAAAAAAGCTCCAAGAATAACACAATGTGTTCACAGAGTTTCAGGAATCTTCACTGCAGCTAAGTCATTAGTAACTAAAACCCAGGTGCTTCCTTCCAGCAGGGCTACTGGTACTGCTGGAACACCTGAAACTCAGGGAATACAGAAACATCTGAGAAAACCTTTGGCAAGTCCATTTGTCTTCAACAGCAGTGTCACTACACTGAGGGCAGAAGGTCCAAACCCCAAGATATACATCCTTCAGACACACAGACAGACATGCACTTTTGGCTCCAGATCCCCTTTTTGTACCCTGACTATTGAAGAGGCTCACTGTACAAGCCAAAATACCCTTCCAGCAATGCCAAAACAATGTAGGATGGGGAAGCTTCTCATACCTGTAGAGAACTTTGCTCTTCTAGCAGATCCTCTTTTGGATAATCCTACCTCCTTCTCACCCTGACCCTTTCAGCTGTTTCCTATCTTGCATCCAAAGTCTAACGTGAACACCAAAGACTGGATCTCTATGTACTTTGGGTTTTTACATTTGATTTCACTGGATTTTCTATTTGAAGCAGTAAAAGTCTTTCAGCCTTATTGATCAGTTTTCATTGCACAAAGGGGAGGACACAAAACTGTGTGTGATCCTGTCTCTATTTCTCTGTCCCTTACATGTGGTTGCTTAGAGCTTATATCAAAATAAAATTAAAATTAAAATTGAAAATGTTGCTTTCATATTAGTCATTGAGTAACCCTTCCTTTCCTAATCCTTCAAGTGAGGAAAACAGTACAAGGATATTGTGCATGTTGGAATTTTTGTCTGTCTCTCCATAAGGATGATTAGTGAAATACTGTCTCTCCCTAGATTTAAAATTGTAAAAAAAGCTCAAAATCTTTTCCTTTGAGGGAAGTGTTGCTTTCAGAAATTATCAGAAACACCATCTTTCAAAACCAGGGATTCTGGCTGTTTGTGGTAATTCAACAATTGGTCTTCAGAATTTTACTTACGAATAAAGGAGGACTTTACTTATGTATTGCTAAATAAGGTATCTACTAATAAAAAAAAAAAAATAGCTGAATGTTCCCAAATTCCTTGCAATGCCATTATAACCATTAGATTGTAAGCTCTGACAAGGTTAAATCTAATGTTATTCAAAGGCTGTTCCCCGAAGCAGATTCCCTTTTGGTAGTAGAATCATTGTCTCACTGTTTAAACATTCAGGCTTTCCTCTCTATTTCACAGTTCATAAAGCACCTTTATGGTACTGAGGTGGATTTTTTTTTTCCCCAAACAGAACAGAAGGCAGTTTGTTTTTCCAGCTTTGATTAAATCCCACATCCCACAAGCAGTGGACCTGTGATACTGCCCTACTGTTTTTAATTGTCTCCTCCTATTAAGATGCCAGCACTGAAGGTCTTTCCCGCAGCCCCGGCGCGTTCTGCTCCCAGCCTGCCGTAAGCGCTCCGGGTCTGAGGTTAATGTGTACACAGCACAACTCATTAGCCCTGCATTACCATCTGAGCCAAAAATCAGTGTGATTGATCCAACAATATGTTTGGGCTGGGGACTAAGACTCAAATGAGGTCTCACCAAAAGCAAAGGTCAGCAACTTGGCACAAATTTTGCTGTGCACGGAGAAAGCTTTTCTTCCAAACTATTCATCAGGGAAGGTACAAATGACAACTAATATGGGCCTCATTAAAAATGAGTAGAGGAAACCCCTTGGAGAGGACAACAAGGCTCCCTCACTATCAAATTTATTTTCAGTCCTTTTCTAAAGCTTTTATTTACGTTACAGTGAA
The DNA here is from genome assembly GCA_027886175.1 of Phylloscopus collybita. Classification (NCBI taxonomy): domain Eukaryota; kingdom Metazoa; phylum Chordata; class Aves; order Passeriformes; family Phylloscopidae; genus Phylloscopus; species Phylloscopus collybita. The sequence continues at coordinate 12,413,725 of JAJNNQ010000075.1, read as the reverse complement.
GACAATGTGGAGCTTAAAGATAGCTGTGGGGCTTGGGGTTTAGGAGACTCCTTAGACTAATTATCATGATGTGCACTATCAATTACTGTCCACTTAAGAAGAGAGGGTAATTCCGAAGGCAGAAATAAATCTTCAGATCTGAAGAATCTGGAGTAAAGGGAATAAAAGGATTTTTTTTTTAATCAGCAATATTTTTTTAATGTTAAAACTCTGTTGTCAAAACATTTCCCATCTTAAAATAACTAAACTAAAACAATCATTAATTTAAGAGTGAGAGAGAAGAGGGATGATACATGAAACCTCTTCAACTGTGGATTTGTTTCAAGTACAGTTCTTACAAGGATTTCACTCACACTCAAGCACTTTTGCAATAGTCAAGGCCTGAAATCAGAACTTCAAAATATGCTATTTTACATATGGTATTAGCATGTTCTTTCTTCCTCAGTAACGAAGGGTGTTAAAAATGCTATTGATACAACAATTACACTGTAGGAGAAATACTTTCATGCAGTATACAGACTTGCTGTGTTGCAACAGAATTGTCTAATAGCACATTTTTGTAAGTGTTCTCATGGGGTATTCTGGAGTATAATTTTATTTTTATGGGATTCGATAATAAGGTAAAAGGCTGGTATTAACAGCCTTAGGAACGTAGTACATAAACAGAGGTTGAGCATTAAAATTGAACTGGATTTGTGAGTGAATGTGAACTGAGTGAGCTGAGTGAATGTATTGCCACACCAAAAATTGTAACCCATATAGCTTTTCTCTCTTCACTGTTCTTTTAAAACTCTTATTCTTCTAAAGGTCAACCCCTCTTTCCAACAGAGAATACAACTTCTCCTCAAGATATATTTAGAAAATCTGTTTATTTTTCTCTATTAACAGTTTGGCAAAACAGCTCTCAAGGCATATATTGCTCCTGCTTGTATCAGCAGTGATACTCTGCTCTTCCACAACAGCCCTCCAACATTAACCACCTTATCTGTCCTAGAAGCACTTGTGGGTAGAGATAGCACTCCTCTGACTGCAAGATGAGTGGGTGAGCGTGATGGGGCAATAATATGCAAAAAGAGAGAAAAAAAAAAATCCAAATGTTTCCCCCTAAATTAGATTAGGGTATTTTTACTAAGAATAGCTCGACTTTTGCCAGGAGTTTTCTCTGGGGATCGGCTGAGGGAGAAGAAGGCCTGCAGAGCAAAGAGGCTTTTTTATGGCCAGTTCTGCTGCTTTCTGATCTATTTATTCATGCCATTAATCAAAAAGCTGAAATAGGAGTATTGTTATCCTAGAAGAAAAAAACCAAAGAAACGATGACTGGGGTGAGAGGAATTGATACTGGGCAAAGCCTGAAGGTCAACACACCCCTAACAGGCCCCTCCATTCCCCTAAAGGTGATTTTTAACTTCAGGAGACAAAGCCAGCAAATGAGAACCAGGTAACTTTGAACAGAGAAAATGCAACTTGATGGGAACTTAATGCCCGAAAAATCTGGGATTCTCTAAGACAATCCCTTTATTTTCAAGCTTCCAACATGCAGCCTGTAAGCAGGAAAATGCAGACAAATGAGCAAACAGACAGAGTGCAAGGGCTTCACTCTTGCAAAACAGTGTTTGCCAGACCCTCACATTGCACGGATGTGTGCTCAGGGTGGATCAGCCCTGGGGATATAAACATAAGTGTGCTTGTCCCATAGAAGTGACGTGGGATCCAGGGGCTGAAGGGTGTCCCCAGCACTGCTTGGGTCACTGCTGGGTCACTGCTCAGGGCTTTCCTACTGCTCAGACTGCATTTGCCTTGCTCTTTGTTTCAGCTGAGTTTGCCCCAAACTGTTGCCTTAATGGCAGCTTCCTCAGGCTGAATAGCCACTCCACAGCGTCTCCAAACACCCAGGATGAGCTCCACACCTTCCTCAACCATTGTGCTGGTCTGGTTTCTCCCACCCAGCATCCCACAGCTGGGCAAGAACAGGCTTCCCTTTCCTAACCCACCACTGCTGGCACCCTACGTACATCTGTGAGAGGAGGCAGAAACACACTGAGGCAGAAGCAGATCAGTTGTTTTGGCACTTCAGTGCTTAAAATAATTTGGAAGACCACCCTCCACTCCCCACTGAAATCAGTGCTGGATATGGGTTCAGTAGAGGTCTCTGTTCCCTATGCAATGTGTCTTATAAAGGAGGTTCATGTTGAATTTAAATCACATTTGAATACCAAAGAGCATCACTGCTTCCAATTCCTTCACTTTCTTGCAATACTTTCTGTCAGAGGCTGAGGGAAAAAAGGAAGCCTTTCCCTGGCTTCTGAAGGAAGGGGATCAAAGCCTTCCTTCACATCACACCTTTGTGGGGGTTTTTTTCAAATGAACTGTACAGCAAATATGTTCAAACAGAGCCTTTCAAACCTGTGCAGCCCCAAAAGGTGAGATGACCCAGCACATGCACGAGGGTCATGCACGAGCTGGACCCTTTTGGACAGATCAACTGCAATTGCCAAGGTAAAAGATGGAAATGCCCAACATCCTGAAAACTTAGCAAAATCTAGGAAGAAAATACCTCATCTACTTAAATCTAGAAAGCTCCTTGTCCAGCAAAACCCAACCCAGCCAAACAGCAGTTCCAGCTTGGGTTATCTAGAACAAAGAGTTAAGTATTCATGCCGTGGCAGACACAGTGTGCAAAGTAGGCAGTGCTCAGACCCACATCAGGATGTGCTCCAGACCACACTAGGATGTGGTCCCACAGCTACCACCACCCTGTTCTGTTGGAGAAACCAAGAGAAACAGCTCCCACACCTCAGGAAGGCACCGAACTCCTCATTTCCTTTCAGCATCCTCTCCCTCCTTTCAAGCTACAGCACTTCCCCTCTCAATCCCCACCCCAGGTTTGCTGAGCAGACATCTGCAGAGCTCCCTGTCACAGCAGAACCATGTGGATCCTGCCCTGTGCACACCTCGGGCTCAGAATTCTTCCTGATGCAGGGAGGGAGAATGATTTTTATAATCATTCTTCTCTCTATGGAGAGAGGAATGATTATAAAAAGGAACTTTCTTATAATTTCTGGGGTTTATAGGAATAGTGATAGACATATGCTGTATTTTATGGAGAAAGCTAAGTCATCTGCAAGGACAATCAGATCAAAGCTGAGGCAGAGGGAGAGTGGGAAGGATGTGATTACCTCTGCTGGGATCTGACCAGAACTAAAGCAGCCCTCATGGGAAGGGCAAGGGGATTTGCAGGGCCCAGTTCACACTGCAGCTCAACTCCTTTAAGAATAATTTAATACCTGAAGGCTACCACAAGCACAACAGTGCTCACTCGCTATTTAACTGTGCTCTGTAACTCTCTGATAGAGGCGTTTTCCTTCACTGCAATGACCAACTGTACTGCAGAAATACAGACTTTCAATTTCAGGTCCTTAATGCATTTACCACCATATTTCCATAAATTTTCATTATTTACTTATACCTACTCTTCTTTCTAGTCCCCTGGCAATGAGCACTTCACTTAATTTTATTATTTGCTCGTCCCTCATTAGCATCAGAAGAACTAGCATGTGTGTTACAGATAAAGTAGCAAAGCCTTTAAAACAGTACAGTGAATGAAAACGCTGTTTTCAGCCTGCCTTTTTCCTTAGTATAGCCATTTAATGAAGGCACAGAAAGCAAGGAGAGAACGATGTCACTGCTGGTAAAAATGGCGTGTGGAGGAACCTCACTGAAGCTTGGAGAGGAAATTACTCTTCATGCTATTTCAGGTTTGCGTCTTTCCTAACAACAGGCTGATCGTTATCCCAGATAATGAAGACTGTTAATGTAATTAGGAACTCTGTTCTGGTGTTCTACAAAGCCAACAAATAAGTTCCGTAATTAATAAGCTGCAAGGTTAAGTGACACAGGGCAAAACCAGGATTCTTCATTTGGATGTAAGTGCTCCACAGCAAGTCATTAGCTGGTATTTAAATGTGCAGTTTCTAATTTAGGACACGGAAAAGGTTTTCCATTTGAGGTATGTGTAATCTCTAAAAGGTCAGATCAATTTTGAGATTATGTCCAGATGTATATTATCAATATGAGAAATTGCATCCTTCTTTAACCACAAAAATTAGGAGAGCAGGAACAAATTGCCTTGCTCTTCTTCCTGGATATTACAGGTGAGTAGTATTTCCAAACTTGTCTGTAAATCCCTTCCAAATAATTTAGGCACTTCAGTAATAGTTGTTTTTTTTTTTTTTTTAGCAAGCACCTATTTTTCTAACAGTTGATTTATCTGGCTAAATCCTATATTGATTTATACTGGGTTAACACACAGTGTAACCCAAAGCTTGCTGTAGGCTCAGCCTAAACATGCACAGGTACTTTCCAGGCACAGAAGAGAGACCTGGGGATTAGTATGACCTGGATTTTATTCCTAAAAATGCTGCTGGTTCAGACTGTGCAGCCTGATGAGGCAGCCACACCAGAGAAACAGTGACACACTGCTTAATGAAGAAGCAGCTTCCCAATCTCCACCTCCTCGCCACAGGTTCTCACTACTTGGGATTTGCCTCTGTCACAAAACCTGCAGAAAATTAATGATGTCCCTCCAAAAGTAATGACTTTTCTACCAGAACTGCCACCACCTTGATGGAAGAGCTAGGAGTGCTAAGGGGAACAGTGGCAGCTACAACCACAGACACAGCCATGCCACAATTTTAAAATGCTGCCTAGTAGATGCTGTTCTTCATAGGAAGGTTGTTAAAGTCAGATATAAATAAATAAGAAAAGATAAAATCAGACACACAATGTTAAATAATGGCAAAATGTTTTAACTACGTAGTGGGCTGGTGGTTTTCTCATACAAAGACATCTTAAACTCACTTTTACAATTTGGAAATGATGTAAATTTTTTAACTAAAGATCTCCGTATCTTTGGAAACTCATTTGTCTCTGATGAAAATAACAACATGGCTCTGTTGCTATCTACTTATTTTGCTAATCTGTGAAAATGCTTCCTAAGGAAATGGAACATTTTCATTCCATACTGGGGAAGAAAAATAACCTCAAATACACTCTCATGTCATTTGCCTGAGTCCTGTTTGGACAGCTTGCACATCTCACAATTCTCCTGTTATCACTAGCTCCTCTGAATTAGAGTGAGAGCAGGGAGATAAATGTAATGCTGCAATATACAGCCTGATACTGGAGATCACTCTGCTGTGACATGCCTTGCACTTCAGCACTAACACAATGATATGGTTATCTAAGGTTTGAGGAGACTGAACAGCCTGTAATATATTAACACACTTTTCATTTCAGAGATAGTGTCAGGAGCTGAAAAACAACTCTGGTTCACCATGCTGCTTTGGTTATTTCCCCTCAGGTCTTTTCTTCTTCCCTCTGAAACCCACACCGGATTTGTGGGAGCAGCAACACCCTTACCCTGCACAGGCAGAGCAACACGAACAGGAACCAAGTGCTGGGGTTAAGATCTAGTGAGAAAAGCCCATAAGGCCACTTTTTCTGCAGCTTCAAAAATTAACATTCTAAAAGACAACTTGCAGCAATTCCTATTTTTAAGTTTCTCAAAGGAGCTTTGAGATAATTTTAAGAAGTCCACTGCCTGTAAGACATTTGACATCCGCAAAGGAGAACAGTCTCTGGCTGCAGAAGCGCTTTTTCTTTCTTCCAAGCCTACATGAAAAGTATCACTGGCACAACGAGGGCAGAGAGAGATGCACAGCTCAGGGTTTCATTTAGTTTTGTTTTTTTTTCTTAACTGACCCAGCTTGATGCTGGCGCCTGGCTACAGTTTCAGCTGTCCCTGAAGCCAGTCATGCTTTTGCTTGTGTGGCTGACTGCTGAATTGGCAAAAGCTACCTTCACAAAAACCCTTTTGCCAGAACACCTTTTTGTGTTTGCATTAAAGAAGAAAAAAAATTAGATAAAGCTTCTGCCAACAATATTTTGGTCTACTGGAGCAGACTTTACAGAGTGATAAAATAAACCACCATTTCCTCAGTGTTTCAGCTCTTCAGTTCAGAGCAGAATTCACTCCTCCTAAAGGAACTCAGTGGTAGATGGGGAAGTGTAAGGAGAAGAGCAGCCATGCCTGTTTCAGCTCCTCTGTAAGTCATTAGATGTGCAGAAGTATTAAAAAGAGGGTGGGAAAAAAGCTGGAGAAGACATTCCTACAAGGATTGAAAGTGCTTCTGGAAGAGCAGAAACAATAACATTTGGAAATGCTCCTCAATTTAGATGACATTACTAACTTCTTTTTATTAATTTGGTTGCTAAAAGCATCTTTATAGGGAACACTACAAAAAGACAAGACCTGGAAAGATTAAAACACACATGCAACTATTCCCTCATGCTTGGCATGACTGTTAAATGCACAGATCTTGTTGAAGTGAAAACACAAGTACAGGAAACACAAAGAGATGAGGAGTGCACACACTTCATTACAAACCAGCACTTGGTATTTCTCTTAGTTACAGAGAAGTTTTAGGATGCTGGTGACTAATACAACTCCCTAATCCATGGTCAGCTTTAGAAACCTTCATAAGGCCAAGGTCAGGACAAGGCTACTTCCTTAATAACAGAGGGAAAATGGCATCTCTAATGATTGCTTCTGGCTGTTTTTCTCCTTGCCAATAAGAAGGCCACAGAGAACATTTGCTTTCTTAAAGTGATGCAGAGCTCTCCATTTTCCAGCAGACAGATCCTCATTGCCCACCCAGAACCTGAAGGTAGACTTGCAAGATGGAATTTCAGGTTGAAGACCACAAGTTCAGTACTTTCTTCAGAGGGAAGTTCAGTTAAGGTAGTAGAATCCTGTTAAGCATGCAATGGCTTAGTATCTTAGATAACCTACTATTTATTTTAATGTTACCCACCTGAGGGAGGCTCCCCTAATGAATCTATTTTTGTAGTGTCATGTAGGTTGAAGTTTAGAGCTAAGTTTAGAGCAGAGTTATATAAAAAATATCAGACCAGGAAATAGCTTAATTGAAGCAGAGAGTAATCACAGCAAATTACAGTGAAATGTCTACGGGATTACATTTTGCATTCCCCAAAGAAGCTGAGGAATTCAGCTCACAGTCTTCCCATTTTGCTGAGAATTCACTTTAAAGATATGCTATGTAAGTAACATAATATGATGCCATAAAAGCTGTCTCAAAAGTTACAGTCTAAGATGCTTTTGTGACCCTGTGGGAAGCCCATGCTGGAGCTGGCTCCTGGCAGGACTGGAGGCCTGTGGAGAGAGGTGCCCACCCAGGAGCAGGCAGGACCTGTGATGCTGCTGGGGATCCACGCTGGAGCAGGTTGTGAGGAACTGCTGCCCGTGGGAAGGACTCATGTTGGAGAAGCTCCTGGAGGACTGGCTCCTGTGGGAGGGACTCCACCCTGGAACACGGAGCAGTGTGAGGAGTCCTCCTCCCCTAGGGGGGAAGGAGCAGCAGAGACAGGGTGTGATGAACTGACCACAACCCCATTCCTGTCCACTTGTGCCACAGGGAGGGGAAGTAAGGGAAGAAGGGAGGGGCAGGGCAAAGGTTTTTTTAAGATTTGGTTGTATTTTCTCATTACCCTACTCTGATTTTTTTGGTAAAAAATTCAATTAATTTTTCCCCAAGTCAAGTCTGTTTAACCCATGACGATAATTGATAATTGATGAATTATATTTCCCTGCCCTTATCTCAACTCGTAAGCCTTTTGTTTTCTCTCTCCTGTCCAGCTGAAGAGGGGCAGTGATACAGCAGCTTTGGTGGGCACCTGGCATCCAGGCAGAGCCAAACAACCACACTGGTATTCACAGTGACTTCCACAAATCACTGCAGAATTTAATCTCTTCCCACGAACAAACCCAGGTTTTTCAGAGGAGCATCTGTGGTCAGCACTTCCCTCAGCTGCCCTGAACACCTCCTCTGAAACAATTTATAAACAGCTGGCATGTACACAGGATATGCAGGTTCTCTCTTGCATGCAGGCTTCAGAGACCACAGCCAATAAGAAAATAAAAGGAATTTCACATCACATTCTGCCACATGTAGGGATTTTCTCTACTTTTCAACAGGTCTCCAACGTGAGAGAAAGATGGGAACTTGTGACATCACTCTGTTACTACTGCACAGTTCTAGATGGTTTTAGTGAAAAAAACAAGTTGCCTTTTCAGTAACAATGTTACTGCAAATCTCTCAAGGCTAATTCTTGGTAACAGCCACCATAAATACACTAGAACATGTACAGAGCCACAGCCTAACAAAGGCAAAACAAGTTTCACCACTAAATTTAGAAAGACCTCAAAATGGTTCATATTGACTAACACAAAATAAGATTTCAGCCCATAAGGGGAAAAGGAGAGAGAGAAAAAAAGCATAGAAAGGCGAAAGAGAGAAGCATGTGAATGGGATATTGTGTATTAACTGTAAGAAGAGGAAATTCATAAACCAGAAGCCATGTGTCCACTTAAGATGATCTGTGAATATTAACTTACAAGATCTCTATGATCTACTACGGAGCAGTTACCCCTTCAAAGGAAAGCATTTTGCAAAAGGAAAAGCCTCTTATGTCCAGCTTTTTATAAGTTTATAGAAATACAAAAAGGAAAACAAGATTAAAGATCCCATGGCTGTATAGTTTAATACTGCTAAAATTTACTTACCAGTCCTTTGGTGTTTTAATCCCAAATTATTCCCCCAAACTTCTACATTTTCTACAGCACTAAGCCAGAGAGTTGTGCTGTTGTCCCCACTCTTCGAGCTGGGAGGGAGGGACAGAAAAAGATACAAAATCTGCCTGAAGGGCTTTGCAACCTTTGTGTCACTGCAAACGGTGTAGAGTGAACCATGTTTTGCTAAAAATTAATGGTGTGACATTAGACACTAGGTAGAAATACGGCACCTGTGCCCATGGCTTCTATATTTTCATCTACAAAATCCCACTACAAAATATAGTGGTTTGTTGTTTTTTTTCAGGGCAGGTACAGTCAGTTTTCCACATCTGTGCTGGATGTACAGGTTGAAAGGGCAGTGTGTATGCAGGGGCCATTTTTCCAACACCCCAGCTGGAGGGGCAGAGATGCTCTGAATGGCTGTCCAGGCAGTAGATGGATGGGAATTATTTCTAGGCACAATTCTAACACTGCTACCATAGCAAATCCACACTTATCAGCTGGTACAGTGCCTAAAATGAATTCTGAGACTACTGATTTAAAATCAGATCATCTAATACTAATACCACCCCTGTGCATTCATGGATTGCCTTTCCACTGGGCAACAGATCCCAAACTACTATCAAACTGAACACCAGGTTTTCTCTGTGCATAAAACATTTTAAGACTCAAACTTTGAAAGACGGGCAGGAGTTGCAATTGCAAGCTCAGTCTGATAGGATGCTCAGCTCCAATGCAGGGTTACAGTTAAAGAAGAAGCTCCCAGCCTTTATGGGAAGCTCCAGATCATGCCCAGCTCCAGAGGCCAGGCACAGCAGAGGGGTGGCCCATGGACCAAGTATGTAGGTACTTCCCAAGCTGGGAGTAGGAAGGTGACAACTCATATATATGAGTTCATAGCAGGTGAACTCAAGGGCTGGTGTCAGTTTTTGTGACTCGTGTCCCATCCTTGAACTTGACATAAGACTTTTACATCTCACAGGAAAGTCTTTGTTGATTGGCATGAGAAGCAAAAGCTATGGGGACGTTATAGTTTTCTGCTTGTTTTTCCAAAGCACAAAAATAGCATGTTAAGAAAAGAAAGGTCTTCAAGGAAAGGTAAATCAAACCCCAGAACCTCATTTAGTCTCTCTACTTTCAGACCAAGCTGAATTCAGGAACAGAGAATAAGAGAGAGAGCTCAGAAATGAAAATAAGAATGTTTTCATTACCTTTTCTGCAAGCCAGCCTAGATGCCTAATCTCTCGACTTCCAGCAATCCCTGCTTTACCCAGCTGGTCTCTGACCTCTGCAATCACCCTGGGGATGAGCTCATTGACACTGGAGTGGATGGCATTGAACCAGGCCTGGGCTGTAGCCGAATCCTTACTCCTGAGCACCACGGTGTGCTTGGCATCAGGTGAATGAACTTCAATAATTCTAGAAAAATGGGGGGAAAAACATTATGTTCATTCATATACTAATAGGCAGCTAAATTTATTACCTCATTTAGTGAATGCAATGAGTTTAAAAGGATACTAATATTGAGACCTAGCACTAAAAACTTACCTTTATAACACCTGAATAGAGTAGGATCATCTTAACTGAAGCCAGGTCTCTACTGGCATTATAACATCCTTGAGAAGGGGATTTGCCAGTGCTGATGCAATCCCACATACAGCATGTCAATAGGAGTTTCAAATATAAAGGCAAGAGGAACATTCACTGACATGGACCCTGCCCAGAACTGCAAACTGCATGGAAGATGACTGTGGAGAAGCCAGGGATATTCTTAGCTGGTTATCATGACACACCAGAGTTTTTCAGTGGGTTTATTTTATACATGCAGAGATAAATGAAAATCATCCTCACCCCAAACAGAGGAATTTTCCTAGGATTGTTCTGTGGTTTCAGTGATACCACTACACATTAACACAGGCCTAGCACAACTGGCCTTCTCTGGGGCTTACCAGCATCCTCAATGCTCCATTTAGATCCTGCTAACAGTGGCAACAAGAAAGTGCTAACAGCAATAATATGATTGCTGCTGGCAGGCCCTTTTTACAGATTTTCAAATTCCTGTAGAAGGAAATGGGTTTTGTTTCAAAGAAAACATTCCTACTGGACTATCCTGTGGGTTTCCACCATGGTTTGAAAACTACAACTGAACAGTTTTCAGGAAAATGAATCCTGTTCATTGTGGTAATGGGACCTGTGCCAACACCTTTGCTAACAACAACAACAAAAGTGCTTTGACAGGCAGCTGCAGCTATTTCAATTCTTAGTGAAGTTATTAGTGGGGCTTTGTGTGCTCTTCATAGCTTTGTGGGCCATTTTACTTGAACATCTGTTAAATAACCCACAAAGTAATAGCCTGTTTTATCTTTATGTGCCAATTATAAAACAAAGCCCTGGTCATTGCCCATCACTCAACTCTGTATCATATCTGTGCTTTTTTGTTATAAAATACAGTGACAGCCCTGAATGTTGCCCTTCTAAATTCAACCCAGGATCTGAGCCTAGGCATGTACTTCTGTCCTGCATACGGCTGCCCAGTCTCTGGGACTCACAATGACTCCTTTCTGCAGCAGAAAATTAATTAGTTCAGTGGAATTTATTCAGGTTGAAGTTCAAAACAGTACTGCAATGCAAATATTTGTCATGCACTTACAAAATCCAGCAATTTGGAGCTTAACTAACAATTAAGAGGTTTTAATTATTTGGTTAAACCAGAGCAGAATCCAGAACACAAGAGTGACTCGATCTGCACAGCTCTCTGGGGCTCAGAGAGCAAGGATCTCTGTTTGTCCATTTTGAGAAGGGGAGGTTTCCACATAGACACTGTTCTAAATATAGAAAAGGTCATGATTTTCCAAACTCAGCAGCTGAACTGTTCAGGGTCTTAAATCACTGGATAGCTTAAGAAGTGGCTTGATTTTTCAGGAAGCGCTGAGCCAACACAGTAATGCATGTCTCAGTAAAGCTGCTGCAGTCCAGCATTATCTGAAAACTCATGTTCTTATTTAGGCAGTCCAGAATGCATCAAATTTTCAGTTTCAGGTACCAAAGCAAAATTCCTTGATACATGATGGCAGTCTTGTGAACTAGGAAACTGTATTTATAGATAGGCACGTTCTAAATCCCACACTCATTTTTTCTGAACTTCTAGAAACAGCCATCTCCTTCATGGTTAGGATTTAGCCATTGGTGTCCACTGATCATTACAATCATGCACAGCCACCATACTCCAGTCCATCTTTCCATCACAAACACAGTTCTCCCACTGCTGAGTCCCACTGTGACTCTGACCTGGAGTTGTAGCATGTTCTAGTAGGCAGTCACCACCAAAAACAAAGTAGACTGGCATGAATTTTCAAAATACATTGTGGTAATCAGTGAAATGTTGCTTATTACTTGCAGAACAGTTTTTGGCAGGAGATCTTACAGCAAATGAGGTCAGTGACAGCATCCTCATTTCACCAACAAAAAAGTAGAAAAGTGAAGAACCCAGACAAGGCAGGGAACAGGCTAGGAGTAGCAATCAAGATTTTCAGTCCTCTGTCTCCCATTTTAATACTTCTTTTAAAAACAAAAATTATTTGGACAACACGGCAGTATTGTGTTATATTTGAAAAATGTTAACACACCACATAGATTGTGTGAAACGATGCTCTTTACAAAGCCTGTGGTTTCTGCATGGGGACTAACACCCACAAACTCACTGCCTATCATGCAGTAAACAAAGTGCTGAACAGACACTAAAGACTCAGAAGAAAGTGCTGCTTTTTCAGTTGCAAAAGAGCAGCAGCAAACTTGTGTGATTTCTTTATAAGTTAAGAGCTGTAGTAGGTTTTGACTTAAAAGTAAATTATTGAGAGCTGAAAGAGCTTCCAGATGGCAACTTGTTTACCTTCATTTTGTAAATTCTTCCTTCAAACAAGTGGATTAACACACAAACAACTATTTTAGTACTTGGGCCTTCATCAAAGTGTATTTTTCTTGATGGTGACTATTTAAGTACTTGTACAAGAGTTCTATCCCCTAAAATAAACAGTTGTTAACAGTTCTGTTTAAGGGGTTCTAAACCATGCATATTCTTTCAAATATCTAGGTATTCAAATGGGATATCTAAAGTCTGTATTTTAGTATACACATGTGTACAGACATACTGAGCCATGCTTGCAAAAATACTCATCCCCCAGTGACTTCTAATAGAGCTAGTTTGGGAATGCTTGTCAGTCACCAAAGTTTGATGGTGATGCACCAACAATTGCAGAAAGTCTTCCTTGTTCCATGAGCTGAGTAGCAAGATGACTGGACAATACTACTACATTTCTCAAAACTTAATTCAAAACAGCAATACATGCTGCTTTGACCACGCTGAAAAATATTTTTATCCACAGCACTTGTCCACTCCTAGACATACATTTGCAAGCATCATTCCTCAGCAAGCTGCTACATAGGCCAACTTTTATTTATACACCCTAAAGTCTAAATCCTCAACTGTCTGAATTCTGGTACTGGTGATCACGGTAGGATCTGGACTAGAAAACCTTGGGAAACCAAGCTTGCAGATTTCCATCAAAAACCCAGGACTCCTGTCTCCACAGTCAACTGGGATGGAGATACTAAAAGAAACTTTAAATCTTCCCAGAAACCCACGGGCTCTGACTGCAATCAGATGCTGAAAGTGCTGCCTCCCTATAAACTCTTTCCTTTTCTGCCTTTCAGCCCACGCTGCTTTGATTCACCGTCCAATTGGATGATGCTTTCTGTATAGCAGCTGACTGATGGCATTTCCATACTTTCTGAAAAGAAAAAAATACCAGTGACCTTAGTAAACTGCAAGACTAAGGCACTTAAATATTTCCAGCAGTCTAGCCATTATAGTTTTGATTTGTTCCTTGGCTAAACTGACCACCTCTTACTGACTTCTGTTTATCTGCAGTTCAGTGATAAAGTTCCCTTAATTCCCCACTGAATTGAAATATTTAGGGCAATGCCACAGCTGTGTTTATTCTCACACTCCACCACAGTTATGTAAATACTGCATATGGAGCTGTTTCTGATAAAGCCCCTACTAACCCAAAGGAATTATATGTTAGCTCTAGATGACTGCCAAGATGTGCGGCATCTCTCCAGCTTGGCAACGCATATGAATGATATCACATTTTCTCAGAGATCATTTGGCAAACCTTATAATAAAAGAGTAATTTTCTCTCTCCTTCTCAAAGACCCTCTGTGAGCTGAGGCGTGTTTCCAGCATCCCCTTCTCCACCCGCAGAACACGGGGGTGACACAAAACCCAGTGCTTCCAAATGCTGTAACCTGGCACGTAAGAGGAAAACTCCCTCTTTTCATCAGACTTTTTACTTCACAGAGGATCAGAAGAAGTTGAAAGGAAATGTTTGGTAGACCATACTCATTCCACATTTGATAAAGCTTCTATCTGTAGGAACGTTCGTTGTCTAAGAAATACCTTTTATCAAAACTCTTGAAAGTACTTCTGCCAGCAGCATTGGCTCAGAACCAAATCAGGCACTGAACTACACTTCATGACTCTTCCTGGGTCAGATTATGTATTCAGTGACTGATTAAAGTGTGGAGTAAATCCCTTGGAGTTAATGATAAGCTGGAGCCAGAGTTATTCAAGTCCATCACACTACTTTGATTTTGCACTAGCACAGAGAGGAACAAAACAGTCTCTCACTGACTTAGCAAACTTAAAGATGAGTCAAAGGCCAAACTGTTCACTCTGTCTCCTCCATCATTGTCGGCACCATGAAACCACAGTAAGTAATTTTGGTGGGTTTTTTTTCTGAGTGTACAAACTTAGGAGCCTTTCCAGGAAAAGGGGGGGTTTAGAAGAATACAACCTGATTTATATTTAAATAGTTGTAGGTTTTGTTATAAAATAAATTTTTAAAAACTGTTAAGGTTCTTTTGAATTTTACATGCAGCATCAGGAGATGAACCAGGAACAGAAATCATTAAAATTAAGCAATGGAAACTTTAGGCTAAGTCTGCAAGGAAAATATTCCAGAGAGAGAATTAGGCTTGCAATAAATTCCCCAGCAAACTCTCTGAAGAAGCATCTTCATTTGACGAACCTAAATGGAGGTGAAAGCAATTTTACCAAGCAAGCATTACTTGGTAATCAAGTGGAATTTTTCTGAGTGAAAGGCTCTCAGTCCCCTCGCTGTCAGAAGGTACTTGCTGTGTTAACAGTTACTTGGTGACTTTCAGCTTACAGTGCTAAAAATGATGTAGATACTTTCCTGGGAGCTGGACTAGACTGATGTCCAACCAGAGGGTGTATATATCACTAATGAGCTGTCACAGTTGATTTCATTTCTATTTGCCACCAGCTGGGCTTTAATAAAAGGGATATCAGTGGAGTTGTGCCACATGCAAGTTAAGAAAGGACGTGGTTCTGCAATGACTTGCTCTGGCTCACATCACTGCATGCAGATGCTGACCAATCTGCAGAGACATCACTCTGCCTTCTCCTCCCAGAGCAACCACAAAGGTAATTGAATAATTTTTGAATTATATGGATATTAAGGAGCAGGATCTTACACCACAGTGCCCAAAAGACCTCTTACATTTTACTTTCTTGATTTTTCTTTTATATTTTGGTTGTAATTGTACTGATTATTGGTAATCCAGGAATATATAGTTCTGCCTTCTTCACAGTGGATTCAGCACAGAACAATGGCAGAAGTTGAACAATGCTGTTTCAAGGAGCAGTTGGGGTCAATTATTTGGGGAAAAAACCCACAAACAGCATTATTTCATAAGAGATGTCAGGAAGTTGATGTGACTTTAGAAGATGCTGAAATTTTAAGAACAGAAGATGTGATTGGTGTATTCAATACACTGACCACAGCTCCCTGAAGCAGCTGCTTTCCCTGATGCAAAGCCACAGCCAACCTCAAAGCAGCAGCAGCAAAGCAAACCTTCTGCAGCTGGAATTGCATCTGGGCTTGGCAAAGAACATATGACTGCAGCTGGTAATAATGGTAAATGACCCCTTCAAATTGAGAAGTGGGTGGAGGGTGCTGCATAAGTAAGAGAACATGGGTTTGGAGATGAATTAGATGTCTTCTGAGAAGGAATGGCACTGCTGCTGTTAGGAAGTGCTGTAGTAGGACCCAGGGGAAAGACGATGTGATCCACAAGCATGGGTGAAAACTGACATAGAAACAGGAAAAATTAGTAGGGCTGCTGACAGATCAGCTCTGTCTTGTGGATGAACTGCCACAGAAGAAAGTCTTGCTGGAAGAGAGAAATGGCAGGTCCACCTTATCTAGCAGGGTATGTCTCGGTGCCTCATTATGTTATAGATCTGCTTTTTGGCCTCCATGATCAAGAATCCCAAGGATCACTGCTACTTGCCAAGTGAAGCAAAACCAAAGCCAGACAACCATGACTACAAAGCCACAAATTCCTTCTGGAACAATTACTGTCCTCTGAGCACTCTGGGGAGAGGCACCACCTGGGAGCCAGTCTCCCAGAGATACTGCCAGCTTCTCTGGAGACAGTGTGCATGGGTCACCTCCTGGCACTGCCAGAGCTGGCAGCAGACCCATCTTCCCACTGAACAGACACAGAGACTGATGGGAAAGTTGTATGTAAAAGTGATGAGAAGAAGTAGCAACTTCACCAAAACTCTTACTACAGTAAAACAGGAATTTCCATCAGCAGAAACATGGGAGAAAGCAAGCTAGAAGTGACCAGAGGGTATTAAAATAGCTAAGTATTCACACACAACCTAAGCACTAAGGATCAGCCTCAGCATCTACCACCACTGAGCTGGGGCACCTCTGATGGCAGCCCACCAGCAGGGCTCACACTGTGGATGTCATTTGCTGCCATGACTACACGAGGTGCAAGAGGGAGCAGCTTTAAATACACCAGCTGAAAATCCTGCTCCATAATTAATGGCAGATCAGGCCAGATCAGAGCTGTGAGGCTGAAATCCAATTTGCAGGCAGGCTGGTAGGTGAGGGAAAGCCCAGCACTGAGCACAGGACATCAGCCAGGCAGGAAAATGAGCCTCGAGGTGGTCACTCTCTCCAAGCCATAACACAAAGACTGTGGGGACTGGGAGCATAGCAGGAAACTGAAACCCATGCATTCTTTCCTTGGGAGATATCAAGGGTCTTTAACCTGCTCTTCAACATTACTTATCAGCAGCTTGGATGTCAGCACTTACATACCTTTACATACAGAGGTACACAATTTTTGTGTGCATCTGTTTTACATACAGATGCACACAAAAGTATGATTAACTATTTGTTCTCCTCTTCCCTGCAGCACTCCCACTGCTCCTCCTTTCCCTTTATTCTGTGACACGTTTCTTGGAGCATTTCTCTTTCTCCATCTCTCCAGAGCTTTAGTTTTTCTTCATTTTTTTTTTTTTACAGAAGTGTTTGTTAAGTAAAGTCTGCTGCAGTCTTCACTCTCTAGGTTTGTTGCTCTGCCTTGCTGGTTGGCTTCGTCTTTAATCACTTTTTCTTAATTTGTACTCCTCTCTTCCCTCCATGCATTCCTCAAGTCAATTCCTTTTTTTTTCCCCTTCACCTGATTAACTTCCAGTTCCTTTGCTCTTACTTCCATTTCTCAGCTCAACCCTCTACAGCTAAAGGGAAAAATCAAAATTATTTGACTTTTTCAAAACTCGCCTAACTGAAGCATTGGCTGAAAAGAACCCAAAATGCAACACAAAAACCCACCAGCAGATGTTTTTTTTTCATTATTTAATATTTTAACAGGAAAGAAAGACTTTGGTTGAAGTTTGTTAATCAAAAATCCAGCTGAAAGCATTCTTCCAGCCAGTTACTGCCACCTCCTCATTGTCCACATCCTTCCCCACCACCCAACTCAGTGACACATTTTATTCCTGTCAGGTCTGGCCCAGCTCACACATAGACACACACACACATAATTTTTTATTTATATATCACATATATGCATGCATGTACAGACACTGCTTTTGAGTTACACATGCAGGAGGTTACCCATTCCTATCTGATTTATGCTGGAGATGGGAAGGACACCAGGAGCTCACCTGTATGGCTCAGAAAGATGAGGAAGGGAGAAAGCCCCATGTCATTATGCCAGGAGTAAAGATTCAGCTTTTTTTTTTTTTCAAGAAAATGAGACATGCCTGGTTCCAAATTCAAATTCCAGGACTTGCAGAGATTGAAGGTCAGTCACAACATGCTGTAACTGTCCAGTTCTAGTTGGTATATCAAACACCCTGCAGGAAAACTCAGGGATTTCCACTGTGTCCCCAGATCCTGGCACATCTCCCAGTAATTCAGTTCTTAAACCACTGCCCAGAGACTACAGCAGTCTTTAGGACATTAGAAACCTATGACATGATTTAACAGAACAAGAATAAAATCATGAAGGAAAAAAAAAAAAAAGTAATGAAGTTCACCCTAGTTTGGTGATTTGTCTCAAAAAAAGACAAAAATGCTCATCTTTATAGGAGGGATGGTCCTACAGAAATGTCTGATCTCAGTGGCTTTTCAAGAAAGATGAGAAGAAACTGAGGCTAAGAGAAAAATTGGTATGAGCCAGACTAAAACTGTTTGGCTGGTGGGGGGAGTTTCACAAATGATAGAAATAGCTATTCTGCATAATAAAAAACAAATTTAAAGATCATTGTTTCTGCCTAAAGGCTTCAGAGCTCCAGCTCCTACAGATTTGGAATACTGCCTCTTATCAAGATACATGACTGCAGCTTGCAAAATGCACCAGCAATTGCAGAGCTGCCCAAAAGGCAGATGATGTAGGTGACAGAGAACTGTCAGACAACCAATTACAGAATCATTATCTATTAAATCTGTCAGTTAATTATTAATTGCAGCAGTTAATGATTTGCCCCCAAAATATTGTTATGAGAGAAAAAAATGCAATGTTACAGGTCCCTCATCTGACAACCCTAGCCCTGAATGCACTGACCCTGGCTAGTGAGAAGGGTCCCACAGCCATGCAATGTATCGAGGAGGAAGAGGAGGTTTTCCCCATGAGCCATCCCACACCTCCATTCCTGTTGCCCATACCCCAACTCCCTCCCTCTTCTACTCTCAGAGTACTGAAGGGGATGCAGCCAATGCTTTTTTAGCTAAATTACCTAACTTCTCTCAGCCTGAAAGAAGCAACAGTAGATAAACCTCATATGCTGCCTACTTGCTCATCCCTTCCAATAAAGAACAGATTTTGTAAGCAGATTAGCAGTTACAGTACAGGAACACAACAAGAGACATCCAGCTTCACACAAAAGCTGGATTTGGATCCATTACAGTAAAATAGTTGGAAGCTAAGGTTAAAAACACATGTTCATCATGACTTTAAATCTGCAGCCTTTTGTGGGCAAGGCTGTAACAGACCAAGCACACTGTGATAGGACAACAGGGTGATTTAAGGATGAGGGGAGAGTCAACCAGAGTTTCACCCTGATTATTGTCACTTTTGTTCTTTTCTTTGAATTACACTCTTTCAAGTTGCTTTACTTTAATGTTGGATTGTTGATATAGTAATCTAAGGAAATAATAAACACAGCCCACCAGGAAAAAAACCCAAACACTGACAAAAATTCTTTATATAAATCAAACTGACTCGAGCAGGCTCAATGACTTCTTCAAAGGACTTATTGATATTCATATAATAAAAAAAAGTCTGTGCCAATAATGATAATTAACTGCTATATGCCTTTCATCCAAGGATCTCAAGCTGTAGCTCACAACAACACTATGAATTAAATATGGTCTCTGCATTTCACAGAGGTTCTACAGCCAGAAAGCAGCTCAATAACAACACAAGGAGCAAAGAACAAATTCCTTGAGGAGCTGTGGAGGGTGGCTTTTAGTACTGGTAATGTGCCCATTCTAGATCTTTGTCTGTGCTCTATCCCCCATGCAGGTGTAAGTTCTTTGTCTTTCCTTTGCCCACCTATAACATACAGTAACAGAAAAAAGGCCCAAGTTTCCTAAACCAGAGCCCAATCCAGCCAAATCTGTACTGTGAACTAGGGAAAAAAATCTCCTCCTCCCCAGGAAGCCCCTCAGAGCTGTGATGTGCACCCAGGACTGACACAGCTCCAGCGTGCCAGCACAGTGGAGGAAATGGGCCACCAGCTCCTTACTCCTTGGTGCAGGGCCCAGCCTTTGCCCAGCACCTAACCCCACCTGTGCTTGCTGCTGCCAGTGTCACTGGCTATGCTCAGTGCTAGCAAACTACCTCCTAGGAGGCAGAGAACAAGTTAAGTGTGAGCTACGCTCTCCAAGAGCAGCTGTAACTCATTCTGGTTCTCTGGGCACTCTGTGGCAGAGCCCTGCTCTCTGTGAGCCCCAAACGACATGACTCAGGGAAACCATTCCCCAACAGCAGGGAAAACCCCAGGCTGCAAAGGTGCACCCCTCAGCCACATTGCTCTTGGAGGAGAATTGGCATCTGCTCTGCACACCAGGGCCTGCTCATACCTGGCAGAACCAAGGTGTGGTTCTGTTCAGGAAACAGGAGAGAGGCAGGGTGGGGGCATGAGCCAGACCGTGTTTTCATCAACATGAGAGAGATCCAGAACCTTCTCTACTGCCTAATACTTGCTTCCCTGTCCCCTCCTTTCCACTTAAGTTATATAAGCAGGAACTTGAAGAAGAACAGGATCTCCTTGGTCTTTCATTCCCTCATCTATTTCAAGATATTTGTCCTTTTATTGCATTTTTACAATCTTCTGCTTACATCTTATATTTGTTGTGAGCATTCCATGACTCAAGTTTTTGATGCAAGGACTTGTTTCTACTATGTCATATTAAATCTGTTTGAAACTCAGATTTTTTCTTAAAGAAGCTTCAACGTTTGCTTTCATGTCTTATTGTAACAAAACTAAATACATGCAAATTCACTACAATTTGGTTTATATTTAAGATTTCAAAATGATTTTAGAATCACAGTGCTATTTCATGCTGCATAAGTTACATACTTATACATCAACTGCAGCTCAAAATGTTAAATCTCACTATTACTGCACATTACTGACATTACTGGTATTAAATAATGTAAGAAGAAATTATTATTTAAAAATGTGTGTAAAAGGAAGTTTGGGGAGCAATGGCTTCACAATAGATCTTGTGAATACTTCATGCATTGAACCAGTATTTCCCAATGAAAAAAAAAAAAAAAAAAAAAAAAAAAAAAAAGCACCTCGAAGTAATGAAGCTGCTTGAATCTATTGCATCTATTGCTGCCTTTGGAGTAAATAGGTCTCAGTCTGTCCTGTTCTGCACCTCATTGATGTCTTGGGAAGCTCAGGTAATTCCCAGATGCAGCTCACTACAGAGCCCAGAATGAATGGATACCAGCCAGCTCCTCTGCCACCTGCAGTGGGTTGACCCTGAATTCCAGGCACTCACCAAAGTTACTCTATCACTCCCCTCTACTAGTGGACAGGGGACAGAAAATATAACAGGTTCCTAAACTGAAATAAGGACCAGGAGAAATCACTCACCAAATACCATCACAGACAAAACAGGCTCCAACTTTGGGAAATTAATTGAATTTATTACTTATAAAATCAGAGCAGGATACTGAAGAAGTAAAATAAATCTTAAAAACACCTTCTCCCCCCACCCCCTTCCTTCCTAGGCTCTACCTGCTCCCCCCCTCCAGTGACACAGGGAGACAGGGAAATATGAGAGTTACACAGGTTCATCACAGGTTGTTTCTGCTGCTGCTGAGAGAGAGGAGTCCTTCCCTTGCTCCAGTGTGGGGTTCCTCTCATGCAATTCTTCATGAACTTCTCCAATATGCATCCATCCCATGGGCTGCAGATCTTCATGAAGCTCCAGTGTGGTTCCCTTTCCACAGGGTGCCATCCTTCAGGAACAGGCTGCTCCTGCATGGATACCCCACAGGGTCACAAGTCCTGCCCCCAAACCTGCTCCAGCATGACTCCTCTATCCACAGGCCTGCAGGCCCCTGCCAGCAACCTGCTTCAGCACAGATTTCCCATGAAATCACAGACTCTTTTGGCATCTACCTGCTCCAGCACGGGCTCATCCATGGGCTGCAGGGGCATCTCTGCATCCCTGTGATCCTCCGTGGGCTGCAGGGGCATGGCTGCCTCCCTGCATGGGCTGCACCACAGGCTGCAGGGGAATCTCTGCTGCAGCACCTGGAGCAGTTCCTGCTCTCCTTCCTCACTGACCTGGGTGTCTGCAGGGCTGTTTCTCTCATACATTCTCACTCCAATCTTCTCTGGATGCAATTACATCTGCAAAGTAATTCTTATTTTTCTTTTTAAATATGTTATCATAGAGGTGTTACTATGATTCCTGATTGGCTCAGCTTTGACCTGGTCCATCTTGGAGCTGGCTGGCATTGGCACTGTAGGACATGGAGGAAGTTTCTGACACCTTCTCACAGAAGCCATCTCTGTAGCTCCCCTGAAACCAGAACCTGGCCATGCAAACCCAAGACACACCTACAGAACATACCCACTCAGTTTTACCTTCTGATTGTAATTATTAGTCCAAACCTGAAATAGACAATGATAGGAAAATTTCACTGCTGGGAAACTATCTTGGTCCATTTTTCCTAACTTCCAGACCAAAGCAAACCTTTCCCATCAGAGGGCCAAATTCTGCTAATGAGTAACTCAGTCATTAAGGCTGGACCCTGCTGAAGTTCCCTGTGACTGCTCTGGACTCCTGACACTGGAAGAACATGATGTGTGCACACCAAGTGCTGACAGGATCAGGCCCACACCTCCTGGGTTTGGCTGAAAGATGTGCAAGCAGAATTTTAGGGTGACTTCAAAAGCAGATGAGAAAACATTTCTGTCCACACAGCACTCTCATTTCTCCAGGCAATGTCACGTCTCCTGTGCTGTGTACAGAAGTACCTTTGTATTATGTCCCAAGATTTTAAAAGCACCAACAGAAAAAAATTCACCTGAGAGAACTTTTTTCCTCCTGTTCCTTAATATCATCACCAGAAATTGATGAAAAGCTTTCTACACTGCAGCAAGATTTTCTGCTTATTGGCATTACTAGCCATGATCATTTCCACATGCCCCTTCATTGGGAAGGGATGCGCCTCTTTGAGGCCTGACATCAACCTTTGCTGCTGCCACCAAAAAGGTCAGTTATCAGTGATAACACAGACAAATAAGTGGTTTAAGTTGCACTTTTTAACCAGCTTCTTCCAAGCCGTTCACCTAGAGAAGAATGGCATAGGTGTTCTGCATCTTCTCTCCTGCTGCCATGTTTTTACTACTAAAAAAAATTCCTACACACTAATTTTGGTATTGGTTTGTATTAAGGATCTTCTCTTTGGTATCTGACAGCTTTTTTAATCAGGTAACAGGAAAGACAATTCCCAATCTCCTCCAGAGTGAACCCACAGGCAGATCAGGTGAAGGAGACATCTGAGAACTGCTGGCTCTAGAAGCATCAGACTTCACTTCTGGTCCAAAGTAACAAGCTCACCAAACCCCCTGAGACACGGACTTGAGAATCTCTGAACTGGGATCAGTTGTCCATGAGAAGAAAAAAATCCTATGCAGGGCTACCAGCTCTAATGGGAAAAACAATACTTCTCCATGCCCATTAAATCCATATTTCACTGCAGCTTTCTAAGAACTGGAGATAATTCAGTGCCAACAAGCAAGTATTTCCTTTTGGGTCCCTTAACATAGGTATCTTCTCATGCTGAACATCAAATCTGTTCATCCTGGTCCCAGAAGGCCACTGACATTATCACCAGCCTGAAGAAATCACTGCACTGGAAAACTCAGGCTTTCCATGCCCACAGTTGCTCTTAAATGAAAATTAGCTCAGTTATAGTCCAAAGGGGCCCTTTAATGGCCAACATATGCTTTGGCTTCCTGCCAGCAGAGCTCTCTTAAAGCCATCCAGCAAAGTGACACCATCAGTTACAAAATCTATGTGTGTCAGGTCACTGGATTATGAGACAGAAGTGTTGTAAGCATGTAAGGACATGTCTTAGGCTCTGATGTGAGCAAAGATAAAATGATTTTTCTGGAATCAGATTACTATCTTGGAAGGCATTCCAGTGAGAAAGGGTATCTGCATTGTAATAGCATTTATACTGGGAAATATGAGTTCCAGTGTTCAGAACTATTAAAAACACTGAAATCAGTAAAGATGCTAATCCATGGGGTGCTACTACGACACAGCAGGTAGCATGATGGTGAGGTACTGCATGCTTGGATGGAAAAATCCATCTTAGACTGCACTGTGCTGGACTACAGTAAAAATCAGAAGTCAGTCTTTCCACAGGAAATGACAGCAACACAAAATGAAAACCATGATAACAAGCAATATGACTCTCCCACACATTACTTCCTAGTAACAACTGAAGAACACACACATTTGTAGAATAGTTCAAAAAAAAAAAGTCAGCTCCATTGCAGAGGTATCATGAGTAATGAATGTGTGTCCCTGAATCAGTCCTGGCTCTCAAACCTACTGAGGGCCTGGAGAGTGATAGAAGGTGAAAACTAGAACAAAGTCAAAAAAAGAAAGGGGAAAAATATTACAAAATGCAGTCAAAGTATCATTACATTGTAATGATTCAAAAAATGTGACCTGTATGAGTATTTCTAAAATGCACTCCATGGCAGAGAGAAAGACAAACTCTCAGACAAGTGATACAGTTGTCAAACCTTAAAATATGCAGACATACATGGGAAAAAAAAAGTAGCCACTTTCAATAAACATCTTGATATAAACTGAGAAGGACTGCCAGGGTTATTTCTGGTTTACAGTTGCACTTCTGTAGCAGTCAGTTAACATGGTGGCAACCACTACCTGAGATGAAGAGCCAAGGCAAAGTAAAGCCATACTAAACCATAAAGCATGGAGGGGGAAAACTAAAAGGTCAGACAAATATAAAAAGGAAGCATGGAAAACTACACAGATACTAATAAAGTTTCTGAATTGCAGTGCAAGAGATTACAGAGAAACCCATCCTTCCCAAGCCCTTTCTGCTCTCCCCACTTCTCCTTATTCTTCTCTGCAAATGAAAATGTAACTTTTATTTATGCCTATATGTAAATGCTGAGAATCAAAGGCATTACACCCAGCTTCTGAGCACTGCAGAAAAATGAAAATGCCATTATTTGGATGGAAAATCACTCTGTATCACTGACTTGACTGTTCCCTTTTTTATTAGCAGCTGTTAGAGAAGGGATCAGGGAGTGTGCTGGTGCAGTGCAGCTGTTCCACACATGTTATAAATAAGGGCTGGTAAAACCTCATCCTATTTTTAACATTAAGAACAAGTCACAAAAACTCCCCATTAATGCCTTGTAAGTGGAACTTTTCTCCTCTTCTTGACTTTAATGTCCAGAACTGAATACTCAAAGCAGACCATTCTTAAAACAATATTCATTTAAAAAAAGGAAAGAAAATGCAATTTAGTGGAATCAGATTTAGCCAGCCTGGAGGATGTAACTAATTAGTGTGTACAGTGTCTTTTCCTTCAAAAGCAGAGTCTTGATCAGGATGAAAACAACTCCCTGAGATTCTGTTTCCAACAAAAGTGCTGGATTACTGCATCAAAGTTTCTCTAGCCTAACCCAAAAGCTGGGCCATGCCTCACACACCGCGCCCACCCTTCCCAAAGCCAGGCTGCTGCGTGTGGCCAGAGCTGCTCCTGCTCACCAACCCCAGCACGGAAAACATCAACAACCACCACCATGGAAACCCCAACCCCAGGCAGCTCCCCGTTCACCTGTTCTCGGGGTCTGACAGGGTCATGTTGCGCGTCACGTAGCACATCTTGAGGGGAATTGTCTTCCTGTCTCTGTGGATGGAGAGCGAGAGCTGCGCCGTCGGCTCAGCGGAGGCGCAGCCCAGGCGCGGGGACTCGGGGGGAGGCGTCTCCCACCCGATCTCCGACACCGGGGAGCCCTTCTTCACGTAGGGGGTTGCTTCTCTCATGTATTTCACTAAGGAAGAGAGAAAAAGAGATGGAAAACAATAAATAAATGAATATTCAAGGGTTGCATGCCCATGAGTTCTCTGGACTGGCATTAACCCTCAGTGCTGTCCACTACTTCTGCTCACCAAGCATCCCAGCAGGGGAAGCCGTGCAAATACAGAAGATGGAGATGTGCCTGTTGCCAGTGTCAGTGGGGTGCTATGAGTAAAATGAGGGGAAAGAACAGAACAGGCAAAGTAATAACATATAGACATACACTGTAAGGCAGGGAGAGCCATCCCACCTTTCTCTGACAGTGGGTAAGCAGTCATGCAACAATTGCTTCATACAGAAGCTGTGAGCTGTCTGAGGTACAGGGATGTTTTAAAGAAAGACATTCAACCAAGTGACAGTGACCCTATTATTCTCCTACTTAAAATGTTCCAGCAATACTTTCAGTGATTCCAACTCACATCTTGCTTCTGGTTCACACTTGTCAGTGTCCCACCACTAATCTCAACAACTATTTCTGCTTGCTGGAGAGCAGTTCTACCCAATGCACTTGTACATATATATGGAGTAAACAAAAACCAATTCAATTCTTAGCCTTCTCTTGGGGAAATAAGATTGAGATTGAACCTTTTGTGAGAGTGAAGGTGTCAGATCTCAGAAGATCTCAGCCTCTTCCGAGCTTTTTTCCAGAATGGATAAGAAAAGCTAATGTAAGATTCTGAAATTATATTACTCTATTAAAACGCAATACCTCTTTTACATGTATACTTCATATTCCCCTCTTTATGCAGGCAAATGCTTCAACATTTTCCTCTTGTTTTTTAATTCTTTTGGTAGTTTAAGCTCACTTTTGCTTTTGCTATTGATGTGCTTAACAAATCTGCCAGTCACAGCCTCCTTCCTGTTCACAAACCTGATGGAGCTCAGACGAGACAAGATGTCCCATTGAAGTGCCCTGGTTAAGCCAACATCCCCCCTGCACACAGCTGTGGCTGCATCATTGGCTGCTGCCACTTGATTGTACCCACAACTCAAATAGCAGTGACATGACCTGAAAGGGCCTGGGCATTGAGAACTTATTTGGGGAAGTTATTAAAATGCTGTGTGAGAACAGTTCAAGGAAATGGGGCAGATCATTGTGTCATGTCAGCTCACCTGAAGAAGCTGGGAATGACTGAATAACAGAAAGGTGGGTAAATTACAAAAGGGCATTGTGGTGAAGGATGTTAAATTAGGGAAAGCTGATTGAAGTTTTTGAGTTCAAAATGAAAGCAAGAGAAGTATTCAGAAGAGTGGAGAAGAACAACAACATTCCTGTCAAAAGCACAGATCAGGTGATTAGCTTTGGCAGCATTATTTTAGAGAAACCAGTGCAAATCTAGAGTCCAGGCTTTGTGAGCAGCTATTGCTACTTTTTCTGTAAAACACCTTAGTGCCCATCTTGCTATTGTTCATTTTATCCTTTAAAAAAATATGTTAACTTCAATCACAAGAACTTCTGTGTTTAGGTATGTTATGGGATATTCCTTTTTGAGAAGGACTCAAAATTTATGATTTATCAGAAAGGCTGTCCACTCAACATCGATGTTTTTATTTCCTTGTCCAATCCTATTCTGAGTATTTTCTTAAAGTAATCTGTTCCCTTCTCAGAAAAGAGTTGGCATAGAATTCCACCAGACTTCCAGAAACTATTTCAGGCAAAAAGAGATGAGACTAATATTTTAAAAACTTTTTTAGATATCTATCTAAAATCCACTATCTAAAAACCTGTGTCACCTAACTCCCCAAACCAGTCCTTGGGTACTCCAAAAATTACATGATTTTCAAAGGTGCTGCAAATAAGCAGTTGTTGTCAGCATCATAGAGATACTGGTTTCAGCAGTTGCCATCTCAGTTTGGATGTACTCAAAGGCTTAGGGAAGCCAAGAAACAGAACAGATACAGATGTAGTGAATTTATTCCTGTTAACACTGAACCAACACAACTTTGTCATTAATTTACATGGGCAGAACAGTTGAAGCTGTGAAAATCACGTTCAACTTCAAACAAAATTTTGTTGACTTTAAAATTAGAGATTAATGATTGATCTGTTGAAAAAAGAAATCCAGGCAGTTTTTGAACCCTGGTAAAGTGACATGCCAGCAAATGTGATTCCAAATAAAGGTCCAGGTCTCAATAGTGTAGCTATTTAATCTGTGCTATTTTTGTCCTTTTTCAGTTGCAGCTATATCCATTCAACCTTAGCAAGTTTTAATTAAGAAAAGGAGAGAGGGGCAGGGGGAGGAAGGAAGCTGAAGTAAAAAAAATTGGCTGAAAACCTAAGCAGGAACACAAACTGTTAAATGAATTCCCCAGAGACGGGACAGAAGGAAAGAGACAGCCCTTCCATGTGCCAAAAGCCAAGTTTCCATGCGATGTACCGGTGAATTCACGGCAGACAGCTGCAGTGTTTCACAAAATCCCATCAAAAAGGAAGCAGGAGCAGGGGGAGAGCAGAAACACAATCCTCTTTCCAGAAGCTGAGTCTCAAGCACAGCAAAAGCCAAGAAAACTACCTTGAGAAAGTACATCCTGTGAAAATTCCTCCCAACTTCTGAACACAGACATCTAGTTTCTACTACATTTCAACAGAAGATGGTTGCTCAGCCCCAGGGATATGAGTAAAGAGCTATTAATGCACTGACAAACTGCTAACAGCATCTTCATATGAAGTTCCACATAGAATGAAAAAATGAAGTAAATACATGCTTTCTGTTAAAAAAAAAAAAAAAAAAAAAGGAAGGATTTTTCTAGCTTCTACTAATAACATCCCACTTCCTACTAAACACAAGCACAGCTCTCTGGATTCATGGCTGAATTCTGCTGGGTTTTACAGCCAAGAGTTTATGGCTGTTGCATATTCAGGTGTGCTTCATATTTTAAAAGTCCCCAAATGGTTACATATAAAAGCACAAATATAATATGGGAGTGGAACAGGTGGCAGAACTTGATCCATTTATATAATTTTTTTGTTATTATTTAAACTTCAGAGCCACTGCTTTCCATTAACTTAATCAACATCTGTAATTACATGTCCATAACTAAAGCCCAGTTTATGAATTTAGCTGAAATCAAGCACACACTGTTCAGATGACTCATAAGTTTTATCAGCAATTATTTCCTATTTACCTCTAAATTCTGGGTGCAAATACTGCAGAACATGCTGTTTTATAACAATGCACCAGCAACCCTACTATATGCAGTGCAATTTAGGATGACCCCCCATGTTTACATTTTGCAGCCTGTTCACTAACCAGTTCCTAATCCACACAGCAGAAAACAAGTTGATAAAGCATCTATTATATCCTATTCCACACTGCACTATCTGAGAATCATGGATACAGCAAAGTTAAACTGAAGTTATACAATTCACTTCCATCATCAAATTTTAAAACCAGAAAAAAGATTATTCAGTCTGTTGGACATTAAACTAATAATGTGGATAATACTCTGTTTTCAGAGCATTACACACAAGAGCTGGATTTCCTTTTTGATACAGTAGCACAAATTCAGGTACTGCCTGAAAAAGAAAGCAACTATCAAAAACACTGGTTTTATATACTGCCAATGAAACTACCTAATGAATTAAAACCTCAGAACATTTAATAAAAATAAATAAAGCATGCCATTGCATAACAACTCTGAATTATGAATAGCTATTTTATAGGCATGTATACATATATATACCTTCAGAGTATATACATGTGTCTGACATATATACAAATATTAAATATATATTTATATTAAAATGCCACAATATTTAAGACCACCAGAACACTGCAAACACAGAAAACAACACGCAGGGACTGAGAAAAAAATTCTAATAGTTTCATTATTATAACTCAATTTACTTATAAACTGTAAGTTTAGTCAGGAGTTGTCTAAACTCATTTGTTTGATGCTATAGCTCAACTTCAGAGATCCTTATATTCAGTACTAATTAATGATCCATACCCTTTTGCTGCACCACTAATAAGAAACTGTGGTCAAGCAATTAAAATTCCAATCTCCTGAGTGCCCCTCCCCACAAAGACCAGAGGAAAGAAAGTGGCAATCAAATGAATTAATCCACTGATACACATTGAAATATTTTGGATTTATTTTTTGATCTGCAAGACGGGCAATGCAGCTTCCAAAAAAGCACTTCATTTATCCGAGCTTCTGCCAAGTCCCAAGACTCCACAATTAATCCTTTGTTACTGTTCACAGATGACTTTTTCAGGGGGAAGAAGCAGGCTTTTAATGAGAGAAACACTACAGACCAACTTGGTCAGGTTCTTGGCCAGACGCCGTTCGGAGGAACTGGGACTCCTCTGACACATTCAAACTGTTTCCTAGGAGGGAAGACAAAGACCACTAAGGGGAAGCCAGCAAGCCAGAGGAAAGCTCTTCTGTTACTATAGGGATGAGGACAGGATGTGTAGGTTTACAATATGAAAGTAAAAGGAACAACACACCCAAATCTGCTTGAAGACACTTGATCAAGGAATTCCCCTTTGCAGTAGAAAAGCACAGAGTATCCTCTATCATAATACCAGAATTTGCATGCTAGACTTTATGTGAGAGATCAAATTTCCTCTAAACTCCAGCCAAGTGCATGCCTTACAGTGAAGCACTGTATAAAAATGAGGTGAGCTACTGCTGCCATCATCAAAACTAAAACCAAAGAAAAGAATTTATGAATCAGACCATCTATGAAGACGTGTCACATGATCCTTTCAGCAGCTTTTATGTGGCCATAAACCAAAAAACAGTCAACAATCCTGCTTGTCAGTGTTTCCACTACATTTCCTACAGAAACATCTGTTATGACATTCGGACAAGTATTGTCTCTTAACATCATCTGCTTTCCCCCATGCTGGAATGGATCTGAAATAGTAAACCTCTTGATCTGCCAAAAGCGTCAGATCTCCATCTGGGAGATGATAGAAATTAGTTAAAATAAACACCTTGTGAGAATGAAAATCTCCTTTGTGCTTTGGCCATTTCTCACACTGTAGTTTCTCATTTTCTGCTGTTTTTAAAGTAATTCCACTGAATTCAGTGTATTGTCTATCCATCTCTTAAAGAGACAGGCTTGGAATTAAACCATAAGGGGCCGTTTTTAAATCCTTTTTAGAATATATTTCACTTATTATACTTTTTATATGGAACACAAGAATGAATAACTTCAGAAAGATCCAGGAGACAAACACATCTTTAAGATAAAGTTTATCTGAAAGAAGCACCTGAGCAATTGGTTCCAAAAGGTGGCTAGTAAACAATCAGGCTTCAAGTTTGAGTTTTCAGCAGGGTACAAATTGGCTGGATAAAAAAGATCAACAACTGCATTTTAAAAATATAAAGAATACTTCACAGTGTCCTTTTAAATTTGCAGCTGCTTTTATAGGAAAGTTGAAGCTATGTTAAGGAGGGCTACAAGCACCATCGCACACTTGCACTCAAAAAATGAATGCAGTACCTTCACAGTACCTTGCAATAAGCAATTTCATGTTGTTAAGAGAACTTTTTTTGTCAACAAGGCAAGAAGACTTGTGGTCATGGCTCCATCAAACAGGAGAAAATGGGACTAAATAGGCTATTCTCAGGAAGCCTTGCAAGGGTGCAGTTTGTGAAACCTCATGGTTTTGATACCTTGAACAGGTTACAGTGATTAGCCACACTGTGTTATTTACATCAAGCTACAGAAAAAAAAACTCACCACCAAAAATGTCTTAGAAGTTAAGAAATGGCAGGAAAAAGCCCAGCACAGGTCCTGGCTGGAGCAGTGGGGAGCCCCTGTGGATGCTTCCTCCTTCCCATCTGCACCAGGGCCCTCCACTCTGATTTCAGCACTTGTGAAGCTTACACATATAATGGAGACTGCATTCCGTGGCCATCCCATGCTTCTGTATAACACCAAAATTTCTTCCTTTACTTATCCTCAGTTTCTTTTTCCTGAGACTTCCTGTGATGTGGGCTGATTCAGCCACTGATTCCCTAGACCTGATGTTTCCCTTCAGCAAACACTTCTTCAACAGTTTGAGTTTCCCCAGCATAAATGTTTTCTAGGGAGGGAAAGCTTTATATGTCTTATCTTATGCAGCATATCAATTTTTTCAACTGTAAAGCCTCTAAATATTAATTCATTTTCATTCCTCTTTAAGGTTTTGTACTGCATATAGAGCAGCAGGAGCAAAGCTCAACAACTCAGCCCCCCCCCAGCCTGTACCAGACAGCCTGAAAGCTTCACCTGCAGTCAGCACTCCCCACCCACTTCTCTTTGAGGTCACTTGGAGCTGGTCACTGCTAACCACCCCCCTTCAGCTCCTTTGTGAGCTGCATTTCCATGGTCTAATAATGAAGTTCATGTTTAAAGTTAACAGCATGTATGCTCAAGGAAGCAAGACAAAATTCAGTGCTGGGGTGAGATTTTCTGTATTTCTGTTCAAAGCACATTAGAGAAAATAATCAGACACAAACTTGCATCACACAGAACCGAAATGGAACTGGAGGCTGGAATATGTGACACCAGCCCTTAAGCTGATCCAGTGATTAAAAGCAGCCACAGGTTGTCAGTAACCTGGTACACAAAAATTTCAAACTGGTAAAGTAATAATAATAATAACAAACTAAAGACAGACTGTTTCCATTGGATGTTTCTCAATTATAATGTCCATTACTCATACCTACTATGCTGAATGTGCTACAGTTCCCTTCAAGTAATTTAGTTTATTTTAAATTTCAAAGTTTCTGTTTCAATCAATTTTATGTATTCAATTCAGAGTTTTGGTACTTCACTAACAATAATTGCATGAATTCTAGAGTCAAGGTCCCATAAGCTATCCATCCATCTTTCAAAAACTTTACCTACTGCAGCAAAATAAATGCATATACATCTCTCCATAATCTGAAAAAAAAAATTAGCTTTTAAATCCCAGAAATACAATGTTTTGCTAAAAAGAAGATGCTTATAGCTTGATCAAGGAGACACTGATGCTATCTTAAAGAGCTTGTACTCAAAAGAAACAGGACTCAGTGGAGAACAGGGAGCAGCTACATTGCACAAGTGTCTCTTACCAAATAAACTACAATTTGAAAAAACTGCTGCCAAACCGTGAAGGCTGTAGCTCTCTAACCTACTACGTTTTTAAGTAAAATGTGACACAGCTCATTTGCTACATTGTTATGTGACACTGAACTCTGCAATTAGAACTATACAGATCTTTCATAATGGAAGTGGAAAACATCTGAAACTGGCAATTTGGGAGCTGAACATGGAAATTAGCAGTCACATTTTGAGAAAAAGCATTGTGGGACCTGTGAGTCACTCACTGATAACCAAACTGAAGCTTCTGCTTGTCCCCAAGGCAGAATGTTCCCAAAGTTTAACACACCACACACACACACACACACACACAAAAAAAAAAAAGTTTAGTCAAATGGTATTAAGAGATTAAGAGTAGGTAACCCTACTCAAAAGTACAGCAGAAAAATGTAACTTGATGTAAAGCAGAAAAATGGAGTGAAACACATAAACACATTACCTCAATGGAACTGTGGCACTCAGATTTCTAAGGGCCTTCTTCTACCCAGAATTGACACTATATTTTAAAATCTTTTACCTAAGTCTCAGAAATAAGTTGATTCAGAATTTTTTGTGTGCTGCTCACGCTTGTTTCCCTGCCTCTGTCAGTATTTATAGATCCCTTTCCCATCACCCACACACTCAGATGGAATTCAAGGTGTCTGGCATTGCCAGCATGCTATAATTTTTCTATTTACATGAGTAATCTCAAGTGTCAGAACAAATATTTCAGCTGCTAGTGATTATGTGAAAAATACATAAGGGTATTATGGTTTTAGAGGATGCTGTTATTTCAGCAGGCACACAAATCATTAAGTAGTACAGGGTAGACTGAAAATGGCACTCACTGAGAGGGAAATTATTATGCTGTGTATGATTGTACCTGTTTTACAGATGGCTAAACTGACATAGGCAAGTTAAACTGCCTTCCTCAAAGTCATGCAGTAAGTCACTGACAGCGTTCTCAGCATTACACTCAATTTCTACCTATATTACTTTTCCTGTTTAAACAACTCAAAGAGATCCCAGTGCCAGTGAAAACTGGATTCACAATGTCTACTGCCTTCTCCCTGTGAGTAGACCTTTGAAGACTTTCTAAGATGTCCAGGATTCATTTTGAAGAGCAGAGCTGCAATCACTTGCAAAGTTTCTGTTCACCCTTTTCATTCTTCACTGGACAATACCAAGATCTTTGAAAATGAACAAATTTGAACATTTAGCTAAGAACTTGCTGTAACTCCTGTGGCTGGGCTGTGCACCAAAAGGCATCAGCTCACCATAAAAGTCCTTGTTTTGGGGAATCCCATAGTTTGCAACCTTACCAACAGTACAGGCAACGGCCATATCCAGAATCCTCAAGTACCAGAGATTATGAACACTTATCCATATGGGGAAGGAAGGAAGGGAGGGAGGGAGGGAGGGAGGAATATGAACACAATTTAAGTTCAATGGCAAACACAAATCCTAAACTGATTAGGGGAAACTGGGATGAAAGTTTCTGACATGGGCATAATGCAGTAATTCTTCTACATAGCTCAAGAGCACCTTTGCCTGGTTCTGAAGTCCAAGCATAGCCTCACACTGCCTCTACTCTACCTAAAGCCATTTGCAAGATTACCCAGCAGAGAGTGGCAGACCTGGAATGAGGTTTGGCTGTACACCTATTTCCTGGCTCATCTACAGGCTAGAAGAAAACCATCTGAAGCAGATAGACTGCTCACTGAGGCACTGGAAGGGAGAGAAGAGCTCACATGACACCAGCCCTTGTATTTCAAGGGGTAAAGGAAACAGGATTGAATATGCAGGAAGGGTGATGAAAGAAGTCGGACAATGAAACATTAAACCACATCCTTGTGCCTCAGTTCTTTGGCTCCCAATTGAATGGAGCTCTTTTCTACCAGGGATTATGGTTTTCCCTAAGAATAAGCCACCAAAATCTGATCAACAAACTACAACAATCAACAATTAAAGAATAAGCAGACTAGTCATTAGGATCGGCTTAAAGGTTTTCAGAAACCACCTGCACTTTGAGCAAGCATGGGAAATTCTCAGAACTGATGCACAGAAAGAGACTGAGACTGAAACCCAACTGTGCTGCCACCACAGGACCATGGATTGCCATCCATGTGTGCTGCTCTTTGCATCTTAAAGTCTCTTACCAAGATGACAGCTCTTCTATTCTCCTCCCTATGGAGCTATAGTTACTGTATCTTAAAAAATGTCAATGATCTGTGACGGAATATGGTCCTCCTAGAACTTCAGTGCATAATGCAATTTGGGGTGAGAAATACTTGGGAGGAGGGGCAGGTTTATCACATTTAAATAGCCTCATCTAAAACTATTCTACTGACAGGATCTCCAAAATGAATTAATGAGCACAGTGAGCAAGGAAAGCAACGAAAATCTTCACAAAAATACTGATTTCAGAAACTGTTTTTTTTCCATAAAATGGTTTTGTGAAGTGCTTTAAAAAATACACCTTCATTCAAATTCTTTTCTTTCTCTACAAACAAAACAGAACTCTGAATTGACATTTTGATTTAAAATGTCTTTTTAAGATCAAACTCCTTTTGTAATAAATATTGCATAGAGTTTCCCAGCATCCACTTTGTCTGCTGGAAATTTTATACACTTATGATTCTATTAGGTTTCTTGCAGTGGACTGGGCATTTAATCAATGAGAGCAAAGAGCATCTAAATAGGGTTAGGCTGCAAATTCTTTTCAGTGAGAAGTTAAATCTCTATTAGCTTTGAGCCATAAGCTCCCCTGGGTTTAGCACGAAGCTTAAAAGATAACTCTGTGAGGGGTCATGGCTCTTTACTGAGGCACAGAAAGCCTATTTCACAGATTGGCCTGCAATAATAATGTAAATATAATCCTGTTTCAGTAGGCACTTTATCCTTACAGAAAACAAGCAATGTTTTCTGTCCCAGAAAAAAAAAATCACATTAATCTTCAATTTAAGGGTAAAGTAATTTCCTGCTTCATTCAAGCCCTGTTATAGAGAACTACAGAGTCTCTCTTTGCCCTGCGCTCACGGCGGGGCCAGCAAAGTCCTCCCACCCCTCTGTAGGGCAAGAGAGGCACAGGTTGCTCTCAGCAGCTGCTTTCAGCAAGTGAAGTTGATTCGGCACATCAAAACCCATTTGCTAAATGCCGGTTTTGACTGTTTCAGGTTAGGTCAAAGCCAGGTTAAAATAGTACAACCTATTGTTTTTCAAAGTCTGCAAACTGCCTGCCAAGTACTTTTTGGTCAACTAGTACAAGAGGCTGATAAGAGAGGCTGGAAAAGAAACTGGCAATTTCAAGCTGAGCTTCAAAGGGCTGTAATAAAATGCAACCCTGGTTCAAATCACCCCAGAGAAAACTATTTGTTTAATCAGTGAGAAGAGTGCTAATTTGTTTGTATCTCAAATTTATTTGCCATTTGTACTACTGGACCACTTAAAAAGATTAGCGAGGAACCAGGCATGACAGCCTCAGACGCTGTGCAAACACAGAACAAAAAGCTGGTTCCCTCCTAAAGATCTCAGAAATCAAGTACAAGTTAAAAGTACAACAGGGACATGACAAGGAAATAAGCAGGCAGAAGAGCCCACAGTAAAAATCATGCATGTATCTCCCCGTGTTGTTACAGCTATATTGCAGTCCCTGTAAGGGAGACAGCAGTAGCAGGTGCTGTTTGTAAAAACACTGAAAAAACAGGAGTGGGGTGATACAGTTGCTAGGATGCTTTTACATTTAATAGTGGCAAGAATTGTTATCACTGCTCCTTCCGAAGTAGGGATTCCATCAAGACATAAACCTTCAGCACCACCTCAGGCATAGAAGGTTTTCACACGGGAGCTGTAGCCTGAATTCTGCTGTTAGATATAAATATAGATATAAAAGCATTTGTCTGAAGCAAGGCCAGCTCCAGTGACTGGGAGCAGTTAGCCAGATGAGGATGCCCAGCAGAGCCTGTGTGGGCAGGCAGACTGGCCTTGAGGCACATATAATGAAAAGTCCTCAATACATGTGCAGATTAACAGCAGCTCTGCTGAACCTCACAATCTCTGTCTTGGCCTCACATGTTCAGGCCAATTCACACAAAAGGGAAAAAAAAACCAAAAACACTCTGCTTGTATGTCTGTCCTGTGAGACCTGGGAAAAATCCTGTTGTAAAAGTAAATAAGCTTGCAAGGCTTGCAGACTGAAAGCAAAGCATAGCACGTGTATGCTTCATTAGTGTAACTGGGTTGCTTTATGCTCTGGTGTGGGAGTACCTTTGAAATGAGGAGCTGAAAGCACAGCTTTCTCAGCCACATCTGTGCTTTTACAGAGGCTTGGGGATACACAACAGGGATAACTATCTGTTTGAGGCTTGTTTGCTTTATTTAGCTCAAGGGCAGGTCTCTCTTGCTACTTGCAGAGAGCACAATCAGATTATATCAGTGCTTTTTTTTTTGCTTTTTTTTTTTTTTTTTTTTTTTAGCAGCAGCAGCAGCAGCACTGATGGGCACAGAGCGGGAAAGAATGTATCAAGAATAATTTCTGCCTCAAAGAGCTTCTGATCTCAAGGTCATTTACAATTTCTGCCAAAGTCATTGGGTTCATCATCAGTGGGAATTAGCTCAGGTCAAATGGTCAAAGCTGAAGATATGAATAGTCTACAAAGAATGGGAAGTGGGAGGAAAACTAACCCTGGCAGGTTATATAGTAGCATGAGTAGCTGTTGAACTCCAGTCCAACAAAAGACATCCCAAATGGAACCACTGGAAAAGCTCTTTGATGTCAGCTTTAGTGCTGACACGATACCTCTGTGCAGATTGCAAAGATCAGCCTGTCTCTGTCCCTACAGTCAGGGTGACTCTTCTCTCACCTTGCACACCAAAGGCCATCAGAATATTATCAACATGTATTTCTAAAGAGATCACTTGCATAAATAAGCTGACCTTTGGGCTTATTGCTATTGTAGGTTTGTGCTCCAGCTTTTAAAAGATGAGTTTGAAACTCTAGATTTCAGCAAATATCAGAAACTGGTATTTCAATCAATATAAATTCAATATTTATACCATACATATTATCTACAACTCTTTGAAGACCAGTTCTGCAATTGCCCTCTTTTAGAGGCTGTAAGAGGCTGAAGTAAAGCTAGTGGCAGATTGAGACCCTAAAGCAAAACTTTTGAGGAATATGCCTGATTGGTTATTGAATTTAAGACAAAAAAAACGAGGATCTGGAAGAGAATTTTAAGCTAGCTCATGGCAGAGGTATGTCTGTGACATTTACATCTCTTCCACCACAGGGAGTGTTAGAAACTTATTCTGGTGGGTAAATAATGGCCCACTAGCTATCCCAAGTTGGGAGCTGAGAATACTGGAGTGCTGTATACACTCTTTGTTTAACCAAGGGTTATTCTGTAGCTCTTTCATTAAATGCATGATAGATTAGAGAATGTACAAGCCTATCAATTGCAAAGAGGGCTGACCAGTTCTGAAGTATGTGCCAATAAACAGAGTACTTCTAGGTCACTTCAGCTTCCTCCAGACTGTTTTTCACACTATTTGTACTGCACTACCTTGTCTTAGCCCACTGAAGGGACAAATCATCATCACCTTCAGAGGCAGGGCTAGGAGACTCATAGGATCCTTTCAGACTGACAGCACAACCCCTGAGTCTCAGTTTAGTTTACAAACACTACACCTGACTCACACTCTGAGGTTTATAGGATTTCTGCTTAGCATGCAGCAACACTAATGATCAATGACCAGAAAGCCCTCTTCAACGAAAGTGTTAATGAGATAATTCAGTAGCAACAGATATAGAACAGAGCAACAATACAGACACAGGCCAATACAGTACTACACAGACATTTATAAATGTACACAGATGTACATGCATGTTTTCAACATGTGCCATGTCCCAGGGTACTGTTAGAGATTTTTGGCTCCTCATTCCTCCAGCAGCTGTTACCTGATCACAGTGGTCCTACCCCTCAGTCCCTGGGACCAATTCTACATTTTTTCCTGTCAGGAACTGAGCAGCAGCAATCTACCCTTCAGCCAGCATGTGCCCCAGCCCCCTTGCTGCCTCCCTCCCAAGGGCACACCCTGAACACCCCTCTCACCCATCCAGTGAGTGCCAACCTCTTCCCTCCCTGCCCAAAACACCTCATCTTCCCTTTTACCCTTTCCTTCCCACAGCAGAAGCCTCTAAACTCTTCTGCTAAGCAGAGGAAAGAGGAAACAGAGGAGTCACAGAGAGAACCAGTGCTGCTGAGCCAGGCCACCCTTTGCTCCGTGCAGAGGCTGCACACAGGAACAGCAGCTGATGCTGGACCCCAGCACCTCTCCCACCCTGGCAGTGCCCTGTGCTGACACAGGTGCTGCAAAAAGCCCCAAGGCTGTGCTGTGCAGCTTGGAGAGCTGTCCCTGTGGGAAAGCACAGCAGTAAGGGCAGAAGCATCCCATGAGCTGTGTGTTGTACTCTGGTGAATGATACCAACACATTCATGTCAGGAATTCTATCTACTGCTACACAGAAATACTGTCTCCCTGACTGAATACCTTTATAACATTCATAGCAGTCTCTAACCAGTATTTTCATGTCACTTCACAGCAGCTCAGCACCCACCACAGGCAGATCAAGCTGTGGCAGTAGGGCTTTAGCACTCTCTGCAAATGGAAGCCTTGGATGAAAAAAAATGAGGAGTTCCTGCTGGGCCACAGCATGGCCACCACCACCCTCTGACAGGCATGGGGAGTCAAAAGAAAGTTAAAGACAAAAATATATTTAATAATATAAAATCAAATTGAGTTTTGAGAAAGGGATCGTGATTTTAACGGAAAAGAAAACTTCATCAAATCAAAGACATTGTAGCCTAAAAAACAAAAAAAAAAAACAATGAAACCAAACAACTAAAAACACCCAGACACAAAACAAACAGAATGTTTATTGGGGCTGTTAAAGAGATGTTACCTAACAGGATGAGCAAACTCATTACAGCCTGTCTATCTCCTCTTCACTTTCTTATGGTCTACAGTGCATTTTGAGCATTAGCTGCAATGGTGAATTCCAGCTACATTCAATACAGGCAGTAATTAAATGGTTATAAAAACACAGAGCTGGAAAGCTGACAAGCTCTATGAGCAGCATTATCGGCAGTGACGGCCAGGGAGTCAATCTGCTGCACTTCTGCAATGGTTTAAATAATGTTTGTCAGGATCCCAGAGTCAACACTTCTCCCCCCTTCTCTTTGCATCATGCCGCAGTAATTGTGCAGATGCCTGCTGTGCTCAGGAGATGGAAAGCTCCAGACATTCTTCAGGAGAAGTAAAACACCAACAGAAATGTTCAGTCAATTAAGTCATGTTCAACCTTCCAGCAAGACCAATCCAAGGGGCCACCAACAGCTCCTCTCTCAGATGTGCATCCCCCCAACTCCTACAGCACCCCAGAACTTCCTATTTCTTTTTTGTGAAAGAAATAATTATATTTTTAAATACACACTCAGGAGTGTGTGGTTGACGTACCCATGAGGCTCAAGAAGGAGCCTCATACATTTACCTCAAAATTTGTCATCAGGGTTTTCATAGTAGATGAGAATCTCTTGAAAAACAGCACTGTGGAAAAGATGACGGGCTATGCTATTGCCTTGGCCCCACACTTCCTAAAAACCATTTCCCAAATCTCCTACAGTGTTCTTGTAGCAGCAGGGCCTCTTTGTCCCCCAGGGGAGAGGTGAGGAGAGCAGGTCCAAGCACACAGGGACCTTCTGCTGTGTCCATTGCCCCTCAGCCCTGTGCTGGAGCAGAGCTCTGCTGTAACTACAGCTGTCTGAAGCCAAGCCCCTGACTCGTGCTGTGATGAAAAGCAGGCTTCTTTGCAAGGGCTATCACTTTTAGAAGAGTGATAGAAGTTTACTTGAAACTCAACAGTTGCTCCTCCAGTGGGAGGAAGGGAGGTGTGCAGAGGCAGCCCTGCTGCCAGCCCGGCCGTCCTGCACAGAGCAAAGCCCCAGCTGCTCACACAACCCTGCCTGTTCCTGGCAGCCGTCAGATACAGAAATATCAGCAGAAGCAAAGGCACACACACTGATTTTTTTCCCCTACATATTCTCTTACACAACATACTGTTTACTACTCTACAGTCCTTCTGCAGACTCAAACAGTCATTCAATTTAAATTACCTTTTCCTACCACCCTCTGCTTTTGATATCCTCACTACATTTCTTTTTATGGATAACCATTTGTGCTTGTGCTCTGTTTCTGACAAAAAACCTACAGGGCTTTCCCAGCTGGTAACTACTACGGAGAAGAAGAGAGATCAGCTCTATTTTACCATCTGATTTGTTTCATACAATCAATCAATTAGGTAGGTCAGGGCTGAGTAATTCCACAAAACTAAGTCTATGTAATAGCTCATCATCTTTCACTATTACTCTCACCTTTCATCCCTGTTTTATTCTCATCGGCAGTTACACACACTTGTCACACCTTATCCTTAAATGCTGATCTCTTCAATCAATGCACTGTCTCCCCTGCCTTCCTTCTGGGTTGCCCAGCACTGCAGTGAGATGATCCTGACGTTCACTAGAATGAAAAAAGTCTGTCTTGCTTTTGGGTTGCTACCACTACAGACAGGCAAGCAGTCCCGCCAAAAGCTGGAGAGGCAGGAGGAAGGAAAACACACCTCAAACCTTAGACAATATACTGTACCTCCTTGGAAACACTGATCAAACAGCAGAGTTGAGAGACTTTATCAGCAGCCTCCTAAAGGAAATAACCAGAGACAAACCCTCCTCCAACACCAGAAGACCTACAGAAGGAAAGTGGTATGAAGTATTTTCTTCTCTTGCAGATTCTTTGGTAAAGAGATATAAAAGCTCAGCAAAATGTTTCCTGCATTAGGACATTACAATTCTCACTCTTGACACTGGACTCAGATGTTTACAAGACATCAGTTCCCACCACAGTCTTATAATATTTCTAGTTGATTAATTAGATTAAGAAATAAATCAACCATGAAACAGGATTCACTGAAAACCAGGCTCTATTAATTCTGGGGCTGTCAGACGTCATGTTTTTTGCAAATAACCAGGAAGTCCAATTACATGCACAGCAAAACACACAGAACATT
Source organism: Phylloscopus collybita (assembly GCA_027886175.1). Taxonomy (NCBI): domain Eukaryota; kingdom Metazoa; phylum Chordata; class Aves; order Passeriformes; family Phylloscopidae; genus Phylloscopus; species Phylloscopus collybita. The sequence goes on along the minus strand of JAJNNQ010000075.1, from coordinate 12,371,899 downwards.
AGATTCCTCAAAGAATTTAGAGAGAGCCCAAGCCCAAAATAACAGTCTGTCTGAGCAGGAACCTGCTCCCTTGCAATGGGAAGAGCCTGAATAGCAGAAGACACACAGCTGCCTTCAGCTTGTGTCAAGTCCTTGCCAAAAGCACCCATAAACAAAGAGTCATTCCCACTTAGCAATGCTCAGTACTGGGCCAGATGGAATCCTTGATGGAAGCTGAGTGGAGAACTGAGGCCTGCAGAACTACAAACCCTCTTCTTCCTACACATGCTCTTCAGCTCAGAGGCATGGCACTAGCTGGGCACCACCAGCATCCAGTGCAGCAGCCTGGCCCTATTGAGGACTTGAGTCACCAAAGCCATCAAACCCCTTGCTTAACCAAGCATGGTGACATTGGTCTTTTAAGATGAAAAAGACCAGGAAATCTTCTTGTAGAACAGAAACCAGGCGGCCTGGCTGAGCTCCCAAGACTTCACGAGATGATTTAATTGTCTCTGCTGCTTTGGCACAGTTAGCTTTTGGTAGACACATGCTGCTGCTATTCCCTTGGTAATCAAGTTAGCAAAATCAAGTGACTAAAAGTGAGGAGTCTGTGGAGAGAAGGAGGCCTTTAATGTGATCTAACACAACTTAAAATCTAAAATGAAGACAGCCAACAATGTGGCATAATGGGAAGCATTCACTGAGTTAAAATTACTGTGTTAGAAACTGGCAATCTCTATAGTTCACAGAGATAAATAGTCCTCTCAAGAGGGCAATTCACGCTGCAGTTATTGTAAAGTGGGAAGAAATCAGCTTTTGGAGCTGCCAGGTTTTCTCCTTTTCTTTGTTAACAAGTGTGAAGATTCAGTATCTCATTTTAGCTAGCTGTCAAGCACTTAGCTAAAGTTCAAAGGGATGAACTTCACCCAGAAGACCAAGAGACTCCACTTGATCAACCTGTATTTGATTTTGCATGAAATCCAGTATTTTTAATCCAAGGTTATATCATCCAATTATAATTTTTGAATGCTGAAGTGGTACTGCAAAGACTTGGGAGACAGGAAAATAAGAGTAAATTAAATGCTCTGGAGTTTCCATAAGGTTTTTTGATTACATTACCATACCTAAATCACATGCATATACATTATTCTTTTGACTGCACACCATAATCAGTGATGGCAAGGCAGTTCATTAAGTTTTGCAAGTCCTAACTAATGGATCTTGAAAAGAAAGTAAGCTCAAACCCATCCATCCCTCCTTTTCCTATTCCTTACAAAACCTATTCTAAATAAAAGGTATGGATTATCTAGTTTCCAATACAAAGCCTGGATAGGCAGAGCTAGAACAGACATTCAGGAATTCCTCTGGACAGGTTTATTTGGATGGCACTTTGCACAGACAGTGAGGAATGGATGATTAAAAAAAAAACCACTTTTCTCAGCAGGTGTGATACTGAATAATCTTTTAAAGTAACTATCTGTGTGAGGCAAAACCAAATAGAAATATAAATTTAAAAGATCATGACAATCAAAGAATAAACTATGTATTGTCCTTTTTCATACAGAGTTACACAACTACACATCCCTGTCACTGAGCAATATATTACACAACTCAATTCTCATCTTGACAGCTCAGGAACCACCTGTCACATACAGCCCCTGCAGCACTGCCTGCTTCTCCTTGGAAATCTCTCATGGAGGCCTGAGGGTTTTCAAATGTCCTGCTTTTTGTCTTCATAAATCCAAGATCATAAGTGAGGCACCAGAAATGTACTATTTACACCTAATCATATATGAGCTGAACAGGCAAAACTCAACTGCTAAGCATTCTCCCCAGTCCCTGGGGCAATGTCAGATTTTCAGCCTCTGACTGCCTTCACTCCACTGCTCTGCTCAGTCATGGTTCCCCCAATGACATTACCAAGAATTAAAAGTAAAGGCCAAGCTGTCAAAACACAATGCAGTTACATACAGTCCTGCAAATTTGACTGTTAATTCTCTTACTATTACCACCAGTATTTATTGTAACGATTTTTACTTTGAAACCAATGAACTCATGCATTTGCATTGAACAGTGAGGACTGTCTGTAGGGAATAATTAAACTCAGAATCTAGTACTACCAAAAAAAAACAAGAAAAGGGTTAAAAGATTGCAAGAATTAGACAATGTATTGCCTATGTCTTTATTGATGTTTTCTTCTTTTAAAAGAATAAAGATGCTTTATTTATATAACTAAAATCTGAACTGTACTCTAAACCCTCCTCTATCATTGATTCAATGATACTTTATTCCATTTTTATGGTAAAATTACAATAATTAGTCTTAACTGGATATGAGAAACCAAACCACTTTATTCTGTATTCAAAAATATTTCAGCAATCATAAATTAATTTCCTCTAATGCAAGAACTAATCTGGAACACAATTATTTAGGAATTTAGACTGAATTTATGTAATGACCCTCAAATCATGGTCAACTCACTCAATCTCTGAAAAACTAGTGTCCACATGGGAACCCTGTTCTGAACAACCACTTTAAACAGGTGGCCTCTATGCCCAGGGTTTTCCTCATATAAATTCTCCAGGCTCACATTACTGCATGTTTTCCAGTCCCACATGCCCAGTTTCAAGGTACAAGTTAAAAGTTAAAGCTATATATGGAGGTCTTTCAGGACTTGTTTTCTGCATGGAAGGCATACTAGTATGTATTGTTGACTAATAGTTACTTTGGTGATCTTCATTTCCAAATGCTAAAAAGTGTATATAGAAGGGGAGAGTACAGGACTTTTCAAATGTCAAGAGTTACATGGGTGTATAACAGGTACGAAATTCAAAGCTACAGGAAAAAAATACATAGGAAATCAACCTCAAATCAGGCAAGGTAGAAATAAAACCAAAAGAAAATCCAAAGTTTTCCAAGTCCATACTCAAAAACATAAAAGCTGATTACAGCATGGAAAAACATATTTTAGTTTGCATGGAAAATCTTTTTTATTTCCTGGCAGTAAAAACAGGACACTGGTTTTACTCTCTGCCACAATCTCAGTCAAGGATGGGTGGTAAAAATAATGGTCAGAACCAGAGCTCCAAGGAGTTTATTCGGTAGCTGTAAGGGAGACATTCAGGGGCCAAAAGTTATTTCAACAATGAAGTAAATCCTCCCTGTGCCCAGGCAGCCCTTCTATTGAGACAGTCTATGGTTACAATAGAAACAAGATCACAATTAATCTCCAGCAGAGAGCTACATGCCTTGGCTGAACCACAAAGTGTAGCCCCTCCTGGTGCTCCCTCCAAAAGCCCTACTGACAACATCAGAGCTGACCAAGCTTTTGTTAGGAGGACCCAATATGGCTGCGGAGTTTCAATTAAAACTAATTCATCCTCTCTGGGCTTTTTAGCCTTTTTGCTCACGGATGTAAATCAGATAGAATAATTAAGGTTGGAAAAGACCTTTCAAGACCATCAAGTCCAAGCTTTGACCAAACACAATCCCGTTACCTGAACCACAGCACTAAGAGCCATGTCCAGTCATTTCTTGAACATGTCCAGGGCGGATGACTCCATCACCTTGTTCTAGTGCTTAACCAACCTTTCAGTGAAGAAATCTTCCTGATTTCCAACCTGAACCTCCCTGGCACAGCTCAAGGCCATTTTTTCTTGTCCTATTGCTTGTTACTTGGGAGAAGGGACCAATCCCACCTGGCTACATACTCCTTTCTGGTAGTTGTAGAGAGTGATAAAGTCTCCCTCCCTTGAGTCTCCCTTTCTCCAGGCTAAACACTACCAGCTCCCTCAGCTACTCCTCATATGACTGACTCTCTAGAATCTTCACCACCCTTCTCTGGGCCTGGCTATTTGGCCAGTTTTTAGCCCAGCAAAGTGTGCATCTGTCCAAGCCATGGGCTGCCCGCCTCTCCAGGAAAACGCTGTAGGAGACAGTACTGAAGGTTTTACTGAAGTCCAGGTAGACAACATCCACATAATTTCCCTCATCTACTCAGTAGGCAAGTCATCTGGCCATAGAAGATCAGGACCTTCCTTTCCCAAATCCATGCTGGGTGGGCCTGATCCCCTGGTTGTCTGGTATGTGCGATGTGATTGCACTCAAGATGATCTGTTCCCTTCCCAGCTGACAGGCCTGTAGTTCCCTGGATCCTCCTTCCAACCTTTCTTGTAGGTGGGCATCACAGGCCAACCTTCAGTCATCCAAAGCCTTCCCAGTTAACCAGGACTAAAGATAAATGATGGAGAGTTGCTTGGCAAGCTTTTCCACCAGCTCCCTCAGTACCCTCAGGTGAATCCAATCCAGCCCTATATTTGTGAGTATCTAAGTGGCACAGAAGGTCACTAACTACTTCCTCCTGGATTGCAGGGAGTCTATTCTGCTCCCCATCCCTGTCTACCAGCTCAGGGGGCTGGTTTCCCTGAGCATAACTGAGGCAAAAGAAAGCATTAAGTACCTCAGTCTTTTTCTCATCCTTGGTGACAATGTTTACTGCCCCATGCTCAGTAAAGAATGGGGGTTTTCTTATCCCTCCTTTTGTTGTTAATGTATTTATAAAAACATTTATAAATGTTTTATTATCTCCTATAGCAGTGGCAAGACTGAGTTCTACCTAACTTTTGCCTTTCTTATTTTCTCTCTACATGACTTAACAACATCCTTGAACTCTTCCTGAACTGACTGACCCTTCTTCCAAATGTTATAAACTCTCTTTCTTTTCCCTGAGCTCTAGAGAAAACTCCCTATTCAGCCAGGCTGGTCTTCTTCCCTTCCAGCTCATCTTTTGGTACATAGGGACAGTCAGCTTCCATACCTTTAAGATTTCCTTTTTAAAGGATGTCCAGCCTTCCTGGACCCCTTCATTATTTAGCACTGTTTCCCAAGGGACTCTCTGAACCAGTGTCCTGGACAGGCCAAAATCCACCCTCTGGAAGTCCAAGGCAGAGGTTTTATTGACTCTCTTCCTTATTTCACCAAGAATCAAAATCTCTGTCATTAGATAAGGAGGTTGTAGTGAGATGGGGGTCAATCAGAAATGGCCTAAATTGCGTGTGGAGAGGTTCTGATTAGATATTAGAATTTTTATTTTTTTTTCACTGAAAGAAGGGTCAGATATTGGAGTGTTGCCCAGTGAGGTGGTGGACTCCCCATCTCTGGAACTGTTCAAGAGGCACCTGGATGTGGCAGTTGGGGAGCCAGGTTTAGGGGTGATTATGATGATGCTGGGTTGATGATTGGAGCAGACAAACCTTGAAAGTCTCTGCCAATCTTGATGATGATTCTGTAATTCTGAAAGGCAATAACATGAAACTGGGGTACACAGAGGAAAAAAAAGAAAGGCATTAATCCCAGAGAAGGTCACTAACTAACCCATATAGGTTTCTAATATGAAGAACATTTTTGTCACAGCAAGAGCTGAAAGGAGAACTCAGCTTAGCTGCCACCAATAAACAATCCTGTAGGGAAGTGCTGCTGTTGCATGCAGGAATTCTTGGGCATAGATTTGTAAGCTACTTCTTTAGAAGATTAAAGACTTTGAACATCCTCTTGATACAGGCTTTGCTAACATATCCTGTGGGCATATTACCAGACAGGCTGCTTGCTGCCAGGCAGGGTTTCCTTACCAAAATCAGAGACATAAAGAACAGTCTGGACATATATAATCTATTTACAAAAAAGATTCTAATCCAAGAAAAGGCTGAATAAAGCCAGCAAATACTATTTCCTCCAGGAAGACAAAGTAGTCTTTTTCCCTTTTAAATATTTGCACTAATATTCTGTGGTTACCAGCAAATTAGCAAAAGAAAAACTTTGCCTTCTACCAATTTCCACCCTTTTCATGTTTCTTTGAAACAATCCATGCATTATTTCTTTGAAAACTTCTTCTCTGACTTTCAGTAAGATGCTCGATTTTTGATGAAAACAATGATAAATGAATCCAAAGAATCTACATTTACTTTCCTTACCTTGGACTCATTTTGAAAGCCTTCAGAACAATTTAATTAACCACTGAACAAAAGCTACACAGCTGTAGAGGTTGGAAGGGACCTCAAGGTTGCCCAGTCCAGCCCCTGCTCAGAGCAGGACAAACCTCTAGGCACGAACCAGCTGCTCAGGGCCTTGCCCAGGCAAGCTTTGAATTCCTCTGGGGACAGTGATTACACAGACTTTCAGGGCAACTTGTCCCAGTGTTTGACCTCACATTCTGAAAAATTTCTGCTTTATATTGAACTGGAATTTCCCTTGTTTCAACCTGCAAGATCTGAAAAATATCAACTATGGCTATTTGAAGCCTTAAGAACTGCAAGTGTTAGCAAATCCCAACTCCTCAGCACTGAGACAGGAAAGTGGAAGGAAAAAAATCTACATCAACTAAGTTTAGTAGAGACTCACACACGTGGTCGATTCCCTCTTTTCTCAGAGCTGATCCAGGTATTTTGGCCAAGGGCCCAAGGTGCTTTTGATCATGGCTCCAACCTGGAGACTGGGTCAGTGCCATAAGGAGCATCTGTTTTGTTTGTATTTGTATCCAAATCTACCACTAATCAACTCTTTAGAAAATTTTTAAGTTTCACACACTGTGGATTTTGAAGATTAAAGGCTCCAAATATGTTGCCTGGGTACAATTGGTTAGATAAGATTTCTGAAGAGAAGATTATGCAAAGAATTACCAGACACAGTGAAATAGCTCAGGAAATGCTTCTGAATTGCTCGCACTATTAAATTTGTCCCTGATGTTTCTCTTTCCATCTGCAGAACTATTTCTTTTTTTAAAAAGTCAGACCTAAAAAGAAAGCAAATAAACCCTGGTCAAGAGTACAACAGATGGAACAAAGGCTTGAGTTGGTCTGAACATGTTCAAAATTTTTGCTGAATTATGCAGGCTGCAAACCTGTATATCAGAAGATACAGCTTGATGGTAATTTCTGATTTAATACTGACCCAAGTAAAATATGCCAGTATATTTTCATCTCAAGACAGTGCCAGTTGACAATACTATTTAACAAAAAAAAAAAAAAAAGGAAGATTTTGTCTTCATTGCAATAAGTACAAAAATACGCAAGAAAACAACATTAAAAGATAATAATAGAAGCTATATCACAAAGCAGGGAGATGTCAGATATACAAACTCTATATACTGATTTATATAAATCAGATGTAGACAGTTAGTCCCTTTCTTTACTTTCATCAAGAAGTTCTAGCACCAAGTTGTGTATCACATGTTAAGTTTGCACGTGATAGGATCTTATATTTTCTTTCTCTAACAGTTGTCTCTGTTAGAGATCAGTCAGACCAGAGAGTCAGTTTTGGAATAACCTTTAAACAGATCAGTCAGCTCTGTCATCCTATTTGCCTATTGAAGCAAAAATGACAACTACATTCACCTACAAAACAAAAAATTAAAAGCCAAAAGCTGCCTATCCAGTTCTTACTCAGTTCATTGGTGGCCACAGTCTCTTTTCCATAACAGCATAGGGATGTTTTCCACAGGAAAGACACTTGCTGGTTTATGCACATCCTGCCATTTGTTTCATCAGGAGACTCCAACAATTCTAGCACAACACTACCAAGCTGGTTTTGGCCTGCAAAGGTATCAGTCTCTTCTTCTGGTTAAGATGTGTCTGTAAAAAAAAGTGATTTTAAATGCCAACAAATAAAAGTTCACCCCTAAGGTGAAACTGAAGTAAAGCAGAATGTGCAGAATAAACGGACACACTGAAGACCTTTCTTGAAACTTTTACAACCAAGACATGAAAGTGACATGAAAGTCTTCCAGAAAACTTCTCAGGTTTTTGATATAAGGCAAATATGAACAGCAAAACACATTCTTTAGGATGAAAAGCATACAAAATGTTGGCTTTTGGTGGTCTAATTCTTGACATCTCCTAAATTATTCTTCATGATACCAACTTAATTACATCATCTTGAGGAATTAACCTCAAGACAAAATTACAAATTACATTACAAGGAGGACAACTGAATATTTTGAGGTCAAGGCTGTTAGAGGACAGAAAACATTGGTTTGGGACTTGTTCTAAACATAATGAAAAATAAACCTTGGGATATCAGATTATTGAGGTACTCAAGGCACAAAAAAGTGATGGTAGGTCTAGAACAACCATTAGGTGGTAGTATGACAAAAGTACTAAAATGAATAAGGATTAAATTGTCAGCATGTGGTAAATCTATTCAGATAAGGTTCTTCTGTGAACCTACATTTCATTGGCATGAATGGAAAAGCAGGAAAATGGGATAATTACACATGCCCAAGTGATGATAGAGGCAAAACACAACCTCCATGTGACATTTCTTTGTTTCTCAGTCACATTAACAACTGCATTTTGTCATCCACTGAGATCTACAAATCTGCAGGGCACATCTGGGATTTTGAAAACCTATGGCCACCTCAGACACTTTGACTTTGTGATTACTGCTCATCATGCCCTTCTGGCCTCAAACTGCTAACAAAACAATGCCTGCAATGCAGCTTGCAGGAATTAGACTAGATAGCTTGATGCCCCCTTAATATTGACAGCTCATGAAAAACCCTGCTAAAGACCCCCAAATCCAGCACAGTTTTATCTGCAGCCAAGACATGAGCTGAATTGTCTGGCACTTGAGACAGGAAGAGTGTGCATAAAAAATGAATAAAACATTAATACACAGTAGGTAATCAAATGACTAAAGCAGTTTTGAAGGGCTTTATTATTATTATTATTATTTTTGGCAGGTGGTACCAAAGTAGTCTGCCTGCTCCTAAACTTGTGTCTCTCAGTTGGAAATACAATGTGCAGTTCTTGTGCCGCAAGGCTGAATTAAACTACATTTTAAATTCTATACTCTAAATTCTATTCAGGTAAAAACTTCCTACAAAACTTTACAGGCAAAAGGAAAGAATATTTAGTTCTTATTAATTTTCATACTTCCAGTTCTTCAAAAAGGAAATGCTATAAAGCTATGATCTGTCAACCTACTCCAATTCAAAGTGGTTCACCTGATTTGTGTTTTTGTTAAATATAAAGCCACTGATGAATGCAGCAGAAAGAGCATGGCCACGTACCTTTTGGGAGGGCAGAACATAATGTTAGCAAGGATCCTACCTTTCCACGTACAAAAGGCTAGGGCAGAAAATGCAGCAAGCCTGTAATTTTATTTTTTAAACACTTGAAAGATTTTGAGTGCTAGAGGGTATGCTTTCCAAATGCTTATGTAACCTGTTACACTTTGACAACAGGGTTTTTCTTTGCTCTAAATAATCCAGCAAGCAGTCTAGGAGCTGGTACAAGCAGCAGACAGGCTGCAAACAGGACTGGAAGAAGAACTCAAAATTTGGCTGCCTCCTAGATTCAAAAGACAAGAAAAAAGCTGCACATCTTCAACCAGCAGGGAAAAAAATGCACGAGATTCAAACCTCCAGTGCAAACCTCCTCTCCAAAAAAGCCGAAGAAACAAAAAAATCCCAAAGTGTGACACAGCCACAACTGCATACTTGACCATAACTTTAAGCACGCCTTAGTCTAAGACTCGAGTTTTGGTACTGTCCCACATCCCTTCTGTGCTCAGCAGGACGATATTTTTGCATTAGCTTTTACATCCTTAATAAATACCTGCATCTCCCTACTAATGTAACCAGCACTTCAGCAAGCCATTGCTATGGCTCAGCACACAGAGAAGCCATTCCTAAAACTAGATTCAATCATCATTTCTCTCTAGAAGTGCAAAAGAGGAGAAATCCTTCTGGGAGAAGAAAGAAAACCCCAAACCTCAAGACAAATCAGAAAAGTATCATCAATGAGCATGTCCTGTAACAAAAGTATTTATCTACTGAGAACTACAAGGAGAGCAAACAAGCTATTAATTTGCAAAGGTCACTGAACAACCATCAGATAAGAGGATTCAGTCACTACTGACATGAACTGAATTTCAAATACCAGTGGAAGGTGTTAGTTTTGTGTTCTCAATTTCATGAACAAACCATGAAATGCTGTCAAGGCTGCTGGTGCACCAAGAACTGAACAGGGATACATCTCAGACTAGGGAACAAGAAGTCTGCAGTATGCTAAAGGGAAAAATGTAAAGACTGTACCATATCAGTCCAGGGTGAATGTTGTTGGGGTGAATGTCTTCATCTTTGGTCAGACAGGGCAGAGCTCAGAAATCAGCACTGTTTGCCAGCACAGAGACTCAAGAACCTTTTAGTTCAAGCCCTCTGCTCAACCAGGTTTTGCAAGCATCCTCACAAGTCTGGGAATGAGGCTGAGTAAATGCACCATCCTCAAAACACCCAAATACCTTTATTTTGACAGACCCTCCCAAAACAGCCATGATCACCAGCACAGTAGAACTCCTATGAAGAAAAAACTGATTGCCATTTGTGAGGAAAAGCAGTGTTAGATGAATTACTGTAGACAGAAATACAAGTGGTATGGAGCTGTGACTTTTACCTTACACAGTGCCTAAGATGCACCTAAAGAGTATATTTACCTGCTGCAACTGCAGAAAGTCTGGGAACAAGGATTTGAGTGCTTATTTTCAAATTTTTCTCAATAGCACTGCTACAAGGAAAAGGGCTGTTCTAAAGAGATGCAATTTCCAAACCATTACTTTGAAATCACTAGAAAGGGAAAAGGGAGGAGAAAAAAATAAACCAGAGATAATTCCATCACTGGCATTCAGTCTGCCCAGTAATAATCTTGCATGCCTTGAACAGAAAAAGAAATATCTGGTTCTTCTGCAAAGTCCCAGGCACTGCAAGCAGAGATGTGCTGCAAGCACCAGCCTAAAGAGGAGAAGGGTGAGTGCCTCACAGTTTGCAGGCACTGCACCATCTGTGGCCTTCCCTGCTCCAGCAAAAGCTGCAGCTGGAGCACCAGCCCCTACGTGGGGTCCTCATGTCTGTTACTGCAAGGGCAAGGCCATAAAATGAGGACTGGAAAATAAAAAATAAAAATTGTGGAGACAACACACAGTGTGTTAGCACATACTGTCTCAGTTCCCCTTTCCCCTCTGCCTCACTGGGATTGTTTATTTAGACTATGGGCACTCTGAAGAAGGGACCTTCTCCCTATATTTGGCTGCTGACACCCCAAATTTCACCACACACCATAACCCAATGAGGGCAGGCTGTGCTGTTAAACAGGGTCAGGCATTTGTCAATGGATAAGCTAGTGAGACTCTCCAAAGGGTTTACTCATTAATTAAGAGATGTTACAAAACAAACCAGTACAGGCCAGTGAGAGCTTGCAAATAAATAAGAAGCACAGTTTGTTCACAAGCTTAAAGATTATTACACTCAACTGGCTGAAAAGATGGGAAGAGGTTGGCTGATGCAATGAAGGCAGTGGGAAGCCTTGATTTAAATAAACAAAATATTTTTATACTAGTTTGCGTGTTTTTATAAAGTTAAATTTTAAATTTGTAACTTTCTTTCTTAAAGAAAGTTATCTAACTGAGCACTGAATTATCAAAATATATTGACATGCAACTATATACTGTGACATTTGGTACATTTCTCTTTGTCAGCAGATAAATAGATACAGCATAAATATTCTAATTACTAAAATTAATTATTTGCATCACTCTCGGCTTGGGTGACATTGAGGATCCAGAGACAAGAAAAAAATCCTGTTCCAATTAAACAGCACTTTTACCTGGGCCTGCATAGAGACTCTCCTACTTCTCCTCTTCAACTCCCTCCAGTTAGATTAATTGATTAATTAAAAAACTTAAGTTATTGGAGGTTTGAAGCAAACACTCTTAAAGCCAGTGGACTTGGGGTTGTTGCTGCTAATCAGCTGCAAGGTTATCAGCTGCTGTGAAGACAGCAGCCTTCACAACCTGGCCTCCAGCTCAGAGGGTTTCCATTTGTCTGCTGAAGGACTTCACCTCATCTCAGATTTAACTCCATCCTTGTCCCTCAAGAAATTCAGACATGGAAGGTGAAATTGTGCCATGCAACTCAATAAATTCAAGAGCAGTTCCCTCTTGGTGTAATTTAGGTGTTCAAACACAGCTGAAGGACAAATGCGCTGCCACATCACCAGGGGAAGGGTCCATGCCAAGGTTTAAGGATCTTGTCAGAGGCAAAAGGGTTGAGTTGGGGAATCACTGACACTTGAAGTACATCAGGGAGTCACATAGAACTGATAAAACCTCTCCATCTGCCTTATGCCACGGCCACTGAAGTTATTCCAGGGTTGAAGTGAAAAAAATGTATTATTTGTAGCCTGTCTATCAAACAGAGCCGGCAGCAATTCTTCACAAGAGAGTTAAATTCCCTCATCAACCTTAATCCCTCTGCTTTCACTCTGCTGGGGACTCTGGGGTTTCAGTTCTTTGTGGAGAGTCTGTCTGTCTCCCAGTTCTATGCCAGACAAGAAGTGTTCCAAGGTTACTTTAAACCAATCTGGACAGTCATCAGGATACTCCCATAAGGCGTTACTGATGAGATTAACGTTAGCTATTACCAGTCAGTGAAGAAATCTAAAGGTGACAGTGGAAAAGGCTCAGGGAACATCAGAAAGAACGGGGGACTGCAAGAAAGAAAAATACGTTGATAATACACTCACATCTCCAACACAGCCTTCTCTGCTGGTCACCCCATCTCAAGAAGGATTTAGAAAAACAAGAAAAGGCAGTGAGGATTAAAAGGATGGCTGTAAGTGCCAGTTTCCAGACATATCCTCAGTAGACTGAGGATATCAGAACATGTTCAAAAAATGTGTTTGATGATAGAAACGACAGAGAAAAAACAACAACTATTCATCATTTTTCCTGCCAGAGAACTAATGATCATGCTGTGAAATTATCAGCTAGGCAGCTTAAAAGAAAAGTATTTCTTCTTCTTCTACATTTGCTTACTGCAAGACACTGCAGGCATAGCTTGGTATTCCAGAGCTTAAAAACCACTTCAAACAAATTCATGGGGGTTAGGCCAGTGGTGGCTATGACGTGCAGTGGCTGGAGTACAATGCCTGGATCCAGCAGTCCAGAGCAGAAGAGGATAGTAAGGGAAGGAGCAGTACCTCACGCTCAGGCAGATTTTCATACATTCCCCACCCTGGTGATTTTGGCTGGGATAGAGTTAATTTTCTCCAGAGGAGCTGTGAGAGCTGTGTTTTAGGTTTTTGTTGAAAACCGTGTTGATGACACAGGGATGTTTTTGTCATTGCTGAGCAGGGCTGACACAGTGTCAAGGCCTTTTCTGCCCCTCACGCCTCACCACCAGCAAGGAGGCTGGGGGGAGCACAAGGAGTTGGGAGGGGACACAGCCAGGACAGCTGACCCCAACCAACCCAAGGGACATTCTGTAGCATGTAGCATCGCAGCCAGTATATACAGCTGGGGGGAGAGGAGGAAGGGGGAGACATTCAGAGTGATGGCATTTGTCTTCCCAAGTCACCACTCTGCATGATGGAGACCTGCTTTCCTTGGGAGGGAGGAACACTGTCTGTCCATCAGAAATGGTGATTTAATTCCTTGTTTTGTTTTGCTTTCCTTGCATGTGTGGCTTTTGCTTTACCTATTAAACTCTTTATCTCAACCCATGAGTTCACTCACTTTTACTCTTCTGATTCTCCCCCCTATCCCATAGGGTGAGTGAGCACTGTGTGGGGTGAGTTGCTGGCTGGGATTAAACCATGACACCCTTAAATACCAGATTACTGGCCAGGATAAGAGAGAATCCTGGGGTGGCAGGCATGCAGCCATATCTGTACGGGTGTTTATGTACCACACACAGGATCAGACCTACATGTCTAAGGGTGGTCCCAGCCCAGAGGGAGCTGTGGGGTGAGGACATCTCCACCACAGCTTTGGAAAGCAGCTTGCTCATGAGCAGCAGCCCTGTGTGCCTCCTACACATTGCCAACACAAATCCTTCAGAGAGCACTCCAGCAGCTGGAGGTGTGCTCACCACCCCACCCCAGGCCAGGGGTGAAGCCTTCACTCACTGAGGCACTCCAGGGATGCTCACCAGCTCTGTCAATATAGAAAGATGTGATTCCAACAGCCAGCAAAGTTGCAGGAGATCTCTCCTCTCCCAACGACCCAGGCTTTGGTAGTGGCTTGACCCAGCCACCATCTTCTGGATTCACACCAGGCAAGTTCCCCAACCTCCATCATCCAGCTCCACACGGAACAGCAGCAAAAACACCCTTGCACACAGCAGTCAAGTCCTCCTCCTCCTCCCCAGCCAAGACAGGAAGAAAAAGAGTTAAAGACAGGAGGGCATGGTGAGAGGAGGGACTGATGAAGCCTGGCTGGAAAAAGAGTAAAGACTTGCTGTGATAACTTGGGGAAACAGGATGTTGCAGGGAGCCAAATGCCCACGCTGTTCCCACACCCTGATGAGATGCTGTCCAGACTCCCCACCCCCCCGAGGTTTGTCTTTATTTTAAACAAGTGCAAAAAAATCCCCAAGGCAACACTGTACTGACAAATATAAATGACTCTGAGTAAGCCCCAAGACTAATTTTCTCTCTAGCTCTCCTCCTCTCAGAGGTAATCTCATACCTTCACAATAACAAGATCAAGACAAAATACATCTCTGGTCTGTCTGCTGGGGGGTCAACAAAACACTCTGCATCTCCCAGAAGCATTGAAAACTATTGCAAGACAGAACATTTTTCTCTTAGTTCCCCTACAGCTCTAAATAAGCCTCTGTTACTTCAAGTAGTAAAAAAGTACTGGCAAAATCAATCAAATTGGCCCTGCTATTAGTATTCTCCTGGCCACCGTAAGTGATTGAAATACCAATACCCTTAGCAGTCCCACATAAAGATGGGCTACTTTCAAACAACCTTCTCTTGAGTAAATAGAGGAAGTTTGCAACTGTTCAAAACTTGCTTCAGTTTAAGAGCTGCACAAATAAGGCAAGAGTCTCACTAGGTCTTTCATTTAAAGTTCAGAGCACTGAACCTGCCAAGGAAATGGGGTGTCCCACTCCAACAGTCTATTAGGTGGCCACAAAAAAATTGTACCAAATCCTATTCACCAGCAAAGGTACCTACCTAAAGAATATACATGTTTTACACACAGAAAATCTTATTTGTCTCCTAACCATTCAAATAACAACCAAAATGTTTAAATAGGTGTAGGCACCAATCTGATTCCATATAGTACTTCTGTTTGCATACTTGTAAAAAGAATGAAATTGTCCAAATGAATTTTTCTTCTGAAGACTTGTCCAAAGAAACCTGAAGTCAATGAAAAGATTCCTTTCTACTTAGCAACTTAAGAAGGCTTCAGATTATGTTCCAATATGTGATTGAGACTCAAGAAAACACATATGGTCTCTTTCATTTTTAATCTCCTACAGACATAGTGCATTCAAAGGAATCTAACTGATCTTCTGCTAATGATGCAATAAAAAATCATTCTTACAGCAAATAAAGTACATTAACACCATATTTAAAGATCCCACTGAAATGAACCATAGTTTTTTTCCCTTGCCATTTAAGAAAGAATTATTTCATTATTAAAAACACAGTGGGTGCAAGACTTTGCCAGAACAACTTCTGCAGACTTTATTTCTTGCTTTCATTTTTCATTATTTGTTCTCTCCAATGGGCTTTAGTCCCATTAAAATTGGACATTTTGAAAAGTGACTGCTGATTTTAAAACTGGGAAAATTTCTGTTGCTCAGCTTCAAAGACATTAAACTGCACAGAAATGCACAAACACCTGTATGCACAACTTTAGCCTTCAATTAATACTGACTTTGTCATATGCTGCTTTAAAGGAGGCATTGTCCTCATTTTTTCAGCAGCTGAGACAGCAGGGGGAAGAAAAATACCATTGCTCTGAATAAGAGGACAGTTTTCTTAGCCAACCTGTAAAAGACCCAATCCATAAACACAGACTGGGTCCTGCACTTTGTGCAGGTTTGTGAAAGGCAGAGATAAGTATGTATTTACTGTGAAGCAAACACAGAACAGAAATAGCAAGAAGATTCATAACTTCAACTGTAGGGCCAAAATAACAGGTGTTTGAAGCAGTTCAAGTTCTGAGTAAAAAACCCAAAGCCAAGAGCTCCAGTGCCTTTGTGCAAGCACCTTCCCCATGCTGCAGTGGCTGTGTAATCACATCTGAAGAGCACCTCCATTTCAGGAACTTGGGGGCCTTATCAGCAGAAGTAAACATCAGTACTTACAAAGACTTCAATATTGAACATATCTGAAGAGGTGAGGAGGGCTTGTGGCCGTGAGGATGCTCCAGCAGGTGACACGCAGGAGCAGAACCAGAAAAAAAATATACAAAGAATGGTGACCCAGAAGACACAAAAGTAGAGAGAAAAGGCAAACACAGAATTGTTGGGTTCCTTGTCGACATGGATGAAGGTTCACTTCATAGAATACATCTGTGTATTCTGTACTTCAGGTGCAGACAGACCACATGAAGACAACAGTGTACTAAGCTGACCACACACCCTCACCACCAAATTCTCCAGGTGTCAGCCTCGAACATTTTGCAAAGATCTGCAAATGCTTTGGTTTCTCTTTGTTTTCTACACTATTTCCTCTTCACTCTCTCTACTGCTTTGGATTGTGAAGCCAAAACCTCTGATCAAGCACCAGATTAAAAAAAAAAAGGCACATTACAAAAGCATTCTTTATTCCTGCATTTGAACAAAGCTGACATTTCACATACATTCATAATACCCATCAGCTAAAAGGGTTTACAGGACAGACACGCTCCCCCTGGGCTATCATTTCTGTAAAGGATTCTTTACTAAATCTAGCATGCCAGTAAAGGACGGATTGTAGATATTCAAACAGCAAAGCTAATTAACTGAACATAACTACTTCCTTTGAAACTTTAATAGATAGTAAAAAAAATTCATTTACCTATTTTTATGTGTGGCTTGGAAACATATGTGAAACTCAGTATTCTTCTGTCATGGAAATGAAGAATGGTATTTTCAGGCTACATCATCAGGAGTCCTGAAGTGAAGTGAGGGCTGCTAGCTTCACTGCTGTGGCAGGTCCCTGGGATTAGATGACAGATAACTTTTCATCTCTAATTTTATTGGATTTGGAGATGTGCTTTTTACTTTCACAGAAATGCTTCTTGGTATAAAGGATACATTTACCACCTCTCCACTTGCACCTCCATTTCAGGAACTTTGGAGCCTTATTAGCAGAAGTAGACATCAGTACTTACAAAGACTTCAATATTGAACACATTTATTAGCATTTCTTAGCTAAGTCTGCTCACCCCAAATTTAAAATGTTCAAATTGCTATGGCACATGAAACCATACTTTCTGATGTCTATCCTGCTTCTCAAGGACCATTACTGGTGTAAAGAGGGCTCACACTTTGACAAAATAACCTAAGGCAGACGAATATTTTAGCTCCTTTCCAGATTCAGCATGCTTAATTTCAATATAAAGTAAAAAAAAATTGGGTCAACCTCACATTTTGCACCTTCTGCTGCCTTTGTTGTTGCAAGAAAGATACCAAATCCTCACATCTCTTCTGTCCTGTGCAAAACTGACAAGCTCTGGACCACTGAACTTTCAATAGCTTTATTCTCTCCAAGGAGGTGAGAAATGTGCAGCTAGACCTGGGTTTACCCAGGTGGTAAACCCAGTGGAGTGGTACCTCCACTAAAGCTGGGACCCTTGTTTACCCCCTCCAGGAAAAGGCAGAGACCTCCATCAGCCCAAGGCACAGGAAGGGTACAACTTCAGGAAAGCAAAGTTACAAATATTTTTATTGAAAATTGCTGCTTAAGCACCTTGGTGGTAGTGTAAAGGGAAAAATAAAATAAAATTTAAAAAAAAGGTAAAGGGAGAAAGAGAGATGAGAGAGAGACCTTGTGAGGTCTAGAAAAATTAACCTGCTGAGCCATGTAAAAGAGTTTGAAGGAGCAAGAACAACTACAGGAATAGATGCAGAGATGCAGTGTGTAAGATTTGATGTTCATATACGTATGAAAAGAACAGAAAATACATCATGGGTGCATCAAGCAGAGCTATATAGTCTGGTCCTCTACCCTGTGCCATGTGTCACTGCCACCACCCCACAGCATCTCTGAACAAAAGGGACACTGGCAGCTCACAAAAGTGACCTGGCAGAGGAGGAGAAGACAAGGAAAGAGGGGAAAACACGTGATTTTACCGTATCAATTGTTAAGATAAACTGACACAGTGTCACTATTCATCTGCTCTACAGCCAAAACTCCCTGAAGGTTTTCTGACTGCCTCCACTGTGTACTTCCTTGTGGGCACTGGACCTAACACTGTTTGGAGATATTTGAAAGGTAATCTGAACCCAGGAACTCATGCAGCTGTGTTCAACTCCAGCCTTCACTGCTGACCATGTCTTCACACAAAGCTTCAGCAAAAGGCTGATGTAGTTCAGTCCTCTTCGAAAGGGTAAGCTTTTGTGCATATTTCTCAAGACCCAGTATAAAACAGCATGAAAAGGGACATGTGAGGTATTGCAGTCTGTATGCCCAAACTGTGAGTTTAAAGGCGTCTTCTGGGCTATTCACAGCAAGGGGCTTCCATGGCCTCCCCCTTCTAGTGTTTTCAGTCATGTTGTTTAATTAAAATAACCCTTCAAAAAGGAGATCATCACTGTTTCAGACACAATGGTTCTCATTCTCATACTTTCAAAGAATTTGAAACTTTCAGATAAACTGACATTATGCTGAAACATACCAGTTCAGAGGAAATAAAAACCCCACCAAATAAGAACAAATGTATAAGGATGTGAAGAAGGCTGCTGCCTCCAAAAGCACTGCATTTAGCAACTGCTCAAAAAGCATGCTCTCCTGAAAACTGAAACCAGTCAGCATGTATGAGTGATTTCTCCAGCAGGTTCAAGAAGTGTCATGCCAAATTCTTGGTCCTATCCACAAACTGCTGTTTGCCACCCTCTCTGCTAGGCTGATGACAATACACTGGGTGAAAAACTAGAGCAGGGCCAAAGACAGGGAAGGAATCAGAAAAGATATTCAGGTAGGGAATAATTTCATCCTGTGGATGAAACAACACAAACACTCCTCATGTTCAGCTGCGTGAACCAACTCCCTGCCTGATGGTAAAAACACTGTGTAGGGGACACTTCAGGTCTGCATGGCCAGCACAACAGCCCCAAACTACTGCTGTTTAATTTTCTGAGCCAGGCCCTATAAAGTCAGATAAAGGCCTGAAACATGTGAAGAACACACAGCTGGGGGTGGAAGGAGATCAGTGCCATAGTGACAATCATTTGAGAAGTTTTAAGTTTAATGCAACCAACACCCCAAGTTCTCACATATGCATTTACTCACACCAGATCAATACACTAAAGTTGTTGGAACATGCAAAATTATATTTTCACATTGCAGCACTCAATCTTCTGGAAGAGCCATGCCAAGGACCTGGAAAGCAGCCTCGTGCTAAGAAATAAGTTGTAACTCCTGAATAAGAAAATACAAAGCTATCCTACAGGCATGAAGCAAGTCAGTCTTGCAACCAAACCTAAGGTTTGCACAACCCAAAAAGTAAGTCAAGCTCTCAAGATCATTTCAGAGCTTTCCAAACCTAACCTAATCCTATTTTTTTCTGGATTTTTCCCTTTTTTGGCCTTTTGTTGCTGTTTTGGTTTGATTTGGTTTTGGTTTTTTGTCTTGGTTTGTTGGGGTTTTTTGTGTTTTGTGGGGGTTTTTTGCAGATTTTTGGAACCTTCACAGTTTTCTAATTTAGCTACTAAAGATAAGCTTCTTACAAATCTGGGGGTGCTTCCTGATTTTTTGTTTGTTTGTTTGTTTGGTTTTGTTTCTAAATTTTTTTTTTCAAGAAAGGAGGTCTTCAAATATTCAGACACCTGGTATTCTGGATAGTGTTGCCAGATTAATTTAGTATATTGGAAGAGCATGCAGTAGAACAAACTACTGGTGAAGGTGCAAAGAACAAGAACATTCAGGCTGGAGTCACCAAAACTCAGAAACAACAGAAGTGACAAGCAAGAAGTTTTAAAAATCAAATTTGTTACTAATACAAGAGGGACTGAATACAGAAGGAAATAGTGTTGTAAAACAACTTATGTAAATAAACTAGAGCATTTGGAAAGGCTGCAGACCTCAAAAATGAACTCAAACAGCTATGAAATGGGTACAAAAGTCAATGTATTTAAATGGCCTTCAGGCACAGCTTGGCTGGGTATAGCACAAAACAAGTCATCCAGAACTGAGATCCATGAAAATAAAAAAAATCACAGGATTCCCACACTTAAAGTGTGGCCAGCTGCAGCATGGACCAAATTTAGCATGCCCAGGAACACAGTGAATTTGAAGTTTTTAAGACGTGTCTATGTATGGCTAGCGAGAACATGGAACTAGGGGACTGCTGGCACAGAAACCCATTCATGAATAAGATGTATTTTTTTCTCTAAGCAAGGTTTATACAATTAAAGCTGTTACACTTCAATCTCCCTTCCTGTGTTGATGCAAATCAACACTTAAGCATGCCTGGAGGCTCAGTGGAGTCTGTGCTCTGCTCCTTGGCACACGGCTCAGTTCTCTCTCTTTTTGCCCACTGAAGGTCCTGGGAGGTGTCTAATTTTCTAGATTTTTGCTCCTCACTTCAACTGCAAGGTCATTGCTCTTGCTGTCAAATCAAGCCAGCCTTTGTTCAGGAGAGATACTTTTAACTTCTGCAGGATTTCCCACTCCCCCACACAATCCAGGAGATATTCTGTATAAAAGATTTATATCCATCCTTTGTACAGCAACACGAGGTTATATAAAACTGGGATATGCAGAATACAAAACAGGTGAGAAGCACACTTTAACTTGTAGGTGACACAATTAACACTGAAAATTCAAGATTATCACTCAGAAGTCTAGCACTTCAAAAGAAAAGAGAAAAAGGTGGCATTTTTTCTCAGCTGTGGCACAACTTGCAGCACTAAGAGAGATCCTGGCCCTCCTCCATCAATGAGTGTTTGAAGTTGGTTTCACCGGGGCCAGATTTCATCCCCTGCATGTTGACAGTAACAAGACAAGCCTCAGCACGATGGGTGCAGTTTCACAACGGCTTTACATGACAAGCTGTCCCACAAAAGGGATCTCCAATGACTGAAGCTTGCCATGGCCTTGCTGCCACCCAGGGAGCCGATCTGGGGACCTGGAACACACAACACACCGCAGGGCCACAGGGAAGCAGTTGGCAGAGCTCAGGTGAGGGAGCAGGAATGAGCTGCCAAGGCCAGGAGGATGGCAGGAAAGTTCTGATCAGTTCAGCTGCACTTTCACAACACATCGGGTTCAGTGACAAAGCCATCTTGCTAAGCTCTTCCTCCAGCCTCAGCACTTCTGCCTTGTGCTGGAGTACACGACTCCCTTCTGCAGACACAACTGCTTTCCAGTCTGCTCTGTAAGCTCCATCATGGAGAACAGAAGCATTTGAGATGACATCTTTTCTGAACCATACATTTAACCCACATTAAGTGGGTAAGTTTAAATAATCTGCTTCTGGCACAGCACCACACAATACAGTGCAACCTCTCACTACAGAGAGGTGAACTGCAGCACAGGGACAGGCTTTGCTCATGCAAGTCTCCTACCAAGGCCAACACACAACCCAATTACATGCTAATATTCTCAAACAGTATATATGTTTTATTCTTTTTATAATTGTAACAAAGATATATAGCACTTTTTGATCTTTGGACTATATCCTGGCTTATACAAAATTCCAGTTCTGGAGAACTATGTAACTGAATGAGGACTGAGAGATACAGAACTGTCCTTGGGTTGCAAAGGAAAAACTGGAAAAACACTACAAGGAAGGGAATACATATCACATAGCTTTTATCACCTAAGATGTGTAACTGGAAGCCAAGCTAGTATCTCTGTAGTAAGTGAGGAAGGAGAGTGGCATCTCCCAAAAATCACTCAGTCTGTTTCTGCTGCTGATCCTGAGAGAAGAGATGCCCAGCATAGCCTAAATGCCTACAGTAATGCCTAAAATCCTCTCTTAAGGCCTGAACATACCTGAGAATGGGGAAAACAAAACCAAAATCACAAGGACCTTTCTCTACCTATTATCTCTAATGCTCAGAATTAGAAATTAAGAGTTTGGGGGTTGCAAAGGTCACTAAACAATGAGTAAAAAATTAAGAGTATAAAGGCAACACTCAAAGATACAAAAATTAATTTGTAAAATATTTATTTTGTAAATAAAGGGGACAATAGAAAAAGAGGAAAAGGGAGAATGATTTATCCTTTCAACCAAAAGCCTAAAGCAATTACTTAACATTTCTTTAAGAGCAAAGACTGTATTCCAGACATTACCCCTCAAATTAAAGTCTGGCTGCCCAACAAGGACTGAAACTACCCAGGGGACAGACTGCTTGAGCAGTTGTGGTACAGGGACAGTAGCAGTGGGGCATTTTTCCTCCTTCCTCACAGGATATAAAAACATCAGTGCATGACAGCATCCCACCCATAATCCAGCCTCATACTGTGCTGGTCAGTGATCCTCTGCCCCAGAGGGAAGACCATGCTAGGGCCCCACACACCAAGACATCAAGATCTGTTGCTACCTCTACAGCATGAACAACAAAAACCATGACACAAAAGCAAACATGCCACACCAGGCCTAAAAAGACAGGTTCCACTTGGCTTTATTTGCTGAAGCCCAGCCCAGCCCAAAACCACAGAGAAGCAGAGAAGGATCAGCATAAAGGAGCTAGAGGAACAAAGAATGGACTTTGGCTCCAGCACAAAGCTTTCTCAGTACTCAGTTTTTAATTAGTGTTACTGGACATTAATAATACTTCCTTACCCTGGGAGCCAGATGCTTGGGCCCACATCTCACAGTCCATCACCACTGCTGCAAATAACGAGACAGGCATTTGGAGGTGATGTTCACATTTTCTGTAGGATCCAGCTTCATGGCTGCCCACACCCCAGGCCTGGCTGCACATCACTAGCTGAGTTAGAAGGAACTGGAACACAACTAGTGTGCACAGAAATCAGACCACCCTCCCTACATGACAGGTAGGGTGTGAAAAGCATTTGCCCTGGTGATGGGAGAACTCCACACTTGGCTACAGAGGCTCAGCCCCACTAACCTCAGCAGCTTACAAAGTGCCAGCTGAGTGGCAAGGACAGGCAGCAGGGATCCCAACCTGTGCAGCACTTGAGCAGTGCCCTGTATAGCAATGGCTTTTAAGCATCTTCCTCTTCCTACTGTTCCTCTGATGCATTATTGAGATAAAGCTAAAGGAGCCATGCAAATGACACTGGCAAAGCTGGAAATACAGTCCCAGACACCCCACCTCTCTGCTGCTGATGGTAAAAGGTGCTGCAAACTACACCACACTCAGGAAGAATGGTGAATAAATCTTGAGGAAGTAACTCAACTCTGAATTTATTTAAGAACAGTAAAAATACCAAGCACTTGAATAGTATCAGTATGAAGGCATCATATAAAAGAAAAGGGCAGAATTAGACTCTTCACATCATTCCAGACCTCCTCCGAAATTTCACAAGGGCACACCTTCTGAAGTAACAATGGCAGACATTGTTACTGACTGGCTTTTGTACGTTTTAAATTGTTCCCACAAGAAGCATTCCCACTAAACACTTGAAGATTTAAGTTGCCAAGGAAAGAAACAACCATCAGCGGCTTTGCTGGGCACTAATGCACCTCTGCACCACTCAGAGCACTAGGGCAGCAAAGCAGCTCTCAGCCTCCAACCAGAGCAGAAAACTTCTGCAGAGCAAAAGCTGGGGAGTCTTGTGACAGCTGAAGTACCTCACAGCCAATATTAAACTTTGGCTGGTAAAGGCTTAAGCTGTTTCACTGCCTGCTCGACGGTTCGCTCTGTAGCAGCATTTTAACAGGGACACAGAGGAGCCACTTGTCTCTCTTCTGCTGCCCAACAAGCTGCAAACAGCTGGTTGTGCTGGTCAGAACCCATTTTGCCCATTCCCTCGGAGAGAAGAGGGATGTTTGTGCTGGGGACACAAAGGCCAATCTGTTCAGAGCTGGCCGCAGCGCTGGCTGACACAGGCTGGCGTCAAGGGGGGAAGGGTACAAACACAAGGCTTGTCCCACTTCCCCAAAGACTGCTCCTAGCAGATGTCATTATTTCAAAACATTGCCCTCTGAGAATACTTGTGTGAAGTGCTCATGGAAATCTCAAATATGTAAATTGGAGTTTAATTTCTATATTCAACATTTCCTCTTTAAAAAGAAGTTAAACATGGCTACATGTTTCCTAGCAGAAAAAGCTATGATCTGCAAAATGCTGCCTCCTTCCTCTGCCACTGCTACCATTGCAGCATTTGTACCATTGCTTGTTTGTTTTGGTGCAGCATAGGGAGGGAGGGAGGAATGATAATAAAAACATGAACACTTTTTCTCCTCACCTTGAACAGGGACAGGCTCAACAGCAAGCAGCTTTATATAGTACAGTCAGCACTCGCGTGCCCACAGGAGAAAGAAAACAAAGTCATGGCTCTTCTTCTTGCATAGCCTTACCCAAACTTAACCTTAAGGAAATCAACATAAAAGACATTACATATGCAAAAGTCATCCTCACCTATGTAGCTACAGGATCAGGACATGGACAGAGGAACCTGTGCACACTAAACCTCAGCCTACACATACACTGCAGAGCAGGTCAGGGCATCCTGCCTGGCCTTGCTGCCTGCTTACCCTGCTTCAGCCTACAAAGTAGAGTATTTTTGTTTGCAGGGCCTCCCTTACTTTTAGGAAGTACCTGTGCATAGAAACCATGGATCCAGCCACAGCACAAGGCAGCTGGAAGGAAAGCTGGTCTGAGGGGGGCTGACAGTGCCTCCAGGTTCCATCCTCTCCACTTCCTACTGTACTGAACAGGGACATGGTGGAAGGTGGCTCTGGGACAGCAGCATGTCCAAAGAAAGGCAAGGGAGCTGGGAAAGGGTCTGGAGCAGGAGTCTTATGATAAGCAACTGAGGGAGCTGGGGGTATTTAGCCTGGAGAAAAGGAAGCTCAAAGGAGACTTTATTTCTCTCTACAACTCCCTAAAAGGAGACTGTAGCAAGATGGGGGCCAATCTTTCATCCCAAGTAACAGGACAAGAAGAGATGACTTCAGGTTGTGCCAGGAGAGGTTTAGATTTGGTAGTATGAAAAATTTCTTCACAGAAAGGGGGTTATCAAGCACTGGAACAAGCTGCCCAGGCAAGTGGTGGAGTCACCATCCCTGAACATATTTAAAGATGCGTGGATGTGGAATTTAGGGATGGTTTAGTGGCAAATTTGGCATTGCTGGGTTAACAGTTGGACTCAATGATCTTTAGAGTCTTTTCTAACCTAAACAGTTCTGTGACTCTGTAAACCACTCCCATTCCCAGAGCAAGCAGACTAACAGGCCTCTTTTCTCCAGCCTCCTTGGCCACTGTGGCTCACACACAAGTCTCCTTCAGCAGGGCTATTCAGAGGACTCAAACTGTACCACAGGGGTCCTTCCAGCAGAACTGATCCCCAAAGAAGTCAATGCCAGGGGCATTGCAGCTGAAGTGCTGTTGAATCAGATTTACTTTTTGTTATACTATCATTTATAAAGGTAATAACATTCAAAACATGACATTATTATTGCAGAGCTTTGTCTCACTTGACTTTTCAGAATCAGTTATTCTATTTTAACTGGGTACTCTTCATGTAATACTGTAAGAGATTTCTTTGCAGCACCCTCCAAAGCTATGATTACAGGTTTAACATTATGGCTTAGCTTCAGCTCTCCATGTTTTCTAATGATGCCTATATTTAAAAGAAATTGTAATTGAACATGGTAATTGTGTTTCATTCCAGGCCTGGTGATCTCAGGGCTTCTGAGCTAACCCAAAATCCCCTGAGATCTCAGGCACAAAATACAGACTTGCAGCTTCAACCTTCTTGTGATGATACCAACTCTGTCATTTTTCAATCACTCTTAAACCGTGGTCACAAATCTGCACCTCCTTAAAGGCACAGCAAACCATCCTGTCTGGCTGTTAGCCAGGCAACCATCAGCAGCTGATGGAGCCTGCCTGCCTGGAAGCACTGCTCATCCCCAGCAGGGATCTGCCAGGTTCAGATACACAAAGCAGCCAGCCAGGATAAAGTCAGCAAGCCAAGGTTTTGATTATGCAATTACTTGTTCAGCTACAACTGCAGGTTTTCCTGCATAATCAGGCTGATAAATATCAATTTTTTTCTGGTGTTGCCTCGCGTCCTAAATGATGCAGTCAGAAACCAGAAAGAAGAAAAATGATATCCAGAAAACCCAGTGGGGAGGGGAGCATTGTGTTGTTGGGTCAGAGGCAAGCCACGCAGAGACTTTGGGCTTGGTGTACTCTGCAAACCCAGAATACCTCTTGATGGCTGTCACAGCCTGGCACTATAAACTGCAATGGCACCAAGGCAGTTACAAACTCAAATTTCTCCTGGAAAATCATCTATGCACGGACAATTCTATAGAGAGGGCATGAGGGCACTTACAAACCTCCTGTTCAAATGGAAAGGGGCCAAATCTCTGCTGGGTGCAGCTTTCTGGAAAAAAAATACTTCATAAACCAGCTTCCATGTGAAACTATAGTTTTGTTGTCTCCACAAACAGTGACCGCTTTCTGCTCCAGCGAAACATTATTTTTAGTGTGTTTCTGCTCTTGAAGAGGTCAGGGCTTAGCTTAGCTCTGAAACAAGAAAGAAGACCTGAAACATCCTTTGAAAAGCTGCCACTCTGGAATTTAAGAGAAAGCAGAGAGATTTTAGAAGAAACATTTTAATTCTTTCTAATTTGATACAAGTACCCACAATTTAAGCACATAGGGGACTGTGCAGAGTTCTTCAACCCTCGTGATTAGCAAGGAACTGTAAATAAAGAAACAACAATTGTTTAATCCATTACTACTGAACAAAATGACTGAACTTGGAGACTGAACTGCTGCCACATGTATTCTACAAAGCTTTTACTCATTGGTCTTTGAAGGAGCGGGAAGGGAGGAGGGACAACCTGACAGGGTTGGGGAGGCAGAGTATGGAGCCAGGTTTGCTAAGCACAGTAAAGCACCAGAGACCAGGTAACAGAGACTCCAAGGACAGCTCAGAGCAGAAAGGCAGCCCAGTGAGTCACCTAGTCAGGACCAAAGAGCTGTCCACACTATTTTAAGGGGAATTAACACAGTAGGTATTGGGGAAAAGATAGAGCTCTATCAGCACCTTCCTCCCCCCGCCTCCCCCAATCAGTGATTTATGTCACTGTCGCTTGCTAAAAAATACCCTAATCCCATGGAAATTAATGGGAAAATTCATGCCAGGTTGAAGACAAGGTGGCTTTCACCCTCCCACCTCCTGCTCCATGTTCACTCCCCTTCCTGGCCCTCTACCAGGTTGTCCCCAGCAGCCTGGCCATCACCATCTCACCACCAGAGGCTCGGCCACAGACAGCTGGACAGGGACAGCAGGGAATGGGTGAGAAACCATGAGAGAGCCTGAGAGAAACCAGGACTGCAGGTGCAGCCTCCCGTAAAGCATTTCAGCAAATGAATCAACCCTGAGACTCCTTCAGTGCAGGTATAACCAAGACTCTATTTCTGTTCTACTGACAACAAACAAATTCTGTCTTGGATATGAGCAGATGCACGAACAACACGCATGCAAGCTGTGTGTGCCCACCTTGTGCCTGTGTAGTACTGCTGATGGACATTTATAGCTGTGCCCACACCAGGGCCAGGTCAGCTCTGGAATTTAACACCTACACTTCAAGGCACTCCTAAACCAACATCAGCCAATGCAACAGTTAACAGAAAGAAAGCAAAAAGAAAAAAAAAAAAAAAAAGGAAAAAAAAAAAAAGAAAAAAAAAAAAAAAGAAACTAAATAATATATTGCATATTCCACCACAGAAATAATTTTCCAGCCTTTATGGTTTCATAAACTCGATTCCTTCACATACAGAGTTCTACATGAAGTCTTTAATACAGCAAAAGTTAAAAAGGTAGTGAGGCCAACTTAATTTACAGCTGCATTGAGAAGATATTAAAATTACACCTAAAAGAGGTATTTTATGCAAGTTTCAGAGACTGGAGAAGTCTCTTCCTCATTTCCTCCTGTATTCAAAGCTTCCACTGTGAGTTTCAGAGAAACAAGGAAGCATTCCCCCTGAAGTATGACTAACTGAAAAGATCAAATGTAAATGTCTTACAGGAATTCATACAATGTATCACTTGTGACTTCTCTACTGGAAGTGTATCTGTCTTGGCTCATACCAAATATACATCCTTATCCACTTCATACAGTGTGCATATTGATAGAAAAGTAACAGAACAAAGTGATTCAGGAGAACAGCATATCTAAATTTTCCAAAGAACTGAACCTGTATTTATTGAAACTAACTGTATTTTAACAAAATGGGAACAAAGTACTACATTGAGCTGGTCAAAACTTTTTGGAGAATTTCCTGTGATAAATGTGATGCAACTACAAAGATTTTCCGTGAGGAGATGGTACATTGGGTAATTCTCTGCTCTTCCACACAGAAAATTCTACTGATAAAAGGTTTTAATGTAAGTTCAAATCAGCCTTTTGAAAAAAAAAATTATTAACTTTTAGATATAAACTGCCATCTCAAATTGAAACATCATAAAAATTCCCACAGAATTGTGTGTTTTCAAGTTAGCCCTTCCTTTCCTCCCTCAAAAACCAAAAGGTATTTGTTTCCCAGGCTTTCGTAAAGAGAGTGAACCCTGAAACCTCTCTAAGGTCTTAATACTATTTATGCACATAGACAAAAAGCTCTGGCAGTACTTGAATGAAAACTCAAGCATTAAGTACCAATATTTCACAGTATGCCTAGCAGAAAAGTTCAATACATATATAAAACAAGATCAACACAAAATGATCTTAGCAATGCAGTCCGAACACAGGCAAAGCCCAGAATCAATTTCAGTTTATTTTCATTGGATGTAATTTATAATATGCTCAGACTCACTATTTAGTTCCTCAAGACTTCATTTAAAAAGTGATGGTCTCTTGATAATCTCACATGTTTATTAAAATAGAGTGAAAGAGAAATGTCAAACTGTCAGATGATCATTTTTACTTTAGGGATATTTTATATGCCATCTCTCGGAACTTCAGTTTATGACTCTCCTTAGTGGAGACTTTCAGCGTTGATTTTAACGTGTTAGTGGGAATTCCACTGGTTTGTTACTGCAATGCTTTCTTTATGACCTATCCCCACACATCACCTAGGTCTGGCTTATTTATACAGGCAGCTCTTTGCTGCATCACACACAGATTCTTAAAACTAGTTGCTTTCACTTGCATTCTTCCTGTATTGAAACGCTATTAGCTTTTATGGCTGTTTTTGGCCTGACACTTCTCCAGCATTTCACAAACATAAAGAAGAATGAAGTTACCATGAGGTTTTTTTACCTCTTTAAAGCCAAGAATAGAGACTTCCTCCCCAGAGTTAGATGAGAGCTGTGTCTTACAAACATCCCAGGAGCATCAGCCTACAACCCAACCACTATTTCTGCAAAGAAAAGGGTAACAAAAGCCATGAGAGCAACAGTGGCTTCAAGCTTATTAGCTGAGACATCTGCAGCATCCTTAGGTCTTTCATCAGGTTTAAGTGTTGCTGGTGTCACTCCTACCATTGTGCTCAGGACTTCAAAACTTTGGGCTATGTTAACAGTGTGACTGGCCATTTTCCTAAGCTTCTAAGAAGAGTTTAATTTGGGCAAAACACAGCAATAACACCTGGAGCTCTTAATGAAGAGCCTGTTGTCATCATCTAAGTCATTCCAACTTGAAGCTTGCTTCCCTTCTCTTGCATAAGCACATCTTCCTGACTTTCATATGACAGAGCTCACAAAGAGCCACATCCCCAGCTCTGGAAAAGTCTTCCCAGTGGTGAGACACAGAGTAAGACTCACAGAACAGTTAAGGTTGGAAGGGACCACGGGTGGAGAATCTGGTCCAACCTTCCTCCTTAGGCAGGATCTCCCAAGAGCACATTGCACAGGGTTACACCCAGACTATTCCTGAGTATCTCCAGTGAGGGCGACTCCACAACCTCTCCAGTGTTGAGCTTGAACAGCCCACCAGGACCTGATAAAAGCAGAGAGACCCAATGGGTACCAGGCATCAGCTCAGCCTCTCCAGACCTGGCAAAGCCCCAGCAGCCTAAAGTTGTCATGCTGGCTCTAAGCACATAGGTCAAGCACAAAACAAGGAATACCTGTTGATGGGACTGTTCATTACAGAAGTATGTGAACAAATACATCCTATGGTCTGAGTCTCTCTGCCCAAGTACGTATTTATGTGGTAGGAATCCTGTTGGGTCTCTGCAGACACTTCTCCATCACAACCACCCATCACTGATGGAGGAGGAGACTGGGCACCAGGAAAGTCTATCACTGCATGAGACAGGACAAGTAGGTTAAAATGGACAGGTAATGTGTTCTTTGGAACACAATTTGGAAACCCTTTCTTCTGTTCCCAGCATCCTCCACAAAAAAAAAAAAAACCCAACCAAATAAACAAGAACCCAACTCCACCACACACACAGAGAAAAAAAACCCCAACAAACAAACAAATAAACCCAAATAAGAAACCCCCAAACCAGACAAAATAAACCAAATAAAAAAACCTCACAAATCCTGCTCACCTTATTCCTGAAAAATACTTCCAAACATCCAATATTTAAATACCTCCCTTGGCTTCACATCAGCAAGAGGAGGATCCATCTGGCTTCTACCTGGGAAGAGTTAGAACCAAAAGGAAGCTGCCTGCTCTAAGGGAAATCACACCTGCCACGACAATCCTGCCAGTCCCTCTGCTGGCTTTGTCTTTCCAGGCTGTTTCATGGGGACTAAAGCCCAAAGCCCAGGATAAACAGATTAAACTTTCACTGTCAGTGTTAAAACTATTAGCTTAAAGCTGCCTCATAAGATACATATTGGATAACTCTAAACCTCTTCAGCATCTTCACACAGCTGTCTCCTTCCCCCCTTGCAGAATCAGAGCCAATGGCAGTTTAAACACCTCAGTATAGCAAATCATCCTGGAAAGAGCTTGAAATATTCTTGAAATAATTCAGACTAAAGTGGAAATAGGTTATTTCCATGGTGTAGCTTTTACATGCTCTCTCCTAACTTCCTGATTATGTTAAAAGCCAAAATAGATACTGCTCCAGCTGTATATGTCTATAGCAAATGGAACGTACAGTTTAATTCACGGTCCCATTTCCCTGAATGGGCACATGAGGCTGATGAAAATTCCCAAGAGGTCATGTCACCTGTTGAAGCAAATCAGGTAAGTTGTGTCTCCTTTGCCAGAAAAGAATTGATGTTCTGATACAGGCTTTTTACATTTTATTTTTGTTTTGATATAGTTCTAGCTTTCTGATACTTGCGAAAAAAAATCGGTTTCTCAAGTAGTTACACCGTATCAGGAATTTACCAATTTTCAGTCTGCCATCAAAGTGAACAGAAGCTGTTCATATAGATGCACACACACGTTACTCACCTGTGTGCTGCTTTGAAGCTGCCTCACTGCTCAAATACATGTCATCTTCAGAATGAAATATCCCAGAGCAGAGAGCAATAAAGAGCCACAGCTTTAGCTCTGATGACTTCTAAAGCTATGGCAACAAGCACAACTTCCAACAGTTCAGCAAAAACTTGTGTATCATTTTTATAAGGAGTGTGCTGTATGTTAATAATTTCTAATCAGAGACAGTTTTTCCACAATCTATTTTTCTGGCTCATTTCCTTACAACTAAAAACTCCATTTTACCCAAGAGTACAATACAGATGTGCTGCTTTGGCAGTGACCTACTTTGTTGTGCCCTTAGCATATGTACAACAAAGCTGTAACCAGTTCAGTAGTTCAAGTTCTAGAGAGACTAAATTAAAGCCAGACTGTAACAGAAGTGTACAGTAGCAGCAGTCAGAAATCCGTATCTGCCAAAGAGTTATGTGGAAATTATGTCCCTTAATTGAATTTATGTTAAGGAACAAACTTAACCTAACAGCGAGGCAATATCTAGTGTTGAAGCAATCTGATGAACTAGTCACAGCTGATTAAACCTTTTTTAAGCAAGTTTATTAATTTGTGTTCTGGCAAAAAATATGTTTTGAGCGCTAATTGGATGATGAACAAACCAGTTCTGTCTTTTCCAACTTCCCCCACAAGAAAACTTCTGTGTCCCAGCTCATTACTCAGTTTTGCTGGACTCTGAGATGTTGCAAGATGCTTGATGTCATAATTTCAATTAATCCTCTCTCCCAGAAGTGCAAGGTAAAGAAGGCCAAGCTATTAACCATCTTTTAAAGCACAGAGATATGGTCTCACGTAGCAGCTTTCCCGGTCCTGCAAAATAGCAGCTGACACACCTATTTAAGAGAGTGAAGGAGGCTCACAACACACCTTTCAACGTGCAGCATGAATGACAAGTAGTACTCCATGCTTTCTACATACTTTATAGTTTCTCACAGACTTCTCTAGCCCAAATCAGCCATGAACATCTTCAAACTGCCTCCTTGCTTGCAGTACACTCCTCAAGGCATGTACCAAATGCTGCCACTCCCTGATGTTCCTTCCCATCTTCACAACAAACTTTGTGCCTCTGCCAAAAGAAGTCAATTTATTTCTCCTATTCCGAGTCTTTCCCAATCTCCCTGACTGCTCTAAGAACAGATGTCCTGGTAAAGACCCCTAGCACAGGCACCCCTTATGCTGGCAGAAGTATTTTGCTCCACTCAACAGTGTAAGGTTTGGAGAGGTGACACAGCTGAGCCGAGTGCAGCCCACTTCACACCTACAGCTGCTACAGCTGCTGCAGTGACACACACAGTGTGTGGCTGGGAGGGGGTAAAAGAAGAATCTGGCCACCTCCAGCCACCATGTCAAGGCCAGCAAAGCTGTGCTCAAGCTGAGTAACTTGTGCTACTCACAAAATCTAAATGGTAAGTAGTTAAAGGACTTTCTGCACGTTCTAGAAATACTGCTACCATCCCTTCTTCACCAACTATTTTTCTGAGATGCTTGAGGAATAGTTTCAGACTTGGAAAACCAGAGTTTTTCACGCTGTACTGGGACATCTTTGTTCCCATCACATTTTGTTCACTTATGCTATTGCTCTCTTGAACTACTGTTTTTTCCAATTTCCCTTCTACTGAAGTAGCTGTACCAATTCTAACAAGTAGCCATGGCAACATAATCTTGCAGAATAAAGGACAAAATAATCCTATGATCAGAAATCTAAATAAGAAAAATGGAATGGAAATAATGTGTTCTTAAAGCCCAAAAGCAGAGCGACTACTGTACAGGTTACAAATAGAGCAAACTCTCTAATACTTATGAACTCTGAATAAACACAAACAGTTGCTATATTTACAGCCAAATTTACAGATACATTGCCAGCAGGGCAAGTTCATGTATTACATGAACATGTATTACAGTACAAGTTCATGTATTACAAAAAAAGTGAGATTAAGAGAATAAAAGAAAGTTAAAACTCATTCCTAGCTTACACCTGAGACCATCAACCTGTTGGGATCAGCACCTGAGCTGGGCTGTCCCAAATCCAAACTGGTTTGAATTTGGACACTCAGCTCCCTCAGGAGAGACATGCAGTGAGTGTTTCTGACCCAAACCCAGTGGG
The DNA here is from genome assembly GCA_027886175.1 of Phylloscopus collybita. Classification (NCBI taxonomy): domain Eukaryota; kingdom Metazoa; phylum Chordata; class Aves; order Passeriformes; family Phylloscopidae; genus Phylloscopus; species Phylloscopus collybita. The sequence goes on along the minus strand of JAJNNQ010000075.1, from coordinate 12,338,274 downwards.
GAGCAGGAGTGGGAAGAGGCCAGTGTCCTTGGCATCACCTGTGTGAAAATGCTGTCCTGAGAGGGTGGAAGTAGCCTTCAGTGAAAAAGCACCTGCCTTAGCAAAGTTAAGATACAAATATTGTTTTATTAACCATAGCAGAAGCCTTCAGCTTTCAATTTTACTCTCATGGTTTAAAGATTCTTCAAAGAGTTATACCAAGATTTAAATTTAATTTTCATGAAGAAATTACTGCTGGGATTTTAAAACATGTTTTTTTCTTTTCTAATGATACTTAACATGTATAATCTGTATCTGCAATTGAATCCCAGGTCTTTAGACACATTTAATCTTCTAAGCACCCATAAGGAGATGGTAGTAAATTGCTTCTATAGGGATTAGTGTATGATTTCCAGAGTGGGTGGGTTGACAGGGCACCCTGCACTTGGTCCAAATAAATCCAGGAATGTGTTGCCCACAACTGCCTTATTTTCTTTAGAGTAACTGAGACAGAGGACTCACACAAGAATTACTGCAAAGAGGATGTACTGATTTTTATCTGTGAAAGGTGATACAGGCTGTCTGGACTGCTAAATTAGCCTGTAATCTAATCTAATCAATGAAAAACACATCAAGTGTTGCCACTCAACCTTCCCCATCAGCTGCAGGCAGCTGAAACAATCAAAACTGAGATTCTCAGGAACTGCTTAGACCTGGAATCTTAGAATAAGATTACCTGCTCCTTTCTTTCCCTTTCAATTTCACTTTCAAACTGATGTGTGCCAAGGGCAGCTATGTGAGTCACGAAATGTACAGCTTCTAAATATAAGGCATTTCCCTAACTGCATATTTACTAGTACAAACCCCAACCCCTAACCCCCTGACCCAACACCCCCCCCCCCCAAAAAAAAAAAAAAAAGGATAAAGTGTTTTGTCCATACATATACTGGAAGTATAAGGAATAACTATGCACACAATCTGCAGTCACTGAGATTTACAGCCCTGACCTGACTGTAGCAGCTAGTTATGTCACATACAGACTTATTAAGTGCTCTGCGCCTCATTTTTCCTCTATACTTGCAGGAGATACAGTTTTTGGATAAATACTGTCTTTTGTTATCCTCAGAAATCTCCTGTTGTCACTGCTTTACTGAGAGAAACACAAAAACATAGATAAGACCAAAAACTACAGCCAACAAGAAGCCCATACCTATTTTACACTATTTCAACATGTAATTCACACAGATAGGATGGCTTTGCTTCACCCAGAGGAAATTAAAAAAGGGTAGGAAGGGGAGAATCCTTACAACTCTTACAGAAATATGGTCTGGAAAATAATACGTGTTACTACAGTACAAACTGCATCGTGCTTACTCTCCCATAGCTTTAAAGCTGTGTATTAGTCCCAAGAAAGCCACAGAAGATGACTATAGTCTACTGTCCATATGCTAAAATTTACTATGCAGGGGGCTGCCTCTCTGTGGAAAGTTTATGCAAACCCAGGAACGCTGCCAAAGCCACTTCTCCACAGACCTTGCAATTGTGTTAACTGGGAATTGTTCAAAACCAATAAAACTCTAACAGCACTAAGAAGATGCTCCTTTTCCCACTACCTACCTTTCACCACCATCACTATTAGCTCATCCACACACATTACACAGTTAGGGAAAAACACCCTGCAGAAAGATAGCAAAAGTCATCAATGAAGGGTCTTTTTTTCCTTCACATCCCAATAGAGCATCATGCAGGGGGGTCCTGTTTGACATTAGCACAGGCTACTTCAAGTTTTCATTTTTTTCACTGAACAGATAGAGAATACAAGTAAAGCACAACCACCTTGGTTACAGAGAATGCCAAGGGACTGCTCTTTTCCAGGATGCTTTGATAAAAACAAACACCTTTGGTGTCTTGAGAGTCACTGAGAGCATGTTACTTGAATGTAATGTGTTTCACACAACACAAGAGGGGCTGCTTGATTTTCCAAAGTGCTTATTTAGGAAGCCAAAATTTAACAGAACCACAAGGAAATTATATGTACAAACAATAGCAGTCAGGATAATTTTAGCTTCCTTCCACACTTGCAAATACACATGGTACAAGGAGGCTGCCTTATCTGTCATGTAGGGAAATTCTCTCTGCTCCTGAATGCTGGTGAGAAGCTCCATCCTGCTGTTCTGAACACCTGAGAAGACACCCAGGGCTGACAAGCCCAACATCAGGGCTACCCCCACCCCTGCTCCCTCTGCCTGCTTTGCTCCCTGCACCCACACCCAAGTTGTGATGGACAGCTCACAGGAAATTAAACCCTGCAGGCAGAAGCAGTCCATCCCCGCAGATGAGAAGACAGAATGATTTTTAAGGGCTCAAGTCCTTCCTCCTCATCACCTCCCTCATCTCTTGAGCCTTTTGCCTTACAGCTCCTCTTAAGGCAGTATCACCTGTTGCCTTATTTCCCTTCTGTTTATTAAATTCTACTGGATTTAAGGCACCCTGGCCAACTACAATAGACCACACCTATAAGAAGGAACTTTAGCTTAGGAGGTGAATTATAGAAGTGTTGGGGATGGAAAATGAGAACACAGAACAACCCAGCATGGCTATTAAATTTGTTACAGTAGGACCTCTCCTATCGGGCTCTAAAGCTGGGCCCCCAACGCCAGCACAGCTGCTGCAGCTACACCACCCCTGACCCTGCAGCAAATCTCTCTTTCCACCACCTCAGAGACAGTGATCAATGCAGGAAAAGGGGAAAGTGTTAAAATGAAATATTGCCTGATCCCTTCTCTTCACAGACCTTCCTCCTCCTGCCACCCACCCGGGTGCCAGCCCTGCCTCCCACACGGGGTGCAGAGGCCTGGGGAGGGATTTTCCACTCCCTTCCTCCCTGCACAGGAATGCAGGAGAGACTTCAGTTTAGTGCTGAGCTGGTAAATGCCTCATTTCACTGAGCAAGCAGTTTTAGGCAGGACACTACATAACAGGCAGGCTCCAGCACTCTGATATTGGGTGTATTGAGCCACATCTTCCCTGCCACAACCTCTAGGAAATACTCAGTAAGACCCTTTCCAGGAATGCACAATGCATTGGGCAATACTCAGAGCCCTGCTGCACCATGGAATGTGTTTCTTGTGCTTTACACCTTGCCATGCCTTTGCAAATTCGGCTTTCCTGGAGTGGAAGTCACAGAAAAATGTCAGAATCTCCCTAGGATGTAAATCTTACATTTTGACCCTGGAAACACATGCTGGCTTTGCTCTGTGAAATGGAGAAAGAGTCTAGAGTGGAGCTGCACAAGGGTCTTGCCCTGACCCATCACAGACTGCTTTTTGCCATATATAACTCTCTAAGAAGTCAGGAAATGGCAAAAGTCTGTAAGGAAAGGAAAATTAAGTGTTGCCCTTCTATACTTTAAAGAGTAAAAAGAACTTTTGGATTTTCCTTCCTTTAGTAATAAAAATACTATTTTAGACTTTGCTGCTGAAGAATGAGCTTCAGAGGAGGCAACAGAATCACAGAGAATTGTTCTAAGCTGCCTGTATTCACAAGCCAGTCACACGGAGTGGGTCCCTGCTGAAGGGAGCAGCCCTCCCAGGCAATGCTGGAGCCAACATTTGGTTTGGTTACTCTGTTGAAATAGCAAGAAAAAGGCAGGACAAAAATACTGAGTGCAGTGTCAGAATATTTTAACTCTACATACTGATCACTACTGAAATATATTCTTGTTTTGCAAATTACTACTTCAACTGCAGAAACAACTACTGAAGCGCTTCAGCACGGAGCAAGGAAATGGCAAGATAGCTGTGATGTCAAAAGGATTGAAAGAGGGTGCTTAGAGCCCCCACTGGAACGGCTTCATCTTCACTCCTAGCCCAGAAGAAAACGGAGGGATTTTTAAGGCTCGGCAGCAGCAGCGTGCTCAGGTACTGCTGCTGCAGGCACTACACAGAGGGAGGGAGACTGTTGCAAGCACTATATACATTACTCAGGAGGTCAGAGCAAAGCTCAGCCACTACCTAGCCTGCACCCCAGAAAACCCTTTAACTGCATAAACAAATCAGTGAAAAAATTCAGATGCAACAACCTCACATCAGACTGCCCAGAGAAGTTCATATCAATACTTCAGAGGTATATCTGTAATCAATTCAGCTGCAGTGAGGGAAGACAAGATGCACTTTGGTCCTGCAGGTATTGCAGGGCACAGAGGGAGGGGAGACACAACTGTCCTCAGCTTCTTAAATCCTCACAGAGCACTAACTCCTCCCGTTTTCACTGTCACACGGACAACAAAAGTTTCTCAGCCCACACTGCTGTGGAATACATTTCTCACCTTCTCTCCCCTTCAAACTTTTTCTGTAACTTTATGCCATAGTTGGCTGCTCAGAGCTGATCCTCAGCTGCACCTCCCAGCCAGCAGCAGCACCTCCTTTGCTCCTCGAAACAACCACCAAAAAGCCCGCGTGAAGAAACAGGCGGGACCGAAAAGGCTCCAGGTACAGCGAGGTGGGAGCGCCCGCGGCTCGCAGGATGGCACAGGGGCAGGCAGCGCTGCAGCATGCCTCAAATGCCATTGACCTCCGGTTAAATGAACTTGTGGGCAAATATGTAATCACTTTATCACACACACGCCAAGGGCAGTTCTGAAGCTGCTCATTCTCTCAGGTGGAGCCAGTCCTTGTGAAAAGACGGGGATTAAACGCTTGTGCACGCCTCTCTCCTCATGAACTCGCGGTCTGAGGGAACCGGGCTCTGCTTTTCTATTTGCTCCCCCTCAACATCCGTCCCGTTCTGGGGGGACACTCTGCCTCCACGTCTCCTCCACGCACACCAGCGTCTGCTCCTTTCTCTGAGGTCAATTTCTAAGGCTACTTTTTAGAAAACTGTTTCAGTCACCCTTGAGAAAGGAAAAGGCGCTGCTTTGCAGGGATGGCCGAGTCCGCGAGGCACCGCCAGCTTCACTGAAACCGCTCTGCCCCCACCCCCCATCCCTGACCGGGACTAGGGTGGTGGAAGGAGGAACTGGAGAGAGGGTGGTGTCGGGCGTTTCGAGATGACTAGGGCACAGTCACCTAAGCCATTCCCTTAAAGCTAGGGGAGGAGGGGGCTTCCTCTACTTCTTTAACCTCTCCTCTCACAGTACCCAACTCTCCCCATCTTTCTTGGGCTGAAAAGATGTGAAAACGTCCTGACGGCGTTCCAGAGGGATCCAGAAGATCCCTCCCCCCGCAGGAGGCTCGGTCAGGCTCCCACCAGGAGCAGACCCATCTCCGCGACCGGACGGGGCTGCGGAGCCTCCACCGACCGCGCACGGACGGGGCTGCGGGGACTGCGCCGGCGGATACGAAGGCGGAAAGTTAAAGCCCGGCTCCCCGGCATCCCGCCTGTCCCTTCCCGAGGGGCTGTGTCCATAAACACACGCCGTCGAGGGTCCCGGCGCGGCGTACAGGGTGTGAATTCTCCCTACTGGACAGACGCCCGGAGGAGCAGCACGAGATGCGCGGGGTCACCCCCACACCCGGCTCGGCTCCGGCGCCTCTCGGGCAGCCGAGCCGCCCCGCCCCACAGCCCCCCGCTCCGGGGCGGCACGGCCGGACCGCCCCCGCTCCCCTACCTTCCAGCAGCACCTCCTTGCCGGCCCGTTTGAGCGCCTGCACCGCCTCGTCGTGAGTGGCATCCCGCAGGTCGGTGCCGTTCACGGCCAGGATGGCATCGCCCACGTAGAGAGCCTGAGTCTGGTCGGCCGCCAGCCCCTTGAAAATCTTGCTGATGAGGATGGGCATCTTGTTCTCCTTGCCCCCCTTGATGCTGATGCCCAGTCCGCCCAGCTCCTGCTTCAGCACCTTCACGCAGCGCTTCTTGTTGGAGACGGCCTCGGGCACCTGCTCGGGGGGGTCGGTGAAGGCGGTGCGCACCGCCGCCGGCGCCCCGCCGCCCTCGGCCCCGCGGCACGCCGTCCCATCGCCGCCCAGCCCGTTGTGGGCCGCGCCGTCGGGGCGCTCCTCGCCGCTCAGCACCAGCGCCTCGCCGCCCAAGTTGGCCAGCACTTTGTGCCAGCGCTCCCGCACCAAAACTTCCAGCCAGCCGCTGCGCTGCGCCCGGCCGCCCCCGCCCGCCGCCGCTACCGCCATCTTAGGAGCATGCTGGAAGCGCCGAGTGACGGCACCCCCGGCTCGGCTCGGCTCGGCACGGCTCGGCACAGCGCGGCGGCACCGGACTTCAGCCGGGGGGCGGCAGCTCCCGGCGCGCCGGGGTGGGGCGAGGAGCCGAGGCCGCCCCGCCGGGGCCGCGCCGGGGCGGGCGCACCTGGCGGCACCGCCCGCGGGCGGAGTGGGACGGGGGTGTCCCTCCCCTCCCGCGGGGACACGGCGGGGGACACCCCGAGCTGAGCCGCGGGTCCCTTCGAGCCCGGGCTGTGATGGCATCTGGCGCTGCAGGGACCTCGGTGGAGCGGCGGTGCCAGCCCCGGCAGCTGCCGTCTGCAGTGGGGTGTAGGGGGAGCTGAAGGAAACCAACGGCAGGGGAGAGATAAGGAAAACCCAACTCTTTTTTTTTTTTTTTTTCCCCAGGGATTTTTTCTATAAAGTTTTAGAGAATTAAAACTAACGGGTGGCCCCAAGGTACTTAAATTTCAGCTGTATGAAAGTAGAATACGAGTTATTTCATGACTTTGTAGGATGGAGGTATAACGTGCTTGTGACGGATACTTTTGCACATTTTATAATTGTTTTCTATGCTCTTTGATTACAAATGTTGAAGACTTCTGGAGGCTACATGTCCCATTTTAGTTTTTCCCATACTCCCTTCCCTCCTAGGAAACAATAGGTGCCTGACAGGGTCTTGAAGCTCCAGCTCAGGCATCAGAGCAGGACACGCTTTCGCATTGCCTTTCAGAAATGTCCCACAGCATCTACAGACAGGAAGCACCTCCAGGACTGCCTTTGTTTCTGCTCCTTGCAGAGCAGCTCTGCCTCCTTCCTAAGCTGGAATGAAAACTCCAGCGGTTCTGGACGGTTTGGTGTGAACAACACTGTGGAGGTTGGGATAGCCAGAGAAGTTGTTAGTCCCAATCATTTCGGTTATGTGAGCCGTGTAGCTCCCTAAGTGCCACGTCTTGCTCTTTTTTAAAGTGATGCCATTAATTTCTGACACTGGGGGTTTGCTTCCAGCTACACACACGTGCCCCAGCTAATGTGGGATGGGCAGCTTGGGACTCACCTCCTCAGCGTGGGGTGGGACCTATACATGGGATCATCCTCAGACAAGCTTCTCTTGGTTTAGTAGGGTCTCTTAGATGATGCTGCTGGCACTAAGCTACATAAAACTCTTTCCCTTCCCTCCAAAAGGCAGCCAGCCAAAGGAGGCCTCTACCCTGCTTCATCTTCAGCCTCATCCAGGCTACGCTCGGATCCCTCCACCCCAGTAGGAATGCAGCCCTGCACCTATGGAGAGTGAGAATCCACAGGTGATGGGTTATTCAAGGATAATGAGTGGGTGGAGAAAAAGCAGAAGGAAGAGAGGTCTCTTCATTTCTCATGTTAATCACTGCAAGGTGAAAAGCTATAATTAAGTTTTCAGGGCTGTGAATCCTGAGTGAAAAGAAGCATGTCCCGCTAAAACTGAACAAGACACTTAATCCCTATACAGGAGGAGGCTGCAACACACCCTTTTCTCCAGCTGATTCCTCCCTTGCCTCCCTTTAGGCAGCTCACGTACAACACCCTGGATGTTTGGGTTGGTGGGCTCTTGTAGATCCCATTGCCACGTACGAAGTATAGTCAATGACAGTGCTCCTTCTGTTCCAGCAGCTTCAGATAGGTGAGAGAAGGATGGGAGGGAAAGAACAGGCTTGCAAAAATCAGGTGTTACAGTGCCAGTTGTCATAGCACTCACAGTCCTGTGTAGTTTCAAGCCCAAGTGTCCAGGCCAAGTTATAAAATAAGACATCTGTTTCCAAGCGATCAGCTCTTACCAGTTTTTCATGTTTCTTCTTCATGAATTAAGAAAGGATCAGTGCTACTGCTAGTGGAAATGTGTATTTTTAAAGTGGTTTCAGAAAATTTCCAATGAAGAGATATTCAGGTGGTTTCTGTGCTGTCGTGCAAAGGTAAGAGAGAAAGGAAAGTAAATGTTTAATGCCTCACTCCTCTTCAGCATGTTGTGTGTTTGGGCTGTGTTTGCTGAGTGTGTCTGGTGCTCCAGTGGGATTCCCAGAGAACTCACTCGTATAGACAATTGCACTGCCTGTATCCAAGAACTGTGCTTGTTACAGCTATTTTCCTCTCCCATTCCAAGAGGTGAATAATAAAGTTTCCCAGGGCCAGCATCTGAGATATGGATCCCCAGTACAAAAAAGACTTTATAGCAGCCTTCACTGCTTCCTCCTCCCCCTCTCTGCCCACCTTGGATCTGTAAAGAAAACAGTGATGTTTTAGTCTTGAAAATAAAGGTAAAGATAGTGTAAGAGATGCTAAGACACAGGCTTGAGGCAAACAGTGTCCCAGATTGTCTTTCCTCCTGGAGACACTGCAATTGATACCTGATGTCTGTGTTCCCTGTCCTGGGAGCTCAGGCTCTTAATTGTGTTTGTGTACCCTGAGTCTGAGTTTGTGTAGCCCAAGGGAAACTTGGGCTGCTGAACTGAGGGTAAGAAGGAAAAGGTGTCTTGAGGCTTCTCTGCTGGTAGCCCTGCCAACTTTACCGTCCTTGGTCCTGCCTCAGGTCGGCCAGTCACGCCTGCAGTGTGACTTCTGAAATTCAGGTTTATGCAGCAGGAGTAGAAACAAAAGATAAAAACAGCTGTTTAATTGGGTGCTCAGCTAGTGGATGCTCAGGTTTGCCACAGATAACATTGTTATTCCAAAGTCAGCTGCTGGTCCCTAATGGTTTCCAGGGCATAGCAGAAAGCAAATTCCTAATTTCAACTACAAACTTTTCCTGACAGTGTTGTTTCTGGCAGCATCTGTAATTACTCACACTGCAATTGCAGTGTTCCATGTGACTCTCTGCAAGGAAGCCAGGATGTGTGGTGGGATGGCCAAAGCACTTGATACTTCCAAGCTTCCATCTCTAGGTTTCTAATCATTAGAAAGACTTTCAGTACAGACAAAAGTTAGCAAAATTCTCTATCAGTTGTCCTTCAAAAAGGGTTTGCTATGAAGAATGGAGTCTTTCAAGCAAGCCAAAAATAATTTTTTGATTTTTGTATTTTAGCAGTGCTTAAATGTTTGAACTAGATTAGTGTCCCTTTCACTCCTGCTGTATAAACAAATTGTTAGGCAAGATAATGCTAATAGTTTCTGTTGACCTGCAGGGGCCTGTGGGCTCAGCTAAAGTCAAGGGCCTAAATGGAAGAAGCAGTTCAGTGAACTGGAAGAAGTCAGGGCATTGAAAAACACAGAAGCTGCTTCCCAGGACAAGGAGCACTGAAGCATGTGTGCAGGTCATAAAGTGCAGCAGTAATGTCTGAGGAACTGCCTGGGTGACCAAGCAAGATCAAGGGATTTGGGGTCTGTGCGTGCATGCAAGAACAAAGATACAAGAAAAACTGTGCAGGAAGGGCTGTGGGTATGGCACTGGGGAGGTTTTGGGGCTCAGATTCACTATAATCTGAGCCTCAAAAAGCTCACCCCAGAAGCTACTGAGGACAGAATGAGGACACTGCCTGTTATTGGGGGGGTTTCCCTCTCTTTTCAGGCAAAGAGGTCAGTATTCACATCTAGTGTAAATGAACTGTCATCCTGATAGCAAAATCATTGCAAAGCCACATGTGCAAGCTCACCACTAAGTGGTGTGGGGAACATAGCTCCTATTCCACTCACAGGCAGAGAAGGTAAGGACACAAGAGAGCCTTTCCACAGCTGTGGCTTCTTTATGACTGTCTGTGCTTTTCTATTGCAGAGCTGTAATTTTTGAAGGACTTCTGGGACATGCTCAAACCCTTCTCATATCTTATTTTTCTTCCTATTTGCATTATCAGTGTTACAACAGCTCAAAGCCAGCTCAGCCAAAACTGCTTTAAATTGGAAACAAGAGGGTTGTGATCCTTGAACATGTTTCAGATGACGGAGGTTGGACAAAATCAGGTCTGGATAATGACGTTCCCATCTTGTTACCCTGACACCGACCAGCTCAGCAGACGGATCTGGATAGGAAGGAAGTCCAGTGTCGGAAGGCCAGTGCTGGAAACCTGACAAGTAATGAGGAAGCTGGAAGGGAGTTCAGCTCCTTCAGTGATCCCAAACACTGCAGCAGCCAAGCTTAAGTTCTTTTCTGAGGAACATGCCTGAACTACCCTTTCCCCCACGGCAGCCCCTACTATGCCTAATGGGATGCAGCAGGGCAAGCCCCAGCGCTGATGCTGATGTCCCCGTTGCATGGTGGGGGACGTCACACGTGCCCTGTGTCATGCCTTCCAACAGGCATTGCTGGTGCAGGACAGGCAACCCACCTAATCCCCAGGAGTAATCCTCCCTTCCTCAGTGCTGAGGGAGCCTGTTGGCTCTAAAGTCAGCATTGTCATTGCTCATTGGCACTGTGGTGGGGTTTATGAAGATGTCAAGAATGCCTGATGATCTTCATAACCTGGAGGTTGCATTATGGTTTGTTTTCCAAATTACAAAAGCATTTGTTTTTCTTTTCCTAGTTTGAAGCTATCCAGGTTTTTCCACACATCATGGCATTTGAAAATAAAATGAATGTATAACTGCTTGCCAGCAAATGCTTTATGCATTCAGTTTTTCAAAGCAGGAACCTACTTGTGTGTACATGAAAGAAGTATGTCTGTGAAATCCGTATGTGCATCTACCTGAGTCACATGTTAACTGGGCAAACTGAGCAAATATTCCCACAGCCATGGAGTTGTGGGCCAGGATGCAAATGAACATTTTCCTGCTGCAAATACAACTCTGGCACAAGTTAATGCAGAAGTGGGTGCCAGAAGTGTTCACGTTTCTTGTGCACACAGATCTGAGTCTAGTTCTTTCTACCATTAAAATTACTTTAAAGTAGACAGGATTAAGCTCAGAACTCTAGAAATGTTTGCATTGACTTCAAGCAATTTTATGAAAGAACTGAATTCAAAAGACTCTGAAAATAAAGTTTCATAACTACACTGTTTACACTATAGCAGATTTTTTCCTGGTTTTGTGTCCTTCACTTGCTTTGCAGATCTCTCCCAGTGCATTAGTTTCTTAACTTTTTCATTCCAAGTTACTTTGATCCTGCGGTTCTTGAATGAGTTTTTTATCTCTTGCATACCAATCTCCCTCTACTCCGTAAGTTAAGCCCAGGATGTTTTAAATGCCAAGATCAGAGGTTTGCATTGCAGTAATTCTTGAACATATAATAGATAATGAAAAAGGTAGTGGGACTCCAGATACCATCCAACATGTCTCAGCTCCAGTTTTCAGTTTCATCAGAAACACATTAATCTGGTTGGGTGTCAAAACAACAAAAGCATTTTTTATCATTTTGTTCTTTCATCTTGGTCTTAACCTTGGTGTAAACATTTTTTTTAATATTGTAGAGGTGAGATGTGTTGCATGTTACAATCATGTGACTGACCCAACAACCCAGTGACTTCATTCTCATGTCCTCAACCTGTCAAATCCTGTAATGTTCCTGCAACTTCCATTTGGAGATGCCCCACCTTCCACTCCTCTCCTGCCATGATGCCTGTGAAACACACTGTCCACAAGGTCTTTGGACTTTTCCTGCCCTGGGATCTCCTTGAAGAGATCTCCTTCACTTCTTGCAGTATTCACCAGACATCTGTGCCTGCAACCTGCTGCCCATAGGAGAGAAACTGGCTGCTGTGCAGGTGCCAGAAGTGTTTGTTTCCTTTTGCAAAGTAGTTCAGCTAGAAAAGCTAGTTTTCTCCAGCTGTACCCTCTCACAGGTGAAATAAGGTCGTCTCTCTTTCCATGCAGCTTCCAAGGCCATAAATCAACCTATTACAGTGGTGAGAAACAGAGATGGTTTGTTCAGACTGAAGGGAAAGGAGGAGAGGAGTTTGCAATCTGGAGACAGGCTGTTCTCCAAGATTGGTCCTGCAGAGATGATGCTGAGCTCATACTGTGACTTCAGCACATTTGTCTCCCAAGAGCATCCCCAAGCCCAAGAGAGGAAAGTGCCTTGGCTCTCCTGGGTACCAAGAAGAGCTCTCTAGGAGCCCTCCAAGACCTGAGCAAGGCTTCCCAACCTTCCTGACCTTGCTTGGAGTAGCAACTTGATACTCCAAGTAGGAGAGGTTCTCTGTGCTCCAGAAGCACCTTACTTTCTTACTGCCATCCCCGGAGAGGCCAAGGAGCCCGGGCAGCCCCTTTGGGCTCTGCACTGTGGCAGTGAATGTGAGCTGCAAACCAGAAACTGGGTCCTGCTCCCTCCCATGGCAGGGCAGGACCGGTTCAGGGGGGAGTAGTGGATTTCCTGAGAAACACCTTGTGCTGCACAGAAGGCCTGCTCCACCAAGGGATGAGAGAGTACAAAACTGTCACTGCAATGCTCACCTCTACATCTTCTATAACACTACTGTATTATTTTGCATGTGCATGTGGCATTGCCATTTTTTATTTGTTTGTTTCACTTTTGAGCTCTGCAACGGCTGAGTTGCATCTCTTGCTTCAGGTAATATCTGTGCTGGTTGTCTTTTTACAGCTTTGTAAATGAGGTGTAAGTGTAGGGAGGGCAAGGGAACACTGATCTCAGAGAAATGAGAATCAGCCTCACTATATTTTTTATTCTTGGATGGTTTTCTTGAGGCCTAGAAGTAAAACACAAAGAGTCTACAGTTAATTCGGATGGGAATCATCACATTTGGGGGATTAGTGACAAACCAAATTATGAGGCAGCTCTGGGAGGGAAATGTTGAAAGCATGTTCTGATTTTAGTGTAATCTCTCTGAGTTAGCTTTCCATTGTCAGTAATCACCTGAAAGAAATGTAGGGGCAGACTCAAGCAAGGCAGGGCAGGAGAAGATCCTTTGCACACAATAGATCTATTCACTGCTGTGGAATAGATGGACCACAAATTCTTTGTTAAATCAGATACTTCTGTTGGAGGTAAACCCACCATATTTACAGATCACAGAAAAAGTTGCTTCAAATTCCATTTTAAGAAACTGTGAAGGTATTTGACACTGAAATCTAAGTGGCACTGGTTGTGTGACATTTAAGCATCCTTTGTTAATCACATCTGTTGAACACTACATTCTAGGACAGTTGTTTGAGCCCTTTCCCCATCTGCTTGAAAGATTCATTAAGCAAAGCTTTTGGTTGTTTGATTATGGATTGTCTTTTTGTCAGTATTTTCCTGTGTATAAGCTCTTGTCTGCAAGCTCTGACAGCCACTGTTGATGCACAAACCCTTGTTTTGTGTCCTAGTTCTCTATCTGTTAATGGATACCATAATACTGATTTTCTTTTTAAAGTACCTTAACTTTCTTTAGTGGAAATTATCATGTCAGATACACAATGACATTTCTCAATATTCAGGATGAAATTAAAAGCTTTAGATGTAATCTCTTCTTCACCACCCAGTGCTGCCAAACCACATCCCCTGTGGCTCTTCCCCACTGTGCACACTCTTGGTTGTGTGATGAGTGAACAGGCTGCCCTACCCTACCCTACCCTACCCTACTGTATCCATTCTATGGCCACTACCACTGCTTCTGCCCAAAGAGTCTACCTAGATGAAAAGCTCTTGGTGGCTGGAGCGTTTTGGTACATGACTGATAGATGTGACATACTACCCAGATTTATTTTTGTATATTTAACCCAGAACTAATATCTACTCCAGAAATGAAAACCGTGTTTAGTTTGAATCATATTCACTGATTTTCTGGCAGGGTGGAATAGACTGAATCCTTTTTAAAATTCGTATTATAGTGAAAGTGAATTTTTTGCATCTCTTCATAAGACGTTTGGTCTTTTGATAGGTGATATTAGTTAGACTGTGCTGAAACATACTTAATGGAAAACATCATTTCAAATATTGGGTGGTTTGTGAAATATTGGGGGTTTATTAATTATTTATTTTTATTATTATTATATTTATTTATTTATCTATTTATTAAATATGTAGTATAGATTAAAAACCAGGTTGTTAAAATGAAGGTAGTAACAGAAATTGCACAATGTGTTTAACAATTCGTGGGATAGTCAGCACAGTTATTTAGCCAAGTATACCTCCTCCGGGAATCTGGTTCTACCACATATAATTAGACAAAAAACAGTGGGGAGAAGTAGGTGATTTTAGCAAAATATGCTTTTTTATGCTAATGCAAATACAGAATAACTTTCTCACTAGATTTGAACTGAGACAAATAAGCATGAGCCTCTGAAATCCAGCACCAAGAACACACAGGAGGGTAACTCTGGACTGCTTCCCAGTTGCCTACAGCAACTCTGATTTTTTCTGGGTGGCAACTCATTATTAAAACATAACAATAAAAGCAAGATTTCTGTACATTTACTATAAAAGTAAAAATGCAGTCATGATAACTGTGATAAGCTTATATAATTGTAGTATATACTTGGCCAGAGAACACAAAATTCCTAAAGATAGTAGTGTTTTGAGCCTATGGGAATGAATTTACTTTTTTAATCCAGACTCTTTTAGCATTGTTTTAAGGCTGGGTTAGAATTAATGTAGGGAAGTGCAACCAGCAGAGCTGGGAGCAGTGTGGAGAAACAAGTCCAGCCTCATGGAAGAGCCCATGTAGTGATCAGTACCACCAATCCAAGGCAGTGGAGGGTGAGTCCTGTAGTACAGTGCAAAGGCCTGGAGAAAGACTTGAATGGGGACATGCACCACGTGCTGCAGAATGAAGATCACTTGTTGGTCAGCAGTCAAATGTCTGACTCCTGCTAGTCTTTCACAGCTCATCCCTGCCCTATCTGAGGGGAGCAGCTGCAGCTTACCGGAAACCAACATTATTTGGGGGCAGAATTTTTTATTTTTTTCTTTTTAACATTTAGTTCATACAACACTGCATTCCAGTTCCATTCACTGCTGGGAAACTCGCTGGGCCCACTCTCTGCTGTTGTGGCAGCAGTTGTGAAATCAGTGTGAACATTTATAGATCCAAACAGCTGTCAGTGTTCTCTTGCAAAGCAGACACCCCCAGCCCCAAAAGGCCCGAGACTGCAGGCAGTCCAGCAGCTCTGAGCCTTCACGCCTCACTGACATTTGCAGGGCTCCCACGATCCCTGGGGCAGTGATGGACCAGAAGGTCTAGATGGGGATAACTGTAGAGCTCTAAGGCTTCAAGCCTTTCACATCTGCACAACAAATGTGAAACATCTGTTGTCTCATGGAGAGTGTTTGTTTCCTTAAGAAAATCCCTAACTTATTGGGGTCTTGGCTTAGGGCAATGCTCGCGTGGGAAGTCACGTCTCTTGGATGGGGTGTTTGGCTCGCTATCCACAGGGCAAATGAAGTGGCTGTTGTGGGGGTCCCTGCAATAATATCTTCTTCTGGATCAGGTGACACTTCCTGAACCACCATCCTGGTCAGTTCCTGTAGTCCAGTTGTGTTGCAGTCCTACATAATCTACTGTGGATTTTCTTAAACCATGAGAAAAACATCCCCTATTTATCTTTACTGTGTACAGAAGGCTGTTCTGCATGACCATTTCTGATACTGCAGGAACAATTTCTACTGAGTAGTTAGAAGTAGCTCATCAATATGCAAGTTTGTCAGTTCTGCAGCAGGTACAGCCTGGGGATGTCCCCAGCACAGCCAGATCTGCCATTCCATATATTAACACGTTGACACCTTCAATACTGTCTATAAAATGATCTAGGTATAGCAGGAACTGCCTGGGAGAATCTCTGGGTCTCTTCAAAATTCTTATATGTAATCCCACCTAATTTCTCCTGAAGGAATTAGACAAAGACTTTACTGTGAGGGTGTTAGCTCAGGCAATCACCTTGTCTGAGATCAGTCCCTTGTGTCAGCCCTGCAGGGACCAGCTGAGAGCTCTGGGACCACCCAGGGAACCAATGTCTAAATGTGAAGGGTGTGCACCCAGGGGCAGCCCTGACACCAGCACCACCATAGATGTAACTATAGGACACACCTGAATATCTGTAACTTAAATTCCATTGCTCAGAAGCACATAAGGCTTCTGGCTCCATACTAGGAGGTCTGGAAATCTTGGCATTTTAAACTACTTCCAAGTCCCAAATGAAACCCTGGGACAAAAAACAAAGATTCTGGGAGTGGGACTCTGTCTCTGCATTCTCTTTTAGATCTGTTTTAGTGGCAAACTCAAGACAAAAATTTCTGTTTCCATCATGTTGCTGCAAGAGTTTCTTGGAAATTGTTTTCAAGACAACCCATTTAGCGTGTTTAAGAATGAGTTAAGAAAAGCAGGGAGACCATAAATGCATCTGTCATGGTCACTGCACTACTTTTCAATTCTGTTTGAAATACAAATTTGGTTGTGGTGAACTGCCATTACATCTGGGCCTAGTGCACTGACATGTTTGGATAAGAAATGTGTCAGCTTTTGTTGAAACTCACTTGTTGAGAAACGTGGAGGATTTATGCTTCTCTTCTGATCCTTGGAATTATTCTCAGAAGGTTTTCCCCAGCACAAAAAGAAAATGCAAGGTTCACACTAATTTTCTTGAAATATTACTTTGGCTTCTGAGGGGCTTTGAAGGGAACACCACTGTTTAACAGATGAGTGTTGCAGAAGGGAGTATAAAATCACAAATAAAGCAAATTTCCTTTCTGTGCTTTCCTGGCCTACAACACTCATAATTTTTCCCCCATACATCTTTGCACACAGCAGGTTTCCCTGTGTTGCCCATGATCAGCTTATCACTAAAATTGTCCAAGTGCTGGGATACAGACTGGATGAGCAGATGAAAAGGGGGTGGAAAATTAGATTGTTAGTGATCCATGACCTGGAATAACTGCCAGCCAGTTACTAGTGGTGTACCTCAGGGATTGATGTTGGAGACAATGTTGTTTAATGTCTTTATTAATGGCACGTGGGGATAAAGTGCACTCTCAGTGAGTTTGTGGACAAGCAATCAATAACCTGGAGGGCAGGGCTTCTATTCAGAGGGCCCTGGACAGGCTGGAGAGGTGAGCTGGCAGGTGCTGGTGAAGTTCAGCAAATGTCAATGCACTTTCCTGCAACAGGACCAGAATAACCCACTGCACCAGTACAGGCTGGGGCCAACTGACATGGAAGCAACTTTGCAGAAAAGACCTGGGAGTCTAGCTGGAGTCTGGAGTGTGTCCTTGTAATAATGTCATCAGGAGCTGTGTTACCAAAACAGTAGCTAGCAGGAGGGAAGTGATTTTTTGCCCATTCATTAGCATCTTTAAGACTGCATCTGGAGCAGTGTGACCAGTTTTGGGCTCCCTGGAGCAAGCAAAACATGAACAAACCAGAGTAAGTCCCACAGAAATTCACTGAGATGTTCAGAGGCTGAAGCATATGCTATAAGAGGAGAGAATGAGAGGGCTGGGCTTGTTCAGCCTGGAGGAGGCTCAGGGGTTCTTAGTGCTGTTTGCAGACCCCTGATAGGGGGGTGGAGAGTAGACATGTACAGATTCCTCTTGGCATGCCCAGGGAAGTGATGGGCACAACTTGAAATGTGGGAAATTGATATAAGGATTCCTAAGGGGCAGGGTGGAAACCCAGCAAGGGTGGTCAAATATTTAAACAGTCACCCAGAAAGACTGTGAATCTCTGTCCTTGTAGATATCAACTGGACAGAGCCCTGAGCGAGCTGCACTGGCCCTAACCCTGCTCTGAGCAGAAGGCTGGACTAGACACCTCCAGCAGTTCTGTGATTTTGTGACTGAGCTGGCTGAGGGGAAGACAGAGCCAGGAAAGACCTGTGTTTCCCCAGCCATGTCAGCTTGTTCTCTGCAGACAGCAGGACAGCAGAGCACACTCCACTGCCCATCAGCTGTGCATCTCCTATTTTTAGCCAATACTGGGAAGTGAGTAAGGGATAGATACAACCACACTGGCTGTCCATCAACACTGTTTAGTGACGTGAATCAACCTCCCACTGAAGTGCGTTATAAGATTCCCACCCATATAATGGGATTTGATAAAGATCCCATAAAAACAGTAGGGTTTTTTTTAACCTGCAGCATTAGAGGCAGAAGTCATAGTTGCTCATACTAAACTTTCCCCTTCCTTCTCCCAGTGCCCCATCAGATACACACATGCTCATTCCCACACACATGCAACCTCCTCTGTGGCATCTGAAGTTCTGTACTGTAAATCCTACAGCGCTAAAATTAATTAAAAGGGAGAGATGCATATCTACTCTCAAAAGGAGAAGGAGACTGTTCATTACACATAAAAATGTTTTAAATCTTCAAGAACACCATGGAAAAGCTGGAAGGTTGAGGCTATAAAAGATATGAACAGATCAAAGAGTATTGGTTTCATCAACCTGGGTTTTTTCATAATAATCCTTATTCAGAACAGAGTGTAGTTAGTCAGGTGTGATTAACTTCTTCTGGGATCTAACATGTTACTTTCTTTTGCAGCAAGAACCAAGTAACCAACCAGCAGAGATGTGCCATTACCTGAAAGAATACAATCTTTTGATTCTCCTCTGCTGTGGCTGAACAAGTGTCTTTTGTTCCTTGAGTAGAAGAGTGATAAAAAGGGCTTTGCACAGAATAACGTAAAGAAGAATTAGGCCTTATGTAACACTCTCGGCAGGAAAAGGACAATTTGGGGAGGGGTTTCATTAATGCCCCGATCTCTGCAGGAAACCCAGCGGGGAGGAAGGGAAGAGCAGCGAATACAATCAGATGTTTGTTAGGTGAAATTGGACCTATGAGCATATGAGAGGCTGCACGTTCATTCAGACAATGCAGTAAAATAAACAGAGTGTGACAGCAAGAGATGAATGGGAAGTTAATTCTATTCACATTTACAAGATTTCAATGGCAATATTTTCTGAACAATGGTCCCTATTGATGCTACAAGTGCTTGAACTTGCTGAACAGACACGACACTATTTGAGCAGCTGTATTCTCTAATTGGGAAGGGAAGTTTCCAAAAATGATGAAAGGCTATATCTCATCCATGATGGAACTGTTTGGAATCTAACTCATTTTGGTGCCTGATTTTTTTTCCTCCTAATTGGCATCTCTTAGATTTGTTCTCTCAAGTGGCAGAGCCACTTGAGGCCAACCTTTATTAACTTCAAGTTTAATACTTCAGTATTTTATCACTAGTGCTTATCAGAATAACAAAATAAACAGTAGTTTTGTCTACATTAGAAGGAGTTTGCCATTTTGAGCAGGCCATTTAGATATTCATCTACTTTGCCTTTATAAACTGTGTCTCCACTAAGAGGATTTGAGTGTCTACATGGTTCAACTGATTGGCAAACTTCCCCTGGTGCATACAAGGTCCCTGTACACTTTTTTATTCTAAGAAAGTAATTGGCCATAATGAGATACTTGGGAAATAAGGGAGGGGAGTGAGGAGAAAAAAAAAAAAAAAAAAAAAAAAAAAAGTCCAATCTCCTGTGAAATAACTTATTAACTTATTACTTGTGTTATTAAAGGGCTTTTATACAAATATGTACTGTTTAGGGGTGGTATGGATTCTTCATGCTTTTAAATAACATAGTTCTTGCCAGCAAAAACTTTAGCCATAAACATGACAAACCTCTGTCTTGAACTCTGAGCCAATTTTAACACAACCTGTCTGTCTTAAAAGCCAATTTTTACATGATTTGGCTAGAAAAGCACATTTACATCTGTGGATCCTGTGTGTTTGCTTGCTTGCTGTCTGTACACCAAGCTGCCTGATTTTCTCCACATTTCTGTGCTAAAATTGGCCCCTCCCTGGCCATGGGGACAGCAGGCTGCTGTAAGCAGGTCCAGATGCTGGCTGACATCTGGGGAAACTCTGGGATATTTCTAGTCTGGGATCTAAAAATCACCAAGCAGAGCTCAAGTCTTTTCCCTCATCCCTTCGTCTTGGTACAGCCCAGCCCTCCTTGGTTTGAAACCATTTCCTCTAATTTTTTGGTTCCCCAGGGTTTTACATAAGCTCCCTGGAATTTGGTCCTATTGGCAGAGCTGTGCTGGTGTTTTAACCTTTGAAGAACTCAGCAGGGAAGGACAGGAAAGTTTAGAATGGATTTTCTTGATTATGGAAACACTGTTCTTGATTTACTTCAAATCAATGGAAACTTATCACCATCCCTTCCAGCTGATGACATGGATTTCTTCTGTCTGTATTTTAAAAATTTACCTCACTGTGATGGTCCACTCCTGTTCTGAATAACACTTTGTCTTTTAATGTCCTCTCCTCGAGCAGTGTCCACCTGTGCAGTTCCTCTGGAAAAACAGCAATAACAAAATGGAGAGCAAGGCTCCAGGAGGCATGTCATGTTGCTGCAGATGAAAACCTAGAAATTAAGAGGAATAGCTCTCATTTTCCACCTTCACTGTGCCTTTAATCAGTAATATGTTTTATATTGCTTTACATTTTCAACACAATGAACAGAGGATTCTCACAACAACCATAGGGATTAGTTACAGAGATGTTATTATCTCTGAACTAGAAAGAAAGAAATGATCTTGTAGTGAGAGGACACCTCTACAAACCAAAAAGATATTGCTTTGATTCAGAGAGGTCTGAGACCATGGAGTAGTAATTTAATTTCCATGCTTCAATTTCTCCATCTTATTGGAACAGGAACACTGATATTCATCTGCCACGGAGGGGCATACTGATGAGGATGAACAGGTTAGTGCAGGGCTTTTGCAGTGGGAAGCATGGGCACAAAATAAAATCAAAATTTAAGAGATGAAGAAAAATGACAGGTGCAGAAAGGCTGAGCAGCTTGCTAAGGTCTGTGCAGTGGAGCATCTGCGGAGGCAGGATCAAGAAGTAGGAGCTGCCAGCTGCTGTTTCTATAGCAAGCAGCTTCTGGCTGGAACCATGGGCTCCAGAGAAAAAAAAGTAGAGGGCCTTTTTCCCCCTGGTTTATTATTTTCTGGTTATTATTACAGATCATGCTGTACCTAGCAGCTCAGTCCTGGGCAGTGGCTGGTGACATTTTGCAGTGGTGGATGCCATGGTTAGTGAAATGCCTTTTAGTGAAGTGAAAGGAGAATCACTCCTTGACCTTTTGCTGAGACATCTGTCCCAGACTACAGTGTATGTTAGTCAAAGGACAGTCACATGCTTCTTTTCCCCTTTTTCATACTTTTGCAGGCCAGAAAATCCTGCAACCTCCAAGTGATGAAAAGCATTTAATTAAACACTTTGGAGGGGTTGTTTCTTCCATTATTAAACCCGGAAAGGCTCTAATTTTCACAGTAAGTTGAAGAGAAGATAAAGATGGGACAGGGAAGGTTACTGGTGGTCCTCCATGAGCAAACATCCTGAGGGAATATGGAGATGCTGGGCTGGTGTCAGTGCTGTGCCTCCCCAAACTCCACCCACAGCCCCAGCTCAGGGCCTTGGTTTTGCAGCTGGTGCACTGTGTTCATTGTTAAGTCTGGTCAAAGCCAATCCCATCCCCTGATGCTGAAGGCAGCAGGCCCTGCTTCTGCTGCTTGCAATAGATGGTCAATTTCCCCTCGCTTTAAAACATTTTTTCTTTTTTTTTTTTTTCTTTTTTTTTTTCCTTCCATTTTAGATCAGCATCCACTGCTCAGTTCAGCCATATTCCCTTTTCTTTTTCTTTAGAAAAAAAAGGTATTGGGCATATATATCTTCTACAATGATTTCAGGGCGGTTAAGAATACTGGCTCAGTTGGAGTTTTGTAAAGAGTGGACTTTTGTAAAGTTTATGCTGCAACAGCCTTAAACTGCTCCAGTGTCTGTGCTGAATAAATTCTCCATTTTTTCTCAGAAATTCCAGTCTGCAGTGAGTTGAACTCCACTGTGGAAGTGCAATCCTGATTTCCCATGCAGCGGACAGAAGTTTGATCACTGGCATTGCTGTGATTTCTCAGTAGGCTTTTGGAAGGCTGTCTTTGGCCAGGGTTAATGGGAGGCTCCAGGTGGCTGTTATCACTCAGACCATGTAATTTTCATGGCCATTTCTGTGAAGGGACTTTTGTGTGTGGATGAGTGCATGAGAAAGCCTGCAGCCTGAGCTCACAGACAGGACTTGGTTTTGTGTTACTTATTCACTCTGGTGACAAAAATCAGATCTATTTTGAATAGAAATAGTAAGAGTTTGTGGATTTTAAGTTTTCCAGTCAGGAAAAGAATCGATATCATGTATCTTAGATGAATAAGGACAGAGCTTGAATACCATAAATAAATATTCAGTCTTCAAGCAGCTCACAGGCTTTAATGTGCTCAAACAAATTTTCTTAGACAAGCTATTTAAATAGCCTTTGCTAGACAACAAATATAAACACTGCTGCCTGTTTGCAGAAAAGAAATGTGTCTAAACTTTCCTGTTTAGCTTTTTATTGTGAGGTGGTCACCGGGAGACACTTTTCCTTCATTTTCAGATTTTCTTTATGAAAAATTGTATGTTTTATTGGTTACTTCAAGTGTACATCATTCAAACGACCTTTTAACGTTTCTAGAAGATATTCTGAAGATATAACATGACAGCTAAGGAAGCTCATGTGTTCTGTGAAAACTGGGAAAAAATTCATTTTTATCCCAAAGGCTTATACACAGCTAATACTGATTTTTCAAAAGTATGTTCTGAATTTGTTTGAACCATGTTTTTTCAGACTGAAGAGTAGAAAGATAGTAATAGGAATGAAATAACACTAGTAATTTAATATCAGTTGTTTTCTTTTTTTTTTCCCCTTTATCTCATTACACAAAGTCTGATAATTG
The DNA here is from genome assembly GCA_027886175.1 of Phylloscopus collybita. Lineage (NCBI taxonomy): Eukaryota > Metazoa > Chordata > Aves > Passeriformes > Phylloscopidae > Phylloscopus > Phylloscopus collybita. Next base: position 12,315,476 of record JAJNNQ010000075.1, on the reverse strand, counting down.
CAGAAATATATTCAGTATTTAATGGGCAGCTGTGCAAGACCTAGGATATGGTATGGCTGCATGGGAATATTGACAGTGGTTGTGAATTTTCCAAACTCTTTTATGTCTCAGAGTTTTCACTTCCAAACGGAAGACAAGTTATTCACTGCTCTACAAGTGTTTCAATAAATCACTTCATTGATGAGAGGATTTGCAATTAAGCTCATGCTAAAGCAGTCATTAACCATATCACCTTTATCTCTTTAATTACAGGAATGGGAGATGACTATCAACTGCATTAATTGTATGAGTTAATCATTGAAAACTGCCTGTCATTAATTCCCCTCTGTTTGTGAGATAAAACTTGCAGGGAGTCTTTACTCAGCTGAAACCCTCGGTGAGGACAACACGGACTTTGCCAGACAGGGTCAAGGGGAAGGGGGTGGGTGTTTTGCCTATGTTAAGAAATAGGTGCATTTTGTCATGGTTCAGAGTTTTCACTTCCCCTCAACACTGTACAAAATCCCATCAGTCAGACCTTGCTGCTGCAGGGAGATTTTGCAGCGTGGCCATTGGAATTTTCCGAACGAGCGCTGGATTATAACCACACAGGGCAATTCCCAAGGGCAAAGTTTCCCTTCTCTCAAGCAGTCAGCAACAGACCTTCCTGCCTTTTCACGCTTTCCAGTGAAGATCCCCTCTGTGTGGGAGAGTCCAGCTTGGAAAAGGGGTTTGACTTTCAGCTCCCCTGTTCTGTTTATTACCCACTACTGGTTGTCCAGGTTGGCAACGGTGAGGCTGATGAGAGAAGTACCAGGATAGCCAAAAGGAACTTGCAGGCACTGGTTGCCTGCTTGGACAGATGGGAGCACAGGTGCTGTTCTTGATTCCTTTGGAAAGCAGGGATAAATGCCAAAAGGAACTGGAAGACCCCAGAGTGGTGCCATTGTAGAATTTTGGGGTTTTCAATAGTGAGGTGGCTTATATGGCACCAGGCATGCTGGAGACAGATGGGATTCACCTGTCTTATTGGGGCAAAATTATCCTGGCCCCATGACTTGACATGGCTTTAAATTAGGTTTGAAGGGGGAAGGGGATGAGACAGGCTCACTAGAGATGATCCTAGAGTAGAAGACAGGAATGAAACAAGGCTGGGGGGGCTCAGGCTCAAAGAGAGGCATAAGTCACAGGCACCTTGCTGTGGTCAGGACTGTGTCCAGAAAGCCTTCATGCCAGCCTGGTTCTTGATCATGCCTGACTATGGCCCCTCCTTGGTGGCTTTAGTGACAGTGATTGTCACCAGCTGAGGGGGTGAAGAGTGGTAGAGAGATGTGGTAGCACCCCCTCTTTTTTTTGGATTAGTTTTGCAGCCCCTCTTTTTAACTCCCATCTCTCAGTCATGCTGCAATTCTGCTTCCACAGTTCAACCACCTGGAAGTGACTACCCTGAAGAAAGTACTAATACTAGGGAATACTTCAGTAGACTCAGATTATTTGTTTTGAGCTCCTTAGAAATCAGGGAAACTGCTGAGAAACATTGCATGGCGACACATGGCAGCACTGTTGCAGGACAAGGATAGTGTGATTATTCATTTCTTTCTCACTAACACAGGACAAGGCCGTAATTTTCTATTTTAAGGCAAATGGCAGTTGCTTTTATTGTCATGTCAGTAGATTATTCAGTTATTACTATTTGCACTGCAGAAGCATCCTGAGGCTCAAACTGTGTTGAAATTTCTTTTTGCTATGTACAGGACATACTTTTAGGGAGACCATCCCTGCCTGGAAGAGCTTATGAATAAACAAAGCTGATCATACTTCACTGCAACAATGACAGAAAGCATGGTTTACCCCAAACTAACTCAGGAAGCCCTTGATGGAGCTGCCAATATTTTAAGGACAGACTTGTTACTCAAGCGAGGTGGAGACACTCAGATCTAATCAAATGTTTTGGTTTTGAGTCTAGGAAGAAAATATGGCACATGCTCAAAACAATCTACATTAAATGGGCCAGTTGAAGCATCAATTCCACTTATTAAGAAAGCAGACTGCTCATGAGAGGCTTAAGGATTTTTGTACACTTCTTGCTAATGATCCCTTTAATTACTTGCTGTAAGTCATCTGGAATGAAAACACCACGATACTCTTGTAAAGAGGAAAGGCTTTGTAATGCTGTGTAATATGTATGGATTTAGGGCCCTGTGGATTAAATTTGGCAATTGCAAGCATTCAAAGTTACTAATCCACACTTTGTCTATAAAAAATAAAAAGAAGCAGTGAGGCAGGCTGATGCCCTGAGGATGGCCAGGAAATTCCACACACGCCTGCCTTCTGCAACTCCCATCCAGGGAGCAAACATTATCTTCCATGTTGCAATAGGTGCAGGAAGACCAAAGAGACAACCTTGCAGCAAAGCACAAGCAGTTTTATCAGGTCCTTCTCTATGTTTTCATCTCATAGTTGTTTTTCTTGACATTTCTGTTCTTCCGGTCTCCTAGTGTTTTAAAGTATATATTTGTCACATTTAATTCTATTTTCCTGTAATAGCTTCATCCACAGTGAATTGTCTTGGAGAAAAGCCCAGAGATTTTTCAGTTTCTTCTGCCTTTATTTTCCCTGCATCTGTTATTACATCATTCATAGGGATTACATTCACATAATTTTAGCTTTTATGTCAAACTTATAATGCCATAGTCAGGTTGTCAAAATGGCTGAATTTTATTCCAGTAGAACTTGCACTGTATTGTCTGTAATTGCATCATTAAGTTGAATGTTGTAATATTTCTAGTGGGGGGAACAAAATAATATAGTGTAGGAATGAGGAAAAAATTATTTTAGAGGCTGGTAAATTGAATCATATTTTGCAATTTTCACAGGGTCAGTGATGAACTGTTAGAAATAAAAGAACCTTGAATTTGGGTTCATTTATAAACCCTTGACTGCACTTTTGGTTCCATAATCCTAATGGTTATTATTAATTTTTTTTTTTTTTAATACTGAATTTGATAAGTTCTGTATTTTTTTTCCCCTGCATCTCAATGATAGATCCTGGAATTTTGTATGAAATATTTAGTTGATTAAAGTTTCCAGTTTGTACTTTACTTGCCTTTTTAAAATCACTTTTCTTACTTATTCTGTCTCATTCTCTGCCTTCCCCACATCCATCACTGGGGCTTGTTTAGCCCTAAATCCCACCCAGCACTCCGTGCTTAAGGTATGGTAAATTTGGGTACCAAAGCACCAGAAAGAGGCAGGAGGATTAATATTAGATTTACAGAACCCTGGTAAGTTTTTGTGAACTGACTCTTTTTCTCCTCGCTTCCCCCGTCTTTCTCTCCTTTCTTCATCATTCACAGTACCTCTCTGAGTGGGTATTCATTGTTTAACTAATTCGGCAAATTGAGACCACATTAAATATATTCATAGTCTTGCACCCCAAAAGTAATTAAATGGAATAAAGGCAATTACATATTTAATTTTTCTTGCTCAAGATCCACCTATCTCCCTGTTTTCATGCGTGATTAACGTATTAAATATTTCAATTTCTCTCTCAGACCTCTCCCCTCAGACCTAGCTGGAATTATTGGTAGCAAAGGATGAAGTTTTTCAGAGGATGAGTTACACCTTGGTTGTAATGTCAGTCACACAGTTGGCACCAGACTCTTCACAGTACCTTTATTCAGAAGTCACAATTCATGAAATAATGGAGGTCTCATGTTGGAGTTTATCTAAAAACCAAGATGCAGATAGGTTTCATGGGTAACATGACTTGTATGACATCCTATTTTTCTGGTGACCCCTCTGCCCACCTGGCTGCTGTGAGCCACAGGGGCCACAATCTCCTCCAGTGTCCAGTGCTAGCAGGGTGCAGTGACTGCCAGCTCTGTATGCACTCTGAGAAATGGCACAACACCAGCAGGGCTTTTTAGGAGAAATTCCGGGTTGATGGTGAGAGCAGGCTGGCCAGGACAGTGAAATCCCATCTACAGGCAGATTTAAGAGGATGTTGCGGTGTGCCTTTAAGGCTTTCGAGGTGAGCTCTCTTTTAGGGGTTTTTCCCCTCCCCCAGGGTAGGTTTTTCCCAGCCAGCCCTGACGGAATGATTGTAATACACAGGGTTTACCAAACAACCTGAGATTCTTTCTGCAGGGGCTGGCCATCGAAGGAATTGGCCCGGGCAGAGAGGGCCCACCTCTCCTCAGAGGTGATTTGACCTTTAGGCTGCCCTTTAGCCCTCGGTCACGCCCTGTCCCTCTCTGATGGGAAGGCTGTATGTCCTCCCCCTTCCCTCTCCCAGGTAAAAACCCAGGACAGGCACATGGTCAGGGTTCTGCTCAGGGAAGTCACACGGTTCAGAAGTGCTGCTGCACTGGAATAAAATCCCTGGACAAGACTCCTGAAGCAGATTTGTTTCCTTCTTCCACTGATTAGTGCAGCCTCTGAAGGAGTCACTCAGGATTCATTTGCTACATTTATCTCGCTGCTGCACCCAGGGTCCTAAGCTGCCCGAAACAAGCCTGGACTTGTCTGAGGGTCTGTGCCTGTGTTGAAGTGCAGGGAGAGTGTCCTTTTGGGACAAACCACGAGGCTGCTGTCCCAGCACAGCACCCACACAGACCCCACACTACAGCAGTGATTAATTCCCTGTTATAAGAGGAGGCATCAGCTGGGCCTTTGGGACTAGAGCTCTGGATCCCATCTCTGAATTTCTCCTCACATCTCATTCCTGTAGACTGTTATTGAACTTGGTCCTAGCAGGCTCCTGAAAAGAAGGGTAACCCTGGTGCCTGATGTGGGGGGAGACAATGACACCTATTGATATATAATGCATATTAAAGTAGTATTAGTTATCCAGTAGCAAGCTCCTGTACAGAAAGCAGTTTGTCAACTGCAACTGCAAAGCTTGAAAGTAGGAAAAGTTACAATAGTACAGCGAGCAAGGACATGAAACAATAGTCTGAGTCTTAGGTTTGGCTAGGATAGACCTTGAGGCTGCAGAAAAATAAGCTTAGCAAGACAATCGAAAGTTTTAAGCTTAATTATGGAGTATTGTTTATTGTTAATAGGAAGCATACAAGTGAGCATTGTTTGAAGCAAGTGTGAGTGTGCTTTTAGTGACTGGCTAGAACAACTGTCTGTAAGCTTTAGCAATATGCTATTGGCTAGAAAGTTTTTAAAATGCCCTGTAACAAATTACAGGAGATTAAGAAGTTTTTGTGACTGTTTATGGGAAAGTGCATCACATCAGTGGCATTTGAACTGATGAAAAAAAATGAGCATCAGCATTCTGGGTTGATTTATTGTCCATACACAAGTAGGTGTTAGTGACAACATTAAAAGACCCTGGGTCAAGATTTGGTGGCATAGCAAATCCTTTAAGATTTAGGATCAAACGCAGCTCAGATTGGCACACCAGGTAATCCCACTCCATGTAAGGATACGAAATAGCTGTATTTTTAATGTACCTCAGCATTGCTGGGAGATATCTGCCATCAAATAACTGCTGGGAGGCACTCATACTCTCAGAGGAAGGAGCTGAGGAAAGCTCCAAATTTCAGATTTGCTTGCCAGAAATAATGTTTCCCTAAACATCTGTCCCACAGTAAGTAAATCTCTCACTGCTGGGGACCTGCTGTTCTAGTGGCTCCTTGGAAAAAATAAAGAAACAGAATGGAAAGGAAAAAAAGAGAGTTATACATTTTCCTCTCCTTTTTGGAGACGAATGGTGAGATGATAGGTAAGGTTTGAAACTAAGACTTGCCCACAGCTCATTGCTCTTGGGACACAGGCATGTTATCCCTCACAGCTCGATACCACTTCCCTGCTGGGCAGGGGACAAGTTGCAGAACAGGACTAGGTGCTGCCAGGAGCTTTCCTCTCTGGAACTGCAATTAGTTGTGTAATTCGTGGCTGTTTGCACGAGTACACTCTACCCACTGATCTCTGCATGCTCATTTGTTGATGGGGGTCAATGGGGCTATTTCCCATCACATGTCATCTTTGGTGTACCTCTGACTCATATTTCTTCTGCTGTGTCTGTATCTACTGTGTGACTCTGAAGCACCAAGGGTAGTCATTTCCTTTAGTACCAGAGGAATCTACTCCAGTGAGCAGCCAGGCTGAATTATTGGCCTGGAAAGCTTCAAATGAGTTATAACCAAGCTTCAAAATCCAGGGGCCTCATTTCTCACACAGTTGGACTATTCTGATACTTGTTCAGATGGTTATTTCAGGGTAACATCTCTGACCACTTGAATGAGAACAAGACTGTTACATCCACTTTCTACCCATAAATAAAACCTTCCATCACTAGGTGAGTGAGTTACAGAAGCAGATGATTAAAAGCACATAATTCCTACCCATACAGAAAATCTAGACTTTGGTGCTTACAATTATGACCCATTTAAGCTTTGGTAATTTGCAGTCTAGACTTTTGAAAAATGTGGGCCAGGGTACCATAAGCAGAGGTAGAGCCCATCAAGGTCTTGGGTTCAAATGCTGCTTCACATTAACATACACAAACTCCCTTTTTCTGTCTGTTAAAGGTTTGTGTTTATGATTCCTGCCATGTTTGATGGTGATTAATTATAACAAAAATAGCCTATGAGTTTATATTTAGGTGCTTCTGTAAGGGTCTGTTAAGCTAAATTTGTCTCTGGCAGGTTACTTTATTTGGCCATTTGGCCCTGAGACACACATCCCTTATGCTTTCCCAGCAACTCTATGTTTTAGTTCTTACAGGAAACAGAAGAGTTAAACTCTCCTCCATATAGAAGAGGATATAAGGAGAAGTAATTTGCATGTTTGACTCACTTTTCCTGGAAAGAAATAGGAAAGAGTAGTAAGTTCTCAGTAACAGTCAAGGAACCTTAGGATATCATATAACAAGGAACAGAACATGCCATCAGCAGATGCTTAAGGTTTTTGCTGCCAGTTAATAGCCAGGCAAACTGAAGCAGAGCTGGGGTGAAACACAACCCAAGTACCCAAATTTTCCAGTCCTTGTGTGCTATCACTTTATTAGTGGTTTTGCTCTGAAAAATTGATATCTTCTCCATTTGAGGCATTTCATGAAATGAAATCTTAATATAGGATATTAAAAATTCTATGATCGTAAAGGGTCATCTAGGTGAAAAATAAAAGGATGTTTAAATATGCAGACTGGTATTATGTAATACCAATTTTTTTTTTAAGGAAAAATAATCTATAGAAATTCTTGCTTGTTTTGAAGATTTGGTATCTTTGGACACATTATTGTGATGTTCACAAAAAAACAAATTTGAAATTAGTGAGCACAAGCTTCTTGAAAAACTGTCCTACTCCTAAAGTTAGGAGAAAAGCTGTCCAGCAATATCCCTGTAGAGTGTAAGGGTTGCCTGCCTCCTGGCTTAGGAAAGATTGCTGCTGACAGCACAGAAATTACAGCACATGGGTACCCACTCAAGATGCTCTTCTTTCATTGTTCAACACCCAGAGCCTTTGTACATTGCCATATTCACTGGAGTGTTCCTAAACTAGAGCAAACAACTGACATAACCAGCTGGATAAGCACAGTAAAGACAATGGTGCATTCCAAGTTAAATTAACAATAATTAAGCTGAGTATCAGCCTTAGGCATGTGTGTTTCAAATAGGTTGAGCTGCTCTTCCTCCTGCTGAGGTTTGTCTTGGAGCGGCTCTTGAAGGGCTGGTGAATTTATGGCATGAAGCCTTCCCAAGGTGCTTAGGGAAGGTCAGCTCTCAGGGTCTGCATGTGCTGGGCTAATTTTTTATCACCTAAATGATTGGCTTGGCACTACTGTGGTTTTGGAAAAGGAGCTTTGGATCCTGATGTGGTTTCTTATGCTGAAAGAGCCTTTTCTGGCTGCCTCAGCAAACGCCTATGATACAGACAACAAGGGTGCTGCTTCCCTGTCTCTGAGATCACCAAATTTCAAATGGCTGATTGCCCCTGGCACTGTAGTTTCCATCCAGATCATTTGTTCTTGAAAGAGGTTTAATTTATTGGAATTAATTTCATACAGCTGCTGAAATACAAAGTGCAGCAAGAGGGAGTTGAGCAAACTCAGCCCCCACGGTGCCTGTCGGGAGGGAAGCTGCCATCTGTCTCCCTGACGAGCTGCATTAAGGTTTTTTTCCACTAAGAAATCTGTGCTTTTTGTTTCAATCTCAGACACTGTTCCTCAAACATGCTCTCTTTAGGCAGCCAATTTCTGATGACAGTGGCTCCTGGTCTAATCACCACTGGTAAAAATATACTAAAGCTTTAGCTTGGATTTAAGGTTCACCCTTGTGGTAAGTGGGGAGGAAACCTGCTGCTGGCAGATAGCAGGTGGGATTAAGTGGCTTCATTAAAGGCTTCAGGCACACTCTGCTAGGCCATAGCATTGTGGGTTCAGATCTCCACTCCTGCAGTCATTTGCTCCAGGGCAAAGTGCTGTACATAACACTGCCTAATGGGAAACAGTCCTCACCTGAGACACTCAGCAAGATACAAGGTGACAGAGAATCTCACCTCCAGTGCCAGAAAACCCTTTTTCTGACTCAGAGACAGGGCTCCTGAGAGGCATTTTAAAGACTTTTATTCCATTTTCAGTCTCAAGATAAGGGTGAAACGGTACAGATGTTACAATTCACACCATCAAAATCAGAAGCCAAACTGTTTCCTAATATAAGATACATTAAAAGTGGTTTTGGACCTATCAGCTTTTGCCACACAATGCTGCTAATGCTTCTAAGCCAATCATCTATTAGAATACCCCATGTGGGTCTTGCTACAATACATCTTTCACAGTTCTATTTCTCCAAAGTATCTAGCCTATTTGCAAGGTCATAATTTGAAACTTGTTTCTGGTTCAATTTCCCTCTCAACAATGTCTGTTCTATTCTATGGTCTTTCTAAGTCAGCATACTTTATCTCAAAGTTTGCATACAGATGCACAAGACTATGTAAGCCTTCTGTCAGGCTTTGAGAATTCTCTACAAACCCATTTCTCACATTCCAGCAGTATCTTTACGCTGTTCTCTCAGCATTTGTGCATTTGTTGATTCTGTCTTTTCTGATCTAACCAGAAATTAAAGTTTTGCTAGTCCAGCTCTAATCAATGCAAACATATAAATGCAGAGGTGGGAGCCCTGTGCATGCACTGAACTCTCAGATATATGGTGCCTTAGCTCAGGAAGGCTCCAGCTGCAGCGGGGAGGTCAGAGGAACAGTTTGGAAACGTGGTGGTCCTGCCTGTGAGCTGTGCTCTGCTGAGGGACAACATGATACTGCTAAGCCACTGCAGAATAAAATGTCTTTGCTGAAGACTTTGCTGGGACCAGCAACTCCAAAGATGGGAAACCCAAGAGTTGTTCAGTACTGTACTGTCTGAGCAGAAGTGACTGCTTGGCCATACCACAATGAAATACATTAGATTAAGGTCCCTGCCAACCCAAGCCATTCTACAGTTCTGTGAAAGAGAAATAGATATATTTCTGTTTCCACAGATGCAGAGCTGCTTGCAAGGATTGAGCTTTAACTGGTACAATGTTAGGAATGGGAAATCTTAGAGGCTTTAGACATTTCTGGGGAGAGGGAAAATTGTTGCTCATGTTTATACAAAGTTCAGCACAGGGGATTCTGATGTTATGGGGATATTTAGATACCACTGCAATATAAATGGTAAGTAATAGAAATGCAGTGTCCTACCAAGATTAATAGTAATGAAGGAAAATTATTATTTCAATGATGTGATAGCCCCTTGTGAAATACAGGCATTGTAGCTCAATAAATAGGTAGTCACTTGTACAACAGAGTAATTGGGAATTAGAGTGCTCATTCTATTGTGTTTTTAAAGTGGTCTTGGACCACTAGAAAGTGCATTTGGGATGCAACCAGCAAGAGGAGAAGGTTCAGCACATCCTTAGACTGTGACAGCACTCCTCTGTGTTTCTCTGCTTTCCTTGTTGAGATGCAAGTCCTGTCTGTGCATTTCAGGCCATGTCCATAGCACTGAGATTAGAAAGTTAGGAGTGTATGTTTTTCCCTGCAAAATGGAACCAAGAGCATAACAGCAAAAGAAAGGGAGGGACCTTGTGTGCTTCTGGGTCAGTCCTTTTCAGGATTTCATTTTAGGTAATCCCTTCATTATTGGATCAAGTACTGTCTTGGGATTTTCATCTCCATCTTTCCTTTTTGGGGTTGTTTTGGATCCTTATTTCCTTAATGAGTAAAATCCTTCTTGTAATTTCCAGCCTAAATCTATTAATGGATAGACAGTTCATAACCATTTCCTCTCCTACCAGCATATTCTTTTCATTAAATAGGTTTTTCCCTCTACTGGCAATTAACTTCCTGATGTATTTATACATCATAATGTAATGTATGTCTGTATTTGGCCAAGCTTTTCCAAGTCCCTTGGTACTGTTAAATTTTGGTTACCAAATTCATAAAATAGTTGAAGGTGCTCAGCGCTCTTATAGCCATGCCATGGGAGCACCTGATGAGCTGGGACATGGAAAGGAGGATACAGCTCACACCCCCGTCTACTGAGCCTCCATAGGTACTCAAAAATATGCCACAACCTTGGGATGTGGTTTTGGAAACAAAAATCCTATGACAGTGACTGGAAAAAACTTCCACCACTGGAGAAATGAGGACTTTTGCAGAGCTCTCCCAGAGAGGATAGATTTCCTACTCTATGTTCCCTTCCTGGGAATGTGGTTTACTTCATATCTGCAGATTTGTATTTGTCACTGTGGAGCCTGTCTGAAGGAAGATACTCTTGTGCAGCATCCTGCCTTCCCAGGTCTGCATGTAAGATGCCAAGGCTTATTAAATGGGTATTTCTTGGATGGTGGTTTTCCTGTATTGTGTGGCTGGCTGGTATGTACAGATAAGGTAATCACCACTGCCACTGCAAGGAAAAACAAAACTGCTGCAAAGCAGGAAGGCTGGAAATCTACTTTCTATTCTTGGTCATTTTTTGTTGGTATAGTGGCTGATTCACTTGCAGTTGGCTGCCTTTGGGAGAAAGGTCAGTGCTGGAACTTCTCACTCAAAATCCCTCAGTTACCAGAGTGCCCCTCTGATTGCCCAAATGCTGGAGCTAAAGTAAACTCCGTAAAAAAAAAAAAAAAAAAAGAACAAATCCAATACCCATCTGAGCAGATTTTGTACAAGTAAATCCATCTACCTTTCATTTTTTCATAATCCTTTCCTTATGTGTAATCCATTATTTTTCAGAAATGAAACTTGTTGTTTGCTTGCTGAGGATAATACTTTCCTGAGGAAGGTCAACTGAGCTGAAAAGGTGATGCTGTACACTGAATTTTGCACTCAGAAGTGTGCAGAATATGTCCCACTCTCCTGAAACACAGGCACAAAAATCTTCCTGGTGTCACAGAGATTTTAGGTTCCCAGTTGAACAGATGGGAGAGGAATGAGCATTATGGAACAGTGAAGCAACAAGAAGGTGCCTTTATTCTGAAGTTTCCTTTATCATTGAGGCTGTAGCTTTAAACAATCAGCATATTTTAATCGTGCTGTTTGTCTCTGTTGCTCTGCTGAGCCACACCAACCCTTCAGTTTCCCTCCCAAAGTCTCCCATATACAAAGTTTTTCTGTACCTCACCCAAGATGAGCTGTTGCTTTCCTACACCAAATGCTTTGCGCAGTCATCTGTGAGAAGAAACGCTGAAAACTCTGTGACCCTCAGGAGTTTCCATCTGTAGCTGGCTCATCTTTAAAACATTCCTCTTCTGCTTCCCCACTGCACATGAAGCATCTGAAAAAATAGTGGAAACACCGAACAGATGTTCATCAGCCTTGATACCAGTATCCAGCTCCTCTGGCTGTGCAGGAGGAGGCAGGTGGTTTGCATGTGGTGTTTACATCATTCTTTCAGGGATGCACCCACTGCCACTGCAGAGGATGTGTTTTGGGGTGCTCTGTAAAGCAGGAAGGCGTGGCATTGAATAATCAAATTTCAGACCCTAACTCCATGTGAGCAGGTATTCCCACCTCGGGCTGCATTATGCTTTGAAATACTTTGATTGGTTCCTGCAGGGGTTGCACCCAGGACCAGTTCAGTCTTCATCAAAGCAAGCCCTGCCGAGGGAGATGGTGGCAGGCATGAGACAGGGAATGTGGGAAGGCACAGCTGTCCCACCACCTGCTCTACACAGCAGGCAAAGGGGGCCAGCTTTGGTGGGAGGCATGTGAGGCAGTGGGGGCTGGCTCCAGATGGAGGGGCTGGGTCAGGAAGAGCTTACTGGGGAGCAGGGAAGGATGGAAACCCTAAACCACCCCTTTCCCTTCACAGCCTGGGAATTAGAGGGCTTTCTTGAGGATACAACTGTATATATTTATTCTTATGGCTGGGAAAAAATTAAGTATTGACACACAGCTGGAAAGCCTTTAGACAGCTCTGATTGTCCCTGTGCAGCCAGAAGAAGGATTTATTATGGTATCTTCTTCAAGAAAGGGTGGGACCCTTAGAAGAGAAGGCAAAATGACATCTTTGCAACAAGCATGACATGGTTTTTCTGTTCTTATGCTTTTGTCAGCCCAATCATCCAAATATCAGCATTTGGACAGCCAGGTTGCTCCAAGACCAGCAGAACTAGTGGTAAAATATTTTCTAAGGGTTTGTCTTCTGAGGCTGAACTTCTTTGGAAATTACCCAGTTTCTGAAAATAGCTGAGGTCACAGTATTTTCTTTGTCTTGGTGGGGGTATTAATGAGGTCTCTCCCCTCTATCTGATTACTTAGTACTTTTACAGTACTCATCAGAAATTTAGTAATGTTGAGACCTTTATGCCTGCACTAAATTTGACAGCTGTGAGCCAAAAGATTCCAAAAATATTTGGGAGGAGTTGACTGTTCAACAAACACAAATTAGTGACATAATTCAGCAAAAAATGCACTGAGGAATGCTGAAACATTTAGCCAACTCACTAACGATGTTCATAATCATGGTTGGTCTCAGGTGAGAAAACAAAGGTGGAGTATTTTGCATGAAAATTGCCTCAGAAAGGCAGAAAATACTAGAAAACCCTGTGCCTAAATGTAAAAAATAATGTTTACTGTTCAGTCACCATTCCTGGCTTTACTGCAAAACAAACTTCTTTCCATCCCTGTGTCAATTTGCCTTTCCCAGCACATGCCAGCTTTTTCTGGTCAGATCAGGAACTCTCTGAGCAGGAGCTGTATGTTGCTGTGTGCTTGTACAACACCTCTTATAATGAGAATTCCTTCTTGGCTCAAGCTGTTAAGCATTCCTATATCCCAGTAATATATACTAATAAATAATGAAACTGGAGAAGAGAAACCATCAAGAGAGCTGAAGCTTGTTTAGCTGGATAAATGGCATTTGAATTCACTTCTAAGCACATCTTGAAAGCAAACTAAATTTTTTGTTAGTTGCCAAGATCTGTGTCATGCCCATCACTTAGACTTTAAACAGTGCAATGCTCTCTTCCAGAGCCTGTGGAGCTACTTCAGACAGTAACAAAGATATTATGTTCTATGATAGATAGCCTTAGGTCCATTCTTTGATCATGACAGATAAGCAAAGGAAAAAGTGATCTGAAATAAGTTGTTTTTAAAATATATTTATTTCTTCTGGGGTTTGCTAGTCTCTGCATGCCATCTAGGATCAGAGAAGTTAGCCTGACTTCTTCTTCCTTACAAAGATGACTTCCCCAATTTTGCTTCACATTTCTTTGACTACTTTATTATCCCAGGTTTCAAATGGTCTCACCACTCCTTTGTGGAAAATATTTTTCCAAGCCATCATCTCCTTCCTCATCCCTTTTTTTGTGCATATGTGTTTGCTATTGTAAGTTTTCCTTCTTTATTTTGTAGGCTCCTGCTGTTAATGGAGGTTCTGCAGTGCAGGAGGAATGAGGACTCTGTGTGTGTGTCTGGGGGCTTGTGTGGTGTGGGAGATAAATGGCCAATGCAGGGAGGGTTCCTTGGGCTCAAGTACAGGAATGTCATGGGAAGTACAGGGAGTGTTTGTGCCACCCTGAGCTTTACATCCCTGATCAGAGCAAAAGAAGCTTGAACAGCTTCATGTCTCAGCTGGTTTGTGCCACAAACATTCTCAGCTGGCTCATGCCCCCTTACATGGGCTGCTTCTGGCAAATGGGGTTTAGAATATAGGTGCTGCAGAGAAGAATTATAAAAAGTGTTTGGAAAAAAACTGTCTCATCTAAGGAGGGGTGCACTCTCCAAAGACAGGAAACACTGGGTCAGCAGTTCTCTCAAGCTAGGAGCAGTTCTGAGGCTTGAGCAATTACAACAAAAACCAGGCAGTTTGGAGATATCTTTTACCTCTCTACAGATTGTCTGTACCTGGTAACATCTGATACCCTGTGGTTTTGCATGGCTAGTTAAAATAACTGTTTAATAATCAACCTTTAAATACATCATATAATCAAGTAAAATATCTTTATTTTATTTTTCCTTAGTAGATTTAAGCATTTTCATGCAGCCATAAAATTGCCTATTTTTAAATAGCTGCAACTATTCCTTTTCTCATGCAAAGATTCAATTATTATTATATGTATTTTAGTAGGTGTTTCTACTTTCATTTAATATCCTGTTGATCTATTTTAAAACATTTCCTAAGCCCAATACAAACGCTAATACTTTAGAGTGCTCCCTCACTATTCCCAGTGAATGAACATCTTGCCAGACAATGCTCAATATCATCAGACCCTCTACCTTTCTGTCAGAGCCTGCCTGTAACCAGCATGTTTGCTGGACCCTCAGATGCCATGCTGGCACTTCCTGCCCACCCTTCTGGGGATGGCCTTCACCCTCAGCTTTGTCTCATCCTGTAGCATTTTGAGCAGGAGCAGCTGAATACATGGCAGGTCAGTCTGGGGAGGATCAGCATCTGAAGTGTTGATTTGTTATCAGTTAATGTTCCTCCCTGGGAGTCATTCTGCACTGGGCTGTTCCCAACATGACCCATGACACTTCATATAAAGTGGAACATTAATACATTTAATTTGCATCTGGATATCCAAATAAAGATTAGTTTTTCTCCACAGTTTGAGAGCGGTGTTCTCATATGGACTATGTTCTTTAACAGCACTGCCTTAATAATGGGATAGTAAATTCTGCTCTCTACACATAGAGTTCACTCCCTGTGCATACAACTATAGCTACATAATGGCTGATTTACTATAGAATTTTAAAGCTTGCCAATTGATTTTAGAACTCCCTTTGCAGCATTAATTCAAACTGTGAAAGTGTGAAAACTCAGGTTGAGGAGATCCCTGTCAGCCCCACTAGGGGTTCTCAGCACTGGGCACCTCCATCCTGTGGGGTGCATCACACAGAAAGAGGGACACAATGTGCAGGTGTGAGTCTTTGCTTTCATGGGAAATGCTGCCTTTCCTGTTTCTTGGTTCTGTTTCTCTGACTGCTGCTTGCCCATCAGTACAGTGGGCAATGCAGCACCTGTTTGTATCTCTCAGCAGTGCCAGGACACTGGATAAACATTTGTACAAAGACTTTTGGGATCTCTAGTTCATGTGTCCCCTCTAAGGGCTGAAGCCTTTGGTGGCTGTGAGGTCAGGGTATGGATCTGGTGAGGTTCCAGAAGGACAGGGGGGCCCATCCCACCCTTCTTGAGCACCAAGCTCCATGCCAGAGCAGACCTGATTTGTCTTCTCTTTCCCAGCTTCTCCTATGAATGTTGATTTTACACTTTTTCTTATATCTATAGAGCTATATAGCTATGTATCTATATATCTATATATCTTTTAAATGTTCATCACATAAGCTTGTCTTCAGAAGTTAGTTTCTCTTGGTGCAACATATTCCAGTGAGTTGTCTGATAATCAGGACAAAAATGTAATTGTCACATTTCTGCTTTAGGTAGGGCAATTAAAAAAATTTGGTGTTGAGACCAGACACTGTTTTGACAAAGAGGAGCTGCTAAGACTCTGCTAGTCTGGAAGAAAATAAAGAGACAGTATTGCTAAATTATGTAACTTCTGAAGAAGAAAAAGAAGTCTTTCAGTTGCCTAGTTCATGCTCTAGTCTTAAAGTCAAAAGAGCTGAAGCACAGTAATGAAAAAGATCATGTTGAAAATACCTTGTCTCATCCAATTCTCTTGCCTTGTCTTTCCAACCTGCACCGAATAAAAATGTTCTTTGCTTCTGGACAGATTATCAAATTTAAAGTGTATTAGCAGGCACCAGCTGTGTGGTGTAATTATTTGGCTGAATCTTCTGACGTTGGAAGAGAAAATCTGAGTTAATGGCTCAGATGCTCTCCTGCCTGGTTCTCTAATATCCCCCACCTTGCACCTGGTGCATCTGCACAGGGCAGGGATAAAGCAGCAGGAGGGCAGAGTGGGGCTGTTGGGGACATACAGCAGAGAGGGACAGATGACTCCTCATGCTGTAAGAGCTTTGGAGCAAAATGTTAACCACTCTTTTAGTAGTCCCAAGTGAGGAAGAAAGAACTCAGCTGCACTTCTTTCCAGATGGCTGTAATGCTGTCACAGAAGTCAGGTAGGGCTGGACTTAGTTATCTAAAGACAGATGTCTAAAGTAGTTGGAGGTTCCCAAGTGAGGAGTTTGTGTTTCTTGGATAACTTTCTGAGAGTGCCCCAGTGCTGCCCTTGCCAAGCTGCTGACCCCAGGGCTGGAGCAGGTGAGCAAGGGAGCAAGCTTGATTGGGATCAGCATGGTTTTGTAGGTTTATTGGTTAGCTTATTTTCCCTTCCTTGAGTTAAATGGTCAATGGAATAATAATATGTTGGATTTTTAAATCAGTAATTCTTAGCAGTGGAGAATAATTGAGAGCAGTGAGAGAAGTTCAGTGTATAAAGCAGTGGATGCTGAGGCTTTTCATCTGCACTTTGTGTAGTTCTGAGCTTTTGTTTGGGACTAGGCTCAGTCTTGTGGCCTGGCCTGACTGGTGCCCTGTGTGCAGGAATTGATTCTGTCTGCAGAGCTGGTCACACCTCTCACCTCCAAGAGGGGATGGAGAACTCTGGTGTGTGTGTGGTTTAATCTGTCCTGGAAGGAGTCTAATTCATGTCCACCAAAACAACTGAGCCAACAAGCAGTAAATAGGAGTGATTGAAAATTTGCTTTCCAACTACATGATAGATGAACCAAACCCCTAAACTGAGAAGGGGCATTTGAAGGTAGGTCCTCATCCATTTCCAGTAACTTGAATGCTCCTCAAATTTTGACTGAAGTTATATGATATTTTAAATAACCAATTTATTTTCCTATGAATTTAGAGATAGATGTTCTTTAGTGAAAAGGAGAGTATGGACACCTCTGGGCTTGTTCATGTTTTGACATTCTCTGACTGACAGATGCCAGGTGGGCTCTCCAGATGTGGAAATCCAGCCTGGCAGAATCACACAGTTATTTTACAATAGCATATTCTGAATTCTGTTTACTTGCCAATCTCTCCCTATTCTGTGATGGCACTTCTTTCTCCAATTATAGGTTTTTTCTCTACTCATGGGGGATGAAAATTTACCTTAGAAAAAAAAGCTGAAACTCTGGGGAAGATCTCTGTTCTACCACTGGGGCGTTTGAACAAGAAATTACAGAATAGGATGGGACTGGATACAGTATTGCAAAAGTTGGCAACCTTTACTTGTATATATTACAGGGATACCAGAGCAGTGTTTACAAGCATTGAAAAAGCCAAAAGGTTTTGACATACCAGCTCTTGACCTTCAAATATAAGCCTTTAGGAACAGGGTACAGCATGTACACAGGCAGAGCTATTTTAATAATAATTTCCCTTTTTGTGCTCTTGCCCACCTTTGTCGCACTTCTCTTGGTCAGAAAGGCTTTCTGGAGTAATAATCAGAAAAGCAATAGCTCCTCTGGTACTCTGAACAGCAGGAAATATCCAAACCCATAGAGTGTACTGCGTGAGTCAAGTCATTGCATGTGAAATCTTGTGCAAGCGCTACTTGTACTCTGTTATTCCTGGCAAAAATATTTCAGCAGTTAATAGTGTAAAGAGTGGGCAAACCATAAATCTGATACGAAATTTATTTGTTCTGCTGCACCATTTGGAAAAGGGCCATGGTGTTGAATTGGGAACGCTGGTATGAAGTTACCCTGAGACACCCATTTTGGCTGTGTGCTGCAAACACCTACTGCTGGGCTGAGAGAGGTGCTCTGCTGCACTCAGCAGAGCACCTGCAGCTTTCTGTCACAAAAGAGAGGGCATCTGGAGATTCCATGGTAAATTACAAATGAAGAAAGCCAAAGGAAATTTTGTAAATAGTTCATTGATGTCAAATTGAGAAGAATCCAATAAAAAATGCACAGTCTGATTTACTTCTTGTTCCATGTGTTCTGCATCATTACCAAGAGAATGCCAAATATCCTTGTTCAGCAAATACAGAATTCTTGTTATAAGCTTTGTACATCAAACACATGTAAGAACACATTTCTGACCAGGTTAAGAGAGAGATTAATCAGAACTCTTCTTGCACCAAGATTAGAATCAGAGTTGCTACTCCATTTATTCTCAGGCAGTCTCCTGTTTTGTCCCAGACTTTTCATGTTAAGTACACATCTTCTTTCATCTGGGACAAAAAAAGCTCATACCCTGTCTCAGTCAAAAAGCAACTTTGCTGGAAGTATTAACCATATGCAAGGATATAAATGGTGGTAAATTTTGGTCAGCCTAACTAAAAAAATATTAGGTATTAGGAAAGAAATCAATTCCTAGATGGTGCTTATTTCATTAATGCTATCTTGTGCACAAGAAATTAAAGTAGTTGTGTTTTTGTGGTTTTTTGGTGTTTTTTGTTTGTTTGGGTTTTTGTTTGTTTGGTTGGTTTTTTGTTTGTTTTTGTGTAGTTAGCATTGCCACAGCCATGAATAGAAGGAAGGGTTCATAAACATTCTGTTGTAAAACAGGGATGCATTTAAAGGCTTTCCAGTTTTTTTCAATCTTGCAGTGTAATAAATTGGGAAAGTAAATGCAGCCTAATGTCTAGTGCAAGGTCCTGAGTGATGGGATGTCTATATTTATTCCTGGCTCTGACACTGACTCTTGTGCTCCTGCATGAGTCATTGCTTTACCTTTGAATGAGATGGCAGTGAGAAAAAAAACCAATTTTATCTACATAAAAATATGCAGTGATTTCACAAGGTTTAATTCTGCTTTTAAAATAGGTTCTGAAATATTCTGGTAAAATATTCCAAGGAGATATTGTTGTGCTTCAAAAAAACCCAAACCCTACAAGAGTGGTACTCTAATACACAAAATAACTCAGATCTTGTGAAAAATCAACATTTCAGCCTTTTAAATTTAACTTACTATAGAATTTTATGTCCATTTTACTGTGTGTTGAAAACACATTTCTTTAGGTCAGATGTTTGTGTAAGCTGAAGATGGATAAAGACAAATTAAAGGAGGATTAAGTACTGTTATTAAACACCAGTCTGCAGTTGCTAAAAATAATGGTTTGGGTATCACCCTTTTGAATGCTTTAAGCTGTAATGCAGAGCAGGCAATAACCACTTCATATGAATCCTGATTTCTAATGTCCTTTGTGCTTGTGATCACTGCTGGCTGCTGAACCAGGTGGGTTTGTTGTCTGAGTACAAGGGGTGTCCTACTACTGTGTGTTTATACCTGTGTGCTGCACAAACTCCACTTCAATGCACTTCATCTGCTGCTTTCTTTGCACTGTGTATTCTTTACAGACCAGGTAACAACTTGGTTACAAGAAGTTAGATAATTGAAAAGCCATGTTTGTACTCTGCCTTTTCAAAGACACAATGTGCTAAAATACACACATCCCAGTATTCTGACTACCACCTCAGGGAGTTCAATTTTTGGACACTTCAGTCCATTTGTTCTAACTGGGAGCCAGTGCAGAAACCAAGGAATAGTTTCTATCTTTTTTCCCCTCTCCTTCTTCCCTGTTCAAGGACTGGGTTAGAAAGCATTCAGATACAAAGACAAAATGGGCCTAAGTTGAATTTTTAAAAATCCACAAGAAACAAGACTATGGTACTGTTACAGTGTTTTTTTCAGAAGCTATTAGTTTGGAGCACCTTTCTGGAGACAGTCAGGGAGAGACTCCCTCAAAGCTCTCCATTGCATGATATTTTCCATATGATGTATATGACTCTGGAATGGGAAGGACTCATAAATCTTTAACAAATTGAATCCTGCACAGAATTCACAGCGTGCTTAAGGGAAGCACAAAATGAGAGTACATAAACCTGACCCAAATGACCAACAGTGAACCTTAAAGTAGACAGAAAGTGTCTAAGGGTAACAAAGTTGGCAGAAGTGCTTGCAAACTTATTCTAAATACCAATTGATTCTACTTCTTCTAATAACCTTCTGAATCTGTCAACATGGGCCTAGGAAATCTCTCTTTACAATGTATTTATTCCAGTAGGATTTTGAATCTTAGTCAAAATAGTTGGAGCTGAAGATAAAATTGGAAGTGGAAGAAAATTCTGAACTAAAATTGTGGCCTTAAAACTGACCTGTTATATTTTCAGTTTGGTACTGGCAAATGTAACATCATTTGAACCATGTTATTTCTATGAAAAGCTAATAAAGGAGAGCTGGAAGTGGCTGTGGCAGGCATTGGGGAATGACCCCATGCCCAAATTCCAGAAGACACTAAGAGTGGCACAACTTGGCATAGCAATCACTTTGACATTTTCACTGAACAAGCGGCTACTTCTGTTCTTCTATTGTGGCTGCTCAGGTTTTTGAGAGAAGGAGTGTCTTGAGCAGAATATAGTCACGTGCAGCATTGGGCAGGGATGTGTGTCCCTGCATAGCCCCACACTGGAGACAACAGCTGGGAGAGGGGAAAGCCTTGGCTTGCCCCTCTCCCAGGGATATGCAGGGACATCCAGGGAACCCTCAGCCTGCCTGATGCAGGTGGATCAATGAGTGGTCAAGGGAACTATTTAATGTTTCTCCCCTTGTGGCTGAGGGAGTCTCTAATTTAAACTCAACATTATATTTTAAATGCCCAAATCCCTCTGTAGCCATATAGACGATCCACTTCAGCATAACAATATGTTTTATTTTTCTTTCAGTGGGACATTAACAAGCATGTAGAATCAAATG
Source organism: Phylloscopus collybita (assembly GCA_027886175.1). Taxonomy (NCBI): domain Eukaryota; kingdom Metazoa; phylum Chordata; class Aves; order Passeriformes; family Phylloscopidae; genus Phylloscopus; species Phylloscopus collybita. Next base: position 12,294,394 of record JAJNNQ010000075.1, on the reverse strand, counting down.
CTGTCTTTATTTCATTGCTGGCTAGAGGTAGTTCAGACATGGCTTCCTAAATTTGGACTACAATGCAAAGAGAAAACAGTAACTTTTTTTTTTTCACTTGCCTTTGACAAGGATTTGTGAGAGTAGCTGATGTAGGAAGAACTATATAGAAACAGGAACCTGAGTATGAAATAAATGGTGCATTAAAATAACTTCATTATGAGTTGTTGTTAGCCTACTTCTCTCCAGAGTGTGTCTCCACAATAACATTTCAGTGACTGATAAACAAAAAAATATTCAGAATAAAAATAAATACTTGATTTGCAGCAATGCAGCAGAAAATAGTTGGCAAATGCACCACACACATAGTCTGGCAATGATATTACTTCTGCAAGCTTTGAACAGGCTAATAACTGGGACCATTTTCAACCATGCCTAGGTGAGCCCTTGGTTGTTTCTGAGGTAAGTTAATGTTCATCCTTGCACCTGGAAGTGAACCCAAGAAAAATATGTTTGGAATTAGTCAATAATCAAAACACTTGATGAAAAATCCTCTCACTGACCATGCTGGTTGTGCAGCTTTGTACAAACATTTATTTTTCCAGGGACTGATGTGTATTGAACATGGCTGACTGTTCTGCTCTCTTGCTTGTTTTACTCCTCAAGAGTCCCTTGTTCATCTGTTGTGCAAACACTTTTAAGTATCTGTTCTGATCTGTGCTCCTAAGAGTTTCTGCAACTCCCCAAAGCTCTCCATTGCACAGTTGTTGCTCTTTTTATATCTTCTTTGTAACTGTTAGGCAACAAGAGACATTCAATAGTGTGATTGAGGCTGTGCCATCCCATTGGTTTTCTGAAAAGGAATTACTGAGGTTCAAGAGGGCTCAGGGAGTTAGTGGTGTGACTGTGTTTGGTGGTTTATGTCAGGTGATTGCACATGACTCCAATTGTGGTAGTCATCCTTAAAATTATTTTTAATGATTTACTGAAGGTAAGGGAGAAAAAAATAAGAATATAGCTGAAGAATCTGACATATAAAGTGCAAAATGTGTTTTTGACAGGTTTTCTGTAAAAAAATAATTTCCTTCCAGCAGAGAGAAAAAAGTTATTTTAGGAGAATCACTTGGTTTGTATTAAAAGTAGTACAAATAGTCACTTGGGGAGAAAAAAAAAGTTTATTATCATGGTTTGGAGCTTATTTTTGAAGTTTGATACTGCTTCCTTTTAGATAAATCAAGACCAGAACACACCAATGAGAAGAAGTGTCAGGGTGAAAATATGTCATGCTGGTTTTCACTTACAGCTCACTGTGGGACCTAGCTCTTGGTTTCTAGAAACACTTGGAGAAATGGAAAGCTTTTACCAACATTAGACTGCTTAAGACATTGCTCCTACATGGTCTCTCTAGGAATTGCAGCAGCAGCCAAGTTTTGTGTCTGTAATTTCCAAGGACCTAGGACTGAGTTTTCCTAGGGGACAGATGTCTCTTCTGGGTGTCTCACCCTACCTGGCTGCTCTTCTCTGTAAACCTTGTCAGGAGTCCTCACAGCCAGGGTCTCCCCAGGAAGCTCTGGGAGGCTGAGAGGGACCAGGCAGAGTCTGAGCTTCTTCCAGTCCTTTTCCATTCAGTGACAACGGCAGCATTGCCAGCTGAGGACACCTGCCCTTGGGCCTGGCTGCCACCATCTGTTCCACGTGGCTGACATTTCTGCTTTTCATCCCACCAGTGGATGCACTTCTGCAACACACCTTGCTGAGATCAATCCTGCTTGTTCTGTGTGCTTTATCACCAGCTTGTGGTTGCTTGTTTTTGTAACTCTACAAAACAAGCTGGGACAGCTTGTTTCACATTGTGACGTGTGGTGAATGGGTGCTGTGTAACTGCACTCTTTAACTGTAATGGGGGTCCCTGAAAACAATTCTTTATCTTTACTCAAGGCTTACTTTCCTGCTGTGGCTTAAATATTGCTCCTATGACTTAGAAGGAGTCACAGAGGTGACTTACAGATTCATAGCAGTGTTTTCGTGCTGAACATACAGCAATCTATAGCCCATGGTGGCCTCTCTCAGGGAGAGCGGGACTAGTTACGCTGCAGCCTTAAACATCTCCGAGTCCTTAGTCTGGAAAGTGAGGCTGCAGGGCCCTCTTGTGGGAAGAGAACAGGAATCCTGCTTGCTGTGAAATGTGTCTGTTCTGTGGGGAGCGCCCGCTGTGCACCTGTGCCCTCTCCACCCTTTTGGAGAGTGCTGTTGGGCAGCGTTGTGTGACAGCACGAGCAACTTCCTCTGTGCTCAAATCTGACTCCCACCTGCAAGCCTGGAAAAGAGAAAGGTTTGTATTTATAAACCTCAGTGCAGGGCTGCTGACCTCTTCAGCTCGGTCCCTGATTTTTCAGAGTGCTTTTTTCTTTACCCTAGTCAAGGAAGGATGCTAGTTCCTGAATGCAACCTCTCTTATCCATTCAGCTATGCCTTGCAGGGTGGCACTTCGCCCATATGTGGATGAGTTGAGTCTATGACATGGTCATGCTGTGATCTGGGGCCCTGCCACATCTCCTTCTCTCTTCCAGCTTCTGCTTATAGTTCCTCAACCCCTAGCCCAGCTGTGCTCCCACCAAGGAGGAGTGTGGCTCTATGCCTCACCTACTTGCACCATGCCCTCTTCTCCCTGCCCATAGGGGTGGCTCATAAAGACTCTGCTGTGACTTCCTGGAGGCTTTAAACACTTCTTGCCTCTTTGTGCTTGCTTCAAGGAAAGGGAGGCCCCACCATGGCATGGAGTGTTATCTCTATGTGTTATCAGTAGATGTGTTTAGAGGAGCTGTGAGCTGGCTGTGAGCAGTGAAGGATGCTGGAGCTGGGGCCCACAGGGAGGCAGAATTAGGCAGGCACCCGCTTTCTGTCAGATCTGGGGACAGCAGATGGCAGCTTTTAGCTCCTGAGCATGCCTGAAGAGTCAGTGGGAGGAGCTGGGTCTGGTTTCACTCTGGGCAGGCAGTGCCAGGAGCTGGATGTTGGACCCTTTGGACAGACCCACATGAAGGCGGCCGATGGAGTGACAGGCAAGGTGTGACCGCAATGCCAAAAACTTTGACCCAAGCCTTGGGTGGAGCTCCCAGCACAAAACTTTCATGCTGATCATCCCAAGAGTATTTCAGTGTCTTACTCTGTCTCTCTTAGTCACATCCAGGAGCTCTGGACCTTTTCCTATAAACCAAGATCCATTTCTGGATAAACCAAGATCCATCAAAACACTCTTTGAGGAAGGATGATACCTGTTTGCTATTCAGCACTCTTGACAGCTGAATGGTACAAGAATAAAGCAAAACAACAACCAACCCATCTAAAGCTCAAGTTAGGAGAAAGATAATTGTCATTGTGTCATTTTTATTGCTAAATTGATAAGTGTTTGCATATTTTCAGCTTCTCATTTCAGTCCATATCTGCCTCTTCTGTCACAGCTGCATGACCTCAGGCATCTCATCTATTTAGCAGTAGCAAACTCCAAAATTACATTCCAGTAACACACTTTCCTTAATACATACAATTAAAACTTTATGCTACTGTTATCTCAAATATGTAACTTAATAATACATAAACCAACAAAGAAAATTCTTGGAATTAGTTACATTACTGCAAAATCTAAGAACCAAAAATATCAGAAGTGAGATACTGTGAGTATACTTGGAAAATATAGCATGCAATTAACCCCCAATTTCAGAATAATTGATACGATATGAGTTTTTATCCTTCTAAGGTTACTTTCTGGACTTCCATTTTAATTCTTTTCTGATGTCAAAAATGACTGATTTGGATTAATTTTTCATGCAGAAATAGTCAAACTCATAAATGAGTGTGGCCCAGTGTTGTAGTTAGAACTTTTATTGGTTTATTAAAAATGTTATTAATGTGTTTTAAAACCTACTTCACCCTAACACAGACAGTTTGCTGCTTTTTTTAGATAAAGGAATGTCTGAATACTCCCTCCTTGCCATGGTTTTGTGAGGATGTAGAAGCTAAAGAGATATCTTAAAAGAATTGATGAAAATTGGCAAGCCATTGATAATTTGGAGAGGAATGTTTCAAGAGAGGAAGTTACTTATTATAAGAAAATTTGGTGGCTTTGTATGGATTTATAAGGCTTTTAGGAGAAAACCTTGTGTTTTGGCAGAAAATGTTATCCTTGCCAGAGAATCCATGAAAACAGAAACTGTGAACACGAGGTTTTATCGTTTAAAGTAATGCTGGGTGGGAGTATGCTGGGAGTTTTGAGGGGAATATTGCTGCTTTTGGAACAAAAGGTATTGATGAAGCCTATTGAACCCAGAGCACTGAACTGCACTGTGTGTGCTCCCGATGTGGACCCTGAAATTCACAAGCTAGAGTAAGAGTCCAAAAAACAGCAAAGGCTTTGTCATCTCCAGCATCAAATGAACACGGATCACAAGATCTGGAGTCTGGAGCTAGGAGAGGACCTCAGTAAAAATCCAGTAATATTACACCAAAACCTGTTGCTGCGTGGCTGCCTCTCCAAATTGTCTTGTTAGTGAGATTACCATGAAAATAAATTAAAAAAAAAAAAAAAAAAAAAAAAAAAAAAAAAAAAAGAGGGAGAGAGAGAGAATCCTTAGTTTCTTATATAGTCTGCTAAACATGAAATCTTGGATTCTAGAAAAAGTAACATAACTAAGGAGACTAGTGCTATTTGAATTAGCAGAAAACTGTAGGAAGAAGGATCAGGCAGACTATTGCTCTGGGGGCAATAATTTACAATACTGCAAAATCCCAATCTGTATAGTTTTTGTAGAGTCTTACATTTATTTTGTGCAATGTGTAAGGTATTAGAAGTGAAAACTCAAATCATCTTAATTCCATTCTCTCCCTTCAGGACAAAGGGTGCTTTGAATTCACATAACATTTAGTGAAAGCACATTGTGGAAATCAAACAAAATTTAACTTTGGAATCATCCTTTGAGCTATTCACTGAGGTCCTGTGCTAGCTCCAGGTCTTGTGATTTGTATCTCTTCATTGCTGAAGGAAGTACCCTTACAGAGCTGACAAAATATTTTGTTATTTCTTTCTGCAATTAGTTCTTTGTTAGGCCTGCTTTACACCTAAAAGGCAATGGCAAAGCTTTAAGATTCCTGTTGGTCTTATTCCACCTTACACCTTGCTGGCAAAATCCCCAGTTCTCCAGGCTGCTGGCAGTCATTCAATTTGTCTGCCCTTTTCAGCCACCCCAAGTGTTTAGAGTTACATTCTAAATCCGTGCTTATAATGAAGATCCAAGTTATGGAGCTGTTCCATATATTTGTATATATGTACATATACACACACACATACATACATACATATATATATATATATATATATGTATGTATGTATGTATGTATGTATGTATATGTATATTTAGAGCCAGCACAGCAAAGGTCTAAAAGTGTGTCTAAACCAAAATATGGCAAGGTAGCACCACCCAGAGGCTCTGGAGCTGTCTTGGAACAAGTGAATGCTGTGCTGGAAGCAGGATAGCCGTGGTAGTACAGTGTCCCCCAGGGACAACTTAGCTGTGCTGAGGACATGTGTGTTACACTCATTACAGTGTTTCTGGAATCTGGCACATTCTCTGATCATTCCCAGTAATTTGTTCAGAGCTAGTGTAGGTAGTGCTATACGGCCTTGTAGGTATGATTTCTGTGGATGTATTCCCCTTCCCAAATCTAAACTATGTATTATTGGGCTAAGGTGAGATATTTCTGTCTGATTTTCAGCATTTCATCTTAGAATGTGCAGTCCTTCACTGTTGAATTTAGTTTGTGTTTCAGTGTTGATTTCCACTGGGGAAAACCTGAGAATCCCAACAGTGTGACTGCAATATTACTTTAAGATAGTGGCAGGTAGCTGCAGGCAGTGTGATTTGAAAGAACAAATTTGAGCAGACAGGGGTTAGATCAATATCTGAAGGATGATTATCTTGGTCAGCACAGTATTTTCCATAGCCTAATGCAATCTAAACAATCTCTAAATATATCACAGACTGTGAAATTCTAATTCCTCTCCTGTCAGCCTGGTCATGTGAAGATGGATGACATACCTGATGAGGACAAGGGCCTGATCCTGCTGCTGTTGAAGTAACTAATAAATCACCCATTAACTTCAGAGAATCCCCAAAAGAATCAAGTTGCTCATTTAAACAGAGGTAACAAATCCTTTACAGGTGTAATGAGTTCACAGCAGCTGCATGTACACAGGCCTCCTCCCCAAAGGACAGAAACATCTCTGCAAACTTTTGGAAATTAAAAAAAACGAGACAAAAATAAATGAAGATAATTCTCAGAATGGGAGGCTGCCATTTTAGGCAGCCCTTTTGTAGGACAGATAGCACAGAACTCTGTGAAAGCTGTTTATTGCAACACTTTTTTGTGGGGATATGTGCTCTCAGATGTGTGCACTGCCCCCTCTCACCTATGGCCAGGTGTGTGCTCAGAGGAGGGGGGCACCCCTGGACAGCAAAATGTTCATCTGGGATGACATAAAGAATGAGAATAATGGAGAAAAATTAGCTTTCACATTGAGAAGAAGTTTCCCTGAGACTCATTTGTGTTTTTGCAGGAAAGGTGACCATCAGGACTGAGGACTCAGACACCCGGGTGTCCAAGGAGGGTGCAAACTGGGGCCAGGTTTTGGGACAGTGTCCCTGGGTTATCTCTACCTCTGGGAAGAAATATTTCTTTTGATACAGGTGCAGTCCCCCAGCCAGAATTGTAATAAGCTTCCACCACAAACACACTGCAGATCTGCCCAGCAGGTTATAGGCTGGAACTGTAATTCCAACTCCAGCCACCTTTGCTTTACCCTCAATGTAATCACATACACTAAGAGCCTCTAACTTTTTATTGCAGGGAATAAATGTTTTTCCAAAGTGAAAAAAATTAACAACATCAGTATAATAGAGGTTAAACTTTCAGGTATAAATAAATCTTTTAAAATGCATCTTTAAATAAAAGCTTTAAACCTCTTTTGCATTGCTCGCAATTTATTGGGGGAATTTATTCTGGCTATTACTAAACCCTTGGTGCCTTAATTATATTAATAATTAAAATCTCTATTTTTACTGCAGCCTGTTACTTAAAACTTTAAAGAGCTACAAAAAACTTTAGATGCCTGTAAGCCTTCAACAGATATTGTCCTTATCACAACAACGCTGTCTTTTTTATTTCTCAGTTCCAAATATGAAATATTGCCAAATTATGCAAGATTTAAAAAGAAGAAAATTGAGCTGAAATCTCAACTGGGAAATACCAGTCACTATTCACCTTTTTGGTATATAATCAAGTGACTAAATAATGGATTTAAGAAAAGTGCACCAGACAGGTTGGCCAAATCATTAATTAAAATAGGAAAAAAAGAAGCATTTGAAAAGAAATACAGGGTAATAACTACATTGTTCCTTAATAATTCACAGCACAGAAGTTCCTCAGGCCAGGTACTGCACTCACAAATTCAGTGCCAACTTTGCCATTTGTTCAGAGCAAATAGGGTGAAACCTGCTCAGGCTCCTCTGAAACCCTAAGGTGCGGCTAATGTCACAAAAAAATATTTTCATTCCAATTAGGATTTAGAAATAGATGAAGCATTTTTCAGTACTATTTATTCAGAGAGATTGACTTGCAGCATGGCTAACTCTCTTAGGCATCCAGGGCTCAGCCCCTACGCTGGGCTCAGCTTGGTCTTCCAGAAAAGTTGATGCTTCCAATGGTTACTGTATGGGGAAAAATTATAAAAAGGAACTTGAAGTTGGTTGTAGAGGGCCTCAGGGTGGCCCCATGACTTCTAAATGAGAACATTTTCCTTTGCTCCTAGCCAGGATGGGGAAGTTGTGCTGTCTGGGGGCAATTGGGATGCTAGTTCACTAAAATGTGTGACCTGATCTGGGCAAGATCAGCGTTCTGGTTTGAAATAAACTGGTTTTATTTGGAAAATTGAAACTCACTTTTAGGAGAAGAAATTTTGATTTTAAACAGTCTGCCATTGTATAAGAATAGACTTGGTGCACTGGCTAATGAGTTGTCTATTTAGCTACAGTTTATATTCATTTAACGTTGGCTTTTCAAAAAGATTAAATCAAATTGTCCATATCTCCCACACTTTGGATTATGTTCCATGCATGCTGTTATTTCTACAATGACAATTAGGTGATGTCATGTCTGCTTTGTTCTTTGGGCATTCTTCCTCACATCTGGTATTTTGGGAAGAACTTAACATTCACTGAACCAGCAATAGATTACTGTAACATCTAATTCTTCTTGTACAACTTAAGGCTCTTGATCCTATGAAGATTTATTCATATGCTTGCTTTCATGTACAATGGATTATCCCACAGAACATCAAAATGAATAAAGTTATGCTTATGCATAAATGCTGGAAGGATTTGTGTCTAAATAATGAAACTAAATACTGACAGTATATAATTATCCATGAGATTCAGCTATAGACACAGCAGAATTCATCTCCAAAATAGAGGCAGGAAATGGAATAAAATGGAAAAGTCTGTGAGTGTATTTTTACTTTGCCTCTTTTACAGCAATTTTGCACTGTTAGTAATGAGCAAACTGGTAATCTACATCACTTGCTGCTTGTGCTATAGATGAACTCTGGCACATAATGTGGTTTCTGCATCCATTTAGTCACTTAATATTGTGAATAGATGTTAAAAGTGGAAGAGAAGTGGGAAAAAAGGCATCTAAATCATTTCAGTGCCCTTTGGAGACCCAACTTTATTGTTACCAGCCATCCATTGCTGTAAGAAAATTAGTAGGCATGATTGTCACCATACACACCCTCTAGTGCCTTCACAGTGACTCCAGCATTGCCACTGTAGAAATATTTGTCACTTACATATTGTCAGTCATCAGGTATTACATCAATTTGGGTTTATTCATAGTTGGACAAATTACAGAATTTCAAGTTGGCAGACAATAATAATCATTGCTCGAAAATATCAAATGAGCTGGAACTTTGAAACGAAAAATTGCTCACAGAGGTCCCATGGTGTGAAAGAAAGTGGCATTTCTGCTTCTTTTCCAACTGCCAAGAGAGAAGTGTTGGTTGATTGCACAGGCTCCAGAGGTCTCCAGATTGACTGTCCTCCAAATTCCCTGTGCAGGATAAAAACTCCTTGGTTTCTGGATCACCTCTTCTGATTTTAGGGCTGGTGTGGTAGGCTGTGAAGCTTTAAACATCAAGAAATTTATTTTCTTTCCTGGAATGGACCAGCAGAGCTTGTGCAGCTGCTTCCAGCTTCAGCACTCTGGTTCTGCAATCTGAAGGTGGGAATGTGGAGACCTGTGGCTGGAGCCAGGACATCCTGGTTCTCAGGGAGCCGAATTCCCAGCACTGCCCTCCCTCATCCCGGAGGCACCACTGGAGGCAGCCGTGGCCAAGGGGCTCCCAGCTGCCCTGGAGACCCAAGGGGCCCCAAGGTCTCCAAGGGCACCCCAGCCTTGGCCCTGGAGGGCAGGGCTGGGAAGATGTACGTGCCTGAGTCGCTCCAGCTTCCTGGAGAAGCCTTGAGTCCCTGCCATTCCTTTCTGAAGCCATGCAAGTTTCTGTGGGAGAGATGCCTGAGGCCTACCAAGAGTGTAAGAAACTTGAGGTGTTTCAGCTGAAGTATTTCAGTCAAATCTGAGCTTTTTTAATGAATTTCAGCAAAACTTTTCTGATCTGTTCTAGCAAGGGCATGTGACAAAAGGCTCGTGAAGACTTAGAAAATACATTCTAGAAAAAAGAAAAGAATATGATTTTTAAAAACACCACTCTATCGATAAAGTTAGCAATGGTGAAGTATTTGTTTTGTGTTTTTTTTGTTTGTCCAAGCATTTCTGTTTAAAAATGTCCTGTTTAAAGACAACATGCACAAAAGATCAAGCATTTCTGAACAATAAACAATATTGAAATTGATAGTTAACCCAAATGTCTTGAAGACAGCTTTTCTAGAATGTATGTGATGGTATAAATAGTTTATTAGCTTTCTAGAAATTAAAGATATTTAGAGATATTTTGTATTTCTAAGCACTATTTGACTTTGAATTTTTGAGCCAAGGTAAAACTAACCAGAAGAGAGGTATTCATACTTTTCCTCTTGGGTACTTGATAAGAAGAAGCAGGAGGGTTGGTGTGTTTCTCAGGTGAGGTCTCTGAAGTTTTGGGCTCACAGCTCAAGCTGACCAACCCATGGAGGTTCTGTGTGATGGGTCAGCTCAGAGCAGAGATGAGGCAGATGTGTGTTCCCCCCTAATCACTCATGTGAACTTAATTCATCTAGGTAATCTTCAGTTATCTGAGTTCTCTCTGATTTGCTCTTTCTTTAATCTGTCACCAGATGGGTTTCAGTGGTTTGCCACACGTTTGCTGCCTGTTGAGAGCCAGCTGTGCAGGTAAAGCCATACAGATGTTGTTTCTTGATACCTTCTGTTCCTAGCTCTTCCTTTTTACTGAGGGTAGAAATACCATTTCCATTACCTTTCTCAAACTATCTAATAGATATCTACTTCTTACCCTGGTTGCTAATTGCATCTGTGTGGATTTTCATGCCTTTGTGTGCTTCTGCTTTGTCCTTGTCTTTAGCTGTTTGAGCTATGCTTTGCTGTTTGGTTCCTCTTTATACTTCAAGTTACTGAGAAATGATTCAGCTGAATATCTCTTGTTTCCTTTGCTTTTTCTGCTTTTGTCTTTGCTTCAGAATACTTTATTCTAGTGCTTCTAATTCTCTCTTTCCTTTACAGGTATTCCTATAGAATGTTAACTGCCAGCTTCCCGAATTTATTCCGCTGATTTTTCCTGAAGGATTTTATTCTATATATCTTCTACATGAGATCCCCTAACCCTTCCTAGTCACTCTAATCCCCTGCCTACTACTTTCATGACTTCCCTGCTGGTGAAAAGCAGATCTAAAACAGCCTGTTTTCGAGATGTATTTTCTAAAATTTACCCACAACACTGGGTAATCTGCTGGGAAATCTGGGAGAGATTCTTCAAACCCCATACATACAGAGATGTATGTGAGTAAATGAATGTAAGCACAAATCACAGTCTGATTTTCTTTATTTATGTATTAAAGGCAGTATTAAATAGGAATTTTTAGTAAGCAGCACTTGCAATTTTTTTGTTGCATCCCATCCTAAACTGGCATCTGAATCAATGAATGATGCCCTAAAAGTGCACGTTTCTTACCAGAAGGTACAAGACAAGCCATGGGTTGCTAGTTCATTGTATTATTTCCTTATTTTAGGAGATAAAGGACTAACATACCAATTTCCATGACAAGTATATAATTTACTAATAAAACCTTGAAAGCTTTTGTTGACCCTCAGACTTTTGTTATTCCTCTTGACCACAAGCATCTAGGAATCCTAGGAACTCCCACCTTAAGAGTTGGAATGACACACAAATGCCTGGGGGAAGAGTCCCATTAGCACCAAGCCCTGTGTGACTTTTGCATGACTCTGTTTGCTGTAGAGAAAGAAAAGACTTCATCCCTCCAGTGCCAGGTTTGCCAAAGAGGTCCACTGACCTCCCTGTGTGCTGTTTCAGTGATTGCAATTCATTTCTCATGGGTCAGGTACTGGTCCCAAAGGTCTCCTTCACCTTCTCATGGTCATGTTGCTGTGTAAAAAGTCATAGAAAATAAAGCACAGTGGTTACCTGCAGTTATCACCTTCTCAGTATTTCTGTCCATCTGGAAGAGAAGGTCAAGGCTTCACCAGATTAGTCGTTCCATGCTACTCTGATTTCTTCATTTATGATTAATCTCCATGGCTGCTGAAGATACTGATTGTCTTGTGTTCAACAGGTCCTTTGAGCTTACACAAGCCACATTCAAGGGAAAGGAGAGCCAAAAGCCATTACCATGTTGATCCCATGGCTGTTGTCAGTGTTGGAACAAGTCCCATTTGAATACAATTTCTTCTTAGCACAAGGACTCACATCTTGGGAACAAACCCAAGTCCTGTCAGATTGTAAGACAATTGACTTTTCTGCTTACACTGTAATTAATGCTATTGAAATCTCAGAAAAGAAAGCAGAGAAAGCACAAAATATTCAAGTTTAGGACTAACCACCTTTCTTTCACTGCTTATCTCAAGGGATGTGAATCCATTAAGGTTCCAGATGCCAAAACCAATAAAAATGCAGACTTTAAGGTCTAGCCAAATTGTGGTTAAAGTTATTTCTCTGTGGATCACACTCAGTCATTAATTTTAAGGCTGGACATTCTCCAGACTCTGTGGTTTCTTTGCAAAAAGGAGTAAGATCTCAGTGATTAGATGGCTTACATTTCACTGTTTTTTCTAATGTATCCAATTGAATGAAAATTAGAATTTCATAATTCTGTTTCTTTCTGATGGAAAAACAAAAGAGAATTGTAAACCTGTTGAAAATGGACACAAGCATTCAAAATAGAGCAAACCAGTTTAGATGATATAAATCAGTATAGCTTAATGGTTTGCATCATGTATATGTGATGTGGTCTTCTAGGATTTTCATCTTTATAGGTAGAAAAGTGCTGTGGTTAATTGCTTTCAACACAATTAAATTCACAGGAAATAGTTTTATTTCTGTATGGATTACCAGGAAAAGATGGGTCTTCTGGAGAACACAGGTCAAGCAACACATTTAAAGCTTGCACTTTTGTATAAAACATTGTGGGAAGTGCTATATTCTTCAGAGATATTTGCATAAATAACAAATTAAAAAAAAAAAAGACAAAACCCTAGCAGAACTGTGTGCTTCCACAACACAAGTAATCCTTTATGAAAATCTCTCCATAAAATTAGTCATATTAGATGCTACTGAAAAGCATAAGGAAGGCTTATAGTTACTTTAATTTTATTTTTTTTAATACACTGAGCAAGTAGAAGTAATTTATATTGTAAACTTCAAAAGAATATAGTGAAGAGATATACAGGTCTCTCTGTTGAAAAGTGTAGGAATTTAGTGACAAAATTACTTTACAGATTATTTTAGTATAGGCTTTTTTTGGAAAGACCAAAGTTACATTAAACATATGTTTAAATGCCTGAGATACCTTGTTCAGGATTTTTTCAAAAATATTCTTTGACTTCTTCTTGTGATCCTTATATTGAGAAAATGGATTTAAGGTAATCTAAAAATATTCAGTCACATTAAATGTTGCAACTTTAAGCTAAAATGTCTTCAAGAGTACTAAGGTTTTACTCAGAGATTTGATCACTGCAATGTAGGGAGTATCTTCATGTGTATTTAGTATATTTACCCTCCTTTTACCCCTAAACTCCTATATCCATAAATATTTCTCAGTAGTTGCTGATGGCCACTATTGTAGAAAGGTCTTGATCTGACTACTGAGGATTTTTGCACAGGAGATCTCCTGGTCCTGCTGAGGTCAGTGTTCAAAGTCCCACCCAATTCAGATGAACCCTCAGAAAACCCTGGGATGGATTTTGGGGTGTCTGTGCATTCAGGGCACACTGAGTGCCACAGGCACCACAAGCAAGCAGCAGCATAACCTGTGTGGCTCTGGGCAAATTTGTAAGGTTGCCCTGTCCTCTTCCATTTTAAAGAAAATTCAGGAGTGACTCCTTTCCTTGCAAAGTCATACCTGAGCTCACTGCACAGCTTGCTGTAAATCCCCCAGATACCACTGGGCCAAAGCTGGTATGACACCACTACCAACCTCTCCTGAGCTGTACCTGCCTGGGCTGTCCTCACCTTCCCCTGGGCCAGTGCCTGGGCAGCAGCTCCACAAGGTTTCCATGTTGCAGATGTTCCACAGCTGGGCCACTCACTCCCACAGAGGCTGTCCCAGAGCCTTTCCCACTGCCCACATCCCTTCTGTTTCTGAAAAATGACCTTTACTGAACATATTGAACTGAATTTGGATTCTCATGCTCAGCCTTGAACAGCCAGACTTCAGTTGGATTAAGGAAGACCTTTTATAATACTTCCCTCTATCTCTGGTAGTATGATTTTCTTCTCTTTTTTTTTTAGCCCCATAGTGATTAAAAACTAAAAAAAGAGCTATTATTACACATCACATAATGTGCAAAGTATCTCTACAAAGCAGTTCAAATACTGCTGTATATCTGTCAAGTGCTTGACTGTTTTTTAAGAACTGTTACAGCCTGGGAAATAATGGCAGGATATTTTTAAATATTTTATTCACTTGATAAGCTAGGAAGAAGTTTTTTATGTAAAATAACAGTATAAAGTTATTTTAGTGTCACTATAGACTATAAAATACATTGAAACAAAATTGGACTAAATTATTTTGGGCAAAAAAATAGGAAGTAGACTTTCATTTTCAAGGGGGACCATTACAGACTCCAGCTTGATCCTGATTTTGAACTTATAGGACCATATGGAACTCCCTATAAGGTGAGGCTATAGGTCATTTGATTAATTTTTTTTTTTTTTTCATTTTCCAGGTGGATAAACCACAGGGTTTTTATGAAATAGGAAATCTTGAACAGCTAATTAGATCAAGGCTTTCTAAAGGAACCAATCATTTAGCTAAGTAATTTGGGAAATATTTGCTCACCTAGGCTTCAAGGGCTGCAGGTTTTGAGTTCCTGTCTTGCAGGAGCTCCCTTGCAGATACATGTGAATATCATAAAACTGGTATCAGCCTTTTTGGTTTTGCTTTTAAGTTTGTTTATCTCTATTACTGAGTAGATTGTAACACCCAGTTGATGCTGAGCCATGTTTTCCAGCACTTATTTTGTGAGCTGGAACAATATGACTGGAGGATGGAAAGTTGAACAACTCTGTAACACAGACTCACTCTGGATGATTTATGAGCCATGTGTGGGGTAAGATTTTAGAGAAATATAAATTATACCTGTTCATCACGTTAACTTCTTTTAATGTTTCCCACATGTTACTATGACAACATTCATGGGATATATATTTTAATTTCTGTTGCAGAGAGGAAGTGTGTCAGGTCTGCACATTTCTCTTGATTTTATGGCTGAGTGCTGTGTCTAATGCAGGTTGTAAATCTTCTTGGAAAAACATATAGGAGGGTTTCCATCACAGTGGTTCTCCTGGTAATTCTGAGGCTTTTAATAAGTATAATTTAAATTTAAAAAGAACATTTACACCCCCTGTGATGTGGAGACTTCTAAAGTGGGGGCAGCAAATGTTGTGCAGAAAAGCAGGAGCTTCATGCTAACAATTGCTGAATGTGTTACATAGTTAAACACATTGTTAAAACTCTTACTTCAACAAAACTGTAAAAAATGTCTTGTGGCCAATATTTAATTTCCTGTTTTTCATATAGTGGGTACAGGATACTTCAAAAACTTTTTTTGTTTCTGGTGCAGAAAATGGGTTAAAAAGTTCTTTATAGTTCTCTAAACATATTTTCCGTAGGACCTGAAAGGTTTTCATGATAGTGAGATTTTCTTTAAAAATTAGATGTAAAAACTAGATGGAAATTTCTGAATTGGGTTAGACTGTCTCAGTTTCTGCACCACAAGCTGTTGTCCTACATGGCAATTAGTTTGCCTATGCATCTGAAACCAGAGAAAAGTGACAGTGAATTGTGCTGATAAGTGGTTTAATGGAATTATTCAGTAGGCCAAAACTCATTAATCACAGGGAACAGTCTCCCTGTGATACTTCAGTGTATAGTTAAACAAAACCCCACTTATTTATTTACTTTCCAATGTAATTTTTTTTAATCAGAGTGGGAACATTAACTGCAGAGATTCCAGGGAAAAGTAAAATCTACTCCAAATCACGAAGTTACAACTAAAACATAATTACTCATAAAGAATGAAAACTTTTAGTAATTTCCTGTAATTTCCCCACCAAATTAAATTTTTGCCTTGCAGCACTCCCATCTCAAATACACTAAGTGGGACTCCCTATAAGAAGGTGCCATTCTCACTTTTCCTGTTCTGTGTTTATAAATGAAAGGGTAAATTCCACATCCTAATAGTCTTCTTCTTCCAGCCTGTTATTTTATGTCACTCTCATCTTGTCCTTGTAGCTGCTGTAACTTTTCCACTGGAACAGCTAATAATTCAGTGGAATATCCATTTGTTTAGGACAAATGGCTGCAGCTGTTAATTTATATTCATTTATACTATTGACTATACTGCTACAATGGTACACAGGCCCAAGTATTTTGCTTGTGTTTGGTGCCTGCAACCCATGCTGTGCTACACCTCTGGGCATACCATTGCAGCTGGGTTGTGTTCAATGATAACTTTATCACTCATTGTACAGTTGTGGCATTTTTAAAAAGTGTGTCTCAGGGGAAATTTAAACCCTAAAAATTCCTGACAGATGTAGTTAGAAAATGGCTTTCTGAATCTCCCAAAACAGTCCCCACCTGACCTTTCATCAGTGGGAAATGCCATTGCTTGCAGATTATCTGATGGTTCACCACTGCGCCACAGACAGCTCAGAGAGCCACCTGAGTGAGCTCCCACCACTACCCACTGCTGCCTGGAGAACGGCTGCTATCAGCAGGAATAACAAATTCTGAGTGCAGCTAGCTCACTGCCAGGCTAGGGCAGAGCTTTTATAAAAGACTGTGCTTTTACTGTGATTCCTGAAAGTGCAGACATGCTGCTAAGCTTCCATTTCAGGCTCTGTGACCTGCCTGGGGTCTTCTGTTTGACATGGACTGTTAGGAAAGTCCCCTCCTGGAGTCCACCAGGGTAGGAGCAGAAATCTGTGGCCTCGTTTCTTCCCAATGCCAGCTGCTGGGACATGCTCTCTTTGTCCTCTGCATCAACAATGTGACAGTATAAATCATTCCATGGCCTTCCTTTCAGCTTATGCCTGGCCTGTTTGGATTGTTGCAGATGTTCCAAATTCATCCTGGACTTTGATATTTTTCCCCTCTCATTTGGAAAGTTATACAAGCTTCTTTATGCAGTTCTTCATTTGGTTATACCAGATAAACTGGCAAGACAGGATAGGAGAAAGCTTTGCCCAGAATTTTACAATTTCTTCATAAGGACATAGACATTAATTTCCCATGTGATTTTCAGTCCAGGCATACCAGGTTCACATAAAGGGCCAGAATATGTACAACTCCTTTGCCTGACAAACCTAAACTGCAAGTATATGCCAAAGCAGAAAGGGCAGATTTAAGTGGGAGAACTTGAGTCAGCTCTGTTAATCCTGCCTGTAGAGAACTTTTATAGATACAGCTGGAAAGGGAACAAAATTTTAGGGCTGTTTCATCACTTGTGTTGTGAGGAAACACTGGGGATAAGTTTGTACATATATCCTAATGGAGTTGCTGCAAAAAACAATGGTGCTTTTAACTATGTTAAATGGTGTAGGAATAAAAAAGTGAAATGAATGAACATACTGATGTGTATTTTCCCCAAAGAATATGCTGAAATTGTAAAGAACTACATTATAACTTATATTTCTGTTTTTTCTAAGGGATCATGCAAACATATGATATTATTGCTAAGCATTTCTCAGGTGTCCTTAGTGTATATCACACAGCTTACATTTGGCAGAGAAATAGGAACAGAGAGAAGTAAACTTCAGTCAGTTTGTCATCTTGTCCATGGTGAAAAGAGAATTTCTAAAGCATGTAAGGGATTTTGGTAAAACAATTAATTGGAGATCTGTTGTAATAATTCCCTGTCCCTCATTTACCATGGGGGTGCAAGGAGAGACCTAGAAACTTTCACTGTTACTATTTCAGAAGGTTCATGTTCCTTTACAGCATGGTGGTAGTTTCAGCAAAGATAATTGCCATCATGAGGTTCCATGTATTAGTGTCAAGTGTAGGGGCAGCTATCTTAAACAGCTTGTTTAGCTCTCCTTCTTAGCACTGTAGCCACACCAAGCTAAATGCATGTTGCCCTTTCCTGGTTCTGCAGCCCCAGCAGCCCTAGGTGCCACCAAAATTTGTAGAGGAAGCCAGCTGTAAATGCCAGGTACAAAACTTTCTAAGGCACAGTAGGAGTATTTTTGTTCAGAACATGCTTAAATTCAAAGAAACAGAAAAAAGCACTGTATGCATTTGTTTCTGACACTGAAACTTGGGTAAAATGTGGGAAAACCAGAAGGACCTAGTCTACAACCAAGAGCAAATTTAGGCACTGTGCAGATATACAAAGTAATAAAACCAAAAGGATCATTCCAAAGCAGAGAGTTCCTTGCTTTTGTAGACAGAGTATGGATTACAGTTGGAGATGGTAGGTAAGTACCTCACAGAGACTGAAGGAAAACAGAAAATAATGAATTTACTGCAGTGACATTTTCTGCTGCAGTCCCATTGCTGGTGGACTTGTGATCAGGTTTGCAGTTGTGAACAAAAAATGGCACAAAAGTCTGAAGGTTGAGTTTGTGACAAATAATTAGCATCTTACGAAGGTGCCTTGTAAGATGTAAAATATACTTACCTTTGTTTGAAATAATTCTGTGCCTAAGAACATTGTTAAAGTGCATGGGAAATTTACATGTCTCTCAAGGATGTGTTTGACAGTAGTGGTTTTAGATTTGATGCAATGATTTTTCAACTCCAGAAGTGAAGCAAATTGATTTGTAATGTGATAGTCACAGAACCATCAACACATTTACACCATACGACTTTTCCCCAGCTGATAACACTGTAACTTGTGGTGGATTTTGGCTGAACTCAATGCAGAAAAGAAGACAAAGCTTGGAAAGCAAATGGAAAGGAGTCCAACATAATGAAAACGCATCCAAGTTTGGATGTAGTTGAGCAGAAGTATAGGGAGACTAAAAAAGCCCACATATATCTTGACAGTAAGTTTGAGAGATGTGTTCCAGGGGCCTAAGTGTGACTTCTGGTTGAAGGAACCTAAGCATTAAGATCTGCATAAGAGTAGCCAAGAAGCTTTCATTTTTTTTTTTCTGCTAATGTTCATTGGCTTAACTAAGATCTCCCTGAATTGTATCTGTCCTGCTTTCACAGCAGAATTTTTCAGTGCCAAGCATCTAAGTTGATGTCACAGCTGGGAAATTAATGGTTGAAAACAGTCTCAGTAGATTCAGTTGGTGGGCAGATATCTTAACTGACCAACAGACAGGAAAGAGGTTGTCCATCTGGATTATGGATTATGGATTAGGTGTCTCAACGAGACTGCCACTGGGAAGTCCAATGCATTTCCTGCACTTTGAGGTCTAAGTCAGGGGTCTGGATTTAGATGAATGACTCACTGTCATTAAATGCTGGGTTGTGCCTGACACTGATACACTGACCTAGTGGTGCACACCCCAGAGGAGGAAGACTTGTCTTCCATTCTTTGTTCAATCTTTAGAAGTTTAAATATGCAGATATCATCTAAATTCAAAACAGCATCTTAGATATTCAGTCTTGCTGAAGTCATGTTGAAATGCTGCCAACAGCATCAGGTTCATGCCAAAGAGACTTTCATTCTAATCCTTTCTCCTCAGACTGTTTTGTTCACTTAGCATTAAAAACAAGATAGAAGCTACTAAATGTCCAAGTAGAGAGAGTGACAAGTGCTGCTCTCAGCAGTTGGTATTAGGACTGGCACTGTTCAACATCTTTGTGGGTGGCATGGACAGTGGGATCCAGTGCAGCCTCAGCAAGTGCCATTGACACCAAGCCATCACCACCTGAGAGGTGAGCCTGTGCAAATTTCTTGAAGTTCAAAAAGGCCAAGTGCAAGGTTCTGCACCTGGGTTGGGGCAACACCAAGTATGAATACAGGTGGGATGGAGCACGGATTGGAAGCAACCCTGAGGAGAAGGACTTGGATTGCTGGTGGATTAGAAGCACGGGACGAGCTGGCAGTGTGCTCCTGCAGCCCTGACAGAAAAACTTGTCCTGGGCTGCATCAAAAGCAGCGTGAGCAGCAGGCCAAGGGAGGGGATTCTGCCCCTCTACTCTGCCCTTGTGAGACTCCACCTCCTGTGCTGTGTCCAGGTGTGGGGTCCCCAGTACAGAAAGGACATGGATCTATTGGAGTGAGTCCAGAGGAAATCCTGAAGATGATCAGAGGGCTAGAACACCTCTCCTATGAGGAGGACAGGCTGAGAAACTTGGGGCTGTTCAGCCTGGAGAAGAGAAGGCTCCACAGATACCTTTGAGCACCATCCAGTACCTAAAGAGTCCTACAAGGAAGATGGAGAGGGACTTTCTTAAGAGACATGTAGTATTAAAGAGTAATGTCTTCACGCTGAAAGAAAGTAGGTTTACATTAGATATTAGAAAGAGATTCTTTACCTTGAGGGTGATGAGTCACTGGAACAAGTCACCCAGAGAAGTTGTGGATGTCCCATCCCTGTCAGTGTTCTAGGCCAGGCTGGATGGGGCTTTGAGTAACCTGGTGTAGTGGAAGGTGTCCCTGCTCAGGGCAGGGGAGTTGGAGCTAGATGCTCCTTAAGGCCCTTTCCAATCCAAACCATTCTATGATAAATAAAATTTCTAAACCAAGTGCTCTGAGGCATCTTGAGATCAATCTTATCTCAGTATTCCTGTGCTCCCAGATTTGTGTTCACCTGAAAAAAATAGAAATCTTTTCTATCTTCTTTTTAATTTTGTAAATAGGTTTATTTAACAGGTCAGAGATCCTAATATCCTGGGGACATCACTCTTTCTATAACGGATAGAGGGAGCAAGTCTTTCATGGTGTGGACATTAATACCAGTGCCTCATTTAAAGAAAACTGCTAAAATATGCCCAGATTTGACTCACAATAAGATGTAAATTCACCCTATTGAATGCTCAGCATGCTCAGGTCTTTTTTTTTTTTTTTTTTCTTTTAATTTGAGAAACCCGAGATGGCAGGGTGGAGAATTTGCAATGTTTTTAGTAAACTTGGTCAAGACTGTTCTAGTGATAATATTAAATGTCTGACATGTCTGATGGTGCTGGTATTGCCAATGTGAAGGCATTAGTTGTCAGTTTGTGAGATGATTTTAGTTTAGTTTATTCCTATGTCATAATTCCTGAATTATACTGACACACCATGGTGAGAGATACCTTAGAAACTCTCATGAAAGATTAATTTCATGTAGTTCGAACTTTGAGAAAACAAGAAGTTATTTTTCTGTCCTGTACACTGCAGAATATTGTTGACACTGTGTATTAAAATTGCCAAATAACTCCGAAGATATATTACTACAAGACATAATTTCTGTTCAAAGGTATTCTGTTTCCTGTCTAAAGAAGTGAAGCAGAAACGTGACTCTGAATGTCAACTAAATCAGATATGACACATATTATTGTCTAGGCAAGTGAGTCAGGCAGCTGTGATACTGTGAACTGATAGGTCCTGCCTCAGGCAGAAGGGAGATGTTGACACACCTGGATAGTCACATTTTATCAAGGACTCAAACCTGCAGTTTCATGCTCAGTTAGAAAGTGGCATTTCTCATCTCAAAACTATTTGATTCTTTGGAAGATTAGGACCTGGGCTAGAGCTACATTACATCTGAGATTCAGTATGTGCTTCTTTATATTCAATGTCCTTGAAAAAGAGAGGCTACCAGGAGTTCAAGGTTGTTTTTTGACTTTCGTGTTGACAGAGGCAAGCATGGGAAAGTAAGCAATAAAATTGTTATTAGCAAGTACCAACATTTTTGAAACCTAAACCCTCCAAATAGCTCCATCTCTGCCTCTGGTGGCTATCAATAGAGAAGATGTAATTGCATTTTTTCATACAGTTCAGATATGATTACTAACAGACGGTTTTTCCAGTCTTCAGCTCAATCTTCTGCAGATGAGAAAACATAAATTGGCTTTGTGCAGGGTCAGGTGTGGTCTGCAGGACGTATGTACTCAGGTGCCATGTCATAAAGTGCAGGTGATCTGCCCAGTAATCCTTTATATCCTGGCACACAGCCAGAGCAGAAAAGGACCACAAGGGAACAGCTTCAAGAGACTTCCAGATGGTTCTGTACAGGCAGCTTGGGCCCAGCTTGATTTATTTGCTTTGGCTGTGTGTGGATATAGCATTCAGCTGAACTAGAATGCAGTCAGAAGCCTGGAGCACTGGGGAGCACAGTGCAGAAACAAATACAACTCTGCAATATGATTCTCTGTGTATGTTTTTGTAACTGCTGTACACTTGGTTATTCCATGACTTGGACATCTTGGATCCTTCTATGTATAATGTAGAGATAAATATATATGGAAACATGCCAAATATATAAAGAAATATCTTCTTATTTCCTACTCCTGGTGATGTATTAAGTATCATCTGTCATTTTTTCTGTGTATCAAATTCAAGGTTGTAATAATTTCTCTTTTCCTTGCTATCACATTTGTTCCTCTATATTTCATCACATGGTTTTATTTAGATTTTGTCAAGGGTATTTAGAAACTCCTGCTCCAAGGTGATGTTAAGTTATAAAAAATAACTAATACTTTTGAACTCCAGAAATAAGCTCTTGATACACTGTGCCTGAAATTCAAGATTGCCTTGGCACAGTAGCTGGGGAAATGTGAGCCCACATCTGGGCTGTTGCATGAGTGTGGTTCTGTAGCTCTGAAATAGCCCATTGATTCTGGTATTGGAGAGGCATTATAGAGAGCCACTGACTGACACACAGATATGGATGCTGTTCTTCACTGCCCCCTGAGGGCATTTTAAAAGTAGAAGACTGTTATTTCAGTTTCCCTGAGTTTGCAATGAATAGGAGTAGTTAACATCTACCAGAAAACCTGTCAAATTCTCAGATTGTGCTTGGCCAGAGCAGGATTTGGGCAGTATTCCCTCATGGTGTCCCTTGTTCTTTATCCTTTGTATCTAACACCAAGCAAAAACCAGTCATTAGAAGTTAAGTGCTCCCTGGAAAGCAGATTTCACTCCAATGAGGCAGGATTAAAGAAGATGGTGTGGAGATCTATCCACTGATAGGAATGCTTCAGTGATGGGTCTGTAACTGCATGACTGAACATGCACTTTATCAATTCAGAGTGACATCAGCTCTGATGGGATTTTGCTGGGCCCAGAGGGAAAGTGCTAGGTCTCAAGAAATACTTTCCCACAAAACATTTCCTTAGTTAAGCAATAGGTTCAAAAGTAGGTTTGAAAGCAATTTTCTCTTTTTATGATATGTGATATGCCATTTTTTTTCCATGAAATTAAATTAATAAGCCAAGCCTTGAGATCAACCTGTCCCCAAGCATCAGTTCGGTTAGAGCAAACACCATTTCAAAATTACTGGGTGGAACACTTCAAAAAAGTGCATTCAGTGTGACTGGTAAAATATTTCAGGCTACTTCTCATGGCAACTTTATAGTTCTTAGAATGTTTTTGATTATACAGAATGAGTGCCTATGGGGAGAATGAAGCTGGCCTCAGACTTCTGAGTTTAACAAGGATGAGGGGCTGGGGCCAGCCCCTCCTGCCAGGGAGACAGGAGAGTCTAACAGCATTGCTGTTCCTGCTGCTGGGTGGATGACATGGATGACAGAAATTACAGCAGTGCCTCTGAAGTGTCATGTGCCTGTATGTGCAAAACCAGCCACCATCCTGTACAGCCCATGTCTCTTAGGGGCCTTCTCTTGTCCTGGTCTGCCAGACCTAGTGGCAGATGGCTCCAAGTGATGTACATTGAGTGTTTATGAGAGAGCTAGTGGGAACTCAAAACTGAGTTAAAAGGTAGTTAGCAGTCTACCTGCTCTCCAAGAAGACACTTGGACAAAGAGGTTTGCATGGGAATTAGATTAGAATAAGAAAGCATTGGGAGTGCCTTACCCTGGTACTTGGTGCTGTATCCAATGTGCTGAGCTGTGCACAGGAAATCAATCAGTCCAGTGTACAGACCTGAGTGAAAGACTGGGGTGACAGCCACACAGCCAGATTAATGCATTTCCTTGCTGAAAAGTGTTATGAGGTCATTACTGTTCATACATGGTAAGGACTGTGGCTTTCAGATAACTGAACTTCTATCACATCTGGATGAGGTCTGACAGCACTTTGAGGAAAGAGATCTGCTTGCTGCTTTCCATTTTGTGCAATACCAAATATCCCTCTTGATCACCAAAAGCAACTGTTCCTCTGCTATTGAGGACTGACTCTGAAATCTTCAGAACATGGATTTTTAATGTATATTCCCAGAGAGAAGGACAAGAATTGACTATTTAGAATCAGGATCATTGAATTATAGAATATGCTGAGTTGGAAGGGACCCATCAGGAAAATGTTGCAGTCCACTATAATGGCTTTATTAAAATCACATACATAGTATCTCATAGACTACATGATATTTAAAAATATCCTGTCACTCATAAAGTCTTGAAACCCAGGATTGTTCCATTTACAGGCCTGTTAAGAATTACAAGCCAATATGGCCAATGCATTAATTCACTGTGAGACTTTGCTACAACAATCCATCATTATCAGCCAGAGAAATGGAAAGCCAGCATGACATTTAATGGCACATAGAGAATGAAATCTGGAAACTGGTGCAACTTTTTACAAGTCAAGTAGAATAAATCATTAATCAAAAAGATCATAAAATGCAAATGATAAATGGTTATGCAAGAAAGCAAACCACAGGCATCACTACAATATCCTTCACACTTCTATTCTTCTAGCAAAAAGCCCCAAGCTGACAATTACTGCAGTTAGCAAAACTGCTCTTAGGACTGTTACTATTAAACAGATCTAAAATGACTGAAGTACTAGGGAGAGGGATAAGGAACGAGACCTCTAGTTTTCTTTGCTGACTGATAAATAACAGCAACAAGAAAGGTCTAGGAAGATTTGTGCAACAAGTATTAGGAATGCGGAGCTCTATAGTAGGAGGAAAATGAGCACTTCAGAGAGATGAATCTTGGCTTTGAGAAAGTCTGGAGGTATGCTCAAGTGGAAGGCAAGAATTTCTGGTAGCAGGTAGTGTCCTCTCTGTCGTGTAGGAGAGGATACAGATGATACAGATATAGCTTGTGCCCACAAAGAACTATCCCTCACTGTCTGTCACAGAATCACAGAATATGCTTAGTTGGAAAAGACCCACAAGGATCATCAAGTTCTAATCCTGGTCTTGTACAGGACTGTCTTGGTTTGGAAAGACAGGCATCTGCCAGGGAAAGCTGGAGTTTCCCTTGGAATGGAGAATGTAAACCCTTCACTCCCTCCAAATTATAATTTTGCAATTAAGGGCTTTCAGGCAAAGATTTGGGAATAGGAATAACAGTTCTTTACTAGGAATATTAACAATACAAATGTAGTAGAAAACCAAACCACCCAACCAAACCAGCAAACAAACAAACAACAATCCTAGAAACCCTGACAGAGTCAGAGCTACAACCTTCCCTGTTGGAAGCAGTCCAAAAGTGAGTCCTCCTGGAGTGGCAGATTTGATTCTGTTGGAGTAGAGATGATCCTGAGAGAAAAAAGGGTCCAGTGATGGTGAGAAGGGTCCAGTCTTCCTCTGGGAATCCAGTGCAACCAGATACCTTGTGTTCCTATGTCTCAGTTTTTATCTAGGTAGGAATGGTTGGCTCCCCCCACTGGGTGGAGCATCCCACAATGGGATGATGGAATGTGTCATGTCACTGGTGAGCCTTAATGGTCCATCAGCAGAAAATATCCCCCTGGAAGGAAGACTTTCGTGAAAGAGATAAGAAACACTGCCCCACCTGGTTTTAACAGCTGGTCCATTATCAGAAAGCATCTGCCCCTCTCCCCCCAGAATAACAAGAGATAAAGAAAAACATCTCCCTCCCCAGCTGCTTTCAACAGATGAAATAGAATGCACATTTTTGGTTCCATAAACCAAGACAAGGATCATCCCCAAGAAACACACCATGTGTCCAAGAATATTGTCCAAACACTTCCTGAACTTTGTCATTCTTGGTGCTGTGACCACTTCCCTGGGGAACCGGTTCCAGTGCCCAGCCATACTATGACTGATTTTTAAAAAGATTGTATCATTTTGTCTTCCCCAGGATAGCCCTGTTTTGCATATATGGCTGTAAGAAATGGCATTTTCATAAGTCTGGGTCACAACCAGGCAGCAGGGTCTGAACAAATTCCCTTGCTTGGGTGTACCAACTTAGGTGTATCCAGGATCGGAATTTTCAAGGATGCTGATACAGTAATGGTAGGAATTGCCCTGTCAGCACATGGATATAATTTTCAGAGGCTGCAGCACACCACCTTGAGATCAGTCCCTCACAAATTGCCTTGATTCTGTCATATCACTTTGTGGCAAGAGATACTAGAAAGGCACCTTCCTCAGCCAATACATTTGTGACTTTTTAGGTAGTCTTTTGACAAGTGTCAGTGTGTGCCAAGATGAAACCATAGTGGTGACAAAACTGGAGAGATTTGAGCCACAAGCAGACAACTGATATACGCAGTGCACTGAGCCCACAATGTATCTTGGAAACTCATTGAAAAACATTCTAAAAAAGCAAGGCCATAAGCCTGATTGGAAGTTTGATGAGGGAGAGAGAATTTTGAAGCAATCTTGAGAGTCCACATGAATTTGAAAGCCCTTGGAAAAATAAGCTGTTACTTAATAAATTATCCACACACTTATATTCTGACTCACTGCAGTTTCATCTACAATCCAGATTCACTTGGGTCAGGTGAGTGGTGTGAATACCACTGCATTAGTCTTACTGTATTTTTTATCTAATAACCTGCTTTAGAAAGTATAAATAAACATTATTATCAACCTAAACATCAAAGAAAGTGCAGTAACTTGCTGTCTGCAGCTGTTTTGTGTTCTTTTGTTTCTGGACTGACAGCAAAAGCTGAGATTTTTCACACTATGATTTAGATGTTTAACCAAATATCTTGATGCAGAGGGAGGATTCCCAGGCTGCAGCCGTGGTGAAGATGGGGTGGTGTCAGTGTGGGATGATTGAGCAGGCTGGTGCACCTCAGGGAAAAAGCTGGTACATAGATAGGCTGATGTGCCTCTCTGTCTCCCTTGATAATCTGAATTTTGAGGGTCCTTAAAGTGCAGTAATTTAATTCTGTTAAAACCTGAAGGGAGGGATCTGTGTGCAAGTCCTTGATATCCACAGCCTATCAGCAATGGCTCATTGTCCGTGTGTCTTTGCCTGTTCATTTTTTTCATTGTAAACCTCTGGAAATTCTGCAGGGATTGCCATGTGCAGCAGAATAACTTCTCACAGCTGCTCCTTAGTCGACCCCAGACTCAATATTAATGTTTGCCTCCTCATGTGCTGCAATAATGCTGGCTATGAAACAAGGTAATTCAGACAGGGCATGGACCTTAAGTTTCTTTCCAAGGATCCATATGAGACTCTAAAACCCATTTACCTTTTCTTTGTGGACATGCTGTTATTTTCTCCTTGATATCAAATACACAGTACTTTGAAATCCATTTGAAATCATAAAATATGGAACCAGGAGAACTCCTCTTATCTGGTGTATAACTATATTGCACATAGTTGTAACTTTTTTCATGTGTTATTAAGGATAAAGAGTGAGTAGCAAATTCACAGTTCATCCAGGAGATGTCTCCCTCTTCCTAAAATATCTCAAAACCGATTGAGTTTCCAGGGATCTATCTTGCATCACAGATGTTGGCCTCCCCAGCCTGCAGTTATGCAAAAGGCAGTGCACCGTCCGACCGCTGTGTATGCTCTGCTGTGGGGTTTGGCTGCTGTTTCCAGTGCAAATGCCTCATTTTTAGGTCAATGTTTTTGAAAACCATGGGAGCTGAACAAACATTTGTGCTGCAGTCTTGTTTTTTCTCAGGCACTTCAAGCTTACATGAAAAGGCTAACTTGCTTCATTTCTACAACTGAGCAATTTATTGTCCAGTTCCGTCACCAAAGAACACACAGGGATATCAGTGGAGTTTAGGGATGCATGTAGCTCATGAGAGCCTGAATGTGTGCCATTATTCTGCCAATAACATAAAGAATATAGTACAAATAGTAAATGTTTCAATATTCTCATTGAAATGCTTTACAAGGAATATAATCCAAATATATTTATTTTTAACTATTTTCAGTTCTATTGCACAGAACATACAGAATAGCAGATACTCCTATGACAGTCAATCAATACTAGTTTTGATAATGACACAATAAAAGAACTTATACTTCCATAAATTCCTTTGTTTTAGCAATACACAGGGCAGTCAAAATATTTGCAGTCTTAAGGCCTTTGGATCTACTGGTTTTTATTCTCATCACTGTAGTGGCTTTACCTTGTGTTTTATGATAGCAGATGAACCAAACTTATTTTGTGAGAAGACACACACAGAAATCTCTTTTTATCTAAGCAGAAAGAGTTGACAGCCTGGTCAGAAAAATGATTTTATTAACAGGTAATTTTTCATAAGTTTCACTGACTTACTGATGATCTTTACTGAGAATTAAAGGAATTCTGACAACAATTTTTTTTCTCATGGTAGAAATACTGAAATATATATGAAATTTAGTTTGATGAATAAGTCATGGGAATTTCAGATGCTTTAGAGGAAAAATAATTGGATTTATCTGATTATTTACTGACTACTGCCATTGTGGAATGAAATACTGGCCAGCGCAGTGGTCCCAGGTGAATCCGTGTACTTGGAGATTGGCTGTCTGGCCAGGTTTGTGAAGACCAAGAAAGAGGAAGGAAATGGGGATGCCTTAGGGGAGTTACTCTGCTTCTGGAAGGGAAAAAAAAAAGCTGAGCGTAGACATTTCCCCCAACACTCCTCAAGAAAAGAAAAAGGGCAGCAAGATGACAAGCAAAAAAAATGAGGACAAAGAAGCAAGGTTGGTCTTTGTCAAAATAAATCAGTCTATTCACACTTCATTATGGATTTAGCTTGGAGAAACTTCTAGGTGTCATTTGATGTCTCTGGAGGCAGGAGCTGTCCTGTGGCAAGCCTGGAAGCAATACTTCTGCTGGCAAGAGTGGTAGGGCTCAGGGGGAAAGAAGAAGAAGTTTTACATAGGGTTCCTATGCTCAAGGCATCAGGCCCAAATGCTGTTCACTAGTGTTTGCTCCTCATCACACTATTCCCCTCAGGGACTGAGAAGTTCACTAAAGACTTAGCAAGGTATCTGAGTTAACTAAAGGGAGGTGCATGTAACTTTCAGGGGCTGGCTTTCAGGCTCTTACCATGCTAAGGAAAAGGATACAATTCCACCCACACTTTTAAGGAGCTCTTTTTAATTCTAACAGCAGAAACTTTCTGCTGTGCGTTTTTTAACACGGCATCAAGCAGCAAAAATACTACATGGTAATTACGGAGACCTGTTGAATATTGTGTTTCTTGGACACTGTGAATAGGAGCAGAGTGTCCTGTGTGCTATGGAAATATTCCTATTACTCAGCTGGCTGACATGGAAGCTCTCATTTGTTGGTGTTTTTGTTTTTGTGTTCTGCTTTGCAGCTGCATTCCCCCCAGGAAGACATGTGGGTGCTTCTGCTGACTCAGTCCTAGCCAGAGTCCCCTGAATGTGCTGGGGCCACCTGATTCTTGGAGAGCCTGGAAGTAATTTTCAGCCCACTATGTTTCATTTTGAAGTGTAGTCAAAAGGCACAGCCAGATGGAGTGGTCTGTTGTCCTGGAAAAAGAAAAATCTCAAAGTGGAACTTCTAATTAAAAAAAAAAAAGAAAAGAGAGAGAGAGAGAGAAGGAGAGAGAAAACTAGGAAAGGAGGGGAGAAGACTAACTTCATAAGATCCCTAGAAAAGCAAAAAATATATCTCAAATGCCAGAGTGATGTGAGTTGCTGGAAGGACTGTATTAAAGGCTTGAACTTTTGTATGGAGTTTTGGGGGTCACAGAAACACTTCTGCATGCCACTTCCCCTGTCAGCCTCAACTCACCTGCCTTTCTACGGGGAGTGCCTTGAAAACTCCACATTGTCCTTTCCTAAACTGCTCTCCCTCTCCTCTGGCACCACACTCAAGCCACAATCTTGAAGCTTCTGCCCTTAGTATGTTTATCAACATCTTGGATTTGATGGCCAGAACACCCCACAAGGACCAGTAAGGACAGTAGGGTCCAGGTTGTTCTGAAAGAATCCTTCTTTGAATTCTTGTCTGCCTTCACCAAAAGCTAGATTTAAAACCATATGTGGTGAAGTTACACATTACACCAGCAGCAGCCTTGTTATGTTGTAGCAGGTATTAGTTCTTGCTGTTAAAATATATCCATTCTGTTTGAAAACTTGTCTGTAAGTTGGAAACCACTTACAGTGGATTGCTACAAGTAGATGTTTTCATTTTTGGTTCAGAGCTGAAGAAAAGAGTAAACTGAAAAGGTAGCCACTTTTCCTATATCCATGTCAACTTTTCTGCTTGGACATTTCCAATTTCATTTAGCCTTGTTCAGGAGAAGAGCTCTTTAGAGATGGGGATGAACCTGAACCCGGAGACATGCTGTGACCCCGGAGTGACATGGCAATGTCACACATAAATCCCCCAGACAACTATAAATTACCTACCAGACTATTTACCAGGAGCAATATTATTCTACCAACACAGTGCTGCTTCACCTAAGCCTCCTGCCCATAGAGTTTCCTCTAGACAAGCTGATCTCACAGCCCACTGCCCCCTGGCTGGGCCATCAGGGATGCTGGGCAGGAAGCTGTGTGAGGGAGTACCTGGGGTGCTGCACAAAAGACAGAGTGCAGAGTGGGTGTTGCCTCGGAGTTTGCCAGAAGGAGCAGTCAGGAAAACATCTGGAAAGCAGGAGGACCTGAGGAGCAATAGATCTGTTCTAGGACACAGACACTGCTTATACTGCTTACATCAACAGCACTCAGAAATTCTCCAAAATGGACATCTTTTCAGCACTGCAGAGCCTGCCTGAGTGAATAGTGTGTGTGTGTGTGTGTGTGTGTAGGCTTAATTAGCTTTTTTCCTTTGTGTAACTGAATATTGAACTCATTGTAAATACATGTTTACTAAAGCCTGTCTTCTAAAAGAATAATTTATCTGTATTAAACTTCCGCCAGTGCTTAGCCAATGGGGCTAATTTGGCTACACATATTTGCAGACACTCTTAATGTTTATTTTACAGAGCTATATGTTTGCAGATCTTATTTTACTGTCTAATAGCACTGGATCTTATCCATCTCTCTCGTCATCTCGTTTTTACCCTGAAAACTTACTGTATGAATTCCAAATTCCTAATTTCATCCTGATGTACTCATTGCAATGATTCTGCTTGGAGAACAAGGCCAAAGTGAGTAAAATTTCAGTATGACTCCTGAACGTTTGTAGTAGTGACTTCTGTAGTTTTTCCTCACATTTTTAACAAGCCTCTGCATACTTCTTATACTGAGTAGAAACCTAGACACATGATCAAGTTACCAGGTCTAAACAAGTTACCACAGGTCAGCTGAGAAGTCATAATTCTTGCATATGTAGCACCAATTACTATGAAGTTATGTGATTTAGATAAAAGCTTTTATCAAATTATTTTGTATATGACAAGCCTGGGCATGCACATCTAAGTGATGTCCATTGGTGTCATTTGCAATGACCCCTAAATCACTGCAAATGGGCAAGACACCAGAGCTTCATCTTTGTATAAAATGTAAGATTGTCTCAGTTTCTGCACTGGACCCAGGAAAGTGGGTCCACTGAAATATTTGGCTAAAGTCTTTACATGACATGAAGGAGCCATTAGACAGAAGGTTTGCTGAAGCCCTTTTATGTGTTGTTTTGCAGCTTGCTGTGCAAGCACCCTGTTCTGCATGCTCTAATAAAGATGCATTGGTGGGGTTTTCTTTTACCTGTTTGCTTAGTCTGCCTAGAGGAATGGAAACCCTTCAGGAAAAGGGCCCAGAACTTTCTGAGACAAATGGATTGTGAGGAGGAAATTTTCTTAGGGAAACAGAGAGGATTGTGGGACTCTTATCCAAGATAAAAAAACATCAAAAAAGGATGGGGTGCAGAGCAAAGATGAGTAAAGGTTCTACCATGCAGGGACACAATGAGCAAGAAAAATTGTCTTTCACATTCTTTATTTAACATATTATCTAAAACTTCTGAGCCCTATCAACTTAAATTTTCTTTGTACTAGCAATACCTCATAGTGGAGACTGGGAATGTTTGAATCTTCAGTGAGTTAATCTAACACCTTTCCTTCAGTGACATACATTCACAGTGTAAATATCCTTCTGTTGTTCCCTCTTACTTAAATGAGATTGAGCTGCAAACAAAGGTAACTTTTGGCACAGGACCTTGACCTGTATTGGAAAGAAGGTGAGAGTTGGTGGAGTGGCTGGTGAGCTCCCTAAAGTTTATTGTTTGGCCCTGAGAGCTGTTTGTTTTGTACTTTCCATGCAGTGAAGGAATGTGATAGCTGAGAAATGGACTCCAAGGATACACACTCAGGCACATCTGACTGAGCACTTCCCAGACCAGCACTTCTGAACCTGATCAGTGGTGGAGCATGAAGGTATGGAAAGCACCTTTAAAGAGGAGATGCATACCTCTGGCCTGGAGAAACAGGAAGATGAGAACTTTGCAGAGGCATCTGGCCAGTGGGGCCTGAGTGATGTTTGGAATTGCACCATAAGCAGGATTGCCTGTTCTGCAAGCTCATTACTGTGCTGTCCTCTCCATTACAATGGACAGAATGACAACACCAACATTCCAGCCTGGAAGTGACCATCAGTGACAAGAACACATTGTACCCTAGTGCACAAAGTGAAAGAGGTCCTCATTTCCCTCCTTCTCCCTCTGTACCTGTAATAAAACCTGACTGTAGTAAATAATCATGTGATTTCTGGCTGGAAACTAGCAATGGGGTGAAGGTAGAGCCCACATCAGCTCCCTTACCTACTGTATGCCACTGTTTATCTTGTTGATTTATATCATCAGAAATATAATTTCTCCCATATTAAGTGTTGACCTCTCCATCAGGCCATTCCTTGTTTTATACCTCTGTCAGCTGGCTGACATAAACAGGCCAACATGAAACTGTTGTAAAGTCACAGAGGATCACGCCATGTGTCTTACGTGTAGAAAAAAAAAAATCCATTTTCCTTGTTTCTCTAGTAATGCAAAATTACTATTTCTTCAGAGCAATAGCTAGTTTCTATGACCAGCTGTAAACAATTACTAAGCTGCCTGCCTTGATGATTTATAGCTTAGTTATAAAAGGGTGTACTTCTGCCAGACTGCTTGCTAAGCCCAGAGGAAGACCCTGAGTTAATGATGATGACGCTATTTTATCACCTGCTGTGAACTAATTCTAGGAACTAGTCAGATTTTTCT
Organism: Phylloscopus collybita; assembly: GCA_027886175.1. Lineage (NCBI taxonomy): Eukaryota > Metazoa > Chordata > Aves > Passeriformes > Phylloscopidae > Phylloscopus > Phylloscopus collybita. Next base: position 12,261,232 of record JAJNNQ010000075.1, on the reverse strand, counting down.
GAGGAAATTGCTTTGCAATGTGAAATCAATAAAGTCAATACTCTTTTCCTTTTTTCCCCTCTGTGTGTGGGAATAGACCAATATGTAGATGTGATTTTGGGAGAAAAGGTGCTTGTTTTCAGGACGAAATTTCTGGTCCAAACCAGAGATGACTGTAACACAAAGACAATAGGACAGAGCATGGTCCAGTGAAGATAGGACCCTTGGGGAAAATATGAGAAATTGAAGAAAGTTCATGTTTTGAATTTGTTGTTAATTTAAATCCAGTGTGAATTCCTTTGTAACCTGCTATTTGGGCATATATTTATGTTCTCATTAATCACTGTGAAGATCCTGGTTTTATCACACTGCGGAATGTATACACTTTTTATTTAAAATTTCACTAGTTTTTCCAAGTGGTTAAATTACTTTCTACATAAATGTAATAAGAAAAATCAGATGACTGCTAGGTTTTATTTTGGCTTGGTGTCTCATAAGGGTTAAAAAATCAGTGGTAAACAAACTGTGACATGTTAGTTGTTATTCTAAAGCTTCTTTTCAAAGCTCTATGCATCAAGCACCCTGGAGTTTTTGTTTGTTTGTGATAGCTGTTTTGTGTGATCATCTGTTATTAATTACAGTATTGTTGGTCAACTGGCTGTTCCAGAGATTAGTGGTATTGTTACAAAAGTATGTACACTCCCTTAGTACGTGGGTGGTGGTGGCAGTTGTGCTGATATCAGTCCTGTCTTTTTCGTGGGATAGAGCCTAAGGTCTTGTTTGGTTCCTGCTTTTCTACCAGATCCCCCTTCTCTTTACTTTCCTTTTGGAACAGATTGTGACTTTACACTGATGTAGGAATGGATCTTCTGGAGGAATATGGATTTTCACCCCCTATAATGAATGCACAGTGCTCAGGATGATAAGATACATATGTTAGATAGAGATATCAGGAAAAAATTTATGTTACATCTTCTTAATTGATTTTTTTTTGTGTGAATACCCTCTAAAATGTAAAATAACACAGTGGAAAATTAGATGGCTTCCAAAAGAAAAATTAGGCCTGTCATTTTTATATCAGATGGTAAATAAGGCTTTTGTGAACCTCATTTCAGAAGGAATACAGCCATTGGTGTGCAATTTCTGTGCTTCTTGTATCATGTTTGTGTACTGTGTTTTCAAATACTTGTGCTTTAGAACTTAACATTAGAGAAACTTACGAGTTGTTTTCTTGGTTGGTTGATTGGTTGGTTATTTTTTTTGGTTTGGTTTGATTTGGTTTTTTTTTATGACAGTGACACTTAAAATTGGTGATTTCTCATGCTGGACAGTGTAACATGAAACCAGAACCACTTCTACTGATGAGAGCTGCCAGGACACAAGACACACAGTTATTAACTGTGAAACTGCTACTGTGATACTGATGCTGTAATTAACAAGAGTGATGGCAAAAAGAAATTTCTGGGAAAGCTTTATGTTCTTCAGACATGAAGTTTGAGGGGTTTTGGATAGGGATAAATTTTTGTACAGGGAGCCTTTACTTTGTGGCAGAGATGGGTGCAGTGAACATAATCGTCCCATACACGAGACAACTTCACGAAAGAATTCCTTCTACCCTATTGCTTTACAGCAAATTCCACATGCAAACTGGCTCTTACTGCATCAGTTTAGCTAAAATACTGCTTTGAACAATCATTTCCTGTAAAACAGAGTCAATGAATTAATCTGTATCTAACCTGAGTAACAATCCTTAGTGATTCTAATGTTTACAACAAACACCTTTGGTATGTTCCGGCTAAAGCTGCCAAAGAAAGTCAGGACTACTCATTAATTTTTAAACTTGATCCATTATGCTTTGTCAATTATAATAATGCAATGATGTAAACCAGCATGATGTTAATTAGACTTTGGCCAAGAAATTCTCTATTGGATTTTTCATTGAATTTGTGTGATGGAACTGGATGAAACTTGTTTAGTGGTTCTGTACCTTTTCATTCAGCATGACAGCGTAAAGTAGATAAACACCTTCATCAAATATCAGTAAGAGCAAGAATTGTCTTTGTCCAAAACACAGAACTAGAGCTAAAAGTTCAGTTGCAGGTTATGTATGTCTTTCTGTGTTTATCAATGTGAATTTAGTGTCAGGAAGTTGATCGGGTGGCACACTTTGTGCACATACAGAAGAATTCAAAATTCCTATGGGTGTATCAAAAGAAAGATATCTGATTTTTTTGCCATGTTCCAGAGACGTCTTGTAGAGCCTGTCTGTGTAACGTTGAAGGCCAGGGAAAGCAGTCCTTCCTGTGAATCACTGGAGCTGTCAGGATGAGAGGGGGCACAACCAGAGAGACTAAGGTTCTACACAGACACCTGTGGGCAAAGCACTTGCCTAATTAATTAGTTTACTGGGGTCTTTGCACAAAGTAACATTCACTGAAAAAGTCAAATCTGTTGAACACGAAGGCCAGTCCCTGCCTAGATGATGATAAAAGTCTCTGCTGGGAGGGCCTTTGCAAGGGTGTTTTCAGCTAGACAGAGTGAGATTCTCTGCCCCTCATTTGCTCCACTCATGCTGGGCTACAGAGAAACAGAGTATCCTGAGCTGGAAGGAGCCACAAGGATAATTGAAGCCCAAATCCTGGCCCTGTACAGGACAGACCTGAGAATCACACCACATGTCTGAGAGCAGTGCCCAAACTTTTCTTGAACTCCCTCAGGCTTAGTGCTGTGATCACTTCCCTGGGGAGCCTATCTGCACCTACTGGAATGGTTTCTATTGACTATCTACAAAACCTGTGTACATTTTACTTAATTCTACAGCAGGATTTGCTGGGAGGAGTCCCTCAGTGTTGCAACCGACACAAAGAACTCACACCCACACCTTGCGATGTCCGAGGTGGAAAGAAGAAGGACTTTATTTACAGAATCAGCATTTATCGAATTCCAGCAGTGATCATGGATTGGAGGAAGAAAATCTTCTTCTCCAACCACACTGGACTATGCAGCAGTCCGTCAACAGTCTCCTCCTTTATGAAAAGAATGTAAACATCTCTAGAGTTTACCATAACAAATGGCTTGTTTATATGACAGTGTATCTGACTCCAAAGACACAGAAGGCTAAAAACAAGACTTTTACAAACTCCTTAAAGGAGACAGAGGAGAACGGCAAAAACCCAGACAACACCTCAGCCTGGCCAGATTCTCCGTCCTGGATGCTTACACATTGCAGCACATGAGTAGTGTGTGTCAAATAGTCTAAACACAGCAGAGACTGCCTGGTGAAATCTCTGTGACTGTCCAAAATTTCCATCTGGACATGGCCTGAAGAAATCAGGCAAAGGCTTTACTTTGAGGCTGGCAGAGAGATCAATCATTGTGTCTCAGTTCAGTCCCTTAAGTCACCTCAGCAGAAACTAGTTCTGGACCATCCAGGGAACTAATGCCTAAGTGTGCATCCTGACACCAGCTGCAGCACAACTGTCACTACAGGACAAACTTGAATTTCATCCTTAAGTCATAAATTAAATTCAGTAGTTCTTGCCATAAAGTGCTAATCAAAAAACCAAAGCAATAAACCCAATTTGAAAAAGTTGATAAACTTCTTCTGCAGATGTAAAAGATAGACCATATATATTGCCTTCCTTTTGGCAGCTTATCTGGCCAGCTGAAAAATGATTCCTGTGCTGAATGTTCATAGCATAATATGGTTCTTCATTGATGTGCACTGAAAATAAGGAATACTCTACCAAGTAAAGTGTTTAGCACTTACAGTCCTGATTCTTGTTTGTACTAAAGCTCTTTTGTGTGAATCTCAAAGTATACTGAGCACTTGAAGCAAGTGCTCATTTTGCTGAGGATGTCCTTAGCTGAATAGCTGTGAATTTAAAGGAAGCTCAGTCACCAGAAGAAATCCAAGCTAGCTCAGTATCTTCAGAGTTCTTATTTTCCCTTGCTCATAGATAGGGATATGTTCCTGTTCTGGGCAGGAGAAGACAACTCCCCAGTGTCCTCACTAATGTGTGCTGTGTTGAAAGCAGGAAAAGTAAATGGAACAGCTGGTACTTTAAATTCATGCCTTCTAAATCACTTCACTGTGGTGATAACAGCACTATCAATATCCTCTTTCACTTCTCTGCTACATAGTCTTTTTTGTTTTAGTACTCACAGGTCCCTTTTTGTCACAAGATTGCTCCAGCTGAAAGCACCACTGTCCAAGTACTTCAAGTGAAAAGGGAAATTTCTATTTTTATTTTAAGATTATGTTTCCGCCGTTGACATGGAATATATGTGGTAATGGAAGTGTTAAAGGGGATGTTTCCATCTCTGAAGTGATTCTGGATAGAGGAAACAATTGTTATCATCGCATGCTGCAGGGTGATGTCTTAGTTCAGGTCATGCAGAACTTGGATAGGATTTTGGGTACAGAGTTGGCTTTTTTGTAGCTTTGGGCCATTTATATCCATGTGGACTAGTGCTGTAAAATGCATTTTTCTAAAGCATAGCTTTGACCCTTCTTTCTGTCCTCTCTGCTGCAGCTTCCGTCACATCAAATGCTTTTTTTTCTTTGTTCTCAGAGTTTTCTTGGCCTAATCACCATCACTTATCTGATTTTCAGGGCTGAGAAGGTGTCTTTTTTTCCTGATCAGCCCAGTTTGACTCATGTTCTTGCACTGTCACTTCACAGTCACTGGTCTATCCATCTCCATCTAATCCCATGTCCTCTATTTAGCTCGTTAGGAGCTCTCCAGGGAGAAGCTCAGTTTCTCTGTCGGCACTTAATGCAGTTATCTGCCGGATTCCACTGGGGTTCCCAGGCTCTTCAAAAATATAAATTAATAAAATATGAATTAGCAAATACAGTATTATGCAGAAGGATGGGGAAGGGAGAGAAACTCAAGCCATACCCTGGGGCTTTCCACATTACCTGTTAGTGATGCCTAGCAGGAGCTGATAAGCAGAGAATTGGTGCTGTGGATCTGCTCCATGAGGTGTGTACCAACTGGGGGACTGGTTCCAGATAGCCCTAGTCTGGCCCCACTGTTTGGAAGCTCATTAACAGCTGGAGCTCACCTTCTGGTTTTGTTTCATTTGGGGAACAAGTGTATGCTCTGAGACTGCTCTGTGAGGTGAAACACAAGTGGTGTTGGGGGAGCATTGGTATGTTAACATCAGATGTGTCCCCCTGAGCTAAACCAAAGTGCTTGTGTAGGCACACACTCATTGTCGGAGTATCTTTAGCACTATTTTTTCACTATGACTTCAAATTATCAAAATGTATAAATATTACTCCAAGGTAATATTTTTTTTCTGATTGAGATGTGAATTATAAATTTACATTTATCAGTCTAGAGAGATTTGTCAGAAGAGACAAATTATTTCCTTCTGTAAACCCTACTGACAGGGGATAGCTTTGTAGAGTCGGTCCAGTGAACGGAGCATTATGGAAAAACCTGATAGAACAACATTAGAGTCAGAGGTTTAGTTTAAACCTACAGTAGAAGACATTAAAGTGTGCCAACCAAGAGCACCTTAAAGGCAACAGATTTCAAAGATTTGCCTAGTCTTCTTGAATCATAGGTATTTTGTAGCAATTTGGAACATCTAATCCTCTCAAAATTTCACCGTAGTTTTCACCTAGCTAAAATCTGACACTTACATAGCCAGCCATGAATGGTAATGAAACTGGGGACAACAGAAAGGGGAAAAAAGAGGTATCTGTATAGATGTCATCAAGAACTGTTACATATTTCTTTTTTTGTTATTTGACTCGTGCTGACATATGGATTAATAGATATTCACACTGCCATTTACTTTTTTTATTATGACACAGTAATTGAAGGAAAATGATACATTTGCCTTGGTACTACCAGACTAGTAAATTGATAGAACAAAACAGAGTGAGGAAATAAGATACAGAAACATTACTTTCCAATGCCTATAATGCTATAGTAGAGCTGCAGATTTAGTTTGGTATCTATACAGTCTTAAACTTGGTTTGAAATGAAAACTTCCAAAATCCTTTACTTTTCAGTACATTGCCCTCATTTCTTTTGTTGTTGGCTTTTTTTTCCAAGTGACACGATTTCTTTCTTCTTTTAAGTTTAATAAGATTTGCAAAGTAACTTAAGCTTTGAATATCTGTTTTGTGTCTTTCTTCTTCTAGTTAAAATATCAATTTCCATTTCTTACAAATACTAATTGCACAGAAGGTTGTGGGGCTACACATGTGCATGTGTGTGTATGTAATATCTCACTTCCTCTTTTCAAAGCACTGTCCAAACACCAGCTAATTGATTTGACATGCTAAAAGAGAAACCCAGTGCAACCAAGACATTTTGGTATGAAAGACATTTCCAGTCATCTCCATTCAATAACTGCAACCACAACTTCAAAGATGATACACATGCAAATTGAAACGTGTGATCTTGTTCTATCTGGATTTGATTTCTTTCCCCTTTTGCTCCGAAATACTCATCCTCCCCTTCCTGCTGGGATCAATGATGGCTGGGACTGCTATGTACAATGTAGCTATACAAGCCTAGAGTACTGAATTTTACTCCAGGGATATAATTCCAATTCCCTCTTCCTCTCCTTCAATGAGACTGGCCCTGATTTCAAGCTTATTCTGTGAGTTATGTACAAAATGTATGTCTGAATGAAATCTCTCAGGAGGACGATGGTGAATCATGATCCTTATCTTCTAATAGGCTCCATTCTGAGATCATCCTTCTCTTTTCTCTTTCCAAATTTTGTTTTTCCATATGGGAGTACAATAAATTGCTGTTGACTAGTGAATGCCCCTACAACTTTTGCAGAGCATAAATCACACCTTGAAATTCCAAACTGTATCCCATCAGTAAAAGATAGTGAGCACCAAGTTCGTACAGATGGATTTTTTTTTACTACCTTAGATAATCTAAACATTTTTACAGCTAAGAGAAGTCCACTAGGAACATGAAATTACTGCCAATTTAACCCAAAAGGCTCCCAGGTGCCCTTGAAGTCAGAAGATGCTTGTGACCCTGTCTCCTCATACATACATAAGCAAGTATCATGCTAGAGAGTTTCACCGATATTTTCTCCTGTGCTGGTGGAACACAATGTCATGGTAGTCAACCATCACCTGCACAGGTGTTGACCCTGGGGCTGCTGTGAGCAACGTTTTGTCTACTTGCCTCATCCATTTTCTGTCCATGTACCTGACTCAGGAGCAGGGAGCAGACTGCTCTGAGGGTGGCTGTGCATGGCAGTGTGAGACACCTCAGCTCTGCCTCAGTGTGTGACCCCTGGGTAGGAGGTGCTCTGCAGCAAGTGAATGGTGCAGAAGGGGTAAGAGCACAGTGTGGGGGATAGAGTGAGTCTAGTCTTTGTAAGCACAGGTAAGATGTAACCAAATTACACAAGAAAACAACTCACAAATGTGCTCACAATTTCTGATGTTCCCCCAGAGCTCTCAGGGCTAGAGAACATAAGCTTCCTCAGTGCAGATTTTCTGGTAGTTCTTTCTTCCTGTTACATCAAATTTTTTTTAAATGTCCTTAAAATGTAACTTTTTTGCATTTTTTTCCTGGTGCTCATAAATCACAACACATCAAATTTTACCTTCTCATGTTGAAATTTGAGATCCATTTGAACCTCTGCAAGCAAAGATGAAAAGGCTCTGTGGGAGGAAACAGCACTGTTGTGCCTGATGGGAACTGCCCAGCTGACTTGGCTGCCTCAGCCATTTTGAGAGGCTGAATCTGTCCAGAGAAGAGCAACAAGGCTGGTGAAGGGTCTGGAGCACAAGTCTGGTGAGGAGGGCCTGAGGGAGCTGGGGGTGTTTATCCTGGAGAAGAGGAGGCCCAGGGGACACCTTTTCCTTCTCTACAGCTCCCTGAAAGGAGGCTGTAACCAGGAGGGGTCAGTCTCCTCTCCCAAGTAACAAGTGACAGGATCACACGAAATGTCCTCAGGTTGCACCAGGGGATAGATTGGATAGATTAGATTGGATATCAGGGAAATTTTCTTCACTGAAAGCATTGTCAAGCACTGGAATAGGCTGCACAAGCAAGTAGTGGAATCGCAGCCCTGGGGGTGTTTAAAAAGCGTGCGGATGTGGTACTTGTGGATGTGGTTTACTGGTGGATTTGGCAGTGCTGGGTTAACAGTTGTACTTTATGAGATTCAGGGTCTTTTCCAACGTAAACAATCCTATGTTCTGTAAGAACACTGAGGTCATAGTCATGTTTTTCCACTAAGACATCTTTGTACCATTGCCTTTCAGTGGCCACAACCAGAGAAGCAGAAAAGTCATGAATTCAATGGTTCTGTCATTTTTCCATAGATGCATGTTACTTTTTTATTGCTTCAGTTTTACAATCAGATTAAGTTCTCAGTAAGAAACAGCCTTTGAATACTGTCCCATAGTTTCCTAAATGCAGAGGGTTTTTTTTTTTCTGTAGACCCTAAATCCTAAAAAAAACCAAAGCAAAGCAAAGCAAAGCAAAGCAAAGCAAACCAAACGAAACCAAAAAAAAAAAACCACAAACCCCCCCCAGAACTCGAGAAATACAAGAAACTATAAATTTGCTTTTGATTCCAAGGCATAGGTTAACTTTGTCATGACCTTTGATGGTCAGAGTCGCCTTGGGCTCTCCTGGAAGAGCTGGTGATGTCACAGCCACACCTACCTCAAGCCTCACTGAGCTCTGCAGATTTTTGGGTGTGAGCATTTGGACTGGAAGAAATCAGTGTGGTTCTGTGGCCCAGGAATTAGGAGGGGATAGAAGTGGTCTGAGTACTGTCAGGCAAAGTTTAATTTATTTTATTTATATATTGCTCATTTTCCCCTTCTATTTTAAAAACAAAAAGATACCTTATGTTTTGACCAGTATAATAGCACTAAAAGACTAAAGGAAAGAGTACCTTACTTCTGTCTGCTCAGACAGGTATAAAGTTGCAAGAGGGTGAAATGAAACCCCTTGATAAAACAAATATCTGAATTGTATTAGATGATGGAAGGGCTGTGAGTTCATAACCACCACCTCACCCACTCACAATTGCACTAATGATAGTTATGGCATTTAAAATTTTGGCAAACTGCATCCCATGGCCTGTTTAAATGCCAGCTCCACACTGTCCAGAGAGCCCTGTCAAGCAACTTGATGAAAATAGAGTAACAATAACTTCAACGAGGTTGCACAAAACAAAAGCTTTCAGCCATTGGTGGCAAATTCCTATTTCTCTTTCTTCCCTTTTCTGTTTTAAATTGAGTTAGTCTACATTTAATTTTGTTTAAATGTTTAAAGATGTTAAAGAGTTCCTTACCCAAGTCCTTTGGCTGACTGACCAGTTAGTACTGTGAGAAAAACTGTTTTCCAAAAAGAAACTGGGTTCATGCATGAATATATAGTGAAATAGTATCTAGCACTGCATATGGCAGGATATTTCACATTAATAAGTTCATCATTTTTAACAGGTATTTAGGGTAAAATTAGCAATGAAATCTATTTATGACATTTCCATGTATTCTAAAACTATTTTGAAATCAGAAGAGCTGGGAGAAACTTTTTGAGAGACAAAATTAAATTCCTTAAACTGGCATTGCTGCTGAATCTATTTAGTGATAAAACCTTGTGAGGAGTATTTTTAAATTATTTTGAGGATTCACTGAAAATCAAGCTATAGGTATCAGACATGGATCTTCAATTTGTTTTGAACATCACTGATGAGTGTCATCTTCTGTTTTATTCACATTCAGTATTTTGGGATAAGTATTATGCATTCATTCTCACCAAGGTGGGTGAAACCTCCTAATAAAAGCCCTGAAAGGTGAAAATCATAGCACAACAATGCAGCAGAAGAGAGGCAACAGACTTCTCTTTGCTTCTCTCTGCTTGTGGCAGAAGTGTTGTTGCCATAACTAAAAATGCAATTCAATTGTAATAGGTCTAGGGAAACAAACCCGTTTTTTCTCCCTGGAGGTTTTTGGATTTGTCAAAACCAAAATATGGTATGTGAGGAACTGCATTTCCAAACCGAGGGTCTGACTTGTGCCAGCTTCTTTTCTGGTCTCATCAGTGCCTGAATTTCTGGCCCTGTCTCCTTCATGTGGGGCTTGGGGCTTTCAGGGGTTCCTGGACCTCCTGCCAGGTTGCAACAACGGGCCAGAGAGGTGTCAGACTCTGAGCAATTACAGTTTAAAGCTGGTGTTGCTCTGCTTGGTTTCACCACTGCCTATCTCTGGTCAGCTCTAAATGGCCTGTATAGAATATTGCAAAGACATTAATAGTTTTTCTCTGCTAAAAACAAAGAGAAATTAAGTACCTGAAAAGAAAAGAAAATAATATTTAACTAGAAGAAAATATTTTCCTTCCCCTTTGCATAAAAAACTTTTAAATGAGTTTTTGTTTAAAAATCACACCCAGCCATGTGTCTCCATTGTACGAAAAGAAGACCTAGGTTTCTGTTAAAATCTTATTTCACAGTCCTTACCTGTGAAATTTAAAAAATTTTCTTTGCTAAGGAAAAGGAGAACCCCCCTAATTTTGCTTTTAGGATATATAGGAAGAAAACAAAGCAGTAAAAGTAAAATACTATAAAGGGGGGAGTGAGGAAAGGCTTCCTCTTATCAATGTTTCCATTTATTTGCGACAGATACACTTCTAATATTCTTGCATATTCTTCCTCTGGTGGAAATGAGAGTGTTGGTGTGCCATACCCCACAGCAGCAGTTGCTCAGTGTGTGTGTTCCAGTTTGGGTCAGGAGTGCAGGTTCCAGGGTTATCTCCAGCTTGCCCCAGCAAACCAAGCTCTGCCTCCCACCACAGAGTGGCCTCCAGGAGTGAGGCAATGGAGGGTGCACCTGGTGAACTTCAGCTATTGCAGGCAGCCTGAAGCTCAGCAGGTTGAAAATCCATTAGATGTAGTCAGCACTCATGTCCTCATTTTCAGCTACTCATCACTCATAAACATTCTCAGACCCTTCCAGAACCACCTGTGAAACATGATGCTTTGGTATCTGTAAGGAATTGCCCATTAAATGAAAAGGGCAATCACTCCTTTGAGAGACAAAAGAAAAAATATGGAAAAACATTTGTTTTTCATGCTTGTAGTCTATAATTTAGTGTGTATTTAAATCTGAAACATCGATAACTGACTTTACAGTGCTGCTCCCTGGATAGCTGGAAAGAACAATGCAGGGGTACATCACATTGTTTGATGTTAGTTGTGACTCCTTTTTTTCCACCCTTCCTGAGGTAAATATTACAATGGAAGGGACTTGCTCTTGTTTCAACAAGCAGAGCCAGCTGGCAGCCAGGTTGATATTTACAATGCAGCTGTTTTGTCTCCAGAGCATAGATTTTAGCATTGTGAAAAGCGGGATTGTTGATCCAGATCCTTCCCCTGCATTCTGGATACAAAAGTGGCAACCTGTGGGACCAGAGATCTGTATCAGGTATGTGTTGCTGTAGCAAATACCTGGATGCTGTAGACATACTTTAATGTTGTTGATGGTTTAAATATGGGAAAAAAACATGTAGAGGGCAGAGTAATTTTTCCATGTGTGGCATATAAGCAATATTTTGCAGCCTTGCCAATCATGTTCCATAGGAAGTGGACAAAATAAAAACTGAAAAAGAAAACCACAACTTCACAACTGAGCAACTTCATTGTCTCTTATAAAGCTGATCTGAGAGTCTCATACCCAGTTTCAAATTCTTTGCTCCGTGAATGGCTCCACAAAGTAAGACTTTAGAATACCTGCAGCTTAGACTTATTCTGCAACCCTGGATCAGCTCCTGAAAAACGCCCATTCTTGGATGGATAACCTTACTGTATATCAAAAACTCTGGTGTGATGATATTGGTTGTGATCTGGAACGTGGCCATTTGAACCACACCACCAAAATTTCCAAAGTACTGAGGAAGCAATTTATGGGCAACCTTGATAAACACTAAGTTCTTTAGGCTGAGATGATATTCGAAGAAAAGACAGCATAGAGAGAAGAATATATGTTAATGTAGTTTTGGTTATCTGTGATGCTGATTGAAATATTCTGGTTTAGTTATATTTTAAGAGATTTTAGCTTCCCAAGTGTTCACAGTAATTAACACTTCTAATGAGAAAATAATCAGAATTTAGCTGATTTGAAGGAATAGAATAAATTTTTCCACCCTTGTGAACTTAGAGGGTCCAGAATGCACTGGCTGTAACCTGGCATGGGTCCATGCAGCCTCACCCAGCTTTGCTGTACTGTTACAATGAGCTGAATGATGCTTTCAGTTTGTTAACTGACTGGAGTAGATCGTGTATCCATCCAAGGAACATGATGTGCAGAAGTTGCAGCTTGGCTCTGGATGAATATCAGTGCTCTGAATCATTGCTGGATCCCATGTACTTGTAAGCCAAGTGGGCCTGGGAAAAGCCAGGTCAGTTTTGCTTAGTCCAGGTTTTAAGGTGTTTTTGGAATGTGACTCTAAAACCCTAAGGCCAGGGATTTGTTCGTTATCTCCTGGTTCTTGATCAGCAGTGGTTGTGTGCCAGATATATGAGGCAGAGAGTACTACCAGAGTAGTTACTGAAACACATTCACTTTCACTAATATATATTTTTTTTAAAGTGCTAGAAAAGTTGCAGACCCCTTTCCTAGACTCTGCACGCCCTGCTCCAATTCTGATCTCATTCTTCCTGTGAGTCTTTCCTTGGAGAGTGTCCTAGGCTTGGCAAGTTTGCTTCTCTTTTTTCTTCCTTCAGGTTGGTCCTCTGGCATGTGGCCTGGTTGCTCTCTTTTATCAGGCAGACTCCCTTATTGAATTTAACTCTGTTTTGCTGATCTTTTTCCGGAACTTTCAAACAGATGTTTTTCAGCCACCAGATGGACCCATCCCAACAAATCACTGTCCTCAGAACTGGCCTGGTTTCAAGGTGGTCCTGATAGGATTCAAATTGTGAATCCACTTTCAGGTGTGCCCCTGTCTTCTTCTCCCCTGTAGGGGAACAGGAAAAATTGTTATTACTGAGAGCAAGCAATTGCCACAGAAAAATGGGGTTCACAGTGCAAGCAGGCAGGTTTTATGCTGAGCTGCTGCACTCTACCTCATGCTCTGTTTAATGGCAAATGAGTAACAGATAAGTATTTATTTCATGTATAAAATAGCAGAGCTCTGTTCTTCTAAGCTTAGACATCTTGTCAAAGTATATGAGCTTGAGTGTAGAGAATATTGAAGTGGAACAACTAACTCATAATCCTGAACATGGCACAGAGTTGTCCCTACTGCATGAAGTTTTTCACAAAAAAAAGAATTTTCCTTGCAGGAAAAGGTAAAGGAATATCTAAATGATGTCCTTTATCACTTCAAGCAAAATATACTAGTTCAGATTTATCTATATGTATGAAGAATTAAAATGAACTTGTTAAAAAAATTTAGTAGGATGGCTTAGAATATGACGCATTAACTCTTGCTTTATTAATTTATCATGCGATCTTGCTCTCTCTTTTAAGTGAGTAAAAAAAACTCTTATGGATGCTAGTGCTCTTCATCTGGTAATGAACAAAATGTAACCTTTCTGTGTTCCACACTTCAGCCAGGAATAGCAAAGTTCTAGTGTAATATTCGTTCTATCACCTTCCATAATAGGTGGAGATGTGTTTTGGCACAAGGTGCCTCTAATTGCTGAATACCTGGCCCTTAGCCCAGAGGAGTAAAATTTCTGGCCCAACATGTTATACACTGTTGTCTGTGGATCAATCATGAGAATAATTGCATGAAACTTCTGCCCGTGCTCAGGAGGCTAGGAACTACAAGACAATGCTTAATTATATCTGGGAATCCCAAATGCTGGGAAATTGGCAGAACCATCGAAAATATTCCCTCTTGCTTCGCTAGGCTTTGGATCTTTCATTGGGTTTCCATGGCGAAGTCCCGCAGCATATCTTGCTGTGTCAGAAAGGGGAGAGCATGCCAGGGGTGCCACTGAGGCCTGTGGCTGTTGAGTGTCCCCAGCAGCCTGGACAGCAAGCACACGTGCAGCCAACCTGCACCGGTGCCTGGCCTGGCTGAGGGGCTGATGGACATGGCCCCTCGGCCCAGGCACCTCAGTAAATCTGGCTGCTCCAGCAAAGCCCCTGTGAGGCTCAGCACAGAGAAATAACCCTCGCTCAGCTGTAGTTCTGGCTCAATGACAGATTGAGGAGGCAGAGAGCAGGTTGAACGTGAGCCACGGCTGCACTGTCATTGCAAACAGGGCAAACTTCATGTTGAGATACATGATGAGGGTCTTGGTCAGCAGATCAAGGGAAGCTACTCTCCTCTTCTGCTGGGTGGGGAGAACAGAGGTGGAACAGTCTTACCCAGGGAGGTTGTGAAAGCCATGCTAGGAGGGCTCCAATGCTGTGTTAGGCAGAGCTACAGCTGACCTCATCAGTTTGGTGATACTCCTGCTGCAAGTGGAGTCGGACCATGAACTTTAGACATTTCTTCCAAACAACATTCCTATGATTATGTAATGACTTCATATATTGTAGCACTGGATAATAAAGCACTGGATTATAAGACCAAACTAAAAACACATTAAAACCCCGAAACAATCAGACCAAATACACAGCAGTACAGAGACAGATAAATCTAATGCTAGAATTTCATTCATACTGCAAACAAATATACCCTCTGGCTGCTGATGAGAAATCTTGAGAAAGAAGATAAAACACAAGGCAGAGGAAGAATCTACATGAAACAGGGGGAAGGATTCCAATAAATCAGTTAATTAAGAACATCAGTATCATTGCAGGAAGCATTTCTCTCATGAAAGTCCATGTTAGCTTGCACAACAGCCCTGGAAGTGAAAGCTGAACACCTCCATTCATTTTCATGCCTTTCTCTATAAAAGTCAGTATGTTAATTTGGCATTTAATGCATTTGTCTTCACATAAATCTGCATAACAGAGTGAAAGACTTACTGCTTAATATTTCAATCTCACATCTGTCTGAAATAGGCAGGAAACTGCACTGATGGCAAAGATACCTGTGAGGTATCTTTCTTGGTAAGATAATGGTGTCAGAAAGCAGAAGTTTCTTGCTGAAGCCAGACAAGTATGGCAATCTTTATGCACTTCACGTCACTTAGGTAGACATGAGTACCTTTTTACTGGCACACCATGCTTGGGAATTGGTCTACAGGATGAAAAGTTGCATGGATAAAATGTTCAAAAATGCCCCTTAGTCAGATCCTGAAAGAATCTGAGTGAAAACGCAAAGCAAAAACTCCAACTGACTGCCTAGTCAGATTTCCAAAACCAGCTAAGGACATTAAGCCCCATTTCCCAATTCTAAACTGCAACTTTGAAGACAGAAACATCCTTTTCAAAATGCACTAATGCACTGGAATGGAAGCCTAGACCCATGAAAGGGGACAGATTTTGGAGAACCTATCTACCAGACACTTCTTGTCCTGCTAAAGTCAGAGTACTGTCTTATAATCTCACAGTTGTAATTTTAGGGGAAACCATGAAATATGTATCGGAACAGAAGAAGAGCACAAGTGTGACAAGTGGTCCAGAACCTCGTGGCCATCAGACATAAGGACAGAGAGCTGTGCTATTGTCTCGACAAGAAAGGCTGAGGCCAGCCAGTGGGAGAATTTCCTATTCAGTTACTCGGAAAGTCTGTGACTTGTCTGGGGTTAAGGATTCATGTTGCACCACTGAGTCAGACACAGCCTGCGTGACTGGGGTGGCTGCTGGGCCCTGACGGCGTCACGTATCACAGAAGCTGTTATGCTGTGCTGGGTGGTGCTACAACACTGGGGATTTCTCTGCAGACTAGGAGAAACTACAGCTCCTTAATTTGCTGAGAAATCTTCCCATGTCTTAGCTGAGTGACCTGGCTGCTGGGGTCAAGTGGCAGAAGGGATGTAGAACCTTCCTATCTTGCTGCGTTGTGTCAGGCTCTGTTTGGCAGTGTGCCCCCAGAGACTGCAGTGCTGAACTGCTAGACATGGGGGATAAGCTTGAACTATAAATCCTAACAAAATTTGGTCACGAATTCTGTGCCTGGCTTCTCAGCACTGTCAAGAATTAGGCAATTCTGGGTGTGACTGGCAAGAGACGGTTCAGTATCCAGGGAATTTTACTGGGAGAATCATCTGAAATTTTAGGCAATCCCAGAATTGAGGAGCTGTTGAGGAAGGAAAGTGGGAGGCTGAAGATCCAAATGTTGCACAACTGTGTCTTAAATAATAGAACACAGAGGTGCTTTTGTGAATATACCTCTTCAGAGACTTGAAAAGCCATGAGGAGGTCATGAGTTCTTCAGTCAGAAAATGTTCCTCTTCTGTGGTCAGATGGGTGCTGCCAAAAGACCAAGAAGCTGTCCCCAGGAGGGGTCAGGAGTGGAAGGTGGCTAAGGACAGTGTGGGAACAAGGCAGTGGTGGCCTTCCACAATGACCTGGCCCCAGGCAAGGAAGGAGAGCAAGGGCCAAGAGGAGCAAGAAGGGGACAGGTGAGGAAGTCTGCAAGGAGCTTTCCTTAGAGCTGAACCCACCAGTGCAGCTCCTTGGAGAGATGGCAGAGAGCTCCAGACCACCACCCTGATTTTCAAGAACAGGTTCAGCAATGGGGTTGACTTCAGCAACTAGTTTTTCAGAAACTTGTCTTCCTCACAGTTGACAAAAATATGGAGATGGCACAGCTGAGGCTCTGAGCCCACCAGCTGGTGTTCCTTGTGGGTTCTGAACTTAAAAAAAAAATCAGTTATGTTTTGTAAATGCTGAATGATTTGGACACATATATTTTTTTTTTTCCTAAAATGAATGTTTTCAAGTATGCTTTTTCTGGCAGCTTTTCTATATGCTGAACCATTGTGCACAAATGATAGTCTTTTGCTTAGAAGTGAATTAGTGTCCCAGCCAGCATTATACACAGAGAATTAAACATATATTTTCCCTGTCAACTTGCTGTACCTGATTCTGTTACTTTTTAAAAAGGAAGTTTGATTAAAGCCCATTTGTTCACCACAAATCATCTAAAACTGCCAGCCTTAAATAGGTGGTAACTGAGAAATATCACCAAAACAAATTACATCACCTCCTCTGAGTTGTTAACTGAGCTTTGAAATTCTTCCTTCCTCCAAGTGGGGTTCAAGGAAAGTGCATGCCAGTCCATGTTCATTGTGAAGCAAACTTTGTGTGCTGGATATTCCCTGCCCCAATCCTGTAGGGATACAGGATTTGTGTGCAGATCTGCAGATAAAAAAATTCAGCCTATTCTGGACCCTTGAGCACTGAAGGGAGTGATTGCTCAATGAATAAGTAAAGAAAATGTTGGTAGTCTGGGAAATGTCTCCAGTCTCACAGAAATTAAGCACAACAGATTATACCAGCTTCTTCAATTGACTCTGAACCTGCAGTTCTCAGAAATTCTTTATCACTGGACTAAAATGAAGTTGCAATGCCAGGGAGACAAAGATCACCATCATTGGTCATGGACAGAAGATGCCCATAGTTTTCTTGTTACATCTGTTTCTTAGAATAAGAAAAATGTGCAAATAGACAAATTTCAAGAGAATGTGATGCTTTATGATAGATGGGGATGGTTTGTACTATTACAACCATTGTTTTTCTGAGCTTCTCAGTAGGGGAAATTCTGAGTCTATCTGGTCACCAAATTATGGTGACAGTATTCTACATACTGTCCTTATCTGTGTGTGATTTGGCAGTGGATATCCACTGAACTGTGTTTATATGAAGATACTCTCAGGATAAAATATAATGCTCCATGTGCATAAACATTGTCTGTCTGAAACATTAGGCTATATGGGTACAGTTATGATCTGCTCCATATGATGAGAATGGAAAACATTTGTTTTCTTAAATGTAAATTTCCTTACCGTTGTTTATATACATTATTACTCTAAGAACAGTTAAAATTAAATCTTTAGTAGAAAGTTACATTCATAATAATGTAACACCTGTTAAGCATTTAATATAACAAAAAGCAGTCAAAAATAACTATGTAAAAGGAAGAACAACTATATAAAATAAACAAATTAAGAAACACCAAGTATAGCAAAATAGATTTAAACAATAGCTATTATGTAGCAATTTCAGCTGACGGTTTGACTTTTAGGTGACTTCTACGTCTCAGTTGTCCTCATTCTCTGTGAATTCTGAGACCTTCTTATCTCAAGCAGAATGGCAGGTCTTACCACTAATTTTCAGTTTTATGATTACACAAACACTTTAGGAAGTGGGTTTGGATGGTCAAACCAAAAGCAAAGTGTCAAAAGATGCAGAATAATCTTACAATCATAAGTGTCTGCAAGGAGAGGAAATGTCAAAACAAAATAAGCCACAATTAAAAAATACCTCTGACATTCAAACATGAGGTCATCAAATATTGCTTGACAAAGAAGTTGAAAAGGGATTGTTGATCATTTTCTGAAAGCATAAGCAAATATAAAGACAAATAGACTTCAAAAGCATTTAAGACTGGATGGCAAAAAAACCTGAAATTGTTTGCAAGCTTAAAGTAGATCAGAATTTTGGATTCCAAGAATTCTGCCCCCAGGACAGACATAGATGTTGAAGAGGTACTAAGAAAAGTAGCAACAGACTTTCAGACACAGAGGCTGTTTTCCACACTGGGAGAATTGAAACAGGAAGCAGTTGAAATCTTCAGCCTAGAAAAGTGATAATGGCTGTGGTTTTCACAAAAGTCTTTAAAAATTCAGAATTTTAGTGAGAAATTCAGTAAGGCAAAATATTCATTGCCTTTGTATTATAATAACTAACCACTAACTTGGGGATGAACACTAAAATGGTTTCTTACTGAAACCACCACAGTATTTATTGCATGAGAAAAAAAGGGGAAACCCTATACAAATAGTTAAAATGATACAGAGTTACACCTTTCTTCAATATCTGAGAAAAATTATTCCAGGTAATAAAAGGAAGATGACACTAAAATTATATATAAAACACATTAAAAAAAAAAATCCCCAAACCCTAAAAAGATTAGGTTTGAAAAAAGTGTAGAAGAAAGAAGTAAGACTTCCTGGTAACTTGGAGGATTCACTCTAGAATCAAGGGTAGGACAGCTAGAAAAGATCAAGTGAGTCTTGAAATTATCTCCTGAAATGAAAACACAGAGTGAAAAACAATAGTTTCCAGGGGACTCCCTCTGGCTGGCTGCTGAAAAGTGGAAAGTGAGTACCACAGCAAGTGCTGAAGATTCAACTGCTGTCCCTGAACTCTGAACTGATGAAACTGAACAATGTATAAAATCCCAGAATGTGGAGGGGAAAAAAGCCTGAAAAATCGTGATCAACACTGTAGGAAGCACCCAGGTAAAATAGTAATACAATTCTGAGTAAAATCTGTATAGTTATCTTCCTTCAGAGATCTAAAAGACAGATTGTATTTCTATTTGTGGAGCAAGCTGATCTGTGGAAAGACAGAGATGCTGCAGAAGATACTCCGTAGCTGTGACTAAGTCTCAGAAGTTGAGAAAAACTTTTACACTCTGTTATCAGCTTCTGAGAGGGATTAATTTTCTATTGAAGCATTTGGTGTTTTAATGTAGAAAATTGAAACCCCCATGCAAATATTTTAAATATAGATTTATTTTTACTGATAAAATTTGTTGTCTCCGGTTGTTTGAGATCAGTAGGAATTTCCTTATTAAGGCAAACATTACTGTACACATCTAAATATCCATATCTCCTTTTTTTGGAGTGCACTTTTCACTTTTTTTGAGTACTCTGAAGTCCCTTATCTCCTGAGTGCTTGAGAGTTAGTTCATTTCCTTCTCTGGAGCTGACCTTGCAAGTCCTCCTTCAAGATCAAGACCTCTGCAAGTGTTTGCAACCCTCTGTTGTCTAATCAGTCAAGTAGGATGTCCTTCACTGAAGTGCTCCCAGGAAGGATGTCTCTCTTGTGCTACACATCAAACAGGAAAGCTCTCCTGTGTACATGGAAACACCCACAGGCCACAGAG
Organism: Phylloscopus collybita; assembly: GCA_027886175.1. Classification (NCBI taxonomy): domain Eukaryota; kingdom Metazoa; phylum Chordata; class Aves; order Passeriformes; family Phylloscopidae; genus Phylloscopus; species Phylloscopus collybita. The sequence goes on along the minus strand of JAJNNQ010000075.1, from coordinate 12,241,277 downwards.
CTAGAAGGGGGAGACATGAGTTCCACTGATGTCCCTTTTTGGGTTGGAGACCTGACTGCTGCAGATTGATGGTACAAACACTCACTGTAGTGAGGTGTTGAACCATATCTGGATGGATTCAGCTTCACTCCCTGGTTGCCTGTCTACTAGTTCTTGCAAGGCTGTCCTGTGTTAGGGGAAAAACCTAAAGAACTGAGACAAGCAGCAGTCCCACCAACAGCACAGGTAAGAGTTCCTATGCCCTGCCATGCTGTGGCAGCTTTACCAACAGCAGTAGAGCAGTGATGGTCCCCAGCTCATGTGTGTAGGGCTGACTGACCCAGCCCACTACTGTGCCCCACAGCTTCTGTGTCAGAACCCACAGGCACCTATAGAGCAAATTGTCACATGGATATATCTTAAACCTGCTCATAGAAACATCACACTGCCTTACACGAGTCAGATAACAGAATGCAAAGCAGCATGGTGTCTGCTTTCATGCAGTTATTGCCCTCTAGCAGAGCACACCTTGGAGGAACCTCTACAGCTCCACTGTGTATCTGTGAAGCTGGAAGTGGAGACCCTGCTCACGGGCAGGGACCTGTGTGGCTCCTCAGGATCCCTCCCTGCAGAGTGTTGCTGGCTGGTGCAGTCTGGGTGCATGGGGAGTGCAGGTGGGAGTGTCCCACATCCTCTGCAGAGGTGCTAGAGCTGGTTTGGCCCATTCCCTGTGGCTTTCCTAGTGCTGCACTTTCAAAGGTAACCAGCATGGCTTTGCTCCTGCTCTGTTCACAGTAGGAGGTGTAGCTGGGTATTTTTTAACTATCTTTGGCACTTTCATTTGCACTTAATTGCCTGCTAGCAGATTTCTTTCCATTTGGCATCCATCCTGCTGTACCACTTTGGGATGAACAATGTAAGTTTATTATAGTTGGGGCTGGGCAAGGGGGAAACCAATGACATTAAAGATAGCAGGCCTAATTCTATTATCTTTGATGAGGAAGCACTTTTTTTTCCAACTGACTTATTTTTCCTAAAATAATTTAATATAATTTGAGAGGACAGACCTTATAGTCCTATGCTAAACAAGGAAAACTCCATTCAAGACAATCCCAGCTTGTGCTGTATCTCAGTGAGGTCTTCTGCCTGGAATTCAGGACAAAGGTTGTTTGCCTGAACACATGAATGTTGCATTACTTAGCCAAAAAGACTTTGTTTAAATAAATGCAAGGTTTGAATTTAGAATGGACCACTCCTATGCTCACTGGCACATGTCAGAGTTGAAATATTATTTCCTTTCAAGCTCTAAACTCTTCTTGTTTGTGGTCACGTGTGGTTTATGTTTTTAAATCAAAGAAAAATTACATAGTGTATTCTTTTCTGATTTAGGATGTTATCAAGTCAAACCTTAATTTCAGTTCAGTTCCTTTAGTGTCTGTATCAGGAAAAATAATCAAAAAGACTGTCCTAATCTCCTTCTATTTGATTTTTTAAAAAATATTAACTTTTATCTATTTAACTGATATTTCTAACTAATAGCAGACAGTGTTTGACAAGCATGACTTAGCCCTTTCAAAGTTGCTTTGGAGGAGAGATTATTCTGAGCTTGAACATGTTCCCAAAAGGAGCACATAAGACTGGCTACGTATGATGCTGGCTGTTGTTTCTTCTCTTTACTTTTCTCCTTTCTTTTATCAATAATCCTGGTAGCAAACATGGAAACCTGGAACTGAGGTGGACCTTTGGGCTGTCACATCCTGTCCACAATGTTCCATACAAACAGTGTGAGAGAAACATATTTTGAATCACAGATGAAGGATGAAATTTGAAACAACACTTTTTACTGGCAGCTGTCCTGGTTCTGGCTTCTCCTGGTATAATTCTGTAATAGTTGCATGGAGTCAGGTGGCATTACTCCAGTGTGACACCAGTTAAAGTGAGAAAAGCAAATTCTGAAAGGGCTGTTTGTTTCACTCTTCCTCCACAGGCTTACGTGTTTCAACCATCAGTGTTGATGACAAAAGAGAGAAAAGTCCCTCTGCCACAATCAGTGAGAACTCCAAATTGAAAATAACCTCTCAGAGCCAGATACCATGAAACAAGCCAGCCACGAGTCCAGCAGGACACTTCCCTCTTGCTCCCACAATCTGCCTCCCTCTGAGCTGCTCTCTAGGCTCAGTCACGCTCGGTGGTTTTGTGTTCATTTGAGTCAGTTGTTTTTTTACTTTTTCACAAACTCCCTAAAAAAGGGCTGTGTGGGGAATCTGGTGAGCAGGAGGGAAGCTCGCCTGCTGCTCTAAGTACCCACTGGAGAATACCCAAAGGTGATGTATAAGACATCTAGTGAGTGATTTCCATGTGGGTTCTCATCTTTGCTGATTGCTATAATGCCTGTATATAAATAGTAGCTCTCCCTTTTTATATCCTCTCCTGCCTGATTCACTCCATGATGCAGTGTCAGTGACGTTTGACTCACTGCCATGGCGATGTTTCATAAACATTGGATTGTGACATCTGAATGAATCAGGCTGGAGGAGGAGGAAGGGCAAGCCCTGTGAGAGAGCTGCACCTGAGCCAGGCTTGGCCCCAGTCCACCCATGAAAGAAATGAGCACAGGGATGTTGTGACATTCATAAGGAGCAAGAAAAGAGCAAACCCATCAGGAATAATAAAATAGCACTATGTGTGCAGGGCAAGGCTGCTAGGAAAAGCTTTTCTATCAGGGATGTGAGTCAAAGACAGCACTGGGAGGTCTGCTAATAAACACTGAGAGAACACTGAACATGATTTTACTTTCTGTTATGGAGGAAAAAATGAGATGGATGCTGCAGCAGAACCAAGAGCCGGGGTAACCATAAGTAAAAGCTTATTTCAAGACAGAAACAGGGAACCACAGAAGTTAAAATGAAAAGGAAATGTGAAAGGCTAACCTCCAGGCTGAAAGAATTTTTTTGGTGTTGTGGACATGCATCTGCTCAGAGTCTGATTGCACCAATTTTTAACCATCTAGTTGTAAAGGGAAAATCTGGTGCTGTGTCTGGATACAGTGTGTGTGGGGCCTCTGACTCACAAAGTTATGGTGCTGCCTGTACAAAGGCCTGCTGGTCACAGGAAGACAAAGGGCAAAGACAAGGATCCAATTCCTCCTTCTTGCTGGATTTGGAGCCCCTTGAAGAGCTCATGCTTCTCCCTAGCTGTACATCCTAGCCCACATTTTTTTGTTCAAAACTACTTATGGATAGATAGGGAGACCTCACTTTTAATAAAGGACAAAAAAAAAGCGTGGTGATGGTGTGCTGACATTCAGTTGTTGGGATATTCAGCTGTGACAAGGGAGATCTTTTTTCAGTGACAACACAGTGACTGCTGTTCACAGAATCACATAATCAGCTAGGTTAGAAATGACCTGTGAGATCGAGTCCAACCTGTGATCCAACACCACCTTGTCAACCACACCATGGCACTAAGTGCCACATCCAGTCTTTTCTTAAACACCTCCAGGGACAATGACTCCACCATCTCCAAGGGCAGCCCAATCCAATACCCAATTATCCTTTTTGTGAAGAACTTCCTAATGACCAATCTAAACCTCCCCTGGTGCAGCTTAAGACTGTGTCCTCTTGTCTTGTCACTGCTGCCTGGGAGAAAAGACCAATCCTCAACTGGCTGCAACCTCCTTTCAGGGAGTTGTAGAGAGTGATAAGGCCTCCCCTGAGCCTCCTTTTCTCCAGGCTAAACAACTCCAGGTCCCTCTGACATGCCTCATAGGACTTGTATTCCAGACTCCTCACCAGCCTTTTTGCCCTTCTCTGGACATGCTCTAGATCTCAACATCCTTCCTGAATGGAGGGGCCCAGAACTGGACACAGTACTCAAGGTGCCCCACCTCCTGTCATGGCTAAGCTGCCACTCTTGTTGAGAATATGGATTTTACCTTAGAGCAAAAAAAAGTCCTGCTCCTTTTCCCCTCTGACCACCAGCTCAGACTCCAGCTCTCTGCCTGTGATAGCTCCATGTAAAGAAAACTTGGGCTCTGGTCAAAACCCAGGATCTGAGTTTCTCTTTTATTTATGAATGTTTGAATTTTGCAAAGGGTTCCTGCCTCGTAAAGATATGAGTATACACTCGTCTACCACCCCAATGATAGCCAATCAATTCATCATCATTTATAAGGTATAGTTGGTCAAACCAGAAATCCATGCAGAAACAATCCCCAAAATAAAATCTATTAGAGTAAACACAGCCGTCAGTCAGGAAATTGCCAGGAGATAAAGAAGGCTTTCATTCAGATCCTCAGGATTTTCAAAAAGGAAGTCCTGTTTCATATATTTCATGTTCCATAATTTCATCTGTTCCCATATGAAGAATAATTTTTAATGTAAATGAATAAATAGTTTATGAAAACACCATCTATGCATATTTACCTTATTAACATTTGTTTAGTTGTACAGGAAACTGTTGAACAGTCAACACAATTGTCATCTGCTTTCTCTTTATAGATTTTTTGCTAGGACAAGTGCAGGAAGAATAGAATGTATTTCTTCTCCTCTGGAGCCAGTGTTGCATGGCCCTTAGGATCCATGCAGTTCCCCCACTGCAGTGTAGCACACTTGAAATCATAGCCACCCTACTGTAGGGTACGGGAAAGCATTTGGCATTACGTGTCATGCTCCAACAGCAATCACAAAATACTACCCAAGATTCCTTCTCCTGCTGAACTATAAGAGGATTTCCTTCCTGGCCTTCCATTACGTTAGGTCTGAGGAGTGTCACACTAGTTTCCTAAAAAAATGGCAGCATTTCCTTCAAGACAGTATTTTTTCAGTGTAGCCCATGGAAAGTGTCTCAGAAACTCACCACTTTAAGAGATAACATCTGCCTTTTGCTGATCAAAAGCTATGACTTACTTTTTCTGAACATTAGGAGTCACTACCACTAGTGCTGGGAAATGCTATCAATTTCTTAGTATCTCCCATAAGCCCATACTAATTTTTTTCTTTTAGTTTAAACAAAGCTAAGCATTGTGGCCCATGCTTCCACATGAGACTAAAGACTGTTTTCATCACTGACACTGCGTGAAGGTTCTGACACTTTTTTTACTCAATTAAGATTGATACAGTCCATAGACATTTTTACACTTGCTTCCCTACAGGGACTGCTGAGATTAATTCATCATTAGTAGGGTCATCTGGGCCCAAGGTTGGGAAATGAGTAAATAGACAAATCAGAAACACAGTTCTCAGCAAGAAGTGCTTCACATTATAGCATGAGTCACCATGGCAAATGATAACAAAAGTAAACAGTCATGGGGGTGGATGTAAGAAGAGAACAAAAATGCTTAATCAGCCAGTTTCTTTCCCTGAAAAATGTTTATAGTCACAGTTTTTCTTACTTGCTAACTAAGTGACAAATTAATTTTGAATGATTTTTGGTGTTCATATGTAGCCTAAAGTTTGGTGTTATTGGTCTTGTATACAGTGTCCCAGCAGGGGCTGAGACTCTGGTCCAGACAGGTCAGGACATCTAGACAGGGTTCAGCTCTTGAAAAGTCACTTCCTGTCTCTGTCCTGTGATATTACACGGGGAAAGAGAACTGTGTCATCTTGTAGCCTCTCTGAATATGATGAAGGCAGAAGAAAGTAATCCTCAAACATTGTGTAACAGGAAAAAGCTGACTTGATGTGCTCAAGATAGTCTAGCACACATCATGTAGCTTTTTTTTGAAAGACTTAGAACATTCCTTTTTGGTAAAGCAGAGATTATTCAAGAACTCTTATCAGCGTCTTGCTTTCCTGGAATCATCAAGCTTGGAAAAGACCTTTAAGATCATTCACTCCAACCATCTGCCCAGCACCACCACTGTAACCCCTAAACTACAAAACCACATCACCCAGAACCAGATCCAGATTCCTCTTTAACACCTCCAGGGATGGTCACTCCACCATGTCCCTGGGCAGCCTATTCAAGTGCTTGACCACCCTAAAAGGCATTTTTTTTATTTTCTTCCAATATCTAATCTTCCTGTCCTCTGTTTCAGTTTAAGGCCATCTCTTGTTCTCTCACTGCAGGCATGGAAGAACATGGAAGACTGACCCCCACCTCACTACACTCTCCTTACAAATAGTTGTAGAGAATGATGAGGTCCCCCCTGAGCCTCTTCTGCTGAACACTGAACAATCCCAGCTCCCTCATAAGACCTGTTTTCTAGACCCTTCATAAGGCTTGTTGCCCTGTGCTGGACACACTGCAGCACCCCAAGTGAGGGTGTGAGATGAAGTGAGGTGCCCAGAACTGAACACAGCACTTGAGGTGCAGCCTCACAGTGCCAAGCAAAGGATCACTGCCCTACTCTTGCTGGCTGCACCCTTCTTGACACCAGTGAAGAGGCCATTGGCCATTCTGGCCACCCGGGCACACACTGGTTCACTTTCAGTCTCTGTCAAACAGCACCCTCAAGTCCCTTTCTGCCAAACAGTTTTCTAGACACTCTTCCCCCAGCCTCTGTGGGGGACTGCATGGGGTTGTTGAATGCTGAGTGCAGGACCCAGCACTTGGCCTTCCCTCACACCACTGGCCATTGATCCAGCCTGTCCAGGTCCCTCTGAGGAGCTTTCCTACCCTCCAGCAGATCAATGCTCATACCCAGCTTGGTGTTATCTGCAAATTTACTGCAGGTGCCCTCAGTCCCCATTTTGCAATGGTGATCTGAGAACTCAAATTAAAGTTTGTACAAAGAGCTAGGATCTTTTATCACCACATTGGATATAACTCAAAAATATTTTTTTCTATATGTGGGCCCTTCTTCAGATATAAAATACAAGCCAGGTAGAACATATAAATCTTCTGCATTTGTCTGGTCATGCAGAAGAATAATGTGAACCTTATCAATTAGAGCTATGAGCTCAGAGTTGGTTTTAACTCATAAAACCTTCCCTTGAAGAAAATATTCTGCTTTCCTGAGATAAGTAGTCAGGACTGTGTATATGCAGCTACTATTTGAGATTGGAAGATTAAATTTTTTAATTCATCAGGAGAGATGGAGGAAAAAACCCCAACTTTTGAACAGGCAATTACTGTAAAAACTGTTGTATAGGATAATATGCAGCAATTTGGTTTGGAAGCATTTCACAAATGCAGAGAAATCTTCATGTACCTTGTAGACTGGCTTTTGTGATTTGATAAATTTGTTACATGATACAGCTTGATTCCAGTGCTTTCAGAAGGCCAGTCATCCTGGGAGGAAATGTGGTGATCAGTTTTTCAAATCAGCTCTGATTTCTTGTTAGGGAGATGAAAACCCACCCAAGGTCCACAGCACCATGCTCTTTCTGATCACCCCCATGCCTGGTACTAACCCCCACCTCCCTGGCTCACCAGCTGGACACCAGCATAATCAATGCATTCCTACCAGGTTCCTCACTCCATTGGGGACTGTCCTTCCCTCAGCTGGAGGCTTATGCCCTTTTTTGTGCACATCTGGGTTGCAACAACTGGAAAATAACCAGGAAGACTCAGTCTCCGGATTATTCCTGGGTGCCAGCCAAAACTTCAAAAGATGTAGGTATTTGGCCAGATTCTCACTTGCGTTCACATCCTTTTATTCCGTTGTTATTTCACTTTATACTGTCGGGTGATGCAAATGGGAATCAGGCCCTTGGCCATTATAAATCTACAGAATACATCAAAACATAGGGAATGGTAACCGGAGGCCTTGGCAATTAGTGTTGGGAGTCTGTAATCTGTTTCTTTGTTCATACATCACAGTCTGTGATTCTTCAGATCCTGTCCAAACAACACCTCAGACAAGCATTTCTCTCGACACAAGTTTGTATTTCTGATCTAAAATTTATAAGGAGGCTGCTGAGTTTCAATGGGACTCTTCTGCATATACTCTTTAATCTCAATTCTCTTCTTTATACTTCCAAAATATCTAAACCTGGAGTATATCCACATAAGGGATTCCATTTATATATACTGTGTTTAACTCCCTATTGCTCTCTCTCAAAGCCCTGAATACACAGGTGTGACTGAACACCTGGCATGACTTTAAATTCTTGCTTTAATTACCCTAACCTTGTGAATATTCAATGTGGCCTATTTCCACTATTTTTAATATGATGTCTGTCTTTTCAATATTTTCAAAGACACTAGAGTCCATGCAATAGTACCAGAAATCCTCTCACCTCTGTTGGAAAATGCCATGCTTTTCCCAAGTTACAGAAAAATGTCTTTGGGACACAATGATCCAAAGGGATTAAAATACACAATCACAGAATGGGTAAAGCTGGAACAGACCATAGTGGGTAAACATAGAATGGTTTGGGTTGGGAGGGACTTTAAAGACTACCTTGTTCCAACCCCTATACCATAGGCAGGGACACCTTCCACTAGATCAGGTTGCTCAGAGCCCCATCCAACTCAGCCTTGAACACTTCCAGGGAGGGAACATCTACACCCTCTCTGGGCAGCCTGTTCCAGTGCCTCACCACCCTCATAGTAAAGATTTTCTTCCTAGTATCTAATTAAACTCATGCTTTTTCAGTTTAAGCCCAGCTCCCCTTGTCCTGTAACTACAACCCTTGTAAAAAAGTTTCTTTCCATCTTTTTTGCACGTTCCCTTCAGGTACTGGAAAGCCACAATTAGATCATCCAAGTGCTTTATTTTATCCAGACAGAATAACCCCAATTCTCTCAACCTTTCCTCATAGGAGAGGTGCTCCATCCCTCTGATCAGCTTGGTGGCATCCTCTGGATTTACTCCAACAGGGCTATGTCCTTCTGTGCTAAGGATCCCAGAGCTGCACACAGGACTTCAGATATGGTCTCATCAGAATGAAGCAGAGGGGTAGAATCACCTCCCTCTACCTTCTGGCCACTGGGTTGGTCAGGCAGGACTTTTCCTTGGTGAAGCTGTTCTGGCTGTCCTGAATCACCTCCCTGTTCTCCATGTGCTTTAGCACAGCTTCTGTAAAGATCTGCTCCGTGATTTTCCCAGGTACAGAGGTGAGGCTGCATTGTAGTTGAAACAGACACTGCACTCAAAGCACTGCATTAAAATCATAAGAAGGCTCCAAGCATCAGCACCTTGTTATTCAAGAAATCTCCCATACCTTTTCTCTGTAGCCTCCCAAGGGCAGCTCCACACAGCTCTGGCTCTTTCTTCTCCAGCTCTAGCTCACTCCTTCCTGTCACTATCATGCCTGCCTAACCCTATCTGTCCTACACACAGCAGCTTACCTTTTCTGTCCCTTGCATAATCTCCTGTCCTTTCCTCCTCACAGCACAACCAGCAGACTCCAGCTGACTCCTTAACCAGCTAACTCACTCTTTATCACACCCATAGCTGTGATGGCAAGGCTGTTTCCACTCTTGGATAATTAACACAGCTGCAACATATCAAGGGCAAGTGCCTTCAGCAGCATCTCTGTCTGTCTCCCCACAAAGCTGAAAGGTTGGTAGCTCCCAGGGTCCTCCTTTCTACCATTTTTTAAGATGGTTACAATGTTTCTCCTTTTCCAGTCATATGGGACTTCACCTGACTGCCATGACTTTGGATATCATGGAGAGTGGCTTGGCAACTACATCAGCTAATTCCCTTTGGCATGACTCTGGTATGCATTTTGTTGGGTCCCATGGGCTTCTATATGTTCAGGTTCCTCAGGTGGTCACAAAACTTATCTTTTCTTACAGTGGGAAGCACTTTTCTCCCCTAGTCTCCATCCTGTTGTCCATCCACTCAAGAAGTGTGGGAAGAGAGGTTGCCTTTGAAGACTGAGGCAAAAATGTTTTTGAGTACCTCAGTCTTCTCCTCATGGGTTGTTACCAGTTTTCCAGCATTTTTTTGTCAGAAGGCCTTCTTTGACCTTCCTTTTCTGGTTAACATACCTGTAGAAGGCCTTCTTTGGTACCCCTTGCCAAGTTCAGTTCCAGCTTTGCCTTCACCTTCCTGAGTGTCTCCTTACACAACAGAATTTCATCCTTGTACGCTTCCCAGGTTACCTGTCCAGGTTACTGCTGGTGCATTTGCTTTTTTCCCTTTAGTTTGACCAGTAGTTCCCTATTCAGACATTCCATCTCTTGCCTTTCTTGCCTGATTTCTTGCTCCAGGGGATTTCCAGCTCTTGTGATGTAAGACTTTCTTAAAGATCTTCCAGCTTTGTTCCACTCCCTTGTCCCTGAAGGCAGTCTCCCAGGGGATCCCATTGACCATGTCCTTTAACAGCTGGAAGTTTCTTTTCCTAAGGTTCCATGGCTTAACTTTACTCCTTACCTGACCCATATCCCTCAGGATGCCAACTCCACAAATGCATGATCACTGCAGCCCTGTAGATGGAGCAAGAAGGATTTATCAGTTGACTCCCCTTGATCAGGTGGCCTGCAGCTGACACCATCCACTAGATTCCCTTTGCTGCTTTGGTTTCTGATTCTTACCCATAGGCTTTTGACTTTTGGCTGTTCTTCAGAGACAACTCTTCACCCTCAATCCAGCTTCTGATGCAGGCATTCCCTCCCCCCACTTCTCTTTCCTTCAGGCATCAACAGCCACACTTTATTTATGGTCACAACTCTTGAATATCTCTAGTGAGAGAGAGAGATCTCAACCTCTCTGGGCAATCATGTTCCAGTGCGTGGTGACTCACACAATGGAGAAGTTCTTCCACATGTTCAGGTGGAACTCTCTGTGCATCAGTTTCTCCCTGTTCCTCTTGTCCTATTGCTCAACACCACAAAGCAGAGCCTGGCTCTGTCCTCTTGATACCCTCCCTTCAGATACTGACAGACATTGATAAAGTCCTCTTTTGGTTGTCTATTTCTGAGGATGAACAGGCCCACCTCCCTCAGCCTATCTTTGTAAAAGAGGTGCTCCTGTCCCTTAATAATCTCCATAGCCTCTGCTGGACCTGCTCCAGGAGCTCCATGTCTCCCTTGTACTGAAGAGAGCACAAGTGGATGCTGCACTCCAGATGGTTCCTCACCAGGGCAGAGTAGAGAGGCAGCCTCGATCTGCTGGCAGTGTTTTTCCTGATGCACCCCAGGATACCATTGGCCTTCTTGGCCTTCTTGAGCACAATGCTGACTCATGGACATCTTATTGTCCACTGGGACCCCAAGGTCCTTTTCCACAAAGCTGCATTCCAACACAGTTTGATTTTTTAAATGATTTTTTTTCATTTTTAAATGAAAACTGTCTTGGCCTGTTGACCATACATCAGGAAAACAGCTGACAATGTCTTAACATTGTATTTCAGTGCATTAGCACCTTGAAGCATCTGGCAGGATGTTCCAGATGTTCTCATATAGTCCCTGATAGAGCCATGGGTGGTTTGGTGGTGCTTGCAAGGCTCTAACAAGTCACCTTGTCATGCTCTTTACCATTGAAATAAACGTAGGACAGTCAAGGAAAAACAATGTAAGGATGAGCTATAAGACAATTTTACATTTATTGAAGTCTTTTCACAATGAGGAGTATAATCCTTGTCTTTCCCTACACCTTGTAAAGGTCAGGAGATCTTCAAAAGCAGGAAGATTTTGTCTCTTCAGACTTGAGACCACAGGTACCCAGGCAAGCAGCCACCTGCATGTCCCTCTGTAATGTGTCTCAGTGCTGCAGAGTTTGGGTCACCTGGATGTATTCTTTTTTCTCTTCCTTCTGTAACTGGCACTTTTGGAATCATAAAGTGTGGATTCATCCCTACCCAAATGGGAGGACTGATCTGGACACTGTGCCTTCTGGTGCTGAAACCCCCTAATTCCCTTTAGGAAACTGTCCTGACCAGCTGAGAGCAGTTTCATTCATGCCCATTCCAGCTGTGAATACAAGGCTGCTCTTGAGCAGGTCAAAGCATGATCCAGATGGGATTGTGTGGGATGACATACATCCTTCTGGACCTCTCTAACCCATTTCCCAGCGTGCAGCTCTCCCTCCATCAGTAGGAGTTTAGGTTTTGGAATGCTTCATAGCTGCTGCTGGGGAATATCTCTGATTACAAACTAACCTGCTATAACTCCTGAGGGCAGGCTGGTGTGCTCCCAGGAGGCAGGAACACGTCACAGATAGGAGAGAGCAGTGATAGGAATTCACATTCATGGCATTCACAGAGCATGTGAATGGAGCCCTTGTTGGGGTTTGTGTAGGAACTCCAAAACCCTGGTTAGCAGACTTCAACAGCATTAGGATCCAGAACTAAACCCCATTGGAATAAATGGCAATCTTTTCTGTACTTTGAGGTTTTTAAAGCATTTGGTTCACTGCTCTGCGTCAACATTATCCAGGAGCAACCTTCCTATCTCCTCACAGAAGAAAAGATTTCTTTTTTGCAGCTTCCCTTTGTTGCCAGACGAAAACAAATTAGATTCACGTCTCTCTAAGGGCCACAGAGAGCCCAAGTCATTTGAAAGGGAAAAGCGAAATAACTTGCACAAAAAAAAAAAAAATGTTTTTAATTAAAAAAGGTTTTGAAGTATTGCATAAAGAATCATTAATTGTTGCCCCAGCAATTATGTGATATTATATCCGTATGGAGGTTATTTGCTGTCATTTCAAGTCTATGGTAGGCTATTTGCTCTATACTCTTTCTTTTTTTTTTTTTTCTTTTTTTTTTTTTTTCTTATTTTCTTATTTTCTTATTTTTTTTTCTTCCTTTGTTCCCCCTCTTCTTTTAGAAGAAGTAAATTAAACTACCTCAAGAGGAATTTTTCTATTTCCTGTTAATTTTCTTCTTCCTTTTTTCTTTCCTTTTTTTTTTCTTTTAAGGACAGAGAATTCTAATGATCATGTTTGACCCTGTACATCCTCCCACCTGCTCCCTTACAAAGCTTCTGCCAAAAAACCCTGTTTTGTAGCCCAAGGTAGTAACTCATCATGAATTAAATCAGAACAGAAGTTATGTCTGGGAGGTGTCTCTGCCTCCCTCGATTTGGACTGTATTTCTCCACATATAATTTTTTTCCAGAAGATGCAGCCAGAAGCTGACACTATCCAAGGAAGAGGGGGCTGCTCCAGATCTCAGCTGCAAGGAAGTGCAAAATGGTAAGACATGGGAAAATGATGAGACATGGCAAAATCTTATTGATTCTTTCTCTCTGCCCAAGCACAGAAAAATATCATATCTTCTGTATTCTCTGCTTGTCTCAGGAGTAAAATTCCTAAGATAATTTAGACTGTACAATGCTCTCTGTTGTGTATACAGAGCTAATGGCATGGGGGTTTCATCCCAGCCAGCCAAGAAATGCAACTTTCAAAGGTCAGAATCACAGGGGCAGTACCACCTAATGGAAGAAATAGATGGGTTTGCTAGATGGATCTTTAAATTTTGAAGTGTCCTCTAAACCACTTGCATTTATTTTTGACCTGCAGGGGTATTCACATAGCCATAAAGGGATACTTGTCAAGTTGAATTTAAACACTTTTAAAATTGAAAATTGGCCAAATGGTCCCAAAGCATTTAAGAAATCAGCCAACTGAGTGCTCTTCTCTTTCTTTCTCCACCTGCTTCAATGCAAATTAATCCTTCACTGGGAACTTCTACTCCCTGTAAGACATGTGTGCCTGCACAGGATAGTCAGGGGCATAAACTGACAGATGTCTCCAGCTACTTATTTATATTTGTTCCTGTCTAAGGAGCTGAATAACTCCCAAGGGCTCTTTTATGTAGCCTCAGAGTGAAGATGCCTGAAGTGTCCCTGGCAGTGCCCTTTCAAAAGTGGCAACCTTATGAGACCACTTCCTCTTTTGATCTGTCACAAAGCAAGTACTCCAAAGAAGAAGGAATAATTATTTTGTTAATTTTATCCAATTCTAATCTTTCTGCACTTCTGCACTGAAGCTTTCTGGGCTCTTAATTTACTGGGAAATTTGTCATCTGTTTTATTCGTTGTCTAGGTTAAAAATGTATCTCAAGTGCAAAGGTGATTTTTGTTCCCAAAAACCTTCCTTGGCTCAAAGAGCTGAGCCATTGTCAAGGTGCAGGTGAGTGTAAGGCACTCATGACAAAACAGCTACAGCAGGGCCTAAACCAGAGCATTTTCAGAAGGGTTTGATAGCACAATAATTCTGCATACCATGTATACATCTGTTCCAAGCTGTTTGAAACACAGTGCTTTTCTGAAAGAAGAAGGGAAGGGATACTTTCTTTCCATATGGATTTGTCAAACTGTTACACATGAATTAAGATTGGTTTGATATCAGTCCTGATGGGGAAAAAACCAAGAAATCAATATTAAGCATTTTGCCTTTTTAAGACAGCTCCCCTCTATTTTATACTGCCAAGCAAGCTGCAGAAATTTGGTCTGGGCAAAACCATAGTATGTCTTTAGATAAAAATCTGTGCTCAGAAAATTATTGGCAACAGCTTGCTGTCAATGTGCATCAGTGAGGCTCCAGACTTTTGGTATTTTCAGCATTTTCATAGACTATTGTATTCTGTTTGGAAGCCATCTACTGAATTTGTAGTTAATTAATAATAACAGCCATATTGTTGCACAGACAGCTGTTAACCAGCAAACAGCTGCATTGCTGCCTGGGAGCAGCTCTGCTGTGGGGATTCTGCTGTGTCCCCACATGTGCTGCTGTGAGCTTAGACGACTCTCCAAGGTACTAACTCTCTCCAGGAGAGTGTGGCAGTAACAAACTCCATGAAAATGGGTTACAAATCCACTGATAATGGAACCTTCTCAATCCTGCACTCTCTTACTGTTCCCATTTTATTTTTTTTCTCTTCCAAGGATGCTTTATGCTGTTGGCAGAAATGACAGTGATTGCTCAGTAATCCAGTGCCATTCAACTTTGCATCCTGGAAACTTCTGCCTGTCCAAAGACACCCTCTTTTGTCCCTTTGGTCCCATCATGTATTATTCTCTTCCCTCATAGTATCTGTTTTCTTCTACTTTGTCATTCCTTGTCTTAGATGATATCTAAATTACATAGTTATTTTGGCTTGGTTTTTATTTTCCTTTTTAAACTTCTCGCTATTATGTGTTGCTTTTTTGTTCAGGCTTCTGAAGTAGTTGACAAAAAACTCTCTCCCTGTGGGCTTTTCATCCTGGCATGAGGCTGAAAAATCAGCGGAGTACCAGTCTGCCTTAAGGGATGCAGTTTTGTGTCTCCATTATTTGGTAGCAGAAGACTCAAAGAGATAGTGCTAGACTCTAAATTGAATAGCATTTAATTTTAGGTACCCCAATACATTTAAGGTAAGCAATACACAGTAAAAGCAATTTCAGGGATTTCTACACATGCATGGGAAAGTTTCCAAGACCAAAACTGAGAAGCGTAATTGATTTTGGAAGAATGTTTGAATGGCTAGCACGTAACATGTTGAGCTGATTGACTTAATTTAACCTTGTTTCTTCTCTACTGCCTTCTCAGTCCAACACTGGGGCCTCTTACTTACAGGGAGTAATATATGAGCAGCCAAGTCCTGCCATGAACCATCAGCTCAAATAATCCTTTCTTCCAGGAAGGAAAACACTGATACCCCTTCATGTCTGGAAGTAGACCACCTGACTTATTAAGGTAATCTCCACTTCTGTAAGCATGCAGACAACTGGGAAGAGGATTAGGTTTCTTAAATAATTATTATATGTAGAAATGTCTCCTTCCACCTTCTTTTGTCCAACTGACTCATTTTAGGAAACTTACTCCTGCCTTTCTGAAATACTCCATAGATAGGAGATCACAGACACTCATAATCTTGGTAAATTGTTCCAGCCTTGTGTGGATTGCTCAGCCATTTTGGAAACCAGAAAGTGAAGTTTTGTGATTTTGTATTTTTTTTCTAAAAATTCTGCTTATTTTTTCCTGAATAGTCATCAGGAAGATGACTGTTCATGTGCAAATCTTGCAATATAATACCAAGTCACTGGAGCAGGGACTAAACTATTTCCAAAGCACCTGGTAAATGGGCCAAATGCAGCACTACACAAACTTACTCCCAGATGCATATTTACTCCTCAGCAAATGAATGTTCAAGTGGAATGGCCTGGGCAGAGGAAAGTCTTATATCAGGTTCCTACAGCCATTTACATCAAGGTGTATCAAATTTATGTTTTTCATCAATGCACATGTTTTTGCTTTCCTGACTCCCATATTCTGGATAAGGGCATGAACTGCTGAATACATGGATCATGGATCTAAATTGTCTCCACTCTGAGGCTGGTGAAAGAATTATTATTCTTCTGATGTTCTTCAGGCTTACATATGAAATAAATGCCAAGTAGGTTGTAGGTGTCAACAAAACATAAGCTCATGCATCTCTGGTAGGTCAGCAAGGACTGAGAGAATATACACCTCAGCAGGGCTCTGCTGGGATGTCTCACATTATCAGTAACCTCCGGGTTCTGACAGTCACCTGAGTCTCCCATGCATAATTTATGCTCTGTATTAAATAAATATCTTTTTTAAAAAATCTGATTCTGAGATCATTAGCACTTATTTCCCAGTATTTTCCCCAAAGTAATTTCTTGAGGTGTATTGAAGTTATGGGAAATGAGACATTTGTCATACTTAAATGGAGACAAATAAGGAGAGAAAGCTAAAAGAGTGCAACATTTGCTTCAGTGGGGGTGAGTGGTGTCACTGGCCAGTAGTATACTTCAGGGAGATCAGTTTTTGGTCCTGTTACAAAGCAACAAAGTGTGTAAAGTGTTCAATAACGAATTCTACTTCCTGTCATGGGAGAGGGAGGAGGTGGAAAAGACCCTTTTTCCATCATTGCTTTGTATGTGACAAATACTTTACAATAAAACTTCACAAAGCCAACCATGCTAAGTGATGCACTCTCGAGGGATCTCTCTGTCCTGTTCCTGATTGCTTTGTGCTAGAGTTCAACCAATGTTTCATTGCTATCAGACGAAAGTTGGATGTGTCACCCAGGGATGTTTCCTTTCCATGCTGGGAAATGAGGCATAAGCCAGGAGGGACAACACTTACTCAGTCTCTCTGCCTGGATGCCTTTTCCTTCCTCCTTTTAACCCAAGGAACAAGGGCTGCCCTTGACACTTTGACTTTTGGCTATTTTTCACTCCTCTGAGCACAGATTTGCAGCTTTCCTCACTGTGTTCTACTGAAGGAAAAGTGGAATCTAGGGTAGTGGTAAAGCTCATCACAATTTTTATATAAATTTCATTATTTCTTTCACTGTAGTCTTCAGTTCAACCTGGAGGAACTTAGATAGCTTTGAAATCTCTCCCTTTCTATTAAACGTATTTGAAATTGGAAATGGGTTCAAAATTGAGGAGAGAGATAAGGAGTATTATAATGTTATATATAATAATATAATAATTGTAATATTACAATTATAATATAATAGTTTAAAATATTGCCTTTTTCTCTCGGGAAACTGCACTTAGAAAAACATAATTGGTTGAACTATAAAGAAGTTATCTAATTTATTTCTTTCCTAGTACTTCTTCTGTTGCAAACAGATGGCGATTGCTGCATATTGTTTGAAATGTCTCTTATTTTATGAAGTACATATAACTTATATGGTATACAAGATTATATGCTAACATGTTTCTGTGACATTTTCTGTCCTCTTTTTTAGAATCCAAAAAATAGC
Organism: Phylloscopus collybita; assembly: GCA_027886175.1. Lineage (NCBI taxonomy): Eukaryota > Metazoa > Chordata > Aves > Passeriformes > Phylloscopidae > Phylloscopus > Phylloscopus collybita. Next base: position 12,223,740 of record JAJNNQ010000075.1, on the reverse strand, counting down.
ATGTATTTAAAATTCTTCAATTAAAAAAATGAGAGCACAGATAAAAAACCTGAAAGAAACCCTGAAGATTTTTTTTTTTTTAATAATTATCATATGATTTTATAATAACTAGGAGGGCAGGAAATTACTTGAGATAGAGTTTTCTCCTTCATGCCTGACTCCTCCCAGGGTCTGAATCCCTCATAACATCTCTGGAGCTCACCTATATGAGAAACAGCTGCAGTTTTACTGTGCAAATTCTGCACTTTCTCTAGTTGGGAAGTGTCTTTTGGTTAACTGCTTGGGGAAAAGAAGCTTCACCATTTTAGCTATTGTTTTTAAAAGGCAGTCTGGAAGTAGTTTAATTCATGAAAATACAAGGAAGAATATAAAATTTCATGTTGTACTCAATATAGACATGGTAAGAGCTTTCTAAATGTTCAGTCTACAGAGTATTAATGGGCAAATATGAGCAGGCTGTGCATTGATTAAGACACAAATGCAGAAGATAGCAATGAAAACCTAACTCACAAATTCTATGGTTCCACAGCTTCCCATGTAAGTAACCCCTAAATAAAGTAAGAGGTACTCTAAAAATGCCTGACCAGAAGAGACTTTCTTATCTAGGAAAGACAGTTCTATGACATTGCTGGTAATAAAGCTAATAATTTTAGCAACACAAAGGGAGGGTTTTAGGACAGATGTTTAGATAGGATTAGTAGAGCTTCCTTACAGTTTAAAAAGCATATTCCTATAATAATTTGTCTTTTGGAAGTTGTCTGAAAGAAGATATTGAAATACTGAAAGATCCCCCTAAAGTCTTTGATGAACTGATCAATGTATAACTGCTATCAGTGAGTTCATTTGTTATGACCATACCAATAACAATTGTTGTGGGAGAGTCCTGAAACAGGCAGTTAAGACTGTGGGAATTGGTCACTCTTTAAAAGCTGTAGAAGCAAAGAAAGGAGAAGATAATTGGGCATTTTATGTGCTTGGTGCCCTTTCTAGGGGCAGAAGGGTCCAATATTGCTCTTGAATCCAAATGAAATGTACTGTCAATTCCACTGTTTCTATCCTAAATACAAAAATGTCCAGATTTTTGTATTTATTTCTGTACTTACAGTTTTAGTAAAACCCATTTATAATCTACAGCTAGAAATACACTACAAATTCATGAGCCCTGTAAGTTTTCTCTTTTACAAATAGTGTGTTTGTGGCTCACAGAATTTTCTGGTTTTATATCCTCATCTCTTTTAGATGGTTTTTCTCCTTTCTATTTCTAGATACTTTCTAGTTTCTTGATCTTGCACCCAGATCTGTGCCCATTTCACGACTCAGCTTGTCACAGGAAGGAGAGAGACTCCATGCCTATCCCTTAACAAAGCAGGACAGCATTCTATTCCTGAGAAGTTCAGAAGACCCCTGTGGAAAAGGTGACACTGATTTTGGATGGTTTCTGCCACCTAATTGTTGTGGTGTGGTTCTTCCACTGTGTGTGTGAGCCAAAGGTTTTGGAGCTGTGTGCAGCCTGGCAGGCTGTGAGTGACTGCACTTTGCTGGTGCCCTTGGACCATGGGAAACCAAATTATTAGCAAGTCTGTCACAGTAAACCACATTCAGACCCTGTAAACATCTAAAAATATCACTGTGCTTTGTGCCCACCTTGCTGAGTGTTCAAAGATCATACTAGATACCAGCAGGATGCATTTCTTCTGTCTTGAAACCAACTTTTCAGAGGGGGGAGGTACACTGGACATTTAACTGTTTGATTAAAAAAGAGACAACTGAATTTTTTTTTCTCAAGAAATTAAAGGAGAAATGTGAAAGAGGAAGTCAACAGGCTGACAGTTCCTTAGTTAACCAACCCTTGCACAAATATATGTATGGAAAAGGATACATTAAAAGAATATAACTAACTGGATCTGCCATAAGGAGGGCTCAGGAGGAGAGGCAATTATCAGAGAAAATGGATCAAACATGAAAGTTAAATAGAAGCAAGAGACTGTTAATCTTTTCCCATTATTGGCACTAATCCCCCAAGTGAAGGACATAAACAGAAAACATCCCAAATTGAAGGGAAGACCAAAAGCATCTTATGTGACCAGTTTTGCTAACTCATGAGTGCTTTGTTGATCTCAGTTTGTCCTGGGTTACAATGTAAAATTGTACCCAAGGTATGTATTCTATCCCCATGAGCCGTTGGAGCCAAGGTGGGGCAGGGATCTCCTTATCTTCTGTTAACGAGCCCAACAATGCCTTCCCGGAAGACATTATCTCTGTTTAATGGGCCATCAAGGATCCATTTGCATGACTGATAAGATGAATCATGCCATTGTGAGATGCTCTGCCCAGGGGGAGGAGCCAAGCATTCCCACCTGGATATAATCCAGGGTTTGAGACCTCACTGGCAGCTTCTATCCACTGAACTCTCAGAGGAGACGAGCTACCAGACGTTTCTACAGGGATCACTGCTTTGGATCATCTCTGCTCCAGCAGAACCACATCTGCTGCTCCAGGAGGATTCCCGGACTGCTTCAAACACCCTGACCAACAGGGTGTTAGGTTGTATCATTCTATTTATTTCACCTTTTTTCCCTTCTTCTTCTATTAAATTGTATCTCTGACTGGGAGTCTCACTGGTTTTGCTTTCAAACCAGCACACAGTTACAAAACAGAAGCATATAAAACCTAAAATCTTCATCAGGCAAAAGATACAAAATAAAAAATAAAAGGGAAAGGATTGACAAAACCAAAAAGGCACAAAACAGAGATATAACTAGCAAGGGGCATAAGGAATCATTCTGTACACCCATTGGGAGCAGAGGAAAGAAAAGCAAGGGTAATTCCACTACCTACCCTACAGTGGGAGGTACAGACATGGTCACCACTGAGAGGAGAGTTGAAATGGAGAACAGCAAATAATAGAAAATGTTGGAGCCTATAGCAAAGCAGGAGGAGGAGAGAAAATTCTAGGCCTGGAGATGATTGGAAATTGTATCACAATGGTTAAGAAAACACAGAAAAAAATCCCAAACCTAAACCACATAGCCAAACATAGAACTTATCATTATATTGAAAAGAAAATAGAAAAAATTGTGGACCATTCAACTGAAGTTGAATCCTAGAAAAATTCTTGGAAAAATGATCCAATCAGTTGTAAAAACTTAGAAATATGAAGTAAGAATGATTGACAACTACACAAATTCTTTGGAAACTAGAGACTTTAAACACAGTATTTCACTTTCATTTCCTCAACAAACAGGCCTGGTTGGCTTAAGTAAAGTTTTGACTATTTCAAAAGCACGTAAAAATGTTTTCTTTGTGAAATGGCTACAGAGTGGATGGCAAACTGGTTATAAAATGGCACCATAGAAAATGCTGCAAATTGTTCACTATTAAAATGCAAGGCTGCTATAAAGTGATACCTGCAGGAGTCTGTTCTGTGTCTATTTCTATTTGATATTTTCATTAATGACACACGTGACAAAACAAAGATTAAACTTAATAAATCTGCAGAGGACATGATGCTTCAACAATCCAATTTCCATGTGGTATATTTCCATTGAAATGGTCTATTGCATATAAAAAGCTGATGGGAACAACTCATTAGCTGGTGGCACTTAAGAAAAGGATCTGAAGCTATAGAAGGTCACAAACCTCCTACAATCAAAAAATTCCATGCTATTACAAAGCACATAAAACACTACCTTGGGCTGTACAAAGAACATGAACAGCCTGTCAAATCATTAAGTTCTGCTGTACCCAGAACTGGTAAGACCTCAGCTGGAATGCTGTGCTCAGTTTGAAGCTCCTCACTTTAATAATTTGAGTAGTTCAGAGATATTAAAGTTCTAAAAAATATAATTTACCAGAGAAATGGGAAAATTGTACCATTAAGCATGAAGAAAAAAGTATTGAGGAGGAGCAAGGAAAGGAAAGTTCAAAATTCTGAGATAAACACTGAGATTACTTGCCAAAAGAGATAGTGGAGCTTCTATCATGAGGGATTTTAAGTATTCTTAGACAGATGTGTCAGGAAGGCCAAAGAGATAACTGATGCATTTATTCCAGTGAAGAATTAATAAAATGGCCTGTTGGGATCCCTTCCACAATCAAGCTGCAGGTAAACTTGGAAATTTGCTGCTGATGTCTTTTTTTTTTTTATAGATCTGGAAACTGGCTGAGCATTGAGGACAAGGAAAAAATCATGACCAATCTATTCATGAGGAAAAATTATCCTGATTTTTTGGGATGTGCTCATGGCTCACAATTGACTGTTGTGTCAAATGGAACTTGTTTGGTAAACTGGAAAACCACCATTCTGCAACTAGTCTCTACTGCACTGGTGACTGCCAGTAAATCAGAAGTGAGCTGGTGGAGGACATAATGTTAGGATTTGTTGCTCATAATAATTTTAGTCTTTACCATTCTCCAATTCTTTAGGACTTTGACTTCTTTTTCCAAAATTTTTGAGCAACCCTTTTTTAAAATCTTGAATGGAAACCATTAGGTTGCAATAGTTACCCAGCTAGGTAGCTTTTACTACTGGAGCAGTAGTTCTTTTATGTCTTTTCATGCACTTGAAAATGTAGTTTAGAACATGAATACAGAAAATACACCGTTATGTTGGCCAAATTATCCTACTTCTATTCCCTCCCTTGTGAACCTTCCTGGCCAGTTCACTCTCATTTGGGAGCCTGGAAATGTGGCAGATGCAAGACTCCGAGAGTGCACAGCTCAGTAATCCTGGCCCCTTGCCCCCGTGCCCTCACATTTCTGCAAGGATACCCTGTGGGCTCCCTGCAATCTCGTCCAGCCCTTCTGTCTGCAGAAAACACAAGCACAGGAGATTTGTGATCTTATTTCTGGGCTTCCCTGCTGTATTATTTTATGAAAAGGTGTGAATCCAGAGCTAGTTTCTTCTCAGGTAAATGAAGAGAAATTCTGGTTTTACTGAAAGACAAGGTGTAGTGGTGTGCTATTTTATTTGCTTTCATTTGTCAGATGGTTTGTTCTCTGTACCCCCGTTTTACTCCCAGTTAGTTTATCCCGCAGTTGTTTACCCAGTTTCAGTTACCTGTCAATCCTTTGTTCCCCCCATCCCTGAGACCTGTCAATCCTGGTTTGGCCCCTCCCTTCTTCTGGAAAGCTCCTGGGGGAGTGTCGAGTGATTGGCCAGGATCCCAGGAATCCCCTTCTCTCCCCAGAAGATTGGTTCTCTGTATTGTCCCTCACCCCTGGAGCCACTCCCTGACCTTTCCCAATTGGTTCTTTCCCTAACCCTTCCCCTTGTTCCTCCCCCTAATAAAAGTTACAGTCACTGGGCAGTCTGTGCTCTGCTGAGGCAAATGCTCTAAAGTGAAGTTGTCCTCCTTGGGGGTTACAATAAATCTTCAGTGTTAAACCTCTGTAGAGTCCTCCTCTCCTCTGTCCTCGCTGTAGTAACGCTGCTGCTGCTGCTCAAAGGCCTGGCAGGAGCAGCCTGGTTCCCCAGCACACTGGGCTGTACCTCACTTGTCCTCAGTGGCAGGGCTAGCCGAGGCAAGGTGGGAGACGACTCCCAAGCCACTGCAGCGACAACAAGGCACTGTTTGTCTTGACAGCTAAGGAATCAGAATAAAATAATTTCTTTCTTTTATAATTTTAATGCCCTTTTAAATATTGTTTCTACAGAGGGAACAGGTTTTTTAATTCAATTTGGTAGGATTATTCAGTACATTTCTCTAACATAGCCCAGGGTTTTCAGTCAAAATGTGGAAGATGGCTTCTGTCCCAAAGGTTTTTGAGTCAAAATGACAGAAATACACAAGTGGGAAAAGAATATGTGCAGGAAAAAAGAGTTTCTCACAAATAAAAGAACCAGAGTAGAGATAGGTGAATATCTAGCTGACTGTATCCTGGTAATTACTGATAATTATTATAGCAATTAATTTTTAATTAATTCTCTAATTGCATGTAACATTCCTAATATTCTTATTTCATTTTGCCTAATTGACTGCTAGAATGAGATTCATCGAATTTGTGAATTTAACTCCAGAAATCCTAATTCTCCCTTAGATTTTATCAGACCCACCTTGCTATTTCTATTTCACGTTTTGCTCCTTTCTTTTTAACAGCTTTTGTTCCTTACATACTGCCTAAGGGGATTTTTTTTTCTGACTAGCTGTAAGGAATTTCCATTATCCCAACTTCCCTACCATAAAAGCACCCTTAACCCAGGGCAACTTGGAGTAAAATAAAATAGGGAAAGTATTTACAAATTGAAATAGAAATGACACTGTTGTGAACGTCTTGGGAGAAGTGAAAGTGAATGAAAACTATGTATCCTACACACCCTAACACTTGGAGTACCTTAGAAGTCTCTTTGCAGCTGAAAAGCATTAGGATGTTATTTAGATTTCTGTATGTGGAGCTACCTCTCAACTAACTCCTTCATCTTTGCTTTCTCAGAAGATGATGTCACCTTGGAATTATGTTTTCCTCTAAGTATCATGTTTGGGGATCTCTTCAGAATCAGAATTTATTTCCTCCTCCTTATTCAGCATTTATTTATTACCAATTCATATTAACAATGGCCTGAAGCACTGTGTCTCCCACCTTCAGTGTTGGAAATGCAATGTCCTTTTGGCTAAGGATTTGTTCTTTGTCTACAATCAAAATTGCTAGTCGATTAGTTGTGAGGTCAACCTCTCTTAGGTGGGGCAATTTAAAAATCCCAAGGTAGTATTTTTTTCAGTCAGAGAAAGTGTAGATTGCATATAAAAGCAGAATTTGCTAATCATGCTTTGTGAAATGATATAATTGTGATGACAGTATGCAGAATTTTATTGCCTCTTGTTCCACACCAGCTTTCATCTCAAGAAGACCAGTTTGAGTCAAAGATAATTTATGCATAGTTGCTCTTTAGCCCTGTCTGGGACGGGTTTGTTCTTTGTCCTGTTTCTTCAACTTCTACTACTTTTGATGGGAGAATCTACTCAAAGAATCCTTCCCCCTCCTTTTTCTCCACACTAAGGGCCTGTGGCCCTGAGACATGTGGTTTCCTCTGTGCCTGGCATGGCTGCCTACAGGGTCACAGGTATTTGGAAGTCCCTCAGGCAGACAGGGAAACATATCAAAGACTAATTGATAGTAATAGAGCTATCTAGTCAAAATCCCTTCTGACAAGATCCAAAAACATCAGTGTGTGTCATGGGGAGTTTTTCCAAAGTATTTGCACCAAGCATTGTGAGCACAGAAAAGATACAGGAAACCAAATGTAATCTCCATAATTCACCCCCAAACCCACTGTCATTACTTCAAAGTCTGTTGAATAATGTCTGTGGCTTTTTCAGGCTTTATCAGGAAGATATAACTTAAATTTTCCATCTGTCAGTGAAGTGCAATTTTTTTTTTAACAATTAATAAGAAAAGAATTATATTCCTGGGCAAAGGGGCCCAGCTCTTTTTTGGACAGGCACAGCTTCAAGGGAGGGGATGGGATTCACTTTTCTCCAGGTTTGTATTCAGCCCGGGGTTAGTGCACCTTGTTTGGGAGACAGAAGCAGTGAATTCTGAAACCCAAAATAATATGTTGCTGAGATGTGTTAGTGCCTGAGTGAGATTGCTACCTAGAAAAGCCAGGAAAATCTGTCTTCATGGCAGAAAAGGTTGTCTGTGGCTGTGCTGAATACATGTTGTGGGCAGAGAGGGAGCTTCATACAAAATTTATTAGAGAAACTCTTCTCTTGAGCCACGAGATGCAGAAAGGACCCCCTTGCTTTCTAAACTCCTTCTCAAAGAGGAGCCTGGGTGCAGCTGGATCCAATCTTAGCCCCAGACTTTGCCAATGGTTTATGTCTAAAGGATTACCCAGGTGTAATTGAACCTTTATGCAATTTTGTCCACAGGACAAAGGATGGCAAACCTAATCTATTTATATAAATGTATTAAATTATTTATTTTAATTAATAACAGTAATTATAAAGATTAGAGAAAAAAAGAGCTTAATCAGAATTAGTTGCTACACAGCAGCATAGCTATGCACAGCTATGATTACTAGTATAATGCACTATTTTTGAAGCAATATTGAAGTAATTATATTAAAGCTAGTGAAAATATTATTAAGGAGAGCTTGATGTTACTCACCCCCATACCTACACCATGGGCAAACACCTTTTGCTCAGCCTCAAGGAGTAACCTTGGGGGGTGTTCCCACTCAAGGAAGGTTCTTCACACACCTTGGGGTGATAATGTTAGAAATCCTCCCTGTGTAAAAGTGGGAGTAGCCTTTTGGAGTACAAAGTGATTGGTGGTCAGTCACATGCATTTTTTAGATTGTGATATCAGACTTAATAAGAAAAAAATTGTGCTGAAAAAGGAGCTCTTCAGCATATTTTGCTCACCACTCCTGGCTCTCAGTTCCGTGTCAGGGCCAGCATATCCTTGCTGCTCCCAGCCTCATTCAGGGAGAGTGTCTTGCATTCCTCATGGCGGGGTCTGATCGTTTGATCAAACTGGACTCAGCATTCTTCATCTCTAAGAAGAGCAGACCCTCCTTGCTTGATCTTATCACTGATCAGCGGACACTCCTTGCTCAGGCCATCACTGATAAACTTCCAAGACAAGTTTCAAAATGCTGTATCCATGGTTGGGCACAGTTTTTTACAATATGCTGAATTGCTAAATGTGATTTTTGAGGCAAAATTTCAGAGGCATTTTCCTTTTTGAATTACCTGTAAGTGAGGCCTTTGTGCTTTATGCTTGTAGGTGTTGGTGCCCAAATCCTCTTTATAACACACTTCATATTCTTCAGGAGGCAGATTTTCCTTTGGCTGTGGTAATAACCCAAAGTGCCCCATGATAACTCAACATGCTGCAACCATTTTGTCTGTGTGTTCATTATTAACTTGCCTCCTCAATTTTTCAGACAAAAATTGTTTTAATAAGGTAAGAGCAGGGAATTTGATGCATTTGTTTCAAAGTATTGAGAGGAAAATATTTTAGCTCTTATGGCTAACCAAACTTATGACTAGCACTAAATTGCATTTAATGAACTGGTCCTTGATTAATCATTTCAGAAGGAAAAAACCTAACAATACATTTAAGCTCCTATATATACACATTCATTTCTATTACACTTTATTCTTCCATTATTTGGGTGTTGGCTGGTGAACAAAAGTACACTTCTCAGAAACTGCACAAATGTTAACATTTCCTTACATATTATATACACGAGGTTTAACCACACACATTACATGCTTTTGGGATAGCTCTTTAACACAACAGCACAGAAGTGAGGGTCCAAGTTATCTGAGCCAAATTAATCCTAATAATATGGCTCCAAACCCACTAAAGATGTTCAGGGGAGCTTCACAATATCAAGTGGGGAAGTTCAGTGCAGCAGTTGAGCTATCAGCCATTTGCAGTGTTACTAATGATATCTACTAAACTTCAGAAAGAAAAGTGGTAACAAGAAGGGAGTGAGTCCCTAAACTGGAAACTACAGGCTTTTAAGCACATATATCTGTGTAATGTATTGTATGTTATTGTCATTCATTAGCCCTGTAACCATGACACACACTTACCCTATCGTGGTATATGAAAAAACTTGATTTTTTAAAAGATAATAACATCAAAGTTTAATTAACAGTTGCCTCCTAAAGATGCATCATCATATTATGAGTTCTGTAATAGGGAATTACTGATGCCTTTCAAGGTCATCTGCTTCATGGGGAGAAACAATATGGCAAGTTATATTTAGCTGCCTGTTTCTGAGAGCATTGGCTAAGCATAGAACCTTAGAGAATGAGAAATAATAATGGAATTATTTACAAACAGCAGAAAACATAATTGTTTGGGAAGTGGCAAATATAATTTTCTGTGTATAATGCAAAACAGTGGCAAATATGATATAATTTTCTGTGTATGTTGCAAAACAATAAGTACCTATAAGTACCTACTGTTATCTTTTCTTCAGCCTAGATGTATATAAATAGCTAATAAGTATTTCTGCTTGATGGAGAGAATTATGTTTTGAAGGACAAAAGATATCCAAGTTTGTAAGACTGGTTTAAAATTATTTTAACTGATTTATCTATTTGTTTTGCCTTTAATAGTGGAAGAATAACCATCAGGAACAACAATAAGAAAAAAGGTAAGAGTGGCTTTTACCAAAATTCTGCTTAACTGTGGAATTTTTACAGCTTTTTTCATTGAAAGAAGAAAAATCAAGGAAAGAGGAGAAAAGTGACCTCTGGTCATGATTAAAGGTTGTGTTCTTGGTGCTCCTCCAGGCCTGTTTGGTCCTGACTCAGAGAGATTGATGCTCTCAAAGTTCTGATACAGTTGTGGTTCTGTGGCTGCACATTCATGAATTGTGTCAGTTGACTCTTTTGTGGAAATGCCTCTGGGAAATTAGCTTGGGATAATAAAGAAACTTAAGTGACCACTGTTGTTTGCATCCCTTTTTCAAATGAGTCTTTACTGTGGTGGGTTTTGTTTTTTGTTGGGGATTTTTTGGGTTTTTTTGATTTTTTTTTTTTCAGGAAAGCACTTGAAAGGGTAAATTTCATTGAAAACACAACATGGAGTGCAATTATCACTGGCATGTTTCATAGCACAGTGCAAGTCACTGCTTCATTCTATGTCAAGACTAGTTAATTACAAAGGATTCCAGAAAAAAATTCAAAAGAACCTGCAGTTAGACTCCAAATACAGGAAATATATCTGTCAATGAATACTTGATTAATCTCCCCTGCCCCCATCGGATCTGAGAGACAATAGGTGATCGTTGAGAAAATTTCCTGTTTTCTAGTTTAGCTTTAAGTCTGAATAAGAGATTTCATTCCCTTTAATTGTAGTAATTATATCATGGGCCACTGAATCTACAGGAAGTCTTTATTAGTGATAATGGGCTTTTCCAAAGTGATTTCATGCTGATGGAAATAATCATCACTGAGTTGCTCAGTCAAATACAGAGCTGAAAGCCAGTGTTAGCAATATTAGGTTATTTCTGCACCAGCACTCCTGCTGGGATAGAAACTCTCCCAAGTGAAAATGTAGAGGCCAAACCCAGAAAATATAGAATCTTTTACAGACAAGAGGTGGGGGAAGGATAGTGATATTGAACACTATCCTTCATTTTCAGCACATTTTCAGCAGTAGCTGAAAATAATAACTCCTTTTAAATTTGAAAACAGAGGCAGGCAGAGAGTTAAGTGAGTCCAGGCCAAAAGTCAAGAAGCCTGGAGGATGGGAGGTCTGAGCAAGTTGTAGAGGGAAAAAAAAAAAGGGTAAAGGAAATTCCCTTTTTTTGTGGAGATTTCTGAAGCTTGATTTGTGCACGTAGTCCCATTAGGTTCTCAGCTGTATTTGGGGCATGTGAGACCCCCTGTGCACAAATGAATCCTGTAGTAATGAACCTCATTATTATGACCCACTAAAACTTTACTTAGGAAATGAGGACAAACACATCCTTATGGCACTGTTCAAATATTAGCCAAAAATAACTCCCAGTACATCTTTATTTCCTCATTAGTAATTTTATTCAAAATTGTCCCCTGCATATGATACAATGAACATCAAGGAAAATTATGGAGTTTAAAATACCATTTGTAAAGTGCTGTGCATATATATTCTATTATGTTAATCTTTTACTATAGTCATGTTTCATTATTGCATATTAGAATAATTATAAAAATGTGTCTTTTGTGAAAAAGATACTCCCATGTGGTAACTTAGACATACTTCCCTTTCCATTATAAATTGATAATTGTAGTTTAAAATTATAAGTGGTAACCTCTGAATTGATCTAATGTAGTAAATGACTGTTTTTACTTCATTATGATCCACTTATGGTTTTCTTCCTTGGATGATGAAACATTTTGGTCATTGACACTAGGTTGCCTGAAAGAGTTGCCTTTTTTGTGAGGACAAGAGCATAATTTGCGTAGAGTAAGCTGAAACCTCAGATTTCTCTACCTTTGACAGAGGAATATCCTTTTTTATAGTTAATGGACAAATCTTAGGCACAAAAATCCAGATTCATAAAGGGATTTGCACATAATAACCTTAGCACTGCTACATCACTGTTGCCTTGGCAATGGACTTTACAGTCCTGCACCAAAGGCAAAAGTTTTGTTTCCAGATTTTGAAAGTGTTACCCTCTTTTGGCTCATGTATCTTCATACAATTTTCCCCACATCTGCATGTTTAAATTAAAAAACAGCTCAGGTCAAGTATAATTACTGGAAGACCTTGGTTCCTCCGGGGTAGCAGAGGGTAAAACTCAGCTACAATGATTAACTTTTAATGTAAATTTTGGTGACACCCCCAGCCCCAGCTGAGCTGCTGCTGGCAGTTAAAGCTAATTAGCCATTCCTTGGCAGCATGAACACTTGCAGATAATAATGACTGCTGATTTTTACACTCTTATGGTGAAAGAACTGCTGCTGTCTCTTGAGAATAGGAACCCAGATCTATGTGGCAGTGTGATAAAACGTTGTGTAGGATTTCCTGACACCACTTGTGTGCAAAGATGAACTCCTTGGTGGGCAGGATGCAAAGTCTGAAAAATACAAGGATTTGGGAGTTTGGTGAATTTGTATCTCTTCACCAAGATAATTGCAACTCTGGAAATGTGTCACAGAATAACTTTTATTACAACAAACCTGTCCAGGGAAGGTTTAAGGCCCTAGCTGTTGGGCAGGAATTATGTGAAACAGTCCTTGCATTTCAGTAGTGCTGAATTACCCATCATGGGCAGCAAAAGCACCTTGGATCTTGTACAGATTTGCTGAATTCAGGTTATGGAAGAAACTGATATTTGAGTACTAAGCATGCTCTTTGCCTGAGCAAATTTTTCCTGTTGCTTAAAACCCCAACTTCAGCAGAGCAGTGTTGTCTCTGCTTACAATATGTTATCATGTCCTCAAACATGTGCCAGGAAGCACTGCTGTTGAAAGGAAAATCTGTCCTTGCCCTCTCATCATTTGTGGTCACTAATCCATTCAAGGAGAGGTTTCTAAGGGAATCACCAGCAGCTCTTGCCAGAGATTCCAGGCATTCAAGTGATGATTCAGATGACATTTGTGTGATCACACTGAAGAAGGCCAGATCTGTATGGGAAGTGACAACTTTCAGTGCTGGAAGGGAGAATTTTATAGCAGGATGTGTGAGCCAATCCATGGGGATGTGCTCCATGCAGTGACTCAGGATTTTACACTTTGGAAATATTGAACTACCCACATATGCTGCATGGCACTACATGTAGCTTTGGAAGAATGAAAACATTTATCCTGTCTACACTAAAATATTTTGTCATTTAAAGGATACCACTGACATTTTTTTCCACAGTAAAAAATCTCTGTACCATTTGAATTCTATCTTGTGATCACTCACTGCCCAGCTGGCCTGATTATTAGGATGCTAGTGTATGAATATATTGGATTATTGAAGAAATGGTTCAGTGCTCAACCTGTTAGGGTGGGAAATCATCAGCCATCTCAGAAATCCCACAGAGCACTGAGACTGTGAATACATAGTAAAAATCTGTTTGTTTGTGTGGGGGTTTTTTTGTGGGTTTTTGTAGGTTTTTTTGGGGGGAGGGGGTGGTTTGGGGTTTTATTGTTTGTTTTGGTGGGATTTTCAGATGTTTGGGGTTTTTTGTGGGTTTGTTTTGTTTTTGTTTTGTTTTGTTTTGTTTTGTTTTGTTTTGGTTTTTTTGGGGGGTTTTTATTACTTAAGAAAATAAAGGAAAAAAAAAAAAAACTAAATCATGTTTAGAAGCTAACTGAGGTGTAAGAAAAGCCAGCCTGTGCTTTTAGAGTTACACAGGATATTTGGAGGTGCTAGGACTGACATGAAAAGTGATAGCATACAGGTAAGCCAGTGTGCATTGATTACACAGAATTATTGGTGTCTTCCATGGGGCCTTATATTTGACAATAATTTATATAAGCTACATATTTGGGACTATGTCTAGGGTAAAGTGCTTGAATTATGCAATCCTGAAATTTGAAATCCTGCAAGGGTTGGAACCCCCTCTGCAGGAGTGATTTATCAGCTGAGATTTATCATTTTGCATATATTCCAGCAAAGAAAATGGCAGGCACTCTAGAAACACTTATGCTAGGTGGGACAGATGGTTTGTTTATCTCACCTGCATAATCTACTGGTCTCTAGTAAAGCTGCCATATACACTAAAGGCTCCACTGATTCCCTTCCCTCCTCATCCCCCTTTTCATCTTATCCCCTTGAGGGGAAAATATATTTTCTCCTTAAAACAGCAAGTCTAAGCCTTATACCTGCTACATAAGCAAGAGATAAAGTCCCTTGTGTCCCATATTTTACAGAGTAGTGTGAGGATGCCTGATTTTACATTGGTTATACCAATAAAATATGAACATCTTTTCAGTTTTTACATCTGTACATCATAATCACTTATACAACATTTCTTTTCCTCCAACAGGTCATGAAAATCTAGTTTCACTATGAGTAACATTATGTTTGTTTTCTGACCTAGAAACACTAAACTCCAGAGGGATGAGGTGGCTTTCCCAAAGTTCAGCCTACATGGAACACAAAGGGTCCCTGTGCCATACCCTACCTACTGGTGTGGACCTGATGCTTTTATCTTGTTCTTTCTTTTCTATCCTTTCTCTTACTTCAGAGAATAATTAGCTTTTCACTGAGTGAGGTACATGATTTTCACTAAAACACAAAGTTTAAAAACAGCACTGAGAAGTCACAGTACTACATGATATCACAGCTCTGGTGACCCAAGTGTAATGAAAAGGCAGTAGCACTAATAGGGTTGGGAGGTGTTCAAGAAACAAGGTTTGGAGAAATTGGCTGGAAACATTGATTCTGAGAAGAAAATCACTCTTTGTAAACACAGCATTTCTTTTCATACCATAAAATGCCTGATTAGAGGGCTGAGCTATGCAAGGAGATGCTGAAGACTTCTGACAAATATCTACAAAATTGCATGTGCAGTACAGGGCATGTGAAACCATGATCTGTGCAAAGCCTCCATCCCTGTTAGATCTGCAATCAGTCCTTGGACAGTCTGGTTATTTCTTAAGGCAGGAGACAGCAAAACCATTGCTCTTCCTCAGGTTTTTTTTTCCACCATAATTTTTGTTTTTTCCTGTTTTTTCTTATTTTTTGCCTGGAATCTCACAATACCCACCTTCTACAATACTTTTTGGGGGTAAAATGGATCACTTGGTTCAGAATAATCTCAGAACTCTTGTAGCATTGTACACAGCTTAGTGCATATATGAAAGAAGATCTCTAAACTTACAGTTTAGGTTATGTGTTACCTTAGAAAACAGAACTCCAGTTACTACAAATAACAGATCTTAATTAAAATAATTACAATCCAAGCTCTAAGTATAACCATATCACCCTTTCTAGTAGGATTACCACTTAAAATCTGCCAGAAGTCTTTATCAAGAGATGAGGGATAAAATATTTTTTGTGATTCTGTATCAAATATACCTCAAATTTTCATTTTCAGAGGCTGAAACCAGGAAAAATATTGTTCAGTAAACATTAAATTAATCATTCACAGAAAATGATCTAGTTAATGTGCCATAAAAAGATACTGAGTCTCTGAAGTTAGTGGAGGTGTCTGACACCAATGATTCCCATTCCCTCTGTTATGGAAAGATGCATGAAAACACAAAACTGTTTATTTTGGGAGAGTCTTTGGAGAAAAAAAAAATTGCTGTCTTGGGAAAAAGAATTTATTCCTAAAAAGAAGATGGGTTTTAGAAGTAGAAGAAATCTTCAAGGCTTCAGGCCTTGAAGCCTTGGAAAAGTCTTCCCTCCTCACAAAAAAACCTGCAAAAGTACAACAAGAACAACAACAAAACAACAACAACAACAACAACCCAACACAAAACCCCAACCAACCAACCAACCAAACAAACAAACAAAAAACCCACAAAACCCAAAAAAACACAAAACAAACAAACAAATAAATAAATAAAAAGGCATTTTTGAGGAGCCAGATCACCTAAGACACTGAAAGTGTTGAATGGGTGAGTGATTGTTCAGGGAAGTCTGAGCTTAGTCTGAGAGTTGCTGAGGGGGGAAAAAAACCTCAGCCAGGATGCAGGTCTCAGGGGAAGGGCATAGAGGCTCCTTCTCGTTGGTGAAGGGGTTAAAGGGTGGTGGGGTTGAAGTTAGAAACATTCAGCCAGAGTAGGAGGACTATGAAGATCTCAAGGTGGACAAATTGGAATGGCAATTGTGTAGTTTGAGGAAAGGGCTATAAAAATACTGAAAGGAAGCCAATGGTAATTTAAGAGTTGGATATGATTTGAAGATAAAAAGATAGTAGAACATTTCCTGGAAGACAAAAGAAGCTGTGGTGGGAAGCTGAAAGATAGTCTGGGGTGAGATCCCCTGGGTTCTCTTCTCTAGGTCCTGTCATCCTAATTCCATTTGATAAATGCAATGAATTTTATCTTAAAAGCAGATAGCGTATATATCATAACTTTTAATTTTTATTTTTACTATGACCTATCTAATTGCTTGCTAGAAATTCCTTTTTCTAACCTTGTAACTTATTTCTTCTGATTTCTAATTTCTGGCTGCCAGTTCTCTACTACTCTTTATGTCATTGTTAAAATGACACTGCTTTTAATGCAAGTAGGTTTTTTTTTCACCCAGTGTGTGTGTGGTGTATGTTAATTGGGTTATTTGGTTAACTGGGCTTTCATTTACAGGGGCAAACTTCTTAAGCTCTTTAGCTGCCATTTGGTGTTCAAGCTGTATATTGCTTATATCCCTAAAGTTCCTACTTCTAATTTGTTTTTCACTAAATCTCTCCCAAAGTAAGTGGATGATAATTTAGGACACTGAAGTGCTGGAGCATGCCCAGCAAAGGGTAACAAGGCTCTTGGAAGGTTTAGAAAATTTGCCTTATGGCTGAGGGAGCTGTGTTTGAGACGTCTTGAGAAAAGAGGCTCGGGGAGAACCTCATCACTTATTTGAAAGGAGGTTGATGAGAACTTATTTGAAAGGAGGGTGTAGTGAGATGGGAGCCAGTCATTTCTGCCATGCCTGCAGTGAGAGGAGCAGAGGAAATGGCCACATTGATTACAGACAAGGGAGATTCAGATTAGATGTTGTAAAAGAAATGTTCATTGTTGGGGTGGTCAGGCACTGGAACAGGCTGCCCAGGGACATGGTGGAGTGACCAGCCCTGGAGGTGTTTAAGAGGAATCTGGATCTGGTTCTGGGTGGTGTGGTTTAGTAATTAGGGGTTTTAGTGGTGCTGCTGAGCTGATAGTTGGACTAGATGATCTTAAAGGTCTCTTCCAACCTTGATGATTCTATACCTCTAGTCTCCTAAAGGAGATGTCTTCAGCAGTTTAGTTTTGTTAATGCTCACTTACGTGTGACTAAAATAGTTCCTCTATTCATTCTAGGGTTGTACCTCCTTTCCACAGCAGTAACCCACCACCTCACTGTTATCCACTGATAAAAAAGTACATATTTCCTCATTTTCAACTCTTTCTAAATGATGCATTTTGTGCTACGTAATTTCATTTCAGTCCATATCTGAAAAGTGATTCTTACTCTCAACCAGCTTTTGGTGTGATGTTTGTTGTGACTGTGTTTATACAAAATTTTGAGGTTGCACCAGCATATTTTATAAAAAATTCCCAACTGGCATTTTGCTAAAATATTAATTCATTCTGCAATTAAGCAAACTTGTAGCTGAATTCAAAATATGCTCATTTCAGATTACATTTTCCAGCTTTCAAAAGCTGTCTCTTACTCTCCCTCAGCTCTTTCCTCCACAATCCTCAGTTACTATGGCCACTAGTAATATCTCATTAAAAGCAGATTACTGACAACCATGTAGATGAGGAGTGTCCAGTGTTGTGCCAGTATGTGTCTGCATCTTGACTGTAGAACTGTGAAATTTCTCATTTTTTTTCTGTATAAAGCTGTTTAGCCATGCTTCTGAAAACATTTCTCATCAACACAATGGTCGAGTAGCTGCAAACATGACAGGACACAGTCTCTTCCCAGGAGAGCTCACACAAAGAGGGAGGATCAGGACCTGATGTACACAGAGAAAAGGTTAATAACGAAGCCAAGAGCTGAACTCTCAAATCCCTGCTGAGTGGTCTTTCTTCTCAAGTTTGTTGTGCATCAGGGGAAATATTAGTCACACCTGTACAGAGACATTGAGACATCTGGCCCAAACAAAGCATCTCTGATTCCAAGTCCTTTTACCACTCTACCCCTAAACTGACTTTTTCAATAGGACTTGGGGTTTTTTGACATTTGATCCTCCCTTCTTCTTTCTCTTGGCATTGCTTCAGTCACAGTCCCTTGTAAATTAGTTCAGTGCTGGATTTACCAAGCTTTTAAGCTGTGCAGGGAAACATTCCCTATAGACGTCTTATGCTTCAGCTACACTCTTTCCCATTATTTTATATCTCTTCTTCCATCAAAATCTCCATGAAAACATTTTTTGTAAAGGGTCTTTGTTTTGTCTGCTAAATCCCATCATATAAATTTAACTCTACAATGCAACTAATTCAAAACCAACAGACATCTTGTTAAAGGACACAGAAAGAAAAAAATCCAACAGCGACTGCACTGAGCATTGCTGAGCCAAGAAGCATATGTTTCTTCTCCAATTAATAACATTTTATGTCTAAACTTTTTTTCAAAGGAATTAGAGCAATAAAACACATGAACTTAAACTCATAAGCAGTCTCCTTTCCTGACTATACTTTAAGAAAAAGTAGGAAGTGTTTCTGTTGTTGTTAAAAAAATCTGATTAAAAAAATTAGAAAAGAAAATGTGCACTGAACATCTGGCTTTCCGTGAGGTCTTGCTGTCTCCTATTTTTTCCAGCTGTGTTGGCTCTTTACTTTGATGGGTCCTCACTCAAGCATCCCTGAAGATCATTTTCCTACTGATTGGATGTCCCTTGGCTGTCTTCCCATTTTGAGAAGAGAAAGTAGGAGTGGATACCACACATGAACTTGGCTTAAATGGGACTAAACTGTCCCCTCCACTTTCAGGCACAGCTGGAATGAAGAAAGAACTTGAAAGTATAAATAAAACCCACAAAAAGCAAACAAGAAGTCCCAGTCAGGCAGCTGTGTCTGGAGAAGCAGGGCTGTCTGAGTACCCTCACCTATTCTTTGGAGCTCTGCACTCTTGTGACCAGGGTCAGTCAGGAGGAAATGGAGCCAGGTTAAGGATTCATCAATAAGCAGATTAAGGGAAATGTAGTCTGCTGAGCAAGGAGCTGTAAAGGAACTGTTCAGTTTTTTTTTTTTTAAACTGTTCAGTGCTATCTTACTTCCCTCATTTATGCTTATATAAATGACATCATGCTGTCCTCAAAATTTCTAATCAGTACACAGAGTACTTCCTTTTAGTTCCTCACCTATGGCTGATAGCACTTTCTGAAGTCTAAGGAAAGTTTCTCTTAAAAAGATAGGACAGAATTAAAAGATGCCAATTATTCAGTGGAAATAGCTGCTCTGATAAGTGTTCCCATAACTTTAGCTGGGATTTCCTAGGCATAAATATGCATTCTACAGCATATGTGAGCATTACACATCTGGGAAGGGCTGTATAAAAAAAGGTATTGCTGCCCTGGGCTGTGTAGTCAGACTTCAATGGGGTCTTTTGGGTTTATGTTATATGCTCAAGTTATCAGTCTTCTGCATTTGCAGCAGGGTAGAAAAAAGGCACAGATCCTTTCATTACAAATACCATTTTACTTATATAGCACATATTTGGAAAAGGTATACATATGGCAATTGTATTTAGTCTCCTTTATTCTGATTTCTGCAACAAAAATCAAAAAATTCAGTTTCCTATGTTGTAATTTCAGTTTGACCTACAATGTGTCTTCTAAGAATAGCAGCTTGTCTTGATACGAGCAGATGGATGTACAACCAGTTTGTAAGCTGTTCCTATGGTTATTCTTGTTAAAAATATTCCTATACTTCTAAAACTTCATCTATTGCATTAAATCTCATGGTAATTGTCTTTTGTTCCTGCTAGCTGAGTTTATGCTGGAGACCATGTGACAGAAAATGCTTTCTGACTGTTTTAGAGGATGACAGCAATGTTCTTAGCCTGAGCAGTGCCCTGGGAAGAATATGTGTAATACAATACACTCCCTCTGAATCTAGGGCTTCTTGGAGGGATGGCCTTATGGTCTGCCCTTGGCAAAATAGCCTGGATAACAGTGGCTGTCAAGGCAGAAAGGCTTGTAGATGTGACAAGGGAATGGGACACCCACAGCTGTCCAAGCTGATGTGGTGGACTGATCCTGGCTGGACACCCAGTGCCCACTGAAGCTGCTCTATCTTTCCTCTACTCCACTGCACAGGGGAGAAGAAATATAACAAAGGGCTCAGGAGTTGATATAAGGGCAGGGACAGATCACCAGCAATTATCATCATGGGGAAAACAGACTTGACTTGGGGAATTTAATTGAATTTTTGCCAAGTAAATCAGAGTAAGGATATTCAAAAATTAAAATCAAATCTTAAAAACACCTTTTCTTGATCCCTCCCTTCTTCCCAGGCTCCACTTTGATCATGATTTTCTCTTATCTTCTCTCCAGTGGTGCAGGGACAATGGTCAATTTATCACATACTGTCTCTGCAGCTCCTTCCTCCCCAGTGGAAGGACTTGACATTTCTTTCCTTGTTCCAGTCTGGAGTCTCCCCCATGGGAGACAGGTCTCCACAAATTTCTTCAGTGCAAGTCCTTCCCATGGGCAGCAGCTCTCCACAAACTGCTCCAGCATGGGCACCCCCACAGGGTCACAAGTCCTGCCAGCACCCCTGCTCCAGCATGACTCCACAGCACCACAGCCCCTGCCAGGAACCTGATTCAGCACAAGTTTCCAGTGGATCAGAGCCTCCTTTGGGCATCCATCTGCAGTGTGAGTTCTCCATGGGATGCAGGTGGATCTCTGCTCCCCTGTGGACCTTCATGGGCTGCAGGGGCACGGCTGCCTCACCATGGGCTGCACCACAGGCTGCAGGAGAATCTCTGCTCTGGCACCTGGAGCATCTCCTGCCCCTCCTTCCTCACTGACCTGGGTGCCTGCAGAATTGTTCCTCTCACATGTTCTCCACTCTTTGGCTACAATTGTGCAGGGATTTTTTCCCCCTTCTTAAGTATCTTATCCCAGAGGTGCTACCACTGCTGCTGGTGGGCTTGGCCTTGGCCAGTGGCAGAACCTTCTTGGAGCCAGCTGGCATGTGCTCCATGGGACACAAGTGAAGTTTCTCACAGCTCTTCAAGTAAGTATCCCCTGTAGCCTCCTGCTACCAAAACATTAACTTGCACACCCAATAGTGCTCAAGAGGTGTACAAAATATTAACCAGGAAAATACAAATAGGTGGGTGGGGGTGTTGTGTGGGTTTTTGTTGTTTTGTTTGGTTGGTTGGTTGGTTGGGTTTTTGTTAAACAAAGGAGCGGGGGGCAGGAGGAAAGGATGTTTTGGTTTTTGGTTTGTTGGTTTTTTTTTGTTATGGAGAGTGTCCTTGTAAAGGGAACAGCAGCAGCAGTTGGTTTCATGCTGCCATGGGGTAGCAGTGTCACAGTGCTGCCCTGCCCAGACACAGCACCCTCCTGTGAGACACTGCCAGGGCTCTGTACCAGCTGCTGGGCTGGTGGGATGGGGCTGCACATGGGGACCTACGTGCAGATCTCTTGGGGCTTCTCCTGCCAGGCTGTGGGGTCGGTGTGGGCACACAGAGCAGGAGCACTCACACCTGCTGCTGCTCCACAGCCAGGGGGGTTGCAGAGGTGGGTGTGTGTCTGTGCTATCGATTTCTGCTCATTGCACCTGTGGTTAGCAGTGTGCAGGTGGTTATCAGCCAAGGTTAACCATGGAGGGCTGAGATTTCTCTCTTGAGTCTTAATCCATATTTCTCTCATATGATTGCTGCTTTCTACTATTAATATATTAATAGTTTATTATGATCTTGAGCTGGTTTTAAAACCCTTCCTCCAAGTAACAAGTGAGAGGATCAGAGCAAATTGCCTCAAGTTGCACCAGGGGAAGTTTAGATTGGATATTAGGAAAAAAAAATTCCTGAATGGGTGGTCAGGCATTAGATTAGGCTGCCCAGGGAAGTGATGGAGTCATCAGCCCTGAAGGCATTTAAAATGTATAGATGTGGCACTTAGGGACATGGTTTAGTGGAGCAGTGCTAGGTTTATGGTTGGACTTGGTGATCTTAGAGGCCTTTTCTGATATAAATTCTATGATTCTGTGCTTCTATGATTTAAAAATCAAGATTGAAAAGAGCTGACCTACTTGCACAAAAGGTGGATATCACACAGGTGACAGACATCAGACAATTCTAAATAAATTTGGAGACTCTGAAGTGTTCAGTGAGGTAATGCAATGATTATAATTATATTATACTTGTCATTCCCCTCTAGTATCTGTTATTTGAGTTGAATACATCATGTAGGAAGGAAAGCATTCACCCAACACTGTTGCCTTATTTTTCTGCAATTTTATATTTTAATAATTTGGTTGAATGAATGTGAAGAGAGAAACAGAATAAAGAAAAAAATGTAAGGTAAGCAGAACTGTGATCAAGCAAGGACTCTTTCCCTTCTGTGACAGCCTGTATGAATAAAGTGCATACTCAGTGTGAGCAATACTTTGCTGTTGCTATCAGCTCAACGCCACCCCCCTTCCCCTGCCAGACTGTGAATGAATCCTGTGACATGGCTAGAGGGATATGGATTGTGTTTTTAAACCTCACAAGTGTTTCCTGGACTGGATGTCAGGCTGGAGTCCTGCAGTGATAGGGGAAGCCAGGGCAGGTTCCTTGGCCAGCAGGGACTCTGAACATTTCTTGCCTGTTTACTATAGGAAAGGGCAAGATTAAAAGGGCAAATTTGAAACAGAGAAAGTAAAGATATTTCAAAACCCATGCACTACATGTCTAAAGCAGGCCAACAAATGCTGTTTTTCTAGTAGATAGCCTTTGGAGGGCTGATGAACGTTTGCAGCCTGCTTAGGGAAGGTCTATTCAGAAATACATCATCAGAGAGTCTGTGATAGCTTTTACATACAGCAATATAGCTGAGAAATGAACTCTAACATGTTAATGTCCAATTAAAATAATGAAATTAAAAACCCAAATCAGCTGAAAACAGAGTTCACCTGGGTTATGGACCAAGAACAAAGCAGAATTACTTCAAACGTGATGAAACAAAAATGAGGGATAAATGGTGTTTCTTTATTCCACATGAATCAGCTGTATATTTTATTTTCATGTTGTGTGATGCAAATTAGTGATGGTAAAACTTCATTGTATTTGACATTTACTGTGTCACAATCATCACAAAATTTGGATGCAATTCCACATCCCATTATCTTGGCTTTGCACTGGATAATATTTTTCCGGTTTTACAATTTTGGCTTTAGATGAGCTGGAAAAATTGTATAGAGATATTCTTGAAAATGTGGTCAAGGAAATCTGATTTCTTGTTTCTTACATGAGGAAACTGCTTTAAGTCAACATTTCTTCTTCCAAGAGAACAATTTTCTTGGCAATTATCCCACCATTATTCTAATGTTACCTATTTGTCTTCAAAAGCTGCCAGTCTGTTTGACTGCTACAAAGTCACTTCTAAAATTCACGATTTAAACTATTGCAAGCAACTCAGTAACTCAACAAGGTTAGCTGTACCATTACCTCCTTTCCATCCTCCCCAAAGATCCAAAGGAAGTAGTTAAGAATTTTGCCTGAAATGTGCTTAGGTGTTTTTCTACCTCACTTGGCTTCATGAGTTTATAGTACCTCTGGAAGGGGATGTGCCCTCTCAAAATACCAGTTGTCCTCCTTTTGAGGACATGGGCAAGAGTTTCCCCTTTGCAGTTAAAAGATGAAAAGAAAGCACAAGATGGCAGATCCCTGCTCTATAGGCACCGCATGGTTTATGTCCCACCTCATCCTGCTGTTCCTGGTTTTGGTTTCCTGTAGGTAACACTGTGCATCACACTGTGTCCTGCTCTGTAACAGATGGTCAGGTCCCACAGAGGGATTTGGGCTTGTAACCAATAATGACATTTCAGAGCAGCAGCAGCAGCAGTGTGTGTGTGGGGTATTGTTAGATGCAGTGTGATATGGAGTTGTTTGTTATAAACTCAGGTCCCTGGTGCCTTTTTTCAGTGGTTGTCCAGGAGGGAAGGTTAAATATCTCACGTGTTCCCTGTCTACCCTGTGTCTCCACAATATAAGAAAAGATTCATCTAGTCAGTGCTTCCCTTCTCAAGAGCAGAGCCCTGCTGGGCCAGTGTTATCTATTGTTCTATGAAATGACCAGTTTGGTTGAGGTTTTGTTTGTAAAGTACACAGTGCAAGCTAGTTAGCAACGACAATTCTCTATTTTTCCCTCCTGAAAATCCAAGTGAAAATTACCTGCATCAGCTTTGCATGATATGTGTTTAGTTACACTGTTCCTTCACTTGGCTTCCAGACTTTTGGGTGAGGCAGTATGCCTTGACAGTCAAATCTGGCCAAAGGGTGGGTGGCAGAAGTTTATGTACTTATATTAGGCTTTAGTTCACCAGCCAGTGCCCTGGCTTTGAGTAATGCTCTGAGGACATGTATGCATGGACTGGATATGACCTCCAATGTTTATGTGCTACCAGCTGGTTAGTGAGTTGTACACACAATATTACAGTTTGGATATTTCTTTGCAGAGGGTGCTCCACCCTCTCTCTAGCTCTGCTAGGACAAAAACTTGGTGAGAACATGGGAAAGTATTATGTACAGTGAAGGGAAGGAAAAGAGGAGCCAGTGAAAAGGAAAGTCACTAATTGATATTTTGGCATGTAACAAAGATTTTCATAGATTTCACATCTGTACAAAACAATAACTTCATTAATCCCTCTGAACTGTGTCCTCTATTGTTCTCATCCATAACTAAAACCTTTGCCTTTAGGAATTAGTCCAAAAGATCACAAGATTATGGTTCCATTATGGGCTACAGATTGTATGTGTAGATTTATATGTTAAAATTGCCAAATGAATTGATGTGTTATTATTTTTTAAATCTCAAATCGGGTGTTTAGTCTGTGGCTTGGGATAACATCATGAGGTCTCTAAACACAAAAGGGAGTGCTTTGGAATGCAAAGTGCCCGAATGCTGACGTCAGACCATCATGCTTCAGGTTGCAAATCAATATATCTTTTTGAAGTGACCTGCATTTGAAAAAGATGTTATAAACTTTAATTTGCTTTAAATAAGTGTAGCTGAAAGAAAATGGCAATTTCAAGACCAAATTTTCACCAAGTCCATAATGTTGGAACTGAAATGGCAAATTTCAGCAAAGATAACCTTTTTAATGTCTACGTAACATTAGAGAGATTAATGTACTGAAAGCAAACAATGACATTGCTATTTCTTATCGTGTCTTTTTAGGGTACTTGGGAGAAAGACCTCAATCATTTTGTTCTTCTCCTTGTAAACATAGTGACTGCTTAGATAACAGTCCTAGTTCTGACATTCCTTAGCAACATAGTGAGAAAACACAAACATGCTGCTTTATCAGTGTTGCACCTCAACTGTGTTGCAAGTGCATTTGGAGGATATGTTCTCAGATAATCATGGACATGTGTCTTGGTTTGAAAGACAGGTATCTGCTAAGGAGGAGCAGGACCTCCTCAGGAATGGAGAATTCAAATCCCCTCCCTCCAAATTATTGTAACTTAGAAAATTAAAGGGGCTTTCAGGCAGAGATATGGGGATAGGAATAACAGTTCTTTACCAGTATGTATAGCAAGGCAAACAAACAACAACTACAGCAGAACCAGGAAAACCTCAAGGGGCTTTGTTTCACAAAGCCCGGGGCAGTCTGATCTCTCAGGAGCACCAGGCTGGAAGGGTGGAAAATCGCGGGCTGGCGGATGGGATCAGAAGCTCTGCCAGTGGTGGCTGGCACAGCGGGGATGTCCCGGCAGGGCAGGGCAGTGCGGGACCACCGAGCAGCAAAAAGCCTCCAAGCAGCGCTGAAGAAACGGCGGCGACGGAACAGGGCCGGCCCAGCTCCAGCAGGGCAGGAGGAGGCAGCTCAGAGTTCTGGGACACACGAGCAGGTGGTGGGAGACTCCTCAGAACCGGACCCGGCGGTGACAGCGAACTCCTCCTGTACCCAGCAGCAGCCTCCTGTCCTCTCTGCGATGCCGAGAGCAAGAGAAGGAAAGCTGCCCCCAGCCCTGTCCTGTACCTGCCCCAAAACTCACGTTATCTCCCCACTCTGAAACTTCCAGAGACCCAAAGAAGTGTAGCCAGGTGCTACAACTCCTCTCCTTTGCCCCCTTGTTCTGCTTGAGTACCTATAAGCACCCAGTAAGTAGTTTCCTAGCAACTTATGGAAAAATTCTCTAAGAAAAAAAAAAAAAAAAAGTCTAACCCCCAACAACATGCAAGTGGAAGCATGCAAAAGTCCACATCTGGCCATGAGGTACATACAGCTGGAATCTGCCCTATTGGAATCATAATTGCAAATTTTGACAGACTTTGGGCAGCATGGGAGCTGCTCACCCAAAAGAGTGGGCTCATTGTGTGGCATGTGAAAAGGAAGTGATATTTTTAGTAGAAAGGTGGGCAAAATTCAGTTCTAGTTTTATGAATGGCTCCATTGCATTTTTCACAAGAGGCACTCCTGATGGTGATGAAAAGTTTTTTTGTTGTAAATTGAACGAGAGTGACTGCCCTGTGAATGTAAGAAGCTAAAATCAAGGGATTAGAGACATAGTACACATTACACTTGATTCATTTGTGGAGCAGAAGTCAAGGAATGAAAATTCGGCTGGGAGTCAGATGGAAATCTTTGCATTTTCTAATGATGGCCTACTTTCCTCTAATTCTTTTAAGGGAAAAATGACATCCACTCAATGCAATATGTAATGGGTCTTTTTCCTCTAGAAAAGAAGAAATTACATAATTCACACCAATTAGGCACACTCAAAATCCTTTTTAGAATACAAATCTTAAATGGTTCACAGATATGCTTAAAATTTATGCATTAATTTAGACATAGTTTTCACTGCAAGAACAGGGTAAATACTTGGCATGCATTGAGATCTATATTGTTTCAGCTATATTGCTAGCACCATTTGTTCCTGTGGCATGTTGGCAAAACCCCCAATCATTAATCTACTTTTCTAAATCATATTTGTTTCTTTCAGCTTCTGATATGTAATGAATCTATGGCTACAATAATAAAACCACCAAGATGCATTTCTTTGTTTCATTTGTCTTTATTTGACATGTTGTAATAGGGTATTATTTTGACTTTTAATAAGTCAGCCTTTGTTCTTTTAAAAAAATGTTTTCCTCTTATCTAGTGTCAGCATTGATTAGTCTTTGCTGTGTACAAGAATACTTTTTTCTTATTACCTCCTTCAGGTCTAAATGATGAATATACAAAATTATAATCTTAAGTATCATCTAATGCATGAGGCTGGGAACCAAGACAAATTTCTCTGCCTCTTGTTGACTAATTCATGACTTTGGACTAGGATTATTCTTCATGTAAGGCTGAAAGGCATAATCAGTGTTTGAAAAGTAACTCATGATACTTTGATGAAAGGCACTATATGCAATAATTGTGAGGTGTTTTAAACTGAAGAAATATGAGCTGGCAAGCTCAGTGTGGCAGGACAAAACCAAAATACAGTGTAGAAGACCAAAATACATCAGTAAAGTTATGACAGTCTGCTGGGGTTTTTAGCTCATTTTGTTTTAAATCTGAACTTTGCAGTGGAAAGGGACATCTCCATGAAGTACCTGTTGTTGTCTTTACCCTCCCCAGAGGGGCAAGCTCTCCCCCTTATGACTCCCATATGCCATGGTCCCTTTCCCGGGGCAGGAGCAGCCACCTCTGGGCTCTCTGCCTTGAGAGAACATGCATTCATATTGCCTGTGCTCAGGACAGTATTTCAGTACCCAAGGGCCAACTTCTGTCCACTGATGTGAGTAAAAAATGGATAACAGACAACATAGTTACAAAAAGTCTTTTTTATCTGGTCTTTGCCCCAGGAAAATGGTATCACTGCCACAATTGCTGATTTTGCTCTTCAATCAGAACTGTAAACTGCAAAAGATCTACTGCTAAATAAGTGTATAAGCATTTATCTTATTTTGCAGTCTCAACCATATTCACACAGTTTCTTACTCTGCCTCAGTCCTGCATGCTGACCTTTACCAACACATCAGTCTGGTGCCACTGTGAATTTCTGCATGTGGATACTGGTAGGGAACAGGTAAGTGTTGTACTGCCACGTTTTGAGTCGTCCTCTGGATCACTTCCTGAAAGACCTTGAGCAGAGAACAGGGACAGGTTTAACAAAGGTTATTGTCCTTCTTTTTCTTTCTTGTGCTCAGGAGATTAGGAACTCATTGTAGGGTTTATAGAAGGAACTGACAACACTTGATAAGTTAAAGAGTGTCTAGTAATACTGGCTGGATTTCTCAGGAAGACGCTGGATTTTCTAGAAGCTGTACTTGTCCAAAATTGTAATTTTACAGTTCTGTTAGTGCAAATATTGACTTGAGATGCACTACTTTCAGCAATACAGGATTAATCTCACTTTATTTTGGTTACCCACAAAGTACCTTTCCACATCTGGCTTGTCTCTGGTGGGATCTGGGCCATCCATATAGGGAACAACACTCTCTTAGGAAACATTTCTTCTCACCTACTGTAGTGTCTGCGTTAGAATTGTAGACTCAAATAAGAGTTTGGGTTGAAAAGAACATTTAAAGTTCATCTAGTCCTACACTCTGCAATGAGCAAGGAAATCTTCAACAATATTAGATTGCTCAGAGCCCTGTCATGCCTCACCATGAATGTTTCCAGGGGTGAGGCATCTACCACCTCTCTGGGAAATCTGTTGCAGTCTTTCACCATTCTCACAGTAAAAAACTTTGTCCTTGTATCTAGCCTTAATCATCTCTCTTTAAAACAACTATGCCTTACTTGGGATTGGACATTATTGGTATTAAATAAAATCAATCTGACAGAGTAATGTAAATGTAACCATCAATTTTTGATCAGATAAATCCCACTGTTAATGTTTAAAAATTGTTCTTTTCCTTGATGGTAATTGCTCATATTGCAGGGAAAGCTGCACAGCATGGAAACGTACTCATCTATCCAGCATCTATAAATGCACACTTTATGGGCATTTCCTGTACACAGAAAAGTTTGTAAATGTCTAAGAGAATATGAACATATTGGAGGACTAATAAGGAAATTATTTGCTGTATACAAATACTGAGATAAAGGACATCTAATCCAAGATCTGCAGAGGTTGTTTTAGCTGCTTATGTTGCTTGGTAATTGCATTGTTTCCCATAGCATTTTCCTGGAGAAACTGACTGCTCATGGCTTGGATGGGTGCACTCTTCTCTGTAAAAACCTCTCTGGATGGCCCAGCCCAGAGAGGGGTGGTGAATGGAGTTAAATCTAGTTGGCTACTGGTCACATGTGGTGTTCCCCAGGGCTCAGTACTGGGGACAGTCTTAAATCAACATCAACAATATGCATTGCATGAGGAGATGAAGGGCATCCTCAGTGAATTTGCAGCCAGCACCAAGCTGATCAGCTGGAGGATAGAAAGGCTCCATGGAGGAATCTGGACAGTCTGGATTAATGGACTGAGGTCAAATTTATGGGGGTAATTCCAGGTCCTGCAATTGGGTCACAATAACCCCATGGAATCAGAGAATGGTTTGGGTTAAAAGGGACATTAAAGATAATCTATTTTCAACAACCCTGCCACAGGCAGGGACATCTTCCACTACATCAGGTTGCTCAGAGTCCCATCTAACTTGAACACTTTGAACACTTCCAGGGATGGGACACTCACAACCTCCCTGGAGAACTTGTTCCAGTGCTTCATCACCTTTGGAGTAAAGAATTTCTTTCTAACACTTAATCTGAACCTGCTCTCTTTCAGTTTGAAACCATTGCCCCTTGTCCTGTCACTATCTCCCTATGTAGCAGGCAGATGTACTCATCTATGCAGCATCTACAAATGCACAGCTTTCCAGTGGCAGGAAAACTTCCTGGCTGAAAAGGACCTGAACACAAGGCTGTGTGCCCAGGTGGCCAAGAAGGCCAATGGCATCCTGGCCTGTACCAGCAATAATGTGTTCAGCAGGACCAGGGGCGTGATCACCCCCTGTGCTCCGCACTGGTGAGGCCACAACTCAAATCCTGTGTCCAGTTCTGGGGGCCTCTCTGCAAGAAATGTGCTGGAGTGAGTCAAGATGAAGGCAGAGGAGCTGGTGAAAAATCTGGAGCACAAGTCAGATGAGGAGCAGCTGAGGGAACTGGGGGTGTTTAGCTTGGAGAAAAGGAGGCTCTTGCTCTCTCTAACTCCCCAAAAGGAGGCTGAAGCCAGGTTGGGGTTGGTCTCTTCTCCCAGGTAACAAGCAATGGGATGAGATGAAATGGCCTCCAGTTGTGCCAGGGATGGTTTAGTTTCAACATTGGGAAAAATGGCTTCACTGTTAGGGTGGTCAGGCACTGGGAGTGGTAGAGTCACCATTCCTTCAAATGTTCAAAAGACATGTAGATGTGGCACTTAGGGACATGGTTTAGTGGTGGATTTGCCAGTGATGGGCTGAAGATTGGACTGGATGATCTTACAGGTGTTTTCCAATATAAATGTTTCTATGTACCCAGTGTCCTAGCCATGGTGACTGAGTTCACCATTCTTAGTGTAAAACTGTAAAAACCCTTCCTTTAAGAAGTGCTGCAAAGTTATTTTTTGCAGGGCTACTCCTTGCTTTAGTTTTAATACAGATTTTTTTTTTTCAGGGCAAAGGTGAGTAGAGCTTGTATCTACTTGTAAGGCAAGAATAAGAGAAGCTGAATGTAAAAAAGCTTGAGTTTCCTGGTCATGTGTTTTTTTAACCCACTACAGAACTATGAGCTTATTTACAAATCAGATATTTATTTCACGCTTGTCTCAAATTTAAGTCTTGTAGACAAGGACAGTGTCTATTTGATATTTTTTAATTGGTTTTCTTTTCCCTAACAAATACCTCCAAACTCCTGCAGTTAAGCATAACCTATGTAGATATGATTTCAACTTCATGCAGGCCAATTTGAAAACGGAAAACAGACTACTTGGAATGCAAAAAATAGTTTTGTTCCTTATAAGCAAGAAACTGATTTTTCCATATTCTAGGGAGATTGCTTTTTATTGACTTCAAACATGTCTATTTGTCCCTCTGAAGGGGAGAAATAGCTAATGCTGAGGAATTATCTGCAATGTGTTAAGCAATAAATGTGAAAAATGCAAATTCTAGAAGATGTGCCAAGAAAACCAACCACAGTAGTTACACTTACAAGTCTAGTTATCAGTCCACATTTTTAGGCCTCTATATTTGGTGTCATTGTCCCCTCAAATGGGTCTATATCTGCCTATTTTATGTTCTTCCAATACCCTTTACTCATTATTGCATGGTCCCTGAAGTCAGCTTTGGAACAAACTTTATGCTTTCTTTAAACTATTCTATATCATTCATATTCTACTCTGAAGACACTTCAGATAATGTGTTAGCAAATACCATCACTTTCATTTTCTGGACAAGGTTCATGGTTTGCCTCAAGGATACTGCCCCACCTTGGTCAAAAAGATCAACGATGTTTCAGCAAAGGCTACAGTCTTCACTATCTAGTAGTCACAAAACAGAAGCTGGAAGATATTTTCCAGGCTTGTGGTTTATCTGAAAACCTGTTTCTGTAGCCTGACCAAAGTTTCAGGAATCTCCAGAAATCCACTCATGATAATCAGGAACTAGAGACTTATGTGCAGGTCCTGAATTACTGTCTACATGGCGAAACTGGCAACTGTAGGGTGCAATGAGCATCATCATGTGCATAATAAATAAATCAAAGCACCCCCTGCATTCTCCTGTCTTCTCTTAGGCAACTAACCTCTTCTCCCAGGCAACTAGCAACACATCAAGAGGAAATGGCCTCAAAGATGAGACAGAAGATGCTCAGGTCAGGAAGAATTTCTTTACTGAAGGGGTTATGAAGCATTCAAACCACTACCCAGGGAGGTGGCAGAGTCACCATCCCTGGAAGTGTTCTAGAAATGACTGGGCATGGCACTTAGGTTTAGTTGGCATGGTGATGTTCAAAAGTTGGATTTGATGATCTTGGAGGTCTTTTTAAAATATAATGATTCTGTGATTCTACAGTTAATACAGTAGGATAAAAGTTACGTGTTGTGATTTGTATCTCCCCTGCCAAAGACTGGAGCTTTGCTTTTTCCCACAACAGTGGAAAATTACAGAACAGGTATTTCATCACATACGTGATGCTTTTCTACCTTTATTATCTGATTTTATCCTTCACTTTTCACAAATGGGAAAGACAAATTAGCACCAAAGCAGTTGTAGACTGCCCCAAGAGAAATGTCTCCAAATAAATTACTGCTTCAGAAACTACAGGAAAAGCACTTCTTTCCAGTCACTGGTGTGTGTCTGTAATTATGGAATGTTGTTTTGGCTTATTTAGTGACTCCACATATCTATAAGATCTCCGCAACAACTTCCATCTAAATTTCAACAAGCTCTAAAAACCTGCAGACATTTTAACAAATCCTTCAATAATTGCTCAAACCAGTGGCTGTATCAGGTACACACATTCCTGTGTTTAACTCCATGTTTACTCTAAGCAAAGAATCATCAAAACAATTCTTGAAACTCTTTAATATCAGCTTCAGTTTTTCATTTGTCATCCCTAATCTATGCTTTTAAAAAGGATTATAATAAATTTCTGATATTTTAAATAATTTCTGTCTAATAATTAATTTTTTAAAATAATTATTTTGACCCTCAGTTTCAGAAAAACCTAGGGAAAAGCAGTATTTTTCATACTGGATTTGGAATTGAAACTTCTTGTGAAAGTAGACCTTAAGCATAAAAGTTTCAAACCCTAAAAATTATGAAATGAATAAAGCAATATTAACCCAACTAACTTATTGTAAATAAAAGACTGTTCAGAATTTTTATTTCCAAACAAAATAAATGTTACCTCTAACTTGAGATTTGTAACTATAAATGATATTGTCAAGAATATGTCCTAATATTCATAAAATGAGCTGATAATCTTCATTTTCTGCAAATAAGGTAAAAAAAAAAATGTTTTCATTTTCTCAAAATTTATCCACCCAAACCTGTATGCTGCAATTCATGCTGGGCTTATCTTCATGCCCTTTCAGAGTAAGATCTGGGGAAGACTTTAAATACCATGAAGGACATTCATGTGCAGCAAATTAATTTCCTTTTGTATCTTTGTTTCACTGATCAGAGAAACCAATTTAAGATGGAAAAAGGAGGCAGATACATAACATATGTGGTTTGTGTCAATATAAAATATTCAACAAGGACAGAGAGGTCTGAGCTCAAATGTTCAAGTGTGACTCCAGAACGGCTGCATGGTTTGAAGAGTGTTCAGATCCCATACAGTCTTTCCTGTAAGGAAATGGAAATTTCATGTGAGCTTAATGTTTTGATGACTGTATTTTCTCTCTGTTTGAGTGAAAGTCCATGGCTTCTACACAACAGGGTAGTTAAAAGACATCTCAGATATGTCATGGATTGAAGAGATCACAGTAGACTGACTGTGGGTGGGTGCAGGGGTTTTCTCAAATGCTTCCCTGGCTTCAACACAGTTTTGGGGGAAAGCTGAGATTATGTCCTGGGGCAATAACAGACTTTTTGCTGCTTTGGCTTGCCAGCTGGTTAAGATGAGACCTGCCTTTCCATATTGAATGTTACACATTTGTTGGGTTTACTGACAAGTAAAGAGAGCATTGTGCACATTCAGCTGTCTCAGCATGTTTGGAAAGGTTTTTTGCAGATACTCTTAGCTGTTCAATACCAACACTTGTGTAAAATAAGCAAGACTTAACAAGTTCTGCTATATTATTATGATGTCAATTGCCTACTTTCAGTGGAAAGCAGCTACATTCTCTGCAATTCTCAAAACCATGATGGTATTAAGGCTCCTAGTTTTGGTTTTTTGTGTTAATATGGCTCAAATATAAGACTTTTACAGCTTCTATGACTGAGGACCCAGGAGAAGACAAAACAATGAAGTGATCCACTGTAAGAAGAGTAAGAAGTTTTATGTCTGATGTAGTTCACTAGCTGAACCTGTGGAAAAAAGGATTGAATAGTAGCAGGATGATCAAAGCTGGAAAAAAAACTGGAGCAGAGAAGTTGCGTCTTGCTTGAAAAAGAAAATATGTAGTGATGACTATTATCAGAGTGCTCAAAACCTTCACCAAGCAGTGAAAATGGTTTCCCTGAATGGCAGGACAGATCCCACAGTGCAGCTGGGTGAAGGCATTTCTTTTCTGAGTGCTTTCAAATATGGGAATGTCTTGGGCCTTGTAAAGTCTCCATAGGTTACAACTACAACCAGAAGGAGCAATAGCCAGTGCCTACAGAGCAGCTTACTAGTACTTTAAGTTAGGCAGTGTCCATTTCCTCAAGTGCAGCACCAATTTTGCACAATTCATGCAGAAAATTTACTCTGAATCATGAAACTAAGACTATCTTTGCTTTGGTCCTGGTTCAAAATCCAAATCCATCTCTGAGCCTTTTTTTTTTTTTTTTTTTTTTTTTTTTTTTTTGTATTTATATACATGACACAATGCAAATTTTAATGCAGAAACACCTGAGCTCAAGCTGATCTTGGCTATGCCTGCTAGAGGAAATTGTGGTTATTAAGCAGTTAAAGCAGTTAAAACCAATGTTTTAAAACTTGTATTTGGTATCTCTGAAGGTCCCCTGCACTGAAATTTCTCCACACACCTTGGATTGTGAAGATTTCCTCTTCAGTGACCTGAGGAGCTGCCCACTGCTTCCATTTTGTCATTTCCATCATCCCCACTTCTTTACAGGAGTGTTCCAAGATCTCCTTCACACCTAAAACAGGTAGGAATAAATCCTAGTGGCTAAGGGGGATGAAAACACACTTCAACTACTCCAAACTATGGAGCAGTTATAGTTGAAAGGAGGGAAAGGAGGAGGGAAAAGGTCAACTGAGAGACACAATAGTAAGAAACTATTATCTAGTTATGTTAAGGTGATGGAGAGTGTTCACATTATATTAAATCAGATAAATATCACTTCTATCTGGTAACAGTACAGATAAATGTCATTTTCTTTCACCATTACATCAGCCACAGGTTGCAACACCATTGCTTGGAAACTGGAATAGCATAAGTATAGAAGGAAAAGTTTCTCTCCAAAAATTTTCAGGGTATGACCCTTAGAATGTGTGGGCAATCCTTTCTGTGGATAATTATTTCTGTAAAACTCCAAATCACTGGGTATTCTACTCATGCAGGAAACCGATAAGGGCTTACACCATGGTATGAAATTGAAATATAATTAGAATTTTAACACAGACAAGTGCAACAGAAGCAGAACAATACAGATTTCCCTCCTTGAAGACTCTTACCAGGTGAGACACTTTGTTTGCGAAAATATCTTCACAGAGTCTGTCCAGGTAAAACTCACAGACCAATTAAATGTGGAAAAAAATAACGTAACTCATATGCTGTGGTGCAGTTTATTACCTTTCTGAGAGCAGGGACAAGGGAAATTCCCTTGGCTCTTTTTTCTCTGAACATAAAATATATTAGCAAGCCCAGACTATAAGTGTGTTTCTGTTTTCACACCACAAAGATTTGAGGGTGATTCATAATTAGTATTAGATGACTGTTTTTCCAAGTGGTTGAATTGACAGTAACCAGGCTGTGAGTCTGTTCAAGTGGCTGTTACTGTGGCTGTGGCAGGCAGGTTTCTCATTAAAAGATTTCTAGAACCTATACTAATTTTGCAAAGTATTATAGAAGAGGGACTGAAAACCAATAATTTCCTTAGCTTTTCGTTGAATTTATCATCAAAATGCAGAGGATGAATAACCCCCTGCCTTCAGGCTAAAGAGTCTGGATTCTTGTCTGCCTGCATTTTCTTTAAATCTGAAAGCAATTCATCTTCTTGAATTTCCATTTGATTTGATTAGTTACAGGGTTGAGGATTGTGGTGATTTTTGTGTGTGTCTGTGTGTTTTTGTTTTTGGGGTGGGTTTTTTTTTTTATCGTTGTTGTTTTGGGTTTTTTTTTTTTTTTTTTTTTATTCTGTTTTAGTAAACTGCTGTAATTTTTTTTTAAGTGTGCTTGAGACTTGGGACCAAATTCAGACCCTGTGTAAGCGAATGCTTTGCTCTGGGTTTGACCCTTGACTGGGCAGCAGCACCAAAAATCTCTGTCAGGCACTGAAATATGTTCATGTTGTACATAACTGTTTGGAGATGTTTCTTGCCAAACTCTCTAGGGCTCTCAAATGCAGAGACCAGTGACCCCAGTACATTGGCATCACTGACTAGAACTTCAAATTTTATATTAAAGATTTCCTATGAATTATTCTTAATATTTAAGATGTCTGTAATTTCTACAGTACTTAAATTCTTAATAATGTTATATTCTTTATATTTAGGATGTCAGAATTTGTTGTAAGTGTCCTCCTGACTGGAGGAAAAAGAAGCCATTCTGGAGGCAGAAGGGTCTTTGCTGGTGAAGATTGTTTGTAACAGCACTTCCTGAGAACATGCCTGGCTCCTGCTCATCTTGTTCAGGCATGAGCTTCTTAAGGTATAAATGCTGATAGAAATCTTACTTGTTTTGGCTGGAAACACCATCATCTGGGATCACAAATGTAATGAATAATTTTATAATTTGAAAATATCATGTTGAATCAGTAACTTCATGTAGCAGACAGTTAAGAGGTGTTAATACGGCATGGTTTAGACTCACCTCATAAAGTTAATTTCTAGGGAAAGGGTCAAAAATTAAAACATATGGTTCCTGGTCCATGTCACACACACTGTATTCTTGGAAATATTCAAGTGATTGCCCTAAAATTATATACATTTTAGAAGGGGGTATCAGCTGGATGAATCTTTGAGAAAGTAGTTATTTGTTCTGCAGTTTCCCACACAGGAAATGAAGGTTGCCTTTTTACCTCTCTAGATGTAAAACTGCTTTAGGAGATGCTCACATACTGTTGTGGTAGAAACTTTGGGATTACAAAAATTATAATTTCAGAAGACATCCTGGTTTATCGGTTGCTTATGTGCAGATTCACCCAGATAGATTATTTTGGCTTCTGATGTGCCTGCACTATCAAACACTATCATGATAAATCCTGAATTTCTTTCGCTATTCTCTGTCCTCAGTTATGGAGAAAAAAACTTAAATATAAATTGCTTCCTATAGTTTTTGCTACTCATTTCATCTTACATTCTGCTTAAAAGAATCCAGTGAAAAAAGTTGGTCAAACATCAATGACAAACCTTACCCTATCAGGAGGACTTTACAGCCCCTGCAGCATACACTGTCATTCTATGGGAAATACAACATCATCAGGCATTAGAAGAGGTTTCCCAGGGAGGTGGTTGAGGCACCATGCCTGGAGGTGTTTAAAAGCTGTCTGGATCCGGTGCTGGGTGGTGGTTTAGTGGTTTAGGGGTTACAGAGATAGTGCTCTGTGAATGGTTGGATTGGATGGTCCTGTAGGTCTCTTCCAACTTTGATGAATCTATGATTACATGATGATTAACTTATTTTTACAGGATAATTGAACATGAATCTTAATTAATGTGAAAAATTTTATCTTCAACTTTCAGTTTCTATTTCCTTTGGTTTTTCTTTCTTTTTTTTTTCTTTCTTTTTTTTTTTTTTTTTAATAATGTACTGTGGCCTATATGGAAATTAAATGTCTATTTAAGCTGATCAAGAATTCAGATCCTAATCTGGCAAAGATGAAAAATAGCTGTATTGAATGTAGAAGAAAAACCAGGAAAACAACCCGTTTTTATGTCTTCCAAAGGTTAATTTTAATATTACAGGGCTATGTAGAAGTTGATAAGAAGCATGAACTGCCTGGGGCTGGTGGCCTGGGTCCTGCCTCCTGTGTTCTGGTAAGGTCTGGTTTTCTGATACCAAGCAGAGAGGCAGCATTTTCCAATGAAAAGCAAAGTCATCGGCAGTGCTTGGATTATTAACATGTGTTGCAGTCACAGAAATTTTAAATCATCTTGAAACAGAGATAAACCAGACAGTGAGACTGCCAGAAACCGACTCTGTGTTGAGGAGCTTTTATTTCATCTGTAACCTCACAGTTTACCCACATCTACTCCTGCATTCCCATGAACAACACCCTTGGTGTCTTTGTCCATTGCCATTAAGAGAGCTCAGAGTGTAGCTGGAAAAAATACAGAGCACTAATGAAATTATTTGATCTTATTTGACCAGTAAATACTATTACTTGTTATTCCAATGATACTGTCCAAATACTGTGAAAAAAAGTAGTTGATTTTTTTACAAGGTTATAATTATTCACAGCTCAAAATGTGTTGTAATTTTGTTTAATTATTATTTCTTCTTAATATATGGGAAACAAATATTTTACCAAA
Organism: Phylloscopus collybita; assembly: GCA_027886175.1. NCBI lineage: Eukaryota > Metazoa > Chordata > Aves > Passeriformes > Phylloscopidae > Phylloscopus > Phylloscopus collybita. The sequence goes on along the minus strand of JAJNNQ010000075.1, from coordinate 12,185,212 downwards.
ATAGTTAAGCCATGAAGTAGAAAATGGCTTTATTTCATGATACATTTTCATAGCTTACCTTAGATAAAATCTTTTTATTCTGATTTAGAAAACATTTCATTGAATAAGGCCATTGTCTCATTCTGTGACACTTACCAAGTAATCAGTAGTGGTAATTGTAAATGAAGAAATATTTATCTTGTGGTAAAACTGCTTTCCAGCCCAGTAATCATTTAGTTTGGGGAGAAAAGTCTTTGCCATGCTTGGAGCTTAAAAAACCTCATCTGAAGATACTGGAAATATTTTGGAACACTGGAAATATACTGGAATATTGAGTCACCTAAGTAAAGCTCTAAAGCAGAAGGTTTGTTAAGCCTTGTACTGATCATTATGGTTATCAAAACTGCAGGTACTGGTTCCAATACAAAAAAAGCTTTATCTTTGCCTGGATCTCAACAAATAATTTCTCACACAAAAAACGTGTCAGAACACTTGTAGATTTTCATTAGCCTGGGGGGGAAAAAAAAAGTAAACTTCTCAAGGAAGTTCATGTGTGGATATTCTCTTGGTTCTTCTAAAGCAAGTATAAAACCTTAACAAATGAGCACATGCCTAGTACTTGCCGTGCTCCCAGGGTTCATATGTGTAACCCAATTACTTTCTGAAAAGGGCTATCTAAAATAATGAAACTCTTATGATACTTACAATTCACTGTGTATAGAGAACCATTTTTTAAATATTAACTGCTACATAGAAGTCCAAGCAATCCAATTGGAAATTACTGTTTTTATGCATAGGCAACACTGAATCCTCCTCTGAATCTGTGATAACAGAAATTGTGTCAGCACTTCTCTGATAACAGGCAGTGCATGGAAACTGCATTTGGAAAGGGGAAATTGCACAACATGACTGTTTAGTCAAAGCAAGTAAATGTGTCCAAGAGTAATTCAATTCCTAATGAAAATCTTTTCAGGTACAAAGGCCTGGCTTGTCTGCCCCTTTGGCTGCAGCTTCCAGTGCATGGAGGTGTCTCCAATTCAATTGCTGGCACAGGACTTAGTAATAATGGTTGCAGACTTTTGTATTTGGAAGATGAATGGTATCTAAAAAGCTGTCTCAGCTCTGATGAGCACCAGGACTTTACAGACAGTGCTTTAATGAACATACTTGTAAAGGATTTGAAGTGCTTTGCCTTCTCACTGCACTACATTGCAGATGAGAGTATTCCCGCTTTCCCTGGCCAAATGCAGAGGGCTGCCTTGATTTCAGAAACGTGTACTTACTGCTTTTTCTGCCTCTCTGCAGTCTTCCCTTGGAGAGGGACTAAGACTGTAAGATGTTGGTTTGAAGGAACCTGATTTTTAGGTGCCTTTCCCTCTGTCTCCCCAAGCCTGGGAGAGCCCCCAGAGAGGGCTCGGAGAATGAGGTGGTGCAGAGCCTGATGCTCTCAGGTCAGCCAAAGGCAGTAGCCAACACAGAACCAGCTGAAAAGGGAATTTCTAAACAGTCTGGCTTTTTGCACCTAAAAAGTCTACCTGGCTACTGCTTTAGACACCCTAGTCTCACTTCAGACCTTCTCCTAAATTTCTTTTATGTTTAGAAGCAAAATGCAATGCCTAAGTAAAACCCATGTTGCTAGCTCAGGTATCAATTTCTCTAAACATTTGGTTACATTGTATCTGCCCCTAAAGAAATCTGATTTTTACTTTGGTATTTTTCAGTCTGCCATAGGCATTAGAAGTAAAAGGCAGCCTAAACCTCAGAATGTAACCTGGAACCCTTTGGAAAAGGAAATTTGGATGTATTCCACTGGAATTAGGACAAAACCAGATACTGAGATCAGTTGGACTGCAAAATCAGCCAAAGTTAGGGTGTGTTGAAAACAGTAGTTTGGGTTCAGACAAGTTTCTTATCATGAATTATTCATGGGACTGGACTGTTAAGAAGATTCTGATTCTTTTCTGTAAAAAAGAAACAGAAGTTACGGAGACCTTCAATGCTCACAATTTCTCACTCTCCCTCAGACAAGGCTTTCAATTTCTTTTAAAGTTTAAGTTCATTAAGTTTTTTGAGAATCTGGTGGCTTTAAATGCTGTATAAATGGAAGCAGATGCATTTGTTAATGGCCTTTTACAGCAATGTAACATACCTGGATCATGAAGCAAAAAAATGGATAAGTTCTGATTTTAATTGTATCCTAAAAATGTATGAATCCTCTGGGCTGGGCTAAAATCAAACTGGAAATCCAGGGTGGGATCTAGCCTTAATCTATAAGTTTGGCATACATCCTCCCTCTGGAGACTGGCAGGTTGTTCATCCTCTGCTGGCCGTGAAGAGCACACAGGCACTGACTTCAGACTTAACTTTCAAATATCTGAGAGAAGCAGATTTCTGGTTAATTTACAGCAAAAAACCTTGAAACATTTCAGATAGTGTCTTTATGACTTCCCAATTATGTTTTGTTCTGCAAACAAAGAAAAGTATATAGAAATATACATGGAAGAAAACATGTTCTGTCTAAAGGCACTTTCCTGTAACAGGCAATGACAACTCAACAAAAGAGCATTTGCAGATTATTGTGTGAATGGTAAAAACCTTAACTGGGGATTTGTATTCCTGGCCTCACTGGTAGGAAGCTTCATGTGACTGGTAACCAGGCCTTGAATACTTCATTCTGAAGGAGGGGAAAAAGAAAAAAATTGTGGTTTTGTTTTTGTTTAGGTTTTTGTTTGGTTGTTTGAGTGATTGATTTTTATTGGCTTTTTTTAAAGAAAAATAACAAAAAGAAGAACTGAACACGCAGTAAACACTTCCATAATCTTATATTGACTCTGAGTGCTTACAACATTTTGTCCTATATTTGAGAGGCCTGTGCTGAAGGTGGTGCCTGATCCTCAAGTATGTAAGCTCTATTTCCAGTCTTTTTCTAAGTGAATAGCCTGCTTTGTGAAAAGCAGTTCATTGGTGGTTAACTTTCTTATTTTCTTTGAGAAAGAGCAGATCTGCCAAATTAAACTGAGACCTGCTGAGATAATCACGTTGAACTGGAAGGGGACTGTACCCTCAAAATCCCTCCTGGAGCTAAAGGAACTTTATTTTAGTGCTCTTGAGTGAGGTGGTGGCTGGCAACCAAAGTGGGGGAGCCCTTAGGAGACCAGGAGGGACATTAATTTTAGAGCAATTGTGTGATGCTTTGATGGCCTGTAAGTCACTCCAGCAGCATGAAACACACGTGCACAATGTTCCCTCATAACCTGCTGTGCTGTGGGCTGCTCACACAAGCACAACATCACATCATATTGTGGCTACCCACAATGAATGAGCAGATCCAGTCACTAAACTTGACACTGCTCATCCACCCTGTTTTATCACCAAGCATTGGTTCTGCATTTCCTCCTTTAATTTCTTTCTGTTCTAGACCTCCAGCTCTAGTACCTGCATTTAAGGATTATTTCACCAGAGGAAGATGTTTATTTATAAGTTTTCTTTATAGGCTATTAGGAATTGGCTTTATTTGAAGCTGAGAGGAACATGGAAAGTATGGGTTATGGCTGCTGTCTGCAATGATTCCCTTGTGGTGTTGAAGGGGTGATAAGAACAGATAAAAGTGGTCCAGAAACAATGAGCAATAAACTGGGAGGTGCCTTCAGAGCTGGAGAGTAAACAGCTGCTCATTTGATTCCCTGCACTTTTATTTTTGTATCTGTTTCCTGTGCAGAAGAAAAACAAGTTAAGAGTGTAGGTCTTCTGAAATATCAAAAAGGATGTGGGATAGAGTTTTCCACAGTTTCCAGGTGAATTGCCTTATGCAGGGAATGATATGGGGATCAAATGGCCTCCTCTTCTCCTCCTGTAGTCGTGAAGGGTCAAGGAACAATTGTAATAACTGAAATATGCTCCCTCAGTTGGCAGAAATAGGGCACGAGATGTGAAAAAAGGAAACATCTAACTGAAATCAAAACTGACCAGAATGTGTGTGTATTTGTGTTCAGTTCTTCAGATGTTCCTCTGGAAAAATCATGCAAGACTCCCGCAAAAGCAGCAGGATTGACAGGTTAAATCTGAGTTCTTTCCATTCCTGACATCTCGTGACTCCCAAGGGAGGAGGTGACCTGTCCTGGCTGCCTCTGTGGCAGGGTCAGCTCTCCGTCCCTGAAGGACCTGCACCCCCCTCACCTCCTGAGGGCTTTTCTCCTGTGGTGCCCTCGGGGCATCCCCAGGGCAGCTGCAGCACAGAAGGCACCAGTGGACTCCATTTTAATCTCTACAATGTGCAAATTCCCTTGAAGGTTCCTGCTTGGCAGGATGTCACTCAGCACCGCGGTTTCAGCTCATGGTTCTGCTGCTGTTTCTTTACAGCACAAGTGAACACTGCCAGCATTTGGATCTTTTCTGTCTTTCTGTACCTTCCTTTTTGATCATACCGATCATTAGTTTGTACTTGTTGAGATTTTCAACTTTTGTCACTAATTGCAGTGATAAAATGATAGAATTGTTTGCCAGATCTCTTCTAACTCAAACTTATATTCATTCAACCACAGCTTTTCTCGATTTCTTTTCAGCAAAATCTCTTTGTTTAGACTTGGGCCCAAACTATTTTTTTCTGGAAAGCATTGAAAGAAATGGTCCTGGCTGCCTCCTTTTGACAAAGGATAATTGGAAAATATAAGATTTCTTACTTTACTGAAAAGTATCCAACTCTTTGTAAGAGCTCCTTTTGATTTTGATGAACATTGAAGAGACAATTTTTATTCCACTTCATTCATATCCAGTCATTGCTATTGTTTGTATGAGACACCCACTTGCTTGCAGAGCTCCAAAAGTGGTAATTGTGAGGAAAAACATTTTTGAAACGTAAATTAACTTAGTTTTTTTAGTTACAAGAGAATGTTTAAAACATATTGGAATTTTCATTTTTTTTTTTAAGCCCTTTTTCCTCTCCCAGTTTTTCTTTTTTGGGAGAAACAAAGATATTTTTAATTTTTTCAATTTTCTCGATTTTGCTATATTAGAAGAAAACTTAAGGAGGATTAGGAATTTTTACTTCATACAGAAAGATTTTTCTTGACAAATCAAATTCTACTTTGACTTCAGCACCTGTAGAAACCTCGACCAAATTCCCATATAAAGTGTTTGGATCAGATCTTAAAATTTCCCCCAAGAATTTATCATCAATACTCAGGTTTCAAGAAACATAACATCACTTTGCCTACTTCACTTCAATCCAGAGAGTTTTGTGCAGAGACATATTAGTAAAATATTATTTCCAAAATGACACGGAAGTGGAAAAACTTATCATTCTTTACTCAGAGAATTTTTTTTTTTCTCTTTAGTGGATAACAATTTTTGTTCCCATTACCATTAATTTACACCTGTGTGAGGAAGAAACATAAATGTTCCAAAACAAAGAAGCAGAATAAAAGGGGGAGATTTGAACATTATCTAAAAAGACAACTGAAACTATATAAAACAAATCTGGTTTTTATCTCCTGTAAATCCCTCTCACTCCTGCCATACATCACTGGCTATGATCATCCCCTACCACCTTTGGTCCTTTTTGGACTGTGAGCTATGTAGAACTGGAGCCTGTCTTTAAAATTTTGCAGGCTGACACAGATATCATTAATTCTGTATAAATATGACCATATGATTATGGCTGCCTCTATGTTCACAGTTGTTATGGGTGGTAGGCTCTGGCCTCTGTGCCTGCATTGTGACTTTAGAAACAGCATCCAACAAACACCAACAGCTGAGGAAAACATTTCTCATTCACCTGCTAGGACTGACCTTGCCAGCTGGACAAATCCAGTTCCACCCAGCAGAGATATTTGTACACCCAGAGCAGTTATGAAAATACTATACAATACAATACAAAAACTGCCCTTATAAATTGTAATTCATGTGTATGTATAATAGCAAGTCCTTTGGGTGAAAATGCAAAATGGGCAATTTCAGGTCATGAAGGAGAAAGTCAGTGGTGCTAAATACATGAAACTGAACTGTGAGGCCTGGGAATGTGACCTAATAAACGAATAATAAACCAGACAGACAGATAAGAAGGGCTTTTTCCTCAGAGCTCTGCAACTCACACAGCTTAATCTTTGTGAGGCAGGGAAGTGTTGCAAATGCTGCCTAATATTTTTCTGAAGCTCATGTCCTCTGCAAAAAAAAACCTAGTAACCATGCTGAAATGATTAGAGTGATTGTACCATGAAATGGCTTGGATTTGCTCATCTGGCTTCAAGTTCAGAGGAATGACCAACAAGCTGACTTATGTTCTTAACAGTGTAGACCCAGAAGGGTTCAAGCAGATGTTGCAGGCTTACTCCAGGCAAATACATGAAGTTTTGTGGTTTCTCTTAAGTGTTTGCTAATATCTACCACATTGCAAAGTCAAATGTCCTTTCTCAACAGAGCTGACTATTCATAATACAATACAGATGATTTAATCTGTGGTTAGGACTTTCCATTTCTACTAGAGCTGTGTAGAGTCTGAACCACTCAAACTTACATTATACCGACATACAAACCAAAAAAAAAAAAAAAAATATCCCTGTCAGTCCCAAACTCTGAACCCATGCCAGTTCACATATCTGCAGTTGGGTTATGCAGTGATGCTATGACCCTGTGCATGTCCATCTGCTACTGTGACATTGCTCCTTCAAGTCCATAATTGAATGAAATGGGAGATTTTTTATGGAACTTTTTCGCACAATTAGAAGTAAGTATATTTTCAGAACTAGAAGCACCAGGATCTCAAACGTACTTGATTCTGTTGTTTGTATCAAATGTTCATCCACTCTCCTCTCTTATTTGGGGCTCAAATGAAAAATAAATGTTAAATTTTAATATTGAAAATATTTTTTTGCAATTAATTATCTGGTAAGTGGTTTTAATATGATCATTCTTTCAAAGTTGATTTAAATTCTCTTTACAGTCCTGACCATGTTGTAATCCTGAAGAGATTTTTTTTTGTTGTTTTATTTTGGTTTGTTCCCAGAGAAGGGGCTTTCCAAAAAAACGTGACGTTCCTGAAGAACTCAAAGGAATCTCTTTTGATATTAGTGAGTGGTTTCGGACAAAAGCATAATAATAGATTTAGAAAATGATAAAAGATTTAGAAAATCCTAAACAATTTGTTTTGACATTTTTAAACACAGACATTTATTTGGTTTTGCTTGAAAAACTGTTTTTGACAATAAATGAAGACAGAAGACTGAGAGATTTGAGTTGCACAAACAATACATTTTGTGTTTGAAAAAATACCTCTGCTGACAAAACACGTATTCTGAGTTTCTGTTGGTTTGGCAAAATAAACAATGGGTTTTGGTTGACTGAAGATTATTTTCTTTTTAATTTTTCAGTTTGGGCAGAGCATCAAAAAAAAAAAAAAAAATCATTAATTTCCTACACAGCACTGCTCCTGAGTAATTCCCAGAATAAGGCAGAACAAAACAAAGTTTATATCTTGGTTGAAACACTGGCCACTTTGAAATCAATGGCAGAATTCCCATTAATTTCATTGGAGTCAGGCTTTTACCTTCATCTTTAACTAACAGCTCAGCTTTCCTTCATTATAGATTGCAAAAGTAAAGGAGATTTCTTTTTGGTTCAAATCACTGCTGGTGAATCTGTCCAGAGAAACACGCAATACACACTTCTCACTTCTGTCCTAAAAGAGCACTGGAAAAAGCTCATTTCACCAACTTTTATAACATATATGGGCCTTTTCGAGTGTATCTTAATGTCTTTGTCTATAGTAAACCCTGTTTAAGATGTTAATAATTTTTGACAAGAAATTCCCTTGTGCCTAGATTTGAAAGGAAAACCTAGAGCATAAAATGGTCTTGTTCTAGTCACACAGTGGATTGAAACCAGCAGAAGCTGACAGCAAACAGTTTTTCTCAAATGTAATTTTGGTTTGCTTTCCCATGGATCTCTACTTTGCCTTCTGCTGCAAGCTGGCAGCACTATTTAAAAAAGCAAACTCAGAAATATCCTTTAAATACTAATTTCTTTTTGTAAGCTGTACTTTCTCTCTGGTATCCAAAAGCATGGGGAAAAAAATGTCTTTATAAAAGACTTCAGAGATCTTTCTTTAGAGCATGGAACAAAACAGAGGGCCCCCAAAGTGGGAGTTTGCATGCTGGAGGGTCAGAGCAGCTATTTCCTGTTCCAGGGCAGCCCAGCGTCATGCAGCTCTAGCTCCTTCTTTTTATTGAGTAATGGTGAGTCATAGGAAGAATGCACTTTTCGCCCTTGTTGAGAATAAAGCAGCATTAATTGGATCCCAGTTTTATTTTTGTGCAGCTCTACGGCTAAGGCCTATCTGAAAGTTTTCGAAAATTCAGCCATTTTCAGAGTTCAGGAAAGAATGACAGAGCTGAGGATGCAGTGACTTTTCTGGGTCTATCATGTCATCACATACATCAAGCCAGGGTAGCTGAGCACATGCTCTTTGTTATTGAGAAGTGACTGTGTACTGAGACCTTGCGTGCCTAAAAACGTTAGTGTTGTGTGTCTGCCTACCTTACAAGATACAGCTTTGTGAGAAAGCAAAAGTTAATGTGGTCATGGGGATGAAGTGGGATTCATTTCATCCTAGCTGAAACACCTACAGACAGCATGGCATCCCACCCATCTGCAGGGACATTGCTGATGAGATCTTCACTGATGGCCATGACGACTGAGACTCCTTGCAGTCATCTGTACACTTACTTCTGGGTACCCTCTGAAATTGGGGAAGATTTTTTCACCTTCATTTTGTCTGCTGGCATTCTCAAAGTTAAAATTTAAATTAGGTGTAGATATTTATTTAGTTTTCAACATGTTGCCGATATAATTGTGGTTTTCACCAATTTTCTGCTGCAGTCATAGGTATATTATTCAGGTCTTGACTGTACTGAACTTGGTTATCATTCGCTCGTTGTAATATATGTTTATGTTTTTAAGTAAAATCTCTTCCTGCTTGTGATTGGAGATTTCCCGGGGAGGAAAAATTGATAACAGCTTTCACCTTAAACCAAATTAGGAACATAAGTTTCTAACACAGTGTTAAAAAAAAAAAAAAAAAAAAAAAACACACCAAAAAAGCAAACAAAAAACAAACAAACAAAAAAACCCCACAAAGAAGCAAATAAAAGAAAATGTGAAGAGAAAGCAAAATTTTAACTTCACATTGAGTGACAAAGATCCCAAATTTATGAAAACATGTTCAGGCATAAATCTATAAATGCTAAGGCATAAGATATCCCATGATTACAGAGAAAACAGTTACAGGACTGAGCAGAACATTTCTTCAATGTGGCGAATTAAAGTAAGAATTTTAGCTTTGTGAGGAGTCATTTGTAAATATATATGTACATCTTCTACCACAGGTTTCCTCCTTCCTTCTACTGGACCAGCCTATCCCTTCTTCCCATTTTCTGCTGTAACAGCAGCCAGGCTTTCCTTTCACTTGCTCTGGCAGCTGCAGTCCCACCCTCCTCCCAGCACGGAGAGCACACAGTGATTACACACTATTGCAAATGATCATTTTCCCTTCTGCCTCCCAGCTACAAATTCCCATCACGGTATACCCCTTTTAAAATCTCTTCTTTATTGAGTTTCATCAGCATAAGGCCATTGTTAATACATCTGTTTGAAATAAAAAATAATTTCCCTGTGTCTGCCACCCTCTCTCCACTACAGTCTCACCCGATCCCAGGTTCCAGCCACGATTAAGCAGCACACATGTGTTTCAAATAAAAGCTATCTTCTCTTCACACACCCCCCCTCCTCTCACAGCTGCAGATTTCCCTGCTGTATTATCTTCATTTGTAACTTTTCTGCCTTGTTTTCAGCCATGCTCTCTCATCACTGTTATTTAGATTTTCTTATGCGTGTGTTTAGCACCTTTCTTTCAAAGCAGAGGCTCAAGAAGTTATATTGCTATCACAGTCTTCATTTTAGACCAGGAAACTCAGGTCTGCAGACTTGGAGAAATTTGCTCCTTGCTCCAGAGTGGGTACAGAAGGCTTAGGAATGGCATCTTGAATTCTTTACTACTGGTGTAAACTAGAGCTGGAAGTCCAGATCTTTGGAATAATGGGCATATGATCTTGTGCTGGATTGCTCTCTTTCCCTTTTACTCTTTTTGGAGACAGGTGTCTTTGGGAAGCATTACTTACCAGTGCTTTATATATAGATTTATTGTGGGTTATGGGAGCAGTGAGTTTCAGACCTACAGGCACATCCTTTCATCTGCTATTCAATGACCAGAGATAGTCCTAAATTTGTGGAAGATCAGGGCATGGGCCCATCCTTGCACCCATCTGCCCAGCAGATGGCTTGTGCATGCCCTAGTTTAACCCACCGAGGCTCTGAGTTATCACCCTGGCTGCTGCTGCCTCCAACTGCAATTATTCACACCCAAACCAGGTTTCTGTCGTTGATGCAAAAACTCTCAACACTGAAATACTTTCCCCTTCCTTTGTCTGTGCTGCTATGAACATAACCAGAAAATGATGGTGCAGGCAGTCCTTACATTTGCTGTATTTATATCGTATCCCAAAACTGATATTGTCAGCCCCAGCTACTTAAAAATTACGAGTTTGTTCTCCAAAGCAATGCCAACACAAAAGAACTAATTAGCAAGCAGTTGTGCTTGTCTGGCTTCTTGCCTTGAGCCAAGATTTTCAGCTTTCCTCTGTGACTGTAGTATCTAGATATGTAAATAGCTTTTTATGCCTCTTCTAAATGAATGCTGGAATTCCAGTTTGATCTCCTGTTTTGGAAAGATGATGTTTTAGGAAGGAATCACACCCTTTATTGTTGGTCTCACTAAGTACTTAGAAAAGCTGGGAACGTGTTGCAAAACTTGCCTCCAAAGGAAAATGTGTGTATACACCAGATAGCATTCCACCAAGGGTAAAAGTTTCTGGTCATCTGTGTCACCTGTTAAATGTCAGTACCAAAATAACAGCAAAAACAGTGAAGGAAACCATTTAGAGCAGTGTGTAATTTTGTTTCTAAAACACCGTTCTGAATAAAAATATCTACAGGATTGACAAGTGGTTCATGTCTTAAATAATTTCTCTATTGTGAAATAAGTGTTTTTAATTTTAAAACAATTTTCCACAAAAGAAAAAGTACTGTGGAGAGGACAGTTATCTTGAAGTAGACAGCTAGAACTACAGAATCAGAAGCAATTTTTCTGACTATATTGGTAGAAATGCCAGTGGTTTTCCTGATTTTGCTTTTATTTTATCACCTTCATGGCTGACAAACTCACTAGAATTGAAATATTTAAATATTAAAGAGTTGAATCTAGAGACAATTTATGTGATATAATAAAAATATCTCAGAGCAACTCAGAAAACCTGTCCAAAAACACCGCAATACTATTTCTTCAAAATACTGTCTTGGTCCTTTGCAAAAATGTTTAACAATGATGAAGTCATAGAAAAATACTGAGGGAATGCTTGAATGAAAAAATGTCATTTTCTGTTTGGGACTCAAAAGGGCACCAAAGGAGTTACATTCAGTGTTGAAGTGTGTATGTGTTTTCATAGAGAGCTTCTATATCTATTTGATTTCTGTAAACATGAAAGACCACAAAGCAAAAGAATATAGAGGAAGATTTTGGATACAACAAAATCCCTTATTTGGAGAAGTTAGAAGTAGATAATTAGGTTGACTTTGATATAATTCAGCAATCTCCAGCCTGTGACATGCTGACCATTTGTTTCCTGTAAGACCATCTTGACATTGCATGTTCACCAAAGGACTAGAGAAGTCAGAGAAAGGCTGGAGGGAGAGTAAGGTGAGCTGCATCTCAGCCCAGTCCTCTCCAACCCATTGGACAGAAAGCCTGAGTCCATCCCAGGCAGCTGTGGTAAGTGTCTGGCACCATGAGCACACGTGGACTGGTGTAGACTGCTGGCCAAGAGAAACTGAAACAGATGCTGTGTTTGTGGCATTGACTTGTAAAACAGCAACAATAAACAAAACCCCAAACAAACCAAGCAAGTAACAAACAACACAGCAACAGTAGGTTCCATCCCTCTTTAAAAGAAAAAAAGAAGAAAGGGAGAAGTTGCTGTTGGGAAAGTGGAATTTTGCTTCCACACATTGTCGTCATCATCATCATCATTATTATTATTATTACAAAGAAGGAGTATCTTAAATGTGGGACCCAACTTAAACATTCTTTGGCCGGATTTATCCCCAAGGCCTCAATCAAACTGGATACTGATGAACTGAATTTGTCTGAAGAAACAGACTTTGATTTACCTCTCTCATTTCTTCATGTTCTCCTGTTCAAGTGACCTAAAATGCTAAAGGCATTATGATGTAAGAGAGACCAAATTAAAACCTGGTATTTTTATTTTGTTGTTGTTCTTACTTCTATTAAAAGCTGTTAGACAAAAACAAATGATAGGTGATTTCTACACTGAGGAGTTTACAATGAAAATCCACTCCTGGATTCTGAGCGTTGGCCGAGATGGACAATTAGTCTTAGGCATAAAATAAGAAATAAGGCAAAGTTGATAATGACTTTTCCCTCTGTTGCTGTAAGGTAGGGAAAACTGTAGTTTTCAGGTCAGCCTTGCTTTCCTCAGATTCTTGAAGTTCTTTGTGGACTCAATGGAGTTCAAGGGATAATGTGGCTTGAAATGTTACTCTTCCATGTAAAAAGTATATTCCTCTGCATGTGCATTTCCTCAGCTCTGCTTATGAAATCAGCACTCATGAGTGAACTCCTCAGAGGTCTCTTTATAACACTATAGAAAAGAAAACTGGCTCATTTGTTGTTCAAAGAATTGTTAAGCGAGTTGTAGATGCAAGGCCAAATACTTCTCTGACTTGGCCCTCTGCAAGGACAGAAAGTTTCTTGAGATCAGGTCAAAAGACAAGAAAGCAAAACAAGACTTGCAGAAGTTAGAATTAGTCTCCAACCATCTTTTATTTTTCACTGCTGGAAGTGTTACATCAGCGGGAACCTGGGATAATACAAGTACACATTCCAACTTTCAAACCCCAGTGGAATTTTCAGGCCTGGTGGCAGAAGTGCTTTATCTCAAATAACCATTCACATCAACCCGTTGTTGGTTCTGCAGTAGAGTTGTGAGAAGCTACTATGTGCAGGCAAACACGTGTGTGCATCATGTAGGATGTGTGCTGCAGGCTCTGCATGATCAGCAAGCATTTGGCAGCTATCAGCCTTAACAGCTTCCTCTTCACAAGTCCATGTGAAGTCCGTGAAAGCTTGTACTCCCACCAGAACTGTCAATGTACTAAAGAACTCTCTGTGCCTTCAAGCTTCAAGGCATAAATATTTTCATACTGAGCCCTATATTCCTATCCAGTTAGCCCACATACATGCAGCTGGTTTCATGGCTGGATTATTCCATTCCTCCAGTGAAGTGGAAATATTCTACGTATTTTTTTCTCACAGATGTTCATGTGTGCCATACAAAATGTGTGCTCTCTGTCTGGATCTACTGATAGCTAACAAGGACTAAAGTGCTGCTGAAGCCTTTCTGCACCTAGAATTATCCCACCAACCTGTCTATTTTTCTTGAACTAATACTCTTCTGCCATGCTTTCTTAAAATTGGCCAGTCATTCAAAAATTAGCTGTAGGGGCAGTCACACACAGAGTCTGATCAAACAAGACTTCTCTTGGAAGACTGGACTAAAATGACATCTCAGTATGCTACACACTCATCCCTCTTCCTGCATGGGATCAGCTGTCCTACTCTGAGCCAGGACCATTCAAGATGTGTGCACAAAGCCATTAGCCATGTGGAGGGAACATTTTATGCAATACAAGGTGGAATTTCCCAATATCATTTGGTCTTGTTGCTGTTTGTCTGTTCAATAGATCCTTCTACTAGTTTTAACTCTGGTCAAAAGCCAGGCAATTCTCACTCAAGCTTGTTAGAAGATATCTCCAGGCCGTTTCACGCTCAGAAGATTTAATGAGTCTTAGAAATCACATCACCTTTTTCAATCTGTTTAAAAGTTAGGCTTCTAATCAAAGGTAACCATTATTCATTCTATAGTCAGTAAATAAATACTTCCAGGAGAGTCACTCATCCTGAGAGAAAGGAGTAGTGCTAAGAGCAGGCACTGGTATATTTTCAGACCAGTCAGACTCATCTGTGTCTCTCCAATGGCTGGAGAAAGACCAGCATATATGTGTTGAGATGAAATCTGGACCTGTTGGCTTCACTAGGAGTTGCTCACTGCCTCTGGAGGTGAAGAGCTGTCCTCAGGTAGCAAAGTCCACGTGTTCAACTTCTTGCTTGTTGTTGTGTAATGCAGATACATGGCCAGTAGAGACCATGTTATGGCCATGAAAAATTCCTTTCTTTTTGTGAGACAAATGGGGGTTTAAAAGAGAAACTATAGATAGAAGCTGAGTATGTTTTTTTCATGTGTTCTAGTCATTTTTCTCCTAGTAGGAAAATTAGGGGGTTTATGGTATTGCCTAGTTGCTGCTTTGTTGCTTCTCTCCAAACCACCACCAGAGGTAGGCCAATAACATCATCTTAAAAGCAGAAATTAGTGTGTCAAAACTGATCTTGCCTTAACTCTCCATATGTCGCTGTGCACTGATGACTGACAAACTGCACACAGTCTCCACGTTCTCTGAAAAGGACTGCTGAAATATTTGACAAGCTTCAGTCAAACCAAGCTGTTTTCCTCATCTTGAAGCCAACTTGCCAAACAATCTTTTGACACTTTGTGGTATTTTATGTTGGCTTCTTCAGTGTAAGGGGGTGTAAAAAAGGTCAGTGTTAAGTTACACCAATGCTCTCTGCTATGTTGCTGTAACAGCATCCTGTGTTGGACTTCTCAGTTTTTCAGCTGCTCATCAGAGCAATTCTCTGTCATAGCTGTGTAGTGTCTTAAAGATATGCCAGATATTAGATATGTTTGATACAAGGCAGCACCAACATAGTGTCTTTTGATTGTATTTACTATGCACATTTTATACCTCAGCTCTGGTCCAATGGTTCACTTGTTACAAATACTTTCAGACTACTGTAATGGTTTAGATTTTTTTCTTATTTTTCTGAAGAGTCTGTTTCTCTTCCCTTAAGCTTCTACTGGATCTGTTTTATATAGTTTTGTGATCTGATATTTGTTGTGTTCTGAAACACTGCGAGATATTTCCAAACACTCCCAGAATCACAAATGAAAGGTCCCAGCGCCTGTCAGGAGATGAATTATTACTGTGTTCAGTTTATCAAAATTAGGGTTCATGTCTCTCCCACCTTTTGTTGTGAGATTTGCAAGCTTCCCAGACCCCTGCTAACCTGTCCCTGTGTTCCCCACACTCCCTCATTTCCATTCCCTTCACTATCTACCCTCTTTTATTTCATGTGGTACCCCAGTAGCCCTCTCTTCCACAACCCCAGAGGTCTCCCGATGCCACTTGACTGCCTTTTCCAAAGGTTGTCATCCTTTTCCAGAGGACATAATTCATAACATTTTATATGGAACAGCTGTTCCTCAAGAGTAAACCATCTGTCTATCTAGACAGCTAGAATAAACACAGAATAAACCAATTGTCCAGAATAAACCAATGATTTGTACCTTTGCAAATCACTTCTCTACCACCCAGGACTAGACAAAAGGGAGCTTGGGCTTTCTAGCACATCCCTTCGTCCCTCCTCTCACAGGACATTTTTACTTCTATCTATTCATTGCATAAGCGAAAATAAACATTTTTCACTGCCCACCTCAAAGTTTATAATGTTTTCTCTCTCATAATTCTGTGCTTTTTCTCCAAAATAAGGTGAAAAGGATTGCCAGCAAAGCTGTTGAAGTCTAAATTCCTAAAATTACTTAATATTGCTCCTGCTTCCAAAAAATCCCCATACTATGTTTAATTAGACTGAAATTAAAAATTGCAGAGAGCTTGGTCTCAATCTCATCTCTTGCAAATCAGGCAGCCCTTCTGCAAACCCAAACCAGCAAACTCCCTAAATCTTCAATGCAGTTGCACAGGTAGGAGAAGGTGGCCATGTTGTATTCAGCAGAGTGGTGTGAAGGTCTTGCTGTTGTTGCAAATTGCCTGTACCCAGATGTTCTCTCCTGCCCTTTATTCAGTCTTACTTTGGGATGGATAGTGGTGGTACTGGTTAGGAATTGTCCTTTTCAGTCCATTTGTACAGCATCTGTCATCACTTGGCCCACAGCTGCAACTGAAGGGCAATTCCATTGTGTGGCTTAACTGAAATTGGATTAGAAATGCAGAAATCCAAGTCCCTTTGACCTCTTTTCTGCATAGTAAGCTCTTACCAGACAGTTATTTTTGGTTCTTTTTTTGGCATGAATTCAGGTGGAGCAGGACAAAAAGATGAGTGATGCTGAGACAAAGCCCATAACTGCTTAGCAACAGGAAAAAGGACCTTATTTTTATGACCCTGGTTATTACAGATACTTTTGGTTTCCTAGAGCTCAGTGGAGATATCTGGTTTTTAAATAAGAAAAGTTGTATTGATATCTTAGGAAGTGTCCTCCAAAGTGTCCCAAAGATCTCTTTGTTGCAGGAACAGGAACATTGCTTTTGTCCAGCCTTGGCCCAGCTGCTGCCTCGTGGGAAAAACACCTTATCTCTGCTCTGTCAGGCTTCCCAACAAATGCAAAGTGAATTTCCACTCAAGGCAGGATTTCCTATGAAACTGTTGACAAGATCTGCCCACTGTAACTTCTGGAGGAGCTGAAGGGCTTCTCTGAGCTGTCTGTGTCTGTGTGGCTTGGATGCCAGCTAAACTCAGCACAGTTTGAGGCTTCCCATGATAATTCTTCATTACAGCTCCTACTCCTGTCTTGTCTCCTTCTGTGCTCTTGGATTCCCACACAGATTTTTCTCATATTCACTCAGAGCCTGTCTCTTTCCCTTCCTCCTCTAGTGCAGAAGACCAAAGGGAGGAAAAACTGGACCATGTAGATTAATGTTTATCTAGTGCATGATACAGTAGCCACACTTCAATGTATTGAATAAATATCCTGTTGGTTTGCACAGGAATTAGGGAGAAGCTGCAAATACAGATAATAATCCTGAGCTGCATTACCACTAATGTGAGCTTTCTCCATTACCATTCATCACTCTGCTGATAAGTCATAAATGAATGGCCATAAAGTTCAGCTTTATATGTTATTTCAAGGCTACTTGTCCTAGGGGTCTCTAATGTGAGGATCAGGATTGCAGGAAGATCAGTTTTAGGAGACCTTAATTCCAAGAGCTTCAAAGATGATTAAACACATTCTCCTATTTGTATGACTGACTTGTCTCAGAGTTTTCACAAAATTTTGGGAACCTATACAGGAGCATCTTGGGTTCAGCCATGACTTCCTGCAATTAAGGAATAATCTGAGCTCTGTTCTATCTTCCCTCCAACTCTTTTTGTTACATAGAGCACCTCCTGATAGCTCAGGACTCTTCTAAACACTCTGCTTTAGTTTTTTTCATTGAACATTTGAGGAAGGGATGTGATCAATTCTCCATGAAAATCATGATTACATCCATTGAATCAAGTCCCTCACAACTTCTTCCAAAATTATTCCATGTAGAAGTTAGTGCACTTAATATGCTTCATGACAGAATAAATAGGGTGTGGACAATGAGCTTTTGGAGTAATTTTTGTTAACTCTACTGATATAATTCTGACATTTTGGTCTTCAGTTTTAAAAACATGGCCCTGAATTTGCAGGAATGGCCATGAGCTTAAAGAAGCAGAAGTTTTTCAGAAGCGTGTATATATATATATATA
The DNA here is from genome assembly GCA_027886175.1 of Phylloscopus collybita. Classification (NCBI taxonomy): domain Eukaryota; kingdom Metazoa; phylum Chordata; class Aves; order Passeriformes; family Phylloscopidae; genus Phylloscopus; species Phylloscopus collybita. Next base: position 12,167,463 of record JAJNNQ010000075.1, on the reverse strand, counting down.
TGATACCAAGGAGAAAAGAACCCCATATGGAACAATACTATAGTGAATTTACTGCAATTTCCCTCCAGTTTCCTAACCAGCTGTGGACTTTTGTAACATCTTTGGGATTTTTCAAGAAACATCTTGCTTTTTAACAAGTCATTTGTAAAGAAATACAGTCAGAAAAAATTTTCATCTCTCTTCTATTCTGCTGTTGTGTCAAAGTTTGAGGAATAAGCAGAAAGGAAGAAAATAAAGAAGGAAAGACGTGCCAATGAGTTATTAATCTGTCTATTGCATGTTGCCAGTGAATGGGGAGTGTCATAATCATTTTTTAATTTGATCACCAGCACTTTCTTTTTGCAGAGAGCAGAACTGGAAAGGAAACCCCGGTGAACCTTGTCAACATCCTAGGGTTCCTCCAGACTCTAGATGAGGATCTGAAGGGCTGCCAAGCTGCCAAAGTGCAAAGGTCACTCTACTCTCCCTTGGGACTCATCTGTTTCCATCACATATACAGGCAAGGCAGAGGAGTCTTTCAGCCACAGGCAAATGGCAGGCCTAAGGAACAAAAAGTTTTTTTAAAAAAGAAGAAAAAACTTGAGGCCCTCTTCAGAAATGGGTGCTCTAGTCTGGAGGCACACAGACAGGCAGGCCACCCTATCAAAGTGCACTGGGCTGCATGTCCGGCAGGGTGTTTATATGGGCCACAATGCTGGACATGCTGTCTGGCTTATTTGTCTTGGTCTCTTTCTGCTTTGTTCATTGAGGAAACACCTTTTCTCTGGGGAATTCTACCCTTAAATACTCCTGGCAGCCTGTTCTCACAGTGCCCTGGCCTGTGATTGCCAGCAGTGTTTAAACAGAGGTAGGTTTAGCTCCAGTCATGGGCAGTACTGTCTTGCATGGATCAGAAATAGCTTGGCTAGATATTTCCTGACTGGAAAAGTGGTAGAAAATGCTGAGGTTCTTCTCCCTTCTCCTGAACACCAGAGTAAAAAGACTTTTTGGACTACCCTGGCTTATCTATCTGTCTTTTTTTCCCAATATAAATTTTCACAGAGTACACATGACAATTGTGGGGGTTATCCTGTCCCAAAACTAAGACTTACTGACCACCTTCAAAATATAGAATCATAGAATTGTTTGGGGTTCAAAACACCTTTAAGATCATTCATTCCAATGCCTAACCCAGCACTGCCAAATCCACTACTAAACCATGTCCACTAGTGCCACATCTAGGTGTCTTTTAAACAGCTCCAGGGACATCAACTCTGCCACTGCCCTGGGCAGCCTGTCCCACTGCCTGGCCATCATAACAGAGAAGACATTATTCCCTATATCCAATCTAAACCTCCTCTGGCACAACTTGAAACCATTTTCTCTTGTCCTGTCCCTTGTTACCTGGCAGAAGAGACTGACTGCCACCTGGCTACAGCCTCCTTTCACGTAGAGAATGACAAGGCCTCCCTCAAGCCTCCTTTTCTCCAGGACAAACACCCCCACCTCCCTCAGCCACTCCTTATGGGACTTGTGCTCCAGACTCTTCACCAGTTTTGTTGCCATTCTCTGGATTTGCCCCAGCCCCTCAGTGTCCTTCTTCTAGTGAGGGACCCAGAAATGGACAATGGGATTCAAGGTATGGCCTCACCAGTGCTGACTACAGGGGGACAATCACTGCCTTGGTCCTGCATTGGATTTTTTTCTGAAATTGTATTGCTTATTCAATCAATCCCTCTTCGAGCTCTGGATGTAGAGTTGACCTTTTATGGAATTCAAGGGTTTTCCCTCATCCTTGGCTAGAAGACCTAAATATAGATCTGCAATGCCCCCACCAGAACAATTTTCCTGAAAGCATGTGCACAGCAAGTCAATAAGCTTGAAGTGAGATACCAGCAGGTGCATCAGATACGACTACAGAAGCAAAAATGGGATCATGATTTGGCAAAAATGTATGTGGTACTCAGGAGGTCTACATTCATGTATGACCATATAAATCACAGAGCTATGAATGCTATGTGCTTTTTTTTTCTCTCAATTCTTAGAAAAAGACACTGGATCAACTAATAAAACTTATTTTTAGCTTCAATAAAATTTATTCCCTTCCTTATCACATCCTGCAGCAAAATTTCTTGCTGTTTGAGAAAAAAAACCCTATCTGATTTATTCAAAGGAAGGTCAAAGGCTTTCTATGCAATTCGAATCTCTGCTCATTGTTTAAATATAGAAAAAAATAAATGTCTGTTGGCACTTCTAAATTGTGCAAGACTTCTGTCTAATAAAGGGCTCTGGATCCATTCACAACTATCAAATATACCTCTATTAGATCCCCACTTGAAAAATAATAGGGACAATTCCCTGTTCCTCATACCCTTACACTGTATCTCTCCATTAAATAAGTGCTGACAAGATGTTCATTTGAAATGGATCTGAAACCAGAGAACAATGCTCTTGAAGAGTACTTTTATGTTTGTAGCAGAGTATCTTCTAAAACAAAAAAATATTCTTAAACATGCTCCAAACCTAGATTACTCTCTACCCACTTCAAACAATGAATTATTTATAATTTCTGTTTCTATAAGTTTTTTTCTATTGGATACAAAGTTTGTTTCTTCTCACCAATGCACTTGATTTATTGAGTGTTTCATAAATTTGATACTACAAGTTGTGAACTATAAAGATCCCCATATTAGCCTTGAAGAAGCCAGCTGTGAAACCAGCTGCACTCTAGCTCTGACAGCACAGAGCTCACTGCAATCTGAATTAATGCTCCAAGAAACAAGAAAAATCATTTGATGACTACAAATGCTTTGTTGTTGTGGTTTAACCTAGCCAGCAGCTAAACACCCCAGAGCTGTTTACTCCCTTCCCCCAGTAGGATGGGGTAAACAATCAGAAAAAAAGGCTAAACTTATAAGTTGAGATAAAGACTATTTAGTATGACAGAAAAGAAAGGGATAATGATAATAATAATGGTAGAAGAATAGGCAAAACTGCACAGTGCAGTTTTCCTCACCACTCACTGACTGATGCCCAGCCCATCCCTGAGCACGTCACCCAGGCAACTGCCCACAGTTCTATTGTTCTATTGTTCAGCATGGCACTGTATGCCATGGGATACCCCTTGGATCAGATGGGGTCAGCTGTGTCCCCTCCCAGCTGCTTGTGCACTCCCAGACTCCATGCTGTTGAGGTGGGTGAGGAGCAGAAAAGTCCTTGACACTGTCCAAGAACTGCTCAGCAATAACTAAAACATTGTGTGTTAACAACATTATTCTCATCCCAAATCTAAAATACATCACTGTACCAGTTACTAGGAACAAAAATAACTCTATCCCAGCCACAATCAGGTCAGTTGTCTATCAATTCTGGTACCCAAACAAACTTTTAAAAGTGAGCAGAGTAAACTACTCTGTCCAGCATGTGACTATGTCTAAGGCAAAAGACAATTCTGGGTTAGGAAAGCTTCCTTTCTGATTCTTATGCTAAATCCCTTTCATATCTTGAGAAAAGCTATGCTTTCATTCTCTTCTATAAAAGCACTCAACTCCTTTGCCATGACCATCAACATAAAGAGCATTTTTTATTTAGGAGAAATTATTATTTCTTGATTATTTTTTATGCTAAAGGCTTTGAAAAGGCAGATCTGAAACATGCCTGCAACTGGTTTTTCTCCTTTCCTACATCCACCTAATATCTGGTCTAAAAGTGTGAGGGAGTGGGAAGACAGCCCATGCTTGTTACTGTTCTGTATGCCAGGAGCTCCTTTGCCCAGCATGAAGGGGATTTGCAAAGATGAGGCAAGTAAAAGGATGAGGGGCAACAGTCAAAAAATGCAAGAGGAAAATTCAAATAGGATAAAATGGGAAAATTTTTCAACAAGGGCCTGGTTCATCACTGGAGCAGGTGCCCTGGGAGTCCCACCCTTGGAGTTTGCAAATGTGTCCTGGATATCATGTCCTGGACAATGTGACAGAGCCTGGAAGTTAGCTCTGCTTTGGAGAGGGTACTGGCCTAGATGATCTCCTGAGGTCTCTTCCAACTAAATTTTGCTAAGAATTTATAATAACAAAGTTATAAAATTAGCTTATTTAGTAACTTGAAAATGACTAATGCTAAAGAGTTCTGAAAATTGCAATTCCTAATATGAGAGGAGGTTATTTCTTTGTTTCACAGACCTTTCTCAAACATGTCTATTAAGTTTAACTTCAAAGTCATAGGAACCACATATTATCCTTTAGAATGCTACAGTAAAATACCTGATGGGATGTAGACAGATAATGGGGGAGCTGCTGCCATGCTCTCTTGGTCTTGACTAACTGCTGTGTCTGTCCTCAGACAGGTAGAAATTCCCTGGAGTTCATCAAATATTTAGGGCAAAGGCTGATGACAGAAGTAACAGGCAAGAGCTTTTCTTTAATTTGGTCCACTGGAGTGTCTTTGTTTAAGACAATTTGTGAGGTAGACACTGTGGAATGAATTGCCTCTTCTTATAGTTGTAACCAATCCCTTTCCACCAATAAAGAGAAATTAAATACAGGTAGATGTAAGCGAAAAAAAATAACTGTTTACTAACAAACGAAACAGCCACAGGTGAAAAATAACAGTAAATAATCACTAGGTACAAAATTGCTAAATCTCACAGAAACCCCCCTGGGAAAAAGAGAAACCCTTGAGAGGTGGGCCAGTGGGAACCCCATGAAGTTCAAAAAGGCCAAGTGCAAGGTGCTGCACCTAGGGCAGGGCAATCCCAAGTACAAATACAGGCTGGGCAGAGAAGGGATTGAGTCCTGAGGAGGACTTGAGGATGCTGGTGGATGAAGCTCAACATGACCTGGCATTTGTGCTCTTGGAAGCCCAGAAAGCCAGCTATGTCCTGGGCTGCATCAAAAGCAATGTGGCCAGCAGGCTGAGGGAGGGAATTTCTACCCCTCTGCTCCTCTCTTGTGAGACCTGACAGGGCTACCAAATCCCCCTCTGGGGCTCCCAGCATAAGGAATACAAGGACCTGTTGGAGTGAGTGCTGAGGAGGACTACAAAGATGTTCAGAGGGCTGGAACAAGGCTCCAGGGAGATCATATAGCACTGGTACAAAGTACCAAGGGCATGTGGTAACAGGACAAAAGTTAATGACTTTTAACTGAAAGAGGGTCAGTTTAGATTAGATAATATGAAGAAATTCTTGACTCAGAGCGTGATGACACAACGCAACAGGTTGCCAGAGAAGTTGTGGATGTCCCATTCATGGTCAGGTGGGACAGAGATACAATCAGCCTGGTCTAGTGGAAGATGTCTTTGCCTGTGGCAGGGGAGATTGGAACTGGATGAATTTTGAAGGTTCCTTCCAACCCAAACTATTCCATGATTCTGTGACTTGATGGTGCAACACAAACCCTCTCGCTGTCTGGTCAAATTCCTTTGACCCCTTTGCTCAAAGTGCATCATCAGTACCCGGTGCACTCGGTTCGGCACGGCACGGGGCTGCTCTTGGAGCAGAGGGAGCGGTGTGCGGGGGTGCGGGGGGAGAGAAGGGAAAAGTGTGCGGGGATGCGGGGGGAGAGAAGGGAGAGGTGTGCGGGGATGTGGGGGGAGAGAAGGGAAAAGTGTGCGGAGCTGCGGGGGAGAGAAGAGAGCAGTGTGCGGGAATGGGGACGGACGGGAGTGTCCTGTGTGGGGCCGCTCTCGGGGCAGAGGATGCGGTGTGCGGGGATGGAGATGGGATGGGGAGCGGTGTGCGGGGATGGGGAGAGCGGGGTGCGGTGTGCGGGGATGGGGATGGGATGGGGAGCGGTGTGCGGGGATGGGGAGAGCGGGGAGCGGTGTGCGGGGATGGGGAGAGCGGGGAGCGGTGTGCGGGGATGGGGAGCGGTGTGCGGAGATGGGGAGAGCGGGGAGCGGTGTGCGGGGATGGGGAGCGGTGTGCGGGGATGGGGATGGGATGGGGAGCGGTGTGCGGGGATGGGGAGAGCGGGGAGCGGTGTGCGGGGATGGGGAGCGGTGTGCGGGGATGGGGAGAGCGGGGAGCGGTGTGCGGGGATGGGGAGCGGTGTGCGGGGATGGGGAGAGCGGGGTGCGGGGATGGGGAGAGCGGGGTGCGGTGTGCGGGGATGGGGTGCGGTGTGCGGGGATGGGGAGAGCGGGGAGCGGTGTGCGGGGATGGGGAGCGGTGTGCGGGGATGGGGAGAGCGGGGTGCGGTGTGCGGGGATGGGGAGAGCGGTGTGCGGGGATGGGGAGCGGTGTGCGGGGATGGGGAGCGGTGTGCGGGGATGGGGAGAGCGGGGTGCGGTGTGCGGGGATGGGGAGAGCGGGGTGCGGGGATGGGGAGCGGTGTGCGGGGATGGGGAGCGGTGTGCGGGGATGGGGAGAGCGGGGAGCGGTGTGCGGGGATGGGGAGAGCGGGGTGCGGTGTGCGGGGATGGGGAGAGCGGGGTGCGGGGATGGGGAGAGCGGGGAGCGGTGTGCGGGGATGGGGAGAGCGGGGTGCGGGGATGGGGAGCGGTGTGCGGGGATGGGGAGCGGTGTGCGGGGATGGGGAGAGCGGGGTGCGGTGTGCGGGGATGGGGAGAGCGGGGTGCGGGGATGGGGAGCGGTGTGCGGGGATGGGGAGCGGTGTGCGGGGATGGGGAGAGCGGGGAGCGGTGTGCGGGGATGGGGAGAGCGGGGTGCGGTGTGCGGGGATGGGGAGAGCGGGGTGCGGGGATGGGGAGAGCGGGGTGCGGTGTGCGGGGATGGGGAGAGCGGTGTGCGGGGATGGGGAGAGCGGGGTGCGGTGTGCGGGGATGGGGAGCGGTGTGCGGGGATGGGGAGAGCGGGGTGCGGTGTGCGGGGCCGCGCTCCGCGCGGAGCCACGGCGGGGCGCGGTTGCCCGCAGAACGGAGGCTCGTCCTTCCCCCTCCGAGAGGGACGCATGTGATCCTTTTTTTTTCCCACTGCTATGGAAACAGAGCAAAGCAAAGGGTAAATATACGGACAATGGCTAAAGACAATTTTAATTTTCATCCCCGCTTAAATGTCACAGGTTTTTAAGGCGCCGCCGCTGTAACCGGAGCCGCCATCTGCAGCCCGGCCAGCGAGCTGGTCCCCGAAGCCGGGGGAATACAAGTCCTTCATTATTGCCAAGTGGGATCAGAGCACGTAGGTCTGTTTAGACACTGCGAAGCATTGTAAGAGGGCTCTCTTCAGGGACAGCCATAAAAGCCTCCTTCTTCCTCCCGTTAGAAAAGAGCAGCTGTATTCTTCTTACGTGGACCCCGCCGAAGGTTGTCTGTCTCTTACACTGCAAGAGTTTCGGGTCAGCGCGGAAAAGCAAACTTCATTTCACAGCCTGAGCAGGGTTTCCCAGGGCAGGGTTGTGCTTTGGGCGGGAGCTGCGCTCACCCCTGTGCACGTGGCTCGGGAGAACTGGTGGGGAAGGTTTCTGAGGTTCTGTATTGCTTGTCTGACAAATATTTTGGCAGCTCTACACTAACCTTACAGTATAATCCTGAACAGTCTCATAGATTAGGCTAATAATTACCTGTTAATGGCCACTCCCAACACCTTTGACATTAAATTAAAACCATAACCACTGCATGTTAAACAGGAGAGATAGGCCACTTTACAGTGCCAGCACTCCCTAATTTTGTATCTGGGTCTCAGCCTTGTTTTCCCTCTTCAAAGCCAGTGACAAAGTGCTCAATCAGTGATGTAAATAAACAGGACTGAATTGGTTATTTTATAGGTACATGAGTACCTCATTAATTGCTGAGTGTTACAGATGTGAACAGGGTGCTCTAAACTGTTTACCAGCTGGTTCTTGGAAATGAGACTTCCTGGATGACTTTCCTGTTGAGATATGCTGCCCCTCCTTATAATTCCCATGGTGGTTCCTGCTTCCCGGCAAGACCAAACTCCCCATTCACACAGAGGATCGTTGCTGGCGCTGCCACTGGAGTTGCTAGAGGAGCTCTGGTCGGGCGCCTGGAAGATATTGATTGCTCTGTGCAATTTCCCAGCGTGAGCCTGCTCATGACACACACAGCATCCAGAAATGTGAGCCACGCTGTCTGTGGCAGGGCAAACCCCAGGAGCACGTGGACTGCTCGGCTGCATCTGGAGCTGGGGTGACCTTTCCTGAAAGGACAGATTGGCTTTGAGTCAGGTTGGGAGTCAGCGTTCTGCTGAATTTCTGTTAATTGTATTAATTGCAGCGGTCTCTGCTTGGCACTGCTTTACTTGGAAACCTGTGAGTGCTCACAGACAGAAATCTTGGCACGCGAAGGCTGCATCTTCTGGTTGGATTTGAGAAGGGGGAGGAAGAGGACAGGAGGGACTGACCAGCTGGGCTCCTTTCAGCACAGTCAGAAAATTCAGAGTTGCTTCTGCTGCATTCCAGTACCACAGTGCTGTGTTTCACAGGCTTCTTGCTGCTAATTAAATATTTAACGTACCTGTGAAGTAAGACAAAGGGAGGGAAAAACTAATGACCCAGATGTGACAGTATATCAAAAAGCAATCTTGTATTGGCATGGAGAGAAACTAGAATGCTTAAAAAGTCTTTTTGTCTTCAAAATCTTATGGTTCTGCATTCGTGAGGGTTCATTTTAGAGAGCAAATCTGGTGCCTTGTGTCAACATCCCTCACACGCCGTATTCATATGAACGTGAGGCACATTCTGACTTACTTATCATAATACATAACAGTCGGGCCAAGTGCCTTCTTCATTTATGGTTTCCTGGTATGAAAAACATACAGTTACACTCCCAGATGTTCCCAGAAGGAAAAATCATATGGAAAATTACTGCAAAAATAGTCTCTGGATTAAACGACCTGATCAGTTCTCCAGTGCTCTGTTGTGAGATGGCATTTTTTTCCTACACAGACTCACTTATGAATTACAAGAAAAAAATAAAAGGATATTATGCTATCAAGACATAAAAAATTCCTCTCCAGGTTCATAAAGAATTTAGGAGAATATCCAGGAGCTATATTTGCAATTAATATTAATATCAATTGATTTTAATACCTCAATATAGAACCAGAAATCTTTACTCTACTCTGTTGTATGGGCTTTTGTTTGTTTTCCCAGAAAATTGTATAACAGTATTTACAAGTATTTAAAAAAATAAACCAAAAAAATTTAGCATCACTCTCCCGGTTCTATAAAAGGTTGAATGCCTGGTAAAATACCAGATGAGCCCAGCTGTTTCAAAGCACTTTAATTCACTTTTGACCAAGATACTCACATCTTCAATGCATATACTGAATGAATGCAAGAGTTGAATTTAACAGGGTCAGACTGATGTTCCCTTATCCCTCAGGGAATCTTTGTCTAATTGTGTATGGACCATGACAGCAGGCTCTCTAGATATTTGTTTAAATCCCTCATATGAGATGTCCCTCTCTCTCAAACAAATAAATCTCTGATTTTAGGGCATAAAAATATATGTCTATAGATTAAACCCTGGTTTCCTGGTAAAACAAACCATGCATAAACCTCAGAAGGATTTTGGTAAGTAATTGAAATCTTTCCAAGGAACTGAATTGAATAAAATCCCTTGGTAGCGTAAACTGAGCTCTCTGGAGGTCAGTAGAACAAGGACTTCCTGTAGGAGAGAGCTTGAGCAGTGCTTCTAAGACCTCTGCAAATTCATTCAGGCAAAGGCAAAAAGGTCTTTCCTTGAAAGTGCTCCTCACTTTTCTGCTCCTTACTTTTATCAGGAGCTGTGGCAACATGGAAACTTAAAACTGCTGAAAACACGGAACTTGTGCTTGAATGGAAAAGAAAAAAAATGAAGGCGTATCTCTCCATTTGATTTGGCTTAGGCTTCTGGAAGACATCTGACCATCATGGACAAATTCACTCTGGAGTATTTCTCTTAGCTCAGTCATTGCCTTCTCGTGTCATTTGCAGAGGTGTGCTGCAGTGCCTAATGGCTTTCATTTATTTCAAAATATTTTCAAACACCCTTAATTCTTCTAGATTCTTCTGAAGCGACCATTTGAATGATTACTCAAGACAGGCATATAGAGATACCAGTTCACCTTAATTCTAGTCCATTGCATATTCCTAGGTGGTTTTTTCTTACTGAAATGACTACATCCTAATGAATTACATGCATTTTCAGTATGGCACTGCTGTGTCGATCTGGAGTTTGCCCCCTGCATCTTTAGGAATGCAGGGCTGCAAGGGTGCTGTTTCTGGTACATGGCTTCCCTTTCCCTGGCTCTTGCCAAGCAATTAGGTTTGTAAAGAGCTTTTGATTTTTAATTTATTCATTTTGTTTGCATCGACATTTATTTTGGACTCTGTTGCCATGGCAAGTTAAAATGGATGATTCCTCCAGTAGCCTGTCAGCTTGTGTCCAAAAATTTGTCTCCGTCTCTACAAAGTAATTATTTTTGCTGGCATCCATCTTCCTTCACTAGTTTTCAGATGGACTTGATGTCTCTTTCTCTCAGTATGAGGGCTTTTGAATGCCTGCCATTGCAAGATTCTTGTTGTTGTTGTTGTTGTTGTTGCTACTTTTGCCTTTCATTTGGTGTAACATCCTCACAAACCTCCAAAATCTCGCACTCCCCAAATCCCAGCACTCTTGTGTTTCCTGCTTTTGCAAATTGTGGCTCTATAAATGGCAGTTTCCAAGATGGTTTTTGTCACTTTCGATATTTTCTTGTCTACAGGAATATATCAACTACCAAGGAATGTCTATGAGAAATTGAAATTAACATTCTCTCAGAAATTGTTGCAGATAGTGGCCCTTGGCATTGGTCCCTTCGACTGCTTGCTCCAAAAGGCTTTAGCCTGTGTGTACCATAACAAAGCATCCACCTTTTTGAGGACCAAACTGGTATCCGTTGCCATCAGTTCTAGTTTTCAGTTATTAAAAACATGCTACCAAAAATATATACCTTCATAGATAAAACATATATAGAAAAAAGGCAATATTTCCTATCTCTTGCAGCATTGTCCTGTCTTTCCCCCTTAGCAAAGCTCTCCCATGTCATTCGCAAACTTTGCTACTGCAGAACGGTGAGACCCTTCATTTTGGGGTATTTGGAAAGGGTTTTTGTGCACAGCCCTGTTAGAGTCATTCTTCTGCTCATTGAAATCTTAAGCCTCTCAGTGTCTGTAATTTTGAAGTACCAGCAGGCTCAGCCACGTATGATGACACACAGACTGAATATTAATCAGCATTTTGTTCAGTCCAAAGTGATTTATGGCTGCTTTGCTATGTGCATCTGCCACACTGCACTGGAGGCAGTTTGCTTTTAAGCCCATTGATAAAATGGCTTAGGACAATGACAATGACAATCAGCTCTCAAGAGCTACGTCAATATAAAAAAACCCAAGTAATGCCAGTGAAAACTCCCAGGCACTAGAGGTTGACAGTCCCTACAACTAAATTCAACATTTAATTTACCAAGAGGGATACAGTGGCTCTGACAGCCCACCCCTGGTAGTCCTGCCACCTCTGACTTAACCTCTACTCTTCCTCCCTCGGCCCCTTCGTCAGCCGTGGCTGCTCTTCATCAGCGCGCCCAGCTGTCAGCTCAGCACAGCTCCCTGCAGCTACCCCAGCTTTTGTTAATCAGACAAGCAAAAATTTAACACCCATCCTGCTGAAAGTAGCCCGCTGATTTCAGAGGGATCAGGATGTTGCCAAAGCAGTTTGATTATTCACTTCAAGTAATATTTTTATTTTTTAACAAAGGTGTTTACTTTTCAAACAAAGACCATTGGCTAAGCCATGGCAACGAGAGTGTCTGTGTAGCCAGCAAACACTTATTATGTGGGTGGGTGGTTTGGATGGTCTTGAATACATAATTAAATTTGTTTTTCCTTTCAGCTCCCTGTGGTGTGTTATTTTTTTATATTAAGAGTTATCCCATCTTGAAGACAACTGTTTTTTATTATTAAAAGGGCAGTTTAAATGCACTTAGTAAAACCAAATATCTTTCGTTTTTTGCCTCAATCTTTTTCCAACTAAAAAAGTCCTTAAGTGCCTATGATCAGCTTCTGCAGTCAAAATGTTTCTCTAAACATTTTCTAAATGTTCTAGAAGCCTTGTACACTTAATTCAATAAGGTCCTAATTTCCTGATTCTTAAAATATTCAGCATCAACTTGTGTGCTTTATACTGGATCAGCAGAATTGAGGCTATGGACTGTTTCCCCTGCTATAGAAGAAAGAAGCTCCTCCATACTCCTTCTGGTACAGGTAAAAGGCAACAACACATAAATAAGTAACCCACACTGCAATAAGCTGAACTTCTGCAGTCCCAGTGGGATGCACCAGTGACTTTGAACCATGGCTTCTCAGCATGAGTGGACCCTATCAGTTTTGGCAGTGACAGCCCAATGGGCTTTGTGGGAATACAAAGTCTCTCAAATTGGGTAGGTGACTCAAAAGAGATGAGTGGAAATTCTCCAAGAACAAGTGTGATAGGAACAATTTGAGGTGAGGATCAAACCGACAAATGCAGGGCTGGAGTAACTGGCAATGAAAGCAAGACAGCAAAGTGAATTTGGAGATTATGATAGAGCTAAAATAAAATAAGAATATAAAATGTCATTTCCTTGTGAACCAAAACCATTCTTTTGTAACTACTTCTTTCTGTTTGTTGCCTAGTTTTCATTAGAAACACAGGATATTTTGAGTTAGAAGAGACCTTCAAAGGTCATCTAGTGCACCCCCACCCTGCCATGAGCAGGGACACTTTGCACTAGACCAGGTTGCTCAGAGCCCCATGCAGCCTGGTCTAGAACACTTCCAATAACAGGGCATCCACAACTTCCCTGAACAACTTCTTCCAGCGCCTCACCAACCTCATAGCAAAGAGATTGCTTCCAGTTTTTCATCATGTCCAACCTAAACCTACCCCCTATCAGTTTAAAACCATTACCCTTTGTCCTGTCACAACAGGCCTTGGTAAATGCTTGTCTGCCTTTCATATAAGCTCCCTTTATACACTGAAAGTTTGCAATAAGGTCTCCCCACAGCCATCTCTTCTCCAGGCTGAGCAACCCAGGTGGCTCAGCATTTCTTCACTGGGGAGGTGCTTCAGGAGTGTTAGGAGTGTCATAGCAAGGTTCAGATAATGCAGCTAAGCTGGTGAGGGTTAAGCCTGGTGCCTCAGTGATAAGGGATTAAAATCACATATATGGAAAGTCTGAAGAAAATGGGTACCTAAAAAAAGAAGATTGAGGAGAACATGGCATGCTTCTTTTATGTTAATATTGCCACAGGGAAGACAGGAAACAATTGTGTTCCATGTTCAGTAGGGGAGAGAATAAGTCTGTTCATAACCAAAGGCTTTATATTGGAAAAGGAAAAAAATCTTTACCTATATAAGGGCTCTGAAACACTGGCTGGCAAGTTATGTGTGAAAAACCTTTCACTGAATGTTTTTAAGAATAGGCAGATAACCCTCTACTGAGGAGGATTTAGTGTGCTTGATCCTGCCTCAGTGTAGGTTATTGGGCTACAGTTCTTGGTGTGTGTTTCTTTTTAGCTACAAAGTTCTGTAATGTACACTCTCCTTGCACAATCTGGGAGAAATTAGAGTTGAGTCCAAACAATCAGGCTGGGACTGATACTCATGTCTAGATGAAAAACCCAAATATGAAGGCGGAAATTCAACTAAGTAGCTACTATTAAAAAAAGACTATAAATAAATTGCCTAGACTTTGAGACAGTCACATTACTGTGGGAAACCATGAAAGGGGTTATTTTTAACTTTCCTGTTGGCTTTCCTATGGCAGTTGATCTGGTGATTTATTGAAACACATTTGTAATGATTTCACTAATATACATGACATGATGAAAAATGCCGCGTTTAATGAGTTTTGTGTGATTCATAACAAACTGCAGACAGTAAAAGCCTGATGACATTTTTAAATTCTACAGGACAGGAAAAAAATTTAATTTTAAAAGCACAGAACTAAATTCTGAGAAGTGTTCCCTCTTTAATTTGCCATTAAATCCAGGGAAAAGTGAAAAATTTGAAAGGCTCCCTAATTCAATGCTAGTCTATTGAGTCAATACTACAAGCAACTGAAAGTCAGTTGGGATAAAACAAAACCATGCAACTATCTGGAATCTGCTGTTCACTGTCTTTTGGTCTTTGCCAAGCATGCTTTTGCTTAAATTACTTCTCACATAACCAAATAATATTATAACAGAAAGGAATAAAGTCAGCAAATGTAATATTATTTTTCTGGAATGTCACATTGTGCTGTAAAAGGCATTTAGTTTTAATTCTAAGAGCTAGTTACAGTTATTTAAAAAACAGAATAAATTTCTCCTTTGCACTCAGAGTCTGTCCCCATTTTGGTCCAAGCTATAAGTCTACCCAACTAACTCAGCTAATTGCCCAGCCATTTGCTCATCTCCACTAAAGTGGCCCAATACTCAGATAAAAATGGATAACAAATGGGCAACCCTTTCAAGGTTTGGAGGTTTTTTTCTTTACATGCTGAAGAGTGGGCTTTTGAACTTTTCCAAATAAGAAGAAAAGAAGCTTGAATCTCTAGTGACTAGCTTTACTATAGCTTTAATTCAAATCTGGATCTCCCATTAAGGTCATCTCTGTAGTGGTTTGAAGTTTTCCTTTTCGTTAACCTCTGCATTGAACTGAATATTCCTCAGATTCCCTAATTAGTTACAGTTGGAGCTTTAGAGACTTTCAAGACTTTCCTCTTTGAGCAAGGAAGAAAAAGGTTCAAACAATGGTCAGGAAGCCCTAAAACCTCTTATCTCTCAGCAGTTCGATTAGACAAGAAGAGTACTGTCTTGATGGATTGAAAGTGCTCTGTACCAGATAAGAACAGGAAAGATAAGAACATTAGGATTTTTTTTTTTCACAGAAGAAAGGACTGCTTTCCTTTTAAGCACTATCTTTTCTTCATTCATTTACACATTGCAGGAAAAACAGAATGTGTTTACATTTAATATTTATGCTTACATACTCATTGTGCCTCAATTCTTTAACAGACACAACAGAACGATATAAGATTAAATAATTGTCAAAGCAATCAAAGCTTATTAAGTGCCTTATTGTTGTGCAGCCTTATTGATGCTGGAAAAGAAGGTAGAAAAGGTGATGGTATAGAAATAAGCAAAAAATTACTTTTGTTCAATGTATTCGCATTTAGATAGCAAAAAAAAAGTAAATATAGGTGTGAGAAAGACACTGGCTGCCCTGGAAGATGGTTGTGTAAGTGTTCTATTTCTTTTTCTCCATTCAGTGGGTTGTTGTTTTCCTGCCAGTTGCTTTCCATTAATGACTTTGGTTCTGAAAGACCTTAGAAGGAAATTGTTTACAGATATTTTCCTTTGCCCTGACAGAAATATGAAGCCATTTTCAATCAGCTTCCTCCTGTTCTGCATTTGTGGCCCAGCCATTTCCCCATTTAAGTCAATCAGGACCTAGCCATCCACTTAAACTGGAGCAGATGAAGTTCTTTACCTAGCAGTGGCTAAAGAGCCAGGGAGATGGATGTTTTCTATAAGCAAAAGGATATTTTAATAGCTCAGCTTTTTTTCTAGTTGATTTAACTATGTCTTCCAGTGCCAATATAGAGAAAGAGACCTTACAGTTCTCCTTTTAAGGACCCTCAGGGCTTCATTTGTTCTCAAGTGGACTTTGTATTTAACAGTTCCACTCACAATTTTCCGAAGACCTCACAGTCATAATCCAATGTATATAATTTAAAAGGCAAAACCATCCTGATACAGCATAGAAAGCTTTTAGCTGTATGAGGTTTCTTTGTTTGTTTGGGGTTTTTGGTGTGGTTTTTTTTTTTTTTTTTTTGGGTCATTGTTTAAGAGCTGCGCTCTAAAGAACTCTTGTAGCTTTTATGGGAACCTATTTATCATTACATGATGTTAATTCAAAATTTTTCATTGAACCTACATACTTTTTGCCTCTACATTTATAATTGCACAGATTTATGATGCTGTGAAGTTCAGAAACTTGGGCAATCTGGAGCAGATTATGTTTGGGCCAAAGCAGCAGATTGCAGCCCTCTTTTTCTCGTACCTTTTCTATAACTTCACACAAACGAACCGAAACAGCTGAGGTGGTCTGGGATCCATAATATCAAACTATTCACACATGACCAAAGTTAACTTGAGAACTCAGAAAGATTTAAAGAAAATGGACTAAACTGTAAGTTTCATTCTATAATCACATCTTAATTACATTTCACTTATCAGCTACTGCTGGCTTTTGACAAATCCCATGGAGAAGCTGGTTTGCATGCATGCCTTTCTTGCTTGCAGAAAAGTAAAGGAATCATCAAAACTTTTCAGGAGAATTCTGGCTCTACTGGGAGAGTCAGCAGTCAGTGGCAAGACTCCTCCATGCTTCAGCAGAGGGAAGTCTTCGTGCTGTGATGCTGCCCACAGGCACCTACAACAACAAAACAGAAAAAATGCTTTGGCTATTGAGGCATGGGGAGGAAGAAGCTGGAGAAGATTTCTGTAGGGTGGTGGAAGACAAGTGACAGCAATGAAGATAAGGAGGCAAAAGAGCTAAAGAAAAGGAGGAGGCAGAGTATGGAGCAGGGGCAACAGGACAGCCTCTGGTGGGGAAGAGGGGGAGTGGAAAATTAGAGTGGAACTGAAATAAGTGGAGTTGCTTTTCAGATCAAAGAAAGGAGTATATTTTAAGTTGGTTCCTTCGAGGAAATTACTGTAGTGTGATGGGTGAACTGAGACAGTTAAAAGCCTTCAGACAGACAACAGGCATAAAAGACCTTACACTGTATTTAGGTCCAAATCAGCCCTGCCAGAGCAGTTCATCCCACCTCTGGCTTGTTCCCAAGGAACGTTTTCCTTCATAACTCTCACAGGTAGGCTGGGTTTGTACCATGAGGCAATTGAACAGAGAAGTACAGTCCCTAGGACAGTGTCTGAGGACCTCTTTCCTTATCACCTCACAGCCTATGACACATGTCCTGTATCAAAATGTTGGCTTCTCATACAGGGGAAGAGGGGAACTGAGGGCTCAAATGTGTGTAAGAAAGAAAATCTGCATGCAGCCAGTGAAATAGATGATCTCTGATATGAGAGAAGATGTGGTTCTCTGTATACTGCTGTGAAGCTTCCTGCAGCAGCAACAAACACTTCAGCACTGCACTGGTCTTTGAAGTCAGACATTTAGGCTGTGACTGTCCCATTGACTGACACATACTTGGGACTGTCCTTGGGCATTGAGGGCAGCTGGTGTGCAACGACTTGCACATGTACTTCTCTATCTTCCATACCTACAGATGAGCTTACAAAAGATAGACAAAGAGATTCTCCTGACTGCCAAAGCAAAGACAAATCTGTACCCAGACTTGGTCAGCAGTGTTCCCAGACATGTGCTAGCTCCTCTGATTGTTTCTCATCTTGGAAAAAGCTAATTAGTAAGGTCAAAACCTTGCCAGAAAGTAGTCTACTGGCTGAACAGCACAGATGCATGAACCACTAAGACTGAGAACACTGTTTTGTGTATTTAACTCAGCATTATGGAAACATGAATGCTGTTTTTCTATGAGTTATCCATATTGATTACTCTGAGAAGGATCATTCCTTCTCAAAATAATATCTCAGGTTATTTTAAGTATTTGTAACTCCAGTGGCAATAGGAATCTGGGCATCTTTTTGCACCTCAGGATGTAGTGATCTCACACCAAAATGTGAAAAACAAGCATATTTCCAAAGGCCATTGAGGGAATTTGCAGGACCCAAGGCTGTAGAGCTCCCCACAGACATGCTCTTTATTGAAGCCACCAGGAGGCATGTGCTCTTGGATCTGTGTCTGGTAGTGTAGACCTGCATGGTCACCAGGATGGAGCAATCAGCTTAGAAGGTGGCTTCAGGAACACAGAGATTCCTCATCATTTCTATCGGGTGCCAGAGAAATCCCTGGTTTAGCATGTCCCCGTTCTCACAGCTGGAGAGTTGGCAATTGCCTTCCTTCCTTGGCTGCTATCCAACACTGAGTCAGATGGGGGACTAAGAAATACCACTTCACATGCACTCCTGTTGCTGCCTTTCCATTCACAAATGTAAAAACATCCTTGATTTTTCCTGACAAAAATGTAAACAAGGAGACTAGCTGGCCCAGGGGATCTGTAATAGGATATGGAGCCTTTCACCTCTGTCTTATGAAGAGAACATCGTACCCCTCTGATGCACATTTTGTGGCTTGTGAGAAGAGAGCTGGTGGTCTGAGCCTCAGTGTCATGTGTCTGTTTCAGGAAGCCACACGATTTGGGACTGATTAGCCTCTTTGTCGGCAGCCCCCACAAAGGGGCTGGTGATGAACTGGTACCTCCTGTGCAGAGATAAAACACACTGATTGTACAAGGGAAACTGGTCTCAGTGATGCTGATCTTGCTTTTCTCCCCTGACGAGTAGCCAGTCCTTAGCCATCTGCAGGAAAGGTAATCATGAACATGAATTTACTAACCAGACAGTAATGAAAGCACTGTAAATCATACATATGCTTTTTTGGTGACTCAGATATGCAATGCTGCATCTGGCAATGTTGTTTTGGTGAGTAAAGAAGGAGCTTTAATGAAATGGATGCCAAAAACTGACATTGCATCACCTGGCTCTGGACAGTCCTTCAGTGCCTCTGCAGCACTTGCAGACCTGCTGACTGTCCCTGCAGCAGGTGAGGGAACCCAAGCTGCCTTGTGCTCACATCTCTGCAATGGGAGGGATGTGTGTCTAACCTTTGCAAACAGCAGAGCCAGCCCCTTCTACATTGCCCAGAAGGAATACCTCCAGCCTCAGCATTTCTGGTTTAGGGCTCTGAGGCTTAATCTATCAGCTAAGGCTGTATCCATCATCTGTGAAGGGAAATTCCCAAACTTAGCAATGTTAGTAGGTTTCGTGGGAGCTCTTACCTTACAGCTGGTGAGTACATTAATAATATCTGCAAACTCTTCTCTTTGTGTTTTTCTGTTAAAGTACAGTTCTCACATTCCTGTTGATGCACCAGTGTGTGGGAATACTCCTGAGTTCTGCCCTACCTTTAGAATGCTTCCAACTTGGGTGCAGCTGAGCTGAATTTGGTTGGATTCTGGGATATTGTACTAGTAAATATCTAAATTTAAACTGGATGTGTGGCTGGCTATTTATAGCTGGGTTTATTCACACTGGGCTCTTAGTGCCTCTTGACATAGGCAAATGCAATAAATTAGGGTTGGGTGTATTTCTGCAGGCAGTTTTCACTAATAATAGGGGTCTTCTTACCTCTGAAAATACTTGGGCACAAATTCCCATTAGCTTCCATTAGCTGTGGTGGTGGGTCAGGCTGTTGCAGCTCCTTTGCTGCTCAGCTCTGCTCTCCTGTCAGCGGCTGCTGCCTTGAGGAGAGTCCTCAGCTACTTCAGCAGAGGATCTGATGGTTTAGCTCCAAACCTCCTGCAGAAGTTCAAACTGAGCTCTCAGGGTTAAACAAGCTCTGGGGGAGAGTGGAATAACATCTTGAGCTATATCATCTGTTCAGTAAATGAATTTATCTAGACCCTGAATTCAGAAGAAAACCAAAGAAAAACATTGTGCTAAGAAGGAAGCAAAAGTAAACTGGCTATTCTAAGTCTAGGACTGCAGCTCTTCTTTGGACTCAATTCCAACATTCTCCCATTATTCCCCTGTTCACAGCACTAATTTACCATCATTTATCCAGAAGTCAGGTTTTCTGTTGTGTTAAATGCAAGAAAACAGCCAAGATGACACAGGATTGGGCACAGTAACGTGCAGAAGTAGGTGAGGCTTTTCACCAAGGCTAGAAACAAGTGGGTAATAAAAATGTCTGACATAGGAGTGTTGCATCGAGTGGCAACAGTGACCAGGGAGTGTTCAGGGAGCTTACAGCCTCCAGCAGGGAAACAGACAAGTCTTTTTCTTAAGCTGGAGAATCCATTTTTATTCCCCCACCGTGGGCCGGGGAGGGCGTGAGGACCAGGAGAGAGAGCAGGGGCAGGGCCCTGGGTTTTATCGGGCATTGCAGGGGAGGAGTCTTGGCGTTTGGGTCAAGGGAGGAGGTAACACAAGGAGAGCAAGATCAGATTTCAGCCTCCTCAAAACGGGAGCTCCACGTAGGGGTGTTCAGACTGTGGTTCTTCAGACAGAGCACACAGCTGTTTATTAGTGGGAGTGAGCACTGGTGGATGTGTTACAGGATTACTGGGGAACCAAATGCACTGGTAAAGTAAAAATCAGCTAATCATCCCCTCACATAATCTGATCGAACCAAATTCCTCTGAAACCTTGCAATAGTGCAGCCAAAGGATCTGCAGAGGCATTAACCTCCCCTCTGTAGGATCCACAAGTACTGGTTTTCCTGGTCAGATGGAAAAAGACAACCCAAAACCCTGAGAAAAGCACTCCCTGGGCTGCCAGCTGCCTGACTGGGAACATGGGATGTCAAAACTCCCTAAAAATCCCAGTCCTCTAGAGATTTCTATTTCATTTTTTTTTTTTAGATAAGTCATCCAAGTCAATTCAGTTCCTAACCATCTGCTTCTCTTAATAACCCTGATATTCATTGCCCTCATATTTATTTTATCTAAGCTCTTTCTGGCTGATATTCTGCCCACACTGTAGATATCAGGAACTTGATTTAAGCAAATAAAATATATATTTGTTGATAATTTAATTACAATAAGAAAATCCAGGGTTCTTGATAATTTTTGGGAAAGCAAAAATGCCAGAAGGATTAGATCTGAGAAAGTTCTTAAGAAGCCAAGTCCAAGAATGTACATTTCAATGGTCACTTAATGCATGGCAGTGCCTAAGACTCAGCTAGGTCTTCCCTGTTCAGATTGAATGTAGAGTATTTCATCCCAAACACTCTGGGAAAGAACTTCCTATTTTTGTAGGCCCATAAATTCTGTGTTTTTGTTTGCATCAGGGCACAGATCCTACTGAAAAGCATAGGGGACCTGACCTAGCCAGATGATTTGGGTAGTTTCTTTTAGACAAAGCCATGAGTTTGAGTCCCTTCAACCCAAAGTACTTAATGTGTCAGTGGCCCATTGACACAACTGTGATATAAAAAGTGGGTGTAATGCCAAGATTGGAAATTTCCTTGTCACAACCCTTTAGACTTGGTGAGAGAACCATCTGAGCTGGTTCAGAGGCCAGCCTTGGTTTCTAGAAAGGGTTGAGGATTCAGTCCTGCTTTTTGCACAGTGTTTCTTTTCAAACTCAATACATTTAGGTGCTGGTTGAACCTCACTCTGCTGAAGTGTCTCTGTGCTGAAGGGCACTGAGGATGTGTTCAAGGGAAATGGTTTAAGATGCTACAGTTGTCTGTCACTACTGCTCCTCCTCTAAGGCACTACTTAATGAACAAAGCAAAGCTGGAAAAACCGTGTCTTCTCAGGCCTCAGCCATTTCAGTGCAAATTGTTTTATTTATTTGAACATACCCTTCTCTCACAGGAACGGGTTGTTAACTCCAGGAATGGGGTAGAGTGAAGAACTCATTCTTAAATTGCAGTAGATGGATTTGTTAACCTGTTCCTTATCTCTTCCATGGTGTCTTCATGTTCTCTGACAGCCTTATGCCTAAGTTTAATATTGTAGTTTCTACTTTGCTACTGCTTACAGCAAGATCAGATAACCCCAAATGTACTCCTTAGTGTTCCATCCTCAAAATTTTCCACTAACACAGAAGACAAGATAAGCACCAACTCTAAATTACTTGAAATGCTAGAAGAGGACATAAAAACATTTATTCTCCTTCCCAAAAAACCCTGAAAATCTGTCTGATCTTAACTTTGTTTGGCTCCAGTTAGCAAGTTTCCTCTGTGTCTCTTTACTTGCCTCTTCAGTGGATGCTGTCAGTAACTCCAAGTCAAGACTGAAATCCATTCAGTGCAACCAACAAAGATCAGTGTCTGGCAAATCAGCATCAAATACCTGAGTTTGGGGCCCATAGCCATGAAGGCAGAATATCCTGCAAAACCCAGAGAGATTGGACACACAAATCTATACCCTGGAAATACAGATTTTCCCTTGTACAGCTTGATGTGTCAGAATAGTCATGATCTCCTTCTGCTCTTAGGGAGATGTGAAAGTTCACTTTATTTAATCATTCATAAGTTTTGAGGTGCTAATTGATAGCCTGGAGTGCTTTGAGCCCTCTGTGTTTTTGCCACCCATCTGTTTTGCCTCCTGTTTGTTAACACAGCTGGTGAAACTCAGCTGCAGGAACCCACTTCATCCCAGGGTTCTTTAAAATCTAATCCCAACCTCGAAATGTCCAATTAAACCAATCAAAACCAATTAGAGAATGTGCAGTTAAAGCAACCAACGCTGCAAAGCAACCCTTGGCGAGGCAATGCCAACTGGTGTGCGTTTGTGCACACACTGATTTATTAGGTTATGCAGTGATGATAAGATAAAATTGCAATGAGCCTGGTGGGGAACCTGGAGGTCATGATCTCGAGGTTATCACTGCATTTATCTGATCTATATCATGAGGGCTTAATGGTAACTGTTGTTTTTTAAAACAATACCTTTTGTTCTCAGTTAATGTACTTCTTGTTGTCTTTGGAGGGCAATCTAAACAGTCACAGCCACTGATGATGTGTTGGCAAGGTGATAATCAGTTTTCTTGCTTTATAATCCGGACAGGAACAGATGGATTAAAAAAAAAATTAAAGGCGGTTATAAATTACAGTAGAGTAATAATGACAGTTCAATTGTTTGTGATGAGAGATAAGGTTAGTAAGGAGGAACATTTTTTTTTGCCAGATTAACTGGTACACTTGCAAACAACAAAGAAGTTTTCTGTCTCACACCTTTGTACCATATCTTGTCCATTTCCCTTCTGCTGGAAGCACAGAATCTTTTCTTTGTTCCCTCTAAAATCTCAAATAGGAACATGAAATGATCAGGAAAAAGACTGAAGTCCTTGCAGGATCCTGTGTGCATCCCAGAGTTGGGTGTGTTTCCTCTGCCCTGTGTGTGAGAGGTTTGTTGGAAAGTGGCTGGGGACAGGGACCCTGCAAGACACAGAAGAGCCTAAGGAAATCAGCCATGGACAATCTGTGGTCAAGTGCTGGAAACAGAAGGAACTTTTTCTGAGTGATGAGTGTTTTGAGCCTCCTGGCAATCAGCCAATCCTTCCTAGGCTGCAAAATCTGTTGTAGGCGTAAGTTTGGTTTTCTCCAGGGGGATTTGTTAATCTCACTATTTCACATGGCCATTTCATAGAAATGAAACCTAAGGAAACTCTGTTTATAGGTACAACTCTGTGTATGAACAGGACTGTTTCCTGTAGCTACAGCTTGAACATCTGTACCTCACTAGATCATGCTCAGCCCCAGCACATCCAGTCAGTATAATCAGGCGATGTAGAGAGTTACTTGACACCTCCTAAAGAAGATGCTTCACTGGGGCTATGAAGGCTGACACCCTAAATCATGTCTTTCATGGGTCAAGCTTTTTACTGTACATCACCTTTCTTCATGCAGGGTCCTACCACATCCTTAATCATATTTCTTGTCCTCACTCTATCGTTTCCATTTGTTCCAGATTACTCCTGGATACTGGGTTTCAGTGACTTTTATTATTACCTTACCTCAGAAAATATTCAGATGTCTGCCTAGCTCCCCTCTTCTTTTTTTTTTTTTTCTTTTTTTTTTCTTTAGGTCAATACATTGATGCAGGGAAGTTGTATGATAACTCCTATCAGTTGTATTGGAGAGAGGTGTTTGGTGTGTAAATTCAGCAACATGAGCTGGAGATCTCTCACATGAAATTTTCTAAAGATCTCTGGTCTCCTCACAACATGGTGGTGTCACTCACAGTTTAGGATGTTGCTGTGTAAGACCTGCATTCTTTCATAGTCTTGACAGAATATTAGTTGTACAATGAGGTTTGCAGTAACAAAGAACTTCTTCAGTAGAAGGAAGAGCATAATTTTAGTGTTTCTAGGCAGAAAAATGGCTTTTGTAAGGTAAACTAGACCAAAGCACTGGAATCCTTTAGAGAAAGGAAATTTAGGTGACTCAGGAAGAAAGTAATTCCCTAGGCTGCCTTCCATTATTTCTTATAAATTCTCAGTTCAAATTTAGCCCTGAAGCAGAAGGATGGATTAAATGGCTTCCTGAGATGCCTTTACATTTATTTCCTGTTATGACTTTTCAGAGCTTATGAGAAATGAAGGTAGAATGAAAGGAACGCTCCCCATAGTTGTGGTTCTTCCAGACAGTCCCTGAAATGTGTTTTTCCATTGAACTATTAGTTTCTAGGTGAAGAACTAGTAGAGTTGGTACAAAGGATGATTTAATAATAATAAGAATAAAAACTTCTATTCAATAACAAATAATAATCACAGAGAAAGCCTGAATTGCAGAACCAATTAATTTTTTATCAGAACAATAAAAAATGTCATAGACAGCAATATAATGTGCTTGTCTAGTTATTTTACCATATAATAATGTGCAGCAACTTGCACTGTTCATGTGAAATATGAAAAACCATATTAAGTACACTGCCATTATGTCTGTACCATTCCTGGTACAGACATAATGGCAGTATACCTACTAAAGAAATGAACTAAAGAAATCATCTTTTTTTTCAGAAACATCTGAGCTGACAGGGAGTAATGAAACTAATCATCCAACTTGATAGCAGCAGTGGTTTTCTAGCAGTGAGGATAATGAAGAGAAGAGGGAATTCTCCAATGGAAGAGAATGCTTGGGGAAAAACAGAGGGGATTGCTACCAGAGAGAAGGAATATATGTGAGAAAGTACATCTTTAAAGTTACATTTGCACAGAAGAGTGGGCTAGATGACTTCTTTGAGCCCAGTTGGAAGCATTTCCTGTGATGGCAGCTCAGCCTCACACTCTTCTTTCCTTATCTCCAAACTATGATATCTTGTGAGGCTTCTTCATCTGGAAAATCTAACAGCAATAGTTGCAGGAAAATCTGGTTTAATGAGGTCTGCTGTTGGATGTTAGACCATCAGCACAGAGGACATGGTCTCAGACTCCCATGGAACCTCCAGTGAGCCTGCAGCAGTTCCTTATGTGGGGGAACATCATCAGCCAAGGGGAGATGAAGTGGGTGCATGTATGGGTGCTACATGTTTAACCATCCTTGTGATGTGTTTTCAAGTGGTGTTCAGTGTTTGTGTTGACCCTGGCAGGCACAGGCAGGGACCCAGCCCCTGATGATGATGGTCTTGGCTGTCTGCCGTGGAGCCTTTGCCTGTCAGCGAGAAGTCATCTCTTCATAGCAAGCTATGATCCCATCTAGAGTTCATTACACTTGTAGGTGTCTCTATCACAAAGGAATAGATATCCTGAGACTGGTATCTGCCTCCTAACTTCAGGAGGTTGGGTCACTTTGAAGGCCAAGAGGAGCAGAAAGATAAACCACTACTGGCAGCAGAAATGGCATTACCTGTGTGATAGTCCAGGCTGGGAGAGGGGAAAACCATTAGAGATATACACCCTAAGGTGAGGAACAGACTTTTCTATGGAAAAGGGAAAATGCAGACTCAAACTCTAGCTTTGGTGTATGAGGCTAGACCAATGTAGATCAGAACACTGAGAAAACCCTTTAATATTACAGGACAATAGCTAGAAACAAAAAATATCCTGTTTTATTTATGTTACTGAAAGAATCTATCTTGAAAACTCCTTAAAAGGTTATTTAAGATAATGTAAATGGCATTTGGCCACCATGTCAAGAGCAGACCCAAGAGTCCCATGTGGCTTCACACAGCAGAATTTTCTCCCCTCCAACCAAAAGAAAAACGCTTCATTTGTGAGGTGCAAGGGAAGGAAATAAAATATCTACAGGGTTGTGTTTAAAACAGGCAGTAAATCTCAGAGGGAGAAAAGCACAGCTGAACTTAGCTGAGCTCTGTAGTGCCAGAAGCCAGAGACCAACTGAGTAAGAGCTGCTGCTGTCTGGATATGTACATAATCTATTCCAGTTTTGGGCCTCCACCTGAGTCCTGGGGAAATCCACATGCAATGTCTGTCTGTGGTTTAAACCTTGACCTGTATTCTCTGAGATACTCTTTCTTTAGTAGCAGTAGTAATTCTTTTGAGGGTTAGTGTAGTCAAGCTCTGCAGGACAGCTGCAAAGGGTGTCACTGCAGAAAGACAGCAGAAATGGCAAACAGGGTAGTTCACATGGGACATCCAGCCTTTACAATCTGCAGAATCTGATCTCACAAGAGAGCCAGGAACTGCTCTGCAGGAGGGATCACTGAGATGGAGGAAACCCAGACTGATGATGCAGCGTCCTTGTACCACTCCTCAGTAGCACACACAGACCAGTGTCGGGGAGGAGATGGTTTCTCCTTGCAACCCTTTACCAGAAGCATGACATTAGGTAAGGGAAATAAGACTAGTGTAGTTCACAGTGGGAGTGAATCTGGGCCCACAACCTGAACATCACAGGAGTTCAAAGGTGAGGGTTTCAGCTTGTCCAGACCCAAAGGTTTAACCATGGCATGCCAGCTGATGAAGGTATGAGGATAGAAAGCCCAGTGGCCAACATTTCCTAAGCAATTCCTGTTATGTTCCCTCAGGGTCTGCAAAGCACACTGCTTCCTGCGGCTGTGATGGGGAGGAGGGAGATGTCAGGCTGGGGGAGGCCCCTCTGGCCCAGCACCTTCCTGGGGAAGGTGAATCTCGTGCTGCACTGAGCTGAACCCAAGGAGGGTGTTTGCCTGGAAGCCCTGAGTGGTTCCACCGTGGTTCCACAGGCAGCTGTCTCTGGCATTTGGCAAAATACAGGAGGGCAAAGCTGCCCTAGCTGCATGTAAAATGCTTTCTCATGAGGTAGTAAGCCTGACTTTTCTTGGCTCTCACCAGGCTAGTTCTCTGATATGAATTTTTGGTCATGCTTGAGTCTTATTCCAGGTATTGTGAATACCAGTGAGTTGTGCCTTATCTCTGTTAGCTCTGAAGATCCTCACTGCTCTCTGCAGAGGCCCAGCCATCACAGTGGTCACTAGTGTCAACATTCTGCTATGTGGCTTGGTCCCAGCCAGCTTTCACCCATGGCATTGACTTGAGCCCTGGAAAGAGAACTGCCTTTCTGAAGGTAATCTTGCTTTAGTGACCTCTAAGTGCTCAGTTATGAGTGCAGGTGAGGCTTTCAGAGAAGCTGCTCTGGCAGAAATCAGTGTATGCTGTGCACTGGAACCCACTGCAGGGGCTGCACATCCTACACTGGGTAATGTGCTGCCTCAGACAGAGATCTTTATTTCCATCTGACCTGCTCCTCCATTGCAGCAGTCTTTGCCTGATATTTTAGTTGGGCCAAGTGGCTGCAGTGTGTAAAATATCTTAACAAGCAGGTTGCTGTTTGCACTCGTGCCATTTACAGTGTATGCATAATCTGGGCTCCTAAGCTTTCTGTGCAATATTTTTCCTGAAACATCTACTGCCTGGAAGAT
Organism: Phylloscopus collybita; assembly: GCA_027886175.1. Classification (NCBI taxonomy): domain Eukaryota; kingdom Metazoa; phylum Chordata; class Aves; order Passeriformes; family Phylloscopidae; genus Phylloscopus; species Phylloscopus collybita. The sequence continues at coordinate 12,140,063 of JAJNNQ010000075.1, read as the reverse complement.
AATTTTAGCTCTGCTTACACGTCTCAGGCTCATGTCAGGTAGGGCTGTTAGTGGTAGCTGCAGAATTTATAAACAGAGCAAATTCATCACCCTGTGCAATGAGCCAGGCCTTGAAAATGAAGGACACCAGTTTCTTTCTTCAGCATCCTGTCTGGTCCGTGTCTGACATGCTCAAGCCAAGTAGGCACCATCAGGAGCATTCATGCTTTGGGCAGCAGTGGGAAAAAGCAACAAAGTGTCATTTCACAGCCTGAGCCACTGCTATTGTTCTACACAAGATCTATAAATTAAATAAGGTCTCAAAGCTTCTCAGTAAGTAAGGGCTTCTAAATAAATGCCATTAAAAGACAGTCTTGGAAATGAGCAAATATCTTTTTCTGTGAGAGTCCTACTGTATGCTGACCATGAAAAATGTCTTTGTCTCAGTCTTTGCTGGTTTACAGTTTGATCTCTATGTGGAAACAAGTGACAAAGAATATTTGAGATGTTCTATTTTGGGATATCTATAGGAGAGGTTAATTTAGGTAAATTGGGAACCCTCTTGAGATTTCAGAGAAAGAAAACCTGGAGAGGCTTACAGACTAAGAATAGTGGCCTGTGCTATTTTCCTGAAACACCTTCAGTGCTGGCTAGACTTGAGGAACTTTAATTGAGTTTGTAGTTGGGATGGATCCAGAAAGATGTTTTGTCTCCTCCAGCTGGGTACAGCAGAAAGATGTGGGAAAGCAGAAATGAGCAGAAATTAAAAGGTTGTTGCATTTTAAATGGCTGGCATTTAAAAGCTGTGAGACACGTTTTTTCCTGAACTCTGTATGATGAGGAGTCCTAACGACAAGATTCTCATGTTGCCCATACCAAACTAAATGGGAATTAGCTCCCAGATCACTCCTTGTTTACACAAGGAGACACATGAATCTGGATCTAAGAGGAAAGCCAGACAGGCCATCATGCAGGGTAGTGATGCAATATATCAGAGCTGGAAATCAGGCCACAGGCTTTACAGCAAGAACTAGAGGCACCCTGCCCTCACATGTGCTTCCTGCACATGCTTGGGCTCTCCCAATCTCTCTACATGACCTAAGATGTTTTACATTTAATCCCTTCAGCTTTTTCCTTGAAAAAAATTGCCTAGCTCTGCTTCTGTGGGGACACATGGCCATGGAGATTTCATGGTTAGAGAGAGGGATGCCTACAAGACCTCTGTGTTACAGGTTAACATAGTTTGGATTTGTTTGGAAAAGACAAAGGAGTTAGTTTTAGTTATTGATATGTAGTTGTATGTATCATCCAGCTCCCACCCACTTGTTTGAACACCTTGAGTCCGTATAAAGGGAAGATGAAGCCACAAGGACCTGGCAAAGGAGTTCATGAATTGTAGCTCTGGGAGCACTTTGTCTTGGAGTTATGAACAGTGGCAGTCTCCTGACTTCTGACAGGGATAACTATGGCCTCATCTGGGTTTGTTTCCTTGTCTGTTGAGGAAATCCTTTTCCCTTGCCCCTTTTCCCGTGGGCATTAGGCTGGGCTGTGCACCCACTGCCTCTCGTCTGCTGAGCTGCCTGTGCAGCCTCCACGTGTGGGAGCAGATTTGTGAACTGTTCGGAAATAAACAGCCCAGCTACCCTACCCACACAGGCCAATCTGACACTGTATGCCCAACACTGCATTCCTTTGGGCTGGAAGTCCTCATTTATGCCTTTGTGATTTTATTTCACGCATATTTCTTAACTAAAGCAGTCTATTGCTTCTCCCCATAGAACAATTAGGTATGTGACATTTCCACCAAAACAATAGGGTTTTTAAATGCTGCCAGTAAAATGCTGAAGGTTTCATTTAAAGTGAGAAAATAAATGTAAGCAACTAATAGTTGTTTTTTTGGTTTTTGTTTTTTTTTTCCTCTGGTCCGGGAAAACTAAACCTCTCAAGGCCAAAATCTTGCAAACAAACTTTTGAACTTTTTTACAGGTACTCTTTGAACTACTTCTAAGTTAATACACATATATTCTTTGCCATATTTTATGAACTGCTGTGCTCTGCTTCACAATGAAAATAATAAACTGATGTATTAGTCTAAGAGGAATCAACTAACAGACCTTTTTTCCTGCATGTGTAGGAATGTGTTGTGGATTGTTCATCTTCCTAGGCTTGTTCTCACAGAACAAAATAAATTAAAAACAAAACCAAAAACAAAATCAAAACCAAAACCAAAACCAAAACCAAAAACAAAACACACACCACACCCCCCCCCCAACAAAACAAAAAACCAACCCAAACAAAACAAAATCTTTTGTGTCCCAGTGGTATGGCTTTCTTTGTGATATTATGCACTTCAGGGGAAAAGTCCAGACCAAATAACTGCTCTGTGTGAGCTACAGCCAAACGGCCAAAGCAATACAAAATATAACTAACCGTGTAAGTTGCTGGTTTGCCAGAGATAGGGGGTAAAGTCATAGTGTAGCTTATTTCCTAAGCGTGATTATTTTGGCAAGAGCCAAAATCTTGCACAGTCCTGGAGTGATCTCTTCACAGCTCCTGTGCTGAGTAGGTATAAGGCAGCGTCCATTGCAAGTGAGGAACACCACTGATGTTTTCCTGCCTGTCTTTTGAGCAGTAAGTTTGTCTGACCACCATTTAGATCCTTGATTTTGTTGACAGACTGCAGATCTCTGAAGTCATGTGAAATACTCTGTTTTTCAGAGCTGGAGAGCAGCAGTTGCAGCACATTCAGTTGCCCTGGAGCAGCTGATGATGCCAGCAGCTCACCCTGGGGCATCTCGGGTTCAGGCAGAAAAACCCCATTGATTCCCTCATTCCCCTGCAGGTGGTCTGATGGAATCAGCCTTAGCATGTGTATGGACATTTAGTTCATGCTGATGATACCAACATTCTCAAGAACATTCTCAAGTCAGCAAAAATTCAAAGAAAATAACAATTAAAATCAGATATTTACAATTATCCTTAAATTCCAGAATTCCTTCATTTGAAATCCATTATACAACCACAGAGCTCCAAGGCAATTGTATGGAGTCCCTAAATTTGTGCTCAGCTAAGACATGTCCCCCAGTCAGTCGCCAGACACCATCTGAAGACTTGAAGGGTGGAAGAGATACCACTGCCTTTGCTAATTTTCTCCTGTAATTAAGCCTGCTCACTGCTGGAAAAAAAAAAAAAAAAAAAAAAAAAAAAAAAAAAAAAAAAAAGCAGCTCATTTGAATCTCATTTTCTGTTATCTAAGATAAGGTCATGCCTCTGGCTTGTCTGGTGAAGATGCTGAAAATTGCTTCAATTATCCCTGCTTAACTGAGTGTAATCACTAAAATATCAGATAATTGGAGATGCAAGGTAGTGCTGTTGGCACTAAGCCTGCAAAATGAATGATTGTTTTCCCCAGTCCAGTGTAGAATCCTTCCTGCTCAATTCACTGTTAAGTTAGCAGTGTTGAGTTTCATTCCTTCACCTTGATATGGAAGGAGATGTGATGGAAATAGAGAAAATGTGTCATTGGACAAGGGAGGCAGAAGTGACAAGGATATTGTGTATCCATTAAAATTTATAAGTACATATCTGAGATGGTCTACTTTACTGTCTGAAAAATTATGGTGTACAGAAATACTTCATACAGCCTAGGGCTGTGTGTGATTTCAAAACTATTTTGTGTAAATATGTCCTGAATTAATGCTATGTAAAAAGAAAAAAGAAAAGAAAAGAAAAAAAAAAAAAAAGAGGCATCTTAATACATTGGTTGGGATTCAGATGTGACCCCTGGAATAGCTGTATTGATGGTATTTCTCTCTGGCTTCGAGCTCATCCAGCAGACACACCTCGTTAGCAAAGATTTGCTGTGAATGCCCCGTTCTGACCAGGAAGGAAACTCCTCATTGCTCTCAGCAGTGCTGTGCCGAGCCCCCCCAAGGGCTTTTATCCTCACCACACTTCTTTGAGGTTGGCAAATAATGTTATCTCAAGTTAGCTAACGGCAGACGGGGGGTGGAAAGGTTGGAGGGTCAGTCCTCCCACCCTCGGGAATCTTGAGCAGGAACACAGGCAGGGAGCCCACGTAGCACACGTGGAATTGATGCATCTGCTGCCCTCTCCTGCCCTTTGGTGCAGTTCCTGCAGCCAGCCCCTTGCGAGGGAGAATGGGCATACTGCAGGATCTACTCTGCTTTTCTTTATTAAAGCATGAAAGATGTTACCAGCTTGACTTAGATAGTTTGCTGAATTTGGAGTCTCCTAGATTCCTCTTGAACATTATAATTCATAGCTGCCCCACAAAACAGGTGCATTTTTTTTGATATTTAGCTATTTATTCAGTCATTTCAGATTAATAAGCCCATGCTGAAAATCCAGCCCTAAACCCCAGACCTAAAGACAAATAAATGAACAAGAAAACAGCCTACCATTTGCCCAGTAACATCTCTTTTGCATTTGTTGTGGAGTTTAAATACTTTCCTGCAACTTAGGTGTGCACATCCACCATACAAGATTGGACTCCTTAGCATCGGCCAGATGGCTGTACTGAACTTTTCTGAAATGGAAGATTTCCTTTCTTCCCCAGCCATCCTGCTCCCAGGGGAAGAAAAAAAAAAAAAAAAAAAAGAAAAAGAAAAGAAAAAAAACAAAAAACCAAACCAAACAAACAAAAAACCCACAACAAAACAACAAACCCAAAAAAAACCAACCACCACAACAAGAAAACACCACGAAAAACCCCACCAACTTTCTCAAAGGTGATAGAGGGCAAACAAAATCCCTGCTGTAGCCAGCGGAGTGGTTGCAGAGCTATGCATGGTGAGAGGGAGGACTGTCACCTCGGGAGAGTTTTCATCAGCATCCTGCTGTGTACCAGCTTCCTACACAGGCCAGCTCCACACAAAAGAGTTAATCACAAACTCATCATCCTGAAAAAGATCAACACAAACGACTCTTGCTTTTACATTGCTGGGGTTGTGCTAACATACATATCCAGGCTGGGCTTCCCAGGGCTGGATCCAGCTGCGTTAATCTGCTTCTATCCAGTGCAGCCAGAAGCAACTTAATCTTTTCTGTCAGCCTTGCTTTTAAAGGCAATGTGAAAGAATAGCAAGAAAAGCTCTGAGACAAGAGCTAAAAAGCTTTTAAAAGAGCTAAAAGGAGCCTGTTTTGTCCAACTGATAATTTGAATTGCCCACTTTTAAAGCTCAGCTGGTAGCGCTCAAAGTAAGGGAAGCAGAAGGCAGCGCTGTCAAGCAAGGCTCCAGGTCCTGGGGACAGACCAGGAGAAAGGCAGCAATTGAGTCGGCAGAAAGAAATAGTGTAAATATTTTGCCTGCTACAGTAAAGGCCATTTAATAGAAGCTAAGGGCAACAAAAGGAATGTGGGTGGCTCAGGTGACTGTGGGATGTTTACACAGACTCTCGGAGAAAGAAAGGCAGGATGTATTTGTCCCACCTGTTGGAAGTAGCCATGCATATGTGCAAAAATGCATTTAGATCCCCTGTTTTCATGCAGAAAAAGAACACTCTTCCCCCTTTTCACAATAAATAAAGGAAGAGCTTGGGCGCTGTCAGGCGAACTGGTGGGGAGAAGGGGATGGAGTGAGATGCCACTGAAGTTTCCCTTCCAGTGAGATCTGGTTCAGGCTCTTCTGACCCTGATTTGGTGTCACAATGTATCATAGTTTAAACTGATGATATGATGTGATCATAGTACATAATCCAAGGAAGATGAAAAAAGCAATCCTGCAGAAGAAAACATCTCAAAGGCAAGCTGCATCCACAACCCTTCCAAAGCTGAGAGAGGCTAAGCTGCATGCTCTGCCTGTGTGCTCTCTGTCCCAATGCACAGTGATAAAACCTTAATTTGCACACCAACAAATTATTGTTGTGGGATTATTTCCACAAACCATTCCAAAATGGAGCTTGCAGGGAAAAAAAAAGAGAGAGAGTAATTGTTATCAAAAAATAGTCGTGAAAAGAAAACTTTTCCTTTTTTTTCCGCATTGAAAATTTCTCTCTGTGTATTCCTCTTCCATCTGGTTTACTCTGTTAAGAACAGGGACGGCTGCATGAAGCTGGAAACTATTTCTGTGCCATACTCCATAAGTGCTTGCATACTGCTTGCATCTGACGCTATGGCACAAAAAAGAAATCAGCTTGTTTGGAGAATTGCTTAGAAAGATTCTCATCCTTTTTTCTCCCACTAATGGATTGAATAAGGCAAGGATCCCTAAAGGGTGCAGGAATGGCAATTTTAAGAAACATCTTCCGTTTCTTCTTCCACTCAGGGAAGAGATGTTTCAAATCAATCCATGTCAGCCCTGACCCTTCAGTGATGTTGTGCACCCAGAAAATCCCCACTGGAAGCATTTTCCCTGGGGGACAGCATTGCTCTCCCTGCCTCAGAAGTGCACTGAGAAGCTGCAGGATCTTGTACAACTGTGATTGCTCCTAACACAAAACCCAGTGTTTGGTGTCTCCCAGGCTGAGACTCAGGTAAATACCAGCCTGGTGAGACATGAAATGAAACAATCCTTGAACGCCTGAATTCTGCCTGGATCTCTGTTAATGACTCAGCCTAAGAAGACAGCACATTGTGAGGTTGGTCTGTGAAGGGGCTGCTGAACAGCCAAGCACCAAGAGCTGCCCCTGCTCCTCTGGGCAGAGGCGTGCAGGGCTCAGCTCAGCCCACACACAGGTGAGCAGGGTGCAGGCAGGGCAGCAAGAAATGTTTGCTTTCTCATGAATTTTGGAGTTTGTCAGGTGAAGGACTCAAGAAAATACGAGTATCTCAGTATTCGAGGACATGTATTAAAGACAGCAGGTCATGAGTAGCATAATTTTGACTCTGACTCCCTGACATGGGAAAATATGTCCAAGAAACACATTTGGCAAGAGTCTGCAAGCTAAATCCTTTTGTAAGCAGAGGCAAAAATTGACAAAGAGCAGATTAGACCATAAAGAGTAGCTTTGAGGCTTTTAAGAAATATAAACAAAGGGGAAGCAAGAAGTACTGGGAGATCTACAGAAAACATGAGAAAGGAAGGTGAAGGAGATTTTATATTCAGAGCAACAAAAAGCAACACTGAATTTTAGTAAACATTTCAACTAGCCCCAACAGAGTCTTCAAAAAATATTTGCATTTTGCAAATGAGGGAAGATTAAAGAGAAGGCAATTGATGACTGAACAATGGGAGAAAAAAAGGAAATATATGTTAAATCAGTCATTTGAATTCTTTATTTATTTACAAAATTGGAAAGCTGCTGAAGGCATTGGTTGACATTGGCAAGCAGTGGTAGAGGAAGCAGAAATTATGTACACCAGACAAGACTGTCTATCCAGACACACATTTCCTATTAATTAAAAGCTTATTTACATAACCATTTCTGTACCCACTTTAAGCTGCCAGGATCCCTGGACTTGCACATCTATACCTACATTACTACTGTCTGTTGATAGGAAGCAACACCCTTAAGGGTATTTTAAGACCTCTGGGGACTGGGAAAGAGCTGAATGAGATAGCTACAGCAATGATCTATAAAATGGGCAGTGGAACAAGAAAGGTGAATAGTGTATACAGCTGTTCTTTGATTATTCCAGTATAAAAATCAAAGGGCACAAAATTAAACTACTGGGTACTACTCCCAGGGCAAACAACAAGAGGCACTTCATTGACTGCATGGAATACAGTTCTGCTATTTCCACAGTTAATACGGGTTGCAAACATTTCATTTGATATAAAAAAAAAATCTAAAACAGTCAGAAACATAAATGAAAGAAAAAACCATCCATGAATATTAAATATAAAAACATTAACTTTCACTCAAGACATCCCTGAGTCATAAGTCACAGGAGGCTGGGAGAGCATTCCTGGGTGCTTGCCCTGCCCCAACATCCTTCCTCAGATAACAACTGCTGTGTCTGCTCTGCTGCTGGGGCAGAACACCAGACCAACTGGACCGGTGCTTGATCCATCAGAGACATTCTTGTATTGTGTGCTGCACTGTGAACTCACTGGCAAGTGATCTGGGTGAGAAAAAAAACCCAGCAAGTTTTGCATTTTTTGGTTTTTAACCCTGATCAGTTCTATGATCTTGCTCACTGAGTGGCCAAATAAATGAGCTCTGCTAAGGGAGTCATGGGAAGAAGGATGAGCAGTCAGGCTTTGGCAATGGGATGAAGGAGCAGGAGGAAACAGAGCTGACTAAGTCATTTTTGTCACTGAAATAAATTCATGTGAGGCCAAAAATATTGATGGAGAGCTGGTGTGAGTCAGGAACTGAATCTTTTCTGTGTGGGTGATACAATGTCAATAAAGCTGCATGTATCCCAGTGTTATTTTAATGGGTGCACAGAAAGGACTGGGAAGAGTTGCCCAGGTGAGCAGCCCAGCCCTTCCTGCTCCCCTCAGCAGCAGCACCCTGTTGTTGCCATCACAGGGCAAGTGGAGCATATCTGTGCCCTTCCCTGAGCAGTGGGCTGGGAGAGGCAGAGTTTCATTTCTGAGCACAGTGTTCCTGACAGTGATGGAGCAAAAGTCAGCAGTATCAGCTTCACAGAGCTAAAATTCTATTTTATTTTCTATGTAGACTATGAAGGATAATTTGACTTTTCAGTTAAATGAAAAATTCTTTGGTTTGGCTTTTTGTTTGTTTGTTAAAACAAACAAACAAAAACTGTTGCAATGTGCCATGTAAAAGAACTGTAGTATTTCTGTTCATCTCATAATACTTGTGCTTGGGGCTGTATCCAGGCCAAAAAATGAAAAGAAAGGACTGAATCAGAACTGGCCAGAGTTTTGGAACTCAGTGTTGAGGTAGTTTTTCCTTTCTCCCTTCAATGAGATTTCATGGAAACACTAAAAACAGAAACAGGCCCAGTTGTGCCTTAACAGTCACTGGTTGCAGAAAGGCAGTTTCACAAATTTCCTTCTCTTTCAGATTTCTTAAGAAATAAGCCTTACACCACAGGTATTGAGATCTGGAAGCTGTGAAGCCTTTAACAGCCTCTGCCCCAAAATCTTACTGACAATCTGCAGAATAAGAAAAGAATCTGTCTCCCACTGGCAGTTTTTGTAGCAAACGTGAATCATCATCACTCCAGCTCAATTTCTTTTGCTCATCTTCCTGTGACAGTTTAGCTTTATTCCTCACACCACCTTGCACAGCTCTTAGAGGACCTTCAAATGTGGGCACAATACATTTCTTCCCTCAGTTTCATTGGCAGTATATCACTGTGCTCTTCCTTCTGCTTAGATGATGGTTTTAGATCTGCCTTTGAGCCCTTCAAGCTACCAAATTTGGGTGGCCAGACAAATTTTGTAAACAGCTAAATGAACGTGAATAACCATTCAGTAAAACTTATTATTGGTTTGGTTGGTTGGTTGGTTGGTTTTGTTTTTTTTTTTTTTTGTTTGTTTTTTTTGTTTGTTTGTTTGTTTGTTTTGTTTTGTTTTGTTTTGTTTTGTTTTGTTTTTGGTTTTTTTTTCCTAAAGGCAAAGGTTCTTTGAAGTCCAAATTTTGTCAAGCTGTTCTGTACCTGCTTAGATCATACAGAGACTTTGCTCCTTCTTCAAGCCTCCTGTGGAGATTGCTGAAAAGTGTAGCCTGACTCTCAACACTTCCAGGTAATATTGCAGAGCATGTATTTGAATTGTCTAGCAACAACTCAAGCAGCCAAAAATTTCTCAGCAGTTCATGTGATCCCTGGCTTTGCTTAACAGAAGATAAACATGGAGGGAGAAATGGGCTGGTGATGAGAGCACGGGGCAGGGATCCAGTGGCTCTTTAATGGATTCCTCACTCTGCTACAGATTACCTGTGGGACCCTGTTCAAGATGATTAATCTTTCATCATTTCTGTGTAATTAGACATTCAAGTTCTCACAGGAATTAGCTCTTCCTGTATGTGTGTGTATTGCATCTCACATGACTGCCCTTTCAGGTGAAATAAAATCCAGGCAATGAGTGTTGCTAATTGCTGAATGGTTTTAGTCAATAATTGTAACTGAAAATGAAGCATAGCTGTTTTGAAAGAACTGAGTATTTAAAGAAGGAAAAAAATAGAGAAAATAATTTAGAAAGTTTGTTCTTGAAAAATCTTTTCACTTTAACTCTACCCTACATCTGCTCCTTGGTGTGCCACAGATTTTCCACAGAGATGTGGCTATGATCTTTTCCTGTCCTCTAGCCTTCTGTCATTAAAATAGGATTATTGATACTTGGAGGGGAACTAAGAGTGCTCTTGTAGATCCTGGGAGATGAAAGGAAGCCAAATCTCTTACCTTCTCAGAAAGAGCAAACTAAAGAATCAGGTGATAGCTTCACTTTTATGAAATTTTGTGCATTTCTATAAATGTCCTAAATTCTGAGCATTTGCCCTAAATGTCTGTGCATTTCTTAGAATTATCCTACTTCTGAAGGGTTTGATGTAAGCTGGTTGTAATGTGAACAATACCTAGTCCTTAAGATCTGAAACATTATTTTCCCATAGAGATTATTTGTTTTCTGAGTGGGTTCCTAGTAGAGTGGATTCTTTTTTTAGACTGGCTGGCAACTCTGGCACCCTTGTGAGACCTCACTTGCTTCTTTTAGCAGCCATCACCTCAATATTTGCAGCAGAATACCTAGGGAAAACATGGTGCTTCTTGTTCCATGCTCTGAAGCACAAATTCTTACCAAAAAAGTTCCAAGGCAGAGCAGGTACTTCAACATCTTAGCACTTCTGATTTCACTGAGAAAAATTATTTTGAAATTGTACCCTTGGATCAGTCTGCATTATGCCACTGTGTAAGGCAGAGTGCCATAGAAAGTGTCCATCTACCTGAAATATGCAACCAAGATATCCCAACTAACACACTGAGAATCTGAGCAATTAAAATTATATCATCATGAAAAAATCAAAGCTATTAAATATTTGAAGAACACAATACTCCTTCAGGTGAACTACTTTTCAGGCTGATGGCAAAATATGTCCTTGTCTTGTATGACTTCTCTAATGAGATCTTTGCAAGTGCTTTTTTTTTATCACTTTGAGCTCTGTCAGGAGTTCACTGTTCAAGGTTTAAGAAACCTGTGTAATTGAAATATTATCAAGAGGGGAGAAAGGTGCCCAATAGCTATTTCAGTGGTGCCAAGAAGCACAGAGCTCTATCACAAAGTCAATTTCAGTCTCAGGAGAGAGGTGGAAGTACTTCAACCAAATTCAGCAGAAACTTCTATCGACTTCTATTGATAAGGAATTGGAAGGTAGGGCTGGAACAGATTTTGGTTGATCTTGTAGTTCATAACCCTCCTCCAGGCAGATGCAGCCAGTCCTGAATCACTCATGGGGAATGTTTGTGTAATCCCTTCCTACAATCCTCCAGTAAATGAGATTCCACAGCTTCCAGAAGAACCTGCTCCAGGCTTCACAATCACTACTATTCAAAATATTTTCCTAGCTTCTAACGTAAACTTCCATTGCTTTATTTTACTCTACAACTTTGAATCTGTCCCCGGCAGACACAGGGAAAAATTCCTCCCTTTTCATAAACATCTTCTATATTGCAATATATCACAGTTTCCCCAAATTTCTCGTTGATGAAGGAGGTCCTGCCTGAGTTACCCCAGTTTGCTGTATGTTATCATGTGGTTACAGAGCAGTGGTGTTTAAGCATGCAGAAGTGCTTAACCCCTCAAAAAGAGAAGTGAAATGCTTTGGCTTCACCCAGCCATGAAGCTGCAGCTGATGCACAGAAACTTACCTAAAGACAGCAGATTGTGCATCAGTATCCTCAGCCTCCAGCTCAGAAAAAAAATACACTTCTTTTGGCTGAAATTTTCCTAAAACTGCTCAACTTGGGCTTCACTGGATTAGTGTCATAGAAAATTTAAATTAACTAAGGGTTTAAGCTTGACAGTGTAGTAATCAAAATGTAGAATCTTGTAAGGCGATGTTAACAAAGCTGTCATTACTTCTGCTTGATTTATGTTGCTCTTTGACAGTGTGTATCCAGGCAAATGCAGGGAGAGTAGTCTCTGCACTTCAGTAATTCCCTTCACCTTCTGCTTTTTCTTTAAATATTCTTGAAATGCTCATATCAGAGAAACAAAAAAACCAGCAAAATGCACTTTTGTTTTAGAACTTTGGCCTTGAATCTCTGATAGCATGACTATGAGTCACACAAACGTAGAATACATGCTTTTGTGAATAATGAATCAGTAAAACATTTTCTGTTGGTGTTACAGACTTCTTAGGGAGCTTTACTAGCTGTAATTAAACATCAAAATTCTTTTAAAATATAAATTATATTTTGCTATTGTTCTATAACATTTAGTATAGAACAGTTGTATCACATAAATTATGAAAGGTATAATCTTTATGCTTCTCTATAGCTTTGGAGGAAAAATAAGAAGGCTCAATTGGAACAAAGGTTCCTAAGCTGTAGGTTTTGTTTTCTCTTTGCTTTGAGTCTTTATCGCTTCCCTTTCATTCTTGATGATTCTTGCTTGCACAACTACAAAGCTTTTTGCATTCACAGCAAACACATTTGAGTGGAACCCTTAAAACATACTAATAAAAGGAAAATTACTTGATTTGTATATTTATGTCTGTAAGAGGATACAATCACTCAAGGATGAATTTACATACAGTGCTTAAGAAATTTGTTTAAAGTGATGCAGGACTATTTTCACTTAAGACAGGAGCTTTCTAACTACAGTCTCAATCAATGCCCACAGCACTTATTTTCTCAGTGTAGAAGTCAGCATCTACCTACATCTCTGAGCTCCAGGAGTCATTGAGTGTTGCAGGTGGATGAATCCAGGTCCTATTTCTCCCATTCTGAGTATGTACACAATATGTATAATGTAATAACACCTCTACATGTTTCAAGTACAACATTTTGTTACGTAGGAAGCTCATTGTAAAGGCAGAGTAAGAACAGCTATATCCTACCCATGTGCAGACTGGGCTCTTTGCCTCTTCTCTAAACTCTTTTCCTTCCTTCCAGATTCCATACAGGCTGTTACAGATCAGCATAACCACATCCTTTTCAACCAATCACTCCTTTTTCATTTTCTTTCCTCTCTTTTTAGTGGATGAAAGACAATGCTTATTCTGAGCACAAATACAAATGTAAGCTGCAGAATATCTGCCATTATAAGCAAACTCACAGGAAAGAAAACTTATTTGCTGCTAAACCACAAAGTACTGGGAACTATATTGTCATGTATTTTTTAGTGATTAAATTAACCCACTTTTAAATCCTAATTCTTCAAGTAAAATACAGCGCATTATCAGATAATTCTTGTCTGGTGAAACTCTTGTGGGTTTGTCAGTGTCTGATGTGCAGTAAACACAGAAATGTACCTGCTTTCTAATGTGTGGATTTTGGTTTTTGGGGTTCTGTTTGTTTGTCTTGTTCTTCTCAATATGGTGTGTTTTAAGAGAAATTTAAGGAGGATTTAGCTGGTTTATCAATCCTAGTGGAGAGGCCCAGAGAAGCTAAATTTGGTCTCAGGATGGATTTTGGTGGTGCATCCCCCTGCCCTCCCCAGGCCACACTATGATCTGAGAACCATTTTGTGTAGGAGAGATCACTGCCCTGAATGAGCTCAGGTCAGCAAGAGATTCCTCTTACCACCACTAACCTTCCAAAGTACATGCTTACTCACTGTTTGCTGCTTTTTCTGGGTGGTTGTGTTTTGTTGTTGTTGTTTGGTTGGTTTTTGTTGTTGTTGTTGGTGGTGGTGGTTGTTTGTTTTGTTTTTTTGTTGTTTTGTTTTGTTTTGTTTTGTTTGTTGGGTTTTTTGTTGTTGTTTTGGTTTTGTTGTGGTTTTTTTTTTGGTTTGGTTTTTTTTGGGGGGTGGGAGGGGGGTGTGGGGGGGTAATATGTGCATAATACCACTATACAGAGATCTAGAAATCAGTTTAAAATGTTTTGTTGAGTCATTCTACTTTTCAGACTAAGGCTGTGGTGTCATGAGCATTTTAATTCACTATAACTCAGCCATGCTGCTCTACCAGCCCCAATTGCCTCATCCTTTTCCTGCATCCAACCCTACAGGAAGCTGACCCAAGTCAACATTAAACTGGCAAATACAGGAGTTTATAACAGGGGCTGTTCCTCTGATCTTTCTCCTGCAGTTAACTCAGTGTTTGTGCTGGGACATGGAGGGACCAGCACAGGGAGCTGCAGGATGGCAGGGGAGAGAATCTGGATGGCAGTGTCTGCCTCCGTGGATTTCCACTTCCAGTGCTTCTGTGCTGCTCAAGAATTCTAAGAGGACAGTTCTTCAGCTGGAGTGTGCTTCCTTTCCTAAAACAAGATGATTTTTCTACAGAACAACCCTTGGTGTTTCGTAGGCTCATGGCTCCTACAGGTGTCAGGACCTTTTCCACAGATCTATGGCAATGACAGAAAGGCATAATTTATTCACCTAACTTAGAAAAAAAATCCCAAATTAACTTTTGCCTAAGATAACAGGGTTTGTACTCTACTTATTAAATAGAAGTAGGGCCTGTAAAAAGGGTTCTTAGCATAAGAACATAAAAATACATTATAAAATCCAGCACTTTATTCTTATAATTTCCATAAAGTCCATGACCTAAAAATGTTTGCCTACTAAATTAATTTTCATCAGGCTTCATTGCACAGTCTGTTCTCCTGATGTTTGCCAGGGATGGCCGGTTGAAGTTTTTGATTTAAATCATTAAATGCTTGATTTATAGTGCGTGCTTCCGGAGCCCCAGCACTTTTCCAACTCATATTGCAGTGTATTCTTATCCTAATCATGTTACTGTTTAAATATATTTGGATGGAGGGGGATTAAAGTGAACCAGCCTCATTTTCTTACAAAGGAGCAAGATTATTTATCTGAGAGTTGCTAAGGCACAGAACATAAGTCAGAACAGCCTTGTTAGCAAGCTGGAGGCAGACTTAGCTGCTTCATTGATGTTTGAATATCATCAGCTGGTGTAGCCTTGCTTCTAAAATATATTCCCTTTGGATAAAATCCATATCTGCACTGGAAATAGTTGATTATTTGGATGTTGTAATACATTTAACTTCTTTTTATCTTTCATGAAACAAGACACAAAGAGGTTGACGTGTCCAAGCTAGGAAAACATGTTGCACAGGGTTGAAGGACACGCTTTATCTAAGAATATCCAATAACTTCTAGGTCCTGCTCTGAGTAACTGCTCACCTTTGATTTTTGTTTAAAACTGTAGAGAAATTTGTGTCTTCTTTTATCATTGCAAAGAAAGACATCCAAAGCTTTGATATCAAAATCTGTACTGGACTCACTGGCCTATTAGAAGGACCTTTACATCATATATAAAACTTTATATATTAGAAAGCAAGAAGCATGTAAAGACAGTATTTTAATGTTATTTCTATCATGATATACTGAATCCAGACTGGATTCAGACTGGAGTCAGCCCCCATTGCAGCTGAGAGCAACTGATGTTTCCTTGAGTAACTTAGATTAAGAAGTTTTCTGACTACTGACCAAACTCAAAGCAATAAATCACCTGGTTTGGCCAGATTTGCTTGTTAGAGTTTTGTATTTCTAGCAATCTTCTTATAAGCAGGAGAACAGTGGGCATAACCACATATAAAAATCACACATAAAACCCCACTTCTCAGTCCAAGTGTATTTGTGATATTTTGTACTCAGTTTTGTGGATATTTCAACACTGGAGCATTGCAGTGACAAGCAGGCAAAAGGGAATACTGGTGCAAAGTCTATTTAAAACTGGAATGCTTAGAAATTTGCCGAAAGCAAGTATCAAATTGTTCACAGATGGAAGCTGGTGGTGTTCTTGCAAGTCTCTTCTCATTGTTTTCCATTTTCAGAAAACAGGACTTAATACAGTGGTGCAACTTTAAAGAGAACATACGAAGAGCAGGATAAATCATGCTGACTCTCTCCCCCCAGCAAACATCACTTCTTTAGCCAGCTGAAAGACTCCAATATTCTGTTTATGTTTGACATCGATCATTTATTTTGATTTACAAAGAACAAGGGAATTATGGGTGCTGACAAGAAAACTGTGGGAATTATGCTGGAGTGATTTTGGATGTTATGAGTCAGGGTTACTGCCCCATCACTTTGCCAGATGTTCCCGGCCCCTTTGGCTAAAGCAGCAGCAGTTAACTCTGTGCTTCAGCTGAACTGCTGTGCTTCACAGCCTGGTGTGTTAACATCCCTTTGATTTCATTCTTTTTCACTGATTTATATGATTCAGTTGCTCCCCATTTACAGGATGAATAGGATTCAGTTTCATCCAAAAGGGATTCAGGTCATCCAGGCTGCACCACTGTGAACCAAAGTACAGAAAATGGGAACTATTGGGCAATTTGCTTTGAGAGCACCTATAACCCTGACTACAACTGTGATGGAGACACATGCCCAGCAGGTAACAGTAAATAATATGCTGCAACATTGAAGACAAATGGATGAAATACATGAGCTACCAGAGATAACATAACAAAACCGGATATTTTTCCTTACACAACAGAAGGAATAAACTTTTTTTTTTTTTTTTTCATTATCTTTTCAGGCCTTTTCTATGAGAAACTACTTTCAATTTCCAGTGGTTGCTATCATAGAATCATACAACAGTCCAGGTTGGAAGGGACCTTGAAGGACAATCTGGTCCAACTGTTGTGAGAAAGAGAGCTTAGAGGAGATTATGTAGCAGCCTGCACACCCCTATCTTCAAAAACTCAAGGGATGAGCACTTCACCACATCCCTGGGGAGGCTGAATGCTGTTTGTTACCTGTAGTTTTCAGACTGATTAAGGGAGTAAGCATCCAACACTGAAATTCATATGGGAAACCAGAAATGCTGAAAAATGGCAGTGATTAGCAAACATAAAGATGAGCATGGAGGGAAACCAGGTCCTGATGCTTTGGCCAGGCCATACTGCTGTACTCATGAAACAAACAAACAAATCAGCTTTTAGCTGGATGCATTTAGAGTTTCCAACTGGAAGTCTTTTTAATTCTCTAAAGTCATTCTTGTCTTTCTATTTATTAATTTACTACAAGGAAGAAGTGAAAACAGTTGCATGGTACTGCCTGGTTTTCCTTAGGATTATGGCACTATGAAAGGGAGGTGGCCTTTACTATGGATTAGCAAGAAACCTGGGACTGCCTCTTCTTTTATTCAACGAAAATTTATAGCAATATTTTATATTTTACTTTTGCCTGCTTGTCACAGCATCTAAGCTGTGCATGAGAGGCCTGTCTACTGGCTAAGATACTTCACAGACACCAGCTTCAGTGAGCAAGGTTTGATCTCCTTGACTGAAGGCTGGAAATCTCTCTCTGCTCTCAGAAATATTGTGGGTTTTATAGTATACTAGATAATGTTGTGTTTACTACATACTTCTTTCTTTTCTGCTGGAAGTCTCAGTTAACTCTACTGAGAGGTTTGAATTATTTTTGGGATGCCAAGTTGAATATTTTAAACTTTCCCTTTTGAGGCCTTTCTTGTCACTCAAAAATTCACACCAAAATTTTCAGCCATTCCTTTTTCTGAAGCCATGGTCACCAAGTGCCTTTTTTCCTTTCCTACTTACTCTTTTTCTTCTTTAAAATAAAGACAAAATCCCCCAAACCAACCAAAAAAATTTCCCCAGATTTTGCATCAAATCTGGATTTCAGGTTGATTTGAAGACTCCATAAATTTCAAACATATCTACTTACCAAACCTTTTATTGCATCATTTTCTGAATTAGAGAACTTAATTGCTATTCCAATCAGCCACACATTTAATAGGTGATCAATCAAATAATTTCACCTGACATTAAATTTGAAATGCCCAGAGGTCTTCTGCTGATTGCCTGGAGAAGGTGACAGTTAAAATGCCTTGTTGACATTTTTAATTAATTTTACAGTGGGTGCCAAGAACAATGGCACCTCTTTTTTTTCCCGTGCTTGAGATTCTCAGCTGGGAAAATCAGTTCTGACTGAGAAATATCTGTTGGCTGAAAGGAGCTATTGGAGCTCTCGCTGCATATGGGTGGGTTTGGTCTGCAGAATGGAGCTCTCTGATTGTGTCTTTCAAAGGGGTCAGGACTAAGACAAAGTGGTTTCATGGCCTCTTTTTACAGGCTACCTGCCAGGAAATGAATTTAATTCCTACAAATCATATATACTAACAGCAAAAACAACAATAAGAAAATCTGTACTTTATGTCAATGTCATCTGCTACTGTTGTTCCCAAAAAACCTCAGAACAGCTGCTTTTCAACTGTTTCCTCTAGTCCTCTTAGTCAACATCATCCCTTCTGCTTTTCCTGACAGAACTTGAGAGTTTACCAAAGTTTTGCAAGCTGACTGCATTTGGGATTTCTGCTCTGGAAATACCCAGTTGCTCATCACTCCCAAGATATCTTAATGTCTTTTTTATGCTACAGTCACTTGGGGCCAGAGTTCCCATGTAATAGGGGAGTTCCAGAGAGAAGTGCCACTGAAGATGTATTTTAGCCATAACTGTAGATCCACACCTGTGCATTTACTTAGGAGTGTGAGTCTCAGACACACTTCACAAGCTAAACTGAGAAGTTCACGTATTCAAGGGCTTTGAAAAAGCCAGGTTCCCCCTTTCCTTAAAAAAAACACTTCTGGTTTGCATAGAGGGCTTTACTGGATTAAGGGCTTCACTTCTGCTTCCTTCAGTATTTTTCAGAGTGAAGTTGCTGCTGATCATCGCTTTGCAGCAGTTTTCTCTAATTGCAGTGTAGCAGACTGGAATTAGAGGAAATCTGGAGTTATTGCTGCCATCTCCAGGGTCAGCAGAGGGAAGGGATGTAACTCAGCATGTTTTCTTAAAGGATGTGCCCATCATGGTGAGTTTGCCACCTCTTAGCTCTGGTACAAGGAAATACTGCACTGTTTTGTCTTGCCAGAACCACAATTTTCTCAGCGTTTCAAGCAAAACTGGTTGCTAAAGTTGCTTCTGGCAAAATGATGAAATCCATAAAACTGTCAGCTCTCCCCGTGTCAGAGGTGGGACCGTGTGCCAGCCCTGCTGCCTCTGCCCCCTCCCTCCCTCTGGCAGGCTCGCTGCACCATCTCTGACTTCCCCAAGCGCCCGCCAGGAAATGTGCTCATTCCAGCGTCTGGAGTGCTGCGGCACTGACTCGTCCTGCTGGCATCTCCCTTCTGCACCGAAATGTTGCAACGCGATGGCAAAATAACCTCACATCCTTTTAGAAGTTGTACAGTTCTAGCCGCCCCATTCGCAAACTGTTGACACTGGTGACAAAGTTAAAGAATTTTACCTCTTTGGGGTCATTCTGAAGGACTTTTCTAGGTGCCTGTTTTGGGGAGATTTTTATTTTTTTTTTTTTTTAATTTTTATTTTTATTTTTTTTAAGGAAAGAACTAGATACATATAAACAGAAAGTTAGCAGATCATAACATAAATACCTCTCCCTCCCTCCTACCAAGCCATTTGCTTTCCTAACTGAAACCGGTGGTTTGTGATTCTTCACATTATTCTTTTAATGTCATGACCTGTGTGTCAAAGTGAGAGGTTGCTTGTGGATTTTTCTTGTCTTTGAAAGCAATACTTTCTCCAGAGACAAAGAAGCTCTTTTACAACACTCTTAGCAATTGCCATGAGGTGGGAGCTACAAATTGGGCAAGCCTGGGCAGTTGCATGCTGACTTTTTTCATTCCTCATGTCCCACAAGTATTTCTCTTTCAACAAGGCTTCTGTGTAACTGAAAAGGAACTTTTTTGTTTCCTTGATTTAGCTATATTATGTTTTAAAATTTCTCCTTTGGCTCCATTTCCCTCTGGAAGCTGCCCTGGCCATAAAAATTATCAAATAACCCCTTTAATTTTTAAAATTGCAAATTTTTATTGTTCCTCTATCCCTATCAACAAAAAAGGGACAGATTTACTTTTTTTCATTTGCATTTTGAAAGCCTTTGCAAGCTGTTTTCCACAATAGATCAGTCATAGCTTTGCACCTCAGAAATGAAAAAGTGGGCAGATCTGGCCTTTGAAAAGAAGCATTTTCCAGCTTTTTGTAAACATTAATGACCTATTCATAAAGAAAAGGGCAAAAGTTTTGCCCAAAGAGATATTAAAACATTGAGACACTTGTAAAGTCTGTTGGAGAAATAAATGATGGCTTTGAGCAGGCACTCAGGGAAAGAGAAAAGAGGGCTACAAATATGCCAGATATAATCTTTTGATGAGATTAGGAAGTTTCCATCAACGTTTCCATGATTTTCATACAAACATAGTATGAGAAAGAAGAATAGCTGTACCACATCAAACAGCAAAATTGTCCATGTACTTAAATATTCTGCCTTCAACACTGCCAGTAGTGGTCATTTTTGGAAGAGTGTCCAAACACAGCAGGAATGCAGTGATACCTCCCTGGCACAGGGTCCCATTTCCAGTGGCTGACAACAGCAAGACTGCCTGGGCCACCAGCGTGTCTTTTCAGTTCTTGCAGGCATATATCCAGCTGTGTTTTGACCTTGGCTATACCACAGTCTCCTGTGGCAGGAGGTTTCACAGTTTAACAGCTAGCTGTGGAAAAAAAGCCTAGTACCTGCTTGTGTTTGTTTTGAATGGATGACCTATTATAATCAGCTGATGTCCTCCTTCTGAATCTTCTATTGGGAGGAACAGTGATATGTAATTCCCTATTTTCTATTCACATTTTCTAGTCTACTTTTAACTGATTTTTCAGTCTTCTGTCATGACACTTAGTACGTTTTCCAAGATTGAGGATTCCTTATGTCCACAGCCACTCATTCTATCAAAGCTGTTTGGTGTCTTTGATCTTTCTTTTTAGAACAGTATCATTTAGGTCTGAAAAGACCCTAAACATCATAAAATGCAGTCGTTTTTACTGCTCTCTCTATCATTCTGATTCTTCCATATGGTTGTATAGAAGAAATGGGCTTATATCCTTTTCACCTTAAAAATATACTGGCTACCACCAATGGAAACCTGATGCAGAGAAATCTCTGACAGTTTCTACTATTTTAGGCCAACATTCAGAAAAGTGCTGTGTGCTGCTGCCTTCTGTGGAGGACAGATGTTAATCGTGTTACTTAATGTAATACTGGAAGGTTCTTGTCTCAGATCCAGAGAAGCATTCAGGTTTCCAGCTCCTGTCTGGGCTTCTAACACCTGATTCAATGGAAAGCTGAATACGTGGTTAGATGTGGTTACCATAAAAGCCTCGACAGAACTAAACCTTCTCTGTGTGCTGATGGGGTTTGAGCTTCTTGGATCAAGGCATCGATTTTACAGAGGTGTTAAGAGAAAGAGGCTCTTGGTAAACTGAGACTATCAGGGACTGTGGGAAACACTTTTATCCTGGATTATACTCAGGGATGTTCATTCAGGATGGCTTTGCTCTTTCTGTAGTAAATTGTTTAAATTGTCACTTCCTTGGGCACAGAGATGTCGCCAGAAGAATGGATTCTGTGGGAGTGCTAGGCAATCTGTACGAATACTCCATTGTGTAATCCAGCATGGTAATATGAAGTATAGAAAAATGGAACACAAGGGGTTTATGTCTTTATGCAAACAGAAAGAAGGCTGGATTCATTATTACATTTTCTTGGAAGAAGCCAGGCTTAGTGACTACATTTTCCTGTAAGAGGAAAGGAGCAGCAGAGGACACTTATCATTCCCAGCAGCTGACTTCTGGTTAGCATTCAGTGCTCCACAAACAAACCCCCTGTGGTTACTGTGTATTTTAAATCACCTGACAGGTACTGTGCCTTGTGCAACCAAGGCATGATTTTTGTCTGATTCAACATTTCTCTTTGGTGGGAATTCTTGTGTGGGTGAAGTCTGTGTAATCCATTCCTCTGGCAATTCACTCTCTAAGATAATCATTGCATATAAAGCTCTTGTGTTAATTTCTGTTACAAAAAGACAAGAAATTAAACAGAAACAACAAATGCACCACTTCTCTTCTTCTAGGTTCCAGCTTTCCATTTGGAACTCCGCCTTGCCCCATTCATCTGCTTCTACCAGTACATACCGGATGAGTGTCTCTTTACACAGTGTGTAATTCAAATTTATGAATGCAGTTTGTGTAAATTGGACATTGCTGAATTTCCAGATACGATGATTCAGCTCTAGAGAATTTGCTTTCTCTTTTCCATAATTTGAAATGCCATGCCCTATAAGCAGTCTGCTTAAACACTACTGCTGGAAAGCATGCAGCAAAGCAAACAGGCACTCACAGTTCAAAGTGGTATTGTCAGCATGGGGAATTTCATTATCACCTTCCCTTCCTTTAATTAGCTGTACTCCTAGAGTTTAAATAGAATAACTAAATGACTAGGAGGCCATAACTAGACCTGAATTAGAGATGGAATACCCAAAGTACCCAAAGGAACAGGGGTTACATCTGCTATTGTGCTGTGCAGAAAAATGGGTCAAGTGTTTTGTTACCTGAGGTAAGGTTGTATGTGCAAGGTCAGAAGAGTTATCAAGGTTGATTATCCACTGATGAGACAAATCTCAAATTCACAGTGAACAGGCCCTTCCCATGAATGACTCTAGGCAGAGAACTTCTTCATAAACCATGAAAGCCAAAGATTGAGAACTAATTTCACATCTTGCCAAATGACTTGCTGATCTCTGGGAGAGGTGGGGAAGGACTGAAGAAAGAAATTGAGGGCAGAATGAAAAAAGAAAAATCCCTGATGTGGCATGTTTCATGTATTGCAACACAGCTTGATGCAGCCAGTTGTTGGAAGTGCAAATAGCTCTGTGACCTCAGGTCTAAAGCATACAGCTCTGCTGCAGAGAGGAATAGCAGGCTTTCTGACCTGACCACATTATAATAAATGCTCTAATAAACAAAGAGGTGCTCTGGCTGTCTTAAAAAACTGCAGGCAAAAAAGGTAAGCTGTGAAGTAATGCCAACATGTTGTAAGAATCATGTAAAGAGAGTATGTGGATGGAGGCCATCATAACATTTATAACCACAAAGTCATTTGCTTTCAGAAACAGCTGAGGTGGAAAGAGTTTACGAGGCAGATTTGCCTGAGGCAGTGAGTAATCCTTCTGTCCTGGGTCAGCCCAGCCTCGGCAGCTGGTGGCAGCCAGCTGGAAACGTGTGGCATCCACCATGTGTCCTCAGTGCTGCCCTTGGATGGTGCAGCCCTCACCCAGCAGCACCTGGCACTCAGCTGAGCCCCCATATACACCCAGCACATGGAGCTGTACACACTCCAGAGTAACAGTGGTTTGTACTGCAGCCATAACCAAAGACCTGATGCTGCAGGCAGGTGGGACTTGAATGCTGCTCCAAAGATGATGACAAACCACACAATGTATGTGCACTTTTTCCTACCTCAATCTGAATTCCTAATCAAAGTGTAAATTAGTTTCCTGTAGATTTCTCAATTAGTTTCTATTAAAATACAAGAAACCCATTATGAAGAATAACTCTCCAGCAATTTGGTCCTCTCCACACAGTTATATCATCTACAACTTGATTAAAGGTGTGATAGTACTGAGCTCATTTTTCATGTTGATCTGACTTAGTCCATTTCTCATGTTCATCTAGAATTGAATCATGAGGTCCTAAATACACTACATTTTAACTTTACTCTTTGATGATACATAGACATATACTGTATGCACTGAGTACATTAAACATTTTAAAAAATAGCAGGTTAGCAGCTGGAATGGAACTTGTGTAACAGTTTTCTTGCTCTTACTATTTTAGGTAATATGTTTAGTTCATTTTACATAAATCTTGAGAGTTATAGCTATCCTAACACCTTAAAAAATTCTGGTATCTAAGGTTCGGGGAATACATGGCATAAATCAATATTTCTGTACTTTTTTCTTACGTCTTTGTTTTTGGTGTTTTGTTTGGTTGGTTGTTATGTTTTTGTTTTTGTTTTTGTTTTGTGTTTTGGAGGGGGTCTTTTTTTTTGTATTTTCAACACAGGCTCTTTGAAGGTGACAGGCCAGTCAAGAAATTTTATGCCCCACTTAAAACAGGCAATGATAATAAAGATTTGAAATTTAGGATAGGCATTAGATTTCAGAAAATGTGTAGACACTGTTATCATGATTAGCTCATAGATTTTTATCCTCACTACAAAGAGAAACCATAATATGCATAAATGTATTTCTTTCTATATATGTTTGCAAGTGTAAAAGCTGTGCTTTGCTTACCAAGAGCAGGTACAGTGACACTCTTTCAGGAGATCAACTCTGGGTGCCAGTTAAAGATGTGGAAACTTGCCATGGGCTCTGCAGCCCAGGGCTTGGCTTCTGTTTTCCCATTGTTTGCTCTGCTCGTGTCAAGGCTTATTTCAAGAAAGGCAATGGCAAAACTTCCACTGACTGTAAGGAAAGTGAGGTTTGACCCTTGGTGAGCAATAAAAGCTCTGTGAAGGCCGGGGGTGGGAGTTCCCTGGGGCTGCTGTGGGGCTGACATGGCTCACTCACACCCACCCCTGCACACCCCCTCCAGCTTCCAGATTTACAGGGCTCTGTGGAAAAGCCCCCACATCACACTGCATGGTATGCTCAGTCACAGATGAACTTTGACTCACTCTAGCTTGTGGATTCAAAGAGAGCAGCCTTGCTGCCATTGCATAAAACAAAGAAATTGTTAGTTTATTTTGTCTTGGTTTTGGTACATTATTTACCTGACTACTGGGAAAACTTCACAAAAGTTCTTTTGTTGGTGGACTCATCTGCAGAAGAAGAAATGAGCCCTCCTTTCTGAATAGTGCTCCAGGATGAGGCATCTCTGTCCCTTTCAGGTTATGGGAGTGCTGTAGGAAAGATCTCTCTTGTCCTCATTTGGTGCTCCCCTCTGTGAGGCTGGCACAGCCCTCCTGGAACCTTTTCCATCGACTCCCTAGGCCTGGGGCAGAGGAGAGATGAAGAACTGAAGCACAGTTGTCCAGGTACAGACAGGTCTGCCTGTTTGTGGAATTACAATTTGGTCAGAAATTGGGATGAGGTCTGAGAGAAGGAAGAAGAGTCTTGTTTCTATACCCTCCATCTCTCCACTGCACAGAGATTTTGTTCCCCTGAGTCAGTGTTTGCCACTGCCATGAAACTGAGAGTCCTCCCATTTGTTTTCCATCTGGTTCTTTAATATTTCTAATATTTCACGAGTAGGGAATGTTAATGTTTCACTCTTGTACCTGATAAATTCTGGAATACACAGGGGAGATATACATGGTTTTACTTAAGTTAATTTGTAATTCAGTTTGAAATTCAGTTTAAGTCACCAGGAGAAAAAAAATGTCATGGCACAGACAAATGATATACAAACATCACCACAGTATGATACATTCCTCCGGTGTTGACATCTCCTAGCTTGCAAGGTGAAGAGCAGATAAATCAATCAACACTTGGTTTAAACCTTCTGTGGGGACAGTACTGTAGAAAGACCAAAGCTTGATGAACAAATTCCATGATGGCTTTCACAGCTTTCCACATTTGCTTTTGTTGTTTCCTTCTGAAGGAAAATATGAATGAAACATTGTTCACACAAGAAGAGACCTCTGCCTCTCCAGCTTGTTTGAAAATAACACTTTATATTATAAATATTTTCTAAATGTTCAAGTGAGGAAGGCAATACTATATATATACTTTATATACTATACTTTTTTTAACTGATAAGTGTGGAATAGCTGGTATAAGGGTAGAATAACTATTTTTTCCTGATTGTGTGATTGATCTTGATCCCCTCTATGTAACTCCTCTGCCATTTTGGTTGAGATATGACAACAAATTATTTAGATTTTGAGATTTTTCTTTTGATTCTTCATGGATATGGCATTTAAACCGTAGCATGCGTGTCCTATTTGTGTGAAAATCTTCAAGATAGATGCCATTGACATATGCAGTTATTGTGACAATAATATTCAGCTTTCAGCCAGGACAGAAGATCTGGTAATGTTGAGTACTTCTTTGAATTTAAGTCATTACAGCTCTTAGAGCTCCTGACAGAAAACCAGCAAAAAGGCACTGAGTGGGAGCCTGCAACAAGTGAACACCAAAAGAGTGAATGAGCCTCAGAAAGGTTTTTCTGGCAAAGCTATCCCAGAAAAAATCCATTGCTTCCATTATTATGGATTGTGCAAGCTTGGGATCATAACAGCAGTTTACTTGGTGTTGTGTAAACCCTTGGCTGCTACACTTAGGCAGAAGTCAGTCTAGATTCCAGATATTTAGAAATATGAGAGCATAAAGGAAAATATCTTCCAATTTTATTGAGGCTCAAGTCTTTTCAGTAATTCAAGAATATGGAAAGAAAACAAATTTCCTGATGCCAGTTGTCAGATACATTTTAAATGTCACCTTTCAACATTTCTCTAAAGAGTACAAGAAATACCCTGAAAAGAAATGCTTTCCCTGCTATGGAGCCTCCTGATAATCTCCTTCTTCCACTTAACGAAGTAAGTTGCTTTCAGTTCTGCACATCCTGAGGGAGAGTGTGTTTTATAGGTTATTCAGGTATTTCCTTTCACTCTATAAATGGTGGACCTGATCTGACCAATACTTCTATGCTGATTTGAACACATAGAAAGAACTCCTGATTGAAGAATAGTTTTGGGTGTGGAGCAAATTTCCCCAGGAAATTGAATAGAGCATACTGAATTATTTATCCCTGTCTTCCATCAAGCATATGAAAAAGGTTAAAGGCATCAAGTGCTTTGGATCAGTAATATCTTCAGGAAAGTTGCAGTGCAGCCTGCAGTAAAGAGAGAGAGATGGTAGAACTGCCACTCCTTCATGGGCATCATTGTGCTGCACATTTCTGAGACATGACTGTTGTCTTTGGGCTTGGACCTGGCAGTCCTCAGGTAGCTGTGGATAAGGTATTCTCTGGCTGTCAGAGGTTCCTACTGCCATACACACCATCACAACTCTGTCATCATCTCAAACTTAGTGTGGCTTTTTGAGTTAAATATTGAAGCAACATTCCCTTCTGCATTTGTACTAACAAACATCAGACAGCTGTAGCTGCTTGAACATTCAAACATTTGAAGTGTTAAAAAAATTGTAACTGCTTTTGAAAATTTCCTTATTCAATAACATCAGAACTGACTACAGAACATCAGAATCTAACTAATTCTGAAGAACATCAGAATCTAACTAATTCTGACTCTGATGACTCATTTGAGAAAAATAATTTGGGAAAAACTTTAGGTTTATATGTAGTATATAGGTATTAGATAGTACTGCAAAATATATCATTATTATTATCATTAAAACTTAAATAATATTAAAACTTAAATAATATTAAAAATTGACAAATATCCAGTTTTAGATGTCAAACATGTGACATTTTAAAGGATTTGACTTTAGGGAAGTTGGTTAGTGCTTCAAAATCTTGGCCCCAGTTTCCTGACAACCCTAAATTCAATCATATTAACAATATATGTTAACTGTTGCAGCAGCTTCAGAGAGAAAGCCTTGGACCAAAGGAATTCGTGACTCTGAATCATAGTAAATAATTTGTGATGTTGAAAGATGAATCCATATCCTTCATCAGTTATAATCACATTCTTCATTATTGAGTTTGCTCTGGTGCCAAAGAAGGATGTGTTTCTCTCCAGACAAAGGGAAAGGCAGTGATTTGCCCAGAAAATGTACAGCATACACAGAGAAAGACAAATGTGAGGTGGAGCAAAAAGACAGCACACAAAGTGTGGACAAGTATAGACTCATGACATAACAGCTGTCAACTTTGTTGTGAAAAAAAAAAAAAAAAAATCCCCTTCTCTGTCCTTATGTTTTATTCACTCCCATGTCTTCCAGGAAATTCCCTGCTATCATGCTATTGCTTTCACACCTTTCCTCCCAATACACAGATTGTACCCTCCACCCAAGTTCAAAAGAGATGTACAGAATAAAGAAAAGAGGACTAAAAGCATGCTCTGTGTTTTTCTTGGAGAAGTGCCAGTGCAGTTTATCATCAGGAATGATTTAAGACCCTGAATCAACAAAGTTTTAAAACCTATTGCCAGATACTATGGATGTCTTTTAAAGCTCAAAGTCACTTGGGATGGACTTAGAGGTTACCTGGGAGGATGCTGGTTGAGGTTTGAAATTCCAGTTTCAGAATTTGTTTTTTGTGATTTCTTTTGTTGTTCATGTTATTCATGTTATTCATGAGGCTCAAGTCTTTTCAGTAATTTAAGAATATGGAAAGAAAACAAATTTCCTGATGCCAGTTGTCAGATACATTTTAAATGTCTGTATTTCCTGATGCTTCTCATCAGTAAATCCCTTAGTTTGGCATTATGAAGAAAACAGAAAGAAGTGTGGTGTTCACTTTAATGCCACCTAAGATTTTAATGAGTACTTTAGAATATTTTTCAATACATAATTCATGGGTTAACATTTGAATTTCAGCTCATAAACAGTCATGATGAAGAAATAAAAATGCTTAGCTCCCAAGTGTAGGAGTTATAAAAGTTTTTTTGTTGTGAATTAATATCAGTCCTATGGGGACACTCACAGAGTTGTTTATACTCACTGAAGTCAGAGTTTATGGATGATGTATATTCAAAGGCTTTGAATCAAATTAGCAATGTTATCTACTTATTTATTCTGTGATGTTAATGAGTCATTCTGAGCAAGCAGTATTTCAATAATTTATACATTCAAGTTTCATTTTACAAGATTCATTGCAACAATAAAGAATGATCTTGATCATTCCAGACACTGGCAATTCAGATAACAAAAAGAATGGAAGAATGGTTTCGTAGACTTGAAAATCTATGGTCGTTTCTTCTGACTGCTCTTAAAGTCTTCAGATGGATGAGTTTTATTCCTGGCCTGTGCTTTGTTTTGGCTTGTATATTCCCTTTTTTTTCTCAACTATAGCTCTCCACAACTTTTTTCTCCTTCTCTGAGGAATTTAGTTTACCCTGATTATGAACTTCTCATTTACTTCCCCTCCTTCATGTATATAACAGCTTCCAGTCTTCAAAGTCCAGCTGGTAACTGTTGCTGTTCCCATAGACATGTCCAAAATCAAATTCTGCAGTAAAATGTTTAGCTCCCCATATCCGCTGTCTGAATCACCTTCTTTCTTTCATTTACTGTGGAGTGGTGTCCATCTGTCTTTCTACCATTCTTCTGGCCTCACTTCTTCCTTTTCACTGTACCAGTGTGTCAACCTATTTAATTCTGGATGCTTATTTCCCTTTATTCCCCCATCTCATCTCCTACACTCATTCAATAATCCATTTCTCTGCTGATCACTTACCTCCTTTGATGTCCTTTCCAATCTGCTCCAATTATTGCTCTTGCCCTTGTCTTTACACAACAGTGTTCCTTTATGGCTCTCAAGCTGGCCCCCTCTCTTTAGGCACTGCCCTCAGCAGTGCTTCTTTCCCTTGCCTGTCTGTACTCATTCCTTCCCACACTCCCCTCTGGACTTTTCCCTGCCTGCTTCCCACCCATCCATACCTTTTCTCTCTGATTCATCTATGGAGCCCCTACACAGCTATGACTACCTCTCTGATCTTGGCAGCATTTGCATTTATTTTTTGATTCACCTGTATTTTTCACTGGTATTTGTCCCCTGGATTTAAGTGCTTGGACAGTAAAACCCACAGGCACTAGGTTGTGTGTAGTTCTCCTTCAGCTGGTTTATTCCCCTAATGAATAGGGGAATGCTGACCAAAGGAAAAAGCAATTCAAGTCCACATCCCTGACTTCAACTTTTACTTACTCTTTAACTTCTTCTTTTGAGCAGTACCTGTGGGATCTGGTAGCAATGAGCCCATTTTGATCTGTCTCAACTATTTCTTTTATATTTCTCATGGAACCCTGTTTTCTCACTTCTTGCTGTTCAGGTATCCCATCAGCTGTTTCTAACCAGATGGTCTTTTTCATTACTGTTGCCACTTATGAATACATTATTTTCCTCTACTTTCAACATTTCCTTCCTTTCAGTTTCCTCCTTGATTATCTCCAAGATATCTTAGTGTTCTCCCAGGGCAAAGGATGTGTGCCTCTGGATAAAATCTGGCTGAAAATACCACGATTTTGAGGATTAAAATGCTCATGTTCTCTCTGTTTTTTCATCCTCTAGTTTACTTTTCACAGAGTCTTCAGTTCTATCTTCTTTCTTTATCAGCATTATTTAGTAACCCCTTTTCCTGTTGCCCTGCTGTCAGGCTTTTAAATCTGTTTCACCACTTCTTTCCTTTGGCCTCAGATAGGCTTTTCCATCCAGTCTACCTCACCTGAGAAAAGTTTCTGCAGGTCTCCTGTTTTCTCTTTCATCTTCCTCTTAAAAAAAAAAAAAAAAAATCTGTCATGGCATCTTTGTCTTCTTTCTTTCTGCCTTTATCCGATTTGTTTGCAGCTCCTCTCAGCTTTGATGTTGCTCAAGACAATATGGCCGAAGCAAGTAATCTTAGGATCACTCAGATTATAAAGTATGGTCTATACATATGCAATCCTACATACACTGAAGATTTCATTTTGAACATAAGGTGGCATGGAAACAAATATTTGTCAGCATATATGAATGTGAAGAGTAACAGTACGTTAGTTCTGAAACACAAATTACTAAAAATGTGATACGGCCACTGAGTTGTACAGGACCCAAATTCCTGGAGATTTTGCAAGGCCACAGAGTTCAGTTGGACAAAACAGAATAAATCACTCCTAGTGAAGCAGTAAGTCCCAATCACCTTAGTCCTGCTGAGCTGTGTGGCCTTGGGGAAGCCAGATGGTTCTGTTATACAAACATCACTTAGAGTTAAGCATGACCCTGACTCAAATAATGGCATTTCTGGTACGTAGGATTGTAGGAATAGGTGGAGAACAGGATGTTCATTATATAAAAGCAATGCAGGACACAAACCAAGACAATTCATAATCCCAGTTTTTCCTACATTTTTGTTGAATAAATCCAATGATACAGCTGTTTTAATTACATCTCTTGGCCAAATTGCAATAGAATAAACATTTGATCTTTTTTTCTGTAATCATAACTTGAATTGGTTTTCATCCACACATGTGCAGAGGCACAATCATACCACATGAAAGCCTGAGCAGTAATTTAGCATTCCATCAATTTTTTTCCTTCACTAGTATTTCCCATATTCTCTAAACAAGGACTCCAGCCTCAAGAGAAGTCTTAAGGTTTCTTTTGGTTCCATGTTAATATAGTCTCATGAGTGGTAACTTACAAACATTTCCTTCATAGTGTTGGGGGGTTTTTCTCTCTCTCTCTCTCTCTTTTTTTTTTTCTTTTTTTTCCAAAAAGGAAGACTTCCTAAAGGATATCATGTTTTGACTTCAGTCCAAACATGAGTTCTGTTTTCTCCACTGTCCCAGATTTTCAATGACCTGCAAAGGTCATATCAGATCTTCATTTCTGAATCTGCAAAATGAGGAAGTGAGTGATGTCCCATTTAGAAGGGGTAGTAAATCCAAAATCAGTGAGACACAGGGATTCTTTGGTGATAGGACTGTGCGAGTATCTCAAATGACAGTGTATTAGGAGATCATAAAGAAGTTTTCATTCAGTGTACTTAGCTTCCAGTATCAGGAATTTCTCTTTCCCAAGGAGTTTTTATTACATATATACATAAAATTGCTTCATGTAAATGAAGGGTCTTTTATATATAAGCCTTCTGTAAGTGCTGTGCTCACTTCTAATTGTATTATTTGCTTTATTCTCATTGTTAGCTAAAACTGTGGAAATAAAAGGAAATGGTACCTCTTCAACAATTTGTTCCAGTACTATCTTTATATATTTGAAGGTCTTTGTTGAGACTCTGTAAGGGTGTGATATTTCTATCTTATTAATAAAAAATGAAAGGCAGTTCTATTCTTCTTGTTTGGATTCAAGAATTACACAGGAATAATACACTTGTGTAATTTGGGATATGCTTTCAGGGTCAACATCCAGCAGCATTGCTAAAGGCAATGTCTGGATTTTCTTTTACAAAGGCACAAGAGAAAGAAATTAAATGAGACATCCATTATCTGGTCTACACCTGGAGGGTCACTCCTCTACAGAGCTGGGAGAGCATCATCTTTTCACAGTAAACACAAATAGGGTGAATGCTGGGTTTTAGTTTGGTTTAGTTCTTTTTCTCACAGGAATGCAGCTTAGGAAAAGAAATATTATTGTCTAAAGCCCAAGGACAACATAAAACCTTTTCTAGACCGAAAATACTTAATTACTTACCGTCTATCAGACAAGCTGCTGTTCTGCACTTAGCATCATGCTTCATTGTCTGACAGCACAGCTGGCTGGAGGCTGAAATTGAAAATCATTTTCCTTTGCTCAATTTCCTTGTAAACAGCAAAAGAATGGTGTTGATATGCCAGACTTCACTGGGAAAGTGCATTGTGAACATGCAAGATCTGTCTGCAGTGGTCTTAAAAAGAGGAATGTGGTTTGATTCCTACAGAGATAAATCAGGACACCTTCAACTTTGGCTTCATTTAGTCTTTGCTGTGATAGACTTCCATTGTTCTATGCTGCACCAACCATGAATAACTAAGAACACTAAGGCAAGAGAAGGAAAAAATGGTCTTATGTTGTGAAATCACTTAGCAAAGCTAAGTGAGATATTGTAAATAGACAATTTGTGAAGCATTCAGTCCAACAAAGCAATCTTGACCCATTTCCACTTCAATGGATATCAATGTCAATTTTACACAACCTGTAAATGCATGTATGCCTCTGTAGTGTACAGGAATATTAAAACTCAGAACTCAGTATGCAGTCTTTCATTTTATTGGAAGGCATGTTGGTGAATTTGGTCTTCATCAATTTGCAACTGAGCAATCAGGTTAATTCTATTAGCACTTAATGCAAATATATTTCATAGTATTATTTCTGATAGATTGTTTAACTCTCAGTACTCAGGTGTGACCTCAATGGCCAATCATATTTCATTTTCATTAGTATGAAGTTGCACAAATAGTATAAAAGAAAGTAAATGTGTACCTTTTGGGACCACGATTCGTGCTGCTTTAGTAAGTATTATGTTTTACCAGTGCTTATTGTACTGTTTAAAGTTTTAGAGTACAGCTTTTCTTCCTTTGAAGTCAAATGTGAAACTCCTTTTGCTTTCAGGGTAAGCTGTATTGGACCAATAAATCAGTGTATTTTCTCTGTGTAGCCTTGACTTTATTAAGACCTTTTACTTAATCAAAAAAAAAGAGTCATCTATTAACTGGTATAAGTCTGTTCAGCAGCTGATTTAGCACAGGTTGGGTAGCTGAGAACACATGTGCAAAGGTCTTACAAAACAGCCTCCTGACTAGCTTTCCTGGACTAAAGCACGATGCTCCCTGAGTTTCTTCAGACGGTCACTCAATCTGCTGCACTGCAGTTGTGCCCACGAAAGGCTTATTTACATTCTATAGGATGTGCTTTACAATGCTGTGCTCAAACTTTCTAGTCCCCCAGGGGCACTTGTGTGGAACAGCTAACAAAGTTTTCACAAAAGGCAACTATTTCCAGAGAAATTGATGACTTACTCACAGACTCCATTTAGTACACAAGTAACTGCCTTCATAAATATTCATAAATATTCCAGAAATGCCAAGAACAATCCAAGAAGGAATGGGAATGTCTAGAGAAATGCTTTTAATAATGGTACAGCTCAAATGTACTGCAAGTTCTCTCTATATCAAGCCCAGTGTTTGCATGGATCTTTTACTGGGTCAGAGAGCTGTAAATAAAATGTCACGTCTTAGCATTTAATAAAAACCACAGCATGGCCACTTTAGCACTGCAGCCTTGATGTAGCAGGAACTCACAGGTATTTCTGACAGAAAGCTTTGAAGCAGTTATGGGAAATGGACTTAGGAAAAAATCCTGTCCATAAGTTTTGCAAAATCAGGTCTTAACCAAAGTGACTGGACTGTTAAGATGCAGTTTCCTGCATGTATATTAGATCAGGACTGTGATTTCACTGTAAAGCACATTAATTCCTAAGTTCAGAGACTTTTTTGCCTTATAGCTGTGGACACTCCTTACTTTTGAAGACAGAAAGTCTGCAGAGTTGTGAGGGACAGCTGAATTGTGATCTGTGTGTTTAAAAGCTACTTGATTATCTGTTGTAGACCAGCAAAGATCTGAAATAAAACACTTGCAGAACAAGAACCCAAATGCAACTCAGTGTAAGAGCATGATCATTTTGAAGCAAATGCATGCTCTAAAGAAGCTGTCTGATCTGTAGCCATTTTCAGTGGCATGAGACTGAAACAGAAACATCTGCTTGAATTTACCAGCTATGAAGCTGCTATTGAGAAGAGTAAGTGAACAGTGAATAACAAAACTATTGATGCTTAGAGAAAGGAATTAAAAGCTTATGTGAAATTTACCTAAACAGAGAATTAACTCCTTTCACTGAAGCATTTTCAAATCTAGTTTAAAATTATATCATCCTTTATATATTAAGAACTTGTCTTTGCTGCAAAAATAACCAATGTATTGCTCTTAATTTGAATTCCACCTACAAACTAAGCCCTTCCATTCAATGTGGTAATATTCTTGCACACAAGTTAACTGGCCCTTTGGGAGGTATAGGCTACAGCTCAAGTAGAGATGCTGCTAATCCATTCACAATTTATGGTGTCTCTTCACAGCCGTGGCTACTTTTGCTCCAGCTAAACTAACTCAAGAAGCAATAAACTCAAAAATAACACTCTAGGATTACTAAGGGTAGAGGTGGAGAGAGGACATAAGGCTTCCTGGGTTGATACTTGCTCTGGTAAGAGGAGCTGCTATCACTGAAGTGTGTCCCATCTCCTTGCGTCATAGCTTTGTCAATAAATCCACTTAATTCTTTCAATCTGCTTTGCAGGTTCTCTGGTGTGTTGGCTGGGGTTCATTCAGCCACCCATGCAAGTATCAGGCATTTAAGATGCCAGGATACCAAAAAAAAACCCCACAGGGTCACAGGTACAACTCAGAGACTGGCAGATGTAACCCAGGGCTTACGACTCTTGTGCTCTCCAGGGCAGCAGCCAGAGGTGAGGTGGGTACACTTGGGACTTCTCAAATGGCATCTGATGCTTGTGTCTAAGCAACTGAATTAAGCCCCTTGTGTCTGTTGATGACAATGGGAATGTAGATGCTTTGATTTAGATATCCAGATGCTTTGATTTAGATATCCAGATGTTTTGATCCATGGCTGACTCTCACCCTGACAGAGGTGTTCCTTCCAACTGCCCCAGCAAGGTCTGCTGT
The DNA here is from genome assembly GCA_027886175.1 of Phylloscopus collybita. Lineage (NCBI taxonomy): Eukaryota > Metazoa > Chordata > Aves > Passeriformes > Phylloscopidae > Phylloscopus > Phylloscopus collybita. Next base: position 12,104,871 of record JAJNNQ010000075.1, on the reverse strand, counting down.
AGCTCGTGTCAAATCTCTCAGATGGCTCAACATATGATTGGAAGTTTTAAGCACAGACTATGGTAAGAATTACAGAAATCATATTATTCTATTATTTATTAATATTAAAGAAATTTTATTATTTTCAAGTATTTAATAAGTATTAAACTCCAGGGAGGGCTGAGGTTGTCCAGACAGGTCACATGAATAATGCAGGCAGTGGAGTAGCTGCTGCTGCCTCAGCTTATTGCAATGGGATGGTGACCACTGCTGTGATCAGGTCTGAACGCTCACAAGCCTTTAAAAGAAATGTCAGGTTTTCTTCTACATAGAGTGTTTCCCACATTATCCACAAATACAACTATTTTTTCCTGTTGCCTTCCACTTTCACACAACTTCCAAGCTTTATTGCAGGGGCAAGGTGTCCGCTGCAGTGTTGGTGGACAAGTCCTGCTGTGGTGGTTTCAGATGTTATTGTCTCCAGTCTGGGATACCTGCTGGGTTGATATCCCTGTACCTGCAGAGGAGAATCGATGCTTGGATCTCACTCCTTCAAGTCACACTTTGGTATGTCATGTCAGCTTTAACACGGTTCCAAAATTGCTTTTGCTTTGAAGTAGCTTTGTAATCATCAGACACTTATGTACACAGACCCCAGGAGCCTGGGACTTAACTCACATCTGGGCACTGGTTAAGCTGCCAGGAAAGGAAACACATTAAAGTTTCAGGGAATCAGGAAGGTTTGCATGAGGTTTCTCTTCCAGCACAATGCACAGGTGTCTGAAAACCACAAAAGACTGTGAACTACCTCTTAAGTGGTGCACCACATTTTCCTTGGAAAGGCCTCAGAACAAGAGTCGTGGAAGTCCCCGAGGACAAGAGCCAGCAACACCTGCGCGGTGACAGCAGACACAGCCTGCAGACAAGCCAGCAGACACGAGTTTAACGATTCGCTGACAATTTGCAAATGTAGGATGAATTCACAGCAAGTCTGCTTCCAGGCTTTTGTAGTTCAAATGAAAGATTTCACACATTTCTAGGAATTGCCCCCCTGATGGAAAAAGGGTGAGGCATTTGGAAGCCAATATACAAAATGTGATAAAATTCAATTAAAACAAAATGACAGGAAAGATAAAACCAGGTTTTGGTTGGGCTATTTTTTTGTTTTGTTGGTGGGGGTTTTTTTGTTTGTGGGTTTGGTTTTTTTTTAATTGTTTTCATTTTTTGCCTTGAAAGGAATTTGGAAATCATATTCCACTGGGGTATAAATAGATTTTCTGAGATTATTTATTTGGCACTGTGTGGAATTCGTGATAATTATTCCTGTTGTGGAATGGTTGCAGAATGTGACACATGACAGAAAATTACAAGAAAATTAAAATGTTTCAGCTTTTTTTTTTTTTTTTCCCCAATAAGGAAGAAAGATACTTAGGTGGTCGTGTGGTAGATCTAATGGAGGAAAGGCATTCCTAGAAAACAATGCAGAACAGAAAACAATACTGAATTTGCTCACTCACTTTTGTTTTCTGAACTTGCACCAAAAAACCCATAGAGAGCAGAGAGAAATGAAAATGATACCTTTTGAATCATGCAAACTGAAGCAGTTTCTTTTCTTCAAGGAGAGGCTTGGAAATAAAGACATGTATTGACATATCTGGTTATCATCTCATGTCTGATTATGAACTAAAAAAAGCTTAGAAGCTCCATAGCAGTTCTAACAGTAGAAAATTGAAGTTCAAATGGTAGAGATCTCTGAATCTCTAACTGAGTATCCTGGGCTCTATTCCCATTTTTAATTTGCTGACAATGTCTCATTTATGAAAAAGGAGCCATTTTAAATTCTTTCAAGAACTGAGTGATAGTGAATTACTCAGAAGAATCTTTCTTCAGCATTTCTTGTTTAGAAAGGCAATGATCAGCATTCTGTAGGTTCTCAAGATGCACTAAAAAGGAAAGAATATGAGGGATTCCTTTGGAGAAAATAGTGTAGATGTCACACATCAAAAATTAGTTATCAACAAATTATTTATAAAATGCTTAAGTATTAATTATTTAGGTGATAGACAGCAGCAGAACTATGCAGTCTAGAGCTGATTGTGACATCCCAGAAGATAAATGAGCTACAATATTTAGATTAAACAAAAAAGAACCATTATAATAATATACACAATGAGCAAAGCACCGCATATTCTAGTTAATGCCAAAACCGAGTTTCACAATGAAGTGTTTGTGGAACATTAAAAGTATAATTTAGCATATCTGAATAAATTATTTTCTACTATGCAGTAAAAACAGAGAAACACATGGCATAGATTATAGCCCCAAATGCTTTTAAAATTCTTGGAGTGGAGGCTGCCTGGCAACTTTTGTACCAGCTGGAAGAGCGAGAACCCAGCTGGCTTGGCAGCAGCCACCACACTGTGCCTGGCCTGGCAGGCGGCCCTGCCGCCCTGCACAGCCCTGCCCCTGCCCGGCAGCAGCCCTGCCGCAGACCTGCTCCCCAAAAAGGCTGAATGATGCTGCTGGGGATGCAGGAGAGCAGCCTTTGGGGGTCCTTCGGCACCGAAATCTCTATCTTGAGACTGCGAAGGGATGATGAGAGTTCAAGGGCTGGTGACTCTGTGAGGGAAGCGGGAAAAGCAATGATTTGTGCAATTGTTTCCAAACCTTGCTCACGTGAAACAAAGGAAAAGTAATCGTTTGTGTATTTTATGGCCTTTCATCTAAGCATTACAGCTCTGTTAACACATTGGAAGTAAGCTCCCCACGGTCACATACTGATGTTGTCATGTTAAAGAAATAAATGCAATGACATCAAATCAGAAAAAAACTCCAGTTTGGGAGTGGTGAAGGCTTTACCCAGCTTCAGGTCAAATAGTGAAAGCAGGATACCAATAAACAGCTACATTGTCTCCTTTGATCTCTCTAGTGGAGGAAGGGAAAATCCCAAATTAGGAAAATTAGCACCTTCAAGGCTTCTGGGTCTTTCAGAGGTTTAGGTGTAAATAGAAAAAAATAACCCAAAATGGGTCAACCTTTGTTATACAGTGAGAGAGATCACCAACAAGACAGAAGTCTTTATGAAATGAAGCATTATTTGTTCTATGTCTCAAAGTTCCTGCTTTTTTGTTGTGTTCCTTTGACAAACATAGTCGTTGTCCATCCTTCCCAGTGCCTCCCTAAGGCTGAACAATGTCTTTCCGGGAAATTAAAACAAATGCAGTCACAGTGATCTAAGTTTGGGTTTAATCCGGGCTCATTTCCCAGCACACCTGCTCTGATAGCACTGCTAATCAGCTCCCTCCAGCCCCTCCCAGTGCAGCACAGCCAGCAGTGGCTGAGAGCTGGGTGGCTTTGCATGGGCATGGGTAGGAGCTGGCAGGGGAGTGAACAAAGCTGTAGTCAGGGGGGATTTAATTCCACCCAGTGGTGTGGTGGCAGGAGGTTGCTACTTCTGTCCCTTCTCACACAGGATAAGCAGTTGAGGTGTTAGGGCATGGGTTGGACTCAATGATCCTAAAGATCTCTTCCTACCTAGTGATTCTGTGTGATGGTCTCTTCTAAAGAGCCCCACCTGAAGGCTATTCAGGGGAAACCACAGACACCAGAAGGCAGAGCCCTTCAGCACAGCTTCCCTTCAGAAAGTTGTAGTGGTTTGATTGCTTTTCTGGTGTGGCTGATTTGATCTTCAGGGAGAGTGTCTTCAGACCTCCTGCTCCTCCCACAAACCCTGAACTGATGGCAGAGGTGTGGACCTTGTACAACAACATTGCCAGGCCTCACCTGCTCCATATCACAGAGGAACTCTCCCTATTCGTGAGTGGAAGACCTGTGCAATAGCTTCAGCCCAGGATGAAACAGTGTTCCAAGTACCTGCATAGTCTGAAACATACCATATCACCACTAATTCCCACGGGAGGGGGAATTTGCTCTCCTCTGGTTTTTTTATGTGAACATGTCCAGACCAAAATCCAGAGGCTGGATTCATTAAATTTACAATAAAATATATTCTCAAGGATGAGTATGTAATGCTTTCACACAGACTGAAATAGTATTTTTGAATTGGACTCACAAATTTATTTTCATTTGACTTTCAATGACATTTAAGCACCTGTCTCCTTGAAAACAGATCTTTGATTTTTAAATAATTTAGTTTCTGCTGAAAATTGTATCCCATTTGCTGGAGAGTCTGACTCATGAAGTCTCTGGTTTACAGATTTTCAAATTAACCAAATATTGCTCATATTTCTAAGACTTTCCTTGCTGACTACCCTCAAAATTGTAATGCAGAATGAACAAATACATCATGTCCTTTGCATAGTCAAGAAGATTAACCTGGGCTTGGTTCTCAGCAGAATACTATGAGGCCCTGAAAAGTTCTAGGATAACCATAATGGATAGTTTTGCAGCACTGAAACCACGTGCCCTTGGTATTCCAAGACTTGGCCTCTGACAGCAAGGTCATCAAGAGTCAGGATTTATTGGTGTAGGTGTTGATGCAAATGGCTTTTGGACCCCAGTTGGTTTGTGCTGTGCCATTAGGCATGGAGGGGAGTGTGTTTTGCAGCAAATTAGTCTGCTTAGTGGCCTAAAGTTACGATAAGCTACAGAGAAGTGAGTCTAAGATAATGGTGATCAACTCTGTTTTTAAAGGAATACGTCGATTTGCACTGACATTTTACCAGTGAACTATCCCTGATTTAACTGGAAGCTGCCCTCCTTTTCCTCTGAGTGATCACAGAGTTAGGTTTTATCTTTGTGTAAGTGCTATATCTTGATATCCACCACACAGAGATCTGTTGCACTTTCCCATGTTATCTGAGGCATTGTGCTCATAATGAAGTCAATGGGGGCTTTGCTTTGGAATTGAAAAAGAAAATAGGAAAGGAACCGGGCATCATGTAAAATAAACAGTAATGTTAGCTTCTTTAATACCCACTGCATTGCATCATAATTAAAATATTTTCTTTTAAAATTGAAAGTTGTAGCAATTCATGTCTAACTTTCATCTTAGCTTCAGTGGTAAAGTTCTCCTCTCATGTTACCTCTGAATTACAGAGGCATGAAAGAAGAATTAGGCCCTGATATTTGAATTCACTACTAACTCCAAGATGCAAAAATCTGATATTTTCTGGATGATGTTTAAGTGCAGGGGGACTGCTCTGCTACTTCTCCATTTCTATAGCTAAAGTGCTCTGTATATACACTTATATGTGTTTTTAAATTTTTTTTTAAATTGTGGATTATGAGCCTCACTAAGATCCTGCAAGGGTCCATCAGGAGTTATGGGGAGTAGTCAGGAGCATTCCCATCCCTTTGAAGTTGACAGTGAGAAAAGGTTGTAATTACAGGTGAGTGTCTACAAAGGACAGGGAGTGGCTGTCTGCAATAATTGTTTATTTCACCCAGTCTTTCAACAACTAAAGTCAACATGAACACTTTCAGCCAGTGACTATTGCCTTTTCTCATCTTTCCACTTAAACAGAGCAGTTCTACTGCTGATCCAAAAGCAGAAAAAAATAGGCAGATAAGCTAGAGAGGATTCAAATACACATCTAGAAGACATTTAGAATCATAGGATCACAAAATCCTTTGTTTTTCGAAAAGACCTTAACATCAGCAAATCTCACCATTAACCCAGCACTGCCAAGCCCACCACTAAATCATATCCCCAAATGCCACCTCTACATGTCTTTTAAACACCCTCTGGAATAGTGACTTCACCACTTCCCCATGCAACCTGTTCCAAAGGTTGACCACCCTTTACATGATGAAACTTTCCTTAGTATCCAACCGAAACCTCTCTTCACACAACTTGAGGCTGTTTCCTCCTTTTCTCTTCAAGAAGGGGCTGACCTCCACCTGGCTACAGTCTCATCTCAGGTGGCTGTAGAGAGTGACAAGGTCTCCCTGAGCCTCCTTTCCTCCAGGCTAAACAGCCCCAGCTCCCTCAGCTGCTCCTCGTCTGATTTGTGCTCCAGACTTCACCAGCTCCATTTCCTTTCTCTGGACCTGCTCCAGCACCTCAATGTCCTTTTTGTAGGGGCCCAGAACTGAACCCAAGGTTCAGTTCTGGGCCCCTACAAAAGGTGTGGCCTCACCAATGCTGAGTACAGGGGGACAATCCCTGCCCGTTCTGCTGACCATATTCTTTCTATACAGCAAAACAAAATAGGCCCTAAAGCCAAGAGATTTCTGAGAGCTTTTAACTGGTTGTGCCCCAACAGCAGTCAACTGCATTTTCAGTCATCTAAATGCCCTTGAACCGAGGTGGCAGGCCCAGCTCAAGGAGGTCCTGCGTGAGTAAGCAGTGGCAGAGCAGGGAGACCGCGCTGCTCTGAACACAGGCTGAGGACAGTCTGAGTCACAATTGCTTTAGAAGCAGGGGATGACATCTCTCAGCTAAGAACAGGTCTTGTCCTTCTGCTGACAGAATTCCATCAGTAAAACAGTAGATTTCTTTATATGAATTGATTATTTAGAATTTTATAATCTCCCAGCTCCCATTGTATGACAGATTGGATGAATCTTACTACAAGATGCTTATCCAGTATTATCTGCCTGACAGATAAACATCTTGATTAAGGTGGTATTAAATCCAATTCTTTTTCCATAAGCAGCTGATCATTGGCTGTCCATGTTCTCTTTTTCTCAGGCCCTGGAGCCATCTCATTTACGGTTTTATTCTGCTATACTCCTCACAGGCCAGGCTAATTGCTTCTCTGGACAGCAGGCTCTGCTTCCATTTGTTGCAGGCTTTTTGAAACAGCAAAAGAAAGTTAACAGGTGTCAAAATATTCAGTGATATTAACATTTGGGCAAGTTCTTACTCATGTTAAAACTTATGAAAATTCATCTGATCCATAAACTTGTCTTATGCATGCCTGTGGGTTGTCATGCTTGCAGGTAAATCTAATGCCCTGTTTATACCATAAAAAAAAACCAGCTAGGATGCTTTTCTCATTGCATGACAATCTGACAATCATTTACATGTCTGCTGAGAGACTGCTTTCTCTATATGGATAGGAGCTCCTGACATATCTAATGTGACCTTAATGCATGAATGTACTACAATAAGAAGATCAAAAGAATTTGCACCATAATCTGGACATCACTGCTTGAAATACAGCCCCCTGTTTTAATCATATTTGCAACATAAGCAGTTCCTTGAAAGAAGCATATCTGTGTTTAAAAAAAGACTGGATGTGGCATTTGGTGCCATGGTTTAGTTCAGGTCTTAGGGCATGGCTTGGACTCAATGATCTTAGAGGTCTCTTCCAACCTAGTGATTCTGTGATTTTGTGATTCTGTGATTCTGTGATTCTGTGCTTGAGACACCCTTGTTACAAAAAACAATAGCAAATGATAATTTTTTTCAGTCTGCAGAGGTAAAATTCTTTAGATGTGCTGAGCAAAATTTTATTAATGGTTTGTTTCTCTTCACACAGTCACAGGAAAACTGGTACTCTTAAAAAAATCAAATTTTCTTTCCACTTTTTATGCCCCACTCAAATAAAGGGTATATATACCTATAAATGAGGTAGTAAAGCATCCTTGAGAGACATTTCTTCCTCCACCCTAATCTGTTGCAGGGTTTTATGAGACTTATGCCAGAACGCTTGTCAAACAACAGTTCTGTCTTAGAATTGTAGAATGTTCAGGGGTTGGAATGGAACTTACAGGTCATCCAGACCCAACCCCTGCCATGGGCAGGGACAGCTCCCACTTGACCAGATTGCTCAGAGCCCCATCCAACCTGGCTTTGAACACTGACAGGGATGAGGCATCAACAGCATCTCTGGCAATCTGTTCTGGTGCCTCACCATCCTCATAGTAAAAAAATTCTTCCTAATATCTAACCTAAATTTTCTCTCTGTCAGTTTGTACCCCTTACTCCTTGTCCTATCACTGTAGTTGTTAATGAAACAGAAAAGAGACTGCCAGGAGAGTGTAGGCTTTGACTGACACGGTCTCTGCTCAGGTGCAGTTGGGTAGGCTGAAAGCATCTCATTCCAATCTGAACTATAAGTATGTGTTTCCGATTTGAGTGGAGAACAAGGAACTTTGGTGAGCCATGCAGAGCTAGAGCTGCCCTGTAGCGCTGTTGCTCTAAAATCCTCTGATAAAAAGCAATCTCTGAAATTACTGATGCCTTCTGAAATAAATTCAGAGTGTGGGACACTGGTTTAATTCTGGCACCAGAAATGGTATCTTGTGGGAATGCACTGAAATCTTTATTGTGACTGGTCATCACAACTTATATAGTCAGCACAAGGAATATTAGATTTTAAGTAGTCCCTTGTTCTTTCATGGCTTAATAAACATCATTCTTCTTAGTTCTGCTAGAGATTCGAATAATTCAGAAGACAAGGAGGATGGTGAAATTATAGATGAACTGTCTATCCCAGTCCTCTCACTGTTTGTGTTGGCTGGATGCATGCAGAACTGGGCATGACACCAGCTTAAGGACAGGTTACTAACATTTTTTCCACTTGCCAAAGGGTTCTGGGAACTGCTGTGTCTTAGCCACAAAATCATTACTACAAGACTACTGTTGAATAAGCATTAAAGCAGTCTTATGCTCTCTCAGAAATGAGTAAAGTGGATGGTCTCTGTGATCCCTGAGCTTACCTATCACCTTTACAGGTGGCTGAGACACAATCTAGGGAAAGAGGGGCTGGTCCAAAGGTTTGTGGTACTTAATGGTTCCTTCATAAACTTGTAGATCTACATCTACATCTATGTCTACACAATGGTTGGACTTGATATCTTAAAAGCCTATTCCAACCTAGACAACTCTATGATTATATATATGTACATGTGTATTTGTAAACAAAAACTTGTGTTTGTGTGTGTATGTCCTGTCTATGTAAGTTAAAGAGGATAATCAATGCAGACAGGGAAAGAAAGGGAAAAAAAAAAAAAAAAAAAAGGCAAGATTTTCATCAAGGCTTTTGATAATATGAACAGGAGTTTCATAACTCACTTCATGACAGTGGGTATCTGATGAAAACTGTTTAAGAATTACTTTGCTGGAAAGCCATTAAGGGAAGCCAGCCAGATATTAGGTAACTTAAGACTGCTTGGGAAATCAAAACAAAGTTACAGGGCTATTAGCTCAGTGTTACGCTTTTGGCGGGAGAACAGACTGTGGAGAAGGGGCCTCCAAGTCTCCCAAGTGGATTTTCTTCCTCCCTCATCAGTTCCACTGGGGACATATGTTGTTTGAAGGGAACGCTGTCACACACTCTCTGCCATAGGAGGGAGTGGAGGCATTTCACCTGCCATGCCCACCTGGCTGTCTTTGCTACCCACTGAGTCCTGTGGGGCCTCTTCTGCAGAGGAGGGGCACGGCTGTGCTCGGCCTGTGCTGGTGCAGGTGGGACAGGAGTCACCTCTTCTGTCTCCGCTTCTTTGTTTGCCACCAGAGGGCACAGAAGCTCAGGACTTGGGCTCACCTCACCCTCCTCAGGAAATGCCCAAAGGAGCCATCCAGGCACAGCCAGGTGTTTCTGTCCAGCTGCACGCCCAGGTTTTGGTTGTCCCAGCTTCTCCTTCCATCTTTGGCTTCCCCCTGAGATGTGCTTGCTCTGCTGTGCCCATGTAACATCTCCAAACTGCTGCACACACGAATAAGCCAAGGGACAGACTGGCTGTTGGGAGCAGCACGTTGGCCACTTTGGCTCTCGGTGGGAGCACTTTGCCAGCTGAGCTGAGATTCCAGCTGCACTGGCTTTCAGCATGCTGAGTCTGTAAACATCCCCACATTCTTTTGAGGTTGAAAGTAGGCTAGAGATACAGCAGGGAGTTTGTCTACAAACCAGCTCATGGATTACCTCTACTGTCCCAGGGCTTTGTTACCTGGTGTTGGTGCAGTGCCTGTCTTCTTGCAATCCCAGTGCCTCGCACAGTCTAAGTGCCCCATTGATTGTGAAAGATGGAAAAGATCTGAACAAAGGAACTTGGCTATTATTAGAAACAGTCATCATAAAAAGTGTCTTTTCTTGTTTCAGCATGGTTAACTGTATTTGTTAGTGCTAAGGTAGTGCTGCCAGGCTTCCCTGGTATTCTTGGAGAATTCTGTTGAATTATACTGAATGGAGAGAAACCTTTCCCAGCCCAAATCTGAGCACTCAGGAATTTTGCAGAAACTGCAGGTCTTCTTCTATAATGTGGAGGAAACCTATTTAATAGAGGTTCAGTGCTGCCAAGACTTCCAGAAGCAGCAAAATACAAATACACAAGGCTCTGGCTTTGTTTGAGTGACTCCAGTTCCTGCTTTTCTCACTGAAACCTTAAAGGCCTGTCTGCATGGGCAGTTTATAATTCTACAAACTGTTGTTTTGCTATCAAAATATGACTGGTGAAGGGCTGGAGCCTTATAGTACAGTAATACTTATGTTGTCACATCTTCATTGCCATGTATTTTGGTGGTCCCCTTCCTGCCCTTCTCTCACTTTATGCCCTGTGCCAACCAGTTGCTTTAATTAACAATGTGTTACTCCCTGCTTAGTGATGACCTCCTTGAGCTCCAAAGGTCCCCTAATGCACCCTCCTCATTGCTCCTGAGGTGCCATGATACATGCACACAAGGAGCATCAGGGAGATGTCCCAGCATGGGCTCCAGGGTGAGGCAGTGGAGATGAGAAAGGACTGGCTGCAGCACTTGTATTGCCTGAGTAAAAGAACAGTATGTTTCTAGTGTTTTGTAATGGACACTCTGATTTACTATTCAAAGTGAAATGCAGAGACTTTCACCTGTTCTCTGCTACATAACTTTTGGCACAGCACAGGGAGGATGACAACATACATGGTGCAGAGGAGAGGATCACCTGTCCTTGGGCCTGAAGCTGGTGGAAATCCATACCACATGTAAGCAGGGGCTTGCTCTGAAGGAACAGCCAACTGTGCTTCTGGATACAGGCCATTTATGATTGCTTTACATAATGCCAGTGTAAAGCAATCATACATGCAGAAGGTCATTTAGGTATAAATCTTGCACAGCAACCCTGCTGTCTTTGACTCACAGAGACACAAATGTTTTTCGAGGTTGAAGCTTGCATGATCATTTGTGGCATGTATCTTGTCAGGTGCCAGGGTCTCTTATTTACTCTGTATAAGACCTTTTGGTCAATCACTCAGCAGAGGTATCAATCCCAAGAGGCTCATTTTGAGAATAAATGTGAATAATAACTGGAAAAGTCAATCAGCCAAACACTGGTTAAGAATGCTCTAGGCTGGCTCTACCAGTGCTTTAAATTGGGATCATTTTTACCTAATTAAGTTGCTGTGATGGTAACCTAGCTCAGGCAAGGAGCCAGATGAGATACCCAGTGACCAGATTGTCTTCTGCTGGTTAGTGACCACCAGACATACCTGTCTGGTATGCCTTTACTGGTTGTTCCCTCTCCTGTTTAAATTGCACTCCCAAGGCAGTGAACACATGAATTTTATGCTGGGGACTGTGGGAGGATCATCACAAGGGAGCAGGAGGCTATATCCAGGTATACTCCAGGTATGATCAGGACATTTGTATGATGCAGTGCTCTCAGCCATCTCAGGACTTGATGTGTAAGACTCTTTCAAACTAGCTAACACAACTGGAGGCTCCTGTTTTGAAACACAGCAATTGCACAGATTTATAGCTTTGGGAAAACTAAGTGAAATAATTTGAATTGGTTGGGAACTTTGTCTTTAAACAACTCTTTATTCTTTATATTTTTCTTTTTTTTTTTTTTTTTTTTTTTCCCCAGCTTTTTGGAAATCACTGATTTGTTGAAATCAAAATGTTTTGTGACATGAGTGGGATTTGGCAAACAGACAGGACCCATGCGGAGTTCTGAGGAAACCCTTCCTTCCAGGAAATCAGCTGCCATCAAAAAATTATTTGGTTTCTTGACAACTCACTTGGCTCACGGTCAGGGTGCATGACTCCGGTGCAACTTTATGTACAGACTGGGCTTCCTCAAAGCACAGGCTTGGGCCAGTACTACTATATAGGATTTCAGCCTTCAGCTTGGGGACATTGTGGTTTCCAGGCTTCCTGGCCCTGGGTTAGGAAATTGCAAGCTCAGGGAAGTTCTTTTCCCATAGTACACAAATCTCAATGATGGTTCCACAGTTTCTCTTTGAAACATATGAACACAATGACTGTCATTACAAAAGAAACACAGGGACCAAGCTGCTGCTGACAAATCATCACAGCTTCATACAGAAAAATGTCTTTGCAGTCTATTGGCAAAGCAAACAAATAGAATATGGATATACAAACTGAAGTGTCTTCTGCTAAAGCCTGTTCTATGGGTACTGTAGGGCTCTGAAGTGGAAGTATCATTGTAAGAATGATCTGTTCAGTGTTAGCCACAACAATGAGATCACTATGTCTTTGCAGAGATAGCCTTATGAAAAAGTTTTCTAAGGCTTGTAGGTGGAATAAAGAGCCCATTTACAACCCTCCATGGGAAGAAGAACAAGGTTAAACAGCACAGGGTATGAAATTTCTTCTGAGACAAGAGACTACTCTTGGGCTGAAATGGGACTGAGATGGTGCATTACAATCACTGGTTTTTTAGAGGTTAGCATCACCTCCAGCTCTTCTCAGACGATGCATTATAAAGGATTTGTCTGCACAGCAGAATCACCCTATGATTTTATCAAGGTCTGGCATCCCTGCACTGGCAAGCCAAGGTGGCAATAGCAGTAAAAATTACATCATAGAAGCTTTAGAAGAAGTATTTAAGTAAAGTGTACTGCCAGTGAACCCTGTTATTAGCAGATGATAACATTCAGGTGCTGCGTTTTCCTGGCCATTGTCCTCCCTGGCAGGGAGATTACAGCAATTCAGACTCCTTTGTTTTGCTGAGCAGAACTGCTCCTATTGAGATCTTTGCCCAATCTTTTGGCACTCATCAAAAAAAAAAGGAATGAATTTGGACTCAAGCTAATTGAGGTTATCTTGGGGAGAATATAAAGACACAAAGAGGTCAATCCGTGCAGGGGATGCTCACATCTCTTTGTCATCCCTTCTCTGTTTTCGAATAGGAATGAATGCCTTCAGGTATGCTAAGTCAATTGTTACCTAATTCTTGCTGAAATGACTTTATTTTCCTTTGGGGTTGAAGTGGCCTCTGATGAGAATCTAAATAAATAAGCTGAAAAGTATTCTACTACATAGATGATCACCCATATTTCCTACAGATTTTTCTTTGCTCCAGCTCTTCATACAACATGCTGCCATTTATAGTGATAATCTTTTTCCAGCTGACCTATCTACAGCATAGCATATTTAATTTGATGACAGTATTTATGACATAATATAAAAGTTGTGTGTAGGAGCCAGGAATGGGGAAACACTTGGAATAAAGTCAAATACACTCAAACTAAATATCTGATTGTCCAGCTCAGTCTTGCAGTTCTCATTCAAGTGAATTCTTTGGATGGAAATTGGGGCTGAGTAAACTGTAAAACGAGAAGCCTTAATCAGATTTCTGTAGATTGGAATTGATCTTTAACAGGTTTTCTGTGTAAATGGAAAACCTTCACTATTGTAGTTGTAGCCTTTTTGAAGTCTGACATTTGCAGACAAATCCTGCTTTGATGTTACCTTAGTATGCAGAATGGTTTGTAGTTTTCCCTCTATATATATATTTTTTTTTTATTTTTTTTTTTTTTTTTTGGATCAGTGTAATAATCCAAAACGACATTTTTAAGCACAGCTAGATTGGCCAACCAGAGACACTTTTTCCAGAGGTAACTGACTGATTCGCAAGTAATTGCATTGGCAGGAATGCTTAAAATCAGAGAAATCAGAGAAATGGAAAAAATTCCTTAAATCAGGATATTCCAACCTGTAAAGAGGAACCTGGCACGAATTCACAGACTGGAACCAAGTGTTTTATTGGCAATGCAAGAATTTGTTCCATGATCAGTGAAACTAATGAAGCTTTACATCCACTGAATTTGTGTCTTATGATTACGTTTGTTGGGGTTTTTTTAACCTGTTTTCTAATGCCTTAAGGCCTGGAGTATTCATAAAAAATCATCATGTAAATTCCGTGATATCAAACAGGAGGAGATCTCCCATTGCAGTATGGATAAGTCTCTCTCCCCTATGCAATTATCAGGTTTTTTTAGTCCACAAGAGCTCAGAAAACTTTAATCCTCTATCCTGTTGAAGATAAGATTGAATTGGTTTACAAGTGGAACACATATTTGGAAGATCACACAGATAATCATCACTCCCTCAAGCCATAAACACACTGCATAATTATCCAGATTGTGTTCCTTTATGACATCCTACTACAAATAGTTCCAACTACAGACCATTAGTGTGGCTACCGAACTGATCAAAGCATGATAAGGATTTGCCAATTACAATCTGGAAACAGAGGTAAAGATATTCCTGAAAAAAAATTTCCATCTTTAAATTTAAATTCCTAAACGCAATAATAGTATAACACAAATGTTAAATGAAAGATTGTTCTCTGAGACAGCAATACAGTATAGTATAACTAGCACTGAATGAAGAAAACTCAACCAGGATTTGTGTGCAGAGGACACTGGATGCATATATGCTCCATTTGATTAGGAGTTGCTGGTCATAACACCAACCTGTCATTGCTTTCTAATCAGTACAAATATATGGTATTAACCATATTATATTAACCTTTTACACACCACACAGAGTGTTGTTATTAAAAAAAAAACAGTTTGCATGCTTTAGTAGAAAGTGAGCAATACTGATGGTTAAATGAATGGAGTTAAAGGACTATTTGTAGACTACAGGTGGTTAGTAATAGCAATATAAATTTCCTCATTTGCATTTATTGATAAGCAAAATCATAGTAAGTTTGCCAAATAAATAAGAATGCATTTTGGAAAGGTTTGTCACATCAAAGTTCTCCATTTTATAATAAGAAGCATCTAAATGTCTAACTGGTGCATAATCAAGAAATATTCAGATCTGAATGTCATCATCTTTACAGCAATTCTTTTAGCCAGTTTTATATGGTAGTTGAATTTGAGATTTTTTAAATTAAATGCCATGCTTTATTAATTAAGTGCAACAATATTTATCTCAATTATGTGTGGAATGGGTTGGGGAGCTGAGACATAATTGTTTAGAACACACACAGACTTGAGCCAGAGAAGAAAGGAAATGTTAGTTTAATGAAGCAATTTGCATAATAACACTTCATCATCTGCTGATGTGTAGTTGTCTACAGGGCTACTGTGTCTGTTGTGCACAGACACAGATCCCATCTTTGTCTTCTGCTGGTGAACCTCTCGCTCAGGAGACAGTTGGATAGAGCCCATCCAGGATGAGCTTATGCCCTCATGTGCCCATATTTGCATGAGAAATGCACATGAGAACCTGATATCTGGAACAGATGCATTTTGTGGGAAAAGTTCTCATGTCTCAGCCCTGAGAAGGCAAGTTAGATGTTCTTTTATGATGATATATGAGTACTGAAGGCCCACCTCTTCACTGTAGCATGTTCACAATAATTTCTTGTCACAGTTGCGTAGAAGCTGTAGAAGGGACAAAAGACATATAGGGGACAAAACTGAATAGCTGACACCAGACTGCTTCTTTGCAAAGTGTCTGGGAACTTTAAAAGACATTGGCAAGACAGGAGAAAGCCTATGCCCAACAGAGATCAAAAGAAGTGAAGCAGCTTAAAAAGGGAACTCCTACAAGAGCAGCTGTAAAGTTGTTTGTGGGAATAATGCTCCTTTTGGTCATATAACTGGGTGTCTGAGAGGGCTGGGACAGCCACAAAAGGACGTAGAATGCATGCTGGGGGTTTTAACATGCTTTTTTCCTCTACATAATTTAATCCTGTGGTTAAGTTAAACAATATTTTGGTCTGCTTAGTCCCTGGTTTTCACACAGATTTTCAGAAAGGAGATACAGCTGGTGTCTGAGCTTGGTCACAGCTACTATACTCACAAATCCTAACCTAAAACTGGGAAATATGCTAGATTTCACATCTAGCAGTACTGTACTTACAGAAGAGGAGTGAAAGAAGGCATTTGGGGACACCATGGGTATACTGGCACCTTGGTTAATGCCACTGATAATGTATTGTTTTCTCACTGTCTATATTATCGGTTAAAATTTCAGTGCTGGTGAGCTTTTCGTTATAAGGAAAATTAATCAACATACACTTCAAACATAGAAGATGTTATTTTTAAAAGGATGGGCCCTTTGTATACATCTAAATTAATTGATAGATTACTTATCCTTGTACTCCTTGTCTTATTTTTTCCTGTCATAACAAAACAACCCATAGCAATAACGACTCTTCAGACAAGGCCCAGGAGCACTCAAAGTCTCTCCTCTCAGAGTTACTTAACCCACTTGACTTTGGGTGCTAATTTTCATTAGATATTTCATGTATTTACTTTCTCTAGGCCATGATAAACTTGGACAAATAGCCAGCTGTTTGCAGCCCCCTGGCAAGGGATGGTAACAACAGCTGAAACCTCCTTAGACCTTTAGGCAAATATCTGGCTTCAGAGAAGAGTATGAAGCTGAGTGCTGCTCCCAGAGCAGTATGCACACTGCCTTTGCATTTCTTGAAATTCTCCTGCCTTGCTCAAAGAGGTTTCCACTCTTGCTGGCTTCTACAGACCATCTTTCCCCATGGCAGGGAGTCAAGGTCCCTGTCTCCTGGTTGTGAGTCATGGTGCATGACCTGGCCCTAGGCCCATCCCACCTAATTTTACTCCTTTGACAGTGGCATTTACAGTGAGAAACTAATGACTGTACAGTTCAGAGGGGCTACATGGGTCATCCCCATGTAAGGTCTTTTTCATCTCTGAAGGTGTCTGGCCTCTTTCCATTAACTGCAGAGAGAATTTGCAGCAAATGGCCTTAAAATCTACATGGTTCTGTTACATTCCCAAAGTTGTGTAGACTAAATCCTCAAAGGGGTGCCTAATTTGGAGTGTTGCTATGTTCAGTATTGCAATTCCTAAATCTCTTTTTCCTTCAGGAACTTGTGATTTCAGGGCTGAATTTCTGAGTTTCTGTAGAACCTGGGCTAATATCTAAGTGCAACTTCCTAGGCCTAAACATCTAGTGCCATGTGAGATGTTGTAGTGTGTCCAGTATAAAGATGACAGACCCAGTGCAAGATGTATCTTTCTGGAGCAGCAGCAGAAGGCCATGAAAAATACCCTGTGGAACTTTTCTTTTGGCAACTGAATTAATCCCCTATGAAAATAAAGTGAATATAAATATGTAAGAAAGTGAGGGAGTTAGTTACCCTAAATATTCGTGAGTCCAGCTCTTGAACTTCTGATATTGCAGCTCACCTGTTATCCATAACATTGGATAACAAATACAGTAGATACATCCCACTGAGGACTCCCAGCCTCTGCTGGTGCACAGTGGTCTGTGTTAGCCCATCTCTATAGACTAAATGTATGTTTGAACAGATGCAGGTCATGGAAAGCTGCTGTCTCTTAAAAATATATATTAATAGTTTCCTTGAATTCCCTCTGTGATACTATAGGTCATCAAAACATTTATTTAGAACAAAAAATACTCATCTTTTCTGCAAAGGACATCTTGACAGAAACACAACCTCATCAAATTATTCTGTTTCTCTTGCTTTGAGCACCATCACATGTAAAACAGATGTTGTGAATCCAGATAATCTACCAAGTCTGAAAAAAGTCATAAAGTATAAAACAACTGTTTTGTATTTGTAGCTAGAGATAGCTGAGATGGATAGAAAGACCAGCTGAGTAGCAGTAAAAGGGGAAGCCAGAGTGAATTACCAAGTGTTTAGCATTCCCACTTCTTTGCAATAGCTGTAGTTGAGTAAGCTTTTGTTTGAGTAAACTTTTTCAAACTGTTTTTTACATGGACTGGGCAGGACAAGCAGCATAGACAACTAGATCAAAGCCTTAACAGATGAAGACAGGATGAATCAAACACTCACAGGTGAATCAGATCAATGAAACGTTTCCAGACAAAATAAACAAAGACAGTATTCAGTACTTCAAATTATTTACTGAAGTGTTCACACTGCTCTGCTGAATCAGCACATCTTCCTTTTGTAGATGCAAGTTGTAACATTTCCCCAGGTAAATAAACCAACTTCTTGTAAACAAAATTTTTAATTAACTGGTCTGATCCACGTCATGGATGCAAAAGCATGTGAGCAGCCATTCTCAGGCCCAGCCTGAGTTCAGTGGGACGTCTTGGTGCAACTTCAGCCCTGCAAGGACAGGGCTGTGCAGTGAGCAGGCAGCAGCTGGCCCTGGCTGCAGGATAGGTGCAGTCTGACTCCCAGTAGGTAGAACTTGCCAGAAGCACAACTGTGGGGCCATGCAATGTATGTCCAGCCAGAGGAGGATGCAGGGACAGAGATCCCTTGTATGGGGAGCTATTTCCAGCCTCCCACTAGCCTGGAAAACAGAGAGCTGACAGTATTGGCAAAGAAAAATTGATGCTGATACAGTTTGTGCTTGTGTCAGGGTTTTTGCTGGTATATGTATGACACAGAAGAAATTGCAATTTAAACTAAATCTCTATGCTGGTCAAAGTATAGGGTTGGTCAAATAGAGAGATAAACATATGAAATAATGCTTAAATCGGTTAAAATAAATGTACAGGTGGAAGGGACCAATTTTCTTTTGTACCTAATTTCATGCTTGTACCATGAGCAAAAGATTGGCAGAAGATTTGGAAGGTGACAAAAAAAAAGAATTTTTTTTCTATTTCTTCCCTTTCCCTTTGCAAGCTTCAAAGACTTTACTGAATTAATAATTTTAAAATATATTTATAGTGTATTTGTGTGTACTGAGTGAGGTGGATTCATATCACTAAAAGAGCTGATACATTCCAGTTATCCATTTTGACTTACAGGCTTTGACTGCACAAAAGTTACATAAGATTCATTTTCTTTGTTTCTCTTTTGGCTACATGGTCAAAAAGTTCATGTGAACTCTGAAGTAGTTAAAAACCATAATCACTGGCCTTAAGTTATTTATCATGGCAATAAAAATGTATGAAAATGATTCATATGGTGCAGGTGAGATCACCATAGTACTTTTGAAATATGTACCTGTGTGTGTTTTATTCAGTATATGTTGGAGATTGCCTGATGCAAATGAATTTTATGGAAAATTAAGCAGATAGCCACAGCTGCACTTCACAACTGCCAGAGATTTCTGTAACTGGCAATTTTCCAGGAAGCCTGCTAAGAAAGAACTGAAAAGTTTACCACAAGCAGCTATGCTGAGGCAGACTCCAGGACTGAAACAAACTGGCTGTCATTTTACCATGTGGTTACTCATAAACGTATTGGATATTGGAGTTGGTTTTGAAGTCAGGTTGTTTATCACTCCAAAGAGACATGTTAGAAATCATTGTATCAAAATTCATTACTAGAATTAATTTTAGACTATTCCATTGCCTAGAAGATTTGACATCTTTTGACTTTCAAAATATTTATTCTAGTTCCCAAAAGACAATATCTTATGAATTACCTCATAGGTTTAAGGAAGGAGTAATTTTTGAAGTATTACTTTGGCTAAATATTTAAGCCATTTGTGACTGTAAGTTAAGCTTTTAATTTAAATGATAAAAAGCTAATTCAGCAAACTATAATAATAGCCTTATTATTTATTGTTCTTGTCGTATTACTGGCAGAGAAATGAGGTGAGCAAACTTAGAGGATTGACTTGTCAGAGTACAGGAGGGAAGCTCTATAGAGAGAGTCTCAGCCAAAGGCCCAACTCTAAAACCACAATTTAAAGCAAAGTCTCCCCTGGATTGTTGAGACCACAGGTCTTGGCCCTCCTGCAGAGGGATTTTTGCACTGCCTTAAATCAGGATCACCGAGTTGAAGAGTATGGGCAGTGATGAAGAGTGAATTTTGCTAAAAGTGGTTTTAACAGTTAATTGAACATTTCAGAATGGTTTTACATGCAGCAACAGAGAACACAAGCAGACCCTACATTTCCTTCCTGTTCATTTATTGACCTTTTTGAACTAAACTTTGAAAAATGGTGGGGGGTTTTTGGTGTTTATTTGTGGTGGGTTTTTTTTTTTGTTTTTTTTTTTTTTTTTTTTTTTTTTTTTTTTTTTTTTTTTTTTTTTTTTTTTTTTTTTTTTATCCCGATGGCCCTGGAATAAACAAGAACATTTGAGAAAAGAACATGAATAAACTGTAAATTGTTCTGGTAACAACTTGAGGTGATGTTTATTTTTTGTTTGATTCTATATTTTGTGGGGAGCATTGCCTACAGTTAGAAGCAAACAGCTTTGTGAACAGGCACAAGAAACGTGTGTGCTTTGCTGGATACTAGACCTGCTTGTTCTAATCAATGTGATCAGATCATTTCCAGCTGCAAAGTACCATCTCCTGCTCAGTTAATTTCTTATTAACTTAATTGTAGCTGTTCTACAATTAATAGTAATGAACTGAAAAGATAGGAGGAACATGTCAAATTTAAATTTAAAATTGCCTACCATTTCTTCTTATTTTACTGTAAGGGAAAAAACCAAAAGCAGGCAAATGTGGTTAGTCCAGAAAACCACTGTGTCTCTTCTTAATTTTCAGCAGCTTAAATCAGGAATTTGTCATAACTTCATGCTCAACTGGTTTCCAAGCATGGGAGCCAACAAAGTTGGAAGTTGCTGAGCACTATATTGGCATAGCCAGTTTTTTATCTCATGGGTCTGGAGGTATTTGGATGAGTCAGTGAGGTGATGCATTATTATGGGTGCCCTGTGCCCTGCTTGGGGAATATTAACAGCCTGCCCTGTCCAATCCATTTCAGTGGCCTAAAGACACCAGAGCCAACCAGATCTGAATCATGCAGCCCACAAACACATGGTAGCCACAAAACTGAGTTGGACGCCTGCTTTTCAAAGCTGTAACAGTAGCTTTAGGGATATTTGTGTCCCTCCACTGCTGGAGGTCTAGGGCCCAATAGGAGTGAGATTCAGCTTAGGTAACTTCCTAAGAGAGTATTTTGTTTTGAGGATCTGTGAAGAACCTCAGAGGAATGATGCTCCACAGCAAAATGCTCTGCTCATTGGTGAGAAAATGCCTGGATGAGAGGATTGGCTACATCCCAAGCAGAGGGTGAGGCCGGTTCATCAGGGACAGGTCTGCTGCCACAAGATATATTCAGCTGGCCATGAATTTAGATCTTGAACTTAAAATAGCACAGACCTCACTGATTGAGTCTTGTTTTATCTGAGCAGGTTTGTGCATTTCTTCTGTAAGTCAAATACTTGCACAGTATTCATTCACAGAGCCCTGCAGCAGCTCTCACACACAAAAACCTGATTCTGGGTAATGTTGGCCAGGATTTGTCTGTGGAATAATTCTTATCTGACAAATAAGAACTTCTGGAAACTGCAGAAAGTGCTGACATTTGTGGGTGAGACTGTGGACAAAAATGAATGAGACAAGGAAGAACAAGCAGTCACCTCACAAGCAACTCTGGGGACAAAGGGAGGATAACTCTAGAACAGACCTAAGCTTCAGGGTCTCTCTTTTGAGGTGGGAAACAGAAGATGGTACACAGGAAGATTTTTTCAACTTTTTTTTTTTGAATGTCTGTCTATCTGCTGCTCTAGGCAGGAGCTAGATCTCTTACCTGAGCTGACATATCCACTTGAGGACTCTTCTGACAGAGTTGGGAGCTAATCTGGGGGCCTGTCTGACCTCTTGTGCTTTCCACATCTCAATTCCTCTACAATATGAAATGAAGCCAAGACTTTACATTTTTTTAATCAAATAAGTATTGTTGTTTTCATCTGGTCCTTCCACCATCTATCTATACTTCCTGTATCTTCACTGGACACACCACTCTAATAAAGGTAGGGATCAGAAGCTAGCACAGGCTCTAGGCTGGCTCAGGTCAGGCAGCCTATGACCAAGTCTTGCTCTTCTCTCCCTGGGGCTTGTCAGGGAGAGGAGAACAAATCAGAAATGCAGCTCTCTAGGCCAGGAGATGTTTACTGAGTATTGAAGAGAGGGCAACAACAAGAGAAGAGATTAGATCTTCTGCCTTCTCCTTGCTCTAGCAAAGTGGAGTCAAATATTCTGGTATAAAAATTGCAGGAAAGGTGGTTTTAGCAGAGAAAATGGCTAAAGGAAAGAGACCACAATGTCTGTAAATACAATGGCTAACTACTTTGCAGCATCCAGTGGTCTCAGGCACCATGACCTTGAGGTAGATGCTAAAAAGCTTATTCCAAAAAATCAAGAATACATATCACAGGTGACTCATACCAGGAGAATAGATATTTTACAAAGCTTATTGATTTACAGAGCATATCTCAAAGCTGTTAGAATTGCTGTACAGATTTTCATTGCTCATGCAGAGGTGAGCAGGGCAACCTGCAGCCATATTGACAAGAGGAATGCCCAGACTAGGACTTTTATTTAAGTAATTTCCAATCACAGATCAAGGAGTGGCACTGAATGAAGGAGATTTTTTTTTTCATAGGGATGAACTCACAGGCTAGAAGCAGGGCAGAGGACTAGGGAGAAAACTTGTGAGTGAGAAAGCAGCTTTCACTCTCCTTCTGTTAACAAGACATCCTGCCCAAACTTGCAGAATTTAAGGCTAAAGGTCACAAGGCTGCCGATGCTTTTGTAATGCTATTTCCAGATTAGGGTATCATCTATTATTTTTAATCAAATTAAGCACTTAATTCTTAGCAGTCATTATCCTAAAGTTGAGGCAAGCATCTCTCTAGGCACTATTTTCTATGTAAAAAAACAAAACCAAAAACAACAACAACAACAACAACAACAACAAAAACCCAGTGATGCAAGTTATCATAGGGAGGCTTGTTGTTAAAGCCAATTAGATAAAGAATCATGGAAAAAGCAGTCATAAAAAGGACAAAGTTTACTAGTCCTGGATGTCTTGAGTATGTTTATTTGTCTGGCAGAGCTCTTGGTGACTCCATGATTAACATCTTGATTAATGAAAACATGTGCTCTGGCTGCCAGTTTGCATTGATGATGGGTTTTGTTTGAAATCTGTGAGTGAGGGAGACATTTCCACAAACAGTCAGAAAATCCTCAGTGATGGATTGTTGTGCAGGCAGGGTTTTTAGTGTGACACTGTAGAACAGGCTGTTCCTGGCCAGCAGACCTGGGGCGTTATGCCCTGGTTCTGCTCATTTTGGAGGCAGCTCTGACAACAGTGGAAAGGGGCACCAGGGCAGCTGCCTCACACTGTGGCTTCCTTGTTTCCTTGGATTTTTCATGTGCACATGTAACTCTGGCATCACCCCTCCCATGGCCTGTCCTATCCATGAGGTGAAAAAGACCCATCTCTCATCTTGTATACAAGGTGTCAAATAATTACATTTGGACAACTTTTCCTTTTGCACCTTACTTTTCTGCAAAGTCAGAGCAAGATTATGTGTATCTGTTCAGGCTTTTATTTCTGGCAATGTGCTTGTTGCTGTTTATCTCCTCCATGCACCCTTGGGTCTAATGACCTTATGGCCCTATATTATAACATGGATCTTTTCGAACAGCACTGAAGCTGAAGTTGCAAGTGTATGAGTTTATGACTCAGAACCAGACATAAACTGAGAAGGGAAAAGAGGTTTTCCTATAAAGATCTAATTTTATCTATAGCAGTAATACGGTCTGTTAAGGACAGTAAAGGTAAGGGTCAGGAAAGCTGATCCCATGTTTGCTTTCCTACCCTTTCTCTGCTTTGGGACAGGCTGTGCTCATATTATTACTAGTGTTCCTGAGAACAACTCCCAACTTGCATGCAGGAGCTTTCTACGTCCTTCCTTTCTCCATTGTTTTTTGCTCTTGGCTGTAGCACCATGAAATTTCAGTCATGGACACCATGGACGTGGAGTTTCCTGGACTTTCTTTTTGAAACTTGGTATTTTCTATTTTCCTTCTCATATTTTTAAGAGTTCTGAACTCTCTCTTTTTAGAGACTCATCCTCTATTTTCTCTGTGCCTTACTATCAGACCAAGGTGAATTTTTATCCCATTGTGTCAAAACAATTTGTGCAGCCCCTTCTACAAATTTGCACACAACCTATGATCTACTTCCTTTCCTGCCCAGCAATTCAGATCTTCACCCCAAGCCAGCACTAAATACTGTGTTTAGTATCAATGTCCTCTTTGCTCATAAAAAGTATCATCAACCTGATATTCCTGGTCAGGTGTGTTTTAAGACTTCCCTGTGAAATCACACAGAAAATTCCCTCCCATCCTCAGCCACTCAGCTGCTCAGCTTCCTTATGACCTCCAACAGGCAGTCACGTACATCAGAGAAGACTGACATCTCCCTTCTTTTCTTACTGCCTTGTGCAGATGGGTTCTCATACCATCCTTACGTGAAAATTGTCATCCATCTTCATATCTTAGAGGCCCTGGGGAGAAATGTCAGAGTTGCAGAGCAGGGATGGTCCTTGGCTTTTCTTACTCTGACACTTGAGCCTGATGCTTCCTTGCTGTCAGGACTAAGCATCTGTTCTTCAGCTTCACAGGTCTACAGTGTGGGTGAGAAGATGTCTGGAGCAAGTCCTGCCTCCAGAAACTCCTCCACAACTGGTCCTACCACAAGTCTCTTCCTTTTTGGCATGTCTGTTCTGCTAAATCATAGAGTTTCTCAGTTTGGAAAAATTATAATGGAGGCAGAATAGAGCGGAGTTCCATAAACCCTGGCTGGTGCAGGAAAAACAAACAGGGTCTGATCAGATTGATCATTCACAGTCTCTCAGAATATAAAATCTTTCAGGCACCCAATAAAATTGTCAGGCACAACTAAAAGTAGGTAAAAAAGGAAAAGTTTTTGTGTGGCCTGTAGTTACATTGTGGCAAAATAGATTAAATAAATAAATGCCAAAAGAGATTGACACATTAATGGAGGATGAGTGTTTTGTTGACTATTAGATACTATGCTCTAGATGTAATTTCAGCCTCAGGAAATCTCTACACTGTTGATTTTTAGAGGCTGGAAGGCAGTAAAAGGATTTATATACCCTAATTCTCATACTTTTGTTTCAGTATCTGCTAATAATCACTGTCAGAGACAGGACAAACAAGCTTTTGATTTGACTGGCTGTGGTACTTCTTACCTTTTTTTAACATACTGGAGCAGCTTTGCCCAGAACTTGGAGTACAGAGTTTATTCAGCTCTGCGTGCTGCACTTCTGTTCTTTTGCTAATAGCCAAGAATGACAAATTTAAAATAAGGCTTATGACAGCAGCAGCATGCATGGCACAGGCTGCATGGTAATGAGTTGGTTTTCCAAGTTAAGCACTGAAATGACTTCAGTTACTGCCCATAAATGGGATCTGAACATCCAATCCCTTGATGGTGGAGAGGGCCTGCAGTTGGGGTGGATCACAGCTTACTGAGCCCAGAAGCTCTCAGCCTTGCTTGATGCTCTGATTTCAATCCATAGTTTGAAATTCAAGCTGCTCTGTCATAACCCCAAAGCCTGCCACAGCCTGGGAAAAAACAACTCACATGACTCTCTTATCAGACTCAGTAGGTAAGAATAAGGATGCTGGCAGTAGGTAATGATCAGTAAGTAACATTGTACACCATGTTCACAGAGAGAGTGGAAACACCCTGCTAAATTCACTTGATCCTTAGGATCTAGGCAGTATTATGTTAATGTTTGGATTCAACGATCTTAGAGGATTTTTCCAACCTAAATAATTCTGTCTGATAAAAACTCAAATCTCAGACTAAGTGAAATGCTCCCCAGGCAAGTCCTTTTCAAACCCTGCTCTGAAATGCAGGATGTGAGGAATGATGATGTGTATAGAGTAAAGCCAAAGAAAATATTCCCTAAGATTTGGAGAAATAAAGATTGCTTTTTTAAATTTTTTTTTTAATTTTTTTTATTTTAATTTTTATTTACACAGCAGGACATGCAGGAAATTTCAGGACCACACTAACATAATCAGTGCAAATATTGGTCAGCATTTTCAGCAAATGCTGGTCTTTTTTGCTTTTTGGCTTTTGTATTGTTTTGTTTTGTTTATTGGCACTTTTCAATACCCCAGGGGTTTGCTGGATAGCACAGAAATATAAAAATCAGTCCTGCAAAATGTTGAGAGCCCTACACTGGCCTGGCTGTTGTGGAAGTTGATCTGCACCCATGGGCAAGGTCCCTCCTGCTGGGCAGGATGAGTCCTGTTAACAGGTGTGTGATTCTCTAAGCTACTGAGGCAGAGATTCAACTGTCACAGGTCCCATAAAGTAGTAGCATTTGGCAAATCCTATTATTAATGATACTATGTTTGCCAACCATGTAAAACAATAACACTTGTGAGTTAACTAAATTCAAATCATATGAAGATTTTCCTGTATTCTGTCCAAAAAGTTCTTGTAACAGGCTGATTCATCCAATACCATTTCTATCCCAAGTGCAAGGGAAGATCATTTTCCCACTCTTTCACTGTGGGAAACAGAACCCAAGTCAGCCCAGATTTAGTTCTCTTGGTGGTCGCAGACAGGAACTACCTTTTTTCTAAGAGAGTGTAGCTAAGTTTTTCTTGTAGCTGTTTTCTAAAGAAGTAAGAAAACCTTACTTTTGCTGTAAAGTGGCTCATACCGTGGAAATCCACCTAATCAAGTAGAGACGAAAAACAGCAAAGAACTATTTTCCTTGCTGCCTCAGAGCTATCTGACTGGGTTGCAGATCCCTGTGGATTAATGTGTGAAATTCAAGACCTGGCACTGTGGTCTTTATTTAGGGAGTTGCAAATACATGCAGAGCAAGTGTTCTGAGCTTCCCTCTGGACATTAGGGCAAGATCTCAAACCACTTACAAATTAATCCATTAACTCTTACAGACCCTTTCAAAGCCTCTCCACCTCTTGTGCCATGAACGTGCAACAGGAGCTTTCAGGAACTTTCAGGGTTATTATGGTTTTTTTTCCCTCTTTAGGAGGAAACTTTGGTATCATGACCAAGGCATTATTTTTGCTGTCATCTAGTTTACTTCCAATGAGAAGGCAGAAGCAAATCTCTGCCTATCCTGTTGGCCAGACTACCTCCCACAGCTGCTTCTCACAGCTGTGTGATCCCTGAAAACCCAACCTCATACTCTGCTGCTTTCCTGTAGGGGAGCACAGTTCATACACTGTTCATGATGATTGGCCCTCTTGCCTTGGGCAGTGACTTTAGTTGTTTCCAAGTTTTGACTCTACAGAACTTGCTTAATTACCCCTTTTATGAAAACCAAAAGAGTGCTCAGGCCACCCAGAATCTGATACTATCAATACTACAGTTGCTTAGTCTGCTCAAAGGTGCAGGAAGAAGATGATGTTCTGCTTCAAAAGATTCTTGTTGTAGATGAATGATAAAGCACAACAAATGGGTAAAGCAATCTCATGAGAGGGAAGGTCAAAGTCAAAACCATTATTTCAGATCAGTGTTGTGATCAGTCTCCATGTGTCAAATGCACTCCCTCACGTGAAACTAAAGTGAGGAACAACAAGGTTCTTGGGGTGGCTTGTGTCAGTACCAAATCCTGGATGGTGTCCTCCTCCCTGTGAATTGGACCAAAGCAGGAGGAACTGCAGGGCTTTCTTTCCAGAAAGAAAGTCCTCCGGCTCATCTCTGGATGTGCTGACCGGGCTCAGGACTCCCACACCAGGGTGACAAGGTTCAGCCTGTCTGCAGCACCCTATACTCGTGATATTTCTGTGGAACTTAATTTAAGGACATTTAAATTTTTTCTTAACAGATCTAGAGGTGAAGGCAGGGGTGCTCACATACACCTTGACAAGGTTATTTAAATCCTCCCACAGTTCTCCCCGTCACAGATTGTGCACCCCTGCAGACAATTCTGGTGAGTCTGCTCCTTCCCATATCATCACCCATTTCAGTGACAGCATCACTGCCACATCACTGTGCTTTCTGCCATTTTTCTTGTTCCTTGAGTGACTTCTCTGAGCTGTCCTGCAAAGAAGATACCTTCTCTTCATGGATACTTCTAACATCTTTCAGTGAAGGCATTGTTTCTCTGCCCAGATAAGGAATGGGTTCCACCTTTCTACTGGGAAAATGAGGGAAAACTGGGAATAAGAGATGGCCATCACTTAATTATCACATTAGCACTACAAAGAACATATTTCAAAAGTAGCCAACAATGCTGTATAAGCTGAGAGCAACTAAGAAAGAATCAGAACACCTGCCCAGTTAAGAACTGTGCCTCTGAGGGCCCACGAACTATTCGAAATTTATTGGCATGCTGTATATTGTTCATCCATCCTGCTATCTTCCCAAAGACAGCGTGTATCTGCAGTCACTCCTCTCATCTTCCTTTTCCTCCCCTTCCCTCTTTCCTTTCCTCTTTCCTTCTCTCCTCCTTTTTCTTTTCCCTTTCCTTTCCCACAATGTACACAAGCATTCAAAGTGTCATCATGTTAGAAGTAAAAAAAAAAAAAAAAAATACACTGAAATGACTAATGGGACTTAGACCTATGTGGTAATGGACGTCACACCCAGACTGACCTCCATATGCTTCTTTTCCCTCTGTTTCCCTCTCTGGAAAATATGATTTAAGTTTTTATCAAATGCATAGTTAACATCTTCTAGTTTCAAGGGAAAGTTTAATTCGAAATTGGATCTGCTACAACATTACTCAGTTTCTGAATATTGCTATTCTTTCCACAGATTACCTGTGACTTCCATATAGAAATTATACTTTAGAGATGAAAATCTAGATAATACGTTTTCTAAGTATTAAATTTAAAAACAGTTTTTCAGGCTGATAGTAGGTACTACAGTACTCAATGTAAGTTTTGCATACTTGCTAATTAAATCCACATGTATAGATGTATTATAGAGATATAATATGGGAGAATGATTTATGAACTTCCTCCTTCAAAAAATTTAAACATGTATTAATGTCCTTAGGTATTTTGGAGTAACTTTTTACCTCATAAAGGTCATCAGCACAAGCTTATTTCCCTGTGAAGTAAAAATATATAATTTTTGTGAGGAAAAGCACTGTTTTAACTGCTTCTGGATACAGAACAAGATCTCATTAAAAAGCTACTTCTTCTAGGGAAGTTAACTATTTAACTGAAACAGATGGGTAGAAAATAGAAAAATATTTCTGAAATTGCAAAGGTATCCACAAAGGAGAGCAACAGAGCTGGTGATGTGTCTGGAGCCCAAGTCCTGTGAGGAGCAGTTGGGGGAGCTCAGCCTGGAGAAAAGGAAGCTCCAGGAGCATTTTATCACTCTCAAAAATTCCCTGAAAGGAGGTTGTAGCTGAGTGGGGGTCTGGCTCTTCAGCCAGGTCACAGTGATAAGACAGGAAGGAGCAGCTACAAATTGCACCACAGGAGGTTTAGTTTGGATCTTAGGAAAAAATAGTTCATGGAAAGGATTGTCAAACTTTGAGACAGGCTGCCCAGGGAAGTGGTGGAGTCACCATCCTTGGAGGTATGTAAAAGATGTCTAGTTGTGGCACCTAGGGACATGGTTTAGTGGTGGATTTGTCAATGCTGGGTTAAGAGCTGGATGATATTTTATTCCATACAAATGGAGTTTGGTTAATTTTAAAAGTCTGATTGGCTTTTACATAATTCTTCCATTGATTAAAAAGAGATTTAGATAAGAAACAGTTTTTATAGAATCTTTCCTAGTGCCCATCATTGTACCCTTAGCTTCATGACTATACAAATATTTTAATGTCTTTCTCATTCTATTAGAGAAATGGGCAGGTTGAAACACTTCCAACTCTACATACAATATCAAAAGTTTATTCAATTTACTTTAGAAAGCGACACAGACATAATTTATATTAATATGCCAAATTTTAATAACTAATCTCTTTCCACTGTAGTGGGAGGAAATTCATTTGCAAGTACAATTAGTGATTCAGAAGCCATCAGTGAAGTCCTCGTGATGAAAAACAATTTGTGGTTACACATTTTGCTTTCTCTTGTATATAAAAATAATTAATATCTGTCCTTCATATGGAAGAATGAAATTAAGTCACTGCACTCTTTAAGATGGTCCAAGGTACTCCTTGTTTTAATAAATTTTGACTAAATAAGGAAAGAATTGATACATATCTGAGTTTAATGACAAGAAAATGTAGGTTACATGGTTCTGCTTTAAAGATGAGAAAATGTTAGGTTACATGGTTCTGTTATTTTGCTTTTGTTCTTAGAGCTCATGAGAAAATTTATTTCCAAGAATTTGGTTTTTTTAACTGAAATTCTAGCAAGTGTCCTGCAAACTGAGAAGCACTTGAAGTCTTCCATCTAGAATGAAGGGTGTTGATCAGCAGCTGAGACAGCAGGACAGTAGTTAGGTGTTGGGGGTAACTTCCCTCACCAGGGTTCTAGCCTAAAACCATTAACATTCTTTGAGATCTTTACTGTGCTGTGCAGCCTGAAGTCTATGCTTCCCAGCCACAAGGACAACATCGCCCATTTGTGGCTTACTCTGTTCCTGCCCCTTTGGCTTGGTGTTTTTCAGCCACACCAGCTCTGACATACTGAGAGGAGGATGTTCCCTCCCAGTGCTCCTGTGGGACCTTGCAGATCTGAGCTGGAACTGCCTTTGGCTGAGGAGGAGTAAAAGCCTTGAGCTTCAGCTTCCTGGGTAAATGCTTTAAACCTCTAAATTGTTAGATAAAAGCAAGAGTTCTGCTTCCCTTCCAGATGCAGGACTCATCCAAGGCTGGCTGTGCTTTGTTCAGAAATGAGTGCTGTGAATACACATCCAACTTTTCCAGGAAACACTGGCTGGACTCTGGGGACGTGAGTGTGGGACTGGCCAGTTGCAATTCTCAAAGGACTGCAGTCATAAGAAAGGTACCAAAATGTTCAGTTCTGGAGGGACAGCAGCAAACCAGGCTGTCAAGCACTGGAAGTACCTAGTGAACCTCACAGGGAAAATGATCATTGGTTGTAGCTCTTTTTTTACCTCCTGCAAGGTTAGGCAAGTTTTTATGGATTTAGTTTTAGACTTAGACATTTCAATTCTATCTCCTGCTCCCTGAAAGCATCTGTTGATGTGGTCCCCTACATCTAAGCATGCAGGCACTGCCTTTACATGAAGCTTTTCAAAACTGAAACAAAAGAGCCTGGATCTATTACAAAAAAAATTTATTTCAATGCATTGGTTATTCCTTGGGAATTTTTTAAGTAAACCATTTGTAAATGTAAACATATTATTGGCCAATTAATGAAGTCAAATATTTTAGCGCTCTATAAAAAACATCATCTGGCTAATTCAAGTCTTTGGGAATTAGCAAGCTGACTTCTGCCAGAATCTGCACAGAAAGGGAACTCAGTAAAACAGGATGAGGCAGGACAGAGATTTATGCAAAAAGTGGGGCTATTTCCAAAATTACTTATTTAAAAAAAGCTATTTTTTTGTTCCAAAACAATACTAAAAAGTCCTCTCTATCTGTATGTCATATTGAAAAGAATTCACCAACATAAAAAAAAAAAAAATTAGAGATTTGTATTTTATCTTAAAAGTTCCAAATTTCTTATGGGAGGTGATAAACCCTTAATTTCTCCTGTAGATCAAATGAGGAAAAATCCACGTTGTTTTCAGTGTGATCTGTCTTTTTCCTTGTAAGTAGCATCAAAACCAGCAGTTCCATTTAAAGCCATGTGTTTGTTTCCTATTTTTCAAAGCAGTTCCTTTTGTGGGAAGGAAAGGTAATGGGTTACACTACATTTTTCTGAAGCAATACTGGAACTATGCATACATTTACTAGCATCTGTGCACTTTGGCATGCTGCTGCATCAGAGTGGATTTGGGGTCTTGACTAATGGAATCACCTTTATTTCATTTGCAAAAACACACTGACTGCTGCCTCAGGGAACAACTGAAACCAAGAGAATGGCCCAGTGATTATGGAACATGCTTGAGGAAAGGTTCACTCTCTTGCACAAGGGTGCAGCAATTCCAGAGCAGGACAAAAATCTCAGGCAGTTGTTCTTTTCCCACATGGTTTTATCCTTCAGGGACGTAGAGCTTTTTTTTTTTTTTTTTTTTTTTTAAGAGTAAATCCAAGTGGCTGAACAGTAAGTATACTTTAACAGTATAAATAGAAAAATTCTTGAGCTTAGGATATGATGCAGCCTTTTGATCATAGGGACATTGTTCCTTCAAAGCCTGTTGCTCCTTTTAATTATATAATATTAATTCTTCTAATTCATTGTAGTTCCACAGAGAGCAGTAGAAAATATTTTGTCCCCAAGTTTCTGTTACCCTCCTTTCTTTGCATCTCTGGGAAAGAAGCTTAATGTAAGAAATCTATAGAACTGTGATACATTGCATATCTCTGCTGTGACTTTGACTGATCTTTTTGGCCCGTGAGTAACTTAGACCATGCAATTCTAGACATCAAGATAATTTCAGGATACCTTAGCTCTTTGTAACAATGTAGTAGAAACAAACTCACATGGATGGTGGTACTCAGATTTAAGAAAAGGAGATCAGATGGCTTAGATTCTTGTGGTATTGTAAATTCCCTAAAGTGTGGAAAACCTGGATTACTGCCTATAGTTTGAAAAGGTGAACTAAGAATAATTAGTAGGAAATTGAGCATATCAAGAGAATAAAAGGGAATTAATAATAAGGCTCCCAGCACTTTCCTGGAAATTAAGTACATCTACACCATTAACCATTTTGAGTAGCTCCACTGGTTTAGCTGCAATAACCTGGGCTTCTCTCATATAGCTGAGAACAGAGTATGACTGTTAGTTTTAGGTAAAAAATTCTCCACGCAAATGGCATTCATCTTGATCTTTCTATGAACCACCAATCTTATTCTTAGCTAGCTGTGTTTCTTCTGGAAAACTCCATGTGGGTCTGACATGGGCAATGTGTCTCAAGAACATTGTAACCTCATCAGTTCCCTCATGTTATCAACACCATGATCATGAACCCTAAGAACACTGATTTGACAAAACATTTGCTTGCATCCTGGTTCATGATACGGCTTTTTGAGTTTGATTCCTGGTCTCTGCGCAGGTGTTACATCCATGGCTCTTTCTATTCTCTTGGAGATAAGGGCAAAAGGAAATGCTATAAAGGGAGTATAGCAGACTATTGAATGGGGGAGAAGAGCAAGGAAAATACAAATTTATTGTATCATCTGCAAAAATTGTTTCTGGAAGCCTAAAGTCACATTGCTTGTGACTAACTCACATCCTTGGCCCTATATTGGCCTAAGAGCATTGCCAATGAATCAGCTTGATCTCTGCAAATCTTTGATGTATGCCTCTGGGGAAAAGGACATGCTCTCTATCTCTGACCATATGTTAAACTTTCCTCTTCTCTCCTTATTGAATTTATATTGACAGAGAAAAGGAAGGAGGTTTTGGAATAATCCCAGCAATGTACAGAGACAAATGATTAATGTTTCCTCTCCTGGATCCTTGATAATTAATGCAACCCCAGACATCCTGAAGGAAGATATTGCATGTGTGGACCATACTTCTCATAACCCCCTAAATCTGAAACCTTGAAATTAGTTAAATACAGTCAGCTCTGCAGTTAGAAGTTACGTAAGGTAATGTCTTCATAACAGGAATCTGAAGTGTTTGGATTAACTGGCTGTCAACTGCATCTGGAAAATTAAGAGTAACTGAGAGAAGACAAGAGGAAGCAAGAAACAAACAGACTTTATCAATCTCCCAAGGAAAATATATAAACATCATAATGCTGATTTATAGTCTCTTATTTTCTATATTTAAACTGAATCTTCTATAGAAATTACCAACATTAAGACTGATAATGCCAGAGACAAGTAAATTTATCCTGAACGTCTTCAGTGTATTCACGTCCTAAGACACATTTCAGTATAGAACACTCCACAAAATCCTTAGCCTATCCTCAGATTATAAGGTTTGCACATGCAGAATAGGGTTCCTACAGCCCATGGATGGGTATTCCCACCACTTCTTTATGGCCTGTGGCCATGTGTTGCATGGATGCACTAATTGCACGTGACATTGTGCTGCATACTAGGGTGGACATCCAGGATTGCTCAAAAAGACCATGCAGCCTTCAGTAAGAAGAAAATTCCCTCTCCACACATAGTAAGAACCAACTTCCTCTGCAATGACTAGGAATGAAGCAATAGCATGAGTTTCCAGAGCAACTATGCCTGGACAACACTTCAACCATGTTAACACTTTGTGAGATACTATTGCCATTTCTCTGGTGCTCTGAAACTCACCCCAGAATTTGGGCTAGTAAAGAAATTAACACTTTGTCACCCTTTTTTTTTTTTTTTTTTTTTTTTTTTTTTGCTAGTATGCAGTAATACAAAAAGCAGCAGGTTACTCATATTGTGTGAAATTGCTCACTGCATGGGCATTTTGTTGGATACTGGAGAAAGTGAATGGCTTGCATCTGACTCACAGTGTTTTGGTGAGTAGCACAAAAACATTTTCCTCACTCATTTATCCTTATTTGTGTTGCCTATGAACTAGGTTGCCACACATTTTTATGACATCAAATTATGCTCTTAAGTATAGAGCTAATATGCTCTTTCTAAATACTCATTAAACTAATATTCAAAGAACTTGCATCTCTATCCAAAGTAAACTAGTGTTTAATGGCTCCCTATTTACAGAGTAATTACATTATCAGAGATGTAGGCCGTATCCAGATCATCCACATAAATGCTGTCATCCTTCAAAAGTTAAAAGACCATTTCAGACTGTGGAGTTTTCCAGTCTGTCTGACCCTGGTTCCTTCAGCAGTAAAGTAGGAGCAACAGGTGATTCAGTGCCAGCTGTAGTAATGTGGTCTGGATACATAAGTTGAAGCACAGATGAGTCTAATTCTGTCTAAGAGGACAGGAATTAGTCTTCACTTCTCAATCTGCCATTGCCATAAAGTCCTACCTGGAAGAGGACAACAAAAAAGTCACCTTATTTCTTAAAAATTCATCTTATCATGAAATAATGATGCAGAAATGTGAAACAAGCAAGAATAAAGCATTTTCTTTCTGACTGCAAAACAAGTTTAATCTTAATTCTAACTCTGGTGGAATCAAGACATAAATCTATACTGGGAAACTGAACTAAAAACCCAGAAATACGTCTAAGATTAGAAAATCTCCACATTGACCTCTAAAAAGACAACTAAACACATTTTTCAAAGCATGTTTTCCATATGTAGCTAAATTGCAAAGCAATTTCTCACTGTTCATCACCCTGATCCATCTGGATGCCTGTAATACTGAAGGAAGTGGGGCTACTCCGCAAGCTCAGAGAAAACCAAAACAATACAAGGAACAGCTTCTGACACCCTGCCACAAAACCCCAGCTCTGATGCGGCCCCAAAATTATCATGTTCTATCTTAATGCTTCACAAATATAATTTTCTAAGAAGATGTCCTTCTCCCCATGGCTGCCCCTCAGTTCTGCAAGTTATTTAAGTACAAACTCAGGCACATAGTTTCCACAGGAAGGGCTGCGCTGCACAGACTGCTGGGAACCGAAGGAGAAATCAGATTTTAGATTAAGTTGAAGACATTGGCACTACTGAAACAGCAGTTTCCAGACAGACTTCCTAGCTATTTTAGTGACCTGCTCCCTCCCTTGTCCCAGCTTCCCCTCCCCACATCACCCACAGTTTTTGGGCATGAGTGAGTTCTCACTCAGGACCTTTCCCAGCATGAAGCAACTGGCTTCCCAGCTACAGAGCGTTTGCTCCAGGGTCTGCTTCCCACTGACAGTACAAGACATTACTTTCCTCACTCCCAGATGTCCCCTAGACCGGTATCAGACAGCTTTTGCAGTCTGAAATCCCTCTGCACCATCCACAAACACATTCCACTGGTCCCAGCTCTGCAACCCAAACCCCTGGGGTTGTGCAAAAGAGCTGCTCCGGGAATTATGATGCAAATGACCGGGTACAAAATGCACATATGCATAAATTCGTTTTACTGCCTATAGTGAAAACAATGGCTTACACAATTAGGTCTTGCCCCGAGGCACAGCAGGATCCTAGTGGAAAAAACTCTACCTGTGTCCATGTGAAAGTAGGGATCTATTTTTGAATGGATTAGTAGATCCCAAAAGATACATAACTTATCTTCTGACTGCTGAACAAGGATAGAATGAAACTTAATTTTAAATCATTTTGGTAAGCTGAGAAAACACCTATACCCAAGATTTGTTCTTTGAATTATTTGTTAAGCAAAGACTGAGGTAGAGGTAACATTTTTCGACATGAAAGGCGATATTAAAATAATATTAGCTAACCACGCAGTGATCTAATATTTTATGTGTGCGTAATTGAAAAAAAGCTTAAAATACCTGTAATTTGCAGATGTAGTGGTCTCAGTACAAAAATATCTTGGGACCTGAGAGCTCGTTTACTCTTTCATCTCTCTCAAATATCTTGGTATAAAATAAGTAAAAGATAAGATACCAGCTAGTGCCACAGTCCCATGCCTAGCTGCTAAACAAATGTAGTGGTGTTACTGACAGGGAGGGAATTAAAATTGTCTCTGTGGTGGGTTTTTTTGAGGTTTGCTTTGGGATATATTTGTAAGCAACACGGCAAGCTTGAATGCCAGCTGGCAGAATGGATCCAACGCGTTCCCCTTCACCTCAGGAAAGATAGTTTGCTCTCCACAATTTCAACCCCTTACTTTCAGAGGAGTTTAAAAAAAAAAAAAAAAAAAAGGAGTTAAAAATGCCTTCAGAGATGAGGGGGCTGCAGGGGGAAATGCAATTCTCAGTTTTTCAGCACAGCAGGATAAATAATCTGATGACATCATAAAAACCGTGACAAAATCCATTTACAGTGGTGTGCCCACAAATTTTCATTCAGTCTTCCTGTAAGTTCAGGTAGGCAAACATCGACATGTTATTTTAGGAGAGAAGGTTTAAAAATACTGACAGGCGGCTGTTAGGAAAGGCTGTTGCTTTCCTGGGCCAGGAGACACACTCATTTGAGCCAAGGGCTTGGACAGCACAAGAGCTTTATTGTATCTGTGCATCATACCACACTGCTCATAAACAGTCAGATTATTCATGAGCAAAAACTTTTATTCAATTTTAAGAGTGAAGATTTAGGTATCTTTAGCTGGAAATGCAGTTGGTAGTAGTTAAAATTTCTTTTTCTTAAAACTGTTGGTGTTCTGGAGAGGAGCAAGATGACAGAACAGCCTGTTTGTCTCTGGTGTTTACTCACTCAGGACAGGGAAGGGTCTAAAGAAACATCTGGTGTCAGCTTTTTTTCCACTAAGTAAAAAAAAAAAAAGCCAGTAAGTTTTTTAGATAGAAAAGTAAGTTAATGAGTCATGAAACATCAGCTAGAAATCACAGAAAGTTAGAGACAGTGAAAACCAGCTATGTTTGTTTTTACATAATCCATAAAGGAAAATGGGGCATTCTTGCTTGTGTTTGTTTGGATTTTTGGGTTTTTTGTGTGTTTGTGGTGGGGTTTTTTTGTTGTTTTTGTTTGTTTGTTTTTGTTTTTTGTTTGTCTGTTTGTTTGTTTTTTCAATTCTGAATGTGTCTTGATTTACATTTCCAGCTGGGAAGAAGGTTGTGAGAAATTTAGGTGCAGAGGCCAGAGGAGCGAGAAGGGCGAGAAGGGCGGGAGCTAGGCTGGCCACAGCTGGGAGTTACAGTGAGTGGAGAGTAATGAGGTAGCAGGAAAATTTCTTCCCCTCTGGCCTCCCTCTCCACCTTCTCCCTCTCTCTCTCTCTCTCACTCTCTCTCTCTCTCTCTTTTTTTTTTTTTTTTTTTTTTTTTTTTTTTTTTTTTTTCACTTTGAAAAGGGAAAACAGTTTCAGAAAGGAAAAAGGATGTTTTCTTTTCCCTTGCTTTCTTTCCCCTCTTTCTGCCCCCTTTCCTCTCTATTATCATTCAGTCTTCCCACGTGTCACCCCAGGTTTCCTGTGTCCCAGAGGGAAAACAAGAGAGCAGCACAGAAGTCCCAGGGCAAAGCTCCCTTGTAGCTTCAAGTTGGACATGAAAAGCAAGGGAGGACTAGCCCAAAACCTATCACTGCACCCTGTGCTTGGGACACCCATGACCATCCATTAAGGCTTCAGGCTGGTGTGGTACGAAACTCGAAACAATTTCCCCACATAAATATTTATGGGGAGAATGGAGGGGTTGATATGAAAAATCACCTTGTGTTAAAATTTCCTCCCTCTCAATAACGAAACAGCCTTGCTAGGAAATCCTGTAATCTAAGTATAAGCTTAGCACCATCCATCACAGAGAGGATGTGAGCAGTGCTTGTAAAAAGTTAATAACCTCCATGGTGGGACAGGGCAGTGCGAAAGGAAAGTGCTGAGCAATGGCCAGGAGGATCTTTTCATCTCCCAGTGAGCTCAGTGACTGGAAATGTGAAGTTCATTTCAGTTAATAGTAGTTTTTAAATGTCTTTTAAAATTACTCTGGGTAAACAAACAGAGACTCAAATCCAGTTTTTCTGACTTGTAGGTTTTGGGGTTGTTTTGGGCAGCCTCAAAGGTCTCAAACTCATATGAAAAAAATGAAGTGCAAT
This sequence comes from Phylloscopus collybita, assembly GCA_027886175.1. Lineage (NCBI taxonomy): Eukaryota > Metazoa > Chordata > Aves > Passeriformes > Phylloscopidae > Phylloscopus > Phylloscopus collybita. The sequence goes on along the minus strand of JAJNNQ010000075.1, from coordinate 12,066,374 downwards.
TTTTAAGCAAACAGTAACCAACCAGGGTAAATATCCATCTTTTTTTGACACGAACAATTGCCTGAAAATACAATGTTAGTGCACATCTCAGTAACTGGGGAGGAACCACATAAGCCCTACATATTTTTTTTTGTATTTAGTCCTCTTCATTGTTGAGAAAACCCTCTAAGTCCTTACATGCAGTTCAGGTCTTCTGAATTCTTGATAACTGCATCCCTTTCAAAAACTGAGTACAAATGCCTACGTGCACAATTGCACCTAAACCATACACAAATGGACCTAATTTATTTTGGTGCCAAACAATGCTGTGAAATACTTTGACTTAATTTTAAAGAAAAGCAAACAATGACCAGTGTTTGTGATGACACAAGCTGTGTCATAAAATGCACCCAACAAACCATTTACATTGCAAAAAGTTGCCCCAACTGTTGTTTATATTGGAAGATTAGCACATTCATATCCTCTGGCTAGCAGATAACTATCAGCTGCAATCACTTGCTACCCATCAGTGGCAGTGAAGTAGAGGACATTCTCAAAGTTGAGACATGCAGAAATATTTATATTGTTTTCAATGGACAGCTTAAGCCCATTTCGGTTTGCTGGAAAAAGTATTGTTAAAAATGTAATAAAATATCCTAATTTATGTCAATATTGTGTAGCATGAAATCCAAAACTCATTACAAGTTTAACTGGTGTAAATCAGCATAAATCTGCTGAATAAGGCTGATTTATTCTAATGGAGGAAGTAGATTTTGTTATGTATATTCTATACAATGTTTCTTTACGCTTCTTGATGAAAAAATGTCTCAGGTGTGTGAATTAGTCCCCATACACCTGAAAGATAGGCTCTTCCCAAAGGCTCTCCAAAATATTTCTACTCTCAGGCCTTTTGCTCTACTTCACCTGCGCAGCATAAGACTTGATACTGAGTCCAGGGCTAGAAGAAGCATGACCCAGGCAAATAAGGAGATATTTTGGTTTTATGTATTAGTACTCAAATTTTAAAGAACACCTTGTGCTTTAAACCAGAATAATACAGGACAGCAGTGATGTCTTTTTATTCTGCTTTTCTTTCTAGAGGAACTATTTTATGGCTGGGGTGGGTTGATTGATCTGTCAAGTCACCTGCACCATACAGACTTAGTTATGATTATGGGCTATGATTAATCATCCAAATGGGCTTCTTCAGTTGCATGTTTCCTAGTATAATACACAAGAACAAAAAAATTAAAGACTCTTTTCCTAAAACCCTAATTCATAGAATGGCCCAGCCCTAAATCACATATTATGGATGATCTTTTAAATATGTTACAGCGTTGTCCATGTGTAAGCTTGCAGATGGGGCAGAATGTGAGTGGCTTTAGCATGTCGAAATTTTTTTTTTTAATAACATTTCGGATTTTCATAATGCAGTTAGTTTTATTTTTTTTATTCCCCAGGACAAAAATACAGGTATTAAAAAAAAGTTATTTTATAAATAACTATGACCACTGTTTACACTTTTCATTTCTGCAATTTCAACCTTTTTTTTTTTTTTTGGTTTTTTTGGGGGTTTTTTTTTTGGTTTTTTTTTTTTTTTTTTTTTTGGTTTTTTGTTTGTTTGTTTGTTTGTTTTTTGTTTGTTTTTTTTTTGGTGGACAGAGTCTGGTAAGGAAGAAGAATAATTTCATAAATTCTTATTTCTTTAAAGTGTTAAGTGGAGGATATGTGCAGGGGAAGGATGGCACAAAAGAGGAAGTAAAGGGAGTTTACGAACCAATGAACCATGGAGGCTTCCTGTTGAAGTTATACATTGAACTGATCTTAATGCCCATTTAGAAACTGGGGAAATTTGGAAACGTCTCCATAGTTCACAATTGGCTTCTGTTTTGTCACGAGAGCAGCTGAGTCCTCACACCGAAACACTTTCAATCTTTCAGCCTCCAGCTCAGGCCCTGAGGCCCGCGGCTGTCCCTCAGCCGGACAGGAACACCCAGCAGCGGGTGCCCCGCTTCCCGCCCGGGATATCCATTCCGGCTCCCACAGCAGGACAGAGCCCTCCGGGGAGGTGTCGGCTGTCAGGAGTCACTTGTCAGGATAATTCATCGCCCCGGGGAAATGCGAGCCGAGGAGCAGCAGCCTGCTCGGCTTCTGGGGAGGTCAGCCACATCAAAGCCGAGATGCGCGGCGGCCTCCGAGCGCGGAGGAGCGGCCGCTGCTCTTGGAGCTGCCAGCTCTCCTTTTCCTGGGCAGGCCGGGGAGCGGCGGGGATGTGTTTGAAGATCTGGGGAAAATCTGGGAGCGTTCAAGCTGCAGCTGAGGAACAAAAGAGAAGGGCTCTCACTTAGTGAGGCTCGATGTAGATTTTGCTCAAATGGGCTAGAAATAAGAATATTTATGGGCATTGGTGCTTCACTTTGCTTTTGCAGGGGCACAGTGCAAATTCACTTCAACTTCTCTTTCACCGTGCAGTAGACAAGGTAAAGTAGATCCCTCTTCTCAGTGCAAAAAAAAAAAAAAAGCTATTTCAAGGATCCAGGCCTTGTCCCTCAGGATTTGTGGTTTTTTTTTTTTCTAAAAGCATATCTCCTTCCTACTCCTTGAATTCAGAAAAATTGGGAGTGAAAGCAATTTACTGAACTTCTTTTTCCCACTTCTGTTTTTAAAACCTAAGCACAAGTTTGCTAGGTGTGTGGCAAAAAACATGAGTTTTACTAAAGCATCTGTGTGATGAGACAGGGAATGGACAGGCCTGGAGCTGTCAGGGGAGAAAGCACAGATGGGAAGGACTGAAGACCACTGGGATGGATGACACAGGGCAGGACCAGAAAAAACCAGAATTTGCAGACTGTTGTTTATTTCAAGTTTTTAAAGTTGTTGATGTTCAGTTCATTATTGAATTATATCTGGAAAAGTGGTACCTTTTTTTTCCTGTTACATCAAATGTATATACAAATTCCATACAAAATATATATATCTCTATATATATCTCTATATCTATATAGATATATATATATAGATATATGGATAGATATATAGATAGATAAAAAGGGAAAGAGATATGTTAAAATGTTTCACTGCTACTGAGTGAGTAAACAACTGAAGATGTGCCTGTGTGTAGGAGACTGCTCTGGCGAGGCTGAAAAGAGTAAAAAGTGAAGATGAAATGGGACAGAATAAAAAAAAAATAGAGGAAATGCAGTTCAGAGCATTAAAATGGATTTTACATTTGATTTACATGGCAGTCATGACTCATTTTAAACTGTGTTTTTGTATGGTCTTTGGAATATATTTCTCAGCCCATTATGTCTGCAGGCAGTTTTATGAGACCAGCTACAGCATTGAATAGGCTGTAAACATAATTTGCTTAATACTCTTTCTACTGCACAGCTGACTGCAGCCCTTTGAGAGGTGAACACGCAGCCTGGATCACATCACAGGAAAAGACTGCTGGATGTTCCTGCCTGTATTCCTCTCTGCTGGAGTTCCCTAGGATTCCCCATCCTCCTTTTCTTCACCTTTGCCATGCTTTTTGAGTGCTCCCAAGTCAACCTGAAACAAATTCCTCTGGGACAGGCAGCTTAAGATGGGTTTGCCTGGCTCTGCAGTGGCTAAAATGTGCTTACAGGACATAATTGCTCTGTAAGCAGGCAACACAAGAAGGGTACAAGTGCTCAGTCCAGGTTTTTGATCTGGAACATACTGTAAAAAGGACATAGTGTGATGACATTTATCAGCACTGGCCATCTAGCTAACAACCCTTTGAAATGAACAGGCAAATAACACCTCAAGCCTATTGTTTTAAGTGAAGTCGAAACAGACCTATAAACCCACTTGCTCTGTGTCTTTGCTTCAAGATAACCCTAGCCAGGAGATTTTTGCTAAAATCCGATTATCTAACTGACAGGTTAGCCCCCCAGAATACTTGTGGATGGCTCACATGTCACAGTTGGCACTGTCCAGCTGTGGAGAGGTTTTGCCCATCTTGCCATTTTGCCTGTGAAAACGCAGACAGGGTTCCACAGTGAATTAAATTGCATAAGGAAACCAAGTGGTATTTACACATTCTCCTTAAGTGTGATGTCAAAAAGCTGAAAGACAACGGGGAGTACTCCAATTGAATGTCCATGAGAGCAAAATTGATCAACAAGGTCTTCTCAGTAGGCCAAGGGGTAAGGAAAATGGTGGTATGTTATGCATATGTTATGCAAGTTGGGATTTCTGGCTCTACCTGTTGTTGCTGTTAGTCTATGGGACTGTCGTTCCCACAAATTTCACACATATTAAGCTTGATTAAAAACAACCAAAGGAGTATTTAACACTCAAAGAATCCTTTCATTATGGAGAACACTGAGATGCTTGTTACATTTACACTTAATGAAGTGCATAAAAGACAGTTGCTAAAATATGCTGCACTCTGACATGTAGCTCAGCTAACAGAATTGGGGGCAGGGGTGGGGGTTGAAACCTAGTCTCAACACCAAATCTGAAAAAAAGCAACATTTCTGAAAGTACTGATCATAGCTTGACAAACGTATGAGAGGACCAAGTGGGCTACAAATAGTCAAGTAGGTAGAAAATGCCCATGTAGAAATTCTGTATACCTTGGCAAAAATTCTGTCAACTGTCTGATCTCTTCCAGCAGAGAAGTGGAAGTTTCCACCCTGAACTCAAATGTTGTTACAAGGAGGTAAAAGAGCAAATGAAGGAATGAATTGCTCATAGTAAGCCACTCACTAGAAAATAGTAAACAGATAAGACAGAAATATCACAAAGCAGTACGTGTTGCATATACCAACAAGTGGCAGCAGAAGGATAATTAGCACTTCAAAGAATTTTTATTAAGACAAGTAAAATAAAAAATAATAGTCTTTCCTCAGGCAAAATGCACATTGAATTTAGACCTGTAGATGCAGGCAGAGATCACTACCTCCTTCACTCTATGTACCTCACAAGTACCTCACAAGAGTAGACCCGTAGCTGTGCAATACTGGACCAGAAACATGTAGCAGTTTTACGTGGAGCTACACTGGGGAAAAGCCTGCTTCTGAATGGAATACTAGTTAATTTTTGAGACCGAATTTTATGAAGTGTGTGGGTGGTGGTATGTGTCAATTAGGTAATTCCCATTATCCTTGTGTCCCTGCTGACTTAGAATATACACATCTTGAATTCATTAAGTCCTGTATTGGTCTAGGAAAGAAAATGAAGGGAATCCTCTTCGAGCTTACAAATAGAACTGATTCAAGGTTTAAGCACAGACTCAAATTTTCATCATTGCATAGTACATTCAGATAGAGGATGTAAAGTGCTCTGAACCACTCTAAAACATGTTGTAGCAAGTACCTGCTTTCAGTTCTGGTAGCTCAAACAAGTGAAGTAAGATAGACTTGTCAGGGAGAAGAGGTGAAATGAAAGATTTGATTGCCACAATAAATTTAGAAGGAAGATTAATTTTGGTTGGAGTTTGAGAGAACAGATCAAGAAAGCCTCAAACTCATTATTCACCTCCATATTTTTTGACATGGTTGCAGTGCTTGTGTTTGCCTGAATATTGGGGGTGACTCTGGACTAAAGTTTGGGAACTACCTCAGGGCAAGGAGTAGAGGGCACAGCTGATAGTTGAATGGAGGTAGTTCAGCCTCACGTCCCATCCCTTCTGTTGTCTCCTACCCAATATCTACAACCTGGCCTAAAAGGAAAGACTGCTGAAAAAGCTATTTATGCAAGTGAGCATGGCCTTGAGCATTCACTGAATTAGCACAAAACCTTTTATGGACCAGCAGGAACTCTCTGGGACATGGGAGCCTCTGGTGGATTGGAGGCCGACACCATAAAAAGGAAGGCAGGAGAAAAGCAAGGAGAATAGAAAACAATAAGTAATAAAGTTAGCTAACATGTCTCTTCTGGGAACAAATACAGTCAAACTGCAACAGCAGAGAGAACAGAAGAGAGGGAAGCTGTAGATATCAATTTCTTATTTTGATGAAACTTTCAAGACATTTCACAAGTCTTGAGCAAGGACCTATGATCCAAAGGAACCACTATAAGTTACATGGTTGGTGAAAATATATAGATAAAAATTATATGACACCTGGTTGAAAAAAGAGGTTGCATTTCAAAGAGGATGTCTCAGCAGGGATACAATCAAGATCTGCCTAGAATCCATTTTATATTTGTGGCATTTGGGCATCAGTTAAATGGTGATTGAAATTTTATTCAAACTCTAGTACCGTTGTAATGGTGCCACAACCTAACCTATCTAACAGCATTGAATGATGCTATTTGACACATCCTTGTAACATTTCACATGGTTTTATAAAATGGTCTTGAAATCTTAGAAATCCATTGGAGGAAATCTGGTTGCATTGAGCATTTATATGTACAGAATCTGTATAGAATTAACAAACATACTCAGAACTTAAGGTGGAAAACAATTTCTGAGGGCTCATATTTTTAACGGAGGTATGTTAAATGGGAATGCATTTCAGTGGGCTTCAGAGTTCCTTAAATGGAGAATTTCTTACCTTTCTGCTAAATAGTGAAGCAGCATTAGTGTTGAATTTAGCACGAAGAAATTAAACAGTGACCTTATAGCCATTAGTGTTGGGAAAAAACCTCTTCAGTTTACAATTATCTCATGGGTGGAAGCTACAAAAAAAAAAAAAAAAAAAAAAAGTACAGAAGTTACAAGCTCAGCTCTGTTGCTGGTCTCTTCTTTTAACTTGTCTCCTCTGAAAACTACCAGTTTTTGAGGACTCTCAGAGTTGTGGTTTGGAACCTACTTTTCCAGAGTATTCTGCTCCTATGTAAGTAATGTAAGACTGTTCCTTTTAGCATTTTAGCATTTGTATATTCCTATTTGTAATAAGTTGAGGCTTGTCTGAATTTTACTGTCTGAATTTTACTGCATGAATATAATAATAATAATAGGACAATCCATGGAGGAAGCCTCTTCTCCTCTTGAACAGACTTATTGTGGTGTAAGAATAGCTTTTTTGGCTTAAATTCCAAATAACATGGGCTTAAAAGAAAAATCAAAACAGGTGTGCCTGAATAAACTCTCAAGAGTTTCATTGATCTATTTGATTAAAATAAATTACTTAACATACACTAAATAAACTGACATGTGCAGACAAGGTTTTTAAAATATGCAGCCCCTCCCTCTCAGAAGTTTGGCAGCAGCAGCACAGGATGATGCCAGCTGGATTACAGTCTACTTGTATCAGGGCAAAGACAGACAGTGCTTTCTGATGGAGCTGTAACTCTTGAAGAAGTAAATAACCTTGGCTGTTGGCTGCTGCTGTTGCTTCCACAGCTAGGGTCATAAAAAGGACTGAAACTGATATTTGCTTGGATAATGCTATTAAAATATTTTACCTGAATAAGCATTGATGAGCATGGTTTGCATTAACCTGGCTGACCTGGTGCTGAAGCAGGTGAGGATGCAAAGCATGAAATCTCTATGGCAACAGGTGGGAGCATCTGCATGCCTCACCTATTTCTAAATCAATATCATCAGTCTAAATGCAGTCTTCTAAAGCACAGTGTTCCTGGGCAAGTTATTTTAATAGTTTACCTCATACAAATAGGTAAAAGCTGCTTTGCTAGCATACAGTCCTGCAGCATAGTGTGCTTTGCAGCCTAAATGGAACTCAGGAATCATCCATTAGCTCCTTTTCTGCTTTTCTTAGAAACACATGTGTCCCTGCATCATGATGACTTGTTCTGCCTGTGGTCAAGAAGACAAATCAAGATCAAATTATTTAATATGAACTAAACTTTAGCTAATTGCATGTTCTTTTTGAACTTCTGTTCATGCCAAGGGATTCAATATAAGTGAATCAAACCAAAGGCTTTTTCCAACTATTTTAGATGCAGAAATACATGATAAATGTACAAAACAGAGGCATCACTTTACCAATACTGGAAATGTGGCCTTATCTCCCTTGGAAGACATCTGTTTGTTGTTATGCAGCTGTGTTTTGGGAAAAGCAAGGTTCAGAGCAGAGAAATACCAGTTCCATTCAAGCTTCAGGAGCAATTCAATTAAAACAAGTGTTAACTACTGGAATTTATGAAGTGTTTCCTGCCTAATCTATGAAACATGTGTAATTGCTATGGGTGGTTAAGACTTTAGCTTTATACCTGCCTGGTTTTCCAATTTAAATAGAGAAGTAACAAATTAGATTTGAGGAAGTGGCTGAAAAACAAAAGGATACAGGTGTCCTGTGCAATGATGCTGAGTTTCCCAGGGCTTTGCTTGTTACTGCATAGAGTATCACCCAAAATTCACAGGAAGAAACCCACAAGGATAATAAGCTTTTTGGTTTTTTTCAGCACTGGGTTGATCAGAAAACTTCCCACAGTTCTTGACAAGCTGAAGTCAATGCCAGATATATTTCCAAATTACTTCTTCACTGGTTAGTTGTTTTAAAAAACCCAAAACGAACAAAGGGTATGGAGGGATCTATTGTGAGTGCAGAACACACTTGCAGAGACCAGCACTCTCCCCAAAATTTACCAACATGCTACAGCAATGTATTACTGAGGAGTGCATTTCTGCTGACAGATTCTTTCCACCACAATTACAGAGAGAATAATGGCTGAGAAAAAACACCCATATGTCCCCATTAACTTTGCAATCTGTCTAATCTGTGCACTTACAAAGCCCTCATCACATCTCAGATATTATAGTGATAACAGGAGAGATTAGACAGCCTTCAAAGCTGCAAGAGAAATATGAACGTTGATTCCCAGCCATGATTAATTTGGCCAGAACCTCACACTAATTTAATTAAGAACATAAATAGCAATCAGAGCAGTGACAAAGCAAGAGAGGGACTGAGCTGGCAGCTGAGGACAACATGGGGTCCCCAGGAGGTAAAGACAGCCATGTGAGATCTGTCAGGCTGCCCAGGGAGTACACCCTGCTGGGGGTGGGCAGGTGATTCATTCTCTATGGGATGAACCCAGTTGATTACAGCATGTGTTTTAGAACTGGGACTGGGTTAAGCCAAATGACCATCAAATAATTAATTACTAGAATTAAAGACTAATAATTGTAAAAATTTAAATTAATGGATCTGGCAGCTGCCTGTGATTGTGGAAAAGGGTAAACTGCTTCCAGTGGGCCAGGAGGGAAGACCATGCACCGTGACAGCTGCACCCAGCACAAAGCACTGGAGGTTCACACACTTTTCCCCCTATGGTAACACATTGATATGCCATGCCAGCAGGCAGAGCAGCCACAGTAATGTCTGGCCACAACAGGATGTGCTATGTAGTGGGTTAGCTTATTTAGAGCTTATTTATTCTTCTTTCAGTGATGAAATCCCTCTTCTCTGTCCTCTGCTGCCAGGACCAGATGTCTCACTTGCACACCCAACTTCTGTGGTTCCTGGCTAATATGGGTTTGCTGCACATACAGCATGTTCTCTTCTACCACGGGTGCAACGTACATGCAGCCCATGCATCTGTCATGCTGGAGTTGCCTCAGAGGGCCATAGTGCAGTCCTTCAGCCAGCAGCCTGCTTCTTGCTCAGCCTGAGCAAAGTGGGTGCTGGCAGTGGGAGGCAGGTATTTCAGTTCTGCCCTCTGCAAAGTCCATGCAGAGACAGTGCATGTCCAGAGGCACACCTGCCACTACCTCAGCTTCATTTGCTTTGCAGAATCTTCAGCATCTTCTCCAGTGCCTGCAGGAGGGCAACCCCATATCCTACACTTGTGATCATGTGAGCACATTTTGGTTGCCCTTCTAGTGTGCAAGAGGTAAACTGTCTTAAAGTCCTAACTAAAAAAAAAAAAATACAGAGAAGAGAAGGTGTTACTGAATCAAATTAGAATTGCCCTTATTCTGCAAATGCACTCTTAATGGAGTCTTCCAATAGTTTAAATAACTAGGCTGAAATTTTGGTAATTCAGAATTCAGGAGTCCTGGGTATCTTTGTGTGTACATGGCACAGGCCTCTGGCTTACCTAGAAAGCAGTCCTGAGCAGTTTAAGTTACATATACATCTAAAAGCTTTGAATAGCCTAGGGCATGAATTTACACTGCCTTAATTATCATGCCTTAATTATCATACATTATCTGTCCATATTTCCTCTCAAGCCCTGTGGCCAATGCAATATAACTAATGACTCTGACACTGCAGGCTTAAGCTACCTCATGATTACTGCAGAGCAAGGATTTGCCCAGGGCAGACTTCATGGAAAAAAAAAAAAAAAAAAAAAAAGTGGTGTAAATTCACTTATTTTATGGTAAATCATGTGAGATTGATCTGGCAAAGGTCAACATAAAAGTGTCATTTTTTCTGCCAGTTTGATTAAATCAATTTATTACCACAATTAAAGTGAAGTTTTCTTTGTACAAACCAGTAAACAGAAGTTTCAGTTTTACAGTTGTGAGCATAATTTCCCAAGAAACATAAATCAAACCAAATATGATAACACTAAGACTACAACAGTAAAATCACAGAGATTTTGGTTACATTACACTTTCTTGTGTAGACAAGGCTTTCAGAGTGCATTATGTTTTTACACATTTGACCAAATCTGAGCACCTACAAAAGTCTGCATTTAGGGGAAGGCTGTAGGATAGACTCTTCTGTTGGGTTGTTTTTGTTTCAGAGCCGTGTCTCCTTTGAGCAAAGTGTTGGACTAGATGATCTCCTGAGACCCCTCCAACCTGAATTAAACTATGAGCCATGATCTGAGCTGGCCACTGAGCCTCTCTCCATAGGCAGTGAACAGCAACAGGCATTGGTAGGGAACAAGGTCTCTTTCTCTACAGTATAAGCATGAAAAAAACATTTGTGTACTGTGCAGTGCTGCTTTTATATCTGTTATCAAATGTTTCCTTTTCTGAAGGAGGAGCTCTCTTCTATGATCTTCACAGACTCTCTCTTGATGCTGAGCTATCTTCTAATACATATCACAGTGCTGTCATGATTATCCAGGTATTATAGATGGTGGCAGAATCCAGGTCAGGACCAACTCTTAGGAAGGCAATGAAGAATGAGCGCAGACAGAATTCACTGGTGTCTGCAGCATCAACACACTGGATGGGTAGAGCCTATAAGCTACATAGGTTAGAAAGAATCATTATGGAAAACTTAAGAACAATTTTGGGGATCAGATACAGGCTGCAATCTCATAATTAATTTAGAACAAGCTGCCCACTTGATCTATTTTTAGCCACATTCATCTCAGTTCTTCATGACGAAGTGTTCCATGTAGCAGTATGTCCCCAAAGTGCTGTAGGGTCAAGACACAGACAGAAGTGCTACTTTTACTCATAAAGACTATGAAATAAATAATTATATGGGCAGAGGAATGTGCAAAATCTAATTTCCTGTGATTCACTTGCTAGCTGTCACTCTTTCACTTGCTCTTTCTGAGGGTTTTGTAATTTCTAATAATGCGTCTGATAATGTCAGATTCCCAGACTTCACTCCCTTGGATTATATAAAGCAGCACTGATCATGAGCAAGCTCCTAATTTTTCCTGTTCTCACCGATGTTTGTGAGAAGCAGCCAAAAGGAGGTCCTGTCATAACCATATAATTTCTACAGAGTGTGTCCAACTGGAACAAACTGAAGTACTAGAAGACAGTCAGCCCAGCAGGGATGCTGTAAAAGAAGAAATGGAAGTATTAAATGGGTTCTAGACCCCATTAGTGTTTTTTTTCTTGCTTCCTGCACATGACCAAAGGACTTAGAAAAGTGTGTGGAAAAAAAAAGTGCGAACTGAACAACTAAATGACATCTAAGGATCTCTTGGGAGAATAAGATCCCACGTGATGTCTGGTAAATGAATGAGCTGACCTGCCTTTTGCTTCTCAGTGGGGTAGTGATGGCTTATATTAAATCTAATTAAAAGACTCCAGGGACTCTTTTCAATCTGGTTATCATCTGATGACAGGGATCACACCTGAACTCTACAATATCCCAGACCAGGCTGGTTCCTGCTCCATGTATCAATCCTACCTATGTCCAGAATTTTCTGGGGTGGGACTCTCTGGCCTATGACAAAAACATGCCACAGATTGTACTTACACTCGAACAATAGAGTATTATCATGTACCAAAGCTCAGAAATATGGCCTGGATCTCTCCTTTGTTTAGTGACAATGTAACTACAAGTTATTTTCCTGTAGGCAGTTTGGTAACTTATAGAAATCTTAGTGTTATTTTAGGAGAGTAAGTTGGATTTATTTGGCTGAGACAAATATAGAAAGTGTAATATTTATTCTAAAAAGTATAACATGCTTCTTGCATAGCTGGAAGAAGCAGGAACAATTTGTGGCACCTATCCATCCTTCCTTCCTTCCTTCCTTCCTTCCTTCCTTCCTTCCTTCCTTCCTTCCTTCCAAAACAAAGCTGAAGCAGCAAATTTAGGCTAAATAAAAGTTGAGGGAAAAAATGTACTTTATTTAAGATAATTGTGTTAACTCCAGAGAAAAGTGGCATTTGCAATGAAGCCTCAGTAATACCAAATCTCATCAACAACTTTCAGTAGTTTTGTCTCCTCTTTACCAGCTTAACTCTTGCTAAGAAAAAAATTCAGACGAAAATTTTTAACAGACAGATTCACCAACAGCTTGTGCATCAGGACATGTTTGGCAGTATGTGTCTGACAGGAATTTTTCTGCCTCCTAGAAAAGTTCTGCTAAATATTCATGCATTTCCCATTGAAAGAAACCTGATTCTTGGCCAAAATGAAGCTTATTAGCAGAGAGAAAAGGAGGGGTCCTTCCTCCCTGCTGCACCTCTGATCATTGTACGTTTTGCATCACACCTGGTCTCTGCAAACAGATGCTCTCGAACCCAAATTAGTCTACTATAGAAATGATTTATAACTTGAGATATTGCCAATTCATGGCATTTTTTGGAAAGGTTGTTTTTAAACTTTTATGTAGAATTCATAATTTGTGGGACTTTTTTCAGCACCATCTGTCTATCAGAGGTGACTAAAAAAAATCTGTGTTTTTAAAAATGTTCAGAACAGGCCAAGAATATTTCTTTTAACGTGTTTTCTTCTTTTGACAGAGATCTCAAAAATATATTTACTATTAATGAAAACCAGGAAATGTTATTAAAAACCTTAACTTGTTTGAGAACACTTTCAATAAGAACTGTTTCATACTCTATTTTTCTGCTGAAACCTTTTTCTAAACAGCTGCAAACACGTTGAGGAGAGTGACCCAGTCACAGGAAGGGCTCTGATGTTTGGGTACTCAGTACCAGCTGCTGCTGAGCTATTTGTGCCTGGGGTCAGGATGGATGTGTTTGGAACAGAGATGGAATGAGCCTCTGCGGGTGGGAGCTGTCAGCACCTGCTTCAGAAAGGATGACAGCAGAGTTTATATCTCTACCCCAACCCCTTGCTTAAAGTAGGGGCAGCTCCAAGGTCAGACCAGGCATCTCAGGACTTTACCTAGTTTAGTCCTGAAACTCCCTCAGGATGGAGGGAGGATGCACTGTCCTGGCAACCTGCTTAGATGTCTTCATGGGGGAGATGTCCCTATTCATATCCAGGCCAAACCCTGAACCTTGAACCTCTTCCCTTTCAACTTGGAGTCTTTCATCATCAAACCAAGCAGCACTGTGAAGAGCCTGGAACCATTTTCTTGAAAACCTCCTTACAGGTATTGGATGTGACATTAAGGTCCCCCTGCCAAAGCCATCCCTTGTCTGGCCCAAGCAGCCCAGGTATCTCAGACCCTCCACTCCAGCCCAAACCAACCTGGACTGAATTTGCTGCAGTTTATCAGTGACGTCCCTGTACTGGGGAACTCAATACGGGGCACAGTACACAGACATAGGGTAACAAGCACTGAGAAAGCTGTCTTCTAAGTAACTGACCTGTGGCAAACCTGTGTGAGATTTCACTTTTCCCCTTTGATCCTGTGGGGAAAGTGGCTGCTGCCCATAACTATCAGTGACAGAAAATAAACAGCTGCACTTCAGCTGTACCAGGGCAAAGGGGGCTAGACAAACAGCAGTAATGAGGAGCAGGAGACGGCCATGGACCTGTCCTCCTCTGCTTCCCAAGCTATGGAGGGTGATAATTTCCAGTGGACACATCAGCTCCTATGTAAAGTACTAAAGTACTTTGGCCATAAACTTCAAAGTGCTTCCCAACAGGAAGCTGGATAGCTATTCCTGTTTTGTAAATCAGGAAGCTGAGGAAAAAGGGAAGGAAGTGTTTTGACTGAATTGATCTAGCAGCTGCTGGCAGAGACTCTGAGTGCTGCCTATGCACTGCACTGCCTCTCAGAGCAGGGACCAGCCCCGGCCGCCTCAGGCATGCACTGCACTCCACGGGCCCTCCATGGCAAATTCCCTCTTGGAAATCAGGCTGGTGACATGAGAATAACAAACTGTGCAGATTTGTGGCTTCAAAGCACAAGTGCTTGTGAGAAATACCATGAATTAGTCATAATCTTATCAAAAATATTTTATTTATGAAAGTAACAATTATACTATACAACCTATATTGGAAATACATTGAATAATTGCTAGAATAAATACAGGCAATTAATTCAATCTTTTTATAGAATGAGAAGATTTATTTGACATTTGAATGTTAACCCAAGCTTTAACTTACATCATAAATAGTTAAAAGGCATAGTCAAGTTTTTTTGATTTTTACCGTTTCTCTTGCTTTCTTTTAATACTGTTCTATTTTGTAATCAACATGAATCAACTCTCCAATCATTAACATAATATTAGTATGACTTTCAAGCAATCATGTACCTCAAGATAATCAGACAATAAGGTAGTGTGTGTGCAGTTCATTCTACAGCAGAATCTATTCATGTCTGCATAAAAAAGAGAAGCTGAAAATGCTTCTAATTTCTTTAAGCATCATATGCCGATTTCTGCTTTACCACAGTGCTTTTAATACCAGAATCTAAAAAGGGCAGCTGGTCTTTCTGTTGCTCTTTATAAAGTATATTAGGGCTCAATGCCACATTCCTTTGGCTGGTGAAGGACTGCAGAATTTAGTCCTGAATATTATTTCTCAAAACCATGGTCCAAAATAAATGTCCAAGACTGATTATTAGGCACCAAGGAAGTGATGCATTTGCTAAGGCTTGATGTTTTCTGATAGAAAAATTGGCTTCTTTTCTGGTAGACAGGCTGTAGTTAAAAACAAATTATTGGGCTCAGTACTGGGGTCTGCATTACACTGGATGTCAGAGAAGCTGATGCGTTTTTATTTTCTGTAAACTGTATGAAGGGGTCTGTGGAAGTATTAGAGTACAACACACACATTTTGAAAGTGTTGATAAGTTCTTCCTTCCTTTTTTTTTTTTTTTTTTTTTTTTTTTTAATAAAAAACCTGAACTATTTGCTTGGTACTAGCAGATTATGAACAACTATGACCATCAGTGAATTCAATAGCAGTTTCAGGGGCCCAATATTTTTCAAGATCAGAAGTTTGTGATTGCTCAGGTCTCATATAAAATCAGTGGGAGGCTTTCCATAGCAATGTCTTTTCCAGTGGCATGGAGGCCTGCCTTGCCTTATGGTTTATTGTGCATGCCAGGGATATTAAGTTCTCAGCAGAGAAGCAAATTTCCCTTTTACAATGTTATCAAAACAAAAACCCCAAATTGCACATATCTACCCCTTTGGCCTTTTTTATGCACAAATATGCTTGTATGCAAAACCTGACACTGTTGGGCCTTTCCTAATAAATGTCTTAAAAGAGCACATTTAAATGCTTTTTCACAGAAATAACCATTCATTAGTTGCAAAAATGCAGAGAGACTTTTTATTCTTTCTGTTGTGAACAATATCATTTCAGCAGAAATTTGGGGGGAGAATGTATGATTTTTTTTTGTCCCCAAATATATTTTAAAAGGTGAAAGAACAAAATGTCGGGGAGGCAGCTTTTTTTGGCAGATAGTAAAATATAAAATATGTGATTTAAAAAAAAAGTTGGCTTAAAAATACACACACACAAATAATACAATAATATAAAAATACAGCTCAGCCAATGGCCTCTTAAAATTTACCTTTGGCATTACATTTGGCAGCCTAAAACAAAAGACCCTTCCTATAAACAGAACTATAAAAAAAGAGAAGTTCATAAATTAGGTTGCAAGGGGATGTACAGTCCTTTTCTTGATTCTCCAAACTCCCTTTCTTTCTGTCCACACACATAAGCATGACCAGTGAGGTATATAGAACGTAACACTGTCAGGCATATGCACAATAAAAAAGTGCATAAACATAGAAGTTCTCCCCTTTTCTTGTGAACAGGTCGTAACTGTGTGGTTTGCGTCCTTTCCCCCTTAGAAACAAAAAATCTGGTGGGTTTTTTTTGTTTGTTTTGTTTTTTTCTCTTTTTTTTTTTTTTTTCTCCTTACTTTGGCAGGATGAAAATGAACCCAGAGGAATATAATAAGTGTCCTATTCCCAGCAGCAGTGATCCATTTCCCTTGGCAACATATGTCTGATGCCACAGATACTACAAGGTCGTTGGGTTGCTTTACAACTCTGGGTAACTTCCCACGGAAACATCATACGTCTAGCACCATGTCGTAGTGTTGTTGCTCTTTCTTCCGCCTGCCACATTTGTTGATAAGAACCATGTACAAAGTCAAAAGCAAAACCCAGTAACATGCATAGAGTATTGTGCCAATGATGAGAACTGTCTGTTTTGACTCAGAAAATGGCTTTTTTGATTCCTTGTAAATAGTGAAAATTACGCCACCTAGGAGGATTGTAAACCAAATGGAGACTGGAATGAGTCCTATAAAATTAACTACTATGGTTTTCCTTCCTGACGTGCCCCACCCTGCTTTGTTTATCGTGGCAATTGCAAACATCTTTGCTGGCAGTAAACTTGACATGTACAACACTGAGTAGAGTGACATGAAAACCATGACAATGTTGCCCCTAAGGAAGCTGGCAAAGGAAGACTTTATCAGGCCAACTAACTGAACTGTCAACAGGAAGAGGAGAATGTTCCAGATTTTTCCCCTGTAGAAGAGCTGAATGACTGTGGCAATAAGGAAGAAAGGAAAGAATCCAGTGATTACAGCTTCATAGGTCATCCACAAATGGTGCTTGTGGAACCACATGGCATTATAAAGCCACTCTCTAAAGTAGGATTTACTCCAGCGGGTCTGCTGATTCAGCCACCTGAGATACTCTATCGGTGTTTCCGTAAGGCACTTGGATCTAGCTGTGTATTTTGTTGCATAGCCCAGACTTAGCACTCTGTTAGTTAGATGCCTGTCATCTCCGAAGCTGCACTGGGAGCCCATAAACTCTTGATTGTACCAATCTTCCACAAATTCATGGAGTAAAGAGTTTCTGTACATTCCCAGAGGTCCACTGATGCACTGTACACAGCCAAAGTAGGACTGACAGGCTCTTTCGATGTTAAATGCCATCCAGTATCTCACGCTGCTCAGAAAGGAGATCCAGGAATCATATTTGTTCAAAATCTGCAAAGTAAAGGAAAGTTTTCCTTTTAGATTAACTCTTAAAACAGGCAAATGTACACATTGGATCAATAAGGAATTTGCTGAGACTAGAGCACCATTAGATGAAATGTGGTGGGAACCTCACTTCTGTGTCCAAGTCATGGCAAATCCGGGACTTACGCAAACATTCCAGCCAGGACATTGACAGGAAGGGTGAGATGAAACCTTCAAATGTCTCTTTCACTGAGAGGTTCTTTTTTTCCTTGCAACCTTTCCATTCTCCACCAAGAAATTTCCTTATTTTCTGTGTCATTCTTCCTTTCCTTTCGCCCCTGTTAAAAACCTGCTGGATTTACACTTTCCCAAGAGGAGCTGGTGAGCTCATGGCCTTCTGCTGCTTTTCTGCCCATGCACATGTTTGGGACTCACAAGACTCCTTCTAGCCCTCCCAAAACTATGCTGGAGCATGAGAAAAGCTGAGCACATTGTCTTTGCCCTACATTTTTGGTATCACAAGGCTGACCCTAGAGATTTAGCCCTGAACTGTGTCCCCATATCCAGCATTAGGTCCTCTGAGGAACAACATGTTCTGTCTCTGCAGTACCAGCCTGTTTGTTACCTTGACCCAAGGCATATGGTGATACTCCAATAGAGTCTTCCTCAGGCCCACATAAATGTCTCAGTCTTTCTCTTCAGCACAACCCAGCTGCACAACCAGTCTGAACACTCAGTGGATGTATGAACACATGCAGATGTGCAAGTCTGTGACTTCACATCCAAGTTCTCAACACACACCTTGTGCCAGAGGCTGTGACAAGGGTGTGGATCTTTGGCCTTCTACAACTATAAAGCGTTGCTCTGCAACTAAAAAAAAATAGTCTTTTGCTCTGATGGTCCTAATTTCTGTCAAGTTTAATTCCAGGATGTATTAGAATCAGCAGGGCTTGGGGATAGGCTCAAGCCTGGCTCAGATTTATTTGGTGTATGCTGGAAAATTAACTGAGGGGAAAAAAAACCAAACCACCAAAACAGAGCTTTCGTCCTATCACCTTTCCTCACAGAGGACACACATCCTTCCCAATGCAGATGCTTATGAACCTTCACTGTCACAGCTGAACCTGTTCACCTCCCTTCACTTGTACTCACACACGCCTGGAATTTCACATGCATAGGCTGTGTACGCCTGGTTCGTGGTCAATCTAGAGCTCAAAAGCTATTCAGGTTTCTGTAGGAATCCTAATTTCTGGAGTTACAAGCCACATGCCTGAAATACTTCTGACTACTTGGGCATTTGTTAGCAAGTTCTTGCTCATTTACATGGCTCTTTCTCCTCTGTCTCACATAAAAAGCCCAGCTGAGTATGGGGGACTGATCTTAAGGCCAACTGAAATATTCATACACTTTTCTCTTTATAAATTGTAGCAAAAGTAGTTGTGTCAAAAGGAACCAGCAGCCTTTTGCTGTAGTAATCAGCCAAACTCAGTAATGCTGAAAATCCTAACACACATGGAGCTGGTCTGACTTGGAAATTTTCTATTGTTCTGCCTGACAGAGATGGGAGACCCAGCAACACACACAGTGCACAGTGCAGAGTGTTTCAAAATTACTTCTATTTCTATCAATTTTGGCTGCCAGTAGTAATATAATTGAAGTGCTTGAGCTTGCTGGACATGGCTTTGGGAGACCTGTTCTTAATTCCCTGCTCCCCTATAGCTTTTCTTTTGTAGCTTGAGCAGGCAGCTGTACCCACAGACTCAAAGATGCCACAACAGCCCTGACAAAGCCAGTGCTCCCCTTTCCACCTATAAGGAGCAGAATATTATTTGTTTGCTTGTTATGGATGTTAAAATCATACCATGCTCACATCCAAGAAGAGTTTCCATTCAATGGACAAGAAGGTTAAGATATGATAATGGCATCACATATTATATATATGCATATAGTATACACACATAAATTATATTTAATGCTATTTCAGGCAGAGAAATCTGTTGCAATGCAAAGAGTTGCTGAAATTCCTCCTTTAATCTGAAAATGGTTGTACTCACCTGCACATCGCCTCCAACTCCTCCAACCATTGGATCTTCTTCTAAAACTTTCACCATCTCCACTGATGAGGCTGGATCAAGCATGGTATCTGAATCACAGACCTAGAAGTAAGAAAATACAAGAAAAAATGGGTTAAGGAGTACACTACAGAAGAAAATAAAAATCAAGTGGTTATAATGACTCTAAATGCATATTCTCCTGAATGCGATTAAATCGGACTTTGAAGTCTGCACTGATATTTCTGTTAAAGGTCACTTGTACCAGGCAGCAAGGCGTAGTGCTGCACAAAACACAGAGCTTGTTAAGGCTGTGCACACAAATAATCCTCTGTATCAGCTCCATTTGTTTTACTGGCACACTGGAGTGGCTCCCTTGGGCAAGATATGAGGCACTGCAGAGTAAGATGATGTTTGTGGGCATGCAGCATATTCCAGTTGTGCTCTGACACAGAATTTCCCTGCATCAGCTGCATGCATTTGACCCTGGTCAAATGTTTCCCACTGCCATATGAGGGAAGGAGTAATGAGTTAAATCCCAGGCACTTGTTATTAAAAAAGAAAAAAGTCAACTAGAAGTCTGGGAAGAAACCTGAAAGTTCTTTCACTCAAAGAAGGCTTTACCAATTAATGTAAAATATGTATCTCACATTTCAGAAGAAACTAATTTTTAATTTTAGATGCATGATGTGTTACTAGTAGTGCAGGGATTTGACATTTGATGTAGAGAAATTATTTGCTATTTTCCACTGGCATTCTTATTAAAAATATGCAAGGCCAGAAGGCATGAGTCCTGAAGTTTAGTACTGCAAAAGACCAAGGCAGAAGTAGATGACACACAAGGCATTTCAGCTACACAAACTCTCCTAGTCAACTAAACACTGTGTACATTAGGAAATTGGCTTTCCCCTAGAGAGTAGGAGGAGGGCTCAGACAGGCTGGCTGGTCTGTGAGACAGCTGGCATTGCTTTCATTTGCTCTGAGGAGAATGACTTGGGCTGCAGCCTGTTTAAAACAAGAGGGTGTCTCCTTGTTGCACTTGCTGCAGCTGAAAGAACTGGCCACATCATGTGTGAACTCATTTCACAGACACCCAGGAACTGGAGCAGAAACTGTCCCAGAAACATCCCTCTGACCAGCTGAATCACATCCTACAAATCCTCATACTGCCTCCAGTTTGTCCCCATGCTGCATTTCTGTGACTTCAGACAGGGTCAGTAGAAGCAAGTCAGTAGCTCTGCATAAACAGCATATTAAGACAGATTCTGCTGAGGCTTTGTAATGGGTATCCTAATTTTGGAGTCCTTTTGTGCAAACTTTCAATTCAATCTAAGCCCTCTCACTCCGGGGGAGAGGTAACATTTATGTCTGCTCTGTGAAAGGGGAGGAGGGCATTGGTGCTCTGCTCTGGACCAGACTTAAGAGGAAATGTTACCCAGGACAGTTGGACTGCATAGCTTGGGATGCAACTGGGACTCTACCAACATGCTCCCCTCCATGCTCAGAGGGGGCCAAGAGGAGAAAGGTGATGAAAGCTCTCATATCTCTCTCAGGAGAAAAGCCACAAGCATCTCCAGCTCCCACTCACTTGATGCATCCATCTCCTCTCCTAAATGGCCTCATCCCACAGTATCTTTGTAACCTGGCTGAGATGTGACTCCAGCTTTAGAGAAAAGCTGTCATCAGTGGCAGCACTGGGTGACAGGGACCAAAACAATTCTGCTGCAGAGGTGAAACAATGCCTTATAATTTTAACTGAGTCTTCTTGGACGAACCTGTTGCTAAGTGTTTTGCACAGGGAATCTGTAGTTCGCTGAATTCCCAGGGTGCTCAGGCAGTGACAGGCACACCATTTCTTGTGACCATGAGTGGTGGGCTGGCATCAGCTGCCTCCCAGCCCTTCTGCTTTCCCTCCAGCATCTGTCACTTGAGCAGTGCCCACCCCATCAGATGTATTTACCTATGGCAGAAAGGCCTGCCCATGAGCCACATCACTAATACATTAGAGATGAAGAATCGTGAAAACACTGAATTTTTTAACAAAATACCATCACATGTCCTGGCCATGTGGGTATGTCTGGGTTTCTGGGACAAATCTAACAAGCCATCGTTTTCCATCTGGATGAGGTTTTTGCAGGTGAACAGAGGACACATCCAGAGAAACACAGTCACTTAGGAGCCCAAATAAACACTGACACCTGCTTAGCCAGGGTGTGCCCAGGACAGCCCAAGAGACAATTTCCATCTTTCCACCTAAGGGCCGAGTGACCCAAATATCACTGCCTTGGGTCACAGGGTTACATGAAAGAGACAGCTGACCTTAAGGGAGCTGTTCTGTTTCTTGCTATAAGCAATGAGAGTTTATCCCAGCTGCTCTGAGTTCAGACTGCACTGGGCTGTCCACACAGGCACCTCCATCAAGCCAAGATGAATTGCACCCTGGTTATCTCACAACTCTGCACTGATAATACCTGCCAGTTTAACTCTTCCACCTGATTACTTGCACACTCATAAACTGTTCTAGGATGGAAACAAGCCGTCACAGCAGTTTTCAATACTTAATGAGACACTACTAATGAGTAACAGCTCGTTATCTGCACTGGTCTGACTGTTTATGATTACCTGTCCATAAGTCAAGAGTGTCTTTTAGGAACTGTAAGGCCTACAATTTTGGGAGTGGGCAGTGGTGCTGACTGGCCACTTTTTAAAGTGCTTAATCACTGATGCAGACTGCTTAACCCTCAAAATATTTGGCTTGTTTAAAGTAATTTACCCTGGATCACCCCAAAGGACCATTTGAAATATCTCAACCTTTATTCATTTATAAAACATTGGCACATTTTAGCTGCATGTTTTTTATGACCCTGCAGTAGCCAGGATCACCAAGGGGCTGCATTTCTACTACAGACATGACTGTAGATGTGACTGTGGCATCAGTCACTACTGCAGACTGTGCTCATGGCAGCACTAACCCTAGTGCTGACAAATTCATTAGAACTTCTGAGCCAGGTCAGGAGTGTTAACTGAACAGAAATATCTCTTCTGTTTTCTGAGTTTATGCTATGACCGTTGAAATAGAAACACTTTTTCCAGGTTCCCTGAAAAATACAAGAGCTGAACTGAGGGAGGAAACTTGCAATGAATCTGCTTCCTCTCTGCCTTCTTTCTCTGCAGTCTGGTATGTCTGTGTGAAGTGTTTATAAACCCAAGTTAATAAAGAAATTCAGCATTTTCATCCCGTCACAGTTCCTCACAACACAAAACCAAATCACAGACAATGGAAAGCTTAAGCCCATTGTTTTGAAAGAATAAATCAGTTTCAGTTTGGGAAGTGGTAGAGGATGGGTTTTCAATCTTGGCCTTATTCTCCTAGCTCAAATAACAGAGTGGTTCCTGGCATTCTTCAGTTTCTGCCCATCCTGTGCAGTGCTCTCAGCCCAGCCACTGGCAGCCTCTCCAGGTCCCTAGGACACTGCACGTGGATGCTGTGCTGTGCAGAGCATGCACACACACCCACACAAGGCTGGGCACAGGCCCCAGAAACACATGTGGCTCAGCCATGCAGCTGCCCTGAGCCAGCAGAGAGCACCTCGTGGGGAGCTGCTGCTCCACGGCAGCAGACTGCTGGATGCTCTGAGTGTGGGAGGAGCTGGGAAGAACTGAGGGTGGCTCATTAGGAAAATCATTTCCTATTCAGTGGGATTAGTCAAATAAGCCTTCTTGGCCTAGATTTCTAAGGAAGGGTCCTCAGTGTCCAGCCAGAGTATCTGATCCCACTCGCCTTGTCTCACATGACCCCTTCCCCTTTCCACAGTCAGCAGGGCTGTTTGCAGGAGCAAGGAGTGCTTCCATGTAAGTAAGGCAAAAACATAGACAATCTTTCAGGGGATCCAAGGCAGCTGGAAAGAAATGTGCCTCTGCTGCTTTGGAAACAGGGAGAGAGGACCCAGCCTAATTCATTTTTAAGTGAGTAGTGTGTCACAAGGGTCTTAAAGGCCAAGTTGCAGTGAGTGAGGTAATGCAGCTGTAATTGATGAAGCAAAAGCTCCTTCAGGCTTTAGCTGAAGAAATTTTCTTTCAAATCTACACATTGACCCTTTTATTGAATATTCCACATAGCCTTCAAAGCCTTTAAAATACATCTCCATCTTTTTTACAGACTTCACCACTTCTCCAAGATATTTCCTAGTGAGACCAAATATCTGTCTGTCTGCTCCTATATGGGGCAGCAAAGAAACTCACGAAATACTGCCTTACCCAAGACCTTCACCTACGGGACTGGAGATGGGGCTTTCAGGAGGTCACTGGCTTTGTCTGAAGGAAAACCATTTTGAGGTGGGCAGGATGAGGGGGCAGTACTGAAGGCAGGGGAAGGATTTCGTATTTCTCCAGTAGCTGGTGCACAGATTTAAAACAGTCACAGATAGACTGGCTATTTTAAAAGGTAGCAAAATACCCTTTTAACGGTCAGACTGTTTCCAAACAGACTGAAAGGAGCACTGTGTTCATCAGGGACTAGGATGGCCTCTAACATGCTGCACAAAATATACAAAAGCTGCTTTCTTTCAAAGTGTGTTTGAATTGGCACTGACCTGGTGCTCTAATACCTACCTGTACATAATCCACGCTTCTCCCCAGTGCTTTGAATGCTGTGTACATTACTTCTCTTTTTCCACCCCATTTCTGCATGATGCAAACGCTTTTGTTGGACAGGACCAGCTGAGATACATGTTGCATGCTCTCTCTGTGAGACTCTTCTGTCTCACCCGGACCTTTGTCATGGAAGTTATTACTCCAGATATAAGTGGCACAACTGTCCCTACCCATGATTTCAGTGAAAATGTCCATCATGTAAACGTCATCTTCTGAGTTCCCATCAATGACCATAACAACTTTAATTCCAGGGTAGGTCAATCTTTTTACAGAAAGTAAACATTTTCTTAAGTAGTCAGGATCTTCTTGATAGGCAGCAATACAAAGGGCAACTGTTTTGTTCAGTTTGATTGGAGTCTCTAGCGACCGTTTCATTTTCCTGTGCTCTAGGTAGGCAAACAGGCTTTGGATGATGAGATGTGATGCCAGGATAGCACCATAGAGTCCAAAGGAGAAGTAGTAGTTGTCTGTTTGGATGAACTGGTAGCCCACAATGTAAGCAGCGGTGATTCCCAGCAGGAGGGACACCCCAAAGAGTGTGGTTCCAAGTATTCTCAGGATACATATAAACCTCTCACAATACATCTGCAAAGAAGTAGGGAAGCCATTAGCAGAGTCACCACTTGCTGATATAAGACATCATAAGGGGTGCACGTGCCTGCACACAGATCTCAGCATCAACAGATACACCCTGAGATTCTGGCTCACAGACTCACTGCATCCCCTTGCCCAACTGAACACCTCTTTGCAGTACTTCCTCCATGTAAAGTACAATCCAAACAGACTCTTAATGTATCAGAGATGTTTTCTGCTGTTCGCAGTGCCCTCATAGAAGGTGCTGTCTGTGTCAGGATCTTATTTTGGCAGCCTGGGCTGGTTGGATAAGACACTCCGTCATATTATCCTGAGGAGGTTGGGGAAGGGGTTTTTGGGCCACCACTCGCTTCATAAGGTCACAGGAGAGCAGAACAGCTGAATGTCTGGGCAGCCTCTCCTCATCCCCCATCCATGTCACGACTGCGATCCCACCCTGAATTGTTTCTGACGCTTAGTTATGTTTGCAAAAATATTGGAAAGACATTCTTAAAACAGATGCCTGAATGTATTTATAATTTTTAAACAGATGTCTGACTATATTAATAATTTATATTTATATAATCAGACATCTGCTTTAAAAGGTCTTCTCAATATCATTGCAAAAATGTATTATTCATATAGTTGTGTGCATAGATACATGCACACGTGAGCATGTGTGTATAGGGGCTAAAGTTTAACTGAGATTAAGTCTGTGGCAAAAATATGCATAAATTTAACAGAGCCAACACTCCACCCTGGACTCAGAAATTCACTAGGACATCAGCTGATTCTGACCATTTCTACATATTTAGGTTACCTGGCTGTAAAATCTTCTAACCTAAACTCTGGGCTATGGAGCAACTGGCTAACATGGAGGGTGTTCTGGCATTCTCAAAACAAACAGTATGGGCAGGCAGGCAGGTGGAATCTGTTGGTACTTAAATGCCCTTTCTGACAATCACATTACCCATTTTATGCAACCGCTTTCTCAGAATTGTGAGAAGTTAATGACAACATTTTCTGTCTATAGATGCATTTTATGTGAAGGACATAAAACAGGTAATGTCTATTTAAGGCTAACCCAGCAAGTGTGTTGCAAGTCAATAAAGCTCATGCTTGAATATTTTGCTGAGTTACGTCCTCTCAGAGTAATGCATTTAATATTTGTGTTTTCTTGCTATTATTCATATTTTCCCTGCTGTTATCACCTCGCTCATCTGCTGCTCATGTTTGTTTGGCCAAAGCTGAAGTTGGAACAGGACTTCCTTACATCATATATGTTTTTAACTCTTCTTTGAAAAATCACTACCAAGATGCAGCAGCATAGCTGTCACCAACTATATATACATATGTCTGAAAAGTTAAAGGCTTGGAACAAAAAAGTCAGCACAGAGTCACTTACAACATAAAAATAAACTAGGCAAGCATGAAGTTTGAGGTTACAAAGACTTTGTCTTTTTCCACTGGCTATTTACGATCTTAAATTTCAAGACATGAAGAAGCCTCTTAAATGTATATTTGGAGGCACTGTTAAAGAAATCGGACCCTGTCTCTAGGACTTCCTTGAATACTTAAGGCTCGGCTCTGACAGGTGCTGTAATCATCCACCAGCAAAACCCTCCACCATCCCTGTTCTGGCCTGTCTGAAAATCTTTCACAGCAGGAGTCATAAAGATGCCTAAAAAAAGACAACTTATGCTTACCACCACTATAGATGAATTGAAACTCAGAGCCCAAAATAGACTTGCTTTAGAAAACAGATTAAGTCATGGATCCCCTCTAGATTACCTTGAAGTAAAAGATCCTGTGTCTTTACTAATCCCTCAAGTGTGCAAAATGTCACAAACATCAAGGTAAATGTCTCATTAATGGTGCACTTGTACTCTGCTTTCTCACTTGGGGTCCTAAAGTCTGCTTACATTAATAATTATATGGCTGAAATAAACAGGATTTGCATTAAGATCTGGAGTGGCTACATTTGAATGACTATATACTGTAGCAGGCATCTTTTACATTAATTTGCTATTGTTTTGTTCTACCTATGAAGTGCTTCTGCACAAAAGGAAAAAAAATCAAACAAATTCTCTAATTTTGTCATTACAGCACAGATCCTCTCCATTGCAAAAATACAGTCTTTTAAGATCAAGAAATTAATTTCTGGTGTTAATAAAACAACGTTTCTTTTTTTCTTTCACTGTCAATCTTAGGAAAATAAATAGTGTTTTGATATAAATTCCTGGCTTTCATCAAAGAAACTTTCCCCTTTGTATGTGCAATTGAGGGTTTTATGTATAGTCTTTTAATTGACTGAATCTCAGGGGAACTGGAAAAGTTGCTCAATATTCTCAAGATTTAACACAGGGTATTGATAGCTTGCCCAGCAGAAATGATCTTTATCAACTTTAACATGCCCAAACAATGGCAAAGAAGCCAAAAATTCTCCACCCATCTCCAATAATTAAGCCAAGAAGTTAAAAGGAAATGATGTTTGTACAAGTCTGGGACCAAAAATGAACTGCTGAGTCAAATGCTAATACTGAGGCTAGGCAGCAGCTGCCTCAGAGACTTTCAGATCAGACAGTGCTGTTATGAGCATCTAGCCTGGCCTGACACAGTGAAATATAGTAATCCCATCTTACAATTTGGGCACCTAAATCCCTTACAGGCACCTTCACCTAACCCCATGGTGCTGAACCCAGTATGAGTTTTACACAGCCTCTGGCAAGCAGACCCAAGGTTTGCATGCACAAGGTGAGTGTATGTCTAAAAAAAAGTCTAAAACTGAGCAATTTGTTGTCATGACGTTGCAGCTCTTCCCTTTCAGGGATGGAGCTGAGCAGTGCTCACCAGCCCATCTAGCAGAACTGAAATGCGAAAGCCATATGCTAAATCCTAATGCTTTGTAGGCTGCTGCTGATTCAGTCACACATTTTGATTCACAAAGCAGTGCCAAGTATATATGTGCCTTGTAGTGACTGTACAGTAGCAGGCAAGGAGTGCCTTTCTTTGGGAGCTCCTACAGAAAAGCAGGACCAAGAAATGAACACTTGCATGTACTTGACATCAGAGTCCACCCAGTGAACTCTTTGGCATTGTGTCTCTTGGCATCCTGACAAAGCCAAATATATATAAAGAAAGAGTATTTCTCCTTTGTGATGAAGGTGAGTTTACATTATTATTAGCAAGTGGCATAACTAAAAGTTGTAGTATTCTAACAATGCTTTCATGAAAAACATCAGGTTAACAAATGACTGATACCTACAAGGTACATCAAATGATTGGGGTATTTACTGTAGCACTAGAGATCACACTCCTTTCTCAGACTGAGTAATGCCTT
The DNA here is from genome assembly GCA_027886175.1 of Phylloscopus collybita. NCBI lineage: Eukaryota > Metazoa > Chordata > Aves > Passeriformes > Phylloscopidae > Phylloscopus > Phylloscopus collybita. The sequence goes on along the minus strand of JAJNNQ010000075.1, from coordinate 12,038,339 downwards.
AGAAATTAGGAGAACATAGCAAATTATGTTTCAGTTTTCTCTATTCTGAAAAACATTTAGGCTAGCATATACTCTAGTTATGGTACACAGATCTAACTTTTATAAGATCTAGACACTTGACTGAAATTCAGTAGGTTCTTATGTCCTGTTTTGAACTGAGTCTTTACTCAGCAAAGAACACGGGTGACATCCATGGCAAAATACCAATTTTTCCTCCTCCAAAATCCTGTGGCAAAGTTCATCCACATGGCTATTAAACAGCTTTCATGCATCTCTGAGAGTAACAAGCCCTGAAGATAGTTCATCCCTTTACTAAGTCAGGAGGCAAAGAGAACAAAAAAGCTTATTTTGTAACTAATACTGAATAGGGCCAAATAGATATCCAGAAAACCAACGTGCAGTGGTGCCAGGAGACATCAATATTATCTGCAGCCTATTCAATTCTGCACCCTCTGTTGTGTAGCTGCTATGAGGACAAAGGAAGCAATCAGGTGGTGCCTGGCATGTATTGATACAGGACATGGAACTGGTGACAGGGGTCAAACTGAAGTCAGGTCTGCTTGTAACACATGGGACGCATCTCACTACATCATCTCTTTCAGAAATCCCCTGTGTGCAACACTCAAACATTGCCACATAGCAATTCTGGGTAGCTTTTCCTCAGAAGATTAAAAAGCAAGAGAGGGAGACACAGAAAGTTTGTAGCTAACATGTAATGATTTGGAAGGTTGTTTGAAAGAATTAGCACTTATTAATTCCAAACATCTGAAGACATTTAGAAAAACCCTAACCGTAAGTTGCAAAAGCCAATATCTATCCAGGAGGCAGTAATAAAAGGTCGATCACAAATGTGCTCATTTTTGTTCCTGTACTGGGCCTGGCTGAGATGGAATTATTTTTTCCCATCGCCCTCCAAGAGCTCTACTTTGTATTGGTAGCTGAGAAGGTGTTGATAACACAGCAGTATTTTGGCTAGTGCTCAGCAGTGCTCCCACAGCGTCCAGGATGTCCCTCCAACATTTTCTCCCACACCAATATGCTATGGGTGGGCAAGGTCCTGGGAGGGAACATGATTAGGACAGCTGACCCAAACTGACCAAAGGGATAATCCACACCATATGACGTCTGCTCAAATACAAATGATAAAAGGAGGAGGGGGAAGCATTTGTTGTGACATTTGTTTTTCAGTACTGAAGCCCTACTCCTGGGAAGTGGCTGAACATCACCTGCTGATGAGAAGTAGAGGGTAAATCTTTTGTTTTCCTTTGCTTCATGTGCAGCCTTTGCTTTACTAAGTTGCCTTTATCTCAACATACCAGGTGTTTTGCCCTCTTATTTTCTGCATCTACATCCTGCCGAGGAGTAGCTGGGAGGGCACCATGCAGCCAGCCAGGGCCAACCCACCACAGTCCCCTTCATTTTTAAAGGTTACAGAGATTTGTGCCTCTCTCTAGACATTGAGGGCTGTGGTCACATCAGCAACTAGTGCAATACCACACAAACAGATCTGCAAAGAGGAACACTTGATGCTGAGGGCCTAACTCCACCCTCCATGTACTTTTGTGCTTTACTCTGAACTAAGTATAATTGGACCCAGTGGACTAAAAACCTGAAAAGTGTCCTCCAGAGGTACACATTGCAATTAGTTTCATTCAAGAGGAATCCAATTTGGGTGTCCAGTTATTGCTTTGCAATAGAAACTCAAGCAATTTCGTTGAAGAGGCGACACTTGTAGCAGCAGCTTTGATAGCACCTACTCATCAAATTTAAATTGATAATACAAATCAACTTCACATATAAGATCTGCAGATCAGATTTGTCTGGAACCTTTGAGGAAACCAGAAGTGCTGAGCACAGAAAACCCTTTGAAAATATCTCATTTTTATATGCCTGTAAGGAAGCTGAATTCTTGAATATCTATTCAACCTTAGTGCTGAGGATTTGAATTCAGCAAAGCATGTAAGTGTGTCATTAAAGATAAGTGTGCACTTAGGTATTTTGCTGAAGAGGGAAATCAGTGGATAAGTTATCTTGCAGTTCTGTTAATAAAGGCACAAAAAATCTTTCTCTGAAAAGCTGCTATTTCTGGGACACTCGAGATAAAAATGCAAATATATTTTTGACAAATTTATTGTAGAGATTATCCTCCCTTATGAAGGTTGTTGGATATGTCAATACTTAACCATTGCATTTCTTACGTTAGGGAATCTAAGAGTGGATCAGGACCTAGACAATTTGAATTTGCTTCCTAGTGTTGTCATTCACCTGTTGGGTGACCTTAGATAAGTGAATTCACCTCTCTCTGTCATAGCTTCCTCACCTGTAAAATGGAAATCATGATCACGCAAGAAATTTTTGGAAGTCTATAAAACCCTTCATAAAGCTTAGGCTAATCTTTTTAGTGCTATGAGATCCACCTGTTCTCTAGTTCAGTATAACCATTTCTAGTCAAAAAACTGCAACAAAAACCAAAACACCCCGTGCTATTTTCCTTGCCTATATTTACCTGAAGGTAGCCTGTGGGGATTTGTCTGTAGCAAACATACAACTCTAACTCGGCAGGATGCCTGAGATCAGTGAGGTGGGCACCATAAAAACCAGCACACATGGCTTTAAATGCATACAGCCACCAAGGGCTGTTTTGCACACAACCAATGGAAGAATGTAATCTTTATAAGCCTTAATACCCACTTTCTTACTTACAAGAATAAGAGCACTGGCTGCCACAGAGCAGCTGCCTCAACGACACGAGTGTGTCCGAGTGCACGTGTGAGTGCCTGCACACCCTGTATCTGGGCCTATACACACTGTCTCTGGGAGTACATGGTGTTTGAAGCTTACAATTTCTCAGATAATATTTAGATTCATTATTGGCCTTATTTTGGTGGCAAATGAAATCATATATCATTGGAGTACAAATGATTCTAAGTTCATATTAATCACAAGCATGAGATAGCTGTCCAGACTCCCTCTCCTATTCTACAGCCTGCAGAGAGGAAAGTGAAAAGTTATGTTCCATCTGTACACCTTTATTACAGCACAATTACCATATCTGGAACTTTTGGTTATTTATAACTTCCAGATTTTGTTATGCTATTGATCTTCTGGAAAGGGCTCACATAAGATTAAAGTTAACTCTGAGGTTAAATTAAAAGTAAATAACAGGATTACTGGTGATGGCAAACTCTATCTGTATGTACAGGCTTTGATCAGCAAATCAAGAATCTCCTATTTGTTCAGTGTATGTTTCCCACTAAACTGCACAAATTTAATCTCTTACAGGTTTGAGTAACCAATGTGGAATGAATTCTATGGCTGCAAGTTGGATTTGAACCTAATGTACACAATAATACACTAGTTGTTAAATTAACCAAGAAAAAAAAAAAAAAAAAGGAAAAGAAAAAGAAAACCAATCAAAAAAATCCCCAGACAAATGCTCCAAGAAACAAAAAAAGAAGTACAAATCATATTTGTAATCAGATATTTTGGATTGTGGTTAAACAAAAAGTCTAGTTTAGAAATGTTTTCTGGTTGCTCATTATGAAGTCCATGGATGCTTTTGGCACAAACTTATTTCATGCTTTAATCCAGCAATAAATAATTATCTGGGGTATGCATTATCTTGTAATTTGCTTATAAAGCACGGGTCATACCTTGTTTGACTAAGTCCCACTACACTGAATGAAGGAATACTTTGCTGCTCTATACACTAATCTTGAAGAGCAAAAAAATGAAGCAAAAGTGCTTTCATGCTACAAATATAAAGACTTTGAGTATTTTCCTGGTGAACTTGGCTGGGAAACTCCACTGAATCCAACAGAGCTGCTCTTCCTACTGGGAAAACCTTGACCCAGGTTTTCTACACTTGGATGCAGGGTAAGAAAGATTTATTACCCTTATCTAGTCCTCAAAAGAACTCCCAAGGCACTCATGTTACACATAATGTGTGCTTTCAAAAAAGTGCATGGGTGCCAATGGAAAAATGATCCCAAAAGCAGAAGACTATGAAGCCGAGCGAAACATGGAAAGGCAGCTATGGCCTGAGAGATGTGGGGTCTTAGAATCACAGAACCCTTAGGGTTGGAAGAGACCTGTGAAGATCATGGAGTCCAACCCCCCTGCCCAGGTTTGGTCACCTAGAGCAGGTGACAAGAACGGGTCAGGTGGGTTTGGAATGTCTCCAGAGACGGAGACTCCATGACCTCCCTTGGACAGCCTGTTTGGTGCCCTGCCATCCTCAATGTGAAAAAGTTCTTCCTCCTGTTGAGATGAAACTTCTTGTGGTTTAGTTTAAGGCCATTGCTCCTCGTCCTGTCACTGGGCACCACCGAAAAAGAGTCTGGCACCATCCTCTTGGCACCCGCCTTTGAGTAATTTATACGCACTAATGAGATCCCCTCTCTGTCTTCTCTAGACTAAGACAATGCCCATCAGGAGTGCGGTACTGCCATGGGGTTCTCTCGGGGCAGGGAAATGGGGTAAATTCTCTCCCAAGTGGCCAATGCCCCCTTCTGCCATCATCGCTACGGAGCCTGGCGAGGCTCTGACGAGCTGGCTCTCGGCCGTGTCCGAGAGACACGAACCGCCGCTCCAGGAAGAGCCCAGGGCAGCCGGGGACAGAGGGCTCTGCAGCCGGGCGGGAGGCGCCGGGCCCCGCACCGGCCGCGGGCTGCGCAGGGAGCGGGGGAACCCCGGCCCGGCGCCGCGGCCAACGGGGCGGAGCGGCGGCGTCACCGGGCGGGGCCGGGGGATCCCCGCGCGGCCACGTCACGGGGCCCCGCCCGCGGGAGCGACCCGGGCCCGGCCGTGCTGGCGCTGCCGGCGCCCCCCGCCGCCGCGGCCCCGGGGCGGCCCTCCCTCGGCCGGGGCGGGCCCGGCGCGGGCGTGCGGCGCGGGGAGCTCCGGGCAGCCCCCGCCCCACAGCCCTCGGCTCCCGGCCCTCCCTCGGGAAGCCGCCCTCCCCTCCCCTCCTCTCCCCTCCCTGCGCTGCTCGGCGCCCGGGCGGCTCGGCAGCGCTGTCCGGGCGGGACGTCAGCCCCACGCCCGCCGCCTCGCCTGCCTTCCCTCAGCCCCAGCCCTCCCTCCGCTCCTGTCGCGTCCCCGCCCGGCCCTGAATGCAAAAGCGAGGGGCGGCCGGAGAGAATCCGGGTTGGGCTCTGAGCAGGTCTCGCCTTCCCCGCTGGTACCAGCGGAGCGGCTGCCCAGCCTGTGCTCGATTTTATTCTAATTTCAGAGGGTTTATGGGGCCGTTGGCTTTTTTTTTTTTTTTTTTTTTTTTTTTTTTTTTTTTTTTTTTTTTTTGAGTTTGGTTTCTTTTTTCCCAGATCTTGAAGCTCAGCAATGTCTTAAACGGATTACACGGAGGAGGGGTTGAAGCTGAAAACCTCATTCATCCTCACGACGGTCCTATTCATTGCTGAAATAGGTGTAGCGTAGGAGCCGGTAAGATCCTCCCCCAGCCCCACTCGTATTTTGGGGATCTGTTCCAGCTTTCCTCCCTTGAGTAGTGGGGATGGGAGGAGAGGGTCTTCTGCTCTTGAGCTGACAGAAGCATAATCATAAATCACCTACCTTGTTTGTCCTTCTGTCCTTTGGTCATAGAGGGGCTCCCGCCAACTGTGTGGTCTCACGTACCGTTGCTCCCGCTGAATAGTTTCCAAGTTTGAGGTAAAAGAACAAATCGCACTTTTCAGGGACTTATTGAGACGCTCAGAAATAAAAAATAATTAAAAATGAAAATAATAATAAAAAAAAAATCGTGTAAGGCTATTCAGTCCTACTCATTTTCTCCCACGTGTTTTCACAATTATCGTGTATTTGTCTTTCTCTGCTTCAGTTTCTAGCTCAAAGTTGTGGGATTTTTTTGCCCAAATAATAGTAATAACAATAATAATAATAATAATAATTAAAAAAAAAGTTAGAAATAATAAATTAGGAGTTAGTTTCTCGTGGTCGAAGCTGAAGATCTTATTTCAAACCCGGCTAGCCAGGAGCCTGGAGAAGTTGCAAGGCAGCGTCTGAAAGTTTGAGAGATCAGCATCAGATAAAGTCTCTTTGGTGATACCTTGCTACCCGAGTAACTGTTTCAATGAGGTTTCTCAGCAGCAGCAGCAGCAAACGGGTAATATTTTCCAGACGTCTTTTTCTTTCCTGCTGCTGCTGCTGCTGCTTTTCTGCCTCTTCCACGTTATGGGGTCTTTTAACAAGGGAGACTTGACTTGTTTTAATAGGCGGAGGATGGGAAGAAGGAGGGAACTCCTGTAAGGAGGAAAAAAAAAAAAACCCAACCCTCCCAATTGCCATGATCTCAGCCAAGGACCAGTTCAGCGCCAGGAATTTAATTAGCCAAGTTGCAAATTTTTTTCAGAGAAATACAATACACATATGTTGCCACCAACTGGTTTCCTCTTCATGCCCCGCAGTTGGGGGAACCCCCCACCTTCCCCACTCGCTGCATCCTTGGGCTTGGGGTGTGGGATTCATCCCTCCCACAGCCACTATTCGGCTGGGACAGTTTTTGCTGCTGCTGGTTTTTATTAATAAGGGAATTGCGTCTATGAATGGATGAACATCGCAGTTTTCAATCCTGCTTTACCCGTTCACTCTCGGGAAGATTTGTCGTAGTAAATACCTAAGGAAGCTCCCACTCATATTCATACCCATGCCTTTTATGTTAAACAAGCCGGGAAACTGTTAGGCCGTTTAAAAACTGGAAAAGTGTGATGTGGGCTTTGTTTTGGTGTTATGGATTGGTTTGGTTTTGGGGTGGTTTTTTTTGGTCTTGTTTCGTTATAAATCAGAAGTGTTAATTCTGCCGATGGTTCCCGGTTAGCCAGGGGCACCAGCAGCCCACAGCACGCCCCATTGCCGCTCGCCCGCCGCTTTCACTCGCTCCTGGTGGCTCCGCTCTGCCCCCAAGGCGGGTTTCCCCGCTGCCGAGTCCCCGTTTCCAGTGCAGGTGACACAGAAGCGGCACTGGGTGGCACTGTTGAGGCGGCGGAGCACCGGGAGCCCCAGCGCGGGGCTCGGGGCCGGAGCGGGGCCGGGCTGGCGCTGCCGCGTCCGCCGTGCCCTGGCGGGGACCCGCGGGGGAGGACGGCGGCGATCAGCTTCCCCTTCCCCCGTGCTGCTTGCTCAAGGACCGCAGAGGTCGCCGCTTTGGGGCGTCGAGCCCACAAAGGGAACCGTATCCAGACACCGTTGGGAAATCCGGAGATGACTCTTCGCCGAGTTATCGCCCCTCGTTACCTTCTGGTGTGGGAAAACTCCAGAGCACTCCGGGGGCTTCTCGTGTGCAGTACATGGTTTAAAGTCGGTGGTTACCTAGGCTGGAGATTTTTTGAGAAGCTACTTTGGGGAAGCAGTTACATTTACAGGTGTGTTCAGTCACTGCCACGGGGGAGAGTGGCTTTAGGATGTGCTCCTTGAACGATCAATCTGTCTCAAACAACAAATCTGATTACAGTTTAAGCCAGAGGTTTGTGCACAGTTTTAACCTGGCGTTGCCAGGGAAAGCAACTTTCACACTTCTCCTCACTGTCCCTTTTTTCTATGTCAGGAGAACTGTCCTAGGTTAGAAATTAGTTGTTTGGGGAGAGGGAACAGCAATGAAATAAGAAATAATTTGGACTGGATGAGGGCGAAACAACTGCTTTGGCAACAATCTGGTTTTTGATGGTTTAGAATGTCCTTAAAAGTACAGAATGACTTAACAAGCACAGAGTCTATCAGGGCTTTCAAGTATTCCTCCCTCTCAGACCTTCCTCCCATGGCAGCTCCATTCCCATCGTGCCACCACCTCCAAATCTATGTCACAAAACCTTTAGATACAGAGCCCTGCACACCTCTGTCATCAGGCAAGGGACTGTCTGCTGCAAACAGGGGCAGAGGGGAGAGGGGTGTCAAGAGGGCTACTTGATCCCCCCCTCCACAGGAGCCACCCCACTAGCTATGTATCTGCTGTAAGCCAGGTTTATAACATGATCACAGAATCACAGAATGTTCAGGGTTGGTATGAACCTTAAAGATCATCTAATCCCAACCTGCCCTGCCATGGGCAGGGACACCTACCACTAGACCAGGTTGCTCAGAGCCTCATCCAACCTGGCTTCAAACACTGACACAATCTCCACAGGCAACATGTTCCAGTGCCTAACCACCCTCACAGTGTAAAATTTCTTTCTAATATGTAACCTAAATTTCCCCTCTTTCAATTTGTACCCATTGCTCCCTGTCCTGTCACTCCAGTTGCTGGTGAATGATGAATGTTTGTCATTTAGCCCGGCAAGGCACTACCTCTGCAAGCTCTGCTACTGTTGTACATATAACCAAGTCCTTGATGTCTGTGTGAATCCTAAGGTGTGATTTCCTGGCATCAGACTTTCTCTGGCACTGTCAGAGGCAAGAGAGGATTAGCATAGGTGTCCCTAGTCCATCCATCCATGGGTACTCTCAACACTGTGCCTTGGGGAACTGTTGCTGCCAGCCTTGTTTGTATTCCTTGGGCACTTGGTGGCCTTGTCTTGATTCAGGGATATGTATGTCCTGCGCAGGGGACTTCACATCTAGGACAATTTCTAAAATGAGGTTTCAGGGGGAGGGTAGGTTTGTTTGGTTTGGTTAATAACTAAATGTTACAGATTAAATTTTTCAAGTGAGCATTTGTTATAAATGAAATAGCTTGTTTGTTTTTGGTGGGTTTTTTGTATTCTACTTTTTAATAGTTACATTTGAAGACTGCACGTCTTCTCTGCTGATGAATGTACATTACTCTGGAAATACATGGTATCCCATTGGATTAATCCCATGCTCCTTAGGTTTGAACACGGATCAAGAGACAGTAGATCAGAGGCACAAATCTTTGTGCAGCAATAGCAGCACTTAAATCACACCAAAACTTTGCTTTAGAAAATGACATAATGGGAATGGTGAGTCTCTCATGTCTATAGCTATTTCCTTCTCAGCCATAGCTCATGTTGTGTGATCACACTGTCAGAGCAAGCGGGATAACATAGGTCGGGAAGTTAGGTTTGCCTACCAGGAAGGAATTAAAAGTAGGAGGATATGATTAATGCCAATCCATGCAGTGCTATAGAAACCAGATGTAAATGTGTTTCATTAGAAGTATATCACATCTACATTTATATGTTATGTTATGTCTACATGGTTACCATTATCAAACAATCCTGTCTCCTAATTGTGATTTATAGTCACAAGTACTGAGGAAAAGGGAGTTCTTGGCTGTCACTGTCCACAGGCATAGATTGTCACCAGCCATAGGAGAATAATCTTAATGAACTAACCTGATTTAATCTTCTAACAAGGCAATGGGTTTGTGTGAGAGAGGTCAGACAAAATGTATTTTTGGGGGAGATTAGCATAGGCTATGGTTAAATAAATTGGTTACTGCAGGGTAAATTAGTGGATGAACTGATGGCATGTAAGCCACTCTTCAACCACTATTGAGTACTCACTTTTACCTGAGGGAATGGCTCCATGTGCAGTTTTCCTCTCTCTTCTTTCCTGTCACCCTTAAATATGTGAATACTCACCCCCAGCATACACACGTGCTTGGACCAGCAGAGTTTGCAGTTCTTCTCTGATCCCTCCAGTGACCTGTGCTGAAGGCAGCTGCAGAGCACGGTGGCCATTTCCTGTGTGCACGTGTGAGCTGGCCGTGCAGGGCGAAGGGAACGGGGCTGCTCTCGAGTGGAAACAAGCAGCCAGTGCTAGCAGACAGCAGGACTGCCCTAAACAGCCTCCTCAGGAGCATTGCTGCCAGGAATAGATCTGGTCCCCCAGTGACCTGAGTTGGCTGAGCCCACTGGGGCTGAAGGCTCTTATCTTGCATTGTCTCTAAGGTAAGGATTTACACACACCCTTTTACTACAGATCAGCTATTGTGTAGGGCTTATCAAAAAGAAAAGCAAGAAGCAGACTCTTTGCAATGCATAGTTGTCTTCAAGTAAGAAAATGAGAGAATATAAGGATCTTTGTCATGTAACAGTGAAAAGCTAAAACTAGAAGGTAGATGTATTCATGCTAGACAGGAGGCACATTTAAAGGCAAGCTTTCTTTAAACAGTTATCTGAACGATGAAGGGGAGTGGTGGATTCCTATGTTTTGAAATCCTCTGGATGCTTTTTTGGAAGCTACATTTTAAATCAGTGAAATTTATTGGGCCCAATACAAGAATAACTGGATTTCCATAACAGGCAGGTCAGACAAAGTGATCTAGCAGTTCTTTCCACCTTTAAACTCTGTGGAGCTATCAACAACCAGACTGACATGTCAGGTGTGTTCCACACCTATTTTCACATGTAGCAAATTCTGCTGGAAGTGGGAGAGTTACAGAAATCCATATGTATGAAAGTGAAAGCAGAATCATGCCCTAAATTATGGTTTTATGGTAAATGAGAATCCACTTGTAGATTTTAATATAAATATCATGGGCAGTTTAAGGCTTATGAAGACTGGGTGCAGACAGACCTAACACTCTGTGGTTGTTTTCACCATATATAGAGCCAATACAGGCTTTCAGTGTTCTGGGAATTTAAATCCAAGGTTATTTATATGCAAAGATTTACAGGGTCCAGAGAAAACCATTGGTCTTTAAATCACTCTTGCAAAATTGAAACTTTCCAACAATTTCTTTTTAATATAACAGAGAAAGCAGTAACTTGAAGCAAGTTTGAAGTTAATAGCAGGCAGGTTCAGACTAGAAACAAGTCATGCACATTTGGATGTGTCCAGAACTCTTGGCTAGAATGGACTGTGACTGTCAGCAAAAATGCCTGTCAGGATGGTTTGAAGTAATGGGTTTTAATGTGCAACCAGCATGGAGCAGAAGAAAAAGCAGGTCAGTTAGAGGTTTCTTTTGTTAAGTCTAATTTAGGAGAAAAGACTTAATCACATGCCTATAGTCTAGTGTGACAGTAGTGAGAGTCCAGTTTAGAACGTCTCAATGTTCAAGTAGAAGCATTATATTCTGTAGGATCCACAGATAACACCACACAAAACAAAGAGCACGTGCAATTAAAGGTAGATCTATACACAATGGCTCTGCTAGTGAATTAGGCTGACCAGAGCCAGGCAGCTCAAGGTTGGCACATGTTCATCCACACGATTTCACTGCTGCCAAGCTCCTGGCAGGGCTGACCTTGACCAGTCTGGAGAGTCTGAATATCCCTGAAGGGGACCAGGTCCCTCCTGGAAGAATACCTGGGCTATCATCTCCAGTGGGCTGCTCACAGGGTGGGGAAATATTCCTCTGCATTCTCAGACACCTTCAGATGGAAAAACTGGAGTGAGTAATGGGTTTTACACATGCCAGCGTAGTGGTTTTTAGAAGCTTCCACAACTGGTTGGAGGTTGTTGCCTTCATCAATCTCCCTTCTTCCTGGGCAGAGCACTGAAGTGGTGCAGTCACAGCCTGTTTGCAGCATTGCCCTGGCCTCTGACAGCCTGGTGGTTGCAGTTGTCCTTCCAATAGTGATGCCAACAGAGGCAGTGCAATTCCCAGCCACCATGTGGGAACAAAGACACAATGATCTCTAAGGTGCTTATTTTTTATAACAACAACAATAAAATTCTAAAATAATTGACATTAAATACAAATTTTCATTGACTTTAAATTTCCTTTGGAATGAAATTTTCATTGACTGAAACAAGAAAAGAGCAAGTGAGGCTTTCCTAGAATGTATGAGATTTAGGCAGGGGCAGAACACCCCTTTTATTGTTAGGATACTCTTTTATCTGTTGCTGGTACTTACCAAACTGTTCAATCAAAGTTGCCTCTTCACCTAAATAATTACACAGTCTCTTGCTGACTTCCCATGAACACATATTGCAAGATCAGGTTAGGAAGGTGAATATGACTAAATTGACAGGCCCTCCCTACATGACCAGCTCCATGAGAGATGGGTCACCATCCTGCAGGCATCTGAGAACAACTACCCCAGAAGACCTCAAGGAATGCAGCTGCACTCATGCAAGTTAGAGGCCCAATTTTCTGCCCATGTTGCATGAGAATTCACCAGAAATCAGAGGACACATGTATCTCTTATTCCTTTCTCTGGAAATCCCACATCAGAGAATCAGCTCTCAGTTAATGACACTTTTTTCATCAAAGGAGTGAAACTAACACTTGTGTGGTGCTGTGCACCCCCCAGCTGACTGCTGAGCAGCACAGCTGTGTGGAAATTTGGCTGTGACATACGTAGTTTACCAAAGAAGGATGCAGCTCAAGATGGACCCAGCACCTTTTCTGACAACACTAGCAATCAATTCCTGCCCCAGGAGTCTGGAATTTTTTCAGTCCAAATTCTTTCTGGCCTGTCATATAGACTTAGGCTTTAGGAAGGGTGTAGGTTCCATTTTGTGGAGGTGTGGTCTGGGTTGAATACTGGGTTGCAGCATACAACTGCTGAGCTGTTTGGATTATTAGATAGTCAGGCAGTCAGTAGATGAAGAGGTTTGCTCCATGTTACCCAGAATGTCTGAAAATGTCTGGCAGTGTTGTGCTGTGGAGCAGGAAATGAACTGAGCTGCTTGCAACTAACAAGTATTAGAGAATACTAGTGATCTCCAGCAGCTTGCACACAAAGCAGGTGAGATTTCATCACAGCCAAACACTTTTCGTGCTTTTCGCTACAATTTGATTTGCTCAGGGAACTGTGCCACAGCCCTTTGACAAACGTACTTTTGAATGTCTGTGCTGATAACAAAGCACACGTGAGCAGTGACAGTCTGCAGAGCCTGCTGATTCCACTCACTCTTCTGATCTTTCACTGAAAATGTTTTCTGTTCTGGTTATGAGGGCAGATTTTGAAGACCCAGCTTTATGCCTGTTGTCAGACTGAAGCCTTGATGATGAGGTCTTTCCCTGACCAAAGCCACAGGAGCAGGTGACACATCAGAGCTACCAGTGAATTGACAGACATCTATCTGGGAGTATTAATGTGTCCTGATGTAGAGTTCAGCTTTTTCTACTGCTTGCTCACTGTGCTCTGGAGTGACATCAACTCTCTGGCCTTTGTGGGGAAAAGTCTTTCTGCTGCTGGGAAGTGGAAATTGTCCAGGTTGATACCACCATGGAAACAATGCCATGAGAGACACGTGAACTTCCATGTACATCTGTCAGGGAGAGCTGTGAGCCTTGCTACCTGCTGTCCCCACTGTGGGCTACAGGCAGCCACTGTGCCTCTGACCCCCCTGGCAGGGAACAGCACCCCTGGCAGGAGGGGCGTGCTGTAAAGGCTGGACGGTTTCTCCAAGATCTTTCCAGAAAGTCTCAGTCCTGAAGATTGAGAGCTGTTGTGTTATGGAGTGACTCTTAAAGGACTTGAGAGGCTAAAGAAATATCCCCCCCATTGCATCTTCCTGTGTTTCAGTGGGTGCGTTTTCCTCAATGTGGCTGGAGGACACGCAGTGATCTGGCTATTAGAGTAACTCTGGTGCTCCTGTCATGTGCCTGTTTCTAGGTGTTAAACATGGCTTACACTACTGATTTTATTACATAATGGACTGTGCAGACAAACACACAATTTAGCATAATAAATAAACAGAATCATTTAGGTTGGAAAAGATCTCTAAGCCCAACTGCTAACCCAGCACTCCCAAGTCCACCATTAAACCATTATTTATACAGTGATTTTTGCAAACACTCATATTCTGTGACCAGTGGTAAAACATGCCATCCTCTATCAGCTATCTGTCTGAAACTCTGTGTCCTTCTGGACTTGACACTTTGTCTTCGGTTGCAGAGCCAGGGGTGTGTATTCTATTTCATTTGTTGAAAGCAGTTGGGAAGATGTTTTTCTTTATCTCTTGTAACTCTGGGGGGAAAGGGGAGGATGCCTTCTGATAATGGGCCAACTGTTAAAACCAGGTGGGGCAGTGTTTCTTATCTCTTTCACCACCTGTCCTCCCTCCAGGGGAATATTTTCTGCTAATGGACCATTAAGACACTCCTAAAAGCACACATCCCCAAAGCAGTACATCCACATTCCATAATCCTATTCTGAGATGCTCCACCCAGTGGGGGGAGCCAGCCATTCCTACCTGGATAAAAACTGAGACACAGGAACACGAAGGCATCCAGCTTCACCTGATTCCTGGAGGAAGACTGGACCCCTTCTCACCATCACTGGGCCCCTTTTCACCATCACTGGACCCTTGTTCTACAGGACCATTCTCTACTCCACCAGAACGACATCTGCCACTCCAGGAGGACTCACTTTTGGACTGCTTCCAACACCCTGACCAACAGGGTGTCAGGTTGTAGCTCTGACTCTGTTTTGGGTTTGCCAAAATTGTTGTTTGTTTGCTGGTGTGGTTGGGTGGTTTTTTTTTTTCTACTACATTTATATTGTTAGTATTCCTAGTAAAGAACTGTTATTCCTATTCCCAAATCTTTGCCTGAAAGCCCTTAATTGCAAAATTACAATTTGGTGGGGGTGAGGTGTTTACATTCCCCATTCTAAGGGAAACTCCAGCTTTCCCTGCCAGATACCTGTCTTTCCAAACCAAGACACACTTAAAAGTCCCTTGTCTGAAAGTACCTTCTAGAAAGGCCCATGTCCTCCCATGACATTTAATGTCACCTGCAGATGTTCTAGCTTTCTGAGGTCAAGAAAGATTGTTTGGTTTTTTTTGTTTGTTTGTTTGTTTTAATATGCTCATCTGACAGCAGGTCAAGCTGTCCCTGCTGTCCCAAACCAGGGAGGATGAGCTTCAGTCTTCAGTCCAGTCACACAAACCTCAACATGACCCTTCAGAACTAGTGGATAGGCTCTAATTAATTTCATCTGCTTACTAGAATAAACACAGACATGATATTAGGCATATGATTGCTGGGAATCATGTTACAGCAGCTTAAGATCTTGTAACCTATCACTTGACCCAATCAAACACACTCATTCAGGCCATGCTAATCTATATTGCCTTAGCAATTTTGAGGAGTTCTTTTGCAATGGGTTTGGGCTTATCATATTCTGTGACTTAGATAAGTATGCACCATAAATTCCAGCATGTAAAATCCTATGTACATCAAGCAAATAGATTACAGCAGATACAAGCCCCTTTAACATACATGCTTTAAGGGTCTCAGTCCCTCTACTAGTCCTGCAAGGGTTCACCAAGCCTTAACAGGCTTGTTTCTCTCACTCTCTGCTCTCTAATCCACAGTACTGATGGATTTGTCCTGCATATTGCAAGGAATATTGAGTATATCCATGACTTCAAAACCAAAATCAAGGGTGTAGTTGAATGAAGAAGGACAGATAAAATCTCTTCACAAAAATCTCTGGATTTTGTAGCATTGCTTGGTACTTCAGTTTGCCTATGTCCTGCTGATTGTCTTTCATCAAAACACCTTGGCAGCAAAATGCCCCTAAAAAGATTTACTCCACTTCCTATCAAGCTATCATTGAATGGGCAATTACATGGGAAAATGAGAGCACAGCATGATCCCTTGATGGGCTCACCTAGGGATATTCTCAAAGGATTTTCCTTCCCACATTTTCTGAAGATTAGTATTAACTAATATCAATTATTGTTAACAATGAACTCAATGAACACATTTTTTGAAAGAAAAACAGAAGATGTTTAGCTACAGTGCTGACACACAAGGCACAGATTTCACACCATTGGTCTGCAGATGGCTGGGTAAGCCTGTAATGCTGGGGAACAGCGTCTTGATTTGATTTGATTTCTGCAGCAGCAGCAGCATAAATCTCCAACTAAGACCCCAAGTCCATTCACTCTAGCAGACCCATTTCATTGCCTGGCTTTTGGCCAGATCTGTCATGGGGAAGAATCACGCTGTAATGCAATAGCACTCTGACTCTGCAGGATGCTGTTTGATCTTGCCTGTATAGATGGGGCTATGTCCTTGCTATGACGGCATTATGGCAATGTGCTGCAGCCCTTTGAAGATCAGGGGTTTTCTTCATTTTTGTAAGTTGTACTCCTTGCTGGAAGGAGACCCATCCCAAGTGGAGACAGAGAAATCCTGGGAAAAGCAGAACTAAATTAGGGAACACCTTCTCATAAATCTCTGTCCCCCAAAAAAACAGAGAAAATTTTGCCAATGCCCTTTGCATTCTGGTCCAAGGGTGGTGACAGCTAACAGACACTTCTTTCCCCACTTCCCTTCCAGACACATCTGCTGGGTCCTTTGAACCTACAGCCTGCCTCCTCCTAGTGCTCTGTAACAGCAGCTGATGGCTTTTCCCTAGATTCACCCTCTGGTGTCCCCAGCTGATGGATGTACCTAGGCTTTCTCTCCTGGTACCCAGGACAGCAGGAATTTTTATTCATCCTTTAGTTACAATTCCTCATAACAAAGGAAAATATGGGCATGTTAATTGTTTCTTTTGTTCACAAAATGTGTGTGAAAGTATTGAGGTGATATGTGAAGGCAGGCAAACACCAGTCATTGAAGAGACTTGTAATATTTTTACTGCTTCCTCAAAACTACAAAGCCATTCCTGAGGGACTCGAGCTCAAGTCCAGGCCTCAGCTAGGGATACTTCCATAGCATCTGTGCACCAACATTTACAGTCTGTAAAAAGAGGGTACCACTTCACCCCTTCCTGAGGTTTGATTGTTATTTTTAGAATGGAGCAATGGAAAACCAAAACCTCAAATCCTTCTCAAAGCTGCCTTTATCTTGCATCCTGCCTTTGAATTTGCTTAGCTGCTCTAGCCTTTTTCTTCCAGAGGAAGTAAAGGGCCATGTGTTTCAATGAACTGTCACTGTTTGCCTTGTAAGAGGTGAATTTATGCTCCTTTACTCCATTTCAGACAAACAGTGCAAGCCTAAGGCAAGCTTGAAGATTCAGGAGGCAGAATTACATATTCCCCATTGGAGCTACCAAAGACACCAGAAACCCCCACTTGCATCTTCAAAGGGAGTTTACAAGTGCACATGAGAACTGAGGAGGCTCAGAGTGATGGTAACTCCTGTGCGTGTCTGTGGCCTCAGAGGGAGGTTTCAGCCCTTTTCCCCTCTCAGCTTTTTGTCCATTGCCAGCCCAACAAAGAGTTGCAAATGGTTTTCCATGTGCTGGTGCCTTATCAGCCTTACACAGCTCCAGTGCCAGTTCTGCCCTCAAAAACAGAGTGGTCTTTCAGCTGAGATCTGTTGGGAATACCTGAGTTTATACTATGGGGTGCATAAGCAGCCTGGTAGTGCCTACTGTGATATCATCCCTCCTAGGCAAAACACTTGTCTCCATGGTCTCCATTTATAGCCAAACAGATGGGAAACCTGAATGCCAGACTTTCTTTGTACAAATATTTCAGTCTCATGTTGTTCAAAAAATATTGTGCTGTGCAAAGCAATGAAAGACAAAGATGGTACATTAGATTTATCTTTGAAGAAGACCCTGAAAAGGTCACAAAAAATGAAAAAGATAATTCTATAAATACTATTTGATATCAAATCAAATGATGCTGTGATCGTCAAGACTTGCTTCCTGTCAAGTTTGGCTTCTATGATGTCTACTAAGGGTTGTGGCTCTGCTGATCTCAGTTAGGAAATTCATTTCAGTCATCTTTTGGACACTGTTTCAGCCAGTGCTTGAAATACCTTGATATTTTGGAAATTTCTCTATCACTCTTATTAATTTCATAGAAACTGGCATGGGAGTTAAAAAACACTGACAAATTAGAAAAAAACAATTAAAATAGAGGAAGTAAAAACAGCTTACCAGAAGATAAACAGACAAGGTAAAGTATACTTTTGAAAAAATACTCTTAAAGAATGAATTAGAAGTGCCCTTTGCAGTTAATCCCCCTTTCATATCCCAATATCTTAGCTGGTTTTTGCCTGCGTAATGGAATATCTACATTTTTAAATGCCAGTGAAATTTAACAACTCTTAGTCACAGGGAGTTGCAGGCGATTAATAATGATTCTGGCATAGTGAAAGCTTCCTCTTACAAGTATTTTCACTTTTTCCCATCATTCATCATGGATGATCTGTCCATGTCTCTTTCTTTATCTTCTCTCTTCCAGGAGCTGGTCTTCCCCAGAGCAGCTCAGCAGTTGTGTGGGCTGCTTGAGCTGGCTGCAGCAGGGAGGGCAGGGCTGCACAGTGCTCTGAATCCTTATCTTGTGTCTGGTACGGGGAACCCCCATCTCATCTGGTGTCATTTGTTTCATCATCTTCTGGGTGGCTGATCAAACCGCTCAGCAACTGGGTATTGTTTCAGTAAATGAAGTCAGGAGCCAAATTCCCCTGTGGAGGTGTGTAGAGCTAGTTCGTGATGACGCGTTACACTTGCTCATCTCTAGTTCTTTCTCAGAAATAGAGAGGAATAGATCATTGAAACAAAATCTAAAAGGGTTTTTAAAAATACTTTTTCTTACTTTCTGTCTTCCTCTATTCCTACAGAAACCAGGAGCCCCACTGAATATGCCCCATTTCCCTCTCACTCTTGATGGGGGATAAACACCCAAGCAGCACCTTGTGTGGTGCAGGGCTAGGCTTGTCTTATTGTATACACCACAAAGGGGCTCACAGGCATCTCTACAGGGTATATATAGCCCTGAGACCATGCTTAAGTGTCAGTTCTCTTTCTGTCATGTTTCTTGATTATATGAACACCTGTGGGGCTGCCTCTGACTTGGCTCATGTAGGTCTCTAGATAAAGTCTGTAGGTCTCCTGGAGGTTTGGAGAAGCACTTCCCCACACTATGGATGGGCTCCAGCACTTAATGCTTGCTTCTATGTCCATATGCTGAGTCTTCATATGATCTCTGCTCAGCAGGCCAAGCTGCTGGAGCATTTTTCTAGGAAAGCCCATTGCTGTTTAGCACAGAAGAAGATGGAATGTGAAAACCTGAGCTCAGACTGAGGTCCTGAGAGTGGTTTTCACACTCTAGGCTGAATCTATTTGTTGATTCAGACACCAGGCATGGGATGATCCTTTCCTTCTGGTCCCAGGTGTCCTTGGGTGCCCTCGGGTTGGGTGGACCCAGCCAAGTGCACTCATAACTGCGTGCTCTGCTCCCTTTCACCTCCACCCAAGACAGAGGCTGGAGGAGAGCAAGCGAAGCCTTTCCCTTGTGGTGGGGTGTCCCACGGACACCTGGCACGGACAGGGATAGTTAGTCAGAAACCACTGGAAACGGAGCAGCCTGGGAGGAATCTGCCCCCTCGGGCAGCTGCTATTGCCTAACGTGAGCTTTGCAGGAGGCGGTAATTGGTTCCAAGTGACTCAGAGCAGGGCCGGCGGGGACAGCGCACGGCAGGAAGGGCGTGCGGCTGCTGCGTCGGGGACACTGCATCCAGAGCTCCGCAGCTGGCAAGGGAGCTGGGCAGGGAACAGCGAGAGGGGATTCTCCGCTGAGCCTCACGGGGAGAGCTTTGAGCGGGGAAACAGCCAGATCCTTACCGATCCCAGGAAGGAAGCACAGCAGATCCCTTTCTCTGCTCTGTGTGGAGGGCTTACCCCTCTGTCCAGAGAGGGCACTCTTATTGCAGATATTTTAGGAGACCTGCAGAGGCAAGTGATAGCATGGCAGATTGTAAACTATTACTAGTATTAACTAAGAGCATTTCTTACCTTTGATCTGAACTGTGAATATTGTAGGAGCTCAAATCAACTGTATTTGAAAATATTTGAAATCTGTTAAATGCAGACTCACACTTCTCTCTTTGTCTGGTGTTCCTGGCCAATAACATTAGCAGTGCTTAATACTGTATCCATTAAAAAGGGGATAAGTGACAACATAAAGGCAACATGAATTCAGTCTTTATTTACACAGACGAGCACTTGGATTTACCCATTCTTGGTCTGCATTTGTTGCAGCCCTACTTAAGCTGACAGCCAGAGTGAAACCAGGTTTCAGATGCACCGTGGTTCCCTTACAGCTATAATGTAACACTTTTGAGTAAGATGAGTTTTGAGACACAGGATTATTTCACACTAGAGTTGTGATTTCTGACACTACCCTTTCCAGAGCTTTATAATATCAGTGGGATAGTGCGCTTTTTTTTTTTTTTTTTTTTTTTTTTTTTTTTTTTTTAACTGGTTTATATATGAATGAGGCTGTGCCCTTTTCTTTTATTTTCTTTTCTGTTCTTTTTGCTACAGCTCACTGGCTGCTTCCCTTTTTTCCCAGCTTTGTAGTATTTCCACACTCCTCTCCCTTCCCCCAGTCTGCCACAGTGTCAGTGAGAAACAAAACTGCTGAAACCTGAGCTTTCTGGCTAGAGAAGATGAAGAATGAGAGGAGGTGGTAATTAAACCCTCCCCCATATTATTCATGCAAAGGAATTGTCTTTGAACACCACTTCATCCTGGGAGCCTCTCTGAGTTCAAAGAGAAAGTTGAGTTGTTGTCATTCTGGGGCCATAATCTAATCACTGTGTCCCCCTTTGATTTAAAAACCTTCTTAGAAGGTGGCAAATATCTCTCCTTGTCTTGCCTTTTATATTTTATTTTTAAATTTTACTTTAAAAATGTGGTTCTTGTTGTTTTGGCATTTTTCTTGTAGTGCAGAGTTTTATCACTCAAGTTAGACTGCTTCCTGTCACTGGCTATGGTTTAGGAGATCTAAGCCTTTAGCAGTATCAAGAACAGTAAAATGTTCCTCTCTGTAATTGCAGACAATTCTCTGTATGCATGATAAGACCAAAAGGTCTCCAGGAGCCTCCATCTTCCAAAGTATTTCAGACTCACACTTTCAGAAGCAGCTCTGGTATGTGTGGTGCTTCTTGGGACAGTCACCTGCCTTCTGCTGGGGTAGATCTACCATTTTTAATCACTTGGCAGCTAAAGAGTACTAAGAATGTGTTTCTTCATCATCTCCTTGCCCTGTTTCCTCTGAAGAAGCTCAGTAAAACATCTTTAAACATCAGTCCATTTCCACACAGACCATAAATGCTGCTACTGACACACAGGTAATATGCCCACACACAGAAAATAGGACACAATGATCTTAGCAGTCTTTTCCTTTTCAAGGTTATTTGTTATATGATTCTCTGATACACACATTTAACATTTTGTGTTCTTCCTTGCAAGGGCTGTTCTGCATCAACGACTTGCAGATAACTAAATCATCCATTATGGTTTCTGAGATTTTCAAGTGAAGCTCCAGTATTACTCAAAGGCTTGGTGAGGTAGGGCCTATTCCCACTTCCACCAGCTGCCCTCCAGGTAATGTCTGCTCTTGCTTTCAGAATTTGTTAGATCTGTTCAGGGCACACATACTTGCTCAAGGTGCTGCTGCAGATTCTTGCAGAGCTCAGAGTCTGCAGATAAATAAAGGTAAAATTAAGTTATGGTCACTTCAGGCTGGGGTGTTTCTGAGCACGTTCAAGTGATTGCATGGTGAATTTTGGCTCCTTAGCAGTGTAGCGATGCTGAGGAATTGCCAGGCCAATTGTAAGTGTGAACACCTGGGCTGTGTGTCTCATCTGAGGCAAGATTTCGGAGCATCTGAACACTGCCCTTTAATTCTATTATAAAAAATCTAAAAAAAAAAAAGATCATTTTGTTGTGGACAATAAAAAAAAATAACTTTATGAAAAAATCAATAAAAAGAAAATTAATGCCAAGTAGATTTCTCTGTCATTTAAAAGCCTTTAACACATAGCTTCATTTCAAAACCACCAAATGCTAATAGCTCCCCTTGAGCCCATATGGCTCTGCTCAGTAGACACACTTAAAATAAATGGTTACCCTTTCTTTAGATATCTAAATATACACCTATCACACTTACTTTTAACATCTTGTCTTAGATTTTTGCTTCTAACAATTTTTAGATACAGATTTACAACAGAGTGATAGTTTCTTTTCATCTATATCTGGTCAAATCTCTTTTTGTGCTGCTTATATAATTATCATTTTAAAAACTGCTAAGTAGTTTTTGCATATATTTCTCATGCTTGAGTTCATCTCTGCTAACTTTGTGTATCTAAGTATTAGATACTGAGCTCAAGACAGTCACTTCACTTCTCTCACTTTTCAACAGAGACACATAGGCACTGGCAATGACTGTCCACCCCTTCCTGAGGTTGCTTGGATTAGTGTTTCGTGATGAATTTGGAGTGATCATCAAAAGGAAGTGCCTCATTTTTAGGCAGCTAAATGAGAAGAAGGTTATCCTTCAGCTTTGGCTTTCACAGCAACCAAATCTTCTCCATTGAGAACTGAACCAGTTGAGCTAAAATTCTGCATAATTATTGCATAAAATATCTGATATTCCCAAATGCTAGTGGGGCATGGCTGATAAATCTTTGCCTTGTTTCCTGCTTCCCACATGAAAATGGCCAGGCTGAACACTGGCTGGTTTGAGTTAGAGCCATGGGAAGGAATGATCACCTGAAAGATGCCTCCCTCTCTAAATGTGTATTCAAATACACAAGAAGATGACCTGGAGGACAGCAGATTTTGCAGCAGTCTAGTTAGGAATTAATACTTGTATTTTTTTATATAAGCCCCTTCATATAGCTGAATAGCTTTTTTTCTTGCTAATGGGTAAAGCTTGTCTTTTTCTTTGAAATACACCATAACTTGCACAATGGGGTAAAACTCTCACAAACAGACAGTTTAAAAGTAGCTGTCTTTTGCTAAACAGATGTGGGTTCAGTTTCAGATGTCAACAATGAAAAAAAAAAAGCTTGACAACTGGGAAATAAATAACTGAACAATAACATGGAAATTCATAATTTCCTGTAAATTAAGCCAGACTGTTAGAACCAAAGCTTCTTTATTTAGTAACACATAGTGCAATTCTATGGAAGCTGGTTATCCTTCTCTTAGGTGATGTTTATCTGCACAAAATACACATGGAAGGATACCAAAGTGTGGTTCTTGAATCTCTCTGTAATTTTATGTTGGTCAGTTTACAGACAAATTCAGGATGCCCTGACCTAAACTGTATGAACTCAGGCTATATAAAAATCACATAAACATCCACAGTAGAAAAAGCAATATTCTGTTCAGAATAAAACAAAGCCACAACCAGACCACCCCTCTGTAACCCATACCCCAGATCTCTGGTTTCCATTCATAAAAGCCAAATGAATGAATAGGCAAGGTTACTGAGGTGGCTTCCTGAGCCACACTTCCAGCATAACGTGACAAAGGCTGAATTTGTGTTTAGAATTGGCAGATTCAGTGACTCCTAATCAAATTTGTGAGTCTGGTTCTTTAAAATTGCCAACACAACTGTGATCAGCAGTTGCATCAACATTAGACAATTTTGTAATGTGTAATGTGGCTTACATCTGTGGCTAGAAGGCAGGAAAAACATTGTTTTTAAATAGGCATTGCATTTCTTTAAGATAGAAAGCAATGTAAAAGCCTTATGCAAAAAAAAAAAAAAAGAAGACCCCAAACCACTTATCTTTACAATTGTGTTTATTTGTTTCAAGAACAAATACAAAATGGCTAAATCTTACCATTATTTTCACTGACATATATTGGGTATGTTTCCTTTGTACTTCACAGTTTGTGATTAACACCGCCATAAAGAAAACAAAGCTGTGATTATTACTACTGTAACTGGAGAAAAAAAACCATCTCCTGATTGAAATAAGGAGTAAGTTTCACAATACACCACGGCAATTCATTGAGGAACTAGGGGCAAGGAGCTTTGAGTGGAGGGTTATGGGGTTCTTAATTGACTTATTCATTGATATTTGTCATCTACAAAATGAGTTTATTTTCTTTGAAATCTTTAGACACTTGTAGATTTTTGTGGTGAAAATCATCTTTATGGTATTGGTCATTTAATTAGTGAATGATGTATTGGGAAGCCAAAGTTATGTCACATCCCCATCTGCTTTCATTGCTGGCATCTGTGATGATCTTTCCTTTCATGGTCTGAGGTCAGCCTTGGTGACTTGCATCTTGGATGCCCACCCTTCCTCTGAAATTCCCTGAACCCTACTGTCACCTTCCTCCTGATGCTTTTAATTTCCATTTGCATTTTTCTGCCCACTGACTTTTAGTGATAGATGTCCTTCACTGGACCTTGTCTGTGCTGGTAACAGAGGGACGTGGGTATTTTAAGGTGTGTCCTGATTTACACAAACAGCTGTATTTTGCATCTCTTTCATGACAAAAAAAAAAAATCACCCCAAATTCCAGCATTTAGTGGCAGCTCATGGAGACTTGCTTTGATGCTTTGGCCAGCTCAAGTGTCCATATTATCTCAGGGACAAGAATTCCTTACTTATCTCCAAGGATTCATAGACTCCTAGGAAAGATGTTCAAATTTTAGCCATTTGACTCCAGCAGGTTTGGTTCTCATGCAGTCAAAGCCCAAGGGTATTGCTTTGAATGCTTAACTAGAAGCAGGAGCCAGATAAACACAGAGCAGAAGGCCAATGAGATCCTATTGTAAATCTATCAAGCAAAACACAAACCCCTCCCTGACCATCAGCCTGATTCCAAAAATGTGCTTAATGGAAGATTCATGTGCCAAAGGACTCCTGTTACTGTCTGGACTGTGCAGAGCTGAGGTATTATTGAATCCCATGTCTTTCTCTGCATTTCCAGTTCTGTGACTGGAGCTCATGTCCTGCCCTGTCCCAGTAGCTGTAGAAACCAATGCAAATATAATTGAACATCTGAGAATCAGTTAATTCAGTTATTCAAAGCATGTGGCTGCACTATCTTCCAAAACACCCTCCAGCCAAGCAACCCTTAGCTTGGCCATAGCTAAAAGATGTTCTAAAATACTCTTTTGAGGTCAGCAGCTCTGTGAATGACTGAGGGGGTGCAATAGCCTCAAGCCTTGGTGAGCACGCTTTGTACAAGGCTCAGAAGCACCGCTGCTGAGGCTGCTGCTGGCTGCTGCTGCTTGGAGGAAGCCCATCCAGGCTCATTCTTAAAAAGTCACAGATATGCATAGGAAAATCCTGGGGATTTATTTTTGGATACAGGGCTAAACCCTGGCTTTGTAGAGGTGAGGAGAGTTTCCATTGATTAGATTAGAGCCCAGACTTCTTTTTCCAGCTTGATTTCTAGCTGAGCCCTGTCTCAAGCTGCTTCCTGAAGGAGTGGCAGGGAGAGTTTTGCTTTTTATGTTCACCAAGGGCAGGGTCTGAGGCTGGGAATCAGCCTTAGCTACCACCTTGCACTAGCTGAGTGATAAATAGGAATTTGATAATGGCACACTCTGAATACCGACAATATAGATTTGAATTCTGGGTAGCTGCAGTTTACTAATCTCTGCAGCTGCTGCTTAGAAATTTTCTGGTAGTAACTAACAAATTCTTCAGAGATCAGCTTCCTCACCAGAAGGAAATACATTTACTCAAATTAAGTTTCTCATCTTTTATTTTTAATTTCTTCTCTTACTACTATGTGCAAAATAAGAATACCCAGCTCATCTCACCTTTTCTATCTGTAGATTTTCATCCTTCTCCAAGTAAGGTCAAGTTTACCCCTTTTGCAGATGGGGAAACTGAGTCATAGGGAGAGGTCTCTGAGGTCATTAAGAAGCAAATGGAAAAAACTGTTGTGAAAACTGGTCTCTGGAGTCCCTGCCCAGTTGCTTGCTCCCTTGAATGTCAGTCCCATAGGGTTTAAGCTAAAGTTAATGGTGATAAATAGGAAACTCCTCACTGATTTAGATGATCTTTGAAATGAACATACATGTGTGTATATATATCCTTCCACAACTTCAAGTGATTTTATTATCTTATCATAATACCTCATCTAGAAAGTTAGATTGACACAGCAATTACAGTTCCTGTGGTCAGTCAACAATAACATTATCACCACTGCTGCAGGATGACTGAGGGGCTGTTTAAACACACCCAGAGGAGAGTTTGCCAGTGAAAGATGCTGAGTCCCATTGCTACGGATCCAGATGTCAAGCAGACTGGCCAGACATAGAAGTCTGCTGCACTGGAGCATTGAAAGGTTTCCTCTGGCTGGATGTTGCTGTGTGGGGCTCATGAGATGGGTCCAGCTGTGTGGAGTACACAAGCCACAGCAGTGCCACCAGAGACCAGAGGAGACAGCCCTGCCCCTGTCCAGTGCAGAGGCAACAATATCCTGGAGGATGTGGAGCCCCCAGCGTTACCTTCCAAACTCGGTACTGGATCTTCTGTTCTTCCTCACACCTCCCAAATCTCTGCTCCCCCAGATTACAAGGATTCCTCTGCTCGACTGTGGGAAATCTATAAAGCCTGTGACAAGGTCAGGGCCGGGCAGCATGCAGGCAGCTCTCCCTCCAAGGAGGGCTCCCCTGGCATCAATATGACACTCCAAACTACTCCCAGCTCCCATACCCTGTACAACATGCACTGTGCAAATGTTCAGTGTGCCCCAGGTGGATCTCACCACTGGATAGGACACAGAAGCTCCCGGGGAGGCAACAGTGCTATAAATGAGGCAGTACCACTTAGGGTTTGAGCAGGTGTTTTGATCTGGTTTTCCCTTCCTGTGAGTGAAGTATCACCTAAAACGTGTCTCCTTAAGCTACCCAGATGGCTGAGGTTATCAGCAAAGATCTGGGTTTCTGTGGGTGCTGTTCTTTAGCTGGATGTTCATATGGGAGTGATCATTGTCACCACTGAGCTTTCCCACTCTCACATCTAGGACACTGCCTGGGGCCCCAGTGAGGCTCCAGGAGCAAGGCAAGCAAGGTATCTTTTCCAAGGTCTGGATGGGAACTAGAGTTGGCAATGCTTTGGGCTGCTCCCCGGGTCTGCTCACTCCACTTCCCCTGCTCAATCTCACTTAGTGCTTCTCTAAGTATTTTCTGTAACAAAATGGAGCAATAACAGCTCCAGTGAGCCCCACACCTTTGTTAAACTATTTTTAAAGATTTTATTTCCTAAATATAAGAACTCGAACCTTCCAAGTCACGAGTGCTACTTATCAACATTTTCCTGCCCAGCCTTTTAAAACTTCCACTAACTCATCCTGAGTCCCCCATTAAAGATATGATAACATTTTGTATCCCATTTCCCCTATAATTAGATTGTACAAACACTGTTAGTCTTGCTGAGAATGAGACTATCAGTAACAAAACACTCCATCAACTTCCAGCACTTTAACAAGATCCCCCTTTTTTATTTTATCAGTCTGATGTGAATCCCTCTGATCAGGTGTTAACAAGCCAGGCTGTTTTCCCTCGATAATCCTCTAGCACTATAAATACATACTCACTACTCAGACATCAAATCATATGGGCTGTAAGGGGTTTTAGGTTTCCCACTCCTACCTCATTTTTGTAATAAATTTTCTTTCTTTCTCAAATCTCTCTTGTTAGTTGTTCATAACAGCAGCATCAGTACCATATCCAGGAAGAAAAAAGATAGTTGGCTTTAAGGAAAGTTTGTTTATGTTGCTACATGTTGTAAGGAATATATTTGATTTATGTTATATAATCCATATACCTAAATTTTTATGGATTTTATCAGTGATCCACTGTCTGTCAAGTATACCTCCTTTTTGCTTGAGGGGTAAAGCATCTCTGGTGATCACAACCACCCAACAGACAAGAGCTGAATTCTGTTTTGCCCTTGGAAAAGACACTTCAGCTTCCTGTGGTGTTCTTGAATATACCAGTATCTCTGTTTGTCCTTCTGGGAGATTCCCAAAACAGACATGGGAACTGGACACAAGACATCCAGTAACTGAAGAGCCCTGAGGAAAAAAAAAAACTAAACAAAAACACCCCCGCCCCAAAAAAAAAAAAAACAACAAACCCCTCCCCTTCCAATGGTATAAGGAGACAAAATATTTGTCTTCTAAATTTGCATAAGAACACAATTAACTCCTGCTTCATTATGCAGTTTCTTATTTGGTTGTAAGAATATTATCATCACCTGGGGAGAAAAGGCAAATAATAATACTGGCAGGAATTATGAACTGAGCTGCCCAAATTTTCAGTCAAAATCTCTTAGGACTGTATGTAACGAAGTTTCTAGTATTGTCTCTACCATTTTTCTTCTATGACTTTGTAAAAAGCTGTAAATCACTTTTATGCTGATTTTTCTCATAGAATTCACTGTCAAGGCGATAATTCTTAAAATCCAGAGTGGTTATTTAATTATTTAATTTAAATATTTAATATTCAAGCCAAATATTTAAATTAAATTAAATTAAATTAAATACTGAATGTTGCACAGGAAAATGCCTGCATCACTATTTACACCTTTCTGGCTTTGTATTGCATCATAGTCCTTAGAAACCTTCCCCAGAGCAACACCACCACTTCCCAGGAGCTCAGTATGGGGGATGGGGCACCTCTCCTACAAAAATAGGCTGAGGAAGCTGGGATTGTTCAGCCTGGAGAGGAGAAGGCTGTGGGGAGACCTCATTGCAGCCTCACAGGACCTAAAGGGGGCTTAGAAAAAGAAGGGAGAGGGTTCTTTTGGTTTGGGGTTTTGTTGTTTGTTTGGGTTTGGGGTTTTTTTTTTGGGGGGGGGGGTTGGTTTTTTGGTTTTTTTTTTTGTTGGTTTTTTTTGTGTATGTATGGAAAGACAGTGACAGGACAAAGGGCAATTATTTTAAACTTAGGGAGGGCAGGGTTTGATTAAGTATTAGAAAGAAGTTCTTTACTCAGAGGGTGATGAAGCACTGGAACAGGCTGCCCACAGAAGCTGGGATTGTCCCATATCTGGAAGTGTTCAAGATAAGTTTGAATGGGACTCTGAGCAACCCGATGTAGCAGTTGGCATTCCTGCCCATGGCAGAGGGGGTGGAACTAGCTGGTCTGGAAGGTTCCTTTCAACACAGGACCTTCAATAACTCTCTGATAAATAAACAATTTTCATACCCTCAGAGTCTCACAATTAACACTCAGTGCTAAAGATGTTTTCTTCACATACGGAAAAATCACCTTTTGTGGACAGGTTAAAAATCATCTAAACATACATCTAAAAATCTGAATCACATTAAAAAATGGTTCAACTGATAGCAAAATTGGAACAGATAATGAATGATGGAACTATCTCCAGCAAAACAGTAACACTTCCCTGATGACACATGATTATCTTGCCCTTTCTGTGAAAAAATTGCCCTCTGACAGCAGTATTACTAATTATCTTACTGTTAAGCCATTTTGAACGAAGAGTGGTGTTGGTATTGAGTGTCCTCTGTAAAGATTAATATACAGATTCTACCAATGCTTTTTTTCTCTGCCATTTTTAAAAGAGTTTTTGTTTTCTTCTGATGTTTTAATTTGGAATTTAACCCCAGGAAACTTCCACTTCCAGGCAAAACAAAAATAAAGCAGAAACACAATTGATAAGCAAAGAATTATGTAATACACTGATGCAAATCAAAGTGTGTATTGCTTTTGCATGGCCAGGTTTGTTAGCCAGGTCTGTATGGGGTGAATCTCTAAGAAGCTGCCAGAAGCTTCTCCAATGTCCAGCAGAGCTAATCCCAGACAGCTCCAGGATGGATCTGCCACTGGCCAAGGCTGAGCCCATCAGCTGTGGTAGCAATGCCTCTGTCATAACTTATTTTAGAAGACAAATAAAAACTTATTGCACAGAAGTAATGGCAGCCAGAAAAGACTGGAGTGAGAAGATGTGAGAGAAACAGCCCTGCAGACTCCAAGGTCAGTGAGGAAGGAGGGGCAGGAGGTGCTCCAGGTGCTGCAGCAGAGATTCCCCTGCAGCCCATGGTGCAGCCCATGGTGAGGCAGCTGTGCCCCCCTGATCCACCTGCAGCCCATGGAGGAGCCCACACCAGAAGAGGTGGATGCCTGAAAGAGGCTTGTGAACCTGTGGGAAATAGAGTCCTGGCAGGGACTCTTGGAGAGAAGGGTCCAAGCTGGAGCAAGTTTGGTGGCAGGACTTGTGACCCTGTGGGGTATCCATGCAGAAGCAGCCTGTTCCTGAAGGATGGCACCCTGTGGAAAGGGAGCCACACTGGAGCTTCATGAAGATCTGCAGCCCATGGGATGGACTCATATTGGAGAAGCTCATAAAGAACTGTCTCCTGTGGGAAGAACCCCACACTGAAGCAGGGGAAGAACTCCACTCCCTGAGCAGCAGCAGAAACAACCTGTGATGAACTGTGTGACCCTCATTCCCTGTCTCCCTGCACCTCTGAGTGGGAGGAGGTAGAGTTGAGAAGGAAAGAGGGATGGGGGGAAGATGTTTTTCAAGATTTTATTTCTCATTCTGCTCTAATTTTGATTAGTAATAAATTCAACTTTATTTCCCCTATTCAAGTCTGTTTTGTCTGTGCTGGTATTTGGTGAGTGATCTCTCTTAGTCCTTATTTAACCTTAGTAGCATTTGTTATCTTTCCTCCTGTTCACTTGTGGAGGGGAGTGACAGAGCAGCTTTGGTGGGCATGAGGCATCCAGTCTGGGTCAACACACTATAAATTATTTTGTGGCAAGATATTTCCTACTATTTTGGTTTTTCAGGAAATTGCATATAGGTTAATAAACATAATAATTCAGATTTAACATAGGTATATTCCTGCAAAGTCACTTGGTTTAGCACCATGGCAGCTAAAACGTGAGTACAGCATGCACTAAGTGGATTAAGAGCTGACCAGCTGGCAGATTTCAAAAAGTATTTGTTGATGGGGAATTGGTACCAAATGGATGTGTTTCTCATGGAAATTCCCCAGTGAGCTGTTCCGTGTCTAACACTGTTCAACACTTTTATCAACTCCTTATTTGCACATGTTGTAATAAGCTTTGCTTTTCCTTGATACGCCTGACAGATTAGTTAGTGTTTAGTGATGTACATGTTTTCTGCAAACTGTTAGCTTCTTACCAGAGTTTTGCTGTAATTCATTCTCTTGCCTCTTGTGGTCTGGACATAAAGTTTAGCTTTTTAAGACCTATTGTGAAATTCCATGTAGAATTCTGCCCATTTTTCTCTTTCTCTCACAGATAAAAGAAGACACTACCATTACAAGTTTTGATGCTCAGCTGAAATAGCTGGGGAGTCCACTCTCTAGTGACTTGTACTATGGAAAAAAAGTTGAAAACTTTTAAGGAAAGAAAGGTTTAGTTACACATTGGAAGCCTCTGCTTTTGGATCTGCAAAAGAAATTTAGCTCCCACTTAGAAGAAAGTCTTCAACTGTTATCTGAATGAGAGATGTGTAATTCTGGTAATGTTTTGCACACACATAAAGCTCTTTATTTAAGGATGTTGCAGTGATGAAAAATATTACACTGTTAGGAGAAGAGCATAAAAATATAAAAATATTGATAAAAGCTAAGTCACCAAAAGTAATGCTAGCAATGACACTGTCAGTATGCCTGATGATTTGATTGTAGAGGAGACGCCCTGATTACTGTGAGGGAGAGGTACCCTTGGTTGGTATGTGTTCACAAGTTAAAGGAATGAGTCTGGAAGAGACTAGTGGAACAGGATGAAGTGAGAATATAATTTGAATTTTTTTTTTTCTGTATTAGGGACTATTTCTTTTATGCACAATCAGATTTTAAAGAGGTAGAAAACAGTACTATTCTTCACAGTGGGGAAAGAAGGTGCTGGACAATGTTTAAGTTTCAGAGGATGAAAGCCTGAAGGGTTTTCCTCTGGTTTTGAAGTGAGGAGTCCATAGGTTTTGCATGTTGGATCACTGCAGGGGTTGTTGTGAGAGCCTCTCTGCAAACCAGGGCAGCAGCCAGGAAATAAACAAGGGAAGCAGCAAATAGGTGATGGGAAAGATTACTTGGGAACAAACCTTGTTGGAACAACTAGCTAAGAGCAATTAGCAGGGCAGCCAGCACCAGCCCTGGCCAGTGGGAAGAGCCAGGCACAGACACTGGCAGCAGAAAGCACCCACAGGAGTGGCAGTAAGGGAAGGACTGTTTGCACATGGGGCTGTGCCTGCCTGCGAGCGCTGTGAGCAGGAGCACTGGCTGCTGGCAATGCCCAGGGCTGCCTCTGAGGCCAGCCAGCTGCCAGGGCATGGGTAGAGCTCAGGCACGATTCTGCTGAGAATGACCACCCTGCTGCTGAAGTCTGCCTGAGTCTGGATCAAAACCAGAGTGGGACAAAACAAGAAGAGGATATCTCTGGCTGACACCAATGCACTGATCTTCCAGAGGTCTCTCTTAGCCTCTCTGGAGTGAGCAGGTACCTCAAGGGGGAATGGGATCATGTTTCCTTCTCTTGCTAGGTGGAAAGGTATGCCTGGAGCTCAAATGTCTGCTGAAGAATCTCTACTAGGCTCATGGTTTATATTTTAACAGCAAACTACCACTGGAAAATTTACTTACTGTTAATAGGTTCAGATCCATTTATTTGCACTTGGTTTGCCTATAGCTGGTATTTCCCAAACTCTGGCTTCTCTTTCTTTGTTATGAGGAATCCTCAGCCATTCAAGAGTCAGATGACTCTGATGCCATCTTAAATGGGAGGCCCAAAACTCAAAAAAATGCTTTCACTCCTGAGAGTGGGAAATATCCTTGCACCAAGTATATCACTTGTAAACATCTAAATGCATTTGATGGTCTTGAAAAATGACAGAGTGAGAAGTGATGTGGTGGGCTAGAAGGCAGTGACCTGCTGAGAGGTCAGATCCATCCATTTCTGCTGAAGCCAAGAGGAATTAAAGGGGTTTTGCAGGGGGAATTGTTTCTTCAGCCATAGACCAAGCCTCCTGTCTATGACCAGCATTTCTCCTTTGTAGCACTGTCTCTCTCTACTTCCATGAAGAGATTTCAAACAAACCTCCTTGGTTTGGAATATTTGTGTCTCGAAGGCCTGCGTGGCATTCTTCCTTCCAGCAATATTTTGTTGCTTTTACTTAAGACTGGACAAGCCTAGGAGCCAGGCAAACAATATTACTGAGCAATGGCAAACATCTCAGCTTTCTTTAGACTGCTCATATTATTGGCAAATTGCATGCCGGCCTGCAGACTGCAATTTGTACTCTTTAAACATACATGGAAAACTCCTGTGAAGACAAGCTGTCAAGATTTTGTGTAAGCAATTATCCTCTGTCTTTACTGGACTGATGTGGGCTGGACACACAGTTTTGCTTTGTAATTGTGTAATTGCTAAATGAAATCACAAACTGGTGGGTAAAAATGCAGAAAAGGTGTTATTATGAATAACTGCTACTGAATGTCACAGCATCTGCCATGCTGACCTCCACTCTGAAAAAGCAAGACAGAGAGAGTTCATTGATCATTTAATACTGTGACAGTGTCTTCAGGTCTTAGGGCTTCATGGGCTCTACTGTGAAGCAAGCAGATTGATTGCAAAGGTTCAAAAATTTTAAAATGAGTAAAAGTAAGTTAGGAAATAACAAAAAGAGATCTGAATTCCAAACTCCCAATTTAGGCATGAAAAAAGTATGAAATCAAAAACAACAAGCAGAGATGACGTCTTTGGGGTCTGTTAATGGTAGGGTATGTGCAAAGAGGAGAGAAGGGCACCCAAAGCATCACCTCCTGCAGCATTGCTGTTTGAGAAAGGATGACAGCAAACAAACAAACAAACAAACAAACAAAAGAAATGCAGCTGCCCAGGACAAGAGGAAAACATGCTATTTCTTTTAATTCTTTTCCTTCTGGTGGAAGTTATGTGTCTGTTGAAATATTTCTCTCCTCCAGCCACAGCAGCCTACCCCAGATAGAGTTTTATTTTAGTTCAGTGGAACAAGATAATCTGTGCTAGTACAAAATGTCTCACAAAGGTAGAGCAGCTGAAAAAGTAGATTTAACCATGGCAGTAGGGAGCTCTGTGTTTACACAATTGCATAGTTTAACGATTGAAGACTAGGCCCTAGGGTATCCCATGATTCTGGGATGAAAGTATATAGCATCTTTATTAATATTAAAAAAAAATTACCCATAGAAGAACTAAATCTGAAGTAAGCCTTTCTTCTGAGGCTTCCTCTGTCTGTCAGGCTTCTGTTTGTTTGTGAAGTTTACATGCTTCCTGTATTTGACCAAAACCAGGGCTACTGAAATAACTTGAGAAATGTTATCACTCTGATGTTTCTGAGCCAGCTGGGATTAGAAATGACTGGAAATGTTATGGAAGAGCCTGTTTTCATGAGATTTCTATCCAGATATATAGACCAAAGGGGTTTCTTGCTCTGTGAACTTACAGAACACCTTTCAGTGCTCTTTGATCTAAACTCCTTGTTTCCTGTAGCATAAAGAAAAGTCTCCCCTGCATTGTATCTATGCAAATTACAGCAAATAGAACAGTATAAGCTCACCTTTTAAGATCTGACCTTTTGTTTGAACTGTTAACACCTGAAAGATGGAGGTTTTTCAGTTTTCAAAGCTGGGAACTACAGTTTATTTGTCAAGCTAGGAGAAGATTGTGTTATAACCCATTCTTTTAGGACCCTGCAATGGGCATAGGAAATACTGTATTATTTTAAAGCCAACAGAAACCAGACCACAAAGAGTTAAAGTCCCGACTCCATCCTGAGGGTACCTTGTTTTCTTTACACAATTACCTGTGGTCTCAGGTTGTTAGATGATCTTAGCTGGCATTTGAAATAATACTGAGACCATTGACATAGGGATGAAGTTTCCAGCTTAAGCTTGAAAGATCCCTTGTGTTTGTGGATTCAGGTCAGACATTTAGTGTTACCTGAACTTAACTGCAGTTTGTTTTTGCTTTGCATTGTCTTCTAAAAAAGCAGTCAAGGGAAAGAGGGAGGCCTGGGAAAAACAAACTGCTTGACCAAAATGACTCTAAAAGCAGCATTAGGAGCACCTCCAAGTCTAAACACATCTCTGGCAAAAAGGTTATCTCCTTGCTCCCCAAACCTTGCCACTTCATGCAGAAGCCCTACTTTTTTTGGTTTTGAGCTTTAACAAAACCCAGGACTGCTGTTATCTTACCCTCGTCTCCCATCTCAAGTTCAGACTGCTTGTGCAGGCAATGCAGCCCTACTCTGAGTCAGTTTTCCCAGTTTTGCCTCAGAATTTTCCTTTTCAGTCCCATACAAGGAGGTTGGGTGCCCTGGCTGTTAGTGACCACCATTAAGGTCACAGCTAAATACAGTCCTTCTTGTTCTTTCTTCAGTTAGGGCAGGCAGTCTCCTTCTTGGTTTTGGGCCTACTTTAAAAATTGGCTCAGTCTGAAGCCTGAAGCATTTCTAAATGCTTCAGACACCACTGAAAAGACACCACTAGTAAAATATGGCCCTTGAGATTTGTGTGCATGTTCACATCACAGTGTTTCCTTTAAATATTTTAATGTAGATATAAAAAGTGTTGGATATATGTCGTGGGCTCAAATTGCAAACTCCATTGACTCAAAATTTTACTTGACTTGAGAGCTAGTAAAAAACTCTTCTGAGCTCCATTTATATGCTGATGATCTCTGAGATGCATTTGAATGCTTACAAATGATGGCATATACTACTGAGACTTATTTCAAGATTGGTATGTCACATCAGAGCAGGCAGATGAGCCTGAGACTTCCTGTTATCTCAGTTTAATGGGTTCCTGCAGATGAGCTTATTGGCAGTAAATGTTTGTGCACATACTTGTAGCTAAGACATAGTGGGCTGACAGCAATGTGCTAATGTTATTCATTCCCATGAACTAATGACAATTACTTCCTAATTCACCTTTCTTTTGCTGTAACTCAATCCACACAGGTGCAGTTTCCATTTCCCTGACGATGAACGCCCTATCTTAAACTATCATAGCTGGATCAAAAATCCTTTCAGTTAATCTAGCTTCTGCTATTAATAAGGTATTACAATCTTTTCTTTTTTATTCTTTCACAGAGATGAACATAATGGATTTGAAGTGGGACTGTAGTTGCTAAACTCTCTCACCAATTCATGTAATAATGACCATCATAATAAAAGAGTATGTCTGAAAAAAATGTCAGTTCTAGAATCTTTCATGTAGAAAAATCTAAATCAATAGAGTGCAACTGTCTGAAGGTGCTAAATGAAACCAGGTAGCTTCAAGAATTGGGTTGGAGACACCGTTTACTTATGTGAATTCAATTTATATTTAAAACAAGTCAATAAAGTATGTCTGGAGAGTTCAGTAACTCTTTTAGGAGTGAATTCTCTATGCAAACTGCAATCATGGCAATAAACAGACTATTCTGCCAAAGCAGTACAGCAAATGAAAATGGATCTCAGGCTTCGTGCAGGAGCTCAAGGTAAAAGTTAACACTATGAGAGTCATCATCTTGAGCCTCACATGCAAGCAGGCTTTTGTGCTGAAAGCAACGACTGAAGAAACAAGATATGCCAAGATGAATGCAGCAGAACAGAAACAGGCAGGGCAGCAAACCACTCAAGAGAAGACAGGCTGACTGCATTTCAGAACATGCTCAGCAAGTGAGTGAGGAATATATTGCTTTATAGCTAAGGCATTAGAAGTAAAATGTCAGGAGGCTGGCAAAACTACCCACACTGTTTCTTAAAAAACAACAACAACAACAACAAGCCCAAAGTTGCCAGTCAATAGTAAATAGTTTGGTAAAATGCAAGGAAACAAGTCATATGCATGTGAATAAAGAGACAAACCACATCATGCCCATAATATTCTGTTAACTGAGTAAACTTACTTCAGGGTATGCAGCAGGCACCTCTCTCTGCTTGTTGGGTCCTGTCTGCCCAAACCTCTTTCACTCTGCATCAAGAGACTCTGCAAGCAGCATCTACACAATTTAGGAGTACAAAGGATTGAGTAAGGCACAACAGGTAAGTAAAAGCAGCAAGCATCCATAAATGTGCTCATTGCCACCTAGAAGACACCTAATGATGGCCAGGCAGTTACCACCCAGGGATACAGCAGGATCAGCGATGCTGTTGAGTTGCCGTCTTTCACTTTTCAGTTTTTTCCTTGGGGGCATATGAAGCCCCCTGTCAAAGCATTAAAAAAATGGAGGTAAATCTACCTTTATACAGAGCTTTGCTTCATCAGTGTTAACACTATATTGATAACTGAAAATTAATGAAATGGGATTTATTATTGCTTATTAATATTTAATACAAGCACTTTTGGGGAGGGAGGAAGGGGAAACATACATAAATCAGGTATTACAGACTTATGAAATAGTGTTGAAAAGAATTGGGCCTCACATATTACCATCTCTACAAACATAACTTTAAACTACTGATAGCAAACAACAAAGTACCTGAAAATGATAATTTTGGGACCTAGAAACAGTTTTCCAATAAAAGCATCCATAGAATGTCTTACTGACAGTGAGATCTGGTACCTAGCTGTTTTATTAATTGCAGTATCAAAGCTTAATGATGGGTGAAAATTTACGACCTGCTCAAACTGGTTAATTTCCTTCAAATTTGCTTTTTTTTTGAGCCATAAAATTACTTGTGGTCTTGTTTGTCAGCTTTTCAAGGGTTGAGGGATATCTTTAACCAATTTTCTATGAGACTTCTAAACTCTTTCAATCATAAATTCATATGCTATCATTGCTGACTGCTCTTAAAAACTCTCTGATTGCAATAAGATATGGCCACAAAGAAAGTAACATTTAAATCTGTTTGATTAGTGGGTAACTTCAACAAATAAAAAGGAGCAATCAAGCAGTCCATTTTTGTCAGTGAGTTAACTATGTGAGTTATATTAATTCCTGCAGAAAGCCCTTTATTCTATGGAGTTTGTTAATAAATAATTATCACATTCTCTTGAGTCAATCTGTCTAAATGCAAACATCAAGACAGATTATCTTGTAGCCTGTAGTCTGTAAAACAATTTGCCCTCAGTAGGTGGGCTGGTCTGTATTGTTGCTGTTTTCATATACCATTCCTTTACTCCAAAGAAACACAGCTCACTGCTTTGAAGTGATTAGCTTATGGAAATATTTATTATAGGAACAGTGATCCAGTTTTGGTTCCAAGACAGGTATAAGCGCCCTCTACTCTATACAATTTTCCTTCAAGGTAAACTATTCCCAAGTTCAATCATAATACCCATTATTCTCTTTCATTATTAAACCCCAAAAGTATTTCAACCCTAAACTGCTTAAATATTAGCAGCACTTAATAGTCCATCTCTTTCAAACATTTTTCCAGTTCTGGGAATATGAATTTTTTTTTGCTGCTGAAATTAT
Source organism: Phylloscopus collybita (assembly GCA_027886175.1). Lineage (NCBI taxonomy): Eukaryota > Metazoa > Chordata > Aves > Passeriformes > Phylloscopidae > Phylloscopus > Phylloscopus collybita. The sequence goes on along the minus strand of JAJNNQ010000075.1, from coordinate 12,000,350 downwards.
AGCAAAAATCTATTTGCTGGCATGGACTAGTTTACAGTGAGATAGTCTTCACTACAGCCTTACAATATTTGCCATGAAAATCCTCAAACTACAATTATATGTTTCAAAATCATGACTAAAACATTTAATAGATTTATATTGGGGGCTTAATGGATAAGCTGAGCAATTTTTTCTTCTTCTTCACTCTGAATGGGTGGGGTGGAACATCCTCTTCAGGTATGAACAGCTACACAGATTACAGGGGAGCCACTCTTTGTCTTACCACCCACGGTAAGAAGGGTGGATCTGTCTATATTCTGATGGATTAATTCTGTTTAAATACCAGGATGAATGAAAATGGAATTTGGCCCTGCAACTGTAAAAAAACTCAATGTATACAGATGTCATCTGCGCCCCACTCTCAGAAACATATAAACTTCCAGCAGCAGTCAAGGAGTTTGGATCAGATCCTTTATTCTCTGAGCTATTGAATGTTATGTCCTCTCCGCTTCCCAGACTCCAGTTTATATGTGGCAGCTCTTGACTTCTGGATAGTGAGAGTCCCATTGTTTTCCACCTCTCACAGTCTTTTTCTCAACACAGTCCATTTCCTTAGCAGAATTAATTCCAGCTTTGTTCTATAAATGATAGTCTCTTTCCTTAGTCACTCTAGGCATTGAGCCAATGAATTCAGACTAAACAGAGGATATTAATTTTACTTTAGCATGTATATATTGCACAAAAGCTGTGATGCACAAAGGTTTACTTCCAAGAACTAGAGTGAGATAATTGTGTAAGTTTTCAAATTTGAACGTCAGAGATAACTTGCTGAGGGAATTGGAGACACTTAAGAGGAAATCCTCTAAGATTTTCTGCTTTTAATGACTGAATACCACAAGAAAGTGGGCTGTGAAGTATGAGTCCTTCACCTGAAGAACTGGATGAGATCAAATAAACCTTGAGCTACCTCCTTTTGATATTCTGCATGCTGGTGGTTTCCAGGAGTGGATTGCGGGAAGGTGTTGAACTCTGTCCTGAGAGCTTGAGACATTTTTTAACGGAGAGGGAGAAGATAACAGCTGCTAGAGTCTGAACACTCCCAAGGTATTTGTTTAAATATGATTATGATACTGAGAAAAGTGAAGCTCACCTCTCCCAGATCATGGAAATAGCCTTGTAACCAGTGCAGCCAGCCAGTCTGTGCTGCCTGAAGAACCTGGGTGCTGGTTAATGCTTGCTAGGAGCTGGCAGTCCAATCAGGAGATCTAATTTAGCAAATTATGTTATGATCTCCCCTTTGCTTTAGGGGAGAATAGTAGGGATGTTACCCAGGCATAACTTCAGTAGCTCAACTAATAAACATTTTCTTGAGGCAGACAGCTTCCCCACTGAATTCTCTTGAATAAAGGTATGAAACACTTACCAGATCCCTGGACAAAAGGTCTTGCACCTTATATTTGTGGGGCTGATCGGATTTCCTTAATTGCTCAGGGGCTTTATTGTTTTGCCTCAGCAGAGCTCTGCAGACTTTATCTCTCACAAATACATGAGAAATGCAGTCCTTGCACCCACAACTCCTTGGCACTGTTATCAGCTGATTAACAGCACAAAGAAATAACAAACCTTAGCCCAAAAGGCATCACAGAAGTGAATGAGTTAACTGCTTACAGAGCTGAGGCTGATGCTAGAGAAAATACAATTTAATCCAGTTTAAAGTCGTTTTTATCCAACCTAAAACTGTTAAAAGATTTACTTCATTGAAGACAAAACAGTAATGTCCAAGATGTTACATGTACGCCTGCAAGGACACATCTGTTGATACATTTGGGGAACTGGCTTAACTGACCAGCTGTGCAGGAAATATATGTGGGATCTTCCTTGGGACAATTTGTGCCATGTGTAGGGTTGATTAGTAATGAGAAAAACCCCAAAGTTTTTCAGTCCCAAGCTGTCATCACTAATTCAGTGTTCATGGAAGCCAGTCTGCTGGAAATGGGGTGAGTCTGAACTTGGAAGTGAGAGCAGAAAATTAGTGAGCATGTCCAGTTGTCCACACGTGTTTTATAGAACCTCAAAGGAAAGCAATATATTTTCTTCAGCCAGGTACAGCTGTTATAAAGCAAGATCCCCACTGTTTCCAAACCTTGCAGGTTTCACCTCACCAGGCACACTCAACTGAGCTGCCAAGCAGCAGCTTTTACAGCCCCCAACTATCTGGAAGTGTTGATGATGCTGGCAGAGACTCTGGGGCTTGGCATCAGGAACTGAAGTGACACCTTCTAAAAGTGTAGACATAAACCTTTGGTGACAAGTCACAGAGATCCATGAGTTAACTGGATAGATTTTCCTGTCCTAATATCAGCTGGGTATTTCAGTGCTAAATATCAGAAATGTAGGCAGTGTGATGAAATGGAGAGGCAAGGCCCTTTCCCCTTTGCCCTTTTGGATCCAGCTCTTTCGTTTTCCCCGCTGCACAGCCTCGCCCCACCTCAAGGGCCCTGGTCCTTCTTGTGTCTTTCTGCAACAGAGTCTCATCTCCTGCCTTGCCACTGAGCCATTTCTCCTGTCCCTTCACCCTTGGTTTGTTGCTGATCTCCACCCATATCCAGTGTCCTCACGAACCCAGGACCACGTAGGCATGTCCCACTAGTTTCAGAAATTGCTTTATTAGTTCATGTCTGAACATTTTGCCCTCTCTGAAGAGGCATAACACCATGTGAGTCAGTCTTACGGAAATAAGTCTTACTTGTCAGATCTTTGCTTAGGTTCTTTGGTGAGGGATTGGTTATTAGAACATGGAGAATCTTGCTTCTCTGTGGATAATGATGTAATGTATGCAGCTGTCTGGCTTAATCCAGGGCAAAGCTAAGGGAGAGTTGTTATGGACAGTACTACCCATATTCTGGAAATGGAAAGCCAGAGTGAAATAAGGGTTTTACTTGTCTCAATGTGGCACAGCTGATTTCCTCTTCATGATACCATGAAGACACAAACAGGGTTCATGAACCTGCTGTGGCCTCTGTCCTTGTCACGGACCTCTGGATACTTTCATCTTTTGATGAGCTTCATTTAATCCATAGATATCAGAGGGAAGACTTACAGGGTTCAACCTCTGATTGCGGACCTGTGCTAAGGAGCCTGCAGGATGGCACAAGCTGCTTCTGCAGTCTTTCCTCATGGGCTCTCTCTGCTTCAGTGAACTGAATGAACTCAATGGAATTAGTAGCTTTCCCATCATGGTATATTCCCATGTGTTTTTGTAGGACCAGCCTGGAAAGTATTTCCCATAGCTTCAGTAAGTCTTGTTCGTAGTGCTGCTCTCCAGAGTCTTTAAGAGAGCATCCTGATGCTGCACCTATACCAGCCTTTCCCCACCTCAGGTTTCCCATCCCTTTCAGTGGCATGCAATTGAGCAGACCTCTGCTCACCTGACCCAGGTAAATCTTGTCAACTCAACAGTACAATTGCAGTGGCTGCTGCTGCTGGTCTACCCGGTTTTCCCTCCAGTTAGTTCTGAGGCAAAGTTCTGGGTACTGTATTCAGGGTGTCTGGCTCACTGGTGCATGGCTGCAGTTCCTGTGCTGTGCTAGAAAACAGTAACAGCAGCATTACACCGCCCTGACAGAGCTGAAGGCATAGCAGCTCCTACATTTGATGCTCCTCTTAGTAGTTACAAAAGTATATACGAAGTTGAATGACAAGACTTCTTTCTCATATTCTCTGTTAATCATCATAATAGTTTTAGGACAGACTCCTACATCTATAGAGAGTCTTGCCAGAGTATGTGGAACTCTGTGAAATCAGAAGTTTGTGGGCAACCAGTCCAGGTATTGTACAGGTGTCATGAGGGAATGCCAGACTTAGTGCTAAGGTTGTCCAAAAATGTGCAAACATCACCCAAACATGTGGTTCCCAGACCTGACTGATAAAGCAAAGACCACTGATGTGGAAGAACAATCAAAAAAGACCTGGCATTTCCTTATAGAAGCACTTGGAGGTTGTGGATGAGGATTTCAGAATTCAGGTTTGGGCTAACTGGTTCTAACTGGCTGCTAAACCCCATCAAACTTTTGTGAGATCCAAATGCTACAGAATCAGTTTAGCTCACTACAGTGGGAGGAGTATTAGCTGTAGAAAGTGTATGAATGTTTCTACAAAGAACACCCTGGTGACAGTTAAATAGGTCAAAGCTGATGCAATAAGTATGTGAAGGTGTGTCTTAATATGCAGGGATATTTAACCAAAAGGAAGGGATTTTTCAGACAAATAAAAAAATGTCCATTCTTTAGGAGTACAGTTTGAAAAAAGGAAAAGTTATAGAAAAGTACAAAAGTATCTGCTGTCAGCAATGACATTTGTGGCCATTTCTCTTAGCCAAACAATTTTTTGGCACATTGATTTGATGCAAATGGTTTGAACAGCTTTCATTCTTAGTCCTTGAGCTAACACGAAGAAATACCAGTCCTAATTTGAGTTCAGCTCCATTATATTTTTCAGTTTTGTCAAAATGCAATAGTTGTAAAACACCTGGCAATATTTTGTCAACTGCAGTCTTTATGCTCAGCCTTTGGCAGAGGTTTGGAGTTTTTCTTTCTGAGTCTCAGTTAGGCCTACCAGTAATGTGTCAGTGTTTTTTCTTCTACTGCCATCACATTGATGTTGCCTAAAATGTTCTGCAAAGATAGGTGGATGCATATTACCTTGGAACTGGTATTGGAAAACATATGCCACTTAGTCTGTTTCCTGACTGGTAGCATTGGTGCAGGCCAGGAATAAAAGTTTTACTCAGCAAAGGTGATGTATACAGCAATAGTGTTGTGCATTCAGTTATGTCCTTCTCATGTCAACTTCAAAGGCCTTCCCATTGATGAAAATATGATCTGCCTACAAATACAATCATTATTTTCATAAGTTAATTGTTACAACCACTTTTTCCTTTGAAGGAGGAGGGAAAGGTGAAGGGAAAAGTTCTTCCAGGATTTGTGACACAAAGGTGATAGATACACATGTTCACCCTGTACAAACAAGCAGCAAAAAAAACCCAGATGCAAATGACCTCATGGCCATGTCAAGCTCCTTATAACCACTTCTGTTTCTAAGCTGAAAATAAATCCCATGTCTGCTTCAGGAAGAGGAAGGAGATAGCTTCCTTATCATCAGATCATAAGATCATAAGCTATGAGATGTTGAAGTGCAAAAGGAAATAACCTCTACTCTTCTAGCCTTGTGACCATTGCTGTACACAGAGTAGGACAAGGCCATTTAAAACACTCTGGAAGAAATAAAAATACATCTTTTCTTAACAAATCTCTTCTAGGCAGGAGATGCTAAACGTATCCGCTGTGATGGGAACGGTAGGAAAGTTGGAAGTGCCTGTGAGGAGTGTTTGGTGCAAACATAATGTGTTTTGCCCTGACAAGATCTTGCACTGAATTGTGTTGGCTCATTTGTAAGGCTGAGGATCCCTCAGTGCCAGTCTGCAGTGAAAGTGACACAAAGGCCTGACTCATCTGATAAAAATGTGTCAAAACTTTCCTGAAAGGATCAGTGATTTAAATTATGTAATTTTTGAGAGGGGATGAAGAAAAGGAAAGGAAGTAGGTAGGTAGAGATAATGGACAGAGGACATTCCACTGACTCTTTTGTAATAGCTTTTCTGCAGGTTGCATTTCACAGAAAACAAGGCTTTTCTATGGGGAGAAAATGTTCAATTTGCAATCTCTTAGAAACTCCTTCAATAATCATGGGTATGATCTTGGCTCTGAAACAATCCTGAAAGACATACCTTTATCTAACAACTGAGATAAAGAAGTAAGAGCATCCGCAGGGTTCTGGACTCTTGCAAATGCTACAACGTGTTTGTGCCAGCAACAGGCCAGTGTGAGTGAGCTTGACTCTGGTTTGTTGTTTACTCTGGACTTCATTTCTGGATTTCAAGTTTCTGGTGGCCTTTGTTCAGATTCCCAAGCACAGAATTATTGTAAAATAAAGAGAAGGCCAAACTTGAACTTGGAAGAGGAATCTCTGGCACTGTTTGAAACATATAAAAGCATGAGGTTTGGCTAACCTTGCTGAGATGCTGTTGCACAATTGTGTATGTCAGAGATCAGTAATTAGCCCTCATGCAGATCCTGCTGTCTTGGTGGTCTTGAGAAAAACATATATCTTTAAGTCACAGTGGGTTTTAATGCCAAAGAATAAGTATTTGATTTTTCAGATAATGCTACTGCAACTCACTTTCAACTTGAATGAATGTTGGCAGGCACAGTCAAGTTTCTTGCAGATCTTTATTATGTCTGTCAGTTATGGAGTCATAATATCACAATCACAATGCAATGTGTGATTCCTTGACTTAAATATTACTGCCCTTTCTCCTTAGGAATGGAACTACTTGAAACACCCTTCTCATGTAGAGAAGTGTTGTTACTTACACTTTACACAAGAGTAATTGAAGCGTCCTAGGTTTGAGTCAAAGCCTTCAGTAAGTGTCAGTTATCTGTGTGTTTCAAAGATTGAATATATTAAGCACAGACGGTCACACAAGTTTTTCTGGTAGACTGGGGAACAGAACCCTGGCATACTAGGCTCTGGCCTCCTGGATGAAAGCACTTTTCATCAGTATCACTGTGTCCCAGAAGGCCATAGCTTTTTAGTTGGTATTTTCCCATTCTGTCATGAAGAACATTCCCAAAGGTGCAGCACTGACTTCTGTTTAGAAGTAATTAATGTTGAAAGTCTCATTGAGGAAACCCTGGAAATGCCTGAAGAAAAAGAACACCAAACTTGTTAACATGGATTCTCAAACCTGAAGTAAACAGAACACATATCTGCCAAAATGACTTTGTTGTCTTCATTACTTCACAAAAAGAGGAGAATGTTGTATCAAAAAAGGAAACTATTTAATTTCTTGTTGGTGCAAATCTGTCATATCATTGCCTATTTCCAAGTGGAGAGGCTGTTGTGGGCAGCAGAGTGCTCCACTAAAAAATATGAGCACCTCTGGTGGTTGATGTGGACTTTAAATGGCCCAAGTGCTACTTGGACACATGGGTTCCTTTTCTCCACAGAATTCTCCAATTCCTAATTTAGTTGCCAAGGGATAAATAGGATGAAATCTCCACTTAAAATTATGTTTTAAAATGTTTTCTCTGTTACTGAGTATAGTCTAAAAGTTGTCACTGGTGTGTCTGAGAACAATATTCTCTGTCACACATAGATAAACCACATGTTCTCCCTAACCTGATTAAAATTGTGGGTCATCAAATATTACAGATATGTGGAATGCCAAGTGTTTCAATTTAGCCCCAAATCTTCTTTCAAGAGAAGTCATTTGAGCCCCCTGAGTACCTCCATTTCTCATGTAACTGATGTCCTTAACTGCTTAATACTGCAAATTATTTAAAATCAGACATGCAAGTAGGTTATTAGAAGACTTGGAGTTATTCAGACACAAATATGTGTCTAAAAACTATAGTGAAAAGATGAAAATGCAATAATTCGAAGAACACATTTTAAAGCAAAGCAAAATATTAAAAATTAGCATTAAAAAAAAAAAAACCACAGAGAAAATGTGTTGTAATTATCACTCCAAAAGCTTGCTTAAATCAAATCTGTTTGATAGGTTTTTAAATGAATGACAATTAAAGAGAGTGTTACAAACAGAAACGGAAAGAGTGGGAAAAGGAGGAGAGAGATAGTGGAGCCCCAGAAGAGCAGTGTCTATATTAGCATGGAGTAGAGTCCACTTGGAACAGAAATGGGTGAAACAGGGTGAAATAGCTGGTGTTGAGGGTCTGATATCTACTGCTGGTCGCATTTAAGAGATTTTTTTGACATTGGCTATAGTTTGTCCCCAGAGCACACACATTGACCAGAGCAGATTGTTCAAGAACAATCTCTTCCAGCCCAGCCCTAAATGAACAGAATTTGGGTCATTCCACCTGAGGCTGCTGTAAGAGGTAACAACGAGATTTGCATCAAATGTATAAATCTGTTACAGCATGAAATATTAATGTGACTAATGTGACATGCAGGCCTGCAACACAGAATGATTTTATGAAAAGGTAATTTCTGTATTTTATTTCAAGAGCCTGATGACAGCTGTATGAGGGGATTGTAGCAGAGGAATGAGTCTCTTCTACCTCAGAGCTATGCAGCAATGGTAAAGCTGTACTCTTGCTAAACCATTACCACAAAGAACACTTAAACCAGTGTACTTCCAAAATCTCCCAGCAGATCTTCAGTAATACCAAATCCATTACTGAGAAAAGGCTGGGATTTTCCTCAGACCACAGAATTTTCTGGGGAATTTGCAAATTAAAAAAAAAAAATAGTGGATAAAAATGAGAACATCTTTTCGGAACCATCTTAGTCTGGGTGCCCTCCCAAGAAAATGCACGACATAATAGATGAGAAAGCATTGCCCTTGGGATCAACCTCTCCAGTGAAAACACCTCTTTAAAAAACCAATAAACCTCAAGTCAAGGTTTTGTTCTGATCCTTCAGTGTTTAAAGCTTACTGTGACCTCTAATGCTGGGATACAGCTGGGACATGAGAACCACAGTACTGCTGTCAGTTCTACATGAGCTGTTACAGAGAAGGGAACAGGGCTGCTCAAACTCTGCCAGCAAATACAGCACAAGGCTTGCTCTTGTGTGTGCCAGCATTTACTTCTCACAGTGGAGAATCCTTGAGTAGGATTGGAAAGGACCTTGAGAGGACACCTAGTCCATACACCTCTCTTTCTTTCCCACACAAAACTTAATTCTTTATTGCTTCCTTCACTTCAGCTGTTTCAAGCACCAGGATATGCCAGTCTGTGCAACCTTTGCCACAAGAAAGCAGGCTGCAGCTCTGTATTAGTGTAAGCCTGGCTCCTAATCCTGCTGATGAAAGATCACTCTTTGTTTTACTCTGCTGAGGTGCCCGTCCCAACCTGCAGCTGCAGCATGCAGCTGAGGTGACTGCACAGCTTCTGTGTCCTGACAGGAACTCCAAGGCTGACTCGTCAGATTTGCCTGGCAGGTGGCTCAGCATGGAAGAGAGGAACACATGCAAGGACTGGAGATGGGAGCAGCAGGTGGGATCTGGACAGGAGAGTGTCCAGTGTATGCCTGTGACCTGAGCTAAGTCAAGTCACATCCTTTTAATAAATCTGCCCTGCTTGGTACGGCCCTTCTGTTGCTATTCAAACATTATTTGATAAGAAATTTTAAATGGATGAGAAATTTTAAATGGATAACCTCAGATACCTTCAAAGGTTGTTCATATTTTACTTCAGAGTACTTTCAGTTGTGAGGATTAGGTGGGTTAGCATTGGCATAGTCTGATGTTGAAATTCATACTCTTAGGGCAGGGGTACAAAGGTAGTCAGGGGTGTAACGACACACATGGGGAAAGCTGGTGGCACTTTGCCTCCTGGACTGCTTGGGCAGTTTTGCAGACTCCACTTGCTGCATCTCCTTATTTGGGCCCCTGACTGCCCCTGCACAGCTGGCCCACACTGGCTGGCAGTCTATGAACTAATATCATTGACGTTTATTGACTGGAAGCCTTTGAATATTTTGTTTGTGTGGAGTTTATTTGAGCAATAGAAATCCCTATTTGGCAGGCAGTTTGAGTTCCCTCTAAAGAGGCTTGTCTGTGATAGTTTTGCCACTTTAACTACAGTGGTATAATTGAAACTGCAACACAGAAAATACTCGAGGGAACAGGCAATTATACTGGTGGCAAATTGTTTATATTGGCCTAGCATATTACAGAATAAAATGAACTATACCAAAATGATGTTTTCTATCAGTTTCTGTCAACATATTACTCTAAGCAAGGATTTTATCTATGTATATTGCTTGGCCTCAAGTCCTCTGTCTAACAGATTTAGGCATGCTGGTATAATATAAATGCTTTCAAATTTATTAGAATTCCAAAATGAATAATATTTTCTCCTCCTCCCTCAAAATCTCCATGTCAGACAAGTCTAAACTCAATGTTGATACCTGCTTGGGTAAAGATCGTTTTTCATAGACCTCTTTGACTCCACAGACTGTAAGCAATGCCGTGAGCTCACTGTGATGTGTATGAAAGTAAAGAGTGGCTCTTCCTTCTTATCTCAGTTGCTTTGATGGCATTGGGAAGATAAAGAACATGCTGTTGCTTTTGATGAGGGGAAAATAAAGAATTAGCAACAGCAACTGTATTACCCAAATCTCTGCCTGCAAACAACTTTGAACAGGTCTTTGGGTTGCTTTGTTTACTTTTTTGTTTTGTTTTGTTTTCATCTGCTTGACTGGTAAAATGTCTGGAATAGCTAGAAAATGCCAAAGAAAGAAACAGAAAGAACAGGCATCTTAAACATAAGATTTTGGTTGCCTGGATTTCTGACATGCAGTGAATGAGCCTGTCTCAATGTTCCTGTCACCTCCTGAAGACCTGACCTCTTCCTGAGAGCTTGGAGGAGACAAGCTGGCAGCAAGGGAAGGATGACAGTGGAATACACAGGTTTGTAGGCACAGGCTACAAAAGCAGGGCAGGACCCAGGGCTGGCTGCAGCAGCGCTTTGGGCTGGGTGTAAAATGAAGCCCTGGCTCACCATGTTTAGCTTCTGGCTAGTTCAGTAGTTCCCAGCACAGCTGGCCAGGCCCCAGCAGATCCCTCTACAGGCATTTAATTCTCCCCATGCACTCCCCAGAGAGTCAAAGAGAGGAGCCAGGCTACACAGCACTGGGAATTCCCCTAGGCATTGGCTCATCAGGTTCATACATTGTTACATTCTACCAGGTGATATTTGTTAAAAATTCAGTCTTGCCTTCTGGATGCCTAGATCCTTTCTTTAAAAGGGCTGTTGGCTCCTAAACCGCTTATGGTATTCAGTGCTTCTCATCCATCAGCTCTTGCTGTGCTGAAGATTCCACATCTGTTTACAAAATGTTCAAAGGAGGAGGAATTTGGGAGCTGGCCTGAAAGGCCTCCTGTGTGCTTTTAGCCAGCACTTCTCTCTGTAGATTACAAAAGGTTTTATAGCTCCTTTTCTCCTTTTTTCTCCACTTCCATTCATTCTTTCTACAGCTTCTTGCTCTTTCCCCTTAGATAACTGAACACATACCAGATTAAACCTAAAAAGGCAAGTTTGGGGGTTTTCTTGTCTTTATCTTTTGTGCATCACACAAGTGCACCAAGCAATAAATTATTCTTAAAATTTTCTCTGCCCGTAGCATGAGATGGTTTTCATTCCACCAGTGGTATTTTACCTGCAGAAACCATATTGTTGACTTCAAAGAAAACAAAAGCTATATTAATTGTGAGGTTGTTTGGTAGGAAAGGAGAAATGCTTTTAAATGTTTTCCAAACATAATGTTTAAAACATTGTGTAATGTAGGGGAAGTCTGAAAAGTAGTATCTCTCAAACTGAATTGGACACTAGGGCATGATCAGACTTTTGTGAAATATCACCAAGGGAGGATTAGACTGGAATTGGATTGGACAACACGGACAAAGATGTGCAGACAAATCTGCAAATTAGCAAAAAGTAAATCTGTTCTCTAATAGTATCCAAAAGGGATATCCAAAAGTGCCACTTACAGAGCACTGGGAAGTTATTTGCTGCTGACAGTGAGGCCAGAGCTGTAACAGCATTCAGTCACCCAAGAAAGCTTTTATCCAGAGATCCTTTTTTTGCTTAACTGCCAGGGATATCAACTCTCTTATGACATGTTATTATTGCAGTACCAAAGAAAGCTTCTGCTCCTATGAAATTTTAGGGTTCCCCACTTTAAACTGAAGAATTCATATTTCTTCTTTCTTGATGTTGAGAGAAACTCATTTTGCACAATGGAATCAAATAAATCATAGTTTCTCATTCTTCCTTCCACTGCTCAGTGACCAGTGTGTGCGATCTCAGCATGCACAGCTAATTCTGCAGCCACCAAATAAATTTTTGTAAATGTCCCCAATGGTATATTACCACGAGGGCAAGATGTGGAGCCTGTCTCTTGAGCTGGCATAATTTTATGGCTCACAGTTGATGGAGCTCTGTGGGTGGCCTGGAGCCAGCTCTCTGTATTGGTGTGTGGAGGAGTCAGAGACAGAATCTGCCCTCATTATTTCACCAGTAAGTAAAATAATCTGTGGACTTTAGGGAACCCTGTTCATGTCAGAAGGTAAGAGCAGAGGATCTGTTCCTTTTCTAGGAGGTTCTTTGCAGCTGAGATTCAGCCCTTCATGGAGCCTGGAGGATGGCAAACTCCTCTGCTGTCCTGCTGATGGCTCTCCTTTCCTCCTGCCCCCCTGACTCCCTCCATGATCAGTTCCTATCTATCTCTGCACATGAATCCTCCTTGTCCTCCTCCCTGATCACCCTTCTCATCCCCAGCCTCTTCCCTGTTGACCTCTTCTCCCCTTTCCCCAGGCTCCTCCTACCACCCCATTCCCCATCTCCACTGTTACTGATGTCCTCAACACTGAGTGGAGAGGGACCGACACTACTTGATATCCTTGTTGCCACATAACTACATTTACGTGTTGTGATGAAGCCTGCCAAAATCCTGTTCCTCCCAAAGCAAACTGAGAGCTATCACCAGCTGGCAACAGCTTGCAGACACAACTTGCTGACTTGGAAATATTCTTGACAGAAGCAAAAAAGCTCAGATTATCAATCCTTGCTATCATGAAGACTTAAAATCAAATATGTTCCAGCATCTGGTTAATGATCAAAGCAAATCCTTTAAAAAAAACAACATACCACACACACAAAGGAAAAAAAAGCACCAAAAAAACCCAAAAACCAAAAAACATTATTTCCTGATAGGCTTAATAACCTGGAATTACAGAGACCATTTATATCAAGTTAGGGGACCGACTTGTGACCACCAGTGAAGTGTGAATCAAAGATTCTTCTTAAATCCACAGTGTCTGCTCTACAAGGGATCCCACCAAGCCAGACACAGCATTCCAGCACTCACTGTACAATCCTCAGCAAGAAGAAGGTCGTTGAGTTCATCATTCTCTGGTTTAGCAGAAAGGAAGAGACCAGTGCTCAAGGTTAGTGAATAACTTCCTAGCTTGCTGCTGGGTCTTTTTTTTTTTTTTTTTTTTTTTTTTTTTTTCTCATTCATGATGACACTTAAGAAGCTTGGGCTTTCTGACTGGTTATATAGAAGGAAACCAAGCAGAAGTTGAACTCAGATTATTCAGATTGGGCATCATATGGCTATCTTAAAATTTTATTTAGGACTATTGCCACAGGCTGCCTTTCTGTTTTGCTAGGTAGATACAAGCAGATATATATATATATATACTTTAGAATTTGCCATCTAAGAGAACACATCTGAGGTAGGTCCTCATCAAGTGATGTCTCTAGTGTCTACAAGAAAATCTTGATTGAACCCAGTAGGAAAAAAGAATTCCCTGAATAAATGTCAGTATTTCTTCCAAGCAAAAATAATCCTGCCAAAATTTCGCTGATGATCCTGATGAATGCAGAGCTCAGGTTATTCTCTGCCTTTGGAATAAAGCGTATTCATCAGAGTTCAAATATCCAAAGAAAAAAAAAATATATCCTAGGAAGGAATAATTGTAGTGAGTGGCTGCTCAGTTTTGCCCTTCAGGAGCTGTCAGTGTGACCATTATCTATTCACAGCAGTCAGTGACCATTTTCTGCTCTTATGCCCAGTGCATTTAAATCCCCAGGCCTTAGCCTCTTCCAAGATCACCTTTCCTCTCCACTCACTCCTGTATTCTAGTCACCAAGGCCTCAAACTTTCTCCCTTTTCCATGATCCCAGGCCAATAAGTATTCACATGCAAAGTTTGTTTTCCTTTTGGAAATTCTGATTGTTTTCCAACTTTCAGGCTGTTTTCAAATTACTTCCCCACTCCAATTAAAAGTGTTGTGACAGAGGCAGGCTTTAGCAAGATGCTTTGCACCCTTCATGTCTGTCCTACTTGGATCTGAAAGGATTTTGGCTAAATATTGGATATCCTCAGAAATCCTACAATTACAGTTGTACAATAAAGCTGCCAATCTACAGACCCTTGTGCATTCTCACTGTTCACACACAGTATGATTTTTTGGGGGTTGAATCAGGTTCATAGCTACTTACAATTGCTATCTCTTTGTTTTTTGTTAATGCTGTGCTTCCTTTCCTTCCCAGTGAAACAGTGGGAGCCACAGGTAGTCTGGAACAAATGGCTGGTCAACTGTGAGGAAAATCTGAGAGAGAGAGAGTGATAAAAGAAACTGTGTCATGTGATTCCTATATTCAAATGACTCCAGGTAGGCTAGCACTCCTCCCTGTTAATGAAATACCATGTAGTTTCTAGGAAATGAGAAACCAGTGAATTTTAGAGCATTTTAAAAAAATTTGCCTTAAATTGAAAGGGATTTTACTTTACCTACTGCAGAGTTCCTGGTCTGTTATGGTATTGTCAAAAACACAGTTGAATTGCTGATGCTTTCATAGAATCATCAAGATTGGAAGAGACCTTTAAGATCAGTCAGTCCAACCATCAGCCCAGCACTACCACAGTAGCCCCTCACTCATTAAACCACATCACCCAGCACCAAATCTGGACATCTCTTTAACACCTCCACAGATGGTGTTTCTGCCAACAATAGGGCTTTAGTCATAAATGACAAAGTGGCCACAGCTTTTCTGCTTTTTTGTTTGTTTCATGCATTGCAGGAGTACCTAGCTGACAGCATTCAGAAGAAAAAGCATTACCTTCAGTTTTCATGTTAGAGCTTTTTATGCAACAGCTCATCCTAGTCCCAGCTGAATCTTCAGTTGTGGCCATATACAGAGCTTAAACAGAATTATCTCCATGCTGGATACCTTGTCAAACCAAACATGTATGTCCAACACTCATGTGTAATATGACTGCCTTTATTTTGCAGCACTCTTTTGAATGTAAGAATAGTGTAGCCATGAAATAAGTGTGGTACAACTGCGATGCAGTTGAACTGCAGTTCAATAAACATGGGTAGGAAAGGAAACAAAGGTTTCTGCAAGTGACATTCACTGATCTTTATAACAGCAAATTAATCACTGCTGTAGTGTGGGGTCTGTGTAGGTGCTGTGCTGGGACAGCAGCCTCGTGGTTTGTCCCAAAACACAGGCACAGACCCTCAGACAAGTCCAGGCTTGTTTCAGGCAAGGTAGGACCCTGGGTGCAGCAGCGAGATAAATGTAGCAAATGAATCCTGAGTGACTCCTTCAGAGGCTGGACTAATCAGTGGAAGAAGGAAACAAATCTGCTTCAGGAGTCTTGTCCAGGGATTTTATTCCAGTGCAGCAGCACTTCTGAACCGTGTGACTTCCCTGAGCAGAACCCTGACCATGTGCCTGTCCTGGGTTTTTACCTGGGAGAGGGAAGGGGGAGGACATACAGCCTTCCCATCAGAGAGGGACAGGGCGTGACCGAGGGCTAAAGGGCAGCCTAAAGGTCAAATCACCTCTGAGGAGAGGTGGGCCCTCTCTGCCCGGGCCAATTCCTTCGATGGCCAGCCCCTGCAGAAAGAATCTCAGGTTGCTTGGTAAACCCTGTGTATTACAATCATTCCGTCAGGGCTGGCTGGGAAAAACCTACCCTGGGGGAGGGGAAAAATCTCCAAAAGGGGGCTCACCTTGAAAACCTTAAAAGCACACCGCAACAGGTCCTCATTGCTTTCAGGCTTGTGAAACTTCATGTTTATTGAGATACTCTGTCTCCTCAGAGTGATTTCTGCCCCCCTAATGCCCTGAGCCACTTGATATTCTCTCTCCCTCCTAGATATGGTAGATGGAGATGGCCTTATGATTAGCCTCAATTCTTTAGAATGAGCTGCAAAATATTATTTTAAGCTGTCAATGAATTACTATTGACCATTATGATCCTTAAGTTATTAAGCTGCACTCATGCCTGAGGTATCACTTTGATGGTCAAGACTCATAAGAGTGGTTTGGCAGATTGGTCTCCACGACAGAGAACACAATGGCTATGGATCCATTCCTCTCAAGGAATGCAGTGAAATTGTTTTATGTGCAAATCAGGCAGATTAAATAAAAAGTATGTTCCAAGTATGTTCACAAAGTATCTGGGGAGCAGGGGTATGGCCAGTCAGCACTGGCAGCTGGAGCCATTGCTCCTTCTCCCAGCTTCAGCAGCCATCTCTTGTGCTAGGTATCTGCTACAAAGATGTCAAAGAAATTAAGAGCTATTGGCCACATGAATAAATTTCCCCATGGAAAAGTTTTTCCTAAACGATAGTCTGCCTCTTATCTGTCTTCAGATAACAGAGAGGCACAGTGGAAAATCCTGTGTTACAACATCTTCTCAGTCCTGACATTGCTTTGTTAAGTCAGACCACTAATGGCTGATGCCTAGACAATGAATCAAAGCAGTTGCCTGCACAAGGTATTGGATGAACTCAAATAATAAATAAGTAGGTAAAAACTATGTTTTTTTCTGAATCATTAGGGGGAAAATAGCTAATATTGCCAGGTAGCTTATTTATAATGAACAATTTGATTAGTGCCACATCTGGGTTTTCTGGCTTTTTTTCAGAGTAAGAAAGACAGCTGGCTTGTCTTGAAAGAGTGTTTTAATGATTAGTTCCTTATTAATATTATGTTTCTTTTAGGTGTTTTGTGTTAATACTTCAAACATGCATTGCTGGCAAAATGAGCTTGACCTAGTTTTTTAATGCAAAATATCATGTTTCCAAGCATTTTCTAAAAGCCTGAATTACCGCAGTTTCTGCTGGGAAAAAAGAAAGGAGGAGGGAATTAAATAAACAAAAGCACCTGGCAACCTCAATTTTTGGTGTAGAACAGGCAAGTCTTGCAAAAGCATTTAAACTGAGTGGGTTTGTTCCAAAGGGAATGGGTAGAATTGCAACAAATATCAACTCTCCTGATAGAAAGCCAGAACCAGCAAGACTCTAAATGCCTAGAGTGGGTGAAACTACATGGAGAGTAAATACATTGGTCTAAAATATACACATCATTTAAAGATATTTGAAATGAATACTTTAAACATAGTACAAAGTTATAGAACACAAACATATATATATATATTTATTTGCCGGGGTTGGTCTGAGAAAACAATGGTGTTCTTGGAGCAAAGTAGCCACTGGAAAAATGTATGGAACAAGCCATCACTAGAGAAGTAAATCACAAACAGCCTACAAAAGGAGAACAGAATAAAGATAATGAGAGTCAGAAGAATTTACAAAGTTATGATGAGATGGTAGTCCCAGAATCTGGAAAGGTCTGGGACCTTTTGCCTGGTGAATTAACAAGTAAATATATCCTCAGTGCTTATGGCTAAAACTGGTGCAGTATTGTTGTGTTTTGAGGAAGAATGTGTTATTTTTTTGCGGGATTATCACAAAATTTGGTAGGTGAATGAAGCCAGGTGCTCCAGCAGCACATGTCAAAGTAGAGGACAGCAGTTCAAGGAGAGCACATGGATCAGTCTGAAGTGCGGAGGGGCCAGGAGCTTCAGGTGTCAACCGCAGCACAGGAAGAGCACGGTAGGCACAGGAGAAAACACTGCGGGGTTCGTCTCGTGGATGCTGCCAGGAGTGAAGTCTGATCTCAGTGGCAAACAGCAGGGGCCAGCTATTTATTCAGGCAGTCTCAAGCAGTTCAAATAGATTGCTGATAGAAAGGCATGAGCAAAGCACCATTTGGCTCAGTGCCACGAATTTCACTTTGTTGAAGGTTTGAGTTGAATAACTCCTCCAAAATAGGCTGCTGGATTCAGACAGTGTTTCCTTGTATGTAAGGTACTTAGTTGAAAGGGAATTGAAATGGTAGGGCAAAATATGCCAGAGATGGACTGAAACCACAAGTTTTGATTTGCATCCAACTTTAGGGTTTTCTAAACCAGACAATGGCCTTCTATAGAAAGAGAAAGTGCTTTTTCTATCTGCCATCTCTCACAAACACAGGTTATTCAAAGTGTGATGTGAACACCAACAATTCATTTAATGCATCACTCAAAAAACCAGCTATCACTTACTGGCATCAATTTTTTAATCTGAGTTTGGAATATAAAAATGTAATTTGCCTATTGACACATACTCATGAGTCATCAGAGCTTTGTACGAACTCTTGCTCTACAGCAGCAGAAATTTTGCCATTTGTTTCACTAAGTCAGAATTTTATCCTGTACAACCAAAGATCATGGATAGTGAGTGTTGCTGACCAGTAGCATTTCATATTTAGTTTCTCAGCCTTCTTTTGGTTGTGACTTTATTTCTAACTTTTCCGTCTTCTTACAGGTAAAAGAGCATAGCTGGCTTTATTTTGGTTCCTATTCTCCATCCACAATAAAACTTTTGTCCACTCAAACTGCTAAAAAGTCCAAGCTATCATTTTTTTCTTCCAGTTATGGAAGATTGTGTTCTTTATTTCCTCCAATTACCCATGATTTTTTAATAGCATGTTGTCTGAAAGAATAATGGTAAAAAATCTGTGAAGGAAGAAAGCAGGTAACATTTCTGTGGGAGACTTGTCACTAAAGTCACCACTGCATGTCATTTTACCTGTAATGCATCTTGCCCTGTGTGCATGGGAAGGAACTGAGGAATACAAAAATCAAGGGTTTATTCTGGCTCCAGTAATGATAGACTTCATCTTTGTGCAGTTGTTGATACACTAATGTTTTTATGACTTGAATTAATGATATTCATCCTAATACCAGAAAGTGTTTCTTGAGATTTTTTTGTGCTCAAGTCTTGGAATGAATTTTCCAGTTCCATTTACTTTCCAAGATGCCCTTACACAAAATCTGAGTATTTTAGTACATTTATTTTCCTAAAATTGTGTAAGCTGAGAAAGGTTCTGCAGAGAAAGACAAGGTTTTAATTATAAAACTCATGATGATGGATCCTGTGGATTCTGAGGTGATGTTTGTTGCCAGTGTAATCCTCGCCATTATTGTGAACATACAAAAACAATTTCCTCAATTTTTCTGCTGTGCAAATGTGGCTCATGCTGACAGAGTAGCCAGACTGTTTCCAGAAATATCCAGAAAATACCAGAAATAGCCTTTAACCTTCCCTAAAATAGTTACTGTAGGGTTAAATAGCTTCAAAATTTGAAGTCTGAAATTAACAGCAGTTTACAATATTCTTCACCGGTATAATTTTTCATCTTTTTTACTTTTGCCCTTTTACAAAAATCCCACAGACTTTCTGGGAACTACTGACCTACAGCTTTGAGGAGCAAATTCTGTTCTTCTGTTTCATGCCATGAAAAAAATGGGCAGAGTTTGAGGGTGTAACTTTTGAAAACAATTTTATTTGCTAAGAGCAACTGCAGGCAAAATTTGTGGAGGTAAGCTGCCTTCATAACTGCTTGTATCTACTGACTCAGTTTCTGATTTTTATGGGTCTTAACTTTTAGCATAGAAATACCAAAGAGTGTTTTGTCTTTTCAAAGCACAGAAAGAGTTAAAATAGTGAAAGTCTTCCACAGAACCAGTAGAATTACAACAAGCTCTGACCTGTAGTGACAATCCTGTTTGTCTGTCTTCATTTTTATTGAAGGACTTCCATTAAAGCTATGAGGTGTTAGCTTTGCTAGAAGTCCCACAATAACTGAATGAAATAAACCAAGAAAAGGCTTTTGGGGCTTTATTTCTGTTGAAGTGTGGTTTCAATATATTATTTGATTTCTAAACCATATCCAAAGAGACAAAGTGCCATAACAATAAAACACTCTTCCTTGCTTGCAGAATAAATCACCTCTCATGGCAAGAAGTTGGGTGCAGCTGAAGCCTATCCTCAGCATGTTGCAGGGATCTGTGGAGAAGAAAAGACTCAAAATAGGAACATGTCTGAGCAAAAGAACACTGCTAAGGCAGGGATAGTTGGTAAGGAGGAGAAACCAAATCATTGGTTCTGATCCTACCTCTCAAGTCAGTAGGAAGATTTGTGAATTTCACTCTGTAGAAGTGAATTTCTATGTTCAAAAGTATTACTCCAGGCAGAGAAATTGTGAAAATCCTCTAAATACAGTAAAAATAAAAGTGGAAAGAGAACCTCCCTGCACTGATTTTTTTTCCATTCTTCAGTTTCATCTGGCTGACATTTAATACTGTTTATTATTAGCAGAGATTCTGCTGTAGCTCTCACAGTTTAGGTCATGAGCAGGCCTAATGCAGAGCATAGACGTTTGTCACTAGGCCATAGCTGTTGAAATTCAATTAAAAATAGGACATTTGACCAGAATCAGCAACAGAAATGCACTGATATTCCGCAATATTTTGTCTGTAGGATACTGTCCCAGACACAGCAAAATGTGAGACCACAACAGCTCCAGGGTGACCCTACCTGCAGCATCAGCTGCAAACTAGGAGAGAATAATTTAAATAAATAAGACTCATATCTGGTGCCAAGCAAAGACTGTTCTGAACACTTTTTCCTCCAAGATCACAGTAAATAGCATGTGGAGAAACTTGGGAATAAGCGCTGTAAGAATGAAAAAGTCAGACCACAGGTCCAGCTGGGTAAGTACCCCAGCTCCAACAGTGACTATTAGCAGTTGTTTGGACTAGAGGGTAAAACCCTTCGACATTGCACAACACATTGCAGTTTAAACCATTCATCTCCCAGGGGCTGCCTTTCTATTCCAGAGTACTGTGCACTGGGGTGACTGGTGTGCAGACACCTTTTGCTAGGTCGTGTTTGTGTAAGGACTGGGACATTTCCAAAACTACTACAGTTTTTGGAGTTTTCTTCTCTGGTTGGGATTTTTTGAGAAACAGAAATATGGATGGGAGGAACAATAAAGCTAAATTACTTGACACATGGGTAGGAAGTTTACTATTTACATGGATAGGAAGCATGACTGGAACTCAGGAAATGGCTAATCATTCCAGACTTCTTTGAGAAGCTGTAGAAAGCTGGAACACTGACAGCAGCAGGAATCTAGACAAATGGCACAAGCTTCAATGAAAATGTCTCTAACATCCTTACATGTGGTTTTGTTTGATTTGGTTTTTCTTGTTCCTCTGTAGATTTTTAATATATTTTGGAAGAACAGGATATTCTCCTTTATATACTTTTTTGTTTGGTTGGTTGATCTGTAGGCATGAAAAAAATACTGAGTATATCTTCACAATTGGTGGTGAAGACCCCCAAAAGTTTCATGTAGTTAAAGACTGTATGATGTGAGGCTTGTTTCCAAAAGCCATCCAACATTTAAGCCAATGGGACAGACTATGCATGAAGGACCTCACAGAAGCTGGTCAGGTCCAGACACATTTTTAATGTGATATTGTCAGCATGTGTTGTTCTGTCAAAGTAAAACATTATATTAAAGTTACTGAATCACAGTGATGCTTCTGTTTAGAAGTCTTCTAAATATTATATGCAGAAAAAAAGTCCAGATCTAAATTTTTAATAATGTTTTCCATCAAAAGCCAGTTATAGCGACTGGTTCTGCTCCACAGAACAACCAAGAGGCTTGGTTTTCCTTCCAATCTAGAAAAAGTTTTTAGCCCTGCAAGCTATAGCACAATTGTCCTTGCATGGTCACTCCTTGACCTGCTGTCAAAGTAAAATCAAACACCTGTGGCAGATACTTAAGACTATGTGTGTGCCCCTGTTGATCTATCTGCAATATATTACATCCTAATTTATTACTCTGTGTGGTTTTCAAAGGGGATTCATTAGACAGACAAAGTCCATTGCACAGTTAAAAAACTGTTTTTCTTCCCACTGTTCTAACTTTCCCTTCTTCTCAGGTTTCTGTTTTCTTTTATGCTATGCCAGGGCTATTAAGTGCTTGGGAGACACTCTTTGGTCCAAAACCAGTCAGTCTGTTCTGGGCAATTAATGTGGGTGGCGAGCAATATCTGACCCAAATTTTGTGGGTTGGATAAACTGTAAGAAGTAGTTAATTATCTTCTACAAACCATATCGGTTTAATGAGGGGTGGAATTCCTCATTTATACAGAATAAATCCATGAATTCTGGCATTGTCCGGAAGGAAACCAAGGGATAAGTCTCTTAAAGGAACAAGATTTGTCACAGAGCTGTCTGAGGCTCAGGCCATGAATTGGTGTGGAAGGCCATATGATGGCTCTGATCAGAGTTGCTAATACAGATTGCTGTGTACTAGAGATACAATCAGGGGAAGATGTACCTTGCTAAGATAAAGTTCCTGATCCAGGTTTTCCTCTGGGCTATTTTCAACTCCTTTCAAGACAGCAGGTAAAAAAACAGCTAGAGTTTTCCATGATAGCAGTTTTTAGCTTTGTGGGTTTATTGATTCATGTAATATATGAAACTTCATAAAGAAAATAAGGAGAATTATGTTTGCTTCTTCTCAGTCTCTCCTCTGCCCAAAGTAAAACCACTTCATCCCTGTCTGAGATATAAAACAATGGATATGTTTCTTCCTGGGCTGCAATTGCTGAAAATTTGCTTCCTAAATAATATCTGAGTTGAGTCACATGTTCAACATTCACTATTATAGTATAATATGTAGAGCACTTCTGCTTTTGTCTAAGGAAACCCTCAAATGCTGCTTTTTCATACCACAGATTGACAGTTTATGGAGAAATCCAACGGCTACATCATCAAGCTGAGAGTACTTAGACCCTGTTGTGACATGGTTTTTGAAATACTTTCTTTTCTCTTTCCTTCTGCCACCTTGGGCACAGCTACACCAAATAAAATTTTTTATCATTTAAAATACAATTACAAAGCTCACAGTATTAGCCTCACCTTGTCACTTGAGGTCTTGATGATGAAAAATTTTTTATATTTTGTAAGAAGTTTCAGCTTCTGTCTGAAGAAGCCCCTCCGAGGCTAAACGTCAATAATATCAAAAATGAGGCTGTCTGGTTTGTTGTAAGACTGTTTGTTCAGATCAAACTCCTTGGTGTTAGTGAGGCTGCCTCATCTGGGAAGGAAATGACTTAAAAGTGATGTAACAGTTCTGAAAGGGAGTCAGACAGTGGGAGACGAATATAACTGGTTTGCCTTGTGCTGCATTTAATTGGGCTCCCTATTAACTCGTCAGATGGTGAAAGGAAAAACAGCATTTCATAACAGCTTTTAGTTGCTAGAGATGGGGAAATAAAGTGTAATGATGCAAACAGAGAAATTTTCACCTTACCATTACAGCCAGCACTTTCTCCGACAGCAGAGCTTCCCTGACTCAGACGTGTATCAAGGAAACCAGGACAAACACCAATGAGCTGTGAGTCCCCACCCTGCTCATGACACAGGGAACATCTCTCTCCTTTCCCTCTCTGGGAGGAGGCTCATTGCTGAAGAAATGGCCCGACATCTAAGGGATGACTGATTCCTCCAGACGCAAAAATTTTCGAGTTTCTTGCGTTAAAAAAGACACTCCCAAATGGCTTCCCCTTACACTCCTCCTGCAGCCAGATGTGTGCTTCCACATAATTGCAGGGAGATGTCTCCAACAGGGAGCCCTGCTGATGAACCTTCAGATAACCAGCTAAGTTTTCTGGCTGATGTGTGCCTTGAACACAGCCTTCATCAATGGAATGTGCCAGGGAGCCCCGAGGGGCATTGCTGCAGGTACTGCCTGTACCTACTGAAAGGCAGCAGAGTCCCCTGCTGTTGCTGAGCCCCAGGCATCCTGCTGCCCCTCAGGGCCCAGCTCCACACTGTCTCCAGTACTTGTGACAAATTGCTTGGTGAGTCTTGAATCATAGATGTACCTGAAGCTTGGGTATAATTTAAGAAAGTTCTTTTGCCTTCATCTTCAAAATTTGTGGTACATCTTGGTAACGCCATAATGTAAAGATGGAAGTCATCTAAGGTTTCCAGACAGGAAAACTGGAAAAACTTTTGCTGGAAAGACTTTTACTTCAGAAGATGACATATGGAGCTTGGTTCAATGGCCTGAATAGAGACACTGGGTACCATTTTAGTGAATTCATGTCTTTTTCCCAACCAGATGCTGTCCTGTGAGGATGCAAGTTTCCCATAGGTTTTGTTGCATCTGCCTTTATATCCCAAGCACTTGGATGACAGTGCATGTATCTTTAGCCAACTGAATTCCTCCATTCTGGGTTTAAAACTGTCTAAGCAAACATCTGCTTGGAAATCAAAATATTCTGGAATGATTCCTCCTCTTCCTTGGAGGCCCGAGGCACCACATGCAGATGCAGTAGGTTACAGGGAGCTTAGGAGAGAAAGAAGTGATCAGTGAAGCTGGAGACTGCACAGTGAAATGGATGTATGTTCTGTTTCAGCTCCAGTCAAGGCTTAGTTCAGCCACTCCATCTAGCAGTCATATCCCCTATGAACTGTAGAATTACTGGTACTTCTGTACAACTGGAGTTCCAAACCACCCAGCAGCCACTGCAGTCCTCCTGTGCAAGGTATGCAAAGATCGTAAGGGGATGGACGGCCTCTACCTCAGCCTCCCCCATCCGTAGTGGGACAGGGATGAACAAAAGGAGGGAGGCCTATGTTTAGGTACCTCAGACCCATTAAAATCAGTAGGGAACTTGGTTCAGTACTTTAGTGACTTGGATCTCCTGGTTTTCATTAAAGATCTCACTCTCAGCCATGACTTGTAGATGCATGGCAAGCATCTGAATTTTAACTGCTCTTAACCAATCTGGACCAGCTGTGTGATGTAGTTGAATTTGGCTTGGAATCTGAGCCCACGGTGTCAATGTCCATCCATCAAATTTACAGGGCCTGCTGGACAGTAAGGATGTTGTTTAGAACTTGCCTGTCCCTGTCTGATATCAATGCAATATAAAAGGGTAGTAGGGAGGTGAATGGCTAAAAAAGATGAAATGTGAGAGACTTAAGTGCTAATAGATATCCTACTGAAATTATGAATAAATGATACCTTCTTTCTCAAGAGAGATGCTTTCTGTAAGTAGGTGGGGAAATTCTGGTGAGGTACTCCAGGCATTTCCTGCTCCAGCTGCTCTCTTGTCCTTCTGTGAGATGCAAGTTATGGAGATTATGATGTTATACATTTTACATTATTGACATAAGCCAAGGGCAACATGTGATTTTTTTAAACTCTGAACCACTTGCCAGAGAGGGATGTAGAAGCCTCAGGGGTCTGGCACATTCTCCTTAATTAATATCCCTGTTCACCCTGGGTCCAATTGCTCATTCTTCTCCCTCTCTTCCCAGCACAGTCAAAGAACCACCACATGGGGCATTTGTCATAAAGCATCTGAAGTTCATCCCCACATTTCCAGAATATGTTAACAATAAACCAAGCATCAAGGATTGTAGGTAATTTCTTTTCAAGCTCCTGCACTGCTTTCTCATCCCTGCTGCACACTGAGAGTGCCACTTACCAGCAGCATCAACTCGCTGGTGGTGGCACATGTGGGTAGTTCCATGTGTCTAGTTTGTGTTCCTCACTGTGACCATGGCTTACCCACAGGCAGAAAGTTGTGTTCTCTGTGATTTCTGTGT
This sequence comes from Phylloscopus collybita, assembly GCA_027886175.1. Classification (NCBI taxonomy): domain Eukaryota; kingdom Metazoa; phylum Chordata; class Aves; order Passeriformes; family Phylloscopidae; genus Phylloscopus; species Phylloscopus collybita. The sequence continues at coordinate 11,974,951 of JAJNNQ010000075.1, read as the reverse complement.
GCTCTGAGGAGCAGTTATATGTCACATGGGCCCCTCTGGCAGAACGGCCCACACCAAAGTATTCTCTCAATGCTGCAAAGAAACCATAAAATTCTGCTGCAGGAAATCCCATGCTCCTTTGGCTTGAATGCTTAGCAGCTATACAGGGTTTTTCTGTGTCATGTTTCTTTTGGGAGGAGGAGCTGATAGAGTCATGCAGAGTCTTTGTGCAATCTGATTTATTTGCCAGAAGTGCAAGCCAGGTCTCCTTGCTTCACAAAATAATAATTAAAAAAAAAAAAAAAAAAAGCCAGCAGGAGGTGGTTTCCTTGCTGAGAAATCCAAATGTGCCGGAAGCATTTTGCCTGATTTTTTTTCAAAATTCACTATTTTGCATCTCTGGCCTTTTTCTGGCCTTGTCTCTCACAGCTCTCTGCTTCCAGAATCATGGTTGGTCCAACAAAAATCCTTTCATCCCATGTAGCTTAGCTACTCTCAGCCACTGCTGTAATGATTGGTACCTTTGGCAGGGACTTCAGTTGTCTCAGTTACCTCTGCTCCAAGGAACATTTTGTGTTCCTTCTTTTGAGTCTCAGAGCTTTTTCCAGAAGATACACTTTTGTCACTACAAGAGTGATTGAAGGGTAGTGTTATGGTATATGTTAGAAAGGAATAAAATTTGATCATTACAGTTTCTTTAGGTCTTGTAATATACGAATACATCCCTCAGGTTGACAGTCTGATGGGAGCTTTAAAATCTTGCAGACAACCAGTGAAGTCAAGGAAGCAAATTCAGTTTCCAGGAGATTGGATCAAGCTTCAGGGACTTTTTTTGTTTTGTTTTGTTTTGTTTTAAACTAAAAAAAAAATTCTCCTGTGATGTGAACTATGATTTGTCTGGACTTATCTTAAGTATTCAGAATCATCACTGGTCACACAAGCCATGCTATTATGCTTACGAATATGACTGGTTGCAGGACTTCCACAGGTCATACTTTTCTCTCTCAGTGCTCCTGACCTTTCACTATTTCTTTGTGTCTGGTGTGACACCTGTGTCTGGTGTTGCAGTACCTGCACAGAATCAGACAAAAAATCAGAGTGAAAGAGATATTTGGAGCTCCAGCCTCTGACTGACTGACTGTGTTAAGAGCATGGCCAGCTCAGGCAGCTTCCTCAGGGCCCTGTTCAGCTCATTTTTCAACAACTCCAAAGAAGGATACAGGGTCTTACAGGAAAGCTATGGTTGAGCTGTCCTCTGCATCCCTTTCTTTCAGATAAGCAATTCCCTTTCCCAGTAACTCAACCACTGTGCTCATCCTGTTGCAGCTGGACCTGTGAACTGGGTGAGACTCTATCAGCACCCTGTGGAGAGTTCCTGTCTCCTTTGGGTGAGCAGTCCTAACCAATGCTCTCTAAAGTTCTTAAAATTCTCACTTCTATTGCTGCATTAGTACACATTTACACTAGTAAAGGGAGGCTGAATCTGCCTCTTCTGCCTATGCAAACTCAAAAGTCTAAATGTGAAATCTCTCTATTTCCCATTTGAGAAAATCAAAACAGACCCCAGTCTTCTTGTGGAATCCTCAGCCACTGACATGGGTGTCCTGGTCCTAGCTGGAACAGAATTCATTTTTCCACACTGCACTGGTGCACTGCTTGTTTGGATTCAGCAGGATAATGTTGATAACACACTGATGTTTTCATTGCTGCTAAGTAGTGCTTTTGCTGAGTCGAAGATTTTTCAGTGTCTCATACTCTGCCTTTGAGGAAGTGCACAGGAAGATGGGAGGAGCATGGCTGGGACTGCTGACCTGAACTGGCCAAATGGATATTCCATTGAACATCATGCCCAATATATAAATCAAGGAGAGTTGGCCAAGGGGCTGACCACTGATGGGGGACAGTGGTGAGCACACTTGTACTGTGCATCACTTGCTTCTCTTGCATTTCAATCCCTTTCTCTCTCCTTTTCCTTGCATTATCTTTGATGATGATGATGATGATTATATTTCAATTCTTGCACTGTTCTTAACTGGGTTTTACCTTTTTTTCTGATTTCCTCATCCCAGCAGGGTGAGGCAGAGGGGAGTAAGTGAGTAGTGAGTAGTGAGTGAGTGCTGTTGTACACTGTTGCTGGCTGGGGTTGAATCCCAGCAGTGGGGAACATCATCTTGCAGATGGACAGGCAGAACAGCCTTGCTCCTCACAGTTTAATAAGGCCAAGTGCTGGGTCCTGCACTTGAGTTACAACAAACCCATGCAGCTCTAGAAGCCTGGAGAGGACTGGTTCAAGAGCTGTTTGGCAGAAGGGGACTGGGAGGTGCTGGTTGACAGTAGCTGGACATGAGCCAGCATGTGCCCAGGTGGACAAGAAGGCCAAAGCATCTTGGCCTGTACCAAGAATACTGTGGCCAGCAGAACCAGGGCACTGATTATCTCCCTTCACCTGGTACTGGGAAGGCCATACCTGGAGTGCTGTGTTCACTTCCAAAAGGACTTTGAGGTGCTGGAGCACATCCAGTGAAGGGCAACAAGTCTCACAGAAGGACTGGAAAACATGATGAAGAGCTGAAGGAGTCACATTTGTTCAGTCTTGAGAAGAGGAGGCTTGGGGCAGAGGGACCCAGTCGCATCTGCCATGCCTGCAGTGAGAGGACAAGAGGAGAGGCCTTAAGCTGAGATAGGGCAGAGGCAGGTTAGATATTAGAAAAAGTATTGTCATTGTTAGGGTGGCCAGGCTCTGCAGTAGGTTGCCCAGGGAGGTGGTGGAATGACACCATGGAGGTTCTTAAGAGGCACCTGGAGCTGGGTGGTTTGGTTTAGTGGTTTAGGGGTTACAGTGGCAGTGCTGGGTGGACAGTTGGATGAGGTGATCTTGAAGATCTCTTCCAACCTTGACTTTCTTTGATTCTGTGTCCTGCTCTGGGCAGTCTACACAGAGTTGTCCCTTAGAGAGCTGGAAAGGAACAGTAGCAGCCTGGCAGAGATGGTGAGACTCTTGAAAAGCAGGTACAAGCCCGACTAATAACTCTGAATTTGAGCCACAACTCTACAAACACAGGACATACAGTAGTAATGAGCCAGATGGAGTGAACACTCCAAGGCCTCTCCAGGAGGCCACGTCCCTGAGGCAGTCAAGGTGAACTTGGGCTGGCTGGTGTGTGGGAAAGAACCACTTTTTGTAGGTTTAGTCACTAGTGCTGGTCAGAGCTGCAGCTGCAGCTATTCCTCTCTAGAGCAGTTAGTAACTTGTGCTCCTGCTGCTCTCACCAAGCTGAGGGTCCTTCCCCACGTGGGTGGTTTTTTTGGGTTATGTGGTGCAGAATCAGGGAGAGAAGCACACCCTGTGCCTATGGAATGTGGATGCCAGAGGAATGGATGTGATTTGCAAGTCTTGGGTGGAAGATATGGTCAGGTGGGGAGAATTTGTCCATCTCAGAAAAAAAAAGTGAGATTTTTGACATTTTGACATTCTGACTACCTCTTTGTTACAAAGGAATAATCAAAATAGGAGTTTGTGACAATTCCTATGCTTTGTTTAAATGCCTTTGGGATACATTGTTTTTATCTGATATTTTTCTAATTAATTATCTTCCATTATAAGTTTTGTAAAAATCATTTGCAGCTGGAAACTCGGCTTAAAATTTGACCGTGGAAAATAAAATCAGATTTTATTTTATAATAAATAAAAAAATCAAGTGATTAAAAAAACTTAATGGCCTCCTCCTCAAAAGGTTTTGACAATTTGTCAATTTTTATAGCAAAAATATTTTATGTAAGAGGTTCCAAGCAGATTGGATACCCCTTTATTTTACCTTAGTCCCCTTAGGACCTCCCCCATGATGCAGAAATGATTGTGCCTCTTTTCCTGCAGATGTTAAAACACCTATGGAGGCCCTTTGGAAAAGAGAAATGAACTATCTAGACTTTGTGAATTGGAAAATATAACTGATAACAAGTAATAGAAAATTACCTCTTAGAAAACACAAATGCCATAAAAAAACCTGTTCCACTTAAGGACAAAAAATTATTTCCTGTTTCAGAATTAGAGGAACTCAAATAAAAGGCAAGAAAAATATAAGCATTTGCAACACTTTCTGCCTCTCTAAATGTATTTAAATCAAAAGCTAGACAAGATGTTTTTTGAGATACCACACATAAGAACACCTCAACAGTCCAAGATTTAGTGAAAGGAAAAAAAAACCCCTTTTTCAGGACCTTTTCTGGCTAATATCCTATGTAATAAATCTCATCTCAAATTTAATTAGGTAGACAATTTATTTAAAAGACAACTGCCCATGTATACATTTAGTAGGCCTAACACCACTTCTGGCCAGCTTATGTGCTCAGGGGACTCCAGCTCCAGCACGTGGTGAAAAACTCATCCCTTTAGTGTCACAGATCCTTCTGCTACCACAGAAAATAGACACTGCATCCGGGTGCTGGGGCAGAGCTGGCAAAATTCTGAGTACCCACAACTAGGACAAGACCTTTGGAAGGAATTCAGCAACCTGAAGCTCTTACTGGGAGAACCTGGCCATAATTACAAACAAACAAAAAAAGCCAGGTAAGTCCAGGTTCTCAGAAATTGAACTTCCTAAATGCAGTTGAAGTGCACTGTCAGGCAGCTGCCAGTGGGTGAGCAAAGCTCAGCTCCTCTAAGGCTGTGCTTGCTCCTGGTTGTGCTGGAGAGCCACAGTGCTGGCTGCCAGCCTGTCTGCTCCTGTCTCGTGATCCCCAGGCAAAGTGTGAGGCTGCAGGGAGTCTCTCTGTCTTGGCCAGGGAACCACCTGAAAAGAGCCTGGGTACTTCAGTCATTTGTGATCCTTTCTCCATTCCCAGGGAAATTGTTTTGGAAAACTCAATCATGATCCTAAAAGTTGAGGTATGCTGAAAATCCTGGCCACAGGGAAGAGGAAAGCCTATGTTTCTATTCACTGCTTGTTTTGAAAGGACTCAGTCCAAAACACAGAGAAAACTAGAGTGATTCCCATTGACTTAGCAGGCTTTGAGTGAAACCCAAAGTGCTTGATACTAAACTCCTCAGAAGCATGAGCTAGTGAAACTAGTGAAGAGTCCTGAGGCAACAGGCTCCTTTTTCCACAGCTACCCATGTCCAACTGTCTCTTTGCTTCTTCAGTCCTTCTGCTTTTCCTCTGCATCCAGCATGGCTCAGGCAGGTGAGTGTCAGACCATTCCTTTCTGGATACTTGCAGATTGATCTGTTCCTTTCCTGCTCTACTTTCCATACTGGGAGATTCCCAGACTGAGATCTAAACACTCCTCTGGGGAGCCTTCCTGAGAGACATGATACTGGTTTTTGGCAGGACCCCTCTCTGACACTCTTTTCCAGACCCATCCTGTCCCCATAGCAACTCTGGGTAACAACTGAGATGCATTACATATTTTTTTCCATTCTTCTGGCACTTGAGTATAAATGTAGCTGCCAGCAGGTAAATTTAAAATGTATAATAATCAGGCCTTCACACAGCTGGTAACCAGCCTGCATAGTTTGCTACCACAGGAGGCCACAGAATTGAAGAAATACAGTCTGAAAAGGATTGAAATTGGAGTTACTTGTGGGAACCTCATCCCACTTTTCACATGGGGTTTGGTGGGCAGAGGAAGATATCCAAAGACTTCAGCTCTCACTCTGAAAAGGACTCAGCTGTGGTGTTGTTACATGTTTTCTAACAAGAATTTTGCTTAAAATGATCCTTAGCTTCAAAGATTGGATTTGTACAAACTATTCCCATCAGGTGAGGGGCTTTTTCAGCCTTAAGCCTTTGAATTTGGCAAAATTTTGAATACAAAAAGCTGGTGGCAGGGCCAGTTGTGTATGTTCCTTATTTATTTTAAGAAGTGCCTGGGAATCCAAAGAGGCAATATTCTCCCTCATCTTGGTGATCTCCAAGTGCTGGTCTATGACTTTGTGATGCTCCAGGCACTGGACTTTCAAAGCTCCTGCTCTGAACAAAGGGGGACTAGCTGATGCCAATGAAAATATTCATTTGATCCCTCTTGCCATTTCAAAGCTTCATGAAGAGCTTTTTTCTTCCTATTCATTCAAGTCCCTCAGTACAGGGATATGATAATTTGAGCAGAGTGGTTAACTGCCAGCAGAGAAAACAACATGGGCATGAAAATTCAGCCTGAAACAGATGTCTGTGCAGGGAAAACCCTCCTTTCAGCTCCTCCCTGTAGAAATGGTGTCTTCTCATTGTCTGAACAAAACCACAGAAAGGAGGTCAGATAATTTTTACATATATTTTCCTTGGAAAACTCTTACTTCTCAGGCACCTATTTATGCCTGACACTATTAATAATTTTCAAAATTTCAGAAAGCTCTTGAAATCAACCAGGAGTGCAAAGAAACTTTCCCTGGGAATGTTTTACTGCCTTCTCAGAAGTGGCTGACCTTGCACTTACTGCAAGTGATAATTTGGTATAAGGTTTCTTTTCTCAGCTTGAAATACAATAGGAGCTCCTCCCACTCCCACAGAAATACATGTACCAGCACTTAACAGACCGTCCTCAAAGACCTGGATTCCCTCACCCACCACATGTTCTCTGCCTCCTTCCTCCTGTTTCCACCCACATCTGGTCAGAGAGTCTTGCTGTGAGAAATGATGGTGCCATATACAGGAATATTATCACATTACCACTTACAACTCTGTCTATCTATCCCTTTCTTTGTGACTTTTTTCTCTGCCTGTCTCTTACTGTATATTTCTACTGTATCAGATAATCCTTGAAAAGAACCAGAATTCCCTGCAATATTCCGAAACACATTTTAGAATAAAATTCATTTTCTCAATAAATGTTTCTTGACTATCTTGGATTTTTCCCATCATAGGTTGTCATCACAAACCCATTGTTTTCACCAAGAGCTGTTCCCTTCTGGTGCTACAGATCAGTTCTAGTCAGCATTTGCTTCCAATTGTAACATGGAGATGCAAAACACAAATACTAACCCCTTCCAGAGGAGCAAACAACTTTGACTTGGATGAAGATGGATAGCTGGAAGCTGGATCTGCTTTCAGGGCTTGTCTCTGTGAGTCTCAGACTTCAGAGGGATTTCCTGACAAGGTGGTAAGCCTGTGGGAAGTAGGCTGAATGTCTGTGCAAGTCAGCACATCTTGGTGTCGCAATGACTTTGGGAGCACAGCGTGGCACAGACTTTTTTTCAGCCTCTCCATGATCATGAGGTCAGGCCCAAATCCATTGCACCTACTGTAAATTGTTAGGTCCTGTCCTTTAAATATGACCTTCACCATCCTTCTTCAGTTCCTGGTGAAGTGGCCAGACTGGGTAATTAAAAACTCACTCAGGATGACTTTGATTTCAACAATGCTTGTGTTTCACTGGCCAGGTGAGGACCCTAAGATGGCTGGATTTACATAGGTGTTTCAGTGAGGTATTTACAGGTAGGGAAAGGTACACAGGTCTGTGCACTGTAATATTTCCCTACCTGTCAAGGTGGCTGTGAAGTTAAATATATTAGAGGATATAAAACATTCAGCTGCTGCTTTGTAAGGGGTCTTACAAGGCATATTGGACATGCTCCATATGTACCACAACAGAGGAAAGTTAATTAATGTATACACAAGGTATGATTTATTACTTATCAAAACTTCCATAACTGGTCCTCTTCTTTGATACCTATCATATTTAAATTTTGAAAGGAGTTACTTATTCATAGCCAAAAGAGAGATAATGAAATTCTACAGAGAAACATCTACTCAGTAGAAGATTCTGTAACATTAATGACGTACATTTGGATATTAGTATGGATTTTTGCAGAGTAGAGTAGCCCACCAGGGACATTTCTATAAAGACTATCTCATAAGACAACAGGGTGTGTCACATTTAGAGATGTTTCCTCATGAATATTTAAGTTAGAGATAGATTTTTCTTTTAAACAGAGCTGGAATTGGACACAGATTATTTATCTAGACCACAAAACTCCAGAAGATTTCCATCTTTTCAGGTCCAGGATAGATTACTGCCAATCAGGAAAAGATCGGGACACACTTTTTTTCTCGCTCCTTGTTTTCTGCTTTATGCTTTATGCAGTGGTTCCTTTGCCACGTCTGGGCAAACAGGGGACAAGAAAGCTCCAGCAGAAACAAAGAAATGTGATCATAGCCTGAACAGTGAGCTGAAAGACTCAGCCTGTGAAGAGTTTGCTAAAATGCCCTCAGCCATCAGCAGTTTCATTGAGATGCAGTTTTAGGGTTCCTGAAGTTATTCATGAATTCAGCAGGACAACATAGGGAAAAGCAGTTTTCTAGTAGTGTTTTCTTAGTGAAATGCTGCAAGTTTCAACTCTTTTATGGAGATCCTGGAAAGCTCAAAGAAAAATTTTTGTGTTTGAATACATACATTTTATCTCAAAAAAAAAAAAAAGTGAGCAAGGAAGAGCACACTTAATGCCTTACAAGGAGCCTGTTTGAATTCATGGAATCATAGAATGCTTTGGGTAGGAAGGGACCTTAAAGGTCATCTAGTTCCAACCCCCCTGCTGTGGTCAGGAACATCTCCCACTAGACCAGGTTGTTCAGACCCCCATCCAGCCTGGCCTTGAGCCTCTACAGGGGTGTTAAAGCTCAAGACATTTAATGCTTGTGGTTGTAAATGTGTGACCCCAGATTCACTCAGAGCTTTGCATTCAGCAAAAGTCCTTTCCCATAACAACATGTCATATACCAAGGACTCCAGAAGGCATGAAATGTAGAAAACAATAAATTCCCATTGTTGACACAATTCTCTTTTATAAATTAAACCAGACATTTGTTGACAAGCCTGCCACAAACAATATTCAACAACTGCAACTCCTATTATTAAAGTTAGGAATATGTCTAGCTAACAACAATTGCATCCACTAAGATGAGAAAGCCTGTCTAGCTAACATCAATTGATTTTATGTAGACAAGGAAGCCTGTCTAGCTAACATGTCCTCAGGCAATAAACCAAGAAACATGTGATTTCATGAAGTTTTTGTAAATGCCTCTCCACTGCTGAGCATCTATTTACGAGTGAAAGCACAAGGACATTACCTCTCTAATGAATGTCTAATATATCTTGGACGTTTTACTTGTTTAAATGATGTTACTTCCAAGTTCACAGCATCATCACTGATCCTCCAAGAGAAACAATACGAGAGGCATTGATAACTTTTGCCATGTAAGGGTGAAACGTATATGTGATGCTGGACTGGTATCCATCTTTTATATTAGCAAGTCGGGATCCCTTTGCCTTGAAAAGACTGGCCAGAACTCTCACTCAGGCATCCACATTCTCCCAACTAGATGATGTGCATGGCCCCACTGATAGCTCATTGAGGGAGGTGGAAGAGGGTCCTTTTTTCTGTCCTTTTGCATCTTTTGGTCTATGGTGGGACACCTGTGAAATGACATTGGCTGATACTACTTGCCTTCACTCCTCTCATAACCCTTACGTAGCTGTAATCAGGGCAGGGAGTTTCCCTTCACTTTTTGAAGAAAATGAATTTATTGTTCCTTCTCCTTGGTCCCTTTCATTGAAAAATAACATAATTTTTGTCCTCTGGAGTCTGTATCTGGGATTATTGAAATAATAGCAATAAAAGCTTCAGAAATAGCCTACAGCCCTCTCAGACCTTGGGAACCAGTGGTTGTAGTTGTCATACCTTGTTTTATCGACTGCAGAATATCTAACTTTCTTGAGTATAGGAATAACAATTAACCTTAATTTTGTGCCTAGGAAAATATGATGGTGTTGTATACAATGTAGTGTTATCCTTTCTTGTCTCCAGTTTTTATACCTTCTTCCTTTTACTGAAATACTTTCTGTTGAGGATAGTCTCTGGTTCAGCTTGTTCCTCCAGTTAACTTGTCTTGAAACAGTGCTGTCATGTTTTTTGCCCCCCAGTTCTCATGTCTATTGCAAAATGCTTGTAGAAGGTTAACAAAGAAAGAAAAAGTGTGAATTCCAGATGTTTTGGTACCTTTTGTGTTTGTTCTCAGCCCCCTAAATGTCCCTACAGTTCTCTTTTACTTTTGGGTGAAAACCAAAACTGGCACACCCAAGATATTTGTACCATCAAACACGTCTCTCAGGCTGGCCTATGCAAGACACAGTACCTAAGCCCAAGTACCTGGGATATGTGGAAGCAGAGGTCAGTGAATCTTTCCACAAGTCCCTCTATGATGGAGACATGGTATACTTAACCACCTCAGCAGGTTTCAGAGACTCTGTAGTATGCCCTCCATTACCTGTGCAAGCCCTGTTCTGTTCCTATTATCCCTATAAGGCTGCACTTTGCAAGTGGTGTTTTTGGCAAAGTGTCTGGCTGAGGGAAGTACCAGGAATATATGAAAAAGAATATATTTGATGAAAAAAAAGAAAAAAAATGTAAGCAGGAAAGGCAGAAAAGTTAGGGGTAGAATAATAGTAGGAAACATAAGGTTTAGGGGCTGCTGTCAGTTCTTGTTGCTGGGTACAGACTGTTAAAACCTGGCCCAGACTTCTATCCTACAAATGAACCAGAAAGAAAAAGGCACAAGTGCACCCACCATTTTCCAGGGTCAGGCATTCCCACTTCAGTTCTCAGGAGAGAAACCAGGGAAGAGCCCCTGCAGCCCGAATCACTGAGAACCATCCCTCCTCCGAAATGCGCCTCTGGTCCCCTCTGATCCCTCCGAGCTGAGTCCTTATTTAAATCCTTCAGCTGGTACTCTTACTCCCTGGCTGATTCCCAGCTTCTGCATGCTGTTGTCACATAGCAGGCCAGCTGCTTTCCCAAGCCTTTTTGGGGACCTTTGTGTGGTTGTATTTAGCAGGGAGGGTACTGGAATTCCAGTCAGGCTTGCAGAGACCTCAGTGGGAATCAGTCTCAGCTCCGAATGCATAGGGAAACTAAGCAACTAGAAGGTTGCTTCAAGGTCACTGGGCTGGTGTTCAAAAAGAAACAAGGTCGAGAGTGAAAAAGGAGGAGAGAAAGCAATAAATATTTTTGCCTGGTGTTGATGTCGGGCTCACCAGCCTATTCTTGTCACACCACTCCCTTTTTTCCATGCAGACACAATATTAGCTGTCTTCCTTGGTATTTCCCTGGAATTCCAAAATGTGTTAAAAATGAACATTTGCATGGCAGAGACCACTTTAGTCAATTCTCATGGTACCCTGGGGTGATTCTTATTTGAGTTTCTGCTTTAAAATATTTATCTTTAGAAAATGCTGCCTAATGTTGTCTTCAGCTACTAATGGCCTGGAAAATCTGTCATCTTTTTCATCATCTTGTGCTTTCTAAGTACAGCACAGATATTTACTGAACACAGATTGTCTGCAGCAGTATTGATAAATACCACCTTTGTGTGGTAATAGGCTTATGTTGTCTGAAGGATTTATTACCAACACATTTAACATTCTTATTGTCCCTAATCCTACCAAGCATAGATTTCTCTATAATAGCTTTAGCTTTGTTTAAGAGTGTTCTACAAGTGTGTTAATTCCCATTTCCATTTCACTTGCTTTATATTGCTTTATAACATCTATGGCCATTTCCCTACAGATTTTAATTAAGTTTTGACTGGCTACACTTTCCTTCCCCATCCACCCCTCTCAGTTTTTTCTCTTCAGCTTTTATAAATCCATCTTGTATATACTGTGACTATTTTGTGACTATTTTTTGGACTCGTTGTACTCTCCTTGATAAACACTGGTCTTACAGCAAACATCAGCTTCTTGATCCATGGTAAATCTTCATCTATTATCATGGGACCTAGTTCTGAGAGTTTGTTACAAATAATTAACAAAAAAATATTAATTGAACATGTAAATCACCATCTGTGGTTTTGTTTATTTACTTTAGAAGACATTATTGCCTACAAAGGAATAAATTTGCCTTCAGGTATATGAAGCAAAGAGCCAGAGTTAATCCATCTAATCAGTTACTCACAAGTGAATTTTAAAGGTGTCATTGGGAATCACAGCTGACAGGGACAGAGGCCCTTTCCTGCACTGCTTTTGCTGAGCTCTTGGTACTAAAGCAATTATAAGCTGGGCTCCTAGCCCAGACTTACATGTATGGGAGGTGCAGACAGCAGCAAGTGACCTTACTGTGAGCCAAAGAGCTGCTGCAGGACTGTTGAATATTTAATGCAGAAACACAACTGAAATGGTTTTGCAGCAACCAGCACAGCTACTGATTGGGAATTCCCCCTCTGTACAATGTGGTGCTTTATTTCCTACCGTGTTTGTAGCTTTAAGATGATTTTGCCATTAGGCCTTCTGCTTTCAAGATTACAGTAGCAATGATAGATAGGTGCAGTTTCAGACCTGCAAAAAGACTGCTAAGCCTGCTTCAGGGACTAATGCAGATAAATGACATCCTTTCTGGGCAGACTTTATGGTCCAAAACCAGACACACAGGACATTCCCAGGTCACTTACATTTTATTGCTTCAGCTGAGACAATTCACATGATCTGTCTCTTTCATTCATCCTCCCATCCTAGAAACCACCTGTGTTCTCCATCTTCTGTTTCAAAGGCATTTACAATACAGCTAGGAGTAAGGTTAATTAAGAAAGAAGCCAGATAAGAGACAGATGTATATTTAATTGAAAATAAAAAGGCTGTCTGTTTGTTAGTTATAAATCAGTGAATACACAGCCTTAAGCACATAACTCTGATCCACCTAATCAGTGGTTATAACAATAACTTAGCATTCCATAGCCCTTCTGATTGCTCCATTTTCATGCTGAGGAAGTTCCTCAAGTTGTTTCATAAACAGAGGTGTGAGATACACAGTATTTAATTGCCCAAGCCCAAGGAGGCAGCACTGTCCACAATAAATCTGCTTTGCACTAGGCTTCATGCAGCACACAATACAGTTGGCTGTCACCAGGAGCCAGTTAAAGCTTGTTCCCTTGCTCTGACTTGTTCTGAGAGTCCCTGTAGGGGCAGGTCTATCCGTGCTGCTGCCTCTCACATCCAGGCTTTTGGTGTTGGATGGCTCCAGGTGATGCTATTGGGCTGGATGCCTATGAGATATCTCAGGAGGTGTCAAAAAGCAACTGAGAGGGATATGGGCTTGAGGCTACAGTAGGAGTGGCCAACATAAAATTCAGGGAATATTGGATTTGAGAGGTAGGTTTTGAAGGAGACAGAAGCCTGAAAGAGGAAAAGGCTATTGCAAGAGGAGGGGATGTAAGATTGAAGTACTGGGTGTGGGAGGAGATTGGGATTATGGTGGATGTCCCGTGATGGAAGGCAAGTAGGAGCTATAAGGTGTGAGAAGTGTAAGGGTGTCAATCCATGCCAGATTATCTGCTCCTCAAACATCTGAACTCAATTAAGTATGTGGGTCTGACCACTTTTAACTGTGGCTGCAACAACAACCCAGCAGCTGCTGAGACAAAGCTGCTGCCTGTGGCTGCACTGGACATGAAGGTTTCATGCCTCCCACCATTAAGAAAACAGTCAGCTCCCATGCACACCTCTGTGTCAAGTGCTTTGATTCCTCACAGCCCTCAATACCCTGCCTGTAGCAGCTTTTCAGAGGTGCTTATGAGACAAGGGTCACAGGGCTGCAGAAACACAGCTATACAGCACAGGGTAGGAGTGGCAAGTATAGGAACTTTATAGCCAAGGAACTTTATATATTCATCCCAATAACTTGGAGGGAATCCAACTGTCATTTTCAGACATTCTGGTATGACAGAAATCTAGCAGTTCTGGTCCAAGTTTAGCAAGAAACATAAGCCTGGATTGTTATTAAGCATATAGCAATGGGAAAAACATAAAATACTATACATGTACTTCCAGACAAATAAAGAAATGCATTTTTAGGAGAAGCTGTAATAACTATTTTCCGTGGACGCAGAACATCTAGGAAAGACTCTATCTGGACTTCTTGTGACTGGAAACAAACTTCAGTCCAAGGCAGAATCTTTCATTCATTCTTTTCAGCTTAATGCCAAAATGTCCAGCTCATATCAACTTTTTCAGTATGCCTTTGTTGTGCTTTTGCTGCTTTACAAAAAGGAGGCTCTTTGATACTGAGTAGCTCCTGTTATTCAGAAAGATGGTGCCCTTCCCAACTGTGGTAGGATTCTATGATACTCAGCCCCAGAAGAGTGATAAGCGAAGAACACTGAGGAAGCTGGCAGAAATCAATCCCCACAGTAAGTTAAATATTAAATTAAATATTTGTGTTTCCTGTAAAAAAGCAAGCAAAACCAGTGAAAAACAAACAACCCTCCAAAAGTCCCTAAACCCCCCCACAAAAAACTCAAACAAAAATAATTTTTAAAAAGTAATAAAACCCCTCCACAAAATAATTTTCCCCCAAAAAGACATTTTGCTGCAACAATCTTTGTCAAAACTTGATAAGCTGCCTCTTCCTCTAACTTCAAGCCACCTCCAAAGCAACCTTTTCCTTGAGTGCATGTATTTGTGCCTCCTGCTAATGACTTGGCAAGCAGTGAGTTGTGGCCACTGCTACTAACTCATTGATGCCTTGTTTGGGGGAAAAAAGTGGCATCTCCATTGCTGGCATCTGTTCTGTCTGAATAGGCAGAGGACCTTAGCCAGTTTACACCAGTAAAATTAAGGCAGTGCAAGCCCTTATCTCTGGCTTTACATAGATAGAAGGGTCATTCTAATTTAATTTAACATTGTAAATTCAGATGACCAAGCTCTACAAGAAAAAGCTTTCTCTTTATGTGTTCATTTGTGTCTATATTGGGGGGGGGGGGGGGGGGGGCAGGTATTTAAGCATTTTGGCTAAAAACAATTGCAACTTCTCCAATTCCAGTTGCTGCACTTTTATTAGAAATTGTAAAAAATGGTGTGCAAAAGTCTTTCTATCTCTGCTTATAACCTACTTTTATCTTGATTAAACTTTGCCTTGGAGTCCAGGCCCTGTAGCATATCAAACATGGATTTCGAACCCCATGATAATACATATTTTAGTTTAAAATAATGGCATTCATGGCTTACACTCAGTCACTGCTTTCCACTGTGGAGATTACAATTGTTTCACCTTTGCTGTTCTGCCTGGGCACTTGAGGCTTCACATAACCATGCTTTGAAGTGCTTCTTCCAAGTTCAGAATTTACTGTTTGAAATGTCTGATGTAATGCTATCTAATCCTTTCCATGGCTTCAGGGAAGACAAGCTTTCAATTTGGTGAAAAATGTATTTCTGTAAGGTTATTAGAATAAAATGAAATAAAAACCAGTTGTGGAGTGATCATCACAAGGCAGCTTGATATGGTTTCTTTTTGAATGAAGCAGAGTCCAGCCCCTGCCCTGCTCAAAGCAATAGCAGGGTTGCTGTCAGCCTCCATAAGCTCCAGATCAAACTACAGCTTCCATTCAGGACATTTTTTTATTTGTTTTTAATAAGGTTGATGTTCAGGAAAAGGTCAAATGTAAAACATAGGACCTGTTTTATAGGATACTTGAATCTCTTTTTTTTTTAAGTGGCCATATAGATTGGAAGCCATACGTGGGAGACCTGAATAATCTTACACGTGGTAGCAATCACTATTCTGCATTATGCACTCCCTTCCTAAGATCATATGTGAGCAGATGGGGTCTTTCCTCCAAGAGTACTCTTTATTCATGTTCTTGACTTAAAGTTATCACTATGATCTTAAACCACTTTTATTAGAGAGTCTGTTTTTAATCAAGAGGGAAGGGGGATTTGCAGTGAAGAAAAAAACACTGGTGGGTAAAATGAACCACCACAGAGACAAAAATAAACAGAGGAATTTCCTTCAATGCCCTATTTCATCTTCCTTTTTCCTTTTTATTAAATAAAACATACTAAATAATTTAACATAATATTGTTTTTATAAGCACTGTCATTAAGGTAGCTGCTTGTTTTGAACTAAAATACAGTATCTTTCTTTCTTTTGCTTTCACTTTCTTGTTTCTTTTTGTATTGCATGTATTCAATACATAACTAGAAAGGAAATAAGAGGAGAAAATTTAGTCTCAGGACTGCCACTGTCTAAACAAGTCAAGGCAAGAGGGTGTTTTGCTGCTTCATTTTCTTGGTCCTCCTGTACATGACTTCAAAATGGTGCCAGTAAATCTAGTAAATTCTAGTAAATTCTAGTAAAACTCCATGCTAATTTTGAGTGTCCAATCTTTGAAAAATGAAGGTTGATGCAATTATCAAACAACAGCAATGGTAATAACACTGTCTGACAGTGGTAGTTCGTGAGGAATCCAGCTGAGAGCTGGACATGAAAAATGCACAGCTCAGGTTTTGCCTAGATTGGGGGAAGTGCCTGAAGATTGAATACAAGTTCTTTGTAAATTCAGTGAGGTGCTAGGAGGTATTTTGGCATCACAACCACCTTCTCTGTTCTGCCCACAGTCACCAGGCAAAAGAGCAGGAAGGGCGTGTCCCTTCACCCACCCCAGGGCTGGAGCTCAAGTACATACTCAAGGGACAATTATGCCAATGTTCCCAGCTGTTGTGACACACTGGCTGTGCTGTTGGCTCAGCTGCAGGACCTTCCTCTCTTGCATAACCCTGAAATCTGCCCATCAGGATTCATCAGGAGTGGTAGGCAGACCTGGAAGTTTAGATTAGACTGCACCACCTTCAGCTGGCTGAACCCAGATTGGGTTTCAGGTGTTGACACGCAGACACAGCAGATGAAACACCAATAGTGGAGCTGATTTAGTCTCCAGCAGCTTCCCTGAGTGCTCACTCTTGTCTTTGCCACCTTTCTGAAAAGGCAAATCACAGGTAGAAGTAAATGCCTGTAGTTCACTGAACTAGAAAGTCAAATAGAATTTGAGAATGGCTGGGCCAGCACACCATGTTCACATCATTTAGGAGCAACTCGATGTGGAAGAGTTCAGGCTTGCAGGCTGCAGTGGCAGTGGGAGAGAGGGGAAACTACCACAGCTAGATCCTGCGGGATGGGCTGTATCCTAACTGTGCTTGTAAGTCAATATCCTTAAACGCCTTCTTTAGGGTAAATGTGCTGTGAATGCAGAAGTTGTATTTTTAGCAATCCAAGTTAAAGCACAGGCAGAACATAAACTCAGCCATTTTTCCAAGCTCACCCCACACTAGCCTGACTGGATCCCAACACTTAAATTCTTACAGTTTTGACAGATCTTACAGCTGGATGCAAATACATTCTATTGAGTCCTAGTGAAATGTTGGGGCCAGCTGGAGTGGACCAAACTAATAGAGTATTTTAAAAAAACCAGCCTAAATCACATAATATCTTCTCTAGAGAAAGTGCACAAACATGGTAGCAGCAATGATTTAAAAAAAAAAAAAAAAGTGCTGAAAAACTCTTTGCTAGTATTCTATTCACAGAGGTGGTGAACTCCCGAGAGATTTGGGTGGCCCCAAATCTGCAGTACATGTATCTTATGCTTCAAAGAACCATTTCCCCTACACTTAAATCACAGCCTTTCCTACTTTCATGAGCTGAAAGGGCCAGAGGAACCCGTTCTGAGTTAGCTCAGCTTTTCCAGGGAAAAAGGTCACCCTGTTACTGTAAATCCACCTCTTCCATCTTCATGCCGGGAAGTTGCAGATTTTGGGAATGGGGATAGAAAGCTGTTTAAATAATTTCATCATCCGTGACTGAAAGGAGAGTAAAATAGACTGAACTCTTAAAAAAAGAAGTATTAAATTTTTTGGGTTTTAAAGTTATTTTGATAGCTTGCATGTACTTTTAGAATGCTTTATTAAAATTTTGACTGTAAACATCAACCTCTTCTTCACTAAATTACAAAGACTGACTTTCCAGTACCTTAAATTCTTTTACAAAAAACCAGGAAATCTTTGATTAAAACTTCTTTTATATAACTAGCAAGACTAGTTCAATAAAAGGCTGAATGTCCCACTTGCATGGACCACAACTCATGAGGCTGAGTCTATAACATTGAATATCCTTCTAGATAAACAGACCTCAACATTTTATTTTTTCTAAAGAAACATAGTATCTCATAATTTTTGTTTGAATAGTTGGAGTAAAAATTAACCACTACTTGAATTTTCATCCCCCACAATGCAGCAACATTTCTGAGCCACATTTAAAAATAATTTGTGTGCTTCTTTTAACATCCGTATTTCAGCTGGAAGTCAAAGAAAGTCAAAGACAGAAGCAGAAATACCGTGAGAAAAAAAGTAAACCCATAGTATTCCAATAGAGGAGGTAAGGGAACTGACTTTGAGATTAACAGCCAGGCCTGTGTGCCAAAAACTTAGAGGTCTCCCATCATTATCTTGCAGCCTCCCTTGCACGGATCCCTGGACCAGATCCTCAGATGATATCAGCTGGTGGGTGCAGTCACATTCATGCAAGCAGCATTACAGTGATTAAAGCTAGATGATAATCAGCCCTGCTGGTTTCAATGAGTTTTATTATTCATTTGATTGAAAGGTATTTTCCAGTTGTTGTGAAGCAGGGAAATGTGTTTTGAATCCATCATTTTTTAAGCCTCACACACATTGTTTGGCAAACAAGGATTGTTTAGGTTGTCTGGGACTCCTTCACTGCATCCTCTCAAATGTGAGATTTCCCTCTGTTCTCCAATGGACCGTTCTGGTGCAGTTAAACACACAGTGGCCAGCTTTGCAAAGCAGTAAGCCTTCTTTAGAACGAGGTCTATTGGTTTAATCTGTAATCTTTATGGAAAAACTGGACATTACAGTAGAAGGATTATGCTAAATTGCTTTCTGCCACTGAAGAGATGGACAAAGCAGTAGCTCAAGGCATGGAATGAGCATTTTGAAATAAGCACTTCCTCACTGAATTCAGTACCAAGAAATGAACCTAAACTATTTCAATTTACATATGTTTGTAATTTGCATCCCAGCTTTACACCTTACAGAGACTCGCTTGTTTGCTGTTACTGTGGTAAATGTTTGTTCACAGGCTGCTTAAAATCAAGCAGGGAGGTCAAGCTGGGACCAAATCCAAGGCTGCCTTACCCTGCCTGCCTGCCTTGTGTGAATATACTCTCAGGGCTCAACACTGTTCCATGCTTGAGTGGTGCAAAACTGATTCCAAAGCCTGATACTGCAGCACATGGGTTCCCCAGTTATGCTGGGATCTATGAATCAAACCAGAGACTTTCATGTGAATGCTTGCTCCTGCTACCACTCCTTTTCTGTGCTGAATTGCTCTCTGGAGGAGACTCTGGCTTGCTTTCTCACTATTACTCTATAAGTATTTAGCACAGGGCGTGTCATCTTTCCTTGGATATATAAATTCATATCACCTTCAGATGAACATATCCACTAAAGAAATTTGGGGGTCTATAAATTAGGAAAAGTAAATTTCATATGCATGGCTTTTGGACTGGTATTCGGAATGTACTCCTAGTCTTTCTGTATCTGTATTAGCCAGTCTCCTGCCCCTTTCTTCACTCTTTCTTTTGCATCATGTGACTTTCCAGATTAACAGTGTTTTCCTGTGAATTTTCACTTTTCCATTTGGCACAGAGTAAACTTCAGATGGAAAACCTCTGTGGCAGGATGAGGAGTGCCAAGGTTGAGCCCATCAACACTATCCAGTTCTGTTCCAGGGAAAGGAAGGAGTCAACCAGAGGTAATGCAAATCATAGGGAGCTTTGAGACCATCAAGTCTAACCATTAATCCAGCACTGCCAAGTCCACTCCTAAACCAGGTTCACTGCTAAACCATGTCCCTAAGCAATACATCTATATTGCTTTTAAATACCCCCAGGGATGGTGACTCCACCAAATCTCTGGGAAGCCTGTTCAAATGCTTGACAACCATTTTGGTCAAAAAATTTTTCTTAATATTCAACCTAAGCCTCTGCTGGTGCAACTTAAGGATGTTTCCTCTTGTTCCATTGCTTTTTACCTGAGAGAAGAATCAATCCCCACCTGGTTACAGCCTCCTTTCAGGGAATTGCAGTGTGATAAAAACTTCCCTGAGCCTCCTTTTCCCCAGGCTAAACAGCCCCAGCTCCTTCAGCTACTTCTCATCAGACTTGTGCACCAGACCCTTCACCAGCTTTGTTGCCCTTCTCTGGATCACCACCTGTCTTGGTTTGGAAAGACAGGTATCTGCCAGGGAAAGCTGGAGTTTCCCTTAGAATGGAGAATGCAAACCCCTCACCCCCACCAAATTATAATTTTGCAATTAAGGGCTTTCAGGCAAAGATTTGGGAATAGGAATAACAGTTCTTTACTAGGAATATTAACAATACAAATGTAGTAGAAAACAAAACCACCCAAGCAAACAAGCAAACAAACAAACAACAATTTTTGTTTTGGAAATTTCAGGAAAACCCTGACAGAGTCAGAGCTACAGCCTGACACCCTGTTGGAAGCAGTCCAAAAGTGAGTCCTCCTGGAGTGGCAGATAGAAAACGGGTCCAGTGATGGTGAGAAGGGTCCAGTGAGTGAGAAGGGTCCAGTCTTCCTCTAGGAATCTGGTGAAGCCTTGTGTTCCTAGGTCTCAGTTTTATCCAGGTAGGAATGGCTGGCTCCCCCCACTGGGTGGAGCATCTCACAATGGGATGATGGAATGTGGATGTACTGCTTTGGGGATGTACTGCTTTGTTGATGTACTGCTTTGGGGAGGAGAACAGCTTGGGAAGTCTTAATGGCCCATTGTGAAAAGAGATAAGAAATACTGCCCCATCTGGTTTTAACAGTTGGCCCATTATCAAAAGGCACCCCCCCTTCCTCCCAGAGTTACAAGAGATAAAGAAGAACATCTCCCCAACTGCTTTCAGCAAATGAAATGGAATACACATTTTTGGTTCCATAACCCAAGACACCACCACAGGGTCCTTTTCACAGGTAGAGCTCAGAGCTGGACACAGGACTCAGGGTGCCAAGTGCAGAGGGACAACAATCCCTGCCCTGGTGCTGCTGGCCACATATTGCTGATCCAGGCCAGGACACCATTTGGCCTTCTTAGCCACCTGGGCACACACTGGCTCATGTTCAGTCACTGTTGACCCAGCACCCCCAAGTCCTTTTCCAAGAACAGTTTTCCAGACACTTTTCCCCAGCCTGTTGTAACCCAAGCGCAGGACCCAGCACTTGGCCTTGTTGAACCTCACACCACTGGCCTTGGGCCATTGATTCAGCTTGTCCAGATCCCTCTGCAGATCCTTCCTACACTCCAGCAGATCAACACTCCCAACCAACTTGTTGTCATCTACAAACTTAGTGAGGGTGTCCTCAATCCCCTCATCCAGATCATTGACAGAGACATTAAATGAGACTGACCCCTGAACTGAGCCATGGGGAACACCACTTGTGACCAGCTGGATTTAACTCCATTCACTAATACTCTCTAGGCCTGGCCATCCAGTCAGTTTTTATCTGGTCGAGAGTGCATCCATCCAAGACAGGGGCTGCCAGCTTCTCAGGAAAACGTTGTGGGAAATGATGTCAAAGTCTTTGGTGACTGAAATTCAGGTAAGCAACATGCATAGCCTTTCTCTTATCCACAAACTGAGTCACCTTATGATTCAAGGAGATGGAATCACAAGCTGAACCTAGATTTCATAAACTCATTCTGGCCAGGCTTGATCCCCTGGTTATCCTGGACGTGCTATGTGATGGCACTCAAGATGATCTGCTTCATAACCTTCCCTGACACTGAGGCCAGGCTGACAGGCCTGTACATTCCCAGCTTCCTGCCTGCCCTTCTTGTAAATGGATGCTACATTTGTTCACTTGTGGTCAATTGGGGCCTCTCCAATTAGCCAGGACTTCTGGTAAATGATTGAAAGTGTCTTGGCAAGCTCTCGCACCAGCTCCCTCAGTAGCCTTGTACCTGATGGGTGTGTTCTTTGGGTCCCATGGACTTCACAGTAGGTGCAGAGCTTAACAAGTCTAAGACTCTCTGTGGGGGATTGCTGTTACTCCCTGGATAAGTTGTCAGGTCTTCAGCACATTTCCTGCACACCTTCTGTGCCAGCTGCTGTGCAGATTGTCTCCCTGTCTCACTGTAGATCACCAGGGCTGCCTAAGTGGTTCTTTTATAGGCATGAGAGCATTTGGCTACCTTTGCTTCCAATCCCACCCAGGTCCCAACATCTGCTGTCATGTGAGCTGCAGGCTTCTGGGGGCTCTCTGAGCTCCCCCTGATGTCCTCCCAGTTTGGGAAACCTCCCCAAGCACCACACTAGAACATTCCTTGGTGGATCACGCCAGCACTGGAGCCACTCACCTTTCAAGGGAGTGCTGGTTTCAGTTATATCATGATTAAATCTCCTGCTGCTGCTCCTGGCACCACCCAGGTCCACTGTGTGCAGGTGTCAGTAGGGCCCAGGCTGTAACATTCCAGCTGACATGAGATGATGTTTTCTGTGCACTTGCCTATCTTGCTCTGTGGTCACAGCAGAAGACTTCCCTTCGTTCTCCTTTCAGCCTGGGGCTGCCTCTGCCCTTTGGACTGGCAGGATGTTGCACAGCATCAGCAATGAGCAGCTACAGAGATAGCACATGATGTTGTCTGGGGTGCCAGGGTCATGCAGGTCTGTCCCCAGTGTCTGACAGTTGCAGGGGCTCATTGCAATCTGCTAGTGCTCTTGAGAACTCAGGAATACTTACCCATGAAAAAATAATACTGTTTTATAGAAATGGCCCAGTGTTTCTCAGTGAGGGTCATGAACCCCTTGAAGGTCACAAGAGCATTCAAAAGGGTCATGAAATTTTAGACAGCAGAAATCAGCAGCAGCTCTGTTCCTCCAGAGAGGCCAAGTGAGAATCGGCTGTAAGTATTGGCTGTCAGTGCTTGCCATAGCAAGGGAATTGCTAATTACACAACTTTAATTGCTATCAGCACTCAGTCCTGGCAGGAACAGGGAGGAGAAGACAAGCATTAAACCCCCACTCTTGCTCTCTCACCCTGAAAGAAGGGAGCAGAAGTGGATTTGGGAAAGGTACACTTACTAGAAGATGAACCAAAAGGGAAATCTGCTTTGTAAATGTTTGGGAAAGTCTAGCAGAGTATAGTGTTTCTGCACTAGAGGAGGAGAAGGGAAACAGTGCCTCTACTGCAGGGCAGAATCTGCCCCAGGGCTTGGTATTTGGTAACACCACCTTGTCCATAGTCTTCAACAACCTCTGCCATTTTGTTTATTGCTTTTGTGCTTCCTGCAGGGTTTCATTTCATCAGCTTAAGGGTCACTGCAGTCTTTTCACTTAATCACTGTACAAATGATTTAGCTCACTCACTTATTTCCTTTTTTTCTTTATTCACATACTTCTTGGATCCTGCAGAGCAAAATTCCGGTGTGAAAGGTTTAAGACTCCAGACAGTTGTGAAACTACTTTGGCAATTTAGCATCTTTGGTTGAGATTAGTCTTAAAGTTGTTATGTGACATCTGAAGACAAAAACCTGTAAATCTTTCTAAAATGCTAGGCCAATAGCTTTGATATGTAATAAATACTGAAATTCTGTAAAACATTACAATCCATTTTATCATCTTTTCTAAACAGAAAGAGCAAAGTCAGGAAATTCATTGCTGAGGAGTTATATTTTTCTTTGAACCTACTTGATATTAAACATTTGGGGAGTTAAAGCAGCCAGTTTCAATGTAAACAGGCAAATGACTGAATTAAATGTACAAAGTGAACTATTTATTTTTCCTTATGTGTTGAGTGAACTCTTAGGATGAGATAATAATGCTCTGTAATCGTTTACTGCTTTCCAGCTAGAGAAATACAATAAAGCCTTAATCATTTTAGTGCCACTACTTAAATGTTTTCTGTCTTACACGGTTACCCTCCTGTAGGTTAAAGATGTTATATCTCTACCTGCCTGTCCTCTCTTAGGTCATAAACCCAAGCTCTCTAGGTGTATAAGGAAAAGGTTTACAAGCTCCAGATACTCACAACTACCTCATCATCAAAAAGTAACATTTTGTCATGAATGCCATTTAAATGGCTCTTTTTTCATGCTCTATTCCATTTTATTAAAATAAAGACAGCCTATTTAGACTAGGTTTTAAATAACAGACATTTACCCTGCAAAATTGCTTTGACTAGAATAATAGAAGTAAACACTCCAAGAGCTATTCGGTTCCTACCTCAGAGGAGGCGATGCCCTGGATTAGGTGGGAAGTGAGGAGCAGAGGGCATGCTTGGGGATGTATCTGCTTCACCCATTACATCTGAACTTGGAAAGAATATATGCCAATGACATTATTAGCATGCTGCTGTTAATTCCCCTGCCTGCTTTTCCATTTTTTATTACCTGTTACCGTAGTTTTCTCTTAAAAAGCTTGGGTGGCATCCCCGGCTGCACCCCGTGCACAGGAAGGGCTCCCCAGTCCCCAAGTCTGTAATGCTGTCTCTTCAAAACTCACCTCTGCTGTAACACTCAGTAGCAGCTGGTGATCTGTGTTCTCTGCTGGCTCATTTGGTCCGAAGTAGTATCTCTATCCTTCTGCTCTGCCTCCTATGTCTGTCACTTTTCCTTCCTTCCTTCCCACCCAGACTGAGCAGTAATTTCACATGCTTTTGTGCTGCCCATGGCTGCAGTCAGGGCAGCACGCTTAGAAACATCGCAAAACAGCAGCAACTCCAGCAGAAGACAGAAGTGGCTCCCCCTAAGTCATGCAAGAGGACTGCTGCCCAGATGGGGAAAGAGCTTGGATCTTTTGTTTTGGTTATTGCTGTAACCACATACTCCTCCTTCCTAGCATCCCTCTCCAAAACATACTGCCATCAATTAACCTTTTCATTGCATTGGGCCTCTGCTTTTGTCTTTATGGCAATGGAAGCCTCTGTAATACCAACACTCCTCAGGAGATGCCTAAAGGACAGCAAAGTTGTTTAAGGGTTCAGATCTGGGAAGGCCAAATTAAATGAGTAGTAAGGACAAATTTATGTGCCAGAAACTGTACCTGGTGTGTACAGAGTGGAAGGATATTACTGAGTGTGTGCAGCTGAGGACAGGAACCCTCCAAGGCGCTGCCTGGTACCTCAGCTGAGATGTACAGGCAGGCATGAGCAGTAACAGACCTGGAAGATGAGATTTGCCAGCAGGGGCTGTTGCCAAGGCAAAGGCCACCTTGTATCTATTGCCTGGACACTCTCTTTGTCTGGCTTTTGTCCTGGTCCAGCCCTATGGATTCAGGGCTCAGACAACCACACGAGTCATTTTGAGGGTGTTTCTGTCCAGACTAGTGACAAAGTGTGACAAATTCCTACGTTAAGCCATGGAATAATTACAACCAGCATGTCACACAGCAGAGAGGAGGCTGCAGCTTGTTCTTGTAGACGAAGATGTCTGGGAGTTGTTGCTGTGGACTCCAAGGACAGCAGTAGCAAGACTGCCAACGTCACCTCAGCTGTAAGAGAGCTCCCTGTCACACCCCTCCCTTGCTGCTGTCACACACCCTTCTGCCATCCTCCACAAAGATGTGCTTTTCTGGAGGAGGCCAAGATCCACTTAAACAATTACGTCAGCTCCCCTCAGTGAGCACATATGCTTCCACTTCAGAGCCTTGTTCCATTTGCTTCTCATCTCGGTAAAAAGGGGTTTCCTTGAAAACCATTCTTCCAAGTGTGCTGCCTACGTTTTTCTCATTACAAATAATATTTTCCTATTCTTTCTCACAGGAATGTTTTCATTGTTCCCTGTTCTCTGTCTGTACCATTTGGTAATAAAATAATTGGTAACTATTCTTAGTAGCTAAACTAAGCTAAACTGTGCAGAATTTCTCCCTGTTATGTTCTTGCCTTTTCTCCTCCCCTCCCACAAAAGTGGTATCTCATTCCCTCCAAAATAAGTTTGAAAGATGACAGCTGTCTTCTGTGGAGTGTCAATTGATATAAAGAAGAGAAATATGAACTAATTTCTTTAAACTGATCCTGTACATGCTCATTATTGCAGTAAACAAAACATACCCTACTTGTTGAATAAGGAAATACTAGATTTTTAATTTTACAAAGGATTATTTGGCTGGATACAGGTTTGTTGGATCAAGCTCTCAACAGGGTCTGCACAAAATCTTTGTTTATTTTGCTCGGCTGAAATTGTTCAAATGGCTTCTCATTATCATTGGGTGGGACTGAAGAGAAACACTGATGTCAGTTTTGTGACATGTCCTGTTATTTAAGTAATTCACAATTTAGGCTGGGACACATTTGACCTTCTTAAATAATTGGCTTTTTTCCCCTCTTTTTTTCCTTGGCATCAATAAATGAAGAAAGAACAAACTAACTACCATTGGCAAGGAAAGAACTTCTAGTAAACAAAAATCTCTTGTGAATTTTTTGTAAATACCACTCTGGTTTTTTCCCTTCTAAATCATACAACACCCTATATCAAACCTATTTACAGAGTTGTTGAAAATCTGCCCTGGGAAGGAACTTTCTAGATTCAAAATACTGCAGACTCTGTTAGGGATCTGTACTTCAAGGCTTTCAAAAAATCCCAGTCCTCAGCTGAGCTTCACCTCTGTGAAAAGCCACACTGAGGTTAATGGATTTACTTAAGAACCAAAAAGTTGAGCACATGTTTAAGTTCTCAGTGAGAGAGCCTGGATGTTGACCTTGTGCTTGCAAGAAAGGAGCCATCCCAGGCTGCAGTGCCATCAGCCCTCTGTGACAGCTGCTCCCGAGGCCCTCAAAGATGAATGAGGCAGTCATGGTCTCTTCAGGGGTTTTTGAAGAAATCAGCCATGAGTGAGCATTTATCCTTCCCTCACAATTATGCTGCCCTGGTGACTTTGGTGCTCAGGTTGTAACCAGGGAAATTTTAGTTTTCCAGTTCCTGCACAGCTGCTCACGCAGTCATGGGTGTGATTTTCACACCGACACATTGGTTTAATGCACTATTCACATTAGTGCATCTGCTCATGGAGCTAAAACATAGTGGTGGATTTGGTTTGCACTCTATGAAAGAGGCTTTTAAAGGGTTACTGCTGCGTCCAAACATGTTTCACAGCTGACATTTGACAATGAAAAAGAAGAGCTCAATGAAAAGGCTAAATGTTCACAAGGAAACTCTTTACCGTGGGGTTAATGAGGACTTGAAAGGACTTGCACTCTGGCCTTAGCTGTGTATGTTTGTCTTTTCTTTTACTTTCATCTCTCCTCCCTGAGCCCTGGTCTCTTTTCACTCTTTTTTTCCCTGCTTTTAATTTGTGCCCCTGAATTAAGTCAACCAGCCTTCCGTCCTTCTTTCTCTTTTTCCTTCCTTTCTCTCTTTCCGTCTCTTTCTATTTCTTCCTTTACACTGTTTTGGGAGCCTGATTTTGGCAGATTGTTAACAACAGAAACCACAAAACTGTCTATTGCTTGAACCTACCCAGGGCCTCTCTTGCTAACATGCAATCTTTATTAGTGATAATATTACATAGCAAAAGATGTAATAGCCTCAGAAGGAAAATTCTATTTTTCTTTGAAGATGTAAAGACTTAACTTTGTGGGGTTTAACTCAGTTTTGCTGTGTTTTTTTTATTTTTTTATCTGCAACACATGGCCAGATGAAATTCAGTATTTGCCTGATTTAGTGCTTTTTGCTTTCGCCTTTAAATATAGTAAGCTCATAAAGAATTTTTACATCTCATAGTTAAGAGAACAAGGTGCATATTGTCATGCAAAGAGTATCCTGATGGAAGAAATTATTTCATGCCATTGCACATGCACTGCCTGCTATGCTCAATAATGCATAGTTTAAATACAAATATGAACCTGTCAGAATACTAATTATTCTGCATCTTCACACACAAAGAGCAGTTTAAAAACTTATACCAGACAAACTGAGGCTTCTGTAACATGCAGGAAAAAAGTTTATTAAAAGACTTTAAATGAGAAACGAAACTTTCAAATGTAGTTCAGACATGTAAATGAAAGAATGTCTCAGCTAATTTATCCTAACACCTCTAATTTCATCTACCTTTTGTGAAGCCAATCCCTGGGCCCAATGATCTGATATATTCCTGTGTTACCTGCCAATCCCTAGTTTATAAACACTGCATTTCTTCTCCTTGAGTCTGATGAATTTGTACTTTAAAATTAAAAATGGAATAATAAGAAATAAGAAATTAACACTTCATCATATAAAATGTTTTCTAGGGCAACATACTTAAGTAGACATAGACTTAATATAGGGTTGCAGATAATTGGATGAATTGAGTCGCTGTATTGAGTGGTCCATATTTCCTGAAACCCTACTTTCTATAGGTTCTTCGACTGCCCTAATCTCTACAGGCTACATTTATACTATACATTTAACAGGGTGCAGGAATATTCCCAGGATCTGCAAGTCAATTTTCTACAGTTTTAAATTATCAGAGAAGTTTCTGGCATATTTTTGGCCCGCTTCAGCAGTTTCTCAAATTGTTACCAGGCATGGCTCTGAGATTAGCACACGGCAGGAGCCATTCCCAATAGGCAGTTGCCCTATTTTGCAGAGCAAGAGATTTTAATATACTGATGTAGTTAATAGCATTTAGTAGTATTGATTTTGGCAGTGCTCCATACCAGGTGTCCTCAGTGCCAGACAAGAGTCCAGGCTGCACTTAATTTTTATTAGAGAGGTAGCATTAGCATCTAAGCACCCAATAGTTGCATGTTAAGTGGCACAACTGATACTATGATCTATAGCTGCATTAATTCTTCAGGAGAACAGTAGCCTTTGCCAGCCTTTGACCAGGCAGAATTGCTCTTCCACATGTATTTTTCCTTTCCAGAGTGCAGGTTGAGGAAATGCAGTGAGCCCTATGAAGACCTTTCCTTCTTTGAGAGGCTCAGTCCTGGCTCTTAGACAAAAGTTTAGTTTAGGCCAAAGCATAAGGCATTGTACTGCAGAGAGAAAGACCCTTTGTGTTGAAGGAAAAAGGGTCATCAGCCACACACCTTTTAAATTTTTATAGACTTCTAGTGTATGCTGATATGTAATTTAGACACTTCTTTTATCAAAGTCTCCATTCACACAGGGATGGCCTCCAACGTTCAGGGCTTGCAGAATTTACCTACGTGCTAATATCTTAATTTTCAGCTATTCTAGGTAGAATAATACATATAGCCCAGACAGCAAAGGCTTGTGCAAGTGCAGCCACTTCTTTGTCCACCAGAATTAGACAGAACCTGAAGCTGCTGTGCAGCATGGCATTAGCAACATAAAGAAATTAATGAGAATTCTTAAATTAACCCCTAAATTAAGAAATTTTCTTTCTATATCCTTAATCTAAATGCATTTTATACTAAACCTGTGGAATCTTTAAAAGCATTGTTGCTTGTCTAGCTGCCTACCCACTGCTTTGCTTGGATTAAATCTCAGTAAACTCCGTTTGACCAAAAACTGATTCATCCAAGATCTGGACAACACCAGTGTAAGAGCTGCAGATGTGAGGAAGGAAATGTGTCCTCTGCACACTGATGGTGTTCAAACACCTGCCTATCAGTGCTCCTTTTGCCAGCCTCTAAGCATTGTCTCAGGGACCACATCTTCTAAATGTAATAACTTAAGGCGTCACCTCCGGGACCTTAATGACATTTCGCTGCTGCAGGCCTATTAGATGGCTCTGTTTTTTTCTAGGTTTCTGCACCAGTAATGGAGGTGGATTCCCTAAAATCCTGTGCTGAAAGATTGTAATATTAAAGGAAAATCAAACACTTTTAGATTTTTTTTTTCTGACAATCTGTGGCTCTGAGTCTTGGAAATAATATTTCAAATGTACATTTGAAGTTTTTATCTAGATACTGTTTCTGAAAAATATATCTGTATATTTGGGGTTATTTTAGCTCATTTGGTTGGGGTTTTTTGCTAGATTGAGGCCTGCTTCACAGAGAACGACAAAGCAAAATGAAGCCATTGTTTGCTGATTTCATACCTATGCAGTCCTGCTTGCAATTCCTGCCACCAACGATGTGTGCCATATGAACAAAATCTGGGATTAATTAAGTGAGAGTGAACTCCTAACCCATTTGAACTGTCATGCTGAAGGTCTGGCACAAAGGATCTGGGAGTATACAAAGACTAATCACCATTGCAGGGTCCTGTAGGCTACTCTTCACACAACTGCCCTTGTAGTAAAATGAGTCTTCAAAGTGATTATCGCACACTGAGAACAAAGACAGCCACAAGGAGATGCTCATTGGACATTGGACACTGACTTGCTTTTGTTTGAAGATAATTCTTTGTTCTCTTTAGAAAACAAGAAATTATCAAAGTCTTAAAGTCATCTATCTAATAATTGCTCTATATGCCCTGACATACAGCAAAAACATAAGGGAAAGGACAGGTTTACTTCACTAAATCTTTGGAAAAAATTGCTTATTTTCCCATGCAGCATATTTGTTGCATTCTGACTACGATAACAGCAGAATTGACGAAAGTTTCTCTGTTAAATCACCTGGAGATCTCTGCAGTAAAGTTAGCTAAATATAAGAGCCGAGAAAAAAAATTCTTGTGATTTTTTTTTGTGAGATCAAGCAGCTGAATCAAGAATTTGGGCATAGATACCAAATAATGAAGCAGGATCCAAACTGCAAGGTCACCTTGAGGTTACAGGGTCTTTTCATGGTCTGTAAGTGCTATCAGTTTTTTTGGGGCATCATTTTGGGCTGGGATCCAACAGTTCTAACCTTTTTGGTACCCTGTCCATGTGACACATAATGTCATAAAATACAGTTTTGGGGTTGTTTAGTTTGGTGTTGTGAGTTGGACATTTGAAAAATTTTAGGTAGTTATGCAGGTCAAAACAAAAGAAAGTAATATTGATAATAACATTACTAAGCTGGTGAAATCAAATACTCCACTCTTAAAATTTCAATTAATCAGTGTTCAAAAATGTGAGATAATTACAGCATCCTAGAAGGATTCAGTTGAAAGGTTTCTGAATTTTTCTGCCACAGTTTCAAATACCTGTAAGTTCTAAACAAAGCCATCCCACTTTAACCCCCTACTTCCACACAGGTTGTTTTATTGATTGGATTGCTTTTAGACACAGTGAGTGTGGACTTGATAGACCCTGGATGCCTAGACCAGTGTTTATGTTCCTGTGTCACAGCAAATAAAGATCTCAGGTCCATACTGAATTTTTTTCAGCAGTCCAGGATGTTGAAAAACTAATTAAAAGGATGGGAATGAAGTTTCAGTTCTACAGAATTCATACAAAAAAACCAAAACAACATCAACAACAACAACAAAAATGCAAACCCAAAAACAAGCAAACAAACAAAACAACAAAAAAAGATTAAGCAAAAATAAATCTCCAATTTTTAAACCAATTCATACTGTTTTCAAAAATGCAAGCAAACCCAAATGGCTAGAAGAGAGCAGAGATGGAAAGATCAAAGAGAAAGCAAAAACAGTGGTTAAAAAAAATAAAAATGGACTTCACTTTAACATTCTACATTTGGGTCTCAAAAATACGGCTGTGGCTAGACAGGCTTGGCCAGCCCTGGCTGTGCCAGCTGAGGACACTGCCATTGCCAGCCCACTCCTGACATCTTGTTAGCCCTCGAGGGAGGCTGCTGCCTCCTCAGATCCTCTGAATGAGACAGACAACAGGCTAAAACCAGACTTTTTTTTGTCAAAATAAGCTGTGTAAGAAAGGGATTACTGTCTATATACCTTAGATTTGTCTGGCTCTATGACCACACTGGATGAGGAAACACCATGTTGAATTCTGGGACCAAGACACTGGAGATAATGACCACTGGTGGAGGGAAGAGACAGAACACCAGTGCCCAGGGCAGGAAAAGGGGTTGGATCTCCCCATGCCAGAGAGGTAGCAGCCTGTCGACTTTTCAGACAAACCTGGCCAAGGGAATGTGAAGCAATTTAGGAGACACAAACAACTCCCATGCTCCAGGAAGAGCACAGTCCTCAGCAAGACAAGAGAAGTCAGAGGAGGTGGTTTCCTCAGCTGGCAAAGGTGTGTGAAGGATGGGTGCCTAGACACAGCTTCAGGTTAACAACAGTTTGCTAGGAGGTAAAATTCACACTGGCTACAAAGTCGTGTTTTCTGCCCCACATGCACACAGGCTTCTGCTTTGCACTTTTAGTTAACCATTAACTGATAATTGCCACTAATTGTGTGGTTTATCAGAGACGATAAGGATTGTGGGTTTTGGTTTTCTTCTGTCTTGTGTGGTGTGTGTGTTTACTTGTAAACTCATGGTTTTCTGGGACACTTAGGTTCAGAGAGGAAATGCTGGAAAGAGACAAACCGAGCCTGCGGTGGTTGGAAGCCCTGAGGCAAGGAGCAACGCTCTGTGCAGGGCTGACAGCACTATTTATTTTCATTTGAGAAGCTGCGAGAGCCCGGCCTGCCCCAGACGTCTCTCACTCCATTCAGAAAGTGATGTTTACAGACAGCTGCAGGGAGTTACTCACAAGAGGCTTAAGCAGGGAGGGGAAAGAAGGGCCATTCCTCCGGGCCCACCCAGCCACTGGGTTTTTCAGCTGAAGGGCAGGCTCAGATTCATCACAACTGGCTGGTGGAAACTAAATCCAAACAACTGTCAGGATCACAAAAGCCTGAGAGATGGAAAAGTCTGGTGATAAATGTGGTGGCAAGTCGTTCTCCTGGAGCCACCCGAGGTGCCTCTTGTTTGGACACTGTCGTGGGGTTAACGGTGGTTTGTGGGATAACAGGAGGGAACAAGAAAGGGTCATTCACAGACATCAGAAAGATGTTTGGAAAAGTGTTTAAAGTGCTTATTAGTTCAGAGACCCTTTCAACACCAACAGCTCCACGTGTTTCTCCGGAGATGCAGGTGAGTTACAGCAGTAATTCTGCACTCAGTTGAAGCATCATAAATCCATTTTGGGCAGCATTTTGTAGCTCCCATGGTGTAATCTGTCTGTCTAGGTCACTGCCTATTCATCCTTCCAAGATGTTTTTCACTGTTACCCATCACCATGTCATACAAATACCTTCCATATAAAACTTCAGGCTGCACCCTTTATTGTGCATCATGCTGTCTCTAGCACTCTCCCTGTCTTGGAGCGGGTGTAGGTGTGAAAATTCCTCTTAGCAGAGGGATTTCTACTTTTTAAGATTTAATGGCATTTTAATACCTTACTGGTATACAGCTTTTGTTTTTCTTAGATATATTTCAAAGATTTCACTGTTGTAGGTGCACTGGTAGAATCTGGAGAGGTTAAAAGAAAAGGAGGGAGTTTTCTCATTGTTGTGGCTGAAAGGGTGCCAAACCCCACTTCTTTCTCATCCTTCTGCAAGCAAAAAGTACAGAAATGGAGCAACACCTCCTCCCTCTATTTCAGTTACTCAGGTCTCTGCTGAGATGATGGCATGGAGCCAGAATATTGAAGAAATTCTCTATCACTTGACATTTATCTAAGATTCTTAGCACAGACTCTGGCCTTTTATGCCACCTATTTTTACAGTTATATGCTATAAATCTTCTGTGACTTAGAAAAAACATGTGGACTGTAGTAAAAAAGAGTTTCGTTTGCATTCTAGGCAAATCCAGATGTCTTGTCCATAAGTTACAAGAGCATGTAGTGACAAGACAAGGGGGTTCCAAACTGAATGAGAGTGAACTTAGTTTAGATATTAGGAAAAAAGTCTTTACTGTGAGGGTGGTGAGGCACTGGCACAGGTTTCCCAGAGAAGCTGTGGATGCCCCATCCCTGGAAGTGTGCAAGGCCAGGTTGGGTAGGTCTTTGATCTGTCTGCTCTAGTGGAAGGTGTCCCTGCACATGGCAGGGGGGTTGGAACCAGATGATCTTTAAGGACCCTTCCAGCCCATGTCATTCTATGATTCTAAGTACTTTGAAATTGAAAGCAAGATTAAATCTATGCTGCCTTCACCTGGGGTTTGCTTATGGCTTCATATTAAATGCAGGTAGACATCTTCTTGACCAGAATTTTAGTTATGTTTTCATCTTGATCAAGGCTACTAAACAATCCAGGAAATGTTTCACATTTTACATTTAATTGTTTGAGAATTAAAATATATCTTTCAACTTTGGAAAATATTAGTCGTTTCTGCTTTTCCACATGGGGTGTCCACATGCATACATATAATAGGATTTTCAAGTATACCTAACAGTTGTCTGACTGAAATGTTTGCATGTCAGTGCAAAACCAGCTACTATTAATTTGCCTCAGAATAAAAAAAATATTATTGGTAATTGTACATAACGCATTTCACCACAGGAGTCTAGTCAAATATTAAGATTGAGAACATATACAAAAGCATTACTTTAAAGCTGTTTGTCTGTTACCATAAATTCAGAACTCCAGTGGGTCTGGAGGTACTCTCTTCTGCTGCTGCCAAAAGCAGAGAGAGGGTAAAAATATGTAAAACATGTTCATACCCATGCACTGGTGTAAAAACAGCACTTCAGATCCACCTTGCCACTGCTGGCTCAGTCACACACTGCCAAGGAAGGTAATGAATACTAAGGGTAAATGTGACCCAAATCAAGGGACAGCACCCAAAAATGACACATCTCAAAGGGAACTCTCTGTAGTATTTCTGCTGCTGATTTACCCCTGCTGTTACTCTGTCTCCAGGGATGTCTCAAGACTTCACAAGACTTGAAATACAAACAAGAAAAACATTGCTGAGAACAGAGGATCACCATTTTCTTTTCTAGGAGCAAAAGGGAACAAAGATGAGAGAAACGAACTCACAGGATGCAACACAGAAAAAGACTGAACCAAGCGAAAAAGACTGCATGTGGTGTTTTTCTTACAGCAGCTTCTTTATCAAGCCATGTCAATATTAACCTATTGGTAAGAATAAAACACTGAAACTGTCACTCTGCAGTCAACCCTAGACAACAAAAAAGGCTTCAGTCAGGTCCTTAAATCTGCTGGCAGTAAGCATGTCCATATATGTTTTACCAAGATAGATCAAAAAGAAATACATGGCAGCACCATGTTGGCATCACTCTACTCTTCTGTCACTACTAGTAGGTATCACTACTTCTCATCCAATGCTTCATGTAAAAAACCAAAATCTTGCAAAACCGTAAAAAAATAACCTTTGAGTAGATCCAAGAACAAGTTCCTGAAGAAAGCCACAATTCTAATCTCTTATAAATCTTCCCTTGGCATTTAAGGTTGCATTTTTCTTACTTTTAAGGCTTTTTGTTTTCAATTTGCTCTTGTATGACTTTTTAAGTAAGTCTCTTAGAGGTATGGCTGTTTTGGAGAAGAGTAGAGCCATGTTCTCTATCCATCTAAAGCAACATTTTCCGGTAATTATATGAACCTTGCAGGAAATTACAAAAAAATTGCAAATGAACTTTTCCCTGTGGATCCATATGCTACGGCAAGTCCAGAGTGCATGACCTGCTGAAATGAGAGTGGCTGCAAAACAGGGCATTGGACTCAGCTGCAAGATATATAGAACAGGGAAGACAGTTACAGGCTTCCTGACACACTGTCCTGTGAGTGAGTTGTTTTGGTTTTTAAGGAAGGATTGCCTAGAAGGACAGACTTAGACTCCTTACCCTATCTGTCCTGCTGTTTTACCTATAATTTTCTGTTTTGTCACCCAAAGTAGTGGTGAACATAGTGTGGACTGTTCCCACCTGCCTTCAGTGCTCTTGACTGATTTATTGACACCCTTCTGGAAGCTGCTGGGCAGTCTCTGGGCACAAATTTGGCTCTAAACATCCAGGTGTGTTTGGCCTTATGGCTCTGGGTACTCTGGACATGCTTCAACTGCAGGACTTGCCACTGATTCCACGTGGAAGGGCAGGCTGCCCTTGAGGCAGGGTGGAAAAGCCCATTCCAAGTGCCATGGTGAACCCTGGTAAACATCATGTAAAATGATGGACCTTGGCTATGTGCCTCCACCACCCTGTGAGCCCTGCAGGGAAATGACCTAAGTGTGTCCCAGCTCTCCACCCTTTGGGGATGGTTTCACGAGGAGCAATGCAAGAGCTCAGGCAAGAAGGAAACGTGGACACTGGCCAAGGCCTTACTAAGGTAGCCAGGGGCAAGAGGCTGGAGACAGCCTCGTGTCAGTAGAGGTAGAGCCAGCATCATCAGCCATTTCTGATGTGGAGAAAGGCCAGTCTTTCCTTTCTCTTTGCCTGATCCAGAACATCAAACCAGTGAGTAGGTCTCTTAAAATGTTCTCTTTCTTCACCATCAGCCATCTGCACTGTGAAGAAAGGTGTGGCTACTTGTACCTAAGGCAGCTTTTATCCCACAGATTCAGGTAACTGAACCACCATGGCGATGGCAGCTCTAGGATTGGTGTGGGTTGCACAAACCCACGTGGGGCTGTGGGGACCTTTACAGCAGCTCCTTAAAAACAGACACTTTGTTAGACAGAACACTTTAAGGAATGGTCTGTGTCTCACAGACCACACACCTGGTTTTACAATCTTTCTGATTCAACCAAAATTCTCACACTAAACTAACTCATGCTTAAGGTAGCCAAAGGTAGTTTGCATTTAGGAGGTCCACACTGTCAATTCCTGCAGCTCAGACAGAATCAGGCACATTCTTTTATCTGCTAGCTTTACCAGGAACATGGACAGTTTAGCTCTACCTCCAAGATGTACTCAGCATTTCTGTATTCCAGATTTCCTAGGATAATTCAAACTGTATATGTTTCTGCTTGTGTGGAACAAGGTAAGATATTACCCTGATCTCCATACAATGTGAGAAAAGTGCTCAGATGAACTGAGTAACTATGTCAATCATGCAGAACGCAGGAGAGGAAAAAGGGGGGAAAGGATGATCTTAGTCAGCACATGAGATTCTTAGGATATGGTAGAAAAAGAGGGTTTTTTAATATCTGTGACTTCTGTGTGTTTATGTTACATATTCTGACTGAGATTTCCAAAGTTGTGCAAAGATGTTGGACCATTGTCCGTGTTAATGCTTAGGAACTTAATAACCAAATCTCCTAGGCAGAGGTGAAAACTTCAGCCAAAGCATATAATTTGTAATTCAGCTTCTTTTGCTGCATTTTCCAATAAATGGATAAAAACTCAAAATTAAACTTCCTGTGCTTTTTTTTTTTTTTTTTTTTTTTTTTTTTTTTTTTGCCTGCAGGGCAGAGCAAGGCAGCTGTTTGTCTTCCCATTGTTGTGGGCTCACATGTGTTTTCCAGTTTAGATGTTGGCATATGCGTTATGACAAAAAGGCAAATACTTGTTCCAAACAGCTCACTTGTTTGATTCTGATCTCACAATAGCCTGTTTTCTTTCAAAAT
This sequence comes from Phylloscopus collybita, assembly GCA_027886175.1. NCBI lineage: Eukaryota > Metazoa > Chordata > Aves > Passeriformes > Phylloscopidae > Phylloscopus > Phylloscopus collybita. Next base: position 11,937,828 of record JAJNNQ010000075.1, on the reverse strand, counting down.
ATACCCTTTGAGAATGTTATTATGCTTCTTACGAAGCAAATGAACTTCCCTTCCTCAGCAACACAGCCATTGGGCTGACAAGGACAGCAGGCACACGTAATCAGCAGGTGCAGTCAACAACAGACGGAAGCAAAACCAACATTTTTTTTTTTTTCAGTAGCCCTTTAGTAGTGACAGGGAAAAAAATTCAGCACCTTAAATACTAATTTCCATTCAGTACAAGAAGAAGCATATCTGAGATATAGCCAAGAAAATCTGCTGTACTTGACACACCATCTCTAAGTCATGCTGCTGTGGAAAATGAAAAAGGAACCACGGTATTTTTCCAGGACAGACAATCACATCTCAATTTTCCTAATTTTCATAGGAGACTAAAAGTTAAGAGATTATGGGGAAGAAGATCAGGATAGATATTGATTGTCCACAACTTTTTAAAAAATAATTTTCCCTTTAAGATATATTTTGAAATTACATTCACAAAAACTGTGCACTGGAAAAAAAATTTTAAAAAATGCTGAACATCCATAATTTCAGCAATTAAACTTTTTCTCAGCCTCTCAGGAGGTCAGGTCTCATTCAAAATTATGCAACTTACTCAAAAGTTATGTAGCAGTCTAAAATCTTTGACAAAATTTGAATAAGTCATTTCATATGTGACTGATGTGGGATAATAACAGTCCCTTGAACACTTTTCTGTGGAGTCTCATGAACAAATTGGGATATTTCTCATGCTGTGGTCCTTCTGAAGTATTTTTGTGGTTGAGTGAGGAGGCAAAAAATGCCTGTTGTCTTTATCTAGCACATTCACCTGTCTTTCATGGAGTAATTTTGTTGAAGTCTTCCAGGGTAGTAGATGTTGGAGCTGATCAGATGTAGGCTATACATGCCCTTTAAAGCAATTTTTATGCCTTTTATCTTCGATGCCTAGAAATATTCATTAAAATTTCAGAACACAACCAAGAGACAGGAAGCTGATATCTATTTTATAAATTACTACTATAATTGGATTTGCTGCATGCAATGACACTTAGTAATCTCTCCTTCAGATCTGTAACCTGTGTCTGAGATTAGGATGACTTTCAGGAAAACCCGGACTCTTAGCTCTAGAAGTCCATGAACTGCAGAGAAGGTTTATTAGATCCAGGACAAAATACCAAAGCGAAAGCCTGGAGCAGTCTCTGCCATGGAAGTTATGTTCACAGTTAATGTTGGGAAGCCCAGTCTTAGAGGCCTAAATATTGTGAGCCAGATACAGATAGGCAAATACCACTGAAGGCAATGCAAGTGTTCAAACACAAAAGGGCTAAAAATACAGCCTGAAAATTTTCTTCTGAGTTTTTTTTTCTCTTTATTTTTGACCAACTGTTCCCAAAGACACTGTTCTGGATTGTAATCAACTAAGACTGATTTAAAAGGGAAAAGGAAAAATCTCCAAGCTAGATTTTAGAGTTGCCTTAGAGCAAAAGACACAGTTGTTTGATTTACACACTATGAAAAACATTGAATTACATAATTAATTAATTAGGAGCGGGGTTTCGGCTGAATTAAAAAACCCCAACACTGTGTTTGTTTTCATTAACTCAAATCCCATGGAAAAGTTTTGCCTTCCTCTCTATTGAAGATAATAGGTTGCATGTTTGAAGCAGAGGGCCCTCACTGACATAATGTATGACATAATGAGCTTTCGTCATGTGTTGACCCGGCCAACGCGTTTTATCCCTGAGGCAAAATGGTTGAGTTTTTCCCCAGTAAACTTTCAAAAACTATTGTTTTTCCTCAGACACACTGTAGTATGCTTCAAGACACTTCTTCATGCCAAATTATTTCTGGGGTGTAATATCTTTGCCTTTAGTAAAGAAACATTTCCCAAATTAATTGGTCCTATCTCTGAGTTTTAAAATCAGATTGTTTGTAATATTTTTATATTTTCATTAATGTCAGAACTTCAACTGGTGCATCAGAACATCTGCAGTGTTTGGGAGTGCCCTGAATGCATCAAAAAAATGTCAACACCAGCTCTCCAAAGCTCCAGACTAAAGATTTCCACATGGACTGGAAAGAAATATAGTCAACAATTTAATAGTTAAATCAAAGCTTGGGAGGTTACCAAATTGTCCAGATGTATCTGTCTTGCTGCTGGAAACCCTTGTTGCTTTGCATGAACACAGGGCTTCCTTCTAGAAGTGATTACAATTGTTTGTGTTCAGAAATGTCAGGAGGAAAAAGGAAAATTATGATAGGAAATCTCATGGCAGTCAGCCCCTCATTCCAGCCTCCTAACACACAGTGTAACGAGGAAATTCTTCATGACTACATCAGGTGTCTTACATGACAGCAGCTGCACATAATTTCAACACTAGCAATAGCTAAAAAATGCATACTCACCTTCCTTTAGTTGCTTGTTTTGTGAACAACATAAATGTCCGCAGATAACAAAGGTAAGTAAATAAACGGTTTCCACTGTGAATAAGGTAGCTGTTTGCTTTCTTCTCTGCCTGTTAACTCTGTCCTGTACTGTTCTTTGTTATACCCTTGTCTGAAGCATTAATTTGAAATATTTTTAGAATTATTTATTATTTGAATTGCAAAAGGGATACAACCATCAACTAGAATCCTAGTGTGCAGCATGATCAAAGAGAACTAAGTCCTTTCTGCAAAATATTTGTACTCTGTAACCTGGAAAACAATACAGGCAAACACAGGCAAACACAGAGAATCAGTGAGCCTAGTATGACAGTATTTGCAGTAGTTAATTATAGATGCCCAGGACCAGTTAGTGGGTCTAAGACCACCAGGCAAACATTGGACACAAGGGGTCCATACTGCCTTCACCAAAAGGAAATGCCCTTGGCCTGCACTAATCTCTAAGCACTGCCTGGGGATTCAATGGGAACTGAACCCAACAGAGTGCCATGGACCACCTGAACAGCCTGTGAGTAGAGACCAGGAGTTCCCATTTCCAGAGTTGTTTCATACTGCTTTATTGTCTGGGAGAGATGGAGCCACTGACCAGCCTGATGGGCTTAATTCAAGCAAACATGCTGCCTTTCCAACAATGCAAAATAGAAGTCACTATATATGATTTGTTCAGACCATTTTAGCAATATAATCTCAGGAAATAAGCTCATTATTAGAGTAAACCATATGAACAAAACTGACTTATAAATTTTTTCATGAGAACCATTTATAAAACCAGCACATCCAAAACTTTTGGAAGGATTAGAAACCCTCAGGCTTTTGTGCACAAATCAGCCTCTAATGAATAGTGGGTCAGCAGGTGATTTTCTTCTAGGGCAAGTTATTTCTGTGAACAACTTCTTTTTCTCCCTCCAGAACAGGTGGTAGTGTTCAATATTTAAGATAGATGACTGAAAAAGATGGACAACTTATGTTTCATTTGTGCATGCATTTTTTTTTCTTTGTGAGACAAATCTGTTTTATTGAAACATATATACACACATAGACACATTTAGCTTACAACACCCAGGGCTTGTGCATATGTGGTGTATATAAAACAAAGCCACAAAAAAATCAAATACACCTTTAAACCATCCATTAGTGTGCTGCACTGTAAACCATTTATGCCTTTGTCCAAAGGAAAATGTTTTCCCATTCCTACAACTGCTGTATTTCAAGACAATGCATCATAACACTGTCTGTCCTGTAGTGGTGGTGATGGACTGTAAGGCAAGGCTGCCACTGTAATCCTACAAACAGAAAGTGAAGGGAAAAAAGGGGGGGTTTGAAAAAAAAATCATCACAGAAGGATGGGCATTAGGTTGAACACCTGTACAAACTGAATAAATATAGTCTATTATGTGCCTTGATGTAGATCCTTTCATGTTGATAGCTGGGTCTTAATAATCCAAGTGGCTCATCAGATGTACCACTCCCCAGGGAATGTGCAGGAAGATGTAATCAAGCCAGTCCCCTGTTCAGCAGTTTATTGAACTTTCTCCCTCTCACTCATGTCTCCATAGCTTTTTTTCTTATTCATAATATTTGGGGTTTGGGGTTTAGGTTTGGCTTTTCAGAGTTGCTTTTGGTTGGTTGGTTGTTTTTTTGTTTGTTTGGGGTTTTTTGGGTTTTTTTTGGTTTTTTGGGGAAGGGGTTGTTTTTTAATTTTTTAAGTATTATTTTCTTTTAGTTTAGAGAAGGAAAAGATCCCCTGGGTTTGCAGTAACAAGGTAAGAAATGGAGTTTCTGTTTTCATAGACACAGTAGTCGTAACATTTCTTAGGGAGTGATATTTGTGTTCTTTGTGAGCTTTGATGGTGGTTATTTTACAGAGGCTCCAAAGCCTTAGACCTTAGAATATTTACTGTACATTTTTACCACTTCATCTGGATGTAATGATAGCACCTAATCATCTTCACAGACTTCACATGTGCTGCATGCAGTGCAAAACACTGGCAGATCATTTCTGGTCATTGTGGACCATTTGGGTCCTTTATCTTCTCAAGACAATATTTTTTCATTGGGCCAGCCAGAAACACAGCAATGGTATTTGAATACTGCAAGAGTGTCTTACAGCAGAAAGTTCTGCAATTTAGCATCAAACTAAGAAATTTGTATGTTAAGGAGCCAATGAACTTCAGATTACTTCACTTACTTCAGATTACATCACTTAATGTTAATGCTGTTAATGAATTGAAGCATTTTCCCTGAATGTGCTGAGTTCCCCCTGAATCTGGTGACCAGGGGTGCTGTGTGGAGTTGTGCTCAAATTGTGCAGTCAGTGGCAAAGCCATGTGCTGGCTCCCTGTCCCCAGGCACTGAATCTCACCCCTCCACCCCCAGTCCCACCCCCTCGTCACCTTCTGTTGGAACAAAGCATGTAGTGAAAACCATTTCAGTTAAATTATTCAGACAATCTTAAAAAAAAACCCCAAAATAATTTTACCCAGAACATTTCATTAATTCAAAGCCCAGCCCAGTCCCAGAGGCAGTGGGACCAGTCCTCAGAAGGTGAGGGCTTCAAGGGACAGAGCAAAGGGGGAAGGGAGGGGAAAACCCAGACAAATGGGTGGCTTGATATGGCATTGTCATCAGAAAATCTGACTCTCTTTATTTTTGAATATAGAAAATTAATCACCATCTTATTATACTTTCTACACTTCTTATTTCCAGTTTACTGGAAACATTTGCCAACAAATATTTTGGGATATTATCTAGTAATTTCTGAATAGCAACAACTTGTGTCCTAACCTAGCCTTCCTGATATTTATGACCTAAAATAGGGAACTTGAGGAGAATCAGAGCCAGCCTTGAAGAAGAAGAAAATGTTGCTCCTCTTAAAATCATTGCAAGTGTACAATCCACTGTAACTAAGTCTTTTGTACATTCATGATGACACAATAAATAGTTTTAATGGCTTTGATACTATAATCATGTATGATTCTGCCAGAACACATATTAGTATGGGTTCTTTTTTCAGATAATTTCTTATTTTTCCAAACCCAACATGACAATGATGATGGGCAGAACTTTTAGTTATCCACCTGAAATTAAATAATGTTCACCAAAGACTCATAAATTGTTCAGCAAAAAAAGTGAAGTTTGCAAATTCCCCTGCCCTAGTGCCATGCATAATTTACAAGTGAAATTAAATCTCAAAACATGTTGGTGAGCTTTGTACAAAAGAAAGATCATACTTAAATGCTCAAAAATTAAGATGGCTTTTGGAAGTGATCCTAGACATGTGCAAGGACCTGCATGGGAGCAGAGCCTGGAAAAGTAGATGTGAATAATGGTAGCTGTCCTCCTTTGCAGCCAGGGCATCTAGGGAGACACTTTGTGTGGTGTAGCCCTCTCAAATAACTTAATTTAATCCTTTAGCTATGATATCCTTCTTATCATTTCCTTTTGCCATCACTTCATATATCACAGAAGTGTTATTCATTCATCATTAGAACTGGGCAGTGACAAATATGTTTTAATAACATGTATTCCTTACAAAGGCTGTTTATTAAGTTAGTATTTCTAGGCCTCTTTGTAATTAACCATAAAGTCTCCAAGACATACATTTTCATTTTCTCTGGATTTTTGATTGGATGAAAGCCTGAGAAACTTGTATCTTAAAATGAAAGCGTGCTGGCACAACTGTGTGTGTGTTTGATATCATGTAATTTCTTTGTTGCTAGAACAATAACCAGCATGGCCACTTTACTGATTTATTGACTTGGCCAAGTGAATGTGTACCTTTCCACTTCTCAGAGGAAAAAAATGTTCTAGTTAAAACATGATTGGGGAAAAAGGGTTTAATGCTGTTTCTCTAAGAACTAAGATACATAATGTTAAAACAATCTTGACATTTGACAGCATTTATACTGGAAGGGCTTTTCTGGTCTGAGCTGTATGTTTGATCAATCTGAGAGAGTGAGACAAAAAGATAAGAACCAAATTACCTAAAATCTTTTTCCAATATGACATTATTGCTACAGTTTGAGGCCTGATCAGGACTTCTTCAGTTGAAAGTTTTCCCACAGGGAAAAAAAGATGATTCACCCAAATCTGACTTTTCCCACATCTGGACCTGTTATGGACACATTTCACTAAGACAAGAACCTCTTCCAATGGATTAGCCAGTAGACCAGTGGTCGCATTGTCAGTAACACTGGACACTGACCTGGATTGGGATAATAGCTGCACTTCTCCTCCTTGTCTTGATTAAGGAATTGTATTTTATGAAAGAAATGCAAGAAGAAAAAATAAGATATTTACTCCTTTTCAGATGTAATTTGGTAGAAATTATTAGCTCTGCAAACACAATAGCAGAAAGCAGATGTTAGGGGGGAAGTAAAAAGTATGCAAAAATGGCAAATTAACAATGGTTTTGAAATTAACTCCTTTTCTGCAAATGTATCTTCCTAGAGATGCTAAAGCTGTGCAAAGTCCAACTGAGATCACTGGTGCACTGGTGCAACACATTAATCTGGACAATTGTCTTGAGAGTCAGGGCTGTGGTTTGGGGGCCTGTGTCTGTTACATGAGTTTTCTTTAGCAAAGCCTTTTAAAGCAGATGTTGCTCAGTTTATTTTCCATAAGGTAACATTATTTGAATTTGTTTGGTGAAAAGTGCTAAACCAAATGTCATGTTTAGGACCACTGCACATCTTTTAGAAGCAGCAATTCTCCCCCATCAGCAATTCAGAGACACCTATTCAGGTCAGGATCCCTTCTTTCTGATGTGTCAAAACAGCTCCTACAGTTGTAAAAATTAATAACATATAATTTATATGCAATATATTTTTGAGAATTTCTAGATTAGGTTTTACAGGAAACATAGAATGAAGTATTAAATGAGCCTTCTTGGCTTCCTTAATTTTTGAAATGCAGAATTTTTTTCACAAATTGTCAGTGAATACATTTCACAATGTTTCTACTGAAATCTCTCAACAAAGGTTTCATCTGATTCTGATTAAACAGAGCAAAGCTACTGAGCATGACAAATTGCTTTTTAGTTTGCAATGAAAAGCCTAATAAGAATTAAAGGTTCTAACATTTCTTTTTCCACTCAGCATTGTATTTGCGTGTAAAATCCAGGAAGAGAGATGAGATAGGCAACATGAGCATGCTGGGGCTTTTTCTTCTTTTAAGGAGGTTCTGGAAACAAACTCCATGTATGTGACCCTTACAGGAGGAGCTGAATTAGAAGTTGTTTGGGACCTTTTGTTAGTCAGTCATTTGCCTTTGCCCCATGATTTTACAAACTCACACAGGCTGACTTTCCAGTCCTTCATGCGGAGCCAGGAGGACATTAGGGAAGGGAAATGCACAAGGGAGCAGGTAAATGGTTACTGAAGAAACATTTGTGTCATAACCTACAGCCACCCAGAAGTAGCTGTCAAAGAGCCAGTGAGCCATAAAATGGCAGGGGTCAGCTACCCACCCCAACTAGTTTTCCAAAGTGGATATAGTGATAAATCCAGACTTATGCTCAGAAAGAATTTGGATTCCTTATTTGCTGGATAAAAATACTATTTAGACTTCCCTAACATGATTTTCAAAGACTATTTCTGTAAAAAAATGTAAAATTCTAATAAAGAAAAAAAAAGAAAAAAATCTTCCCAAAACCAGTATTTATTGGTCTTTCCTCTCTTAACCTTGCTCTAGCTGAGATACATTTATGTTCATTGTCAGGAATTAAATACACCTGAGAAATCTGGGATATGAGAGAGCTCTAGTGGACACAGTGGTATAAGTTTCCCTCACTTTCTTAAAATAGTAAAGATTTGTTTTGGTTACCTTTATTTGCCACAGTCTTTCTCTCCAGTCTCTTTCTGGAGGAAATTAAAATGCAAAATTACTTAGTTTGGTGTTCTGGTTATGTTTTTTGCTTTTTGTTTTTGTTTTGGTTTGGGTTTTTTGTGGGGTTTTTTGGGTTTTTTTTTTTGGTGTGGTTTTTTTGTTTGGTTGGTTTTTTGTTTTTGTTTTTTTTTGGTGAGGTTTTTTTGGTTGTTGTTTTGTTGGGTTTTTTTGGTTGGTTGGTTGGTTGGTTGGTTGGTTGGTTGGTTTTTTGGGGGAGTTGTTTGTGTGTTTGTTTTTGTTGTTGTTGTTTTAATTAGATAATACCACTGGTTTCATTAATGACTGTGTTTTTGTCTCTGTCATACACTGTTCAGAGTTCTTATTCACTTATTCACTTCAAAATCCCTTACCCAACTGTGCCCACAAGTTTTTGTCCCCCTATTTTTCTCAAATGGTCAGGTCAAGACCAGAGCTGTTATTATTAACCTCTTATTGAGTTGAGAATATCACCCTTCTCACTTAAGAGCTGAGAGCAATGAAAGCTTGTCTGCTCTTTTGCAGCTCTGCTTACTGGTTTAATACCAGTCTATGACCTCTGACTATACATCTTGCCTCTCTGACTGCAGCCATCTGATCCTCAGTGTAATCATCTCAACATCTTCCTACTTCAGCCAAAAGGATTTGAGTTCCTCATAATGAAAAGTGAAAAAAAGAATTTGAGGTTGATTCTTATGAGCTTGGAAAATGTTAAACTTTTATTTATATTTTCTTGTAATAATCATTATTTTTAATTATTGAAATTGGAAATGTCCTTATTATATCACACACTTGCAAAGAGGTCAGTCCATTCCACCAGTGCAGAACTGTACTTGAGCACTGTGGAACGGTATCAGTTTTGTTTATCTGGTTTGACTTTTTTGTTAGACTTACAGAAGAAGATTGTGATAATCTTATAGAGTGCAGAGAGGAAACTGAGATGAGCTGTGGCAGGGAAAGGAGGAGCAGTCCTGACACCAGATACTCGAGGGCTCAAAACAAGTTAAAAGATGGGGAACACTGGAGGCACAGGAGTGAAGCTGGGGACAGAAGACAAGTGTGGGCAGACTGAAGACAGGACTGATTGTGAACAGCAACTGTGGGATAAATAAATGAAAAATTGTAGAAATTAACTTGGAGCTGAAGTGGGTGTGAATAGTTAACATTCCTGTTTCTCTGAATCGTTCCAAACCAACCTTCTCTAACTCATCCAGCACACTGATATCTGTGCTTTTAGGGACCTTCATTATTTTCAGCTGGTTTGTTTTTCATCTATTGCTCACTAGGAAGATTCATTTCCAGCTCTGAACAACCCATCTTTTATTTGTGAAATTTCAAGTAGAACCTTCAGCATTTTGCCCCCAAGCTTCCTTCTAGCCTCAGAATGAGCTCCTGTTAACTCCTGCAAGTTAAACTCATCAGTCCCTGTCCACTATGAAAGCTGCTAGATTGCTAAAATCATGGATATTCTGCCTTTCTCTCTGATCACTGTTGTCTCACTCTTTCTTTCTGATTATCATCCTGATAATAATAGAATCCACATCATTCTATCTCTTTATCATCCTGATCTTACATTTAGTTTGTAATTGCTTGAGGAGGGATTCCTGCCTGTTCATTTCTTGTCCAAGGCTCAGGTCAGTAGTCTCAGTTGAGACACTCAGGCATAAAATTAGTGCCAGGAATAGATGAGGATGGCGTGGGAAGGAATGGACAGCTGATGCCAACTGATGCCGATTTTCATCTGCATAAGAGCTGAAAATTACTTCAACATACAGAAAGTAGCTCAGATTGATACAAGCTTTGAGAGCCAGCTGGAGCCTGTGGGACCTTGGTAAGCTCAGCTTTACACCAGCATGCTCAGGAGAAAGCTGGAAGAATTCCTTCCTATGCTTGCTGGGAATGGTAAATAGTACAAAAAGGAAAAGAAAGGACCAAATGCACACATGACTAGGATGAGACAATCAGAGAATGGTTTGAATTGGAAGGTATCTCATTAGGTCTTGTAAATCCACTAGATCAATTCAAACTTTTTTGGAGAAAAAACACGTATCAGTTTAGCAATTTTTTAATTTTTTTTTTTTTTTGGTTTTTTTTTTTTTGGTTTTTTTTTTTTTTTTTTTTTTTGGTTTTTTGGTTTTTTTTTGTTTTTTTTTGAGAAGAAGCTGATTTGTGATGCTTGAACTCTCTGAATTGGCAAGAGGACAGTGGCAGGGCCACAGGGACAGGTTATGACAGTCCATTTGGTAGTTGTACACATAATCAGAAGTTAATTGGGTAAGCAGGCACAAATAGCCCACACAATGCCAAGATTTGCAAATTTATGCATTTGAATGCCTCCTGGATTTTTATGCAAGTTATAAATGCATCTCATTTCCTGAAAGCTCTGAACATTTAGATGTTTGAAAATCAGTCATTGGAGAACTGATGCAAGTTATGCATCAAAACTGTGTTTTAGGAACCACCAACTATTTTCTAAAATCTTGCTGTGACTTACATATTCCCTTTCTTGATAACCATTAAAATATGGTAATTGTTACCAGGCCTCTGCTAAATTTCCAAAGAAAACTGATACTTTAAAGTAACAGGAATGCTGCTTTCTGTTTTAAAAAACAAGCCCATCCCTATCTAGTGATCCTCCTTAATGAAGCATGTCTTGCATCTCCAACTGCCAGGCAAACAGGGAGATAAGCTGTCCAAATTGCTGTGCAGCCAGATACTTGCTCACTCCAGGGGAGATGCCAGACCACTTTCATATGGAAACAGCCTGCTTCAGTATGGGATGACTTTTGTTTCCTCTAGCTGTGGTGGAAGATTTAGCATTGTGTACCTTTCAGTGGGGTTTCAGTAGGGCTTTATGTATGTGAGGCTGTCTCATGCTGTGGTTGGTTGTTGTTGCTCACTCTCTCCCTATCATAATTCTGTTTTAATACTGGTGAAGGTGCATTTTCTAATTGACCCACAGCTCAGCAAAAAGAATTGATTTCCTCATTCTGAGTTGCTGGTTCACATGAGATGCTTCCGAGATGGATATAACTATTTTGTGTTGTTACCTGGAAGCCACTTTACTAACTGGGGTAGGGGGCTTCCCCCTTGAAGGGGAATGGAAATAGTCTGCCTGATTGCAAAAAAGGGGGTATGGAAAAATAGTTTGAAAAGTACTTTTATTATTAGATAAAGGCTTACAGGTCACAACAGCAAAGAAAATGTCATAGTGATGGTTCATCTAGCTGTGCTTCCTGCCTCTGGAGTCACAGTCAGCTTAGATATTTCATTTCAGACATCACAGTCTGATCTCACAGACTTCCAGTTTGGTCATAGGTGTTAGACAGTGACAGCTACTTGAGTGAAAGGACATCCTCCCCATTGCAGCATTTCTGTCTGCTATGACTCACAGAGCAGAGCTGCTCCAAGGAGTCTGCTTTGCCACCCAGGTGGAAATGTGCACATAGCTTGGCAAGGTCACTCTCAAGAAAAGTGATACTCCTTGGACACATGGGAAAGTGCTACAGATTAAATAGAGAGACACTATAGAAATACAGGTGAGATGCATAAGATAGGGCTGTGGGTCCTTTTTAAACAGGAAATAATCTCTTTTTGCAGGGAGAAAAGAAAACAAGACACTTAATTGCTACATAGCAGGAGCATTTCTTCATCTTTACTTAGAAAGTATCTATTAAAAAACCATCATTATCACAATATGCATTTTCCATACTCAGTAAAGAAATTCAATGGCTAGAATAGTTTGTAAAAAGCCTATTCTTGCCTGTGTGCACACTAGGGCTGCAACTATGTGTGTACAGTTCATGCAGATGTGAAAAAGCATCCCAGTGCTTCAAACTCATAAAATTGTTGCCTTTTGCTGACAGATGGTAGTGGACAGTTGGTAGCTCTGGACGCCCACATCACACCTCTGTCACAGCCCAGGAGAGGGTCATCACATAGGCAGAGATTTTAACACTTGTCGGTGTAGGATCCTAAAAAAACCCAACAATTAAAGTAACCTCCTAATTCTTCCAGAACAAAATCCTTTAGGGATATTATAACTTCCTTCTGTTTATCTTTATATTAAAAGGAAAATTAAACCAGCAGAACAGCCACGCCTGTTATTAACCCTGTTGGTTTCCAGTAATCTCTGTCTCTTACAGGTTTACTGGCTAGTTCACTAGATAAGGATCTGCAGACAATTGGTCATTTTCTTTGTAACGCTCTAGTCACCAAACATGTATTTATGAATTTTATGCTTGTTGCTAAACAAGAATAATCCAGAGTGTCCATTCACGTCATCAACCCCCGTTGCCATGGAGATGAGTCACAACATCTCTCTCTCACAGGACACTTCCTGCTTGGGAGCTCTTTGAGGGTTTTCCCTGCTGTCCTTACACAATAAAAAACAGCTTTGTGAAGCAAAATTGCTGATTTAGTTCTGCTGTGAAGTCAGAGATGTAATTTCTCCAGTGGTGTTAAAACTGCTATGAAATCAACTTCTGTAGCCATTCAAAATCTCCAAACATATTTTTGCATAAAAACAATTTAGATTTTAATCCTAAACATTTTCATCCTCTGAAAAGAACCCCAAGTTTATAATTAACTTCCCATCCTTTTTCTGTGCACTATGCAAAGTAGTGGTGTTAGGTCATAGGTTGGACTTCATCATCTTGATGGACCTTTCTAAGTTATTTGATTCTTGTGATCCTGTGAAAGCAGGAAACCTTGGTAAGCTCTGTGGGGAGGCACCCACTTGTGTGTCAGAGAGTTGCTAAAAATGAAGTGCAAAGGAGAACTTAGTTAAAAATTTACTGGCATTTGTGACTTCCCTATCACTACCACAGGAACTGCACAGCACAGTACTCCACAGCTCCATGAATCCAGACCAGTCTCAGCATGTGAGCACTTCCCAGATTTTTCCTGAATTTCATGCCAACAGCAGGAGAACAGGTCAATATTAGAATCATAGAATGGTTTGGGTTGGAAAAGTCCTTTTAATATCGCCCAGTTCCAACCCTCCTGCCAAGGTCAGGGACATCTTCCACTAGATCAGATTGCTCATGGCTCCAGTCTGGCATTACAAACTTCCAGGGATGGGGCATCCACAGCTTCTCTGGGTAACCTGCGCCAGTGCCTCACCATCCTTACAGTCAAGAATGTCTTTCTAATATCCATTGTGAAACTACCCTGTTTCAATGTAAAGCTCTTACCCCTTCTTCTGTCACTGTATGCTCTTTCAAGTCTTTCTCCAGCTGTCTTGTAGGCACCCATCAGGTACTGGAAGATATCTTAAGGTCCCCTTCCCTCCTCCAGGATGAATAATCACAATTCTCTCAGCCTCTCCTCATAGGAGCGATGCTCCAGCCCTCTGATCATCTTTGTGGCCTCCTCTGGACTCATTTCAACTGCTCCATGTCCTTCCTGCGCTGAGGACCCCACAGATGGATGCAGAACTCAGGGTGAGGTCTCATGAGTGTGGAGTAGGGGAAGAGAATCCCCTCCCTTGACCGGCTGCCCATGAGGTTTTTGGTGCAGCCCAGGCTTTCTGGGCTGCAAGTGCATATTGCCAGTTCATGTCTGGTTGTGTCTTGATCTGAATAAATTCAGAGCACTAGGAACAGAAAATAAATCTGGAAAATGTAATGTTGCTGCTAACATTGTACTTTCAATGGCATAGTTTCCCCTTTCTCAGCAGAGTTCAAGGCATGAATCCTCCAAGGAAAGTAACATCATCTAGTGGGGAAAGTAGCTATCCAAGGCTACTGCAGAGTGGAGAGGGATTTAAGAAATCCCCTTGTTCTCTGATCTTTCTAGTGGATTTATTTCCTCAAAGCACTGCTTTTGGCCAGTATTCTGCTCCTTTGTTCACATTTGTCAGCTCCAGCCTTCTCGCTCAGGGCATGAACATCTCTCTCAGGCTTGGGGATACATGGTCCAGGCCTGAAAATTCTGTGATGTAATGCTGAGAGTTGCAAAGCACTAAATCCTGGAGATCAGCATTGATGGGAAGGGATGCAGAGCAAATACTGCATGTTGTGTGCTACAAATTCCTGTGTTGGTCAGATTGTTATAGCCACAGGCAGACAATCACAGGTGGTTTTCACAAGTTGAGCTTTAAAAAATAGGTATTGTGCAAGCACCCTCCTCACACAGTCATATGGTCATAATATGTATTTTTTATCTCTGTAATAGAACTTTTTTGTCAATTCAGAGCAAAACCGTCAAGTTTTGAAACTCTGTTTAAAAGAAATTAGATACAAATATTGTTGGACTGGACAAAGTGTTTCATTTTGATTTGGGACATTCTGGTAGAGGCATACACATATGAAACAGAAAAATGTCATAAACTCAAGGTTATTTTGAATGGAATACTCAAGAGAGTCATCACAAAAAATGCCGAAATGGGAAAGAGACTCACCACAAGAAATACTGAAGTGGGACAGAGATTTCAGCTGAGTCAGACCATTTAGTCCTGGTTCACTTTCAGAAGGAGATTCAAACATAACTGCAATGATTTCACAAATGCCATTTAGATTTTGAAAGAACTGTGTTTTCCAATTGAAAAAAACTAAAACAAGTGACATTGAAGATTTTTTAATCGGCTTCAGTAAATGAGAAAGGTTCACAAGTTCAATACAACATGCAAAGCCTGGGAAGGAGAATTAAAAATTCCTGAAATGTAAACACAGAGGAATTTTTTTTTTTAGTTTTTATTTTTAAGTTAAAAAGAAAAAAAATAGTTTTGACATCATGCAATGTAGAGTGTGAGAGAACCCACCCTGCATCTGGTAGGTGGGGAGGTAACAAAAATCTGCCCCAGTCTCCCGCAGGCCACCTCCTCACAGGTGGAAAGCCCAGAACAGAGGAGCAGGATTTCTGGGCAAAAGCAGCCTGGAACACCCTGAGGAGCACTATGAAAATGACTCACTCACAAGGGGTGGGGGCGTTTTTTGGAAGGAGGTTAGTAGGGAGCTGGCTGCTCAACCTGTCCTTGGGGACTGGGGCTGTGAAAAGACTGGGAATTTTTATAGCCTGAGCAGGCTGCTGCCTCTCTTGTAACGTAGGAGGGAACGGGTGGAGGATGGAGGAGGGATTTGTTTTGGTTTTTGTTTGGGTAACAAAATCAGGAGAGACCATTAGGTAGAGCTATCTAGGATGACTTTTCTTTTGCTTGCGTGTTTTGCTGACAAAAGCTACAGGCACTTTGCCGTAAGCAAGGCTTACACTGGGAGGATTTTTAAGTGCTTCATACACAGACAGTTTAACAAAAGCCCAAGTATTTCTCTGGGAAAAAATGTGCTTTTGCTGAACAGTTTATTTCTCTCAAAGTGCATGTTAGGGGAGAAGGATTAGCCTAAGAATGCTGCTAAAAGATGAGTGGACCTGGCAGTATTAGGTTTACAGTTGGACTCAATAATCTTAAAGGTCTTTTCCAACCTAAGTTATTCTATGATTCTCTGATCCTGCTACAGCTGTTCACACCAGAACACTTTCCTGATTTTAGCAACCTTTCCACAGTCTGGATAATTCTTTCATTCTCTCAATTCTCTGTATTTATGTGACTGGGATTTTTTTTTTCTTTTTTTGCTTTTTATATTACGGATGTAAGCTGTGCATTAAGGGTTTTTTACAATGTTGGAAAAGTATTTCAGTACATTTTTCTTGAGAAATGAGGGGAAATCAAAGCATTAACTTGAAATTCTATTTTTATTTTTATTATTTTTATAGAGTTCACCTTAGAAATAGAACTGAAGCAAATATTAATTAAAGAGACAACATGCAGTCTGTATTGAACTGTTTTTATTTTCTCTAAGCCAAGCTCTTTTAGTGACCAAAAATGTATAATTGATTTTTTAAAAAATATTCCAACTTCAGTTGAAAATTAGTTGTCTTCTGATTTCAGGCAAAGTGATATCAAATAGCAATATTACTTGTGTAATGTAAATTATCTCCTTTCTCAGTTCTGTTTTTGTAACTTTTATTTTTAATTTTTTTTCCAAGGCAAAATAGATGGTATTAGATCAGTAAAATTACAAAAGAGTTTTGCATGAATGTCCTAAGACTGGAACCAGTATCACATTTTACATAAATTTGAGTGTGACCCTTTGCTAAATTTTTTGCAAAGACATGGCAATTTTTACTTTACAGGTTTTTTTGGTACCTTTTTGAAGGAGCGACTTGATATCAAGAGAAGAAAACCCCCCAACAAAATAATAGTAATTTAAAAAAACCCCTACATCTTCTTTGTTATTTACTCTGGACTCATTGCCCCAAAGAGAATGTACAAGTATGTTACAGGTGACAGGTAACTGGTTAGGATTCGAAAGAAGTTGCAGCAAAGATGCAACAAAATGCATCCTTCCTTTCGGATGTGTCCACATGCTCCATTTGGTTGTGTTGCAGAGCATGAGGCCATGCTAACATTAGACTGGCAGATCCAGATGTTGACAGCTGTCTCTCCATAGTGGTTCAGAGCTGAGCTTTCACTAAGCTGCTCTAGTGTTTTTGTAACCAGCTCCACTTTCTGTGGGTTTGAGGATGCTGACGGTACCTTTAAAGTTAGCTTAAGTATGTCTCTACTATACTGTGTTCTCTGTTAAGGCATTGACTTATTGCTACTGGAAATATCAAACTGTTACAGTGTTGCAAGTTTAATGATGAGATCGTAAATCCAAAGATGTTAAAAAGGAAAGGCCAATCGTTTATTGTTATAAAGTAGCTACAGGAACAGAAGGCTGGGCTAGTCCCAGCCCCTCACGGCAAGTCAGAGAAACCAAAAACGTGCAAGGGCCACCCCTCAGGACAGTCCAGTTCCTGAGAGCGAAACCCGCGGAGAGTATGGTCAGTCCCTTTTAAAGCCTCAGTCCCCTCAGGGATTGGTCCGTTTTGGATCCTTTCCCTGATTGGTGCATTCTTCGGGCTCTCATTGGCTCTTAGCGGCGTGCTCTCTACACCAATCATTTCTTCCCGCCGTGTTTTGATTGGGTGGCCGTGTCCTCCAATGAAGGCGCTGGATGGTGCTCTCAGTTTTGAGTTGTCTGTGGGGAAGGGCAGAGGGTCCCCCTTTTCTTTGGTGTTGTCCCTTTAACTAGATTCGGGGAGACAGCCGCACAAAATTCTTACCAGCATTCGTAACTAAACACTGCAACAATATCTAACAACTACTCGAACAACATTACAGCAGTAAGTGTTTGTAACAACTCAGAACTAGTTGGAAAATAAACACAGTTACAAACAGAAATCGAAACACACACAGCTAGTATACAGACACAAGTATTAAAAAGTTTCAACTTCGTTTTTCTATCTATAACAAAACCTCCAGGGGAAATTTGGTAGTTGCCAATGTCTGCAATTTCCTTCTTTTCTGTCCTTTTCCCATTCCTGCTTTCCGTTCCCACCACCACTCACGCTTTGCTGCAGCCTACAGCAATATGTGGAGGACATAACATTCTAGAACACCAAACATGAAATGAGATGTGTGGCAAATTGTAATGACAAGGTTGATCAGTGTCTGTGTGTGGAAGGACTGTTTGCAGCACACAACTCAGAGAGCTGGGTTAACATGGTGAATGCATTTAAACCATGGCATCTGAATGCATCTGAAGGATCCTAGGAAAATAGCTCACTGTCTTCTCCCCTAAATGAGTACTTTTTAGTACTCAGCCCTATAAATGTGGAAAGCTGAGTTCAATGTATCTGTGTTTGCCGTCTTGGAACTGGCTTAACTTCCTAATGACAAGCAAAACAATGTGTTACTCTTCTGAGTGTTTCATGCCCCTGTGCCCCCCAGCTGGTGCTCATGAGCACTGCCAGGCACTCTGCCCCTGTTCCGGTCCCTGAGGTCTATGGGTTTATTTCTGGCTGGACATGTGTTGGTGGCTGGCTATGAAAGATGACATTTGCAGTTGCACATGTCTAGGTCCTCCTACTTCACAATCTTGTGTCTTTGTTCCAGCACACTCTGATTTTGTGACCCTTCCATCTGCTTCCTACATTTCCAGCTGACTGTGGGGGTAGCTCAGGTCTCCTGTGAAGCAATGTGGCTTCTCTTCTGCTCTCCCTGGCTGTGTTACACATGCTGAGTATCCCTGTCCTGCGCCTGCTGCTCTGAGCTGCTGAGCCCCAGGGTGCCACAGCAGCCATGGAGCTGTGCAGGCAGCTGAATGTGTGATGTCCCAGATGCAGCATCCTACCACAGCCTCTCTGCTTTGTCACAGCCAGGGCAGAAGCAGAGCAGGAACCACATCATCCCACATGTGGAGCCCTAAGCTTTGAGCAGTTGCAGCTTGAGGTTTCTCAATTTCCAAACTGCAGTGCCTGGGAGACCACACACCCCACAGATAAAGATAATGCCAAGCTGAAAAATCACTTTCAGTTTTGGCTTTCCAGGGTTTGGGCTGAACTTGACTTACATACTGGAACTTATTCCTTTAGCCAACACATGAGTACTACATGAGTAGATAAAACTGAACTTCAGGCACACACTTCCTACCTTACGTTCACTTTAAGTGGCAGCATCACAGAAATGTTCCTGATGAGATGAACTCTGTGCCAAAGGCATTACTGGCAAGTAACTTCCTTGCTTTTGCAAGCTTCAAGAAATGCAGGAGATAAGCCTTTATCTGTGTAGCTGGTATTTGTTGCAACAGAGTGAATAGATAGGTCTGTATCACAGAAACCATGACTCAAAAAATAAAAGGCACCCTAACGGATGGAAATGAAAGTGTGTTTTCAGTAAATGTCATCTGATTGGACTACTCTGGTTTTTTGCATGCCTTTTTATTGCTTCTAGGACCAGATTAAGATAGACAGCAATAAGAAAATACTTTTCATACCTTTTATTTTCTGTTTTGCTTCACTAAATGTAATTGTTGAAATTACAAATATACACGGAAAGTAAAGTATCTCTGCTGCCATAGTTATAATACCATGTACCTTCTACACATGGAAGTACATCCCATGCTTTCAGAGTGCTCCAATCTTTTCCGTGCCAGAAGGCACCAGATTTTGTAATGCAGTCCTGGCCCAGCAAGGTCAGGTTTCACCAACGAGTGTATGAAACAGACATTTATAGTTGGGCCTGGTGTGCTGCAGCAGCACAGTTCCCTTCCCATCAAAGGACTGAGCAGGAGGAAATCACCCTACAGGGTGTCTGTTGAATGGGAATAATATGACAGCATTTTCTCTCAGTGGCAAGAGGCATTCGTAGATGGATCTGCAAGAGACTGGAGAATGGTTTTAATTCACATAAGAGTGAATTCCCTCTAGTTTCTGGGAATATTTTCTTCCCTGTGATAGTTCATGAACTTCCTCCTTTCATCTGACAGAATTAGTGTTCCAGTAGAAAGTACCATTTGGGATGTTCATGGTAATGGCTGGACTCAATGACCTTAGAGGTCCTTTCAAACCAAAATTATTCCCTGATTCTATGAATTCGTGTTCCTTACCTTCTTTGTGGAGTCTCTCAGAAGAAACAGCTTGTGCTCCAGCAGGTCAGATTTGTTATACACCTCCTCGATGAGTTCTTGAACGGTGATGGTGCTCTTACCCACTTGGAAAGCAAGTGAGAATCAGAGATCCCGTTTCCAGGATGCACTCAGCTCCAGAAGGTTTCAGCACTAGGCAAGCCTTGGCCTTGTTGTTGCTGACCACCTGGACATGTTTCACATCAGGGAGAAAGTGGGGGCAGTAATGATTATACAATACACACAGGAGAGTCAATAATAGCGCCAAAAAGCAACAAACAAAGGAGTATTGAGACAGGGTTTGTTTTTGTAAGATTATACTCAATTCAGTCATTCTGTGACTGCATGTATTCTTCTGTTTATTTATGTAATAAGCTGCCCTTGTAAGGCTCTAGCAGATAAAAAATGGAGTTTTTCCAGATGTGTGAAAAAGGCAGTTATTTGGAGAAGTTTTTATACACTGTCTTGCTACAAGAGATTTTAACTCACCCATCATCATCAAGAATATTTGGATTTTCCTTGGTAAACCACAAAAACCTTAATGGGGAAAATCATTAAACATATAAAGTTATAGATATATAAATATTTGACTAAAACCATTATTGAGAAGGCTCTTGGGAACCTGTGTTTCTGTAAACTTTAAGGCCTATAATGAATATACACATACCCTTCTTCCTCTCTGTTTTCTCTCCTCCCGTGAAAGGTCAAAATCACTTCAAGTTACAGCTGTGAGTCTGAGTACTTTTATGAAGTTTTATTTCATTGGCTTGTCCTAGGAACACAAATTTATTCACAGTGCATGGCAGAGCAAAAGGTATGTTAATGTCTGAGGAACAAATGTAAATGTTTAAAAATGAACTGAGTAAGCTGTAGAATAGCAGAGACAAGGAGGCCACCTTGTAGTGCTTGTGGTTTATGATCTGTGCTTTTAACAGCACAAGTGTGAGCATATTATAGCTCTTATTTGAAAGGAGAAAAATTTGCTGCATGTCCTTCCTAAAATGGGTGATCACAGCAGACCTCAACAAATTAACCTCTAGGAAGCCAATCATGTGAAGGATGTCATTATAAAGAAATTTGTAAGGCCTCAGCTGTATGGTCAGCATCACTGACCTTTTGTTTTGGAGCGCGTATTTTTTTACTGTTGGCATCACAGGAATGTTCCAGTTGCTATATTGATTGTGGGTCTTTTGCTTTTGTTCCTGGAGAAGGAGAGAGAGAAAGGACTCAGTATTTGAAACCCTCTTTCCTCTGAATAGACAGGGAAGCTCACAAGAGAAGACCTTAAGTTGAATTCTATTTTTCATCACATTACAAAAACCAAAATAAGTTTAAAATAAGGACCTGAGCCTATGTTTCAGTGAGTACCCTCTGGGAATTAAAGCCTGAAGTCTGAAGGAATAAGGCAAGAAGAAGTAATGGTGGGTTGTTTCTTGGATCCAGAATATCTCTCTGGCTCCTCCAGGAGTCAAAAGACTGAGAGAACCCCTCTGGATTGTCTTTGAGGAGTTTCTCTCTCATAGCTATTCTACTTTCTGACCCCCTTTCAGCTCTGAAAGAGACCATAATAATCTCCAGAAACTAACTTCACAGCTCTCTCAGCACTACTTTGCATTTACATGGTTAAACCAGAGTAGCCTTAAACACAGGGTATTCGTGTACCAGGATATTGTGGATTTAGTGAAAACTTGCCACAAAACAAAGTAAAGTATGAAGCTCTATGTTTTATGTCTTTATTAACAAGTTTAATAAAATTTTAAATTTAATTACTTGTATAATCAAACAAGAGCTGCATATTGTCTCAGTATATTGTGCAGCTTTAGGGAGCTCAGGTACTGCAGAAGAGGCATACCTTTTCCATAAGCCTTTTGTGGATTTAGTTACAATCATGGTTAAAAAGCAATGTCAACTGGAATTGTAACTGGAAGCCATCAAAAGAGTTTACCTTATGATATAGTACCTGGCTCTACTGTGCTTGTGTGGTAACAATGAAGGATATATCCTTTGCACACCCACTGCACAGTCTGTGTTGCCTTCCTTACAGTGTATCCTAAGAAGAGCACACAACAAAGCCCCGCTCCTGGCTGAGCACAGCATGGCATTACAGCATCCAGTCCTTCCCCCACAAACTGCAACTCAGTAGAGGTAACAGCCTTAAGATGTGCAGTCTCTTCCATGTGCAGTTACTGTCTTTGCTAAGAACTTCTGTGTTTTCTGGTGAAGATATCCTCCCATCCTGTAGCATATACATGTTAGAAGTATACCTTGACCCCATTTGGGTTATGATGTATGGAAAAGTACAGCTTTTCCCATTGCAACATAGTAGTTGTCTGTAGTTGCACCGTAACTTCTTTGTAAGGAACTCATAAGTAGAAGAGAGTTAAAATATATTAAAATAATGCCATTTCTAAGCAAAACTGTAAAGATGGGAAGCAGTATCAGTAATGACACTTTAGACTGGAGCTGGAAAGGTGTAATATTGGTCTATAAAAAGAGCTGCATAATTTTTTTTTTTTTGCACAGTAGTCAATAGGAATGTAAATGAAGGGCTTGTGACATCCTTGTCATGCAACAGGGATGGTGTCTGATGTGACACCATCACATCAGACCCAGAAGTGAGTGCAAAGAAAAGCCCATCAACCCTGTCTGCAGGTCCAGCCACTGGCAGACAACATGTATCCAACCCAATAGATAAATTTCCTGAGAGATTTTGTCTTTGTCCTACCAGTGTGGTAGGTATGGAGGGCAGGGCCATTATCAGGGCCATGGCCAACAAGCCAAGCAGTGACAAGCTCTCACAGATTAAATGAGGTGTTCACAGAGCTGCTATGTGCACAAATGGGACTGTGGCTGGCCCCCTGCTCCCCATACCCAAGACTGTACCTGGCTCATTGTGTGTGACAACACCAAGAACTGGACCTGAACTGAAAGAATCAGTTTCTGTATAATAAAGAATTATTCTCTGCATGAATGTTTTCACTTCCTGAGTTGGAAAAACAATCTGGGAAGTAATATAATGTAACAAGTTGAAAAACGTCTTGACATTGAATCAGAGAGTCATTTCAGAACATCTGCACGTTTCCTGACCACAGGCTGAAACAGTGGAGTTGTTGTGTCCTCTGATATCCCTGAAATAAAGAGATCAGAGGAGAGTTTAAGTACTAAAAGTCCTTTCTCACAAAGCAAGAAGTAAAGCAATAATTCCAAGGATGCTCTTTGCTAGCATACATTCAAAAGAGATAAGCTGGTGGGTGGGGCTCTTATGTTGCAGACTTTATTATTTTATAATTTTAGTTGCTTTTTGGAAGCTTCAGTTTTAAAATGTTCTTGTGGGGTTTTCCCTCAAGGCTTTGTTCACTGGTCAGTCAGTGCTTACTGTGCTGGGATTAAGTCCAAGGCTTAGTCTAGTTTATTAAGGAAATCACAATAAAGAAATGGAGACAACTGTCTCATCTGAGCTATGATGGCTGCTGAGCAGTGGAGATGAACTTGGGGAGTCCACAGGACTTAGAGACAGTACACTCTGCAAATGTGAAAGGCACAGGGTGATAATTTCTTTTCTTTTTCAAGTCAAAGGAGGCAGAAGCAGAGCACATGCACTACAAAACAAGTGTAATAAACAAATTTGTCTTTGGCTTTATGAAATCCATTGCAAAAGGCCAGTTTCTGTAGTCAGAGGTCAGTGCTGTCACTGTCCATCCTAGACTTTCTGTCATCAAATGAGGAGGTGGTGGGAGCTGAGAGATGAAAGTTCCCCAATGTAATCCAGTCCACTAGCTCAGCCCATCACCAACACACTGCATTTAGAGGTACTCTGTGAAATTTTCATACAAAGCTGGAGGCACAGCCAGCCAAAGAAGCCCTTCAGCTCAGGCTCCCTGTGTAACAGGCAGTTTGCAGCACTGTCTTGAACCAAAGCAGTTAAATGTTGCCTTAACTGGCTCTGGTTTCAAAGTAGGTGGTCTGAGTGGGAACTGCTGCTCCTGAGGAGAAATACAGGTGGCTGACGGCTGAGCTCAGTCTGCAGTCCCGTAAACAGCAAAGGGGCACAGACTTGCTGGGGGCCTCAGAAGCTCTTTCTTCCCTCTGAGCACACATTTCCACTGCTCCCTGTCCCCCTGTACCCTGTGCAGCCATAAATCCTGCCCCCAAGGTCCCTCACTCTGTTCACTTGTTAACTTTCATACATGATTTTTTTTCTTTTTTTTTTTTATTTTGCAGTGATGAAATTTCATCAAGGCTGCACTAATTTCAAATTTTGGCCCATTTATCATCAGGACAATTGCCCAAGTCCATTTATTACAAACATATGTTATGAATTCAGCTAAAACAAAATAAACAGTCTGTTATTTTATCCAGTCACAATAATCACACTCAGACTTACTTAAAGCAAACATCATTTAAAAGCAGTATTTTTTTAATAGCAAATCTGTTCAAGCAGTGAGTCTGAGATCAAATGGTAGGCAAAGCCATATTGTAGGCTAAATGAAACAATACCTACCATAAAAGGTGAAATCACAGTGTTTGCAAGATTGTCTCAGTCTGTCTTCTTCCTCTCACTTCTTTTCTTAGTTTTTTTCATTTAAGACAAAGTACAGCAAAACAAAAATAAGTAAAGAACAGCATAATTATGCAATGCCCAGAAGACAGGATGTGTCCCACAGCCAGCTTGGAGCTTTTCAGCATCCTTCCTAGGCTTGGTCCATGGGGTGGTGGCTAGAAGCAGTGCCTTTATGCAAACACAGTTAGCATTCACTACTCTCCCTGTGATTTGCTTCAGAAGTCATCCCACAGCCTTAGAGTGGCCTAGAAACAAGGACAGACATTCTAAAGCAAATGCCTTGGGGTGAATGATGCCACACGTCTGGTTTATGAGTGCCACATCTGAATGTGATCCCTGCAGTGAGAATTCCACCAGCACAACAGCTGAGCTTCTTGTGAGGACACAGAGCATTGCAATTCAATGTCACACTCTTTGAGAGAGCCAAAGTTGAAGCCTGGCTCAGGTTTATTTGGGGGATTAGTTGGTATAGCAGAAAGTTTTTGTATCTCTTTCATCAAGTAGAGTAATGAGCTTAATGAGCTTGGGCATTTGAGAGATACCTTGTCAAAATGAAGGAGAGAAGTTTTCACAATGGTCCCACCTCAGGTCAGCACAAGACAACACTGTCAGTAAGGTCTAGCACAGTTTTTGGGCTGTGGTCTTTGCTGACCTCTGCCTTTACTGATCAAAGCTCAGAAAAACCAAGCATCCAGTGGTGTTCCCCTGCTGAATGGAAGAGTTCTCTTGGTCTCATTGGGTAGGGAGGGCATATGATAGTGGCATTAAAACCTGTTTGGAGGCATAAATTAATTATTTATGAAGCGCTTTCATGCAGTGCAAAGTCAGACAGACAGATTCACAGGCACCTGCCTCAGAGCGCAGTGCCCTCACAGGCTGGGTGATTGACCAAGGAGAGAGTCCTGTCCAAGAGACACACCTTCACTTCAGCCATTCACCAGGAAAGGTGGAGCAAAAAATTCAAATGTTTTCCTTGATTGCTCTGGTGTTCTCTACCTTTTGTTACAGAGTTCTGTAAGAATCTGTATATGATATCAAAGTGTCCTCACATCTTTCTTTTCCCAATGTCAGTTCCTCCTGTGGCCACCACCATGACACAGGTGTGACTCTCTTTGAGCACAGCACACCAAAACCTGTGACACAGGCACAGCAGAGCTGCAGACTCCTACACCTCCACAGCTCTTCTGTGCAGGGGCAGGTTTCCACTGGGTGTTAATCGGTGCTGGTCACCAAAGCCTGTAGCAGGATTATCATTCTACCCAGGCTGTGCATCTAATCCCACTTTGGCATCCTGTATACTGCTGTATGAAACATCAGATGAGGATGATGCTACTTAGTATTTTGAAAGGCATCTTCTACACAGATTGGAAGGCAGCTCCCTGCAATGCTCCACTTGACAGTTATTTAATACATTTCAGCTCTGGTTTCAGTGCTACATTTAGATTTACAAAAAAAGGATTCCTGACATTTTGTCAGTTTTTTCATCTATGCCTGTATTCCTACTTCATCTCACATTTCCTCAGTTCATTACAGCAACCCCTGCTATGACAGGATAAAGCCACACACAAAAAGTCCTTTCATGGCTACTTCACATTGATATCTATTTTTGAGAGAGAAGCTGAACTGAAGCAGCATGACTCTCTAATTCACTTTTTCTCCTTGTCAGCAATTGGATTGACAGGGCTGGGGTACAGACAGACACACTGTCACCTCCAGTTTAAATGCCCCACTGGGATATAAATTCAGAGTGAAGGGAGTGAAAAAATCCAGCCCAGCCAGATTCTAAAACATATTTAATATATACACCAGATGAGGACAGCTATCATCTTTTGTGAAGAGAAGCTTGTGCTTGCAAGACAGCCTCTGTACTGCAGAAAAAGGGAGTTGTGGGGTGCTTAGATCTGTAAAAGTTTGACTTGCAGTTGTTGCCTACATGACAGATTTTCTTTGGGCTTTTACCTAGCATGTATCTTTCTTCCAGCACAGCTTGTTAGTGACCATTCTCATGTTTGTTTGCTGTAACAGTTTAGAAGATGGTGACTTTCTTCTCCTACACCTCATTTACCCAAAGTGGGGCAGGTCAGAGGGCTTTTCTGCTTGCTTTGTTGATTTTTCTGTCCTATAGCATAAGAAGGAGGAGACAGTAAAAGATATTCAAGGACAGCAAGGTCCAAAATGGAAGCAGGAAACTATTTCTTCACATTTTGGCACCTATAGCGATACAGGTCTTGACCAATCATCAAGAAAATTAAGACTTAAACCAGGATTCAATTTGACAATATATTTGGAAGAAGACATGAATATGTAGATGTTGAAAGATAATACCAGGAATATTTTGGGAAGGACAGAAACACCGTCCCTCAAGACTTTTTCTTCAAGTTTAGGAGATTTTGTAGGTTTTAGATGATACCTAAAGGAGATTGTTGATAACTTGTCAGATATAACTGGCCTTGATCATTCTCTGAGAGAACCATTGACTAGCCAGGCTTTTAGGAACTTTATATTGCTATTAAGTTTATCTCCTGTTAGCCTTTCTGAAAGAGGTTTGTGTAAGCCTAAATTTCAGGCACACAAAAAATCGCTCTTGTCCTATTCCATTCCACTTCTGACAATTCCAGCTGTTGCCAGCACCAAGCCTGGAAATATCCCCTTATCCCAAAGGATGCTGCTCAATGGATGGCTGTCTCCTTGGTTTTCCTGTTGTGTACAAGCTCTCCCATTTGGAACACATTGCTGACATAGGATCAAAACCAGTGCTAAGAACTATGTAGTAACCTAAACATTAACTCTGTTGGGTATTTAATTACCAGAATTATTTTATAATTAATTGAAGTAACGCTGTCTCAAAACATTGGACAGAAGTGAATTTTGTGCCTACTGAAGTCCATGTAAACATAGCTATGCCAAAGAAGGGGGCAGTCCTCTGCTGTGGATACATTCCTTTCTCTCCTGTGAACTCTCTGCATCACCAGAAAGAGTCCCCATTAGCCTACCAGGACATTCAAGTCATTGCACCTGTTGAAAGAGGTACATCCCTTCCTTACTTCAAGGTGGAATTATCACCATCAGGAAAGTGTGAGAATGAGTACATAGAAAATCACAGAAACAATCCATGCCACGAATTAATAGACAACCTCAACCTATTCATGCTTGATTAGCTTTCCAGTGAGCTGAGGGTGAAAAGTGTGTCCTTGCACAGTCACACCTCAGACACACGTCCACCAGCCTCAGTGGCTCTGTACAGTAATATCAAACTTGTTCCACAGCCAGCGCCAAATCCTACATCCAGCTACTCCCATAAGGCCAGGATATAAATTTCAGACAACATATTTTTTGACTGCCCAGACTGGCACACCCACTGACCTCATGGGGAGGTCTGCACATACTTCAAGGGTAGAACACGACTTCTAAGCAGTAAATTGTTGTTTATCTGCTTAATGCCTTCTTACAGTCAGTGTTGCTGAGTAAGATGTGTTCCCTTTCCAGGTCTTTGTGCTCTGTCCCTCATCTCCTCCATCCCTGTTCTCTTCTCTCCTCTCCTTCTTCCCACCCATGTCTTCTTCTTTCTGTATTTCCTTCTCTGTAATAGCTACCAGTTCCCGCCATGAACCAAAGAAATACTTCATTTTTCCATCCTTGAGATAAGAGCTGTTATTATATTAAAGCTATTCATTCAGGAGTAACCAGTAAACTGGATTTCAACTTGACAAAGTTTTCACACATGCACAGTTCACCTTCAACTAACCCTTTGGTTTAACTAGGCTGGTATTTCACCATTCTAGTTTAAGTCCCATGATTTTAGATGATGCTCTGATGTTAAAATTGGTGTCTAATAAAGGTAAATTAATCCCAAACTAGTCTTTCAGACTGCCTCTAGGCCCAGGAAAGCAATCTTGCCACAGCTACATTAATAAAAGGTTTTGCAAAACCCCTCTTGCAGCTCACACTGTTGCAGAAAGTATACTGACATTTAATTTCTTTGCATTTCCAAGCCTTCTAGTGATACAATGTCTGTGTTTTCAGATTATTCTTTTCAGTGAAAATATTGCTCTAATTGCCTGTTTTTAAAGTAGCTGTGATTTATGTCTCTTGTTCAAATAACAATAGTTCTTTTCTCCACTCTTTACTTTGTTGGGCTATGAGGACGGTGGGAAGCCCCAATTAAATGAAGGGTTTGACCCTGGAGGAGTGTGGGAGAGGAAATGGAAGGAGACTAGTAGAGATATTTTTTGGCACAAAATGTCGAAAGACTCTGGGCATTTTAACAAAATAGAAAGCATAACAGGAACAGTAAGGTAAGGTCCTGTAATATTTTACCAAAAGAGGAACCAAAGAGGAAAATAACACAGGCTTTGCCCCTTCCTCTGCAGTCCTGCCCATTGTAAAACAGAGCCTGAGGGAACATTAGATCAACCACACACAGTGCAAACATCCACTGCAAATCAGGGGTGATTCAAGTGGAAGATTTTGAGAGCGAAGGGGGTGATAGTCAGCAAACACTCAGGCCATCTCTTTAGTTCATGTGTCTGTGAAATTGGCTACCAGGCCTAGACCTCTCAATTCTGATTTTCACAGTGCATCCTGCAGTAACCAAGTGCACCACCAGGAGAATTTCAGCTCACTCCTTTCCTCTCTGTGGCTCAACAAAAGCAGTCCCAGGGCCTGGCCCACCTCCATGGAGGACAAAGCTCTGGACTTTGGGCCAACACCTATCACTGAAAAAGAAAAAGAAGAAAAAAAATCAATCAACAAAAAAGCAAGGTCTCCCTGTGCCCCCACATACTGGCCACAGGACTAGGTGAGAACAAGGGCTCACCTGCATGCATTTCTGCAAAGGGCTCTTGCATACCACCCCAAATCCCCACCTCTGAGAACCCCAGAAGGCAGGGCATATTCATCTCCCTAAGTTCACAGTGTGACCCACTTCCCTTTATTAAGGAACTGCTTAAAAAAGCAAAGGCAGTTCTAAATTAAGATGAGACATCTCAGTGCAGTGCAAATGATAAACATAGACAGAGGGATAAGAGGGGTGCGGAAGCCTGGGATAGACTCTACATGCTCTTGGCAGGCTTCAGTAGGTTTAGTAAAAAACAGAAAATGTGCGTGGTGAAGAAGGTGACGTGTATCATCCTCCTGGCTGCTGCTCTGCTGTGAAGTGACCCACAAGCCACTCCACTGAGCTCAGAGAGCTGCCACAAGAGAGCTAAATGGAGGATCTGGGCTTAATTTACCCAACAGTAACTTTAGGAAAAACAGACTTACTGATTCTTACGTTAAATGTGTTTGTTTCCATAGCAGCAGGTGAATAATGTCAGAGCAGGAACTTTAATCCCAACCAGAGCAAGTACACTACTCTGGCTTTAACTGAGGAATAATTAATTTGCAACTAGCATCTTCTCAAGTTGCTCATTATATGGCATTTTTATGTAATCACTCACACACACAGAGCACATCCTGGGACACATTAAACATTTTATTTTCCTGTATTTAAAAAGGAGCTTCTTACTGTTAAATTGCTCACAGCCCTTCCAGAATCCACTAGTATTTATAAAATTCTTGCCAATATTTATATTAACAGCAGAGGTGCTAACAGATCAGTAAGATAATTTTCCCTCAGGTCTGCACAGGAATCTTCTGTATATTCCCAAAAGAACCCAGGAGATAGTCCACAATATTTAACAAAAATGGATTCATTGTAAAATAAGTTCCTTTTGTGCCAATCCTGCGGCTTTTTGGGTTGTGATTGTTATGGTGGTTGTGTCTTTCTCTCTCATACACAAGGGTGTGCTTGCACATGCACACACAGACACAGCACATCCAGGCAGTCTTAGGACATAACTACTTTTTAGGACTATAATTAGTCCAGATTGTGCTAGCCCAATAGGGGTCCTAAAACAAAAAGCCTTAAAGGCTTTTTCTCTTTCCAATCTGCAGCTTGCCTGGATGAAGGCTTTAGGTGCCCTGCTACCAAGGGGTGATAGTTTTCTTCCATGGGCAAATGCAAAATCCATCAGGCATCCTGCCTGCATGGCAGCTGGCAGACCTGGTGATCTTACAGAGGACACTGCACAAAGCCACTAGCTAGTCCAGCTTGCAAGTTCTAGGTAGCTGCCAAAAGTGCAGTAGGTGAGAACCCCCTGAAAGACAGGCTGAAGGGACACTCGGTGCATGCTGTCGCCATCAGACCCTGGTGCAATGCAGCCCAGACATCTTCACCCAGCACTTCACTGTTTAAGGAGTGTCTGCACTGAGACCCAAGAACATGACCTAGCATTTTGCCCAGTGTGTAACTCTCAGAATCCCTTTGGGTTTTTGCCAGGAGACAGAATCACAAGAGCACAAACAGACAAGTAATGGGTACCAAAGTAAGTCTGCATCTCAAGCTACACCCAGGCTAATCTGCAGTGAGAATTACATATACTGGTTAAAATTGAACAAGCAATAAACATATGACTATTGGATTCAGAAAACATAAGGACAATCATAAAAGTCATAAGAGTTTCTGAATATTTGTCAGGGATATGCTGCACTGACAGTGTAATTATACCAATTTGAGAACCAGGGGAATGTTTTTAAGAACATCTGTCAAACTAATGGATGCAGAGATTCTGAATATTGCGTTTTTATGACTTCCAAATCACTGTTCAGTGGCAATTTTTCTTTTGTCAGATGGGTAAAATCTGCACTTCTGTATGTTTTCTCCAGCATTCATTGTTTTAAAGAAAAACCTAAACAGACATGCTATTAGCCTGTACTGACTTAAATTACCGAAGAAAATGTCAGGTGTTGTGATTATGGATGCAGCATAAGAGTTTATTATATTACACGTACTAATTACAATTTTATCTTCCTATTAGAAGAAGAGAAGTTTCTAGGAATTTGAGTTATTAGCAAGAGTTGCTGCAAAAAATTGCTTATGTGCATTAATTATTTGGTTTCTGAGGCACCATTTCAGACACCAGAAAAGGAAAAATGAAGTCTGGAATCCAGACAGATTTGTAGCTGCTTTAGATTCTTTCATCTAGCTTTACAAAGGCTAGATACTTCAGTAGCTCTATACATAGTCTCAAAGATACAGAGATTAATACATTACATCAGTGTGCCGGAGGACACATGGTTAAGCAAATCACTTGAAAGATGGCCTTCTTTACCTGGCTGTTGTGGCCAGCCACTTTCAGGTTCAATATAGTTCTCAGCAGGTGGCACATAGGACGCGATCATTTTGCACCTTCGTCTGTTTTCAAAAGCCAAACATTCATATAAAGACGTCCAGTCAAAGGTAAACCCTGAAAATGAAGCATGTTTAATATCAAAATACTTCTTTGATACCTGAAAACATGAAATTTCGCATACCAGCTTAATTAATTTTTCCTTTTACACCTTTTCACTTTTGAAAATCCCTAACCCATTTACAGTCCTAATAATATACTTTGTTGCCATCTTAGAAACTCTAATTACTTATAGCCACCAAATTCATCTTCTCATCCGTCCTTGTGAGCAGCATGCTTGGTATTTTTGAGGAATAGACTTGTTTCCTGACAGGAAATGTTTTTCATATTAAAAACCTCCACTTTGGTTGTCTTGATTGTATATCTCCAAATGTACTTTTGGTTTGCTCTCTCTCCTTTTTCTTGTTTCTCTTAAAATTTGCCCTTTATGTGTGCAACAATCTCACCCATAGTAGCTTTACTATTTACTTTGAAATGTATGTACTCCCTCTAGTCATCCCTTCAAAAATGTTGGCTGCCTTTACTTTATTTCCTCTCCTGTACTTAAGAGGAAATACCATGCATGATTTGTGCTTCTGATGCCTCCTCCTGCAGAAAGCTACCTGAAAATTCCAGCTTGCAAACAGACTGATGAGATTGTGAGGGTGTTTGTGAACACATAGAATATTGCAGTGAAATCCTGTCATGGGCCTGAAACAGAGAGCTGCTTTGTCTACCTACCAGGGTGCTGCTCTTAGCATGTCTGTGCTAGTGGTCTTCTTATTCCCAGCCTCGTCTTTCCACTCTTGCTGCTGGCATCCTCCTGCCAGTTGAGGAATCTCTTTGCCAACTGCTTTTGGTCTTCATTGAAAATGAAAGACAACGCCAACATTCAGTGGATGTATTTTACTTCTGGGAAAAAACTAAGCAATGCGAACTCTCTAAGCAGGTTAAGCAGTCTCAGGACCTAAGACAAAAGCTTGCAAAGTGTCCAATCTAACTTGCACATGGCCTTAAACAACCCATGTCTTCCAGCCCTTTGTTCATAGAAATTTCCCATGTAACAATTTTGGGGCAGGGAAAAGCTGTCCAATATTTTGTATACATAGAAGCTGTGAAGCTCTCTGTTCAGACAGAAACATTTGAGGAACAAGTGACCCTTGTAACAGGATATGTGTGATCCCAAAAGGCAGTGCATCTACTTAACCAGATGACATTGCAGTCCTGCATATATTATCATAAAGATTGGTACAGGAAGGGATTTAACTGAGAATACAAGTTATCCTGCAGAACAAAGGTGAGCTGAAGGTAATGGCACTTGAGCTATTGCTCCAGCATTCTAATGACAGGACATCAAAGTGAACCATGGAGTCTGATGAACACAGGAGAAGCCTGGACTGGATTTGATGTTCAGCTGCTGCACTTCATACATTGGGAATGCCAAATTTGCTGCTGAACCAAGTCAGCAGAGACACAGAAGAACAGTTTTAACCACTTATGTTAGAGATAAATTTCTCTTCCCTGAAGCCTTAAGTGCCTTAATTCTACACATTAGATAGTGCTGAATAAACAATGTTCATACTGTTAAATCCCAAATAATTAAAAATATGAGATGGCGTTTCTATCAAAGTTTAATCATTCTTTGTAGCTGTATTCTGAGCCATTTTAGTGTTCTTGTCTTGATGAGAGGTGAAAAGCAAATCTCTCAAAAAAAATGAAATGGTTGTTGTGATCACCCCTAGGAGACTGGAAAAGGACAATTCTGACTCCACCTGTTGCACTTTGAGCAAAGGGAGAAGAAAAGGTTTCCCTTTCTGCCTTGGGTTTGCTACACAATGTCAGCATCCTCAGAAATGTCTGGTACTTGCCCTCTGCTACACCAAGCTCAGATTGAGAAGTAACACAGCAGAGTGTGGGTAGCTTCAGTGTAGTTGCTTTTACATATACTGGCAGATGAAGTTAACATGCTTACACATAGGTGCTTCCTGCTGCTCTTCATTGGATACCTTCAGACTCTGAAATGTGTTCTGATGAGATTTTCAAATGCAGTTTGAAGAGATGTCTGTAACTTTTTGAAACAGCCCAAGATTGGAGTGGGATAGCACATGCCTTCTGCAAATTGGGCATTTAAAAAGTATTTCAATTCAGACTACTGAAAATCAGTAGCTGCATGTGAACATCTTAACCATTCTCCTTTTCTGTTAAAACTCAGGTGTCCATTTTATAGTGGTTTTTTTTTTTTTTTCCTCATGTGGCAGAATAAAAACAGCCCATAACCAGATTAATTCACCACAGATAGTTTAGGCAAAAAATGCCAGTATGTTCATTGTGATTGCTGTCTGTACATACATTGTAAAAGGACAAAGAAGGAAAGTTTCTTCATTAGCTTATAGAGTCTTACCAGATGTCAAAAATAAAAGATGTTTTGATGTTAGGGCTCAGTGCTGCACTGACAAGTGTGAATGTCGGTTCCATGGTGACGGGATAGAATAAAAAGTACAGAGCAAAAGACCCTTTACAGATTGTACTCATTTCATTCATTTATCTATCCAGAGCTCAGAACAAAGAGAAAACAAAACCATTCTTGTTCCACTAATAAAGCACATCACTGATTTTCCCTAGTGCTGGTCAGAGACCATGCTAATCAGGAGGTCTTGCTATTCTTATTATCTTTCTACTTACATGAAAAGAATATTTTCTTCAGCAAGGTGAACTTCCGAAAAGCTATTTCTCTATAACAACTCTCAAATGAATTAATTATCTGCTTTAAAGTGGGGGGGAAATATTTTATTTTAAGAAATTTGCAACTTCCTCAGTTGCTTTGGTAATCTCAGATGCCTTGTCACCCTCAGCAACATATGTAGACTCTGATTCATGTGAGTTCATGAAAGCCATGTGGTCCCAGGGATGAACTAGCCAGCAGACATGCCTTATGACATTTAGTTTCTGGGAACTCCAAAAAAAACTCCCACCCATATCTTGGTTCAGTAGCAATGTGATTTAAACTCTTCATATTTAACACAGATGTAATCATGCTCACAAGAACATTTTAACTATTTTCCAATTGCATTTTTAATGAGAAATTACTGGTTACGTGGACTCAGATTGCAGGCGTAACCATGCTGTTTCTGTTTAAAGATAAAAAGAAAGCACACACATTTCTATTCCTGGTGAGTTCATTGCTCCTTGGGCTTCCTTGTACAGGAAACAGATGTAAACCAAGACATTCCAGCTATCAGAGAAGCATGACAGGCTGCCTTTCTTAGTACTCCCCTTTTGGAAAACTTAAGTTTTCAGATTCCCTCTAGAAAGCCCAAATTTGTGGAGAAGGGTGAGAATGGGGTGATGGAGGGAGGGAGGGAGGGAGGGAGGAAGGAAGGAAGGAAGGAAGGAAGGAAGGAAGGAAGGACGGAAGGAAGGAAGGAAGGAAGGAAGGAAGGAAGGAAGGAAGGAAGGAAGGAAGGAAGGAAGGAAGGAAGGAAGGAAGGAAGGAAGGAAGGAAGGAAGGAAGGAGCTTTTGTTTCCCTTGAACTCTTCAAGCAGAAAGAGCAAAAGGAAATGTTCACAAAATTCATCCTTAAGACCTCTGCTTTCAGAATGCACCTTTTCTTCATTTGGACTTGACACCTTTAATGAAGCATTTTCCTGGACAGAAGAGGAAGGTTTTTGCACAGGAACAGTTCAAGGAAAAGGCAAAGATCCAGCAAGGGATCAGACAAATTGCTTTTTCATCCATACACAATGTGCTGGGTTCAGAAGATCTGCTTGCATTACTACTTTAGCCACAATCCTGTGGACAGCTGTCCTGGTGTTTGGCATTGTGCAGTAGAAGATGGTCTGCTGAGAGCAGTGGGCAGACTCAGGAGTGTAAAGTGGTGGGGGTTTACAAGTTGGCAGTTTCAGTCTGAAAGAACCAGCTCAAGAACAAGCTCCAGGAAAATCTCAGAAATAACTAACAAATCAGCCAGGGTAGTTATAGCCAGGGTGCTTCACATCAGTATTCAGCTCATGTTTTCTGTTTATGTTTTGGTATTGCCTAAAGGTCCCAGTTTGGACTAAGTCTCAAAAACAGTACCAGATGCACTTGGGTGTGCATCCTACACAGATGGGCCTCCCTGCTCTACTACTGACATAAGGACTTGCTGCAGCTGCCTCCTGCCCAAGTTACCGTAGCTACCAAAAACCAAGCTGTGAGGAGAGCTAGCATGTCATCACCCCACACAGCTGGACCCCAGAGGCAAACTACTCCTGGCCCCCATGTTAGATGTAGACAGGGTGACTAGCATTGTATGAGCATCAAAACTAGAAAGTTTAGAGCCTGAGCAGCTTCTGGTCAAAAAGACAAATGGTATAGCTACATATAACCACAAAAGCCACTTTATGAAAGCTGAATTTGATACAAGATCTGCTCATGTTTTCCTGGTTTCCTAATCCTAAATAATTCATTTTCCTTAACATCACCCACAGCATCTGTTTGTCAGTGAAAAGTCTTCATAATCCCCACACTGTTAATTATTCGGTTTGCCTCCTGTCACATCAATCACAGGGGAGCTGTGGCCATTTTTTGAAGGCATATCCTTTTGATACCATATGACTTGTATAATCTTGTGTGAGTTTGCCTTAACAGTGTGCCAGAAAAATGAGTGAAATATCCTTTGCTTGTAAGCTTCCCACAGGCTGAAGTCTCAGCACTCAGAAGATGCAAACCTGCAAAGTGGGGTCAGAGACATTACTGAAATCATCTTCATCTTGACATGGACTAAGCCTAAGTTAAGGCTGATGCATTGCCCATCTCCTTCATGCTGGACACTGGGGCATGTCACTTCCTTTGTGACAGAGCTGCTGCACAGCCCTCAAGGAAAATTGAACCTGTGCTCATCTTGCTTCCTCTATGCCCTGCTGCTAAGGATTGTCTGTTCTCCTGAAATGGAGACATGAGGCCAGACCTCTGCTGCTGTAACTCCTGCTGTATTGTCTCAGAGATGGCGAGTTCTGAGCAAATTCCCAAGCAACCATTGGAAATCCTGACAGCTCACCTTATGCACAATAATTTGGAAAGATACATTTGGGCCTTCAGAGGAGTCCTTTGATTTCCATCCAGAACAATTATAGCAGTTGACTCTAGGATAAATATTTTATACTCCCATATGCAAGAATGGATTTGCCCATACTACATTTTGCAAACTGAAAATGTGGGGAAGCAACTCCAACTGTGATTGCCTGAATATGTGCCAATGAGATTTGACACCAGCTAGTTGGCTTGGTGAAAAGGTCTTGTTATCAGCTTCTGCAAGCTTCAGTTCACACAGTGTCTGCATGATTGTCTTTCCTGCCTTGTACCTTAACGATAAAATTCATGCCATACCACGTCTCCATTCAAAATGTCAAAGTCTGACAGAGTCTTTCTTAAAATATTAGATTGAGACTCTTGAGGGAACTTGAAAATGTTTGTTTGTTTGTTCATTTGAGTTTTCACAGGACTAGCAGAAAAACTACAAATTGTTGAAGTGACTTGCATAACCATTGAAATGTGAATCCACAGGTCAAAATTATTTTCTTGCATTGAAACATGTTCTTTATAGATGTGAGGGGGTTTTTTTAATTTTGGAGGGAAGGGGGGTTGGTGCAGTTCCTGGATAATTGCACTTCTAACTCTTCTTAGCTGCTTTAAGTGTACTTCTCAAATCAAAATATATGACCTTCACTGTGAGAGTGATGGAGCACTGGAGCCTCAAGAATTTGTGGCGTTTCTATCCTTGGAGATACTCAAAATCTGTATGGACATGATGCCAAAGACCTGGCTCTAGGTGGCTCTTCTGGAATAGGGGTGCTGGATCAGAAGATTTCCAGAGGTCCCTTCAACCTCAACCATTTTGTGATTCGGTGATTCCAGCTACTGATAACCTTTCAGACTGCAAATTGCTCCATATTTGCCATAGTCATGAAAGAAAGCTGTTTTATTCCTGTGTTAACCAGAAGTCCCTTAATACCTTTCCTGTACCTCAGAAAGGGAGAACAGTTGACCAGAAAGAACAAGTAAGGAAAAAAAAAAATCACTCTAAAAATATTTTAAATATTCATTTTTGAAGTGAACTGCCACTTTTTGCTTCTATTAATTGAACAATTTTGGTCTTCTATCACTGTGATTGTGAATTTTTAACCTTTACTGGTTTACAGCAACTTCTGCAATTTCCCAAACCTTCCAAATCACCTTTAGGATGTATTATACACCAAGGGTCTTTGGATTGGGTTGGGGCTCAAGTCACAGACAGGACATACATGAGATACATTACTACTGAAGTTTGTTGACACAGTGACACATCTCTGAGTCAGATTTCCCTCTTTTATTTATTAGTCTTGTGGGTGGGATACAAATAATTTCTAGCCTATATACTGTGTCAGACATTACAGTAGGGTGGATCAAGAAACGTCTCTCTCTACTCCTTAACTCTGTCCAAGGGGAATAAGCAAGGTTACTATTTTTATTTCTTCTTTAATATTGAATTCTGGTAACCTGTAGGAAAGAATCTAAGTTATCGCAACTCAGTGTAACATTCCTTCCAAACTTGGTGTCTGTTTACAGTTCATCTGCATTTAGAATTATGCCTCCTTTATCTGTCTGGCACTGATTTAGGGTAGTAGTTGAATATATGAAACACAAATCACTTCAAATAATTTGGCAACTCTATGAGTCTGAAACTCGTTTTGTATTAAATGTGACATTTCCTGTGCGGGGGACCATATCTTGCCTTAACACTATTGAGACCAATAACTTCTGTTGCTTTTCCATTTGGTACTTTAACAGCCATTTAATGCCAAAGGGGGTAGGGGAAGGCAATACCTCATGCTAAATGTTCATAGTATTTAAATCATTCCATTGATAAGGAGGAAGGGGTGCTTGGTGTTCTCTGTCAATAAATGGGGTTTAAACAAAGAGCTTCATTGAGCTGGATGCCAGACTCTCATCCATGATCAGGCACTGACTAGCTTCATCTCAGGAAGTGCCTGAACATATGGAGAGAGTTAGCTTCCCAGCCACAAGAGAGTCAGGATCTGAGAACAAGCCTGCCACTCAAATCAAACTGCTGCAAACCCAGGAGACATGAAAACTGCTGAATCTCTGGATAGGAGCATCCACAAGGACTCCACTACATCCCAGTGTAGCACTTACTTTCTCTGGTGCATGTGTGATATTTGCATACTGCAAAGGTCAGGAGAAAAACAACGGATACAGAAATAAGAAGGAGCAAGAATCAGATGCCAAAGAAATACCCTGCACACGCAGTTTATACTCACTCTAATCCTCTCAAAACAAAGGAATGGTATACACCCTGACATTTGTAAGGTAAATTGAAAGGTTCATGAATAGGTCAAAGTTGCCCAATTTGAAGCAGCATCCCAAGATATTGAGCCTCAAAGGAATGTTTGACATCTCCAGATCATCCCCATGCTGAAAGACAGGATAGACTTTACCAGGCATGGGTAAAAGTAAAATACATATTGCATGCAGTTTGTTCACCAGGTAAACAAAGAATTTTTATGAGGATTGAAAGATATTTAGAAGGAGGTTGGAAATGTTCAGGGGCAGGTTTTTTTACAAGATGAATTGCTCCCCAAAGTTCAGATGTACATATTCCCTGTTTCTGAAATTGGTACCAGTTGCAGTTCATTTCAAGTTTTTTCTTGCTTTCCTTATTATTTTCCTCATTTGGATATTCTAATTAAAACCAATAGAGCACCTTCTGAGTATGCAGGAATAAGAGAACAGGCCTTCAGCATTTTTGTACTGATAATATGGAGTGAAAACTGATTCCTTTCTCTAACTATGACAAGGTTGAATGATTTTGACAATTTTATAACAAGTGTCTGAGAAATTATCAGAATGAAGCCATTCTTCTCATTTTTTAACCAAGACCTGTAGTGCATGAGAGAGAGCTGATACAATAACCTGATCTAAAAATCTCAACATTATTACTGGTCTTCTCAAAATCAAAAAGCAGTCATTGTCTAGTAAAACTTTACCCTGTACCTGCTTTTACAGAGATATACACCTTTATATACATGTGTGAGTCAGTCACGTGGTAGAGTCAATCTTGTGCCTGAAGTCAAAAATAAAGGTCTGGCTCCTCAGACATGCATAGAACAGTACAGCAAGTACGTCATGTTTAATTATGCTGATCTCAATGCTAAGTAAGCTTCTAGGCAGGAATTAGAAATGGGAACCATGTTGCTCAATTTTGGGTGTCTACTCATGAACTTCTTGTCATGACTCACTTTCCAGGCAATGTAGGTCCACCCAGTAAGATCACAAAATCACAGAAGTGTGGAAGCATTCAGGTTGGAAAAGGCTTCCAAGACTGGGGCCAACATTTGACCAGTCGCCAGGTTGTCAACTAGATCAGACCACTAAGTGCCTTGTCCAGTCATTTCTTGAACACTTCCAGGGATGGTGACTCCGTCACCTCTCTGGAAAGTTCATTCCAATGTTTGATAATCCTTTCAGTGACAAAATTCTTCCTGATGTCCAAAATGAACCTCCAATGGCACATCCTGAGGCCATTTCTTCATTTCTACCACTGGTAGCCTGAAAGAACTGATCCCCACACGGCTACAACCTCCTTTCAGGGACTTGTAGAGAGCAATAATGTCAGCCCTGAGCCTCCTTTTCTCCAGGCTAAACACCCCCAGCTCCCTCAGCTGACTTGTGCTCCAGTTCCTTCATCAGCTCTGTTGCCCTTCTCTGCCTCTCAGTGTCTTTCTTCAAGTTGAGAGGCCCAGAACCGGGCACAGCACTCAAGGTGCGGCCTCGGCAGTGCAGGGGGACAACCCCTGCCCTCATTCTGCTGGCCACCCTGTGTCTGATACAGGCCAAGGACACCACTGGCTGGCCTTCTTGGTCACCTGGGCACAAATTGACTCATGTTCAGTTGCTGCTGGCTGAAAAGGAAAACAACCCCCAGGTCCTTTGCCAGTGGGCAACTTGAAGTGTTCCCCTTCCCTCTGCCCCCCGAAGCTGGCAGCTAGCTCAGAATTTAGGGAGGTTTGGGTGAGGGGGTCTTCAGGATAGGGGAGTAAATCCAAAAGAGGCTCTTACCCTGAGATATGTTCCAAGGTTTATTCTAAGAAGGGATCTCAGGGCTAAAGAGGGAGAACTTGGAGGGATGGGGGGTTTTATCTCTTTCAGGGTAGGGGGCAGGGTTACCTGGCCAAAGGCCATGGGTCAGAGTCAAGGGGCAGGTGGGTCAGACCAAAGGTTACCGTCTCAGAGGGGGTTTCAAGAGGGAGACCAACGCCAGGGGGATACAACAGGCAACTTTCCCCCCAACCCGCAGCAGTGAAGGGGATTGTGGTGGCTCCGGTGCAGGACCTGACACTTGGCCTTGTTGAACCCCGTTTTATCAGCTGTGGCTCATCAATCCGGCCTGAAGTACTCTGCAAAGGCCAATGGTCCTTTCAGGACCAGATGAACCTCCTGAGGATAAATTATGGTGACTGCATTGATGATTTTTCCACTGGATACAAAGGGAATCTGAGGTGGCTAAACCAGAAATAATGACATTCACTAATGACATCCACATTTTTTTTCTCCTCAGAACAAAAGGTCCTCTGGAAAGAACTGACCAATATCTGGAAAACCTCTTGCTTTTCACAGGTTACCTGGTTTGCAAACAAATACATTTCTATAAGTTACAGATTGAAATATTGCAAATACTTCCATATATGAGAGGTATATAACATATATGGAAAGTTACAAAACTACAGAAGAGTGGTGCCTAGTTAATGGTAGAGTGCTGTTTTTGTTTGACCCAGAAGACCAAGAATACAAAGTCAATGAAGTGTAGTTTTGGTGAGATATTTTAAAATCAGATAGGGAAGACACCAGTAGGAAAGAGCGGCTGGTTATCATCTGCACAGATATCAGCTGAGTACCCAATTTAAAATTGCTTCTGATACTTTTTGCAGTGTGCCTGCATGTCTGAACTCACTGCGATACTTACGTGGAAGACTGACTGCCATTTAAATGGCTCTCACTCTGTAAATACAGTAAGTGTAAGCCACTTCACTGGGCAGATCTTGTATCAGCAAAAATCCACTTCTCTTCCTACTCCAGGAGATCAAGGAGAAGAGGCTGTGAGCTAGAAAGCACCATCGACTGCTCTGTTTCGAAGCAGAAAACCTCTCCATCTCCTCTCCTGAGCACCATCCACAAATTGGTTGCAGGAGGCTGCAAACTCAGGAGTGACAAGAAGCTTCTGGTGAGGAGACACCGAGACAGAGTGAGGCAGACGCGGGCAGTGGTTTGTGCAGGGCAGCTGTCCCACCCCCGGCCCACTGCTGCCAAGCATCCCAGAACACCCCTCCATCCCAGGGGGATGCCAGAGGAAGTGGAGTCATGGCCTGCTCACCCACCAGCTGCCCACCGCTGCCTGACAGAGTGGCTGCAGGCACAGTAGGAAGTGATTATGAATACAAAAAGCTCCAAGACGACCTCAGAGGCACCCCCCCCACCCCTGCTATGCCCATCACACACTTGCTTCCAAGCATTTTGTAGAATTCCCTGATCTCCCTTTTTTTTTTCTTTTTTTTTTTTTTTCTTTTCTTTCTACAAAACAAAAGTAAAAACGCTGTAAGGTATCCAAGATGCTTAGGTATTAATGTAATAGTAGTAGTAATGTAACATAATAGTAGTAATGTAATGTAATACATGATACACAGCTTAGATAGACAGGTTTCAACCCTGATTCATGGATATTAAAAAAGGCTTAGGACCATTTTTCAGAAAACACCGATTGTGAAAATTGAATGCTTACCTGAAGAGGGGAGATCGCATGTAGAAATAATTATGCTTGTAAAAATGCTGCCACATCTTCTTTTAATTAAGTACTACCAAACTGCCCTGGTACAGTCCCTCCTGTGTCCTGTCAATCAGCCACATTGTAAGAATTTGTCAGATATCTACTTGCTCTGCAGTGGCAAGGGATTAAGAGATTCCAGTAAGATAAGAAACACCCCAAGCTTTCAAACAAAGTTTACAAATTTTATGTTTAGTGCCCTGAAAACAGCTTCTTGTTCAGTCTGTATACCCAAATTTCCATCTATTTCCAGGATGATTCTGGCAGTTTCTGTTATCATTCCAGCTTGAATAGAAATCGACAGACCCCTGGAGGTCTAATGAAATCATTGTCTTTCTCTTCATTGAACATTTTCCAGTTGGAATTCAAAGGGTCAGCTACAGAAACTTTGTTTATTTGTTACTGAGCTGAAGACTGGCAGGGAGATGAACTTTCAGCTTTAGATACGAACAATCATTTCTCGGTGGTCGAAAGTATATTTTCCCCCAAAATAGGTACAGACTTTTCTGTAGAGACTGTTATTGCTATTATTGAGAGAACCAACACTGTAATATTTAGTAACAGAAGGAAATATCAATTTAAAACTAGTATAATAAAGGAAGCTTGTGTGCGATGTAACCATATTATTCAATATAAAATTCCTGTCCAATAGCTCCCCGAAAATATTGCTTTTTATCTGCCTGTGGGTGGTCTAATAGCACCTTGGATTATATTACAAACATAGATGAATTGATGCAAAATCTCCTGCAAGACCCTCTCCTTCTCTCTCTGCCATCACCTACTATCATTTGGGAACTGACTGAAAAATATAGGATTTGGCCCTTCTGTGGAAGGAAACAAATGTGATTAGTTAGGTTAGTAAGTTATGTGCTTTTTAGAGACAAAAGAAATTTGGTTTGGGATAAACCGAAAGTAAATTTGTCCAAGATTTTTAAGGAAATGAACAAAGTGAAAAAATATGTTTTGGCTCAGCTTTAATGTTTCTTGTAATCTGGAATGAAAAGTTTTCTCTCATTGTCAGATTCTTTAACTCTTTTGCTTAATTTTGGTTGAGTTTTTGTGTGTGTGTGTGTGTTTTGGTTTGGTTTGGTTTTTTGTGGGCTTTTTAAAGATTGGTTTAATGTTGCTTAGATGAAGTATCAAATTGGGTTAGTTTTGCTGAGATGAAGTGTCAAATGCAAAAATTCAGTACATCTGGCACAAAGGGGTTTGCTATTGCTTGGTCCTTTCCTCTTTACTTCTCCTCTTTCTTTTTAAGTGAGACCCTTTTGACAACTTGAGGCTGAATTTTCCAGTGAGAACACTTTCACAACAATGTGCTGTAATGAGTTTGCTACTGGTAAATACTTCAGCTGTAGGAAATAGCAAATTCTTGCATGAGTGAGTGGTTCAATCCTATGCTGAAGTGACAGTTGCCCCATTTTCCATATCAAAGGGCCTGTTATTATAGTCCAGCAGAATAACATGAGATTCAGGTCTTCCCCAAAAATATTACTATGATAACTGTGTCTATTTCACTTTTCTCTATTCCTATTGCTATTTCAGTGCTTTTATTCAGTGAAGGATGCCAACAACACCTTCAGTTGGAGCTGGCACCTTAATGCTACCCCAGGGATGTCTTGGGATAAGAAGCAGAGGAAAATGAAGTAGGTTTTGATACTTCATACTGTGGTGAAAGATTTAACTCCAATGGAAGTGACAGAAGAAATAGGCACGGACAACTTAGTTCACCATTTAAAAGGCAGGGAAAGGCACCAATAGCAAATAGCTGGAGATGCACTGTCAAATTCACTTACCTAATAGAATGGGGAACATCACTCTAATTTGCCTTAAAGAATATATCTAACAGTACTGATGGTGCTGGCTTTCTGCATGTGCTCCTGCAATGACCATATTTTCTGATGTTTTCCAATCTTTGACCAAAACAATGTCCTGAAGAAGATTCCCACCTACTAGAAATACAGAAACATTGTCAAAAACTTGTACCAATTAGTATGTTCAGTGGGTGGTTTTCAGCTTATTCTAGATGTTGATATCTGTTTTATTTGCTCTCAGGTTATGTTTAATGGAATACTGTTACAGAAATAATGGGGACATGCACTATATTTTCAGGGCTTTTCCTGGTGGATACTGTGATGCACAGCCACTACTATTCAGAGCAGGGTGTGCACTCATTGTCAGAAAGCACAAGCCTTTGACAGTGTGCCAGGGAGAACTGCAACAAATCCTGTCTGCTTTTCAAGAACAAGCCCATGCCTCTGTGTTTGAAGGAGAAAGTTGGCTGTTTCCTTGTTAATCAGGTGCTATAAATGGAAAACTTTACTCTTTACTACAGTTTTCCTTGAAACATATTTTAATCACTGCAGGGAAGCAGTGAAATTAAAGGTTAGGAAACACAGGGGCAAAAACCCCTCAATTTTGAGGTGTAGCATTTGCTGTACAATGATG
The DNA here is from genome assembly GCA_027886175.1 of Phylloscopus collybita. Classification (NCBI taxonomy): domain Eukaryota; kingdom Metazoa; phylum Chordata; class Aves; order Passeriformes; family Phylloscopidae; genus Phylloscopus; species Phylloscopus collybita. The sequence continues at coordinate 11,893,022 of JAJNNQ010000075.1, read as the reverse complement.
TTCAGATATTCAAACAAGCCACAGATGTGAAAAACGTGACCACAGGTGAAGACATGATGGGTTACTGTCTCTGCACACAGAAAACATCCACGTTCAGCATCTACTCCAGCCAAAAGCATTTGCCATTTTGGTTGGTCAACCTCAGCAAGATCTCAGCTGGCCACGCTTTCTACCTCACTAATCCCAGCAGGACAGGATTTCCAGGGCAGCACATCCAGGGGTTGGGACTTGTACATCATCAGTGCAGGTGGGGACATGGTAGGAGCAAGGCTGTGACCTGAGAAGTTCAGGTTCCTTGTCCTTAGAGGTTCTCTCTGAATCAGATTTTGTGTGCAATGACCCACAGTATCTTTAACATAAGCAAGATCTTTAGCATCATACCAACTACCTCAGGATGTTTGACTCTGGACACAGAAACTGTGGTTCACACCTAAGTTGAAAGACAAATGTCCAGATATGAGCATGACTATGACTGTGAGGGCACCCAGAACATTTTCTTGGAAGTTCTCCTCTCTGACACAGCATCTCCAGGAACTTTGGGACTAGCAGCCAGAGGCTGGGTAAGATATAGAAGACCCTTTAAAATTCTACTATAAAACTACCACTGAGCACTGGATTTGCTTACCTGGTGTCTATGTCTTGTGTTGCAACTCAGCATGTTTAAAAGTAGGGGAGAGTTGGACCAATCAAACTTCTCTGCTGAGTCTTGCCTTACTGGGGAAAAAGCAATCTTTCCCACTCCAGCAGTCAGCCCTTTTCTTCTTCCTCATTTCCTTGTCCTACTGTGGTGTAGCTCATTTCATGTGTGTTTACTGAAATGTTTCATCAGCGGGAAGAGAGGCATAAACGTATGAGTTTCTGTTGGAGTCCTAGAAATCTAGAATTTGGGTTTTTAGTGTATAGTAATACATATGAGTCAAGATGGAGGATTTGGGGTGTTGTCTGTTCTTCACCTTCTTCTTCCTTCTACATGGATTTAGGTGGTTTTCTGTAACTGAGTAAAGAAAGGTCCACATTGCAGGCCTTGGGTGGTCGTTATTGGGTCAAAAACATAATATAGGTGTCACCTTGGTATTGGGTAATTATTGCTTAAATAACCTTGGAAAGAGTTAGAAACACTCCATTTTACCTCGTTTCCCTAGCTTGCTAGTTAAGCTCACGGCTCGTGAGCCGGTAAATTCTGTAAATAGATAAGATTTAATAAACAACCCAGTCCGAACTCGATCCTACACTTCCTGTGTGTTATTCATCCTGACCCTGGCAGAGAAGAACAGAAGACAAAACTGTCACAACTTTCTGCTGAAGAAAATTCTTTTGATATACAGATTTTTCATATGGAAGAGAAAAGAGAACAGATTTTATCACCTGTTTCTGCTCAGATCTATGCCAGGGGTGTCTGCCTTACAGGTAGGTGACAGTCAATACCATCTGCTCTGGATGTCCTGTCTAATGTTGTCTTCAAGAATTCAAAATTAGGAATCCATGGGAAACTGATTTTGTCCCACCATCCACTTTGATGTCCAGCAATGTTTCACTTTGGGTAATAAAGCCACTTCAAATAACACAGAGCTGTTCTCTCCTGGCAAGCCAGCATGGGCTGATACAGGGTGGAGGTGACCAAGAAGCCACAAAATGTTGGATGCATCATCTAACAAGGAGTCTGTGTGTGGTACCCAGTGAAGACAGAGCAGAGCCTCCAGGTGAATTCAGTGAAATAACCTCCTTACCCTTCTTGTTTGAAGGTGTAGCAGGGTTAGGGTTTTTCTGCCAAGCAAACACACAATGTTTTTAATGTGGCTATATCCCTTCTTAAGACCAATTTTTTTTTTTCTCACCCCAATGATTCATTTCCTTTATGACTAAATGCCTCTGCTTGCAATTTTCTCTCCAAGTTAAACTCAATCACCCCTTATGCTTGCCTGGTGTTTGGGAGTTTCAGCCCTGCACAGAAGCTGCAGCTGAACTATGGGGTAGAGGTTGTTCATACCCCCCATTACCAGGTGTTCATCTACTTCTGTGGGAAAGATAAAGGTAATGCTTCATCTGGACCTGTTCATCTGTCAACACAAAATTTAGGCTTTTGCTTTCATGATTAAAAGGAATTTATCAGTTTTTGCATTTGGGTGGTCACGTATTAAGAGATAGAGCTGATTTCAAGATCATTCCCAACTGACTATTTCTAATGCAGGCAGCATTTTCCAAAATGTTTTCCTCACTTGCAATTCATTAACTTAAATTTTACATTAAATCACAAGGCAGACATACATGCACATATAGCCACTCAAAGATGGTCCTTTTTCATCACACATTAATTTTTTTTTCCCTCTAAATGTAGCCTACCAGCATGAGTTCATACACAGAGAGAGAGAACACATAAAATGCGTTAGCATGTTCCATAACTCGGGCAGGAATAAAAACTCTCACTGTTTCACATCACTGGGAAGGTCCTTTTCTCTGAGTGCTGAATGCAGAGATGCTGCTGTTCCTGCAGGCTGCCAGCAGAGAGCAAAAGGGGCCCAGACCGAAACCCTTAGTCAGCTCTCCTGCTGCCCGGGTACACACAGCTCAAAGAGAGGCTAAAAGTGGTTCCTTGTGCTCCATAGGGAAAACAGGTTTTCCTCACAGATCACAGAGGGCAGATATATCTATCTATATCTATATCTATATCTATATCTATATCTATATCTATATCTATATCTATCTATACCTATCCGCTACTTGCTGCAAAGGATAGGGTTCATTCAACCCTTTCAAAAAGCTGCTGCAAAGGAATTGGCACATGAACTGTGCTGTTGTGTTGTGCCACAGTGACTGCTGTGATTTATCTAGTTGAAGGTCTTGACAGCACTTGGATTTCATCCATCCTGGGGCACGACCTCTGTATGAAAGGTGACTATATGATCCCACCACCAGATCAACCTTCAGCCTCTTAGTGAGATCATTAGAAGGGTCTGTCAGCTGGGCTCTGTGTTTGCATTAGTTTGTAGGCTGGAGCCTTAACTATTGACCCAGTCTTACAAACACATGAAATTGCAGTTACAGTCAATAGCCTGTCACTGATGGCTGTGGCTGGACAGGTTCAAGAAGGGGTTTGCATTTCTCCTTCTGCAGCAATGGCACTGTTCATTCCATCATGCTCAGAAACACTTCCACTTGCTCCCATGTGAAACTTCATAGCACTTCATGGTAGTAAAGAACACAGAAGAAAGGATTGGGGCTGACAATTGCAAGCAGTGTTCCAATAGCAGCCACTGTGTGATGAGGATGTTGCCAGGCCTCAGATCTCCATTGCCAATAGTCCAAAACTGACAAATAACATGGGTGGGACGTGTCAGAGTGGGGCCATAGCATGAGGGCAATGACTGAAAGAGGGTTAGGTTTTTTTCCCCATTTCTCTTTTATAACAATGAATAAGAGCAGGCCTGGTACAGATTAGTGTTTACGAACCAGACGGTAGTGAGCCTTTAGGAAAGGGATTTGTACAGGCTCCTACAAAGTGGCTTGTTAGTCTAAACTCCTCTCATATAAAGTCAGAAAATGAAGCAAGGTCTCTGCAGGGTTTAGGGGGCTGAGCTGCCCCTTTAGGGGTCCTCTGCAGGAGGTTTAGGGGCTGAGCTACCAACACCTGATCTGCACCACAGGCAGAGAGAGGGGCCACCAGGCTTGCCTTTCAGAGCTGTGTTGATGGGTGAGGCATGGACCCCAGCAAAAGATTTCCAATGAACTAACCCTGAGCAGGAGCACAGAGAAGGGGTAATGAGAGAAAACCTCCACAGTGTGGAGCAGGATTCAGAAAGTGAAGGCTTCCTCTCCAGCAGCACTTCGTAACCACGAGATTATTTTAGCTGGGTTCATTATGTGAATTATTTTACAGTCCTTCTGACAACCCTGGTATCCAAAAGGACAGAAGAACGAATGGTTTCCAAGAATAGTTACTTCAAAGGCAAACTAAACTATGTAAAATGGGAGTTAACAAGGAAAGGAACAGCCATCTTCATTTTTTTCTGCATTTGACAGTGAGATATAAATTACTGTAGGCAGAATCATTCAACCTTAGGACCAGACCAAGGAAAACATGTTTCTAAAGTGATTCACGATGTTAAGTACATGTAAACTCACAAAGATGAAAATTTAAGACTGAGATCTTGTTCTTAAGTGTTTTTAAGTAGGTATTTAGATCTCTTTTCTGGCAGATTTTTATTATAACTCCAGTCTACTCACTCAATAGATATTTCCATCTGAAATTATATCTAGCATCTTACACTGCTACATTTTACATAAAAACAGCAACTCAACTGAGAATTGAAGAATGAGAAAAAGACAGTGGGGATTGCATTCTGACCAAATTGAACTGAATTGAACCAAATTGAACTTTTTCTTTAAAAGTTAAACAACTTGTATTTGTTTCATTCCTTTTACTTACAGTGTTGGTCTAAAATATCATTGTGGGAACTAGACCATAATAAGGAAATTCCTCAAAACTTTGGAAATATTTATTTCCACTTCTTTTTGAAAGTGATTTCATTTTGCTCATTTTATCCTCATTTTTGAACCCAATATGGGACTTGAAATTACTGACCAAATCATTGAAAATTTTTCCTTTCATTTATGGGATTCTCTTTTTGCATGCTATGCAATTGTTCACATGGTAATCATGATGGTATTTCTACTCCTCAGCTTGAAGTTCTCCACTATGAATTCCCATTACAATCACTTACAGTAAAATTCAAGAAGAGTTTATACCTATGAGTGCTTCCACAGTGTCAATGACAGATGGGTTTGAGTATCAAACAGATCTGTGAATAGTGGTAAATTTCTAACCTATTTATAAACCCTTTCTTAAGCCATTTGACCAGCTTTAATAGGGAAGAAATAAATATTTAAAAATTGGGCAGATGATTTTTGCTGAGATTTTTGATAATGTTCAAAAGGCTGAGAAATGTAACTGTAGTGTTCAATGGTCAGAAAGGTATCACCTCTCCTATCTCCTGCTTGTCTCATGCACAGACATTGTCTACAGCTGCTTTCTGCCATTGCCTCCTTCATTTTCCATTACATTTTGAGCTGTACCCTAAGGTTCATCTGAACAATACTCTTCAAGGGAACTGTAACAGCACCACAAACGGAGGCCAGTGGGAGCACAGTTACACATGACTTAAAGTGGCACAGGATTTTGGGCTCTGCATTCCTATTAAAGGGTGCTTGAGCCCTTTCTCTACAGTTTACACCTCCCTGTTGCCACTGCTTGGCATTTCTGACCCTTTCGCTTGAGTTTTCTCATGAGATTTTGAGTGAGGTCCTGAAATCACAAGAATTGCAGCTTTAGGAGTTAAGATTGTTTTTAGCTATCCATTTTACCCGGCCGTTTCATAAGCCCACTCTGTAATAAAAATGTTAAGGAAAGCAGTTCCTCAGAGCTACGCCATCCATCTGATCAGTAAATCTCTGTAATGACGGGTCCCTCACATCTGGATAAGGCATGGTGAAGGAAAACATTTAGAAAACATACATCAACTATATCCTTGGTAGTGGATTGTAAACTGTAATCCAGGAAAATGTTTTCCACCAGGAAGACAATCAGCATCATGTAACTCAGGAGAACTCCAGAAAATTCCAGTTAACTCTGGAAATTTCTGGAAATCTGGGTTGCCTGGTAGTGTCACAGGTGTTGAAGGTCTAAGGAGAGCTATGACTTTTAAGTTATGAGGACTGTAACTGTCAACAGTTATAGTTATGAAAATAGTATTATGATGAAACAGGAAGCTTCCTGGAGTGTCTTGTAGACTCAATAAACACATATATTTATATTTATATGTATACATTCTTCCCTCAGCTCTGACAGCTCTCCTACACTCATCTGTCATTATCAAGGGGCTTACTAGGGGGCCTATTGCTTTGTTTCCTCTTCCTTTCTCTTGCAAGTAGCAGAAGTCTCTCCTCGTTACTGCTGGAACATTCCTCACTGTGAGGCTGTGTGAACTTCTACAGTGGTGTCTGATTTCAGAGGAGTCATACAGGGATGTCTGATTTGGAAAAAAACGGAAAAGGGATGATAAAAAATAAGGAAATAATATGCAGAAATGCAGAAGGTTGTGGAGACAGAAGTCTGAATTTTCCATTTACATGTTTTCAAGTTATTTCTTCAGTTATATTGTAAGAGGAGGCATTGGGCATTGGGCATCAGGAAAAAGTTTTATAGGAAGCCTTAAAGCTCCATTTTAGTCCAAACCTGGCAGTTTTTGTGGACAACAAGAAGTGGTTGTCTATCTGCAGAAGAACCTGACACCTAGGGGGTCACTTACACCTTTGTCCTGTGATCCAGGGAAAGTAAAGTAGTTGGCACATGTACTTCAGTACATGGCAACTAATGAAGATGAAGGGGATTACCTTTCCCTATAAAGTTTTCTTGAGCTTCTAGCTTCAATTTCAGGGCCTAATGGGCACCCTCATTTGTTTCCCATTAGCTGTAGAAATGGAGGTAAAAAACACTGCCTTCACCTGAACCACAAGATGAAAGAGCCCTTCAAGCACTGAAACAATTACCAAATATGTCCTGCTTCTCAAAATAAACAAAACGGGGGAAAAAATAAGATAGGCAAACTTGTTTTATTTCTAATTCTGTAATTATTTCAGTTAGCTACACCAGAGATTTTTTTAGCATTTTCTCTTTAAATTGAGATTGGTAACCCTAATGCACCCAAAGATAGAAACCTTATTAACTGAGCCAAACACACAGAGAAATATTGTTTGAAGACAAAGATTAAGTCCACACTGGTGTGCACCCAGTGCCTAGAGAATTCTTCTGAACTAATATTTGATGTTTGTCTGCTAAATAAACTACTCTGTTTTCATTGAGATCATAATTATGAAAAACTACAGGCAAGGAATTACAGTACATATTAACAACACATATTATTGTACTTCAGAGGGAACATTTACGAGCATAAGGAAATGATGGGGTTTCTATTATTATTTGCAGTGCTTTCTTGGTGTGTGAAGCATACTTACTCTGCTCTCAGTGAATTGTAAAAATGAGCAGAAATATGCTGCTAAATATATGTTTTTTTCTTTTTTTTTTTGAGTCACAAGAGTTTTACCCTCTAAAGAGATCTTACCTTTAATTTTCAGTAATTTTTCAGTTTGACATTTTGCTTTTCCTTCATACAGTATATGCTGAGACAGAGTGAATATTCAATGGCTATATCTGCAGCCCAAATGGAACAGAATTGAAAAAACTTTGATTCAAGGGACAGTAATGTGCAAGGTAGGCTGCATCTTGCAATATTTTCTCATAAAGAAGAATCATCTCTTTAAAGAAAAGCTTACTAATCTAGGAAGAGGCAGATAATTGTCATTAACAGGTATAGCATAGTGCTCTGCTTAATCACCACTGACATTACTGATTATTTGAACATGCTTCTCCCAAAAAATGTCCCACAGTTAACGCAAAATAGCCATGGTATTATTTTCCTTATGAGATGAGCTGCTGAGAGAAATGGTGGAAGGAGATATTATATTGTTTGGTACAATAAATGATCAGTATTGATTAAAAAAAGCCAAGCACTTTGATTACCTTTGTAGATGTAGGCACTGCTCATTTACATTTCTTAATATCTGAAAGAATATTCCTGTGATCAACACATGGATGGCATCACATCTTAGTTAGACATAGTGCCAAACAGTGTCCCAGTTGACATATATAAGACAGAGATAACACTTCTTTTCTGATGTCACAGCTGTTAGAGAAACCACACTCACTCATGGTATGAAATAGTGGGATGCTCAGGTGAAGAGTCAGGGGGTGGTAGAAATACAGAGCAGGAATTCACCATTGTATCCCATTGCCCTTGTCCATAAAGAATTGCAAACCACCTCTCCCTCTGTAGGCCAGACCAGCTGACAGGACTCCAGAAGAATCTCACTTGAGATTTGCCATCACAAAAGTGGTTTTCTGCTCAGATTTGTGGTTCTATCAAGCTACCTTTGTGCCCAGAGCACAGAAAAACTGAGATAGTTGCTGAGATGTTCTCCTGACAATGTCACAGTGTGTATGACACACTTTGAATACCAGACTGCAATGTTAGCTAAATCTGAGCTAGGGTTACAGGAGTGAAGTGGGTTAGTACATGGCCACATGGATGGCTTAGAGTGCTGGATTTATATTAACAGCTCATAGTAGCTCTCTTACTGCCAGAAAAATAATACAGAATCTTGCAACATCACTGTGATAATGTAATATGCAACCATAACCTTTTCTAACATTATGGCACTCTGCCTGCTGGAAACAGGCAATCATCTGAAGCCTGTGGTAGTGCTGCAGCCTTTAATCTACAGTTTTATTAAACACAAAGCCTTTAGATATTCAAGCTTGTTTCAAATTTCTGTGTAGATATGAATGATGAATGCTGGACAAATTGTCAGAACTGTTTAGACAGCTTTGATTTTTACTTCCAGTTGAGCCCACTCCTTATCTGGAGTATCAAGCAGTAGGATGCAACATAAAAAATGTTAAATCAGAATATCAAGAAACTTCTACTTCCTTTGAGTATGGACACAATACAGGAGACTCAAAACTAGATTTTGTAGTCCTTCAGCATTTGTGCGAAGAGTCTTTTCTTCTAATCAGTCACAGATGTTTTTACAGAGGAACTTAACATTTGCAGACAATTCAAAGAATTGTAAGAAATATTAATTTCCTTGTGTTTTGATTTTTTTTTCTCTTCTAATAGTTTGGGGACTTCTTAGCAAATGTGATTCAGAAAGCACACAGATATCAGACTGATGTTTTGATTTTTGGTTACTGTTAAAGACCAAGCAATGGAACATAGTAGCAACAATGCAGAATATTTGGGTCAATACTATAGAAAGGACCTCTGCATCTAGGTGAGTTCTTACACCATTATTATTGAATACAAGTAATACTCTAGCACTCCCAGTGTGGGGGTGGACAAGGCTCTGGTGGCCCTGCCTTGCAGAAGATAAGAAGAATTGCACAACCTCCTCTGCCAGAAGCCTTAAGATAAGAATAGCCCTTTAGTTACGGCGACCCAAAAAGAGGACCACAATCCCCCACGAGATTTTATGTAGATCTGTTGCAAACTATTGGCTTTGTACCCCTTTCCCCTCCTACTGAGTTCCCCATAAAAACCCCTGGGTTTTCTCTGGTCTCCGGGGTATCCATCCCTGGCTCCCTTCGCGTGGCACTTGCTAATGAAGTTACCTTATGCAGAATTGCCATAGGGACCCTCACTCTCTCCCTCCCTGGGCTGGCCAAGAGAGAAGACATCTCGCAAGCGCAGGAGCTGACAATCACTGAGCTGAGAAATCACAAGAGCTGAGAATCACTGCTTTGCCCCTCTGCTGAGATTTTCTCTGCCAGCTAAGGAGTCACTTTGACCCCCCAGGTTGTCTCTCATTCGTGGTGGCTCGAAGCCTCCTGGGTCCAAGCTGCGGACCCCAGCAACCAGCTGGATCATCCCAGGGCTGGAGGAAATCTTGGAGAACAGAATCAATGTCTACATAAGAAGAGGCTAAAGGATCCTGCCCTGTGGTACCACATCAGCCCTGTGGTACTTTTTGACTGTGTCTGCTGTGGATCAAAAACCCCATTATCAAAATGAAGGGGTGGGCCCCATCACTTTCATTTTAAGAAGCCATTAAATCTCATAACACTTAGGAACTGACCTTTCAGCCTATACATGTGATCAAATACATCACATCATTGCCGTCAGCTTGCACACATTTTTGTTCACAGGTTTTCCCGCTGCTGGAAAATCCTGCAGTGCTTCTCCCAGATTCAAATACAGTATTTAGAGGCTATTGCCCTGTGTGACTCCTGTGGGCTGTTGTCCATTTTACCAGTTAGGGAATTACAAGTCTGTACAGCTTCAGTGGAATGAGGACGTTTCTGGGCCACAGGGTTGTGTCGGATCTGAAACACCACCTGGTCTCATTGAATAAATCTATTGTCTTTTTTATCAGTGTTTTAACAGTGACAAAGTGAATGCACAGACTGAGTTAAAACAAAACAAACAGCTCAGGCTGTGTGTTGTGCCTGAGTACCCTGGAAACAAAGAATGAAAAAAATAATTAGTGATACAATGACTTAAAATATTGCCTCTGCGAATTTATTCAAAAGAGACATTCATAAAAAAAATGTGGGAACATTTTGTTTATATAAGCTTGGATAAATATAAAACAAAGAATTAGCTACAGTTTTGTGGCAATATTTTCTTTTCTTTTAGAATGAAAGAGATGGATACACATACAGGAATCATTTCAAAATTAATAAAGATTTTTTTTTTTTTTTAATTTAGCTCCATCATACTGTCTTCTCCTCTTTTCAACTACTTTTTCGAGTGTCTGTTGAGAGGTCCCATATTTATGGTTTGGATCATGCAACAGGCCACTTTTTTCCCATCTCATTCATGACCTTTCCCAACCAGCTGGTTGGTAATGGGTTTACAAGTAATTTCATATTTTCTGGCCAAATCAATGTAGAAATAATAGTAACCATTTGGGGTAAACCATATAATGTCAAAGTCACCCAATATGACTGATAAAAGACACAGTATGGAAAGCTGTTTCCTATGATTTTATGGTATATTTTTTTCAATTTTTAAATGATCAACCAGTCTCCTGGTCCACTTTTCTAATTTATTTGGAATAAATTAATATTATTTCCTCATGCAAAAGGAGGACAAAATGATTTGTTATCTAAGTCATCATAGATATGCAAGACAGGTATAGAATAGTCAATGGCACTCTTTTTTTCTGCAAGCTATTATCAGAACATTCCTGTGGCCTACTATATCATTCATTTTGTTTCAATATGAAAGTACTTTCCAAGGTTGTAGCCACATCAGTAGCAGTGAAGGGAATGTTTCTGTCTCTGTGTTTTATTCTAAAAGAAAGACATCTGCTACAAAACCTTGATCCTTCTGAGTGCCTCATAAAGTGGTGCTGTAGGAACTGGAGACTGGTACCAAGCTGGGCTTTGCTGTGGCAGTCACACATTCTAATGGAATTGTTTCTTAGCTTTGCAATCATTCTGTAACAGGGAACTTTCAGGTTCAGCATTTTCACTGTTTGTGAACTGTGAGGCAGACCTCCAAGGGGCATCAGGGCACTCCTTACCCTCTTGTGGAGATGCCCATGGCTAACCCTGCCTCACAGAAATTCTTCAGCTCTTGTCCCTTCTGTAGATATGTACTCACTGCAGACATATCCTGATAGTATCAAATAGCAAAAGGTTAGGTAATAAATATAAGTGTGATCTATTAGGTTGCATCAGTGTGGAAGGAACACAACAGTAGCACTTCTTTCCTTAAAAGAAAGGACAAAATCCTCTTCTAGTCTTGAAAGAAAAGGTATTTCTAGGAAAGACATAGCTAATGGCTAGAAAGGGAAGAATTTCATCCTTCAGTTTATGAAAGAAAGGCTGCAAATCCTGTCCTCTCTTGTGCTGGTTCCTAATGAGAAGCTTAGGTCACTCACTTTGGGGCAAAGTTCTTTAAACCTCCTTTCAATCAACCAAACCTCTTCATAAACTGGGTAGACACAAACACTGTCAGTCACAAGTTGTCACATGTGGCATTGCAAGAGGAACCCTGTGACATTTGCATTCTTCCTGACAATCTTCCCTCCTTCTGAGTTTTAAAGAGTTTCAGCATCTATTTAAAAATATAGCTGAAAACCCATTGGCCTTTTATGTTCAGAAGTCCAGCTACCACTTGGGAAGTGTGAAACTACTCTTGTATTATCATGATTTTCTTCAGGCTTGTGGTTTTTTATGTGAGCCATTGGAAATAGAAGAGTGACTTTTACAGCTGGGTTAGGGAAGGACTGTGACCAGCAGATAGTTCATAGAAATGAGAAAAGAGCATAATCATAGTAAGAGGAAAAGGGGCTTTATTATGAAGATGTTGGCTGTTCCTCAGCATACAAAGCCAAATGGAGACAGTCCTGTGCAGTCCAAATTCTTAGACCTGGGCAAAAAATGCATTGAATATTTTTAAGAAAAAAACATTGTTTATGTCAAAAAGGGACTAATAAGTTTTGACACTGTTAATTCTGTAGCATCACAAGGTTACTCACCTCCAACAGGAAGGTAATTCAGAGCTTTCTGAGTGAGTTAATTTAAAGCTTCACCCAGCTCTACAGCCATTTCTCTTCATGCTATGCAAATTTAGGGATATTAACCACTATGTTTTGTTGTAAGTGTTCCCTACTGCCTTGCATGTAGTTCTGAAAGTGCTTCCCACTATAAGACACACTGTCAAAAAGTGTTTGCCTTCCTCATCAATCTTCATGACAGGTATGTTGCTTTTCATGGTGTGTCCCAAAGGAAACATCTCCAAATATCACTGTACAAGAAAGAAGCACAGTTACAGACCACACTGGTTTTCTGCTTGTATTCCTGCTGTCCCTCAGAGTCCCTAGATTACTACTGTCAAGTTTGCAAATTGTAACTATTGGTACAAACTTGTTTCTTGCTAGGCATACATTCACTGCCCTGGAGTAATCATCTTCACTGGAAAACACCTAGAAATGATTGAAAATCCCAGATATAGGATAATGCCCTGGTCACTTCCCTTGGCATGATCATTTCAACTGACCCCTGCAGGGCTGCAGTCTTGAGTAGGATTTGGAGTTTTACTTTAAATTGATTGCTTTAAGATCTGAAATGTGCTTTCCCTGCTATGTTCTGGAAGGCAAACAGGACCTTTGAGTGCTACCATGTAGAAACTTGCTCAGCACCCCATTGCTCAGTCAAGCATCTCTGTCCATGCCAAGGCTGCATCACCTCTCCCCCTCACCCCAGACAAAATCTGTCTCTGCTCTATCCTAGTGATCTGCAACTGCATGCTGCATTCATTACTGGACAGCAGGTGATTCCTGGCAAACAGAGGGCAGTTCAGAAAAAACACTTAAGAGCAATTATGGTTTTAAAGTGAACTGGTTTGTTTTTGTTTTTTTTTAACAATTAAGAGTTAGGTATTTGCAAGTTGCCAAAAAATCAAAAATCTGGAGCATGACAATGGTCTACAGATATTTGAAGAATGAAAATAGCCAGAGGGAAAATTATCACTTTGGTACAGAAATTATGGATCTGAATATGAAATGAAAACTGTGGAGCTTAGAGCCAGGAAAATCCACATCTGAATGAAGCAGACTCCCAAGGGAAAGTGGTAAAGACACCATTTGTGGAAATGAAATGCTTAAAAACAATGTTGGGCTGCTTCCTATTTCTGTACACAAGGGAACAATTTTTCACAGATAAGCACATAGACAACATGACCTGATAGACCTTTTCTACCACTAAACTAGGGGATTGAAATCCAAGATCTATATCCTGAACTATTGAAAACATGACTAAGGACAACAGTGTTGTGCTGATTTCTATCACTTGAAGATCTGGCCTTACCTCAATTTTTTAAAGAATAGGACAGGGAAACTAACTTCCTGCATCAATAAACCTGAGTGTGATAAGTGTTGCATGCAAGGAAGTATCACATATACTGAACCTGTTCTGCAAAAACATTTTTTTTTTGTTTGGAGGTACCACAACAGTGCCAAAGAAAATCAAGCCTAATCAGACTTGTTGGTGTTTAAAGATTTATAGTTCATTCTTAGCCAAAAGCTGTGATAATTAGCACCACACCAGGGCCTGGACACAATCCAGTTCTTTGAGGCATAGTAAAGTGCCACATGGAGTGGTATTGCTGAGGTCACATATGGGACATGGTTTTCTACTTCAAGAAAGTAAGTCTCTGTCATTCCTTCTGCCCTTTGACACTATTTCATCTGTCACCAAACAGAAATTGACAGTGAAATAGCCAACAGCACAGGGACTGCACTCAGAGCAGCAGGCAACCCACCAGACAAACCTCCATGCTACAAGGAACAACCAAAGCTGATGGAAGCTGCATAAGTGCATTTCATAAGTGCAAGAAAACTATTCCCAAACCAGGCAAGAAAATGAATGACATGATTTATGTAATTTTATTAAAATAATTTTTTCTTCAGGCCTCAGGAAGTTGACTTGGCTGGAAACCAGGTTGGCCTGACCTTGGTACAACCCCCAAATGATACTGCTGCAAAAGGGGAGGAACACGTGATCTTCCATGAAAGGCCCTACAAGTTACAAATAAGAGGTAAAAAGCGCTAAAGGAAAGCTTAATATAGCCATACAATGAAATCTAGTAAGTCAAATGTTAGTTGAAATGATAGGTTTTGAGTCTGTGCCAAAAGCCATCTCTACCCTCCTTCCTCCTCCTCCTCCTTCCTCCACCCTCAAGCTCACAGGTGGCTTGAATGTATTTTTGAGCCATGGTGGGGCTGTAGATTCCATACATGATTTATTGACTGGGTCATTCTTTGTGTAACTTACACATCCACAGGTCAGGTAGAAAGTGAGATGCATCACTACGCTGCCTGCAGCCAGTGTAAAACATGAATCAAGGCAGTTATTTATATCTGAAGTCTAGTACTCTGTGCTGCAAGACCGAAACACAAAACCAGTAGTGACTATGAAGTTTCTGAAGCTTCTTCCTCCCTCCTGTAGTTCCAAGAAGCTCTGCTGGTCTCTGGTAGTGGGAGATAGCCAATTGACACTCACCCCTTCCTAGTCTAGGAGAGAAAATATTGTGAGCCAGGCAATCAGGGCACAAATTTACCAAGGACCATGATGTGAGACATCACCCTCATCAGCAAACTGTCTGGCTAAGCAGGAACACACAAACTCCAAGGCTGCATTTCCATCAGCTATAGATCTTTCATTGACTGGCATTTTTCATGATGCACAACAGATGATGAGCATAAAAAGCTTGATGTTCCGGTCTTCTGAAAGTTATTAAGGGTTTTGCAACCCTGCCCATATTATCAACTTCTTTCTGTGTAGCAGTCTGGAAGTGACTCTACTTTTACAGTTCCTGTACTTTTCTTATAAAAGCAGGATTTACCATATTAATTTTCCTTTATCATGCAACATAGCTATAGGTGAACTTATTTTACACAAGGGGATGCCAAGTTATTTTCTAGGAGGAGAAATATGAAATTCTTTGAAAAAAAACATGAAATAAAGGAGGAGTATTTCTTAATATGGAAGAAATTTTAATATCTGGCCTCTTTTTCAGTTTAAATTAGGCAGAAAACATGCAAGAGACATGACAAAGAACATTATCTCCAAGAACTTATCTGCATAGGACAAACTGTGAGAAGCCTGTGCTATGTAGATAGGATGTATCTCTTACAGTTATGTGCTGACTCTCTGAGGATCAGAAGCTGGGAGCCTCCCCATGTGCAATACAAAAGCAGTTCCGGTGGTTTGGAATGACTTCTGCTTCACTGGATCATTAAAGGATAGACACTATGATTGCATAAAAAAGTTTTGCATGACTCTGCTGCCTTTCTGTGGTTTCCTGGCAGCACTGAGTGGCTTATGATCTGTAAGCAGAGAGAAAGGCTCCCACAGAATCCAGAGGAGCCTTCTAGGGAGGGAAGGGAAAATCCCCTCCTTGATTCATCACTCTCTTACGCCAGTTTTATTGTGACAGCAGCAAGTGATGACTCCTGCATGAGCCAGCATGACAAGAATTTAGTGTGTAAAAGGTTCATTTCATAGTTATATACTTTAGCCAGTGACTACCCAGCGTAGCCTGCAGAATACAACCTAAATCCTATACAGGATTCAGAGCTGATATTAAAGTGTTCTCCCAACTACTGCTGTTTAAATCAGTCAACCCAAACTCATAAAACTTAGCCCACTATATTTCACACATTAGTGACTTGACAGCAGCTCATTCATATTACTCACGGCTAGGGCTGAAGATTCATGAAGTTCCTTTAGCTCTTGAAACTTCTCTATAATAGCACATTCCAAGGCTAAGCTGTGCTCAGCCTCTGGTTTTCCCCCCACATTTGTGAAAGTGGCATCACTTACCTAGTCTCTAAAAGCAGTTTGAAGGTGATTTAATGTTGATAAAATGCTTTGAAAATAAGTAAAGCACTGAATTTGTGCAATTTTTCCCCAGAAGGACAAGGATTTACCTGAACAGTTTCAGTAAACTGGAGACTGTTTAAACAAATAGAAGTAAATTCAAAAGTTAACTATTACTTTCTAATATGAGTTGACAGGATTCTCCTGAAGCTGAAGAATCTCTAGATTTTTCAAGCCTCATCCTGAAACTGTTCCAGCTTGGAAAGACAGATTGTCCTGTGTCAGAGTGAGTCTGAATTGCAGTGCTCCTTTCCTCACCAACCCATGCAGCTACACACTGTGCTCTGCTGTGCACAGTGTAGTTGCCAGCCATGGATTTTGTGTAATGAAGGAATGTCACAACTTTTGGGGCTGAAGAGAGAGACTCCACTCTCACCTGTTTGCAGCACCATCTGGGAATGGGAGAGGGGAAAGTAGCTACTGCTTGAGTGCCCTCTTTTCCTGGAGATTGTCAGTCGCTGCAGTAAAGCAGAGGTGCCCTGCACCTGCACAGCCCAGGAATATCCCACAAGTTTATTGCTGCTGCTGCCCCTGAAAATCACCCAACCCTTCATGTGGCAGGAGAGAAGTTAAACAAAGAATATTTTTTATTCTAAATAACAGATGAGCTCTTTAGGAGGTTGAAAACTTCAGAGTGTTTTTCACACTTTACAGGAGGTCACAGCAGTGGAAGTTCACATAGGTTCAGTGGTGTTGCTGTCTATCTGTGCAGTTTTTGACACTGGTATGGGGTCTGGTGACTGCAGACCAGGAGGTTAAAACTTCAATATAATTTTGTTTCAGAACAGAGCAGTAACTTGAGCTTCAGCCTGTTGAAACCAGCCCACAAAGGTCACACTGCCCGCTCCAGTGTAGGAAATAGCATCTCTGTCTTAGTGAAGTTGAGAGATGGCTCATACTGTAAACAGCATATGATACAATAGGCTTACCACAAAAACTTCTGAAAAATTTGGTTTCATGTGTATTTCATGAACCAGTCTATTAAGACAGGGTGCTGTACCAATTTTCCTTGAAGATATATTTATATTTATATATGTATATATATGGGCCTGAACTCAGGAGGTATATTCCTCAGAAACTCTACCAGTGACATTTTCATATAAACCCAGGGTCATCTGAGAAAGCAAAAAGCTCTATGAAAAACTTACTTTCAATGCATCAGGACTCACTGTGGAAGCAAAAGAAAAAAAGAGTGCATGAAACATGCTCTTCATTTGAGAGTGTAAAAAAGAAGGATCTACTTACTGGCCATCTCTGCTAAGGGAGCAAAATATATTTCAAAAGGAAGATCATACCTTCCATGCCTGATATCTTAATCTTTCTCTACTGCTTTTCTTTTTCATTTCTCAGTCCTTTCTATATCTAGGAAGTCTTCTTACCTTCACTTGTAGTATACATTCTATGCCTCTGTCAGGTTCAAAGACAAGGGCTGTCTTCAACCTTGGTATCAAATCTTTTCTTGAAGCTAACTCCTTCTACACATAATATTGGAACTACTAAAACTGGTATTAATTTAATGAGTAACATTCTTCAGCTGCCCCATATGTCCACCCACTGGTCCTAACAGTAAAATAAATGTGTTAGTTTGAAGCAGCACATTTTACCTTATGTCTAGGTGTGCTAAGAACATGTGTGCAGCCAGTTACAGTGGTTTGGCTGCCTTGCCAAATCAGCACATTAACTTGCAGCTGATTGCATCCCCATCCTGTAAACTGAAAACTCATTCCTAAATAAGAGTTGGTTCAGAAAAATTTCCTCTTCCTGTCTAATCAAATAGAAATAAAAATTTAGTACCAGTGCTTTACCCACAGAAACAGGTGCAGACTGAGTGGAAGTTTGTATTTGAGACTCATACATGTATATCCAGTACAATTTTAAATTTGCATCAAAGCTTTGTTCAGTCATAAAAATGTATCTGATATATATTTGCTGTCTAAGATTCTGTGACAACATTTTGGTGAAACTATGGTGCTTTTTGTGGATGAACATGGAATGAAATGGGTTACTCTAAACTATCCAAAAGTCATTCCTATAAGTCTTTTATTTTTGCTATGGTAGTTTCATTGAGCTCTACCTGTAACCCATGTTATAGCTAAAATATGGTGAAAATTTTACCTGGATTTAAAAAACAGAAAGAAGAGAGATATCATTCAATCTCAAGAAGTAAGTCTGAATATGCATGAGTCTGCAAATTTTGGTATGACCTGAAATTTCTCACAAAAAGAGAGGAGAATATTTCAAACAAGGAAATACTTAAGGCAAATATCATGCTAGATCACCCTGTGGAGTGACTTGAAGCCCTAAAGAAACTAAGCCAGGCTCCAGGAGTTTTTTACCTTCTAGCTTCATGCTGACTCTGCTATCCAGCTCTGTGTTTGGTAATAGGTCAGGTAACACAGAACTGTGCAGCCTGAATGTGGCCTTTAAGAACATCACAGAATATTTATAGATCTTCATTTAAACTAGTATTTCACTGTAATCCAACTTCAAAAGACTTTTTCTTATATAAATCTCCCAAGAAATCCAGGACAAAAAATAAATTTTCTGGAAAAGGTAAATTGTCCTAATTTAACATTAGATACCAACCTTTATGAACATGCACCCACCTATTATCAAATAGTCTGAGATGCCACTGCCATTAAAATACATTGTGATAAACAGTTATGTACATAATCAAGTTGGAAATAACAGTTACAATGAAATAGGAAAGTGAAAAATACTGTCTGTTATTTAAACAGAAGTCTCAGTTTGTTTACTTGAACTTGAACACAGCTATGTCTTAACTTAGTATCTAAAACAGACTCAGCAAATATTTAAAAGTAGTTAACCTGTTCCTTCTTTACTGAAGTTAGTACAGTTTCAAACACTGCTCTCTCCAATTTCTTATAAAAGGTCCAGTGCTTCCACTTCATAAAAAAAGTGTTTTAAATTGCTGCAATCCCACTCATTTCTGGTGGGATAAATTCATTTACTACTTTTGGCCATCTCTCCTGTTCACCTGTTAACATGACTGAAAAGCAATAAACCAGTGTCAGGTTAGGCAGATGAAAAATTAAACTGAGATTGATGGTTAAGCATTACTGAGCAGCTTTCAGAGCTGCTGCTGGTAATTGACTAAGATTAAATTTGCTTAAATGACAGAAAGATATTTGTGAATGGTTTTTTCACACAATGTTATAGTTTAGCTGAAAATTTTAGTTACTTATTACAACTAGGTTTAGATGTTTGCACACCACTTGTCTGGGCACTTCAGTTATCCCAGTTGATGCAAGAAATGGATCCAATAAATGAGACATTCTGAAAATCATGGGAGGTGGTACAGGACAAATTTTAGCTCTACTGTTTGAAGCATAATTCATTGTGTTATATAATTTTTTAAATTACATCAAATTTCTGAAAAGAAAATTGCATCTTTTCTAGGCAAATCCCAATTGTGCTTGATATATGATAATTTCCACAAAGTTATATGAAAGATCAAATTCTAGAACAGATGAAAGAGACGAGTTCTTTTTGACTGGTACTTTCATTGTAGTGCATCTTGGATTTGACCTCATTCTGTCACTCCAAAGAACATAAATATTACTGAAGAAAACAGACTAGAGATATTCTTCAAAACTGTATAAATATATTCCATATTACCTTATGTAAATGCAACTCTTGATCTTCCTCTACTGCAGCACTCATATTATTGTTACCATATGGTTGGCCATGTGCCTTCATTTACCGTGGTTCAGTGGTCCAACAAACATGGGAGAAAAAGATTGGAATCACATTCAGTGCATATAACTGATGAAACAAGGATATGTAACAGAAAAAGCAGTAATCCAAAGAAGAAAAACCTTTTCCAAAAGACATTAGAACATGCCAAAAAATAAGGAATTCCACTTTTCACAACAATTCTAATTTGTGAGCGAAATCCAGTGGCTATAAGGACAATATGTACTTAATGTCTTCTGTTTAGCCCTTATGTTCCAAGAATTGCTTGATGAGGGAACCACTTAAAGTGAAGAAATATAGAATATTCCAATGTTCATCCAGTGATATATAACAAATCTTGTCTGCATTATATTATTCTTTGGTCTGTGGATTAATCCTGGCAGTTGTTTTCCAGCAAATATCAGCCTTTGGTGGATCATATTGAATTGTTTACCTTGAAGTATGGGTTTCATTGTCATTCAACTAAACAATAATTCTTTATTTACTTAGCTGGATTCAGGCAGTGTAAGTTACCCACGGTCTCTACAGAGTGGATTTTAGAGTATTATTTCTGTGAAACAATTCTGCCAAATGCACAAAACGCACGTCTGTATTCCTTTAAGACTTGGGGTGAAATAAGCTCAGTTTACCACATCTAAACATTATGTTGCAACTATACCCACTTCCTCTCATCATCTCCCTCCAGCTAGCCCTCAAGCCAACCAAATATCCTGATCTGAAGTTAACAGAAGATTCTAATAAAAACTAAGAATGCGCCTATGCTATTCTAGTGCAAGACAGAGCCAGAGGATGTTCACAGTAACATCCTTTATTGCCTGGGTTTAAGAGTTTGAATCTCTGTGACATGGTTATTCCCAATACACCAGTTTGGCCGTAGGACTTACAGCCATGCATCCCAGAAGACTATCCCATACACAGCAGAGCCCCTCTAACCACTGACACACATGTACAGGACACATATTTCTGTTGCAGAACAAATATCTGAGGAAATTCTTTTCCGGGGAAGGGTGAGGGCTGAAGGTGGGTGATAGGTACACAGAAGATGAGTAGATGCAACCAATGGTGTGAATGTTATATGGAAATAAATGGAGATGAGTCACTCCAAAATGAAAGAGCTAGCACAGGCAAATCAGCTTGTGTAACTCTGAAAAGATCCATGGCCAAATTGGGGTCCATATTTTCTGTGCAAAAAAGTCCAGATGAAGTAAAGAAACATCAGGATACCAAAATATAATGCCAGTCCAGTTTTAATTATGTGGACAGCCTAGTACCTTATCCTTTTCTATTACTGTTGTCATTAAAAGAAATCAATTGCATTTGTCTGATCCTCATTGCACTCTACAAGTGGAGGGGAAAGAGAGGGGAAGGTGCTGAGCTCTTCTCCCTGATATGCACTGATAGGAAGCATGAATATGAATCAAACCTGTATCAAAGGAGGCTCAGACTAGATACTGGGAAGAACTTATTTACCGGGAGGGTGGTCAAATACTGGAACAGGCTTCCTAGAGAAGGAGTTGGTGCCCCAAGCCTGTCAGAATTTAAGAGACATTTGGACAATATGCTTAATAAAGTGCTTTAACTTGGTCTGCCATGAATTGGTCAGGCATTTGCACTAGATGATAGTTGTAGGTTCCTTCCAACTGAAACAGACTGTTCTCTTCCATCTACTTATCCCTACATAACTCTGAGTCACACCAAGACCACTCTGGCCTTGGCAAACAACTCAGAGGCAATATAGTTACAAGATTTAATTACAGTAAGCCTTTGTTAGGATAAAGACAAGGAGATGTCGTGGTGGTGATGCTCTGCAGTGCTTCCCACTGTGTGCTGTACAAGGTCTGAAGAACTAAAGGTGAATAGTCTTGTATGAGACTGTGCCAGGGTAGCAGGGAGTTGCTGTGTGGGGCTGTACAAGCCAGAAATGAGCCCACTGGCACGGAAACAAGTTCAAAGAATATAAAAGACATAATGACTTGATGTACTCACTGAACATGATAATGTCTGCAATTAATTGACTGCAAAGTTATTTTTTTTAACTAAATATCATTTGTCCAGGGGACCTCTGTGTCTTGTAAGCATTCCACAGGGACTGAGGATAAGTAAAGAAGAAGATGCTGTAATTTTTAGGTAGCTGACCAGTATTGGTGAGTTTGAGTTAGACAACTTTTTCTCCCTTGTTTTCTGTGTGTCTTTTGTTGCTGCTTACCAATTTTTGTTAGCCTTTCAGTCTCCAAGAGATTAATGTAACCCAATACTTTCATGCAATGCTTCTTCCATATGTATGTTTAATTATCTGCTTTTACTTCATATACAGACACTACTATGGAGAACAATATATGTTTCTAAAGATAATGAGAAATGAGAACTGAAGCAGTATTAAAGGGGGAACAGTTGGGTGTGACAGTTTGGGGATGCTAAGCAGGTAATGGCTAGGGCTGCTCAAGTGTTAGACTATGCAGAGAAAGAATATGGAGGAGCTGATGGCTTTTGGCTATTGAGGAGCTCAGTTTCATTTTCTGCAGCTGGGCCAAACGTGCCAAAGTCCCTCATACTGCACCGCAAATACTGAGAAGCAGCAAACACAAACTCATGCCTCACATTAAAATGAGGCACCAGAAGGAAAAGGAAACAAGCAAAGAAGAGAGCCACACAAAGTCCTTATGTTGTGCTCTTTTACAGTGAAATGTAGCTAGTTCAGGTTTTGGGGTTCCTACTGAAAATTTAAGTTACTCTGGCTTGTGCTCTTAGCTAGCAATACAGAACAGTAAATTGTACTATCAGGATGCATGAGGATAAACAATATTTCCCTGCAGGCAGACACATTTTCCCAACACTGAAAACAAGCAGTGTAATCAGGAAGAAGAAGAAATGTCAAACAACTTGGAAGGACCTGGAGTCAACAGCAGAGAATACTACTAAATCTTGTCCCACACTTAATCACACCATCAATTTTCCCCCAGTCATACTGTGTGCTGCTTCATTTCATCTTTTTCACCTATATGCCTTCAGAAAGAGCGAAAGAAATCACCAAATAAAAAATAAAGTAGGATCTGAAACCCCTCTCTTACCCACATCCTCACCTTAGCAGCGTCCTGGATACACTCTTACTTCTCCTCTTCATGGACAAACCTGATATTCTTGGATGCACATGTCCTGTCTGAAGTAGGAGGGGAATTGCCTCCTAGTCTGGGAGTCTAATTATAGTCAGGGAAATAAAGACACTTAATTGAAAAATGAGAGCCCTGGGTTTGAAACATCTTACTCTGAGAGATCAAGAACCTCATTTAATCTACTGTGTCTGACTCCAAGGGCAGGTGCTTCCTCCTCACCTTGGGTCAAAGGATTTTTTATGAACAGCTATTGTTAGCTGCCACACTGTGAACTTCAAGCACAGACTTTTAAATGAAAAACGTAAAGTGCATTTATACCTCTGTTACACAGGATTGGTACTTGCAATGTTTCCTGATGAATCCATCAGGTCATTGGTGAAAGCTTAAAATGCTTTCTTTGCTTCCCTTTTTAAGTAATTGTGTACTAAAACAGGTGTCATTTTTAGGCAGTCATTAATTTTACATGCAGAGCTACTTAAATTTGATATTTGAATCATGCTTCCAATGACATACATCTACAGGAAGCATCTCTTATTAAATATACTTTTATTTCTATCATTAGAAATAAAAGGGATTTTTTTGTTCTGGGGATGGGTAAGCACTAGTTGTGGGCCTGATATTTCTGGCTCTGAGAGATTTTAGCCTGCTACTTTTCCCAAGGAAAATTTTCTCAAGAAAGCTTCTTCTCAAAACAGTTTTGGTAAACAGCTATCCTTTCTCAAAACAATCTTTCTCCAGGTGGTGTTTTGCCATTTCTCTAGTTTAACCAATGGGATTGGAGAGGTGTTGTCCCTATTCACCAACCATGCTAAGTCTGTATTGGAACACCTTATAAAAGGTAGCAAGAATTAGACAATAAAGCCTTTTTCCTATGCTCTTTTCCTTCTGAAATATTTGGAGACTCTCATCTTTCTTTTGTGTCCTACAGCGACAACAAGTCATTCAGGCTTACATTTTCCAAATTTGTTTCCTACAAAAAACCCCCAAAAAAACCTAGAAGGACTTTACTGGGAACTGAGGTGGCAGTGCCTGTAACTGGGTGTACTGCTGGGTGGATCCTGCCCTCGACTCCCTCTTTCCTCGACGCAGTTCACACCCACAACCTCGCTCATGCGAGCGTGCATCCTCCCCTGCCAGGAACGCTGTGTGACCGTGGAGGAATGGGAGGAATGAGTTGTCTTTTCACGCTTGGTTTAGCAATACGCTACCAAGAAGCAGCACTTGCCACTGGAAAAAATGCCTTACAGTAACAAATCACTCAGATTCCTGAGGGACTAGTAGGAAAATCTGCTATTGAAAAAGATGGTGTATCATACGCTGTCATGTGAGCACTTATCCTTTCATTTTGCAATATTGCGTAAGTGGAGCAAACAAGTAGCCACTGTGTGATACTTCAGATATAATGTCATGTTTTGAAACCCACTCAACATACTTTCTATTTGCTGGATTTCATCCTATAGTTTGAGTCTACTATTACTAGGAAAACGTGCTGAAACTTATATGAAAGAAAATTAGCTTTCTGTCCTTATTCTCTTCCAAATTCTTTACACATTTCCAACACACAAGTAGGTATTGAATTCTCTATTAAATATTTTTAGTTCTTTGGGGAAAAGAATTCATCGATCTTCCAACAAAAATGAAACTAAATAAATCCTGAGACATCCTGAACCACAGAAAGGATCACTATCCTTGTCTGGTGAAAGGTCTGGGGAACCTAAGCAGACATTGTCTCCCATGCACCTGATTACTTCATAAAAACAGCTGATATCATTATTTCATATTTTTCAGCTATGAAAGACAGTGGGATATGGGATTGGGATATGGGATATGGGATATGGGATATGGGATATGGGATATGGGATATGGGATATGGAATAAACCCTCTCTACAACCACCAGCCATATTTGAACCTATATCTTCCCAAGCAGCATACCAGTATGTTCAGGGAGAGGAGCATCTTTACCAATTTCTCTTCAGACACTGAGGGTGTTACTGAGATTTAAACACCTTCTCCATTTGTGATGCACAGATACTTAGTGTCTTGGAGGACTACAGACCCTAAAATTAAAATGCACAGAAGTAAAAAAAAAAAAACTACTGTGGATCCTAAACGCTTAAGTTATATTGTGTTCTTGAGTCAGGATCTGTTTCTTCATTGGCTTTTGAGATGGACTCACCAACTGGCAGGGAGATAAATGTGTCAGTCAAAATCTTTCAAGAATATCTGTACTCAGCTGATGATTACTTTGACAGCCAATGTCTGGCCTGACACGTAATAGGGCTGGTTAGTAAGCTAGATTGTGCCAAAATATGTTCTGAGTACAAATGATGCCTTATGAGTATTGGGAAAAGACTGAGTTGATGTTTTACTCAGCTATAGGAGGTAATTGTGTGTAAAGTGTACTTTTTAGCATTTCAACCAGACAGATTCTTGCCTTTCTCCCAGAGGAATATGAGGATATCAAGAATTCTGAAAACAGGCAGAAGGGGGGAAACAGCAGTAAACATACATCTGTATTCTGTTTTAATATAGATTGTTAGATGCTTACAAGGGTGTTGCTAACAAAGAGTAGCTTCCCTCACCAGATTTCATGCACAAAAGTAAAAACAAACTGATAAAATCATAGCATTCAAATACATATCCATCTCTGTCTTTCAATGACAGTTGTAAACCAGGCTAGCAGTCTTCAGGGAAAGGGTATTCCATTGCAGGAAAACTAAGTTTCACTGGAACAATGTTTTCTCTCTTGATTTTTTTTTTAAAGATGCTTATAAATAGATTAAATTCACATCTGAGGATAACAAAGATGAGGAAATTAATCTTGCTGGATGTGTACACTTTGGTTAATGAGGGCTTCTTTGTTTAGAAGAATATTCGCAGTGGTTTGGTTTGTTATTAAACTTGGTGCTCTTGTTGTTTATAGTATCTTTATGTTAAATCTTTATCCCTAAGGGGAAGATCGAAGGCAGAGATTTCAATAGTCCCTGCTTGTCTTGTATTTCATTCCAATTACTTTAGCAGATTTATTGTCAGGAAGATAGATGCAGAAAAACTCATGCATAAAACCTTTCTGCCTGTCAAGCTGTATTTAAACTTCCAGGCACAAAAATAAAAGAAATAACAGTTTCTTTGTAATTGAACATAGAAGAGGAGTAGTTCAGTAGGGCTGTTCAGTAGGAAAGACCAAGGCCTGCATTTTCCCTTGACTGTATTTCTCACCAGAAAATTGAACTAACAATATCACTTATGAGCTAACAGTGTCAGTTTACAGGATGGGCCAAATGTAACTGATTTTTGCAACAACTTTAAAATATTTTTCATTATGTTGTTTTTACTTATCTGTAGTTTTTATTTTAAAATATTATTTTCATGTTGTGTTCATAAATTCTGCAATCACCTGACTCTTGAAAATGGGTTGACAAGACCACTGTAATGAAGAAGAGTTACAAATCCCATTGTTGTATCCCATACAAGTTCCTGACTAGAACTGAGGGCTGTTATTCAAGGGAAAAAAACAAATAAGGAAAATCTTGATCTGCAGAAGTGGAAGTGTTTGATGTTTATGAATGCACTGGACAGCCTTCTTTGGATACTCCTCCCTCATCACTTTGTATCTATCATATGGCCATAAGTCCCAGGTTTTACTTCTCCACGTGGCAGTGAAAGAACACCATGCACCAGATATTCTGTTGTGCCATAACCTGAACAGCTGCAGATCCCTTCAAGAAGGAAGGCTGGAGAAAGTAAGGAACTAGCACAGTTTTTCAGTCTTGCAACTTATTCTCTGAGTATGTCAAGAAGGTTCCTGAAGAACAGCAAAAACAATTGAGCCTCAAGTTCAGTTTGTTATGATGAGCTCCTGCGCTTTGTGTTCCCCACTGTAGGGATAAGTGCTCCATAAATATGTGATCTTAGGCCTGTGCTCAATGGGGAGATGACATTTTATAATTTTTTTAATTAAGCTTTTTTTTTAATTAAATACATTTAAAAGTAAATACAAAACCAAATAAAAGGTAAATACAAAACCAAATAAATGGTAAATACAAAACAGAAGCACGAGAGATAGGTGACTTATCTAACATTGCTTGGAAGCTGCAAATAAATCCCAGGATTCACTGTAAAATCTTTGTCCATCAGATCATACAATGGTGGGTTAGCCTTGGCTGGATACCAGTAGCCCACCAAGTCATTCTCACTCCTCCTCCTGAGGAGGACAGGTGAAGAAAATAAGATGAAAAGCTCATGGACTGACATAAATGCAGTTTGAGAAATAAAAGCAAAGGCTGTGCACAGAGGCAAGACAAAGGGAAAAGTCTTATTTTCTTCTTCTCATCAGCAGGAAATGGTCATCCATCCTGGCAAGTAGGGCTTCAGTACTTACTGACTCACTTGTCAACTTATTATAAGTACTTAAGTACTTATAGTACTTACAATAATATTATTCAGTACTTATAGACTGTATATGTTTTGGAAGACAGTCACATAAATAATGAATGTTCCCACCTCTTCCATTCTCTTAGCTTTATTTTGCTGAGTATGAAATTATATGGTATGGAATATCCCTCTGGTCAGTTTGGATCATCTGTCCTGGCTGTGTCCCCTTCCAGCCTTGTGCCAGCACTCAGACTACTGGCCTGTGGGAGTGGGGTGTGGGTGGAGAGAGCCTGGATGCTGTGGGAGCAGTGCTGAGCAGGAACTAAAACACTGGTGTGTTCTCTACACCAGTCTAGCTACAGCTACAAAGCAGAGCACTACTTGGGCTGCTGAAGGGAAAGTTACCTCCATGCCTGCCAATCTTCTTACATATACTAAACAAAATGTACATCCTGAGTCCTATTGGAGCCAACAAAATATATTAATAAGGAGTCAAAGAAAAGAGCAGACAACTGGAGTGAGGGAAAGGTGGAAAAATTGATTTTGTTTACTTTTCAACTGTCCAGAGAATAACAGGAAAAAGAAAAGAAAAGCTGTAAGTTACATATGATTTTGGACAACTATTTTCCACCTTTTTTTTTTTTTTTTTAATATGCTGAGACTTCCTCTGTTGTTAAGTGCATCTGCACTAATTTGAACAACACATTTCAAAATCTGTTTATAGACTGGCCACAACAGAATGACACCATATTTAAGAATAGGAAAGCAGAAAAGCTAAGAACAATGCCTTTGTTATGAAAATAGAAAATACTCAGATACACAAAAGACTCTGCAACGCAGGGCCTCTGTAAAAAAGTTCTCATGCTCATTTTGCAGCTGTTAAGAACTGGAGTTCTTGCAATCTTATTTCTACCTTCTTCTCTTAACAGTTTAAAAGGGCTGAGTCTAGGATTTTTTTACAGTCTTTACAAAAAGCCCAGCTCTGAGTTTCTCTCTGTCTACTAGCTGTTGCTCTGACTATGCAAGACCAGCTGTAGCCCCAACCCTTTCAGAAGTCCACAACTCAAGATTAATCCCCAGCCTAAATATCCTGGGGGCAAGTCCTATCTAGAAACAAATACTTTATTAAAATAATACTTGCCAGGATTAATTCTTCAGAGTCAATTTCATTTCTTAAACAGGGATGTTCAAAATACCTCTAGCATTACCATTTTAACCAGTTCTCCTAAAACTGTTTCCATAAAAGGGGAGTTGGCAGCATGCAACAATTACTCAAGTAGCTCAGCAGTTTTGCCTTCTCTCAAGAAACTGGGTAAAAAATCTTTCCAGACACAAAAGAAGTGTGTCTGCATCGTTGTCACAACCTGATAAATCCTGGAGACAGAAGCTTCCTCCTGGGGCTGCATTTGCCTGTTCATGACTTAGCCCATAGTCCTCTGTTCTTCTGCAGCTCAAGGCAGCCAGCCCAGAGCCAGACACAACCCTGCATAGCACAGCCTTGGCCTGGGGCTCCCAGGGCTCCTGTCACCCCAGCCATCTCTGGTATAATGATTTAGCTCACTGTGTTTGTATGGGCAACATATAAGCTCATTGTTCTTGTATGTTTGTGTAGTCCTTCCTCAAACTCATGAACTTCCTGTAATCAATTAATTAAATTTTTGTTTCACTTAATTTGTGGTTTTGCGCTGTGACTCTAAGAGGTTCAACACAGAGTTTAGAGCCTCTGAGGAGCTGAAACTAAAAACAACAGTGAGCCACATTTCTTCCTTCCCAGTCCTAGATTGTTCCATCATGTGTGGAGCCACCTGATGTGGCTCGCTCCTGATGGCTGCAGCTCTAGGAATGCTCTAGATGGACGTGACAGGGAAGAAGGAATTTTCTTCAAACACATCTCCAGAGGGGATGAACTTGTAATAGGCAAAACTATTTAAAATCCTTTACCATGCAGAAGAGAGCAAACTTTACATCTCATTTTTTAAAGCAGATAATATGTAAAATAACCACGTGGGAAGAAAGAAATTCATTTTGGGTATTTATATGTTTAGACAGGAAAATAATGAAGTCTCTGTGAAAGCAATGTCTTTCCAAACAACATGTACCATTTGCATACGGAAAAAAAAATCTCTGTCTAATTTTTAAATTGAGACTAAAATTTCAGCATCTATGATCAGATGAATAAAATTCTTGATGGCTGTATAGAGAGGTTGTATGTAAGAGGTTTGGAGCATCTGAGGAGGTCAAATGCCTTGTCTTTCTGCGAGAGAAAAGAGCCCTGAAATCTTAAATATTTTGTGTTGCTATAATGCCCAAAAATGTATAGCTTCTTAGGCAGAAAAGGACCCAAGGAAATGAAATCCTTAAGGCCCATTTCAAAGTACTCACAGGACAATGTGTCCTCTCAGCCTGTTACCTTTTTAGTTGTTTCAGGCTGCAAGAGCAGAACTGAGCAACAAAATCTGGAGCTCTGAATTGTGCAGGATTCAAAAATGTCACCCTGTTGCCTCATCTTGTCATTGTCATTGCCTCATCTTGTCATGCTTCATCTCCATTATTTTTCTGGAGATGATGAACACCTGCAGAGGTTATTGTCACCAGTGAAAGCTCAGACTGAGACAGTTTTTGATGTCTCAAATTTGGCATCCAAAATAGTTCATATGAAAGTGGAGAACCCTGAATGAATAGGTACTTCTCCAAACATTTGGCCTAAAGGTCACAATTTCTATGTCTTCAAAATCGTAACCTATTTCAGCAGGTATGTTACAGCCCTCGGTTGAATAAAACTTTAAAAACAAGTAGTATATGTTTTTAAATAAGCAAGGAAAGAAAACAGTTTCACTCAAATATAAGAGCAAAGATCAGTAAACACTTCAAGGAAGTATTTTCATGTTTTTCTCAGGAAGACATTAATTGAAGCTGGTAAACTCTAAAATTATGATAAAAATGGGGAACACATACTTTTCAAGGAACTCATAGGAAACAAAGCTGGGGGAGATTTGTGTTATTCAGTCCGGCCACAGAAAAGTATGCATCCTACAAGAAATGATAGAGCATCCCAGTTAACAGTCCACCTCTTTGTATGGCTGTCACTCAGAAATATACACAGGACAATTGCAGAATACACTAATGGCACACTTTGGCACAAAAAAACTGAGGAGGCATTGCCATGAATAAATGCCAGAATAAAGAAACTCTTTTCATGCTCACTGCTTCAGAACAGATGGAAGTTATTGACTAACCTAAATTGCTTCTCCACTTGAATCGTGTGCTGCTCAGAAGACTGTACTGCTATTTTTCTAGGAAACGAATATGTTGCAATATGCAATAGCAGTGTAAGTGCATTGATTAGGTCATTTGCAATTCAGATGTTGGCAGTTCACTCTTACGTTCTTTATGAAAGTTTCCAAGCAAATTAAAAAGGTTAATTATTTTTTCATGGGTTTTGGTGGGTTTTTTTAATGAGGGCTCTTCAAGTCAAATTGATTTTTTAAAGGAAGATTGCTGCCATAAAGATTTATAGGGGGTCAGTTCAGAATATTCCTAACTGTAGTGAATTAATACATAATCTGACAGATGTAGTGGGCCTTGTTTACAGAAGTGATGTAGAAGGACTCGGGTGTTTCAGTGAGCACAGAAGTAGTTTTTCACATGATGGAACATACAAAAAGTGAGAGATTAGGGTCTGGAGAATGTCTGTATTTACAGTCTAGAAATTGTGGTGACCAGCATGTAGCTGCTGCTTCATGTGCATAATCAAAGTGCAGTGAATAGCACCTAACCTCAATGTTTCTATTTGTTGGAACACTTGAAATGGGAAGAATGAAAGGAGCTCTTTTTCTTATCCATCTGCAATTATAGGGTTTGGAGAAAGCAGAAATTGCTTATGAGGGCTGAAAAGTCTGAAGCAAGGAAAGAGATAGAACATACCAAGGGCCAGAAAAGCAAAGCCGAAGGACCAGACTCCAACCAAAGAATGTTTCAGAGTGCTGAAGAAACAAGCTCAGGGAAGTACATGCCCCTCAATTCTATGTGATTTTATCAAACTTCTCAGGACAGACATCTACGTGTGTTTTGTATTTCCAATATGTACTGCAATCAAGAAAGCTGATGCTTAAAGGGCAGAAACCACCTTATGGGTGAATTTCAAAAGTGAAAGTTTAAATTAAAGGCAAATTTGGGGAACAGCTTTCAGGGGCAGGGATGGCAGTCTTACATTCAAGAAGACAAAACCTACTTTAGGAGGTAAAATGGCAGAGGTCTTCTGAGATCCAGGAGCAACTTGGATATCCTACATATGTATGTGGAGGGAGACCCAACACAACAGAGTGGGAAGGGCACACTCAGCAAGACCTTAACACTAAGGGTGGACAGGAGACACCATCAGGTCTTTCTGTACCCATTTAACCACCTGAAGGCTTCTATTCCTCCATCTGTAGCTTTGTGCTTTTGGAAATGGTCCCAGCACTGCAGACTGGCTGCTGAGGAAGCCAGCCATGACTGCTGCCATGGCCACCCCTTTGTCTTCTTTGGGTCTGAACTTTGCTTATGTGTTCTACACTCTGACTCAGTTTTAAAGGACTTTCTTAAGAAGAAAGTGTTATTGGTACCTTTCCCATTATTACTAGAAATAGCTGTGCTTTCTATTAAAGTGTTCAGATTTCCTGTATTTTTCAGTTTGTCCTGGTTTGTTTACCTTCTCCTCCTCCCTTTTTCAGTCTTGCCAAGTACCTTTGCTTCTTGATGGATAAGTAAGCAGAACTCTCCAAACAAGGCTCAAGGGGACCAGGAAAGCTCAGCCTCCTCCTAACCCTGAGCAAGGCAGCTGATGCACACATCCCCTTTCAGAAGAGAACTGAGGTTTTGTTACATTTTGGAAACCAAGAGCAAAGTCTGTTCAGGTACAGCTTTACCCCAGACCACCTCCAAACATTACATGGCTATTGGAGTGATAAAAACAAAAGCAAAACAAATTAAAAAAAGGAATCATCTCTGCCCTATTGAGAATTTCTATTAAAAATTGGAAGCCCTTTCCTTTGCTGATGCTTCGGGCATGCCTGCAACAATAGAATTGGAAGCACTTTCTGACTTAAACCCAAAGGCATAGCTGTTCTGTTGAAATCAAACTGTGGGGCACTTTCTGTTTGTTTTTAGTTTAAAAAATATTGTCTATATATATTGCAGTTAGTAGTATAATACATTTTTCCTTGAGTGTGTTATTTCATACTTACATAGCAAGGAGGCATTTTAGAAAACCTCCATTTAGCTGAAAGAGAAAAACAGGCTTGTTTCCTTTTCTGCAAAATGGGACTGATGAGTGTTTATGCTGAAAACGCCAATAAATCTTCAGCTTTTTCTTTCCAGTTCCTTACGTTTTGTTCCCTTAAGGTTCTGGTTTTACAGTACAAGGGGAGTGCATGAGGTCCTTAAACAACTTAAAACACTTTTACAGTTTGAAGCTGGGGGTAATGATTTTTTGGCCTCTTTCCCACAATTTCTTTCAAACATTGCGAAAGGGTTGCATGCTGCTCCTTCCTTTAGCAAGACTGTTCACAGGGTCTGCTGTTAATTCATAGTGGCAAAGTGTTTCCCTTTTTTTCTTCAACAACTCTGAACTCAAGAGACCATTGAATGTGCTGCAGAGAAAAGTGGTTTAATCCCCTTCAATTTGTGACACAGCTAAATTATCTCAGCTTGAGGAACATTTTTGTGTTTCTGCACCAGTGTCCTGAATGTCCTCCTATCAAAATCTTCCAAAAGTCAGGTGAAACATTCAAACCTTTCTCATGGGGATATCTGGTTTCTGCTGTGATGTGCAATCCAGAAATTCTGTACTTGAACAGCAGATGCTCAGAGATCTATCAGCAGTGTGTATTAAACCAGGCCTTGGTTGGCAGGTTTGAGTAAAACACATTTCCTTTGATGGACCAGGGATCTCTTCAAACTCCTACTTACATTTGCCATTCTCAGACAAGATCAGACACTGGCTGATCAGGAGCAGACCTGAAAATATTTGCTTAGTGCATGTGGGGGTTATTTATGTATCTTTGTGCCTGCTGAACACCTCAACCTGCCTTCTTGCTCACTCTGCTTGGAAACAACCAAACATATGTAGAATTTATAATACGTAGGAGTTACGTAGGATTTCAGGATGTTGAAGAATCATTACATTTAGCCTTGCCCCATTTGCATGTCCTTTGAGGATAAAAGCATGCAATTCCATGCAGTAGAGAGAAATAGAGTGAGTTTCATTCCTGACATGAGTTTGGTTACCTTTGTGTTAGTTTTTGCAGCTTAACTCCTGCAGAAAGGCAGGGGCAGCTGTTGCCAGATGCAAGGTGTGTCCCAGCTCATGACGGGCTCAGAAACCTGAACCATCACATCCTTCCTCCAGCAATATACCCACCAAGCCTCACCTGGTCTCTCACACTCCCTTTTACTCCAAGAGTACATTTGAAAGTGGGCAGGTTGACTCTGGGACTGGGTATGCCTTAAGGGATAGCACTTTATGGCTGCTTTTGTACTGCAATATTTAGTCACACAACACATTTTTGTTTGTAGTTGCAAAGTTTACAATTGAACCATATGGAGCAGATTTTATTTTACTCCAGTTTATCACCAGAAATCAGCTTCTCGGCACTGAGCCCAGCTGATTTCATATTCTGTTGGTTTAAGGGAAGCAATGTAGGAGTCCCTGTCTGTATATTCAAGCTCTTTAATTGACATAAACAAACAGAAAAACATTGTCTAGCATGAGTGGATGTTTACCCAGCCTTGCAGAATGGTGAAGCATATCACTATAAAAACCACACTATAAAAATAATCTGAGTTGTGATTGTTCTGAGGAATCCTGCAGCACTTGCACAGTATGAGATAGAGTTATCTTTATTTTACCAGCACTCAAAACATGACTGCCAAGTTGACTGAAAAATATCAGATAAATTGATATGGTAGTTGTCTAAATGCAAAAACCAGCAGAGTCAACAAGATGTTCAGGGCTTGCAAAGGGAGTTTTTCACTCCAGAGGCAAAATTAATTCCATCCAATTTCTCCCATCTCTGGGGGATAAAATGGTACCCAGATTACCTGCAAATGACCATAACACTCCAGAAGCATCAATTAGCCACAACATCTTGTGGCCATCTTCCCTTGAAATTCCAGCTTCCATGATGGTCAAGGCCAGGTATTTTGGATGAAGATGCTGAGCACAGGGAAAAAAAATTGTTTCATTCTCTGTGCTCCATCACACAAGACATTTTTCCTATGTTTAGTCCACAGCCATAACAAGGAAATTTTTAGCAGCTTTAAAATGCTTGCATGTGTTCAGTATTTCAGTCTTGATTATATATGATAATATTTTCTGGTATTTCAAAAGTGAGTTGGGCCTTCCTAGCAAAGTTCAGGGGAACAATTGCTTGCAAGTGCAGTACTAGAGTGCTGGTCTGAACAGCACCTTGTGGCTTGATGGATTTGCAATCCTAAACTAGGAGGTATGACTCCTCATGGAGCACTTTGAAAAAGAAAACTGAGTACAGGACCCAGGAAAATGAAGACGCTAATCTGGGGTAAATCTGACCCACTTAGTAGGAAGTCCTGAGGAGGCAGATGTGGCCAAAAGGAATGGCCACTTAATGGTAGCTGATAGGAAATAGCTCTGCCTATTCAGGAGTCAGAGGCCCTAACCTCAAGTGGAGCAACTAACACCAATATGTAAAAAAAAAAAAAGAAAAAGGAAAAACCTCTAAGATCATTAATCCAACCATTAACTAGCACTGACAAGTTCATCACTAAACTGTATTCCCAAGTGCCACATGCACATGTTTTCTAAATACTTCCAAGGATAGTGACTGAACCACTTCTCTGGGAAGCCTTTTCCAAAGCTTTGTTTCAGTGAAGACATTTTTCCTGATGTCCACTCTAAACCTTCCCTAGCACAATGTGGGGGCATTTCTCTTGTTTTCTCTCCTCTTACCTGGGAGAAAAGGCTAATCCCCACCTGGTTAAAACATCTTTTCAGGGATTTGTAGAGTGTGATAAGGTCTCCCTTCAGCCTTCTTTTTTCCAGGCTAAACACCTTAAACTCCCTCAGCTGCTCCTCATAAGACATGTAGTCTTGAGCCTTCAGCATGACAAGTCCTCCATCTCTTTTCCAAGGAACATTTTAGCAATATTTTTTTCTGTAAAATAAAGTTCATTCAGTTGTTCTGTGTTGCCAGACTCAAACATTCTCTTCTTTGTTTTTAAATACTTAGATGGGCTCATGCATTCTGTGTTGCCTGGGACAATGTTTACAGGGCACTGCTGCACCCAGTAGCTGGACCAGGTAGTTTGTCAAGTTCAAGATGGTTTGTTGGTTTTTTTTTCCAAAAACCCCCAATTGCCAGTATACTGAAAGAAATCTTGCAAATATAAAAGATAATCATAAGGTAGTGACAGACTTCTACAATGGCTTCAAAAGGTTAGTGTAAAAAATGAGCTATTTTAAAGTTGGTTTTGAATAGCTGTCTTCTTTCCCTAGGTACTCTATTGATTAGATTTTCAAAGGTGCAAAATTCTCAGCCTAACTACCTGATTATCTCATCAGTGTTAAAATACTTGTAATGAATAATAAATAGCACATAGTGATTTATTCCTTTTTATTTTTCCTGAGTATGAGGGAAATACGAATCAGGCAAATCCCTGGGGAATTTTGAAGAACTACAGTCACTGGGGTAGGAAAGGTACTTTGCACTCTGAGGGCTTTCATAGGAGCTCTTTTCTAAATAATACCTCCTCTTAAAGCCATGAGAAAAACTGTGAAGTGCTAGAAGTTACTGTGTTCTTGCAGTCTATTACCATTCCAGTATGCCCTACCTGAAAGGAGATCCCCTCCTAGCATGCACCAGAAGATGTACAGGTAGCAGGTGTTTTACAATACAGCCCAGTACAATATGTCATTTCAGTCAGTATTCTGAGATGAACACTTTCTTATTTTTCTACTAAACAAACTCAACTAAAAATAAATATCTATAATAAGGAACCCAAATTCAACTCATGCAATCTACATAATTTGATTGTGTCCATCTATAAAGCTAACACTTAGCTAGCATTGAGCTGTCATGAGGAAGAATTAGAATTTCAGCTTTATTGCAGCTCTTCTAAAGGATGAGTCCAAAGGAAGACACCTCTGTTAGAAAAGGTGTCCAGTCAATATCAAAAGTTACACCACATCATTTTCCTTTAACTCATATTCCTAATATGAATTGGCCAATGGTTTTTGCTTTCTCACCAATTATGGTTTTTTCCTTCTGTGATTTTTAGAGGATATGAATGTTTTAAGAAGTAGTCAGTCAGAAGGACTGTACAAGAGTATCACTGTTGTAACAATTCAGCATTTTCATGGTCAGCAGTGATTCATAGATTTGTCTTTTGAAGAGATGTTAAATGAGAAATCTTCATTTAACAAGAAATGTGGACAGGGACCTGCTCCGCCCTGCTTTCCATGGGAAGCAGCTGTACATCAAGTTTTCCTAAACACAACATGAACAGCTTTGAAGAAAAATTAACACAATATGCTTTTTCTGGGACAAAAAGCCGATTTTTTTTCTGGAAAAACAGCTGTTTCAGGAGAAGAGGTGAGTCACATTTTGTATGACAGGACCTGACAAACTTATATTTCTATCAAACACTATAAAGCTGCTAGCATGTCCTCAGTCCACTTTTAGTTCCCACCAGTGATTTCTGGGAAAAAAACCAAACCCAATGATCCAACATCTGAATTACACATCAAGTCAGGAAAATAAATTATGTATAGGAACTTCACATCAGTTCCACCACAATACATTTCCCTCCACGTACAAGCCTTCATTTGTGAAACAATACATCTGTGGTCAAGACTTTTGTTACTATGTACAGACTCACATTTCATACTAACTAAACAACAATGCAGTGAAAATATACAGCAGTTGTAGGCTAAATACAGTTTTATTCTATAATTAATTTCTACTTTTTGCTTTTTTCAAAAAACAGGTTTGATCACAGTGATATGACATCACACATGCTACTTCAGCACACTGGGTGAAATTCCACTTTTAAAGGTAAAATATATCCCATATTAGGGATATGCAATACAGCATTAATTTTAGCAAAGGCTCTTTCTAAGATTGGGGTAGTCATACATAACTTAAAGGGTGCTTGCAGAGCTCCCTCTAAAAAGTAAGCCAAAGACTGATGATTATAAAGAAAGTTGTGTTTATTTGATATAGTTCTGAAATTGCCTTTTGAGCTGAAAAAAGTCAATTTTGATCAAACCAAATTGAATATTTCTTGGTAGAAAAGAGTCCCATTTATAGGCAGTTCTACATTATTTGACCTACAATATCAATATTAGAAAAATATTTTCATCGCATTTTGCATATATCCTTTTACTTTTTAGAGCTTTAAAAAGAAATAAAACAGTTTTAAAATTAAATAAAAAAAGGCCAAAAAGGTTAGTCAGGAAAGTTTCATTGTATTTTTTCTCATAACTTGTTTTCTTTGACCATTTCCTCTTTGACAAAGTTATCTGTTTGACTCAACAGGAATTGACAACTTGTCTCAACCAATCCAAATGTGCTCTTATTGAGCCATTTAAAATATTTAAATTATTTCATCATATACAACATATAGTTCTATTTGTCCCAAGTAGATTCCAGCAAGAAATCCCCTAGTAATTCTTTAAATGGCTTCAGAAGTGGCTTTAGGAGTCCACTGAGTCATGGAGTGTCACAGAAAGATCAGCACCTGTAGGTACCAACTCACTGTAAGCCACCTTAGCATCTCAAACAAATTAAATCTCTTTGTATTTCAGAAATTAAACCAGCATTTTCATAAAGTGCACCCAGGCTGAGTTTAAACCAATAAACACTAGTTCATCATATACAATAAACAAATCAAAGCAATTAAATACCCAAGTCAAACCACTAAGGCTCAGAGGCAATTTTATATATAAACTACTAGTGAATACAACAGTAATCAGGGTATGCTTTTTGTGAACTAAAATGGAACGTTTCCCAAGAATAAACTGTGTAAGATGTCTGTACAACACCAAGAGGATCATAAAAGGCAACTTAAAACCTGTACAACACTAACGGGATTTCAAAGTGCCCTTGAAAACATAACAGAGGTAAAGACCAGCCTTTCTTTTCTCTACCACTCTCCTGTCTAAAAAAAAGTCAGTGCTTTGGCTAGCTGTTTTTCTCTAAAAAAACCCCTCCATGTTTTTGCTATTCACACAAAGAAAATCTAGTTTTGAAATCTACAATCTCTGCCAGTTGTGGTTTTCCATCCTCTTCAACTTCAGCCAATTCATTCTCAATTATTCATTAGAGAATGAAAAAGCTGAATATTATTACACAAAACATTTTTTAGGACACAAACACCCCAAAATTTTCCTTAAGGATGCCAGAAACAAGAGCATGGAAACTTCCAGACATATTTTCTTCTCACAACTTAAAGAAGCTTGTGCTACTGCTCATTTGTTATTCTAACGTGGTGGCTGTTCTAGACCTCTGTTCTCTGCTTGTCATTAAAACATTCTCCAATGTAATAATGAAAAAAAAAAAAGCTGCAGAGATTTCTTATGTCCAACAAATTTTCAAGGTGGGATTTTATATGATGAGATTTCATTAACATGTTGAACTCCACATCATCATTATCATCATCATAATAACCACGTGTTCTTTTCAGGATGCAGGACTGCTAGCTTTTGTGTCAGCATTGTTCCCTATGCCCCATGAAAGAGGGAGTGAAAATTGTGAGAAACAATTTTCAGGCATTACCAGCTTTGGTCTCAGCATGCAACCTAAATAAAGCAGGAGAGCAGCCAGCTATTTAGCATACTTGAGCCCTCATGGGCTGCACTAGAATACTTGAACTCTTATGGAACAGGCAGAACTGCACCTGGTTGACAGCCATATATTGGACTATATGAAATTGATGGCACGTGGTAAATTACAGGCTTCTATAGGGCACATGTGTTAAATGTTAGCCCTGAGAGGCTAGTTAAGAGTGTTAAAACCCTAAAGAGCACCTTAAAATAATAGGTTTTTATATTCATTGACTCTTGAAGTACCACAAATTGCATCTTGACCTGTTCTGTCCTGGGGATATAAACATTAGAAGTAAGGAACTAAGAAGAAAAAAAAAATCATTTAAGCCAGCCACACTTAAATACGTATATTGTTCTATCTTTTATTTCCCCTTAGGGTAAAATGGGCTAATTATGAATTTAACAATGTTTATCATAATTACAAACAAAAATATTTGGAAAACTAAGGGTTATAAACAACATTTAATTGTAGTGTATTCTTTTGCCTCTGAAAATCCAGCCATATTTAATTTTAGTATAATAGATGTGAAATACTTAGCTAATGGAGTTGATCAGACTGAAGAATAGAAGTCTTTTTCTCTACTATCTTTGTATATCTTTAGAGTGAAAACTGCTAGCAGTTTATAGAGAAACAGAAAAAATACAAAAACTTCTTAGACTGCTCTGTGTTGATGGATTTGAACTCTAAAGTTTGAAGGCATATGAAATCTTCCCCAACATGCCAGCTGTAGCAAGAGCTTTTCACTCCTAGTTGCCTCCTTCTGGTACTTCCTTTTACCAAGAGAACCTTCTCCAGCCTCTGCACAGTGAGAAATGTAGCCCGGTGCACTCCAAGGGATGAATTGTTAAACATGACACAACATAGACAGTAAATTAGATATATAGGTGACAAAATTTTCACAAGTTCAGGGAAGAAGCCCAATGGAGACTACAGAAATTGAAATATGGTGACTGGAGAAAGGATATGAGTCAAAAGCAGATGTCTAACAAAGGCAACAGAACCTCTGAGTTTTGGGCTGAGACTCACCTGAGGATAGAGGGAAAACATAAATTTTGTCCCTTTTTTTTAATGACACACTGCCTAGCGAATGATATGGTGGGAGATCAAAGTGAACAGGTCTATGTGAGGCTTATGGCTGAAGGTCATCAATAATTCAGTGTAGTAGAGATATGAGCTGAGGTCTGCCCCAGTTAGGGAGGTGAGCATTCAGTGGGAATGCAGCACTGCTTTTACCAGCTACCTTTCCAAACCTGCTGGGTGACTTCATCAGAGACTATCCACAAACTTTCCCAACACAGCCACAGCAGAGACCGTCTAGTACTACTAATATCCAGGTGTCCAGTCTGAATATTTGTTATGGAATTGTTGCTTAATCAACATCCTTTATATCAAGTTTAGGGTGAAAAAGACTAAATGTAGATTATAGCATAATATACACATCAGAGGCTAAGTTTTGACCCCACTACAGTCAGTGGCAAACCATGGTTTAATTTCTTTAATTTCTTTCTCAATTTTTTGACATCTGCCTTTCCTGTTCAAATATTTTCTGCTCCCCAGAAAAATTACCTTTTGTCAGGGGATATAAGGTGTGACTTGTATCAACTTTGTCATATGCTGATGATGAACTTTTAGATAAATCAGATAGATCCCATTTCCAGATCATCCCATGGTCAATGAACAGAGTAAGGCAGCTCTAGAGGTAAACTCAGTGCTGTCCCAGAAAGCAGTCTTAGCTGGGTTGAATTATACTAGAAGTTTGCTGTGGTTTAAACAGTTCAGAAGTAATCCATGTTAAGTGAGACAAAGCCAATCCATAACTAAGCTGATCAGAAAAGTACTGTAGATCCACCTACACTATACTTTAATATTGTGTACTAGTTCTGCATATTTTACTTTCCTTGTGAGAAAAATTTATTCTGTAACCTTTTTGGATACAGGTTACCCGGGAGAGGTACAAGAGTTAAAGACTCGGATATAGTCTGGACAGCTCAGGCCCTGAAAAAGGAACAGTTCAACTCTCAATTTCTACTCCAAGGAAAGTGACAGCAAGTATTTTATGGGATCTACACATTTCTCACAACAACGCCCATACTAAAGAGATTTACCACTTTTTTGATATATGTTTGTAGTAACAGAATGTTCAGATATAAACAAGGTTTGGGTAATCAGAGAAGAGGACCCAGAGATCCTTGACTGTTCCTTAGAATTCTGCTCCTTGTAGAGAACATTTGCCCATGTAATACAGC
Organism: Phylloscopus collybita; assembly: GCA_027886175.1. NCBI lineage: Eukaryota > Metazoa > Chordata > Aves > Passeriformes > Phylloscopidae > Phylloscopus > Phylloscopus collybita. The sequence goes on along the minus strand of JAJNNQ010000075.1, from coordinate 11,851,731 downwards.
AGTCAGCAAATTTGATATGGGCAACATTTTTTACATAGCTGGAATCTAGAAGCAAGCTGTAACACTGAAGTGATTGCCCACAAGAAGTGGGTAACATCCCTTCAAGGAATTGAAGTAGAACATTTTCTTCCCCTGCAAATGAAGTGTGGATTCCTCAGCACTGCATAATAGTTGAACAAAGTTTTCCTTATAATAAAACATGTATTTGAATTTCACAATATCTCATCACTTCAGCCACAGCTGGTGACCATGCCAGGAGCACTTCTCACGTATCATTTGCAATGTTTTTTTTCCAATTACTCCAGGGAGAGGAGGGGAAAGAAGCACGTGGGATGGAGCCACAGTTCCTAGTGAAGATTTTACAGTTACTCTCTTTTTCACAATAGCACTACTCAGTACTATGCTGTTGGAGTGCTGGTGAGAATTGCACACTGAAGAACACTTTTGCACGGTTATTAGTGGTTCTGCCAGCGTTTGGAGAACATGATGGTCTGTTATAACAACACTCCTTGCAACACACAACATTAATGTGAGTATAGTCCAACTGTGCCATACCAAAGATCTTCCTAGATTGTCATCTTGTTCCCTACAGTGGCCAAAACAAAAGGGACAGTACAAGTTTAAAAATCATAATTCTTTTGGAAGACTCTTTTAGTTCCCAGCAATTAGTGGCTTTTGGACACCCTAAGCCAAACATTTCAATCAGGCTATTAATGTTAATGGCCTCAAGGACTGCTTTTAATCTCATTTCTCCTTTTGGCTCCAACATTATCCTATCCAGGCTTCCAGATTTTATTTATATGCTGAGTAGGAAACAAAGAAAAAAAATAATGATAGCCTTGTGTATTTTTCTTTATGTAACTATCAAATGCAGTTTCACTCCATGATATAAAATTTTACCAACAACATTGCTGAAATTTCTACTCTGTTTCAGGGACTGCTACATGACTTCTAAGAGCCTTTTGCTGGCTTTATAGCACTCATTGAGATGAACTACTCAGCAGAAAATGAAAAACAGTATTTTATATCTGTTTGAAACATTAGTCATTATCTTGTCCCTGGCTAAGCAAAACACCCATCAGCCAACTCTTAGTGAAATGTTTTGCCTTTTACAAGCATAACCTCAAAAATGCTGATTTGTGCAACATTTTGACAAAGGAATGGTCACAATTGCAAAGATTGTTTTTGTGACAAGGAATTCTTATCTGGTATCCTTATCACACAAGAAAGTATTTTACATACTAATTTTTTTTGCTTTTCAAAACAGACACTAGAGGTAGGCTGCAGTGACAATGTAATGGCAGAGTTAAGAAGGGAATAAAGGAAGAAAATAAAGGACCATGACTCTGGAGAGAGAATTTTAACCCATTTGGGGCCCTGCTTAGCAGAATCTTATTGGGAGATGGCCTAAAAAACCTGCCTGATTTTCAGGGATTACCTACTCTGAGCTCAAAAGAAGTCCATCTGGTTCTACAGGAAGGCAGGAGGTGGCAAAGGTGGCAGGAGGCCAGAATGGATGAAGAAGGAGCCCATGACAAAACCTGGACATTGAAAAAGAGGCTCACAGAAAGCAGAAGGAGAATCATGCTGCTAAGGAGGAATACATGTCTGAGCATGCAGGGGTGGGATAAGGAATTACAGAGCCCACCTGGAGTTCAGTCTGTTGAAGAACATGTAAGGCAACAAGAAGGGCTTCTACAAGTACCTTAGCAGCAGAAGAAAGACAAGAGAAAAGGAGGGCATGCAGTTAAACAGTGCTGAGGAAGCTGGCTGATGTCATTGCAAAGCCACTGTCCTTTACCTTTGCAAGGTCATGGCAGCTGAGGAGGTTCCTGAGGACTGGAAGAGGGTAAATATTGTTTCTACCATCACAACAGAGGAGTTGTCCTCTGTGGATCCAGAAGTTGGGCTTGATGATCTTTGTGTGTTGCTTCCAGCTCAGAATATTCCATGGTTCTGTGGTAATTCTAAGTCTCAAATAGCTCTCAGACCCCATGTTCAAACAATGCAGACACCAAAGTGTGGTGTTCTTATCTATCACTGATCAGATCAAATACGCAGATGACACAATAAGAAACCTACAAACTGATTTCTTGTTGTCTTTTATTCACCTATAACAGTAAAATCGGAGTGATGGTTGTTGTCCATTTTTTTTCATACACACCATCTATAAATGAATAATTTACATTCAGTTGTCATCATAGTCACTGGGACAGAATTTCTTAAGAATCTTGGATTTTAAATATCAGCACCAAGTCTGTTTAGTGTATAATATGACACCCTTCATTATTGGTAATAAATAATAAGCAACATGTTTGTCTAAGATTTGCTATCTCTTCTTCGCACAAGCAAAGCCAAGATGTCTGCTGGCTGTTTGTTTGGCTTTCCTTTCATTTCATCACAGGAGATCAAGATAGTCACTCAGCACTTATTATGTGATTTCAATGCAAGCAACCTCTCTACTCAGATTTCTGATACTTACTTTGAACATAATTGCATACAAAAAATAAAACTCATCCCTAAATAAACCCAGAGAATCTGAAGTCAGCTGATTAGAGTACAGCTTTTCTTGCTAAACTTACCCTTTTGCTTCTCTGCGTGCTAGGGTGAGTGGTTTCACACTGATGTTGGCTGTAGTGGGATGTTGCAGGGAGGAATTAGCATCTGAAATCCTTCACCAGGAGGAATAAGATGTTCAAATAGAGTTTTCCCTTTCCACCTGCTTCTTTCCTAATTTTTAACCTTTTTTCCCTTTTTTTTCCCTTTGAGTTAGTGTCATTTATGTAAGTTCTCTAAGACACATTTCTAGCTTTCTCTTTCTTCACTGGCACTTCTCCAGGTTACATCTACATTTCCTACATATGGTGTCATTTACATCTATTAGATAATACTTGCTGTCTGTGTCACCCCATAACCAGTTTTGTCAGGCTCTGGGCCTGCAGTGTCTCCACTTCTCAATGTGACTCCTTTTGTACCAAACCTGTACTTCTGTAAACTGTGTCCTTGTGTCAGGGTCCTAAGTATCTCATTCTGCTTAAAAAACCGTCTTGTTACTGCTATGTAAAAAAACTATAGTTCTACCACGTCAATACAAATTAAAATTTTGAAAAGTTAGCTACAGACAGGTGGCCAAATAGGCAAACTGTTGTCACAGTTGAATGAAGTCAAAGAAAGCTATAGGCAGGTCACGTACCCTTTAAACCTTTTATCTAAAGGTTTATACTCCAAATATATTTAACAGATGAGTCAAGCATGAAAGAGAGAGAGACGAGAAAGGGAGACACTTAAATATTCTCAGAAAAAAGTATTTCATATGACAAAGTCAGCAGGAGGAGCAGTTTTCCTAGGAACGTTACTCTTTTTTTGGGAAATTTCATTTTTATCTACTATTTTTATCATTCATGATGATGACACTGAGCTAACTTTTAATTTATTAACTGAAAAATCTTCCTTGCTAAGAACTCCAAAGCTGATAATTTATTGTGAAAACCAGAGCCACGTTAAGAAAAGTTAGAAATGTTTTTTGGGTTTTGATCAAAACACCCCAATCCTCCCAGCCAGCACTCAGCACAAACAGAATCCCAAGTCACCTGGGATATGGCACCTGGCACAATCTGCCATCTGCTTTAATGACAGCAAAGGATTCAGCATAGTCATGTGCAGTAAGCTGGGAGTTGCAAGACTCCTCAGAAGAGTGGCAGAGAAGACACCTTACATCCATAGGCAAACCAAAGCTCTTCCATCAGGCATGACTGCAGGACAGCCCCTCTCCAGGAAAACTCCTCTGACACCCAGTATCAAAATCTCTTGAAACTGAAAACAGAGATGAAAACCTGTAATATAAAGCCATGTTGTAAAACCACACAGTGACTCAAAAATAATTTGGGAGTTGCAATGGAACATTACATTGCAAACCCAGCTGTTTACTGGCAGCTGTTGCAAAAAACCCCATTTTCCTCCCTTTTGCACCTTCACACCCACCCCGCCCCCCCCCCCCCGAAAAAAAAAAAAAAATCTTTTAGGATTCAGAGAAGCAAAGAGTTTTCACACTGAGCTGGCTTTGTTTATTTACTGCCCTGGAGACATCTCAAGTTTCTTACAGCCAGCCAGTGGGTACTAAAAAGTAATATTGGAGGGTAAATAATGAGACTGGGAGGACAACCCTGCAGTTTAGGAAACAGTTATGTTCATGAGTGGGTTTCTTTTAATCCCAAGGGAGAGGCAAATGCAATAGAAAGAGAAAATAAGAATGCTAAAAACCTGAAGACAGCAGACTAGTTCCATTCTGACATGGAGGATAAAATCTTTACAAGCAAATGTTTTTGTTCCTATATCTCTTAAATTGTTTGGCATTGTCAACATGATCTTCATGGTCATTCTGAAAATCATTGCCACAGGATCAAAACTTTCTGACATTACATCAAGGCAAATGTTTGGAAAGGCCAAAGCAGAAGGGGACATTAATGTGGACTATGAGGTTAATGAGAATCATGATGTTAAAGAGTTTATTTATCAATTAAAAAAATTAGGGAAGTTGGAAAAGCCATCCATATTGCTTCAGTGCAGAAGATAATCTCCCCTGGAGGAATATCTGGGATAACTTTATATGAGTAATCATGGTCTATGAACCATTGTAGATATTATTCTTATGAGACTTCAAATTTTCTGTCACATATTACTGATGAAAAATACCTCCTCAGCCTGGATACATCCATGCAGATAAAGCAAACGTTTTCAAAACACTGATCTAGAAATGAGGCCACCTTACACAAAAGTTCTTTGTATTATTAGTCCTTCAAAACAGGTGAGCTATACCCAGAATATAGTTGGGAATGGTCTCTGGCTCTTGCTAGTTTCTGCCCACAAGAACAGGGTAAGTGATGACTGGTCCAGGCCAAATCTAATCAAGACAAAAGTGCCCTAGTGCCAGGGATCCTTCTAACAGTTGCTCACTGGGCTTGCTCCAGTGCCAGTGCTCCCACTTAGGCACCATTTAATTCTTTAGAAGAGGAGATTGGTATAACCACTATGATAATACTGCCCAGTAGAAGGGACCCAGCATACCAGTCACACAATGGTGGTGTGGCACTGCACAGGAGATGATGTACTCAAGCTCCACAGCCATCTTCAAGCCTCTTCCTATAACATCCTTTCAAAACTCTCAGGAGTTTTTCCCTATGTGTGTAAGTTCAAAGGAGGCATTGCCCTCTCATTACAACCCCCAGTGGATGACAACTTTGCTCAGCACTTCACAACTTAAACCTAATTACAATGAGAGCATTTAAAATGAAAAATAGTCACTAATTGTTAGAATGTCTTGTAACCCAGCTGCATTATTTCATCCCTAGAAGATGGATATTTCAGAATATGATTTGACATGATTAATATGCACCCTCCATTAAAGAAAATTATTTTCTTCCCTTCACCTTCACCTGTATTTGATATGCTGCTTGCAGAAGTTAAAAGTTCACCTTCATTAATTCATTGAAAACAGTGCCTACCCAGCTCATGTTTTTTCCTTCACAAGCAATGTATTAATTTCACTTGTGTATACCTCATGCAGTAAAACAAAAATCCAGCTACAGATTGTAAAATACATAACTAAGCTATTTACCTTGTAACAGCTTAATTAAAATACTTCACATCTGTAGTCAACCATGCCATGTGGCCACTGGTACTAACGTGCTTCTAACCACTACATTCTGAGGGACACGAGGGATTCAAAAATATGTATACTAATACTTAATGTTTTCTGTTTACTCCAGCAAGTTTTTCCTTGAAGAGACCAATTTGCTAGGACATGACAATTTCATCATCCCGTTTCTATTTCATGCATGTTGTCCTTTATTTATTAAAAAATGTCCATATAGATTTCCTAAATTGGCTTCTACCTTGAGTAAATACCTATCATGAGAATAGTAGAGCCATGGGCATAGTGAAATTTTAAGCTCCATTTCTGTGGAAAAATATGGAGATATAATAATACAAAAATTATTCTAAAGCAAAATCTTGAGCTGAAAATGAAATGCCTGCTTTGCTTTCTTGATATCTAAAATGACCTTTTTCCTTAAGTAAGGTAATTTCATAAAAGAAAACATCTTTTCATCATGACTAGTTAAAATTTTCCATTTTTAAAATTGCAAAATATATCTTAATGTTTTCTCCCCTTTACATTTTATTTCTTCTCAAAGCTATTTACAAATTGCCTCTGCATTTATGAATGTTTTTATTTCAAAATAGCATTTTCTGGTAATTCTGTTTTTAACTAAAACTAGTTCAGGGAGAAGGGGCAGATATTCACAGAGGTCTCTGTTACTTATACTGTGGGCAGCCTGCCAAAACAACGTGTCATCTTTTGAGTCAAATGTGAAAGTACAAAATTAGGATGTGGGTCAAAAGGAGAAACATCTGACTGCGAATTTGAGATTAGAATTGACTTTTGTCTACATTGCCTCAGCAGTACAGCCCTGATGATGCCAAGTATACTGCACAGCTCATGTAATACAATGCTATGTTGGTCTAAGTTTATGCTCAGACTATTGATTGGTGGTTGAGCATTGTAGGCTAAAAGGCAGCTTTTAGTGTGCATCAGCCACTCAGTGAGGGATCACAGCCAGCACTGACAGGCAATGTGACCTATGCTAAAGGAAAACAGGAAACTCTCCGCTGCAAGGAGGAAAGTCTGTGACCTTTCCTACTGTTTCAATGAGGTGGCCTGTAACTCTGCTAAAGGCCATCTCACAATTTGGCCTGTAGTACCTTAAATTTGTCCTTTCTAGAACCAAATTATGCTTCTACTTGAGTGTTTATTTCCCTCTAGCCAGACATAATTTCTCACTAAATACAGCTGATCAAGTTCTTTGGCTTCTAACCACCTTTCAAGGTGAAGTGGCCCAGCAGGTCCAAGCATTCTTTGGAGGAAGAAGTGACTAAGAGGCAGACAAATAGACCTTGTGAAAGCATTCATTTCCTTTCCCAAGACAACTAGTCTTTAAAAGCACTATATTCAAATCCTGTGATAAGATGATGAGATAGGAAGAAGGATGAAATTGCCATTGAATAGCATGAGATCATATGATGGTGAGAACTGTCTAGTCATCCAGATAATCAGACCAACATTTTCACTCAGGAGTGAGACCTCCACTCATTAGCATGGAGGATGGGCTCAAAGTACGAGGCATCTTGAAATGGTCACAAACTATTTCAATCACTGTTAAGGATTTAAAGTCCTGTCAGCCACAACCCTTAATAGACAAAAAGCCTCAGCATGGAGAAATCACTGTGTGTTACATACCCCGTGTGCAAAAGATTAGTTTAATATATCAAAGCACATTCAGTGAACAAAGATTATCTTGCATAAGACCATTCTTGTCTATTCCATCTCAGGATGCCTTTATGTTGTAGCTTATAAAGCCATCATCTTGGCGGCCTGGGTTCGGTGAGGACACGACCGTCACGAGCTAGGGCGTGAGGTTCGGGCAGAATGACTTAGCAAGACACCAACATGGTGTATTCGTCAAAATGCGTTTTATTATCTAAAACACAGGGTTTAAGTACCTTCTGGGTTTCGCTACGTCATAGGGGGTCTTACTAGTTTCTTAAGGGTAGCGGAAAAGTACTGGCTTGCCTAGAGAGAGAGGGGTCTGTGACCTTAAGATAAAGGTTATCTCTGGAGAGGAATGTGCCTAGCCCTGTTCCCGTTACAACCCGATTCGTCTTCCGCAGCGCAGCCTGTCCCTTCCAATTCACATTCTCCCCACATCTCCCCCTCCCTCTATCACAAAAAAAAAACGAGGTAGTTATACATATATATATATATAGATACTAAATGAGGTAGAAGGCTGCTACTTAATCATGCATATACGTATATAGGTACTAAAATGAGGTAGAAGGTTAGTATTTAGCAAAAAAGGAAGAAGGAGTTTGGGAAACCTGAGTAAGTTTTCTGCCAGGCAAGCTTAGAAAAGCTTGTGACTGGCAATTTCACAGCATTTCATGTTGGTGCATGAATAGAATGTTAGTTTGCTCCACGCGGGCTCTGATAAATGAGACTATTTTGTTCAGCAGGCATGGTCCGAAGATGGCAGTTAAAAGTAACATTGCCAATGGACCTACTAAGGAAGAAATTAAAGTGGTTAACCATGGAGATTGGTTAAACCAGGATTCGAACCAGCCCTGCTGAGCTTCTCTATCTTTTTGTCTCTGAGCCAGTCTGCTTCGGAGCTCTGCCATCGAGTCTCGGACGACTCCAGTGTGGTCTGCGTAAAAGCAGCACTCCTCTTTCAGGGCCGCGCACAGACCTCCTTGTTGCATGAACAGGAGATCTAGTCCGCGCCTGTTCTGCAGAACCACTTCTGAGAGTGAAGAGACTGACTTCTCCAGGTAGGAAATGGATTTCTCGATCCTCTGCAAGTCCTCATCTATGGTCATCTGCAGCTGGGACAGTCCTCGGTGCTGTGTTGCTAGGGCCGAGACACCCGTCGCCGTTCCAGCTGCTCCTAAACCGAGCAGCATTGCGATGGTGATTCCTGTTATTATTTCTCTTTTGCGAAGACGGCTGGGTTCTTCGAAAAGGCTGTACACTTCTTCATCAGAATGGTACAGGACCCTAGGAACAATCAGAACTTGGACACAGAAGTCATTAGAATCATTGAACTTGGGGAGGAACACACAGGGACTCACTCCAGACCTCTGACAAACCCACATTGCAGATGAAGCTGGGACAACCCACTTGTTGTTTTTTCTGTTGGGCTTTACAATTTTGGCACAAACATCTCCTTTTCGCTTGGCTAGGGTTGGATTGCCAAAGCACCTGCCCCGACCTGAGACCTGACTCAGGGTGATACCTCTGCGAGGTGTGTCCCATCTGCATTGGTGTGGTGCATCGGCTGTGGAATAAGTGAATGAGGTATTTACAGCAACTCCTTCATAAAAGGGGGGTTGAACCTCATAGCAAAGCCAACAGGAGTTAGTTAGGTCAGGATTAGATTCATTCAGGGATAAAAAGGTAGCATCTAACATACGAAGGATTGGGTCTGGGTCTGACTTAGCTGAACGGCCTATCTGGAAAGGTTTCTCATCACTGTCCTGGTTTTCGGTGACAGTCGTGGGTAGGATTTTGGGGTAAGTTATGTTTTTCTCTGTCTGTGTGCTTTTAATCACCTTGTTGGGTCCAACCGCTCGGGGTGCCGATGGTTGAAGCCTGGTAATTTGCACATTCACCCACTCTTTCGACTTTTGAATGACCACTGTCCATGTCCTTCCCACCGTCCAGCTAAAATCATCAGGCTGCAAGACCGTCATGTTATAATATATACAAATTCGGAATTTGGGGATTTTATAACTGTTTCGGTAGGAACTTCCGTGTGAGAAAAGAGGTGGTTTGCAACCTGCCGGTGCCCATGAGAACTGTAGGAACTTGTCGGGGGCTGGTGGGTCCCACCCAGGCCCTGACGGCCTGGCATCTGTAACAATGGTTTCACAGCCCCAATGCCCACAGTATCCCCACCCAGGTACATTACAGTAGCTTTTCCCTGGGTTTGAAGCTGGGCACCAATAGGATAGGTACATCTGTGATGAGTGTGGAGACCTAGGAATTACCTTTGGTTGTCCTGGAAATAAATCTGTAAAACGGAGCACGAAAGATGGAGCGTTTGGTGTGGTGACGTCTCTGAGCACCTTACCACTGGTTAGGTGTCTCATGACCCACCTGAACGGCTGATGTGGGTAGTAACTTGGGCTGGCTTGTCCTCTAGCAACAAGCCCCAATAACAAAATCACGCAGACATGTCGCTGATGTCTGGGTCTCACTCGCGTGGGTTTCTCTGCCGCTGTCTGACGTTTTGGTGGTGGTGGGTCTCGTTCCTCTTGGAGGGGCACATGGGCGTCACGTGGCCGCCCTATCAGCATGTTCTGTAAACAGAAACTCACAATTCTCATTAGTCTCATCCTGCTCATTGTGAAGATCAGGTTTAATTGATTTGAGAGGACACCACCTGATTTTCCCATCTTTTTTGACAGCCGCGTACCCTCGCCCCGTGAGCATCAATCTCCAGCCCCGTTCCCACTCACCCAGCTCATTTTTAATTACAACCTGCGGGCCCACCTCTATTGCTTTGGAGGCCCAGTGTTTTTGAATGGGACTGTTTGTTTCATTTCCTCTAGGGAATTGATTCAATGCCATCAGAGCAGTTACCAATATACGTGTCTGCTCTCCTGAGGGGATGGAGTTGGTCAAGCCTTCTGCTTTTGCCAACACCTCTATTTTGGATTTCAGGGTTTGGTTTGCCCGCTCAACTATAGCTTGTCCGGTGCTATTATATGGAATGCCCTTCACTAAAGTGATTTGCCATTTGGAAGCAAATTCCTGCACTGGTTTGGAAATGAAATTGGAACCATTATCTGTTTTGATCTGCTTGGGGATACCAAGCCATGCCATGGCTGTCAGCCAGTGCTGTATTGTGGCTTTGGAGTTAGCTTTGCGATGCTGTGTGGCCACGATTATTCCACTGAATGTGTCCACTGTCACAGCAAGCCACGCTTGAGGCTTCAACAATTGACACAAGGTGAAATCTGACTGCCAAATTTCTGAGGGCTTGAGACCTCTCGGGTTGACCCCACTGGTCCACAGGGGTGACTTCTGGCAGTGAGGACAGGTGGCCACTACATGTTTGGCATCCGTTGTGGTGATCCCGCATCTCTTTGCCAGTGCTTTGGGACCAATGTGAAGGGATTCGTGCAATTGACGAGCATCTTGCAGCGTCCAGACGCCTTTTGCTGCAGTGTCTGCCTTGTCATTGCCGATCTGGAAGTAACCTTTGACTGGGTTGTGGCTGTTGACGTGAATGACAGATACTGTGCCCTTTCGTGAGGAGAGTGCTTCTTCTAGCATCAGGGCTGCTGTTGATGTTGACACACCTGGTCCTGTCATAGCCAGACAGAGCTTTGCCACGAATATAGAGTCTGTTACAATGTTCAGGTGTTCGTCTTGGAAAAGTCCACACGCCAAAACCACTGCTGTCGCTTCCAGTTGCTGCACTGACAGTGTGGGATCGCATGCTTTGATGCAATGCCATTGCTCTTCTGTCTGCCACACTGCTGCTGCGGTGGAAGTCGTGGAAGAAGCGTCTGTAAAAACTGTTGGTCCTGGCTGTGGTCTGTCCATGACCTTCGGTGGCATGTCTATGTCGACTATGGTCAGCAGCTGAGTCCAAGGTGGTCTGGTGGAGTAGAGGATTTCTCCTCCGAATCCGATGAGAGCAAGGGCTAAATGTTCTGAGATTGTAGTTGACTCTGTGGCTGTTTGCTTGCGAAAAGGAAGATGAATTCTCGCTGGCTCGGTCCCTAGGTGTTTCAAGGCAAGCTTCCTGCCTTTCATGATGAGATTTGAGATGCATTCTATTGCTGGGGAAAAAGCACGAGCTGGTCTTCCAAGGACTACCCACTGAATCGGTCGAGCCTTTTCAGAAGGTCCTTGGGCCAGTGCTCCCACTCCCCCCTTTGGTGTAAAGTGTACGTACAAGTCCAGAGGCGTCGCTGGGTTCCATCTGGCAAGTGTGCCGGTGGACATCTGCTGTTCGATGAAGTCGAGGGATTTTGCTGCTTGCGGTGTCAGCTCCTTGGGTTCCCAGGGATGTTTTCCTTTCAAGAGGTCATACAGAGGATCCATGACCTCAGGAGGAATCAGGATGATGTTGCGAAGCCATTGCATCGATCCCACCAGGCGTTGCACATCGTGGAGCGTCTTGATGTCTCGGTGGACCTTCACCTTGGGAGGTGTCACATAGGAATTCGTGATCCCCACTCCCAGGAAGGTGACACAGGGTCCCTTTTTGATCTTTGCGCTCGCAATCTCAAAACCATTGGCCTGGAGGGTCTCTGTGATTGTGGACACCAGATGATCCACTTGGCTCGCTGATGGTGCAGAGACTAGGATGTCGTCCATGTATTGTATGATGGTCGCGGTAGGGTAGGAATGTCGGACTGGTGTTAACGCTTTATCCACGGTGATCTGGCACACTGCAGGGCTGTCCACCAAACCTTGGGGTAGCACCTCCCATTGAAAGCGTAGGCTAGGTCGCTTGCCATTTGGAAAAACCACGGAGAAGGCAAATCGTTCCTTCTCCTCAGGATGCAAAGGTATTGAAAAGAAACAGTCTTTAATGTCCAATACTGCACATGGTTGTCCTTCAGGGATGGCTGAATTCATAGGTAACAGTGTCTGAACTGGACCTATGGGTCTGATTGTCTTGTTCACTTCCCTCAGGTCGTGGACTAGGCGGTAGCCTTCTCCAGACCTTTTGGGAATCACAAACACAGGGGTATTCCATGGGCTTGTGGAGGGTTCTATGTGACCCTTTTGCAGTTCTCGTTCAACCAGTTCCAGCAAGGCTGTGGTTCGAGGCTCTGAGAGGGGCCACTGCTCAACCCAAACAGGGTCAGATGATTTCCAAGTCAATTTGATTGGCAACGAAGGGTGCACAGCAGTGGCCCTCATTATAAATTTGTGATCCTGACTCCGAGCATGGCTAGGACATCTCTCCCTATCAGGGGTGGAGAGTTCTGCAAAATGTAAGGGTAAATTGCCACGGTTTGTTCTGGTCCCTTTTTTGTGTAAATGGTTATGGCTACCAACCGGGTGCTTTTCCAAGCTCTGGATTGTCCTCCCACTCCATTTACTGGAGGGACTTCTTTGATTTGCCAATGTTTGGGCCAATGAATTAGGGGCACAATGGTGCAGTCCGACCCCGTGTCCGCTTGGAACCTGAGTCCAAAAACATGGGGATCTCGACTGCCATAGAGCTGGCACACTCCCCACACGATCAGGGGGTCTTTCCCCACCTCCATGACTAGGGCCACCCAGGGATTCCGCTCTGTGTCGCCCCCTGCTGACCCTGTGTCACTGGCGCAGTTTGTGACGGTGGGGGGTGCATAGCTACCATTGGTGGTGCTGCACCGCTCTGCCCTGGGATGGTTAGTGGAGATGTGACACTGACTGGTTCCTGTGTATATATGGGGTATGAAGGTCCCCCAGCCCACTGGGTGTTGGGAAAGATGGGCCATCTCGGAATGGGAGGAGGCTGAATATGGCCCATACGCCCCCTCCCTCTCCCGTTTCCCCGGAGTTTGGATCTGCATTCCTTGGCTATGTGACCCTTTTTCCCACAGCTCCAGCAGGTGGGTCTCTGGCGCTGTTGGGTCGGGGGTGCTGCTGCAGGTTGCTGTGTCACAGGTTGCTGTGCTGGCTGAGGACAGTTAGCTGCCAAGTGACCTGTTTGGCCACACTTCATGCATGGTAATGCATTGGTTATAGTATGAATTGTGGCTTGCACCGGAATCAACTGCTCCTCTCTTACCACATGTTTGATCATATCCGCCAAACTGGCCCCTGCTGGCAGAGAACGTAGGATGTCCTTAGTAACAGTGTTGCACTGTTGCTTTAGACAGTCCAGTGCCACAGGTCCCCTTGCTTCCACAGGCAGTGTGGAGGAGTCAATAGCAGCTTGCAGGCGATCCACAAAATGTGTGAAACTCTCGCTCTCTCCCTGTTTAACCGTGGACCATGGTGATGACTTGTCCACCACTCGAGAAGCAACTCTTATAGCTTCTCTGGCTGCTCTCGTTGTTGCTTTGACTTCCTCAGCTGTGAGGAGTGTTGCCTGAGCCTGAGGGGTAACTACGTCATCATGTTTACCCAGCAGTCTGGACAGGGTAGAGCCATGGAGGGGTTGTCCCTGTCCTGAGCTTTGGGCTAAAGCTGCTGTGCACTGGTCTGACCATTCCTGCTGAAAAACAATCAATCCTGCTCCATTAAAGAGCATTCGGGTTATCTGAGAAATATCGAAAGGCAATAAATCATTATTGCTAAAAATTCCGTCTATTAAAGTGGAGACAACAGCTGACCCTAACCCCTTTTCTTGAATTGCCTTCACCACTGTTTGGATTTCTTTTGTACTCAGAGGTGTGTAAGTTCGTCTTAAATTCTGTCTAGTGCCAGTAACACGTACTGGGAAGGCATGAATTGCTGCTGCCGGCTCCCATTCTGCACAAGCAATCTTTATCTTTCCCCAGTCAGTAAGCTTATATTGTGTTACTTCCCCTGTATTGTAAAAAGCTTTGCTCGGTTTTGGTAAAAAATCCGTGAATTCTACTATTTCCGACTCAGATTCTGTGCTAGTCTCAGAGCTCTCGGTAAGACTAGCGTCTGAGTTGTAATCCCACTCACAGTCGGAAGTCGACTGCTGGCACACTTCCGGCTTGCTGCGCCTTTTTGTCGGGCTTCGTCCCCGTCCCGCCTCCCAGGGGCGGGTTTCGCCCGCCTCCCGGGCTCTGCCCCGTCCCGCCTCTCGGGGGTGGGCTCTCCCCGCCTCTCGGGGGCGGCGCCGGCACGCCTCCTGGGGGCCGTCCCAACCCCGCCCCTCGCGCGCGTGGTGCCCCCCCCCAGAGGGGTTTTCTCCTTTGTAAAATGACCTTGGAGACGATTTCCAGCCGCGCGTGCGCATTTCCTCGCTCTCCCGCGCTTGCGCAATATAAACCGGAACGTCCGAGCCTCCCTCCCGCGCATGCGTCCCCGCGCGGAGCCGCACTTCCGCGTTTTCGGCGCCATGTGGCCGGTGACCCCGCCCCTGACTTGGGTCGCGGTCGCCATCTTGCCAATATGGCGGCGGCGCGCCCGTGCTGGGTATCGGTAATTCTGGCTCGGCTGCCGCATCGCCGCGCGAACGCGGGACGGGCGGCCCCGGCATTATCGGCTTTAGCGCGGTCGCGGGGACGCCGCGCGGCGCTGCCGCGGACGGCTCCGGGACCGCCGGCTGCGGCGGTTCGCGGGCTCTTCGCTCTATTTCTCTAGCTTCTCGCGAGAGTTCTGTCCAGACGGACCACGGGTTGCCGTCGTCCCGCACCTCCGATTCGGGGTTCGGAGCGGCGGGGGGTCCGTTCCCGGGTTCTAAAGAGGGGCTGTCCCGCGCGAGCAGCGGCGGGCGCGTCCCCGGACTCGTTAATTTGCCGGTATCGGGCGGATCTAAATCGCGCGGGGGGGCGCAGGGAAGAAGTATCGGCGAATGAACCGCGGTATTTTCGGGGGGCTCTGGAGGGGTCTCTGGGTCCGGGGGGTCCCGTGGGACAGCTGGAAAGCCCCCCCCAGGGTTCGGGATGTCTGGGCAAGGATTTTGGGGAGGGTCCAACGTGTCTCCCCCCCGCTCGTTCCCGCCGCGGGGCTGGGCACCTCCCGGGGGTCCCGCGGGTCCCGCAAGTCCACCCCCTTCCCCCTTTTGCCGCGAGACCGTAAATAAACATGTTTTCACCGCGTTCCATGCCTCCTGTTCCTCCCTCGCCCTTTTCAAAGCCATTTCTACTTTTCCCCACGCTTTGAGGGCTTTCCCACTGCCAGAGGTTATAGTATCATTCGCGAGGGCAATTGTATAATTCTGCCATCTCTCTGGGTCCAATATATCAACGGGCCGCTGAATTGTGCCCAAATCTGTAAGTCTTGCAATAGCAAGATTTAAACTCTTTCGCTCTAAGCGTATTCCCCACCTCTCCTCCATAATTTTTACAACCTGAATAATCGCCTCCATCGCCGATTACTGGTTCTCAGGGCGTCCCCTGGTTCCTCCACGGTATTCCAGAATTTTCTGGTACCGCCGTCTCTCACCGTCCAGGCGTTTCCCGTGTCCCGGGTTCCAGTCCCGGGCTTTCGGCACCAAATATGTTGTAGCTTATAAAGCCATCATCTTGGCGGCCTGGGTTCGGTGAGGACACGACCGTCACGAGCTAGGGCGTGAGGTTCGGGCAGAATGACTTAGCAAGACACCAACATGGTGTATTCGTCAAAATGCGTTTTATTATCTAAAACACAGGGTTTAAGTACCTTCTGGGTTTCGCTACGTCATAGGGGGTCTTACTAGTTTCTTAAGGGTAGTGGAAAAGTACTGGCTTGCCTAGAGAGAGAGGGGTCTGTGACCTTAAGATAAAGGTTATCTCTGGAGAGGAATGTGCCTAGCCCTGTTCCCGTTACAACCCGATTCGTCTTCCGCAGCGCAGCCTGTCCCTTCCAATTCACATTCTCCCCACACCTTTAATGAAAGAAGAACACATGAGCACATAAATAGTATGCCTAGACCATGTGAAAATTAATTTCAGGTATATCTTCTTTCTAGGGAAATATTATTAATCAAGGTTCTTTAAAATTGATGTATTTGGCAAATTTTTGTTCCTGCTCCAAGACAATGTCTCTCTCAAAGGAACAGAGAGATTTTCTGATGTTGTAACAAGGTATAGGTTTGGCATCTCTTGTAAAACTGCTTGTTTATTTTATATTGTGTCTATCAACTTAAATTCTTTCCTTAGAATAAATACTTCACCCCCTGAAGTAGGTAGGATGTAGCTGTATGAACAGCTCAGTCTGCTCATATAACTGAAGCAGGTTATACAGATGAGCAAACTCTTCTGCTGCAAAACAAAGGCTGTATGCACTTACCATTTCTGTCTTTGTTCCTTCCTAGGGGAAATGTTAGTAAATCTCCTTAATTTGCTTGAGTGTCTATTCATCATCATAAAGAGATGAAGATATTTCAAGCAAGATGTATTGTGAAACTAACGTCAAGAGTTTGTTCTTATCAATATTGTACCCTGGCAAATTTCATTCACCACTCAAAAACCCCCAGCGTCTACAGCTATGTCTAAGATCCTCCTTTAGCAGATGCATGACCTCTAAATTTTGCAGCAGAGTTACAATGGATGGTGAATAATGAGTCCTTCAGGGGGACAGAGGTAATCTGTATTCCCTCTGTATTCCAGGTTCAGGAGATCATATAGAAGCAAGCACCTTTGGTAAGACCAGCATACATATTGTAGCTGTCTCACCAACAGAGAGTATGTTTGGATACTAGTAGAGGGTCTTATGAATGAGAAGAAAGAAATTCACATGCCATAAACTGGCACCTAGATCCAACTAGATAATTAAAAATGGTTCTTCAGCTCAGTGAGTAAAGCTTGGGCTATTCACACTTTGTAACAGTGGAAATACAAACACAAGTCTTCAGAAAAAATAACACATAGAAGCAGTTTGGCTACACTTCAAGTACTCAGGCTACTAATGGAAATGGAGCATCCTTGTGGAATTGCTCAAACAATTTTTGACTGTGAGGTTGCCTTAATAAACACAGTTCCTTGTACATTTTACAATAAGCTAACTGCAGAGGCCTCATGGGCCTCAGTTCCTAAAGAAAAACAGAGATCTTTGTAAATACACATGCAAAGAAATCTCAATAAAATCACACCCATTGTGTTAGATTATTTTGCTGCCCTTGATCTAGACAACTGCATGGTTCATGACACAATAGAAAAGCCACTTTTAACTGAGCCTCTTTGAGAGTTTGCAAATTCTAGCAATATGTCAGCAGTTACTACATTGTCTTCTCTCTGTTCAGTTCCTGTGCTTCTTCTAAGTTCTGTTTACTTTGGATTTGTATGGGCTGTTAGTAGCAATTCAAGGTTACTGCCAAATCCCTGAGAACTGTTGACTGGATAGAGATGTTAAAATGCTCTGGCTACCTGCTATAAGTTTCTCACTCTATTTCACTTCTGTGAAATCTATAAAATATTTACTCCTCTTTAGCCCTCCTGTTTCCATCTGAAAAATTTACTGACAATCTAGGGAAGTATGCTTCCAAACTGAGCAATCTTTGTGATGTTTTAAGGCCAATCCTCTCGAGGTCCTCTAAAGGATGCTTCTGACTGCTTAGTCTTTGTCCTTAATTTGAAGATTTATCACATCAAGCAAAACAGCTAGATACTACAAAAAGAAATGACAGGTAATGAGAAGCAGAGAACAAAGTGCCAAAGTGCTGAAGTCGTATCAAGCTTCTTGTAGGGAAACTTGTTCCTTAGTTCTTAAAGGAACACAGGTGTTACCTGATGGTAGAAGAGGGCGACATAGACTAAACACAACCATGTCTATGATCTTTGAATTCTACACACAGTGGTTATTGACTGGCATCAAAATGGAGAAATAAAGTTTCCCCTCGTGGGAGGCTTTTTTGCCCCTTCATTCCTTATGAGAGTTCAATAGGAGTATCTTGTTTCTTTACAGTATGTATTTTCTGCTTGTTTTTTATAATTCCCTTCCCATTTCATTAATCATTACTCTCTAATGGGATACTGATGTTATGATTGGAAAAGTTATCATTAAATGAGGAGGAAAGAGCTGCAAAGTACATCTAGTACTACAATGAAGATTTATGTTTTTTATTCTACTTTAAGTATGAAATACTTTAAAAAACCCCCCCAACAATTAATTCTGTCATACTCTGTAGCTAAAAAAACCATGGGGACTTTGCATGCTCCTCTAAAATGAAGGGTGATTGTCCATCTCTCCTCCAAGCCACCAGAGACTTTCACAACAGCAGATGCTTTCCTTGGGGCTAGGAAAAAAAAAGCGTTGGATGTTTCTGATAAAGTAAAAGCACATGTACACCCTAGGGTATATTTCAAAGCACAGTTCCATAGATTGCTATTAGGAAAAAAATCAGCTCCATGTTTCCATGCTGAGATAAATATCTTCCTTCAGTGAATCTTTGCAAGGTAAAACCAGCCTGGATATGAAAGCCCATGTATGGTTCCTGGAGCACTACTGAACAGCAGTATTCCAGATTGCTCTTAAATTTTTTTCCATGAAAGAAATACCTTAAGATTTCCTGAGAAACATATTCTTATGCATTAATTTCTTTAGGATTATGTCATTTCAGTACCATGTTTCCAGAAATATCCTGTTAAAAATCACAGGCACTGACTTCTTGTTCTTCCCTTCAGAGAGAAGGAAAGCAAAAGATCTCAGTTGTTTTTACAGAAGTCTTATGCATATTGCAAAACTGTTACACATCCAGCTTCTACCCTCTCTATTTCAAAACAAACGAGCTCAGATCTGCCTATTTTTCTTCTCAAAACTTTATTTAATGAAGCTTTGCTTTATTCTTGCTTCACCCTGCACCTTTAATACCCAGTGTTGCAAGAGTTCTCCAGCCAGGGCTCACTGTCACCAGCAGATCAGAATCACCTTATGTGTTTTGGTGAAAAACCCACGGTGTACATATAATAATGGTTGGATTATCTGCATTCATGCAGAAGGGGAAAAAGGAAAACTCTTAGAGAGAGTTGATGTTAAAATGCTAAAAGGAGAGAGCAACGTGTGTTTGAGCTGACATGAGTTCAGTCTCTCTGCACTTCAAGCTGGCTAGGTGAGAGCCACGGCAATCTAAGAGGCATTCTCCTCCATGGAAAAGCTTATAAAGATCAAATCCAGAGGATTGTGTCCAATTTTGGGGCCCCCTGCACAAGACAGATAATGACACACCAGAGCAAGGTCATTGCAGAGTCATCAGTGGAGACAGAATGTATGAGGTGTGGCTGACAGAATCAGGTGTATTCAGTCATAAGAAAATAAGTCTGGTCTTTGCAAAGAGGCCTTCATCCAGGCACTGCTGTCCTGGGCCGTCTTAGTTACTCCTCAACCTAGCCCACAACCTCTCTTTCAGAAGGTAATCGAGAGATCAGCAGCCCATTGGTTTAATGCCGTGAGATCAGCTGGTTTACTGCAGTCTCTTGGTACCACAGACACAGTGAGTGCAGGACTCAGGGCACTGAAGGATACTCACAGAGCTGTTGGTGATGAAGCAAAGAAAGGCAGGTTTTATTTTGCAAATGTCAAAACTAAATGGTTTTGGACTTTTTGGATTATCTTTTATGTCAGAGGAAATTGTAATAAACCAGGCTTTTTTTTGGAAACAAATTTATTAATTCATAAAAAATTACAGAATTCTTATGAAGAGAGTGAAAGGAATGTTCCTATCCCTACCTACATTCTAGTCTCTGGGTATGCAAGGAGAGAGCAGCTGAGGCACAGCTCAGGTGAGATGGTTTAGATTGTTCACTGCTCCTTATGCCATAATCACCTGCAATTACTTGAAATTGTTAAGTAATTCCAGTTAGAGTAACAGCTGCTGTACATCCCTAGAAGCTATTGCAATGATAAACTCAGGCTCTTTCTCTTTTTATCAAGTGCAGTGGGCTGAAATCATTAGTTTGGTTTCTTGGTATATCAGACTGCAGTAACTCCTTTGTTTAAAGCTAGCAGCATGCATATCCACTAGATCTTCCAGGTAAAAGTTGTGAACTCATACACTAGACCTGAGGAGGTCCAGTTTTCATAACAATGGTCCTGAACTAGCCTTTTGGTACCAAACTATATTCTGTTAACTGATAAAAATAATGTATATATACCCATAAAATGTTGTTTTACTGATCTATATTCCAGATAGATTGAACAGGAACATGCCAGCACTATATCAAAGTATAATGTAGAAAACCATTCAAACGGTAGAGTACTTGAATTGATCTTTGTCAAAAGTATACTGAAAGCCTTTATTTTTTAAAGAGAGTAATTAATTCCAGATATTTTAACCCTGATTTAGAATATGCACTCCCAACACCACCATAAACAGCTAAATAGACAGACTAGTGTTTACAAATCAATGAAAACATATAAAACACAAGTGTTATGACTGGTGTTTTAAATATGTATTATCATGTACAGCTTCTTTGAAATGGAGAAAAGAAACATTTCTGAATACTATTACAGGCAAATACAAGCATTCTTTGGCAGGTAATGAGGCTCATTATTACATTAAAGCATACATTTCTCACTGATCTTTCCTTCTGCAGGCTCCTTTAGGTGCCCTCCCTTGTGCTACTTTTTTGCCCCTTCCTTTTTGCAAAAATAACAGCAAAGAAATCATGGGAGGCAAAAAGGGGATATCTCAAGACGAGTAACATCAAGAAGACCTTCTGTCCTCCTTCCCTCCTGTCCTCAGCCTGTCCAGGCAGGCCTGTTGTTCTTTTTTGTCCATGGTTCAACAAAATCCCAAAGTGCTGACTCTGATCTCTAAGGAGCTTTCTGAGGGAGGTTGTCCAAAAACAGCTAGGTAAAAAAGGTCATTTTTCCTGCTGTTTCACTGATATGACAGACAGAAAACATGAGAATATTGACTAAAAATTAAAGCTGGTGCTTTATTTTCCCTGGCAGATTTATTTTCTCTCAGGGAGATGAAAGGACTAAATGCCTTCCCAAACCCCTGCCAAGGTCTTTAAAGCCATGGCTATGCCTTCCAAAATGGTTTTGGTTTCTTACAAATCACTAAAGAATGACTGAAGAAGCAAGGTTCATTATTTAGCTTTTTATTGCTCATTCTTAGGGCGGGCAACATGGCTTGTCTCTTCCAGCACCTTCTCCTACCGCAGGATGAGCAGGCAAGAAGTGCTTCCTGCACAGCCCAGAAATATCTCTGATTTAGAGGAATGAGCAGTGCTAATACCCAGCAGCCCTCTTTGAGGCCCATTTAGGTGTTATTTTCATCAGAGTTGAGGCATCAGCTCAAGCTGGCTCTTGAACAGGTGGCCAGCAATTGCCATCTCTTTTGGCATGATGACTGATTATTGCAAAGCATAAATCCTGTGTAAATCCACGTGCAAAGAGAACAGAATCTGCAGTTCTCAACATCCTCCCTTGCATCTCCTCTCAAGGCTGTGTTCTCTCCTCCCTCACCCATCAGCCTGACAATACTGTATCGTCAAGCTCTTCAGCTAACTTAGATTACATTTACAGCTACCCTCCTATATCATTGCTCCTTCAGTGTAGAAAGGAGGCCTCTCTGAGTGTGAAAAAATACAAAGAAAAACATAGCCCAAAAAAGTGATTTTTATTGCAGCTAAAACTAGCCAAAGTATTAAACAAAGACTCGAAGTGGATGACATTTAATGATGGGCATTTTTCTGTTCTTCTCAGGGGGAAAGTGTTGTTCTCATGACAGATGATTCTTTATAGATGCTCTGGGAGGGACAGAGTATTTTCATACATGCTTTTCAACTTTGCACACAGAATATACTAAGTGGCTTTTTTTATTATTTGCGGATTTACAGACTCTGTTTCTCTTTAGAAAAATATTTAATTAGATCAGTTTTCAAGAACTAAACCAGTCACTTTGGAAAAAATAGAGGAGAAAATATTAACCTGTGTACTCCTGAAGAGAAATGATTATTGTTATGAATAAAGGATCAACAAGATGACACTTAAAATGGTTTTTTTGTTTACAAAAGTACATTGCTTATTTTTAGTACTATAGTACTTATAGTACTCAGAATTCACTCATTATCAGGCAATTTTAGATGACTCAGATATTAGATTAGAAAAACTTTATCTTGCATTTAACATTCATTTGGCTGCAGGGGGAATTGCTTGAAGACCATATTGCCATTTCCATGGAGGAAGCTTGAACTTCTCTGTTTAACATAACACTGCTAGCAGCTTCCACCCCAGTGACTAAAACAAGTAGTGAGAATTACTGAAATAGTTCTGAAGAAATAAAAAAAAGCTGCAACAGTTATCAGCACAGTTTTTCCAGAGGGTTTACTTGTGACATGCTCCAGAGAGTGCATGAGTCACACAGGGAATGCCATTTGGCTGACATTTGCCACCTGCCAGCAGTGGGTTACAGCCCCCAGATGCCAAAACTGAAGCACAAATTAGAGACATAGGGATTCCTACTCCTAAGATAAAATTTGACTCGGAGTATAATTCCTCATGAACCGAATCTTTTAAAAAATGCTTATTATGATCTTTGAAAGGGTGAGGGGATAATATTTGATTTTGAGTATAGCCAGACATCTGCACCCTCCTACCTTCAGTGGAGATGTGGACCCTCAGCACCTGCTAGGATGAGAATCCTTAGCCATTATACAAAGGGAGTGAAGAATATGAAGATGATGAACAGTGACATCTCTAATCTTTGCAGGGTACAATAGCTCATGATCACAGCTGGTTAAAATACAGAATGACCAAATGATTAACCAGCAGAAATGTGGGCTGTGTTGTTACTGCATCAAAGCATGCAAGGCCAAACAAGCTCTCAGCTGGAATACAGATGCCAAAAGGGAGCTGACAGCCAGAAGCCATGTGTTTTTGGAACCTGTCCCTGGAGAATGGGAAGGAGGAGAGACTTTCCCATGCTGATTTGTCTCTCATTGCCTCTCTGGACTTGATCCACTGCTGATGTAGTCCAAATTTGCAACTGGCACCTAGTGTAGAAATCCAAGATTTTTATGGCTTACAAAGGATAACAAAAGGATAATACAAGGGAAAAAAATACAACAAACCAAACAAAAAATAGCCAACCAAAAAAAAATCAAACCAAAAAAACCCCAAAAACAAACTTCTTCACCTTTCCTATTATGCAGAAGAAGCCAAGAGGAGATTAGAGAAGGCTTTTTCAAACTGACCAATGTTTTTTTTGAAGGTTTGGGATTTTGGAGAGGCCAGCTTTTAACATCTGAGAGAATCCAAATTTTTCAGTTAGCTGAAAAGCAGGACTGATCATCGTTTTTCCATAAAAGTAGCCTAAAATTACTCATCACATGAAAATCTGTTACATTAACTGTCCCAGCATCACACAAGCAGTCTGAATTAGAAGTAAAAGTGGCTTGTACCCCAGGATCATGAGGGTCTCTTCTCTGTCTTTTGCCCAGAGTGTAGATTTCCAAAGACTGACTAGGAACATAAAGTTAAACAAATACAACAATGTTTCTTTTGAATGACACCTACCCAGTAGAAAGACAACAACCTGGGGAGTCCTTCAAAGACTCCACCTCCAACAGAGGTTATGAGTACACCTAACGAAGGAAGGCCCCTCCCACAAGTGAGGCCAGCACTGCTCTTCTGAGAAACACAAAATCACAGAACGGATAAGCTTCAAAGGAAACCATGGGGCACTGTTCAGAGCCATGTCTGGTTTAGCCTGAGTATACCTAAGGATAGGGATTCCACAGCCTCTCTGGGCACCTATTCCAATTTTTTGTTGCCCTTGTTGTGAAGAATGAAGAATGCTTTTCTTATATGCAGTCAAAATGTTCTTCACTTTAACTTGAGTTCCCTTGCTTCATATCCTTTCACTGTTTGCCTCTGAGAAGAACTCCATTTTCCCTATACTCTCCCATTAGGGAGTTGCAGACAGCAGTAAGATCCACCTGAGCTGTGTCTCCTCCAGCCTGAACTAATCCAGCTCCTTCAGCCTTCCTTTATACGTCTTGGATTCTGATTTAATGACCCTCCTGTGGGTTTTCTATGAGATATAATCCAGCCCATCACTGTCATTCTTGTATTGAAGAGCCCAAAACTGGGTGCAGTACTAGAGGTGTAGAGGTGTAGAGGTGTAGAGGTATAGTCTCACATGTGCCAAGCAAAGGAATATTAACTTGACTTGCTGGCTGCACTTCCTTGTACAGTCCAGTATGTGGCTGCTTCTCCCTGCAGCAGGGTGCACTGCAGCTTCAATCTCACAGAATCACAGAACATGTCAGATTGAAAGAGATCACACTGGGTCACCTGATCCAACCTCCCTGCTCAGGCACAGTCATCCCAGAGCACATTCCACAGGATTGTGCCCAGACAGCTCTTGAATATCCCCAGTAATCGAGATTCCACAGCCTCTCTGGTCAATCTGTTCTAGTGTGTGGTCACCTGCACAGTAAAGAAGTTCTTCCATGTGTAAAAGTGGAACTTTCTGTGCATCAGTTTCTGTCTGTTGCCTCTTGTCCTATTGTTTGGAACCACTGGGAAGAGACTGGTCCATCCTCTTGACACTGATAGACATTGATGAGGTCATCTCTCAGTTGTCTCTTCTTGAGGCAAAGCAGCTCCCTCAGTCTTTCCTCATAAGAGGGATGCTCCAGTCCCTTAATCATTTTTGTTGCCCTCCACTGGACCCACTCCAGGAGCTCCATTCCTCTCTTCTACTGAGGAGCCCAGAACTGGACACAGCACTCCAGGTGGGCCTCACTAGGGCAGAGTAGAGAGGCAGGATCACCTCCCTTGACCTGCTGGCAATGCTCTTCCTAATGCACCCCAAGATACCATTGATCTCCTTGGCCTTCTTGAGCACATTGTTGGCTCATGGACAGCTTGTGTCCACAGGTCCTCCAGGTCCTTCTCCACAGAGCTGCTTGCTCTCTGGTTTTCCCCCACCATCTTTGCTGCTCATTCTTCCCCAGGTGCAAGACACTGCATTTGTCTTTTCAAATTTTAGACAGTTCTTCTCTGGCCATCTTTCCAACCTGTTGAGGTCCTTCTGAAGGGCTTCACAGCACTCTGGAGTATAGACCACTTATTGCATCTTTGACTCTTCAGGAACCTTGCTGAGGAGGCATCTGATCCTTTATCCAAGTCACTGATTAATAAGTTAAACAATACCGGCCCCAGTATTGAACCTTCAAGGACATCACTAGTGATAGGCCTCCAGCTCCAACCTGTGCCACTGACTCCAACCCTCTGGAATCTGCCATTCTATTCTCAATTCACCCCACTGTCCATTTATCCAGCTCAAGTTCAAGTCACTGGCCACCAGAATCCCCAGATCCCTTCAGGCAAAGCTCCTGCCCTAGGCTGTTTTATCACATGTCTTTATTCCCTACCATTTGCAGGTCTTTCTTCATGTCTTTGATGAATTTAATGAGTTTTCTTTTCCATCAGCCCATTTCTCCAGCCTCCCTAGATCCATTTGAAGAGAAGATCTGTCCTCCAGCATGTCAGCTGCTTTCCTCTGACTGATGTCATCTGGAACATACTGAGGGGCTTTGACAGGATCTGGTGTCTAAGCTACTAGGAGCTGCAATTTCTTAATATTTCAGCAACATTGTTCTGTTGAAAGTATTGAGATTCTTCCTTATTTGTTATTTGAATTGTTGGATCTTGTGAAGCTAACATTGCACAGTGTAGGAATTTATTTCAACACTTTGAAAAGATTCTAGAAATTCTTAGGTACTCACTGTTTTGTGTCTTTATAAGGTTATCCTCCAGTTACACACAAGGCCAGACAAGATTACTAGAATGGTGCCATACTTGCATTGACAGTTTCAGCAATGTTTTGGTTACAGATCATGAAACATAAGTTTTCAAGTTATTACGTATTATCTACACACTTCTTGTTATCTCTTTCATGCTCAAGGATCTTCTACACTATTTTTATGCTATTTCTGCAGGTTCCTTCTGTATGAGATTCATTGCAATGAAGAATGAATGAAACACACTGATATGGCAGCATTTCCTGATAATCTTTGGGACATAACACATTGTCCATAATAGCAAAAATCTCTTTACTGAAGAGAAATAAGGCTTTTTCTTCCACAGGGAGTTGATTTCAGGCATAGAAAAGCCAGATTGATGAGGATAAACTAACCTGTGCTTCACTATCTAACCTAGCTTTTTTCATTTGATACAGTAGGCGATGAGATGAATATAAGTTTTGAATATGTGAAATCTTATATGTCTTTCAGAGAAATAGAAAAGATAAGATAGAAAAAATCCTCTTGGGAATGTGCAATTGATCTTCTGATTTGAGAGTTCATCTGGTGTGGTAAGTGATTCCAGTTCTAACTGAGCAACTAAGCAACAGATTTATAGACACTGTAACAGACCTTCAAAGGATGATAATTGACTGAAAAAACCTTTCCTTGATCTACTGCAATGCTTTAAGAGTTAGTTGATCTAACTAAGAGCAATAAATTAGGATGATCCTTTTCAGAGCAGACACTACCAGGTTTTTCACATGCTAAAAGCAATTTTTACTTTATAGTAACTCCTGTTGGAAGCCAGATAGCCTGGCAATGGTCAAAAACTGGTGTTTTGTAAAGGGCCTTGGGAGACTCCTAAGGCAACAGTCAACGTAAAATCTCTTATTCACATGTATATTATAGAGGTACAATTCCATCTACTTTTGCCACAACAGTATTTAGTTCCAGTGATAAACCTTGAAGCTGCACTCAAATTTACAGACCTGTGAATTCCAAAAATATTCTACCAAAGCCAGCAAGTCTCTGTAGCTACCCTGTTTTAATGCCTCTTTTACTACCCATGGGCTAAGATGCCTGAGGTGCATTCACCTTCACTCAGTAAGTTCACAGGCAACACCAGGCTGTGTGGGAGTGTTGATCTGCTGGAGGGTGGGAAGGCTCTGCAGAGGGATCTGGAAAGGCTGAATCAATGGGCTGAGGACAATTGTATGAGGTTCAACAAGGTGAAGCATCAGGTGTCCTGGGCTTGGGTCACCATGATGCCATGCAATACTACAGGCTGGGGGAACAGTGCCTGGAAAGCTGCCCTTGGAAAAGCACCTTGGAAGAGCCAGTTTGTGCCCAGGTGGCCAAGAAGGCCAATGGCATCCTGGCCTGGATCAGAAACAGTGTGGCCAGCGGGACCAGGGCAGGGATTGTCCCCCTGTACTCAGCACTGCTGAGGCTGCATCTCAAGTGCTGTGTCCAGTTCTGGGCCTCTCACAACAAGAATGACATTGAGAGGCTGGAGTGTGTCCAGACAAGGGCAACAGAGCTGGGAAAGGGTCTGGAGCACAAGTCTGATGAGGAACAGCTGAGGGAGCTGGGGCTGTTTAGTCTGGAGAAAAGGAGGCCCAGGGCAGACACAGCCCTGCAAATGTGCCTCTCTATGTCCCTCTCTACAGCTCCCTAAAAGGAGACTGTAGCCAGATGGGGTTGGTCTCTTCTGCCAGGTAGCAAGGGACAGGACAAGAGGAAATGGCAGTTGGTTGCACCAGGGGAGGTTTTGATTGGGCATCAGGAATAATTTCTTTGCTGAAAGGAGTATTAAGCATTGAAAGAGGTTTCCCAGAAAAGTGGTAGAGTGACTGTCCCTGGAAGGATTTAGAAGACATGTAGATGTGACACTCGGGGACATGGTTTAGTGGTGGACTTGGCAGTGCTGGATTGACAGCTGGGTCTTAAAGGTGTTTTCCAACCTTAAGGATTCTATGATTTTAGGTCTTGAATGGGGACAGACCTAGCTAGTTCATGTGGCAATGTTATAATTTTAATATTTTTCCTCACTATATCCCAAGTATGTTTAAGACATCTTTTGGCCCTGCACATTACTAGGTTTGAACAAAGCAAAAAAGGGACTATGAATGGAATATTTCTCTTCTGCAGTGGAAATATTAATCTTCACTGCTGTTTCAAGAACTAATGTTTCTTACACACACACAACCCAATTTTTCTCTTTCCTCACAACTCTCTGGTCCTAGGCACTATTCAGTATTTGTCAACCATATAACACTGTCACTTACTGCCTTAAGGGCCACGACTATATTTAAGTTTCACATGAAAATGTGTTAACACTTTCAATTTAATCAAAATGAAATTATGAAAAACGGAAGAATGATCATCAGATCAAAGACAGTTCTTCAACCTGAATACACATCTAGTTACTGTAAGCATTTGTAACAGGGGTAGGACACAGTGTTATTCTTTTATGACAGATTTTCTGAAATCTGCCATTTTCATGACATGATTTTCTGAAATCATACATAGTTTTGCCACTCTAGGAATGGGACAAATTGTTCAGCTTTAATTTAGATTAAGCCATTTCTTCTTATTGAATTGCTAACAGAGAAAGGAGTAGTACCTGTGATAGTGAGAAGACTTGGATTAATAATTCATCTGCTCTTTCAAATCGTGTTTTATGTAATGTTTAATATAAAATGTTAAGGTTGACACTTGAAGCACAAAGGCTAGGCAAATGTGTGAGAATACAGCCCAAAGCCTCTGACACCAAAAACTCAAAGAAATGACAAGATAAAGTGATGTGATGGGATTGTTCCTGAAATGACCATTGTGCAGCTGCAAGGCTTTCAAAGAGATTAAGCGTTTATGAGATTTTAACTGTAATACTCATTATCTCCAAACATTATAACAGCAAAATAGCTTTAGAGGTGTGCATTAGGAATTCACTAAGATCAATTTATTATAACGTTATAAGAAAATTTCTCACTAAGAACCAGGGATAATGGCTTTTCATGAAACACAAACTGCAGAGTTTTAAAAGAGAATAAGCAAGCAGCACTGTCTAATGTTTCAGATGATGCTGTGAGGGTGCTTGAGAGGAGTCTTCTTCAAAACTATTAACATGCAAGTCATGAACGTACAGACCAGAAAGAGTAAACAAACCAAGTGAAATCTGAGGGCTTGTAAAGCAAGCCACCCCACTGTGGGGGAATCCTCCCCACAAAGCCATTACTTGGACCTCTGCTGGTTTCAATCTATATAAATGACTGAGACATATGGAAAACAGTATGCAAGCTGCATTCACTGATTATATCAAGTGGATGAGCAGAAAAAGGAACTGGGTTTCCTCTGAAATCAGGCTGCTATGCAGTAAATAAAATTCAGCATTGACAAACATAATTGAGGACATGTGATATGCAGCAGCAAAGAGCCCAGAAGATGAAATGAAACAAAAGAAGAAAAAGCCAAAGACCTTGGAGGGCACCTTGGGAAGATACAGGATTTGTCTCAAAAGCAAATTGTGATGGATACAGAGAACTTTTCCTTTGAAACCTTGTGTATCCTGCCAGTAAGGACCAGTCTGAAAAGCTGGGATGCTCTATTTCTCTCCATGTCACCCCCTTTATTTGTCGGCAGAGCACCTTAAAAAGCATAAAATCATCCAGGTGGTCTCTTATCATTTAACATATTCAGGACATCAATTGACTCTGCACTGCCAAGTCCTGTAGCTTTGCCACTGGAACCAACAATAGATCTCCGCAAAATAAACAAGAAAAGAAAAATGTTTGCAATTTTATACAACTGTATCAAGCTACCAGCTTAAATCATCACAAAAGTGAAGTAGTGTTTTTATAGCTATCCCCATGAAAGGCCAGATGTATAGTGCTTTCATAAATAAGAAATCATGAAAGAATTCTGGAACCACTTGGAAGATTGCATGTTATTCCCTAAGGGCAGACAGATTTTGAGTGCACATGTTCTGAAGTAAAACTACTTGACTACTTAACCTGCCTCACTGACTATGTAAAAGAAGAAAGGCTACCCACCTCTTGAGAACATGGTCATTGTTGCTAAAGCATTTTTTGCTAAAGCCTGTGAGAATAGAGGCATAGACAGACTAATTTAAGAGCCCACAACAGCTCCCATCACCAGACAAGCTGTGAGTTAGGCTGGAGAAATGGTCACACCTCCCTCAGTTACATGGACATGCCCCTTGAGTGACCTAGGGTAGGCTGAGGCCAAAAGACATGTTTGGAAGGTTAGGTAGACTTAGAGACTAGAGTGAAGAGTCAAGATTTCTGCAGGTGTGACCACAGTCTCATGGAAATAACCTGGATTCATGAGGCTGTGGGCAATCTCACGAAATAGACAAACACAATGTGCATAAATCTTCTTCTCCTCTTTTACCCAACATTGTTCTCCCTTGTAGCAAGACTGAGTGATAAAGGTACTTTTCCTTTCATCTTAAATCTGTACCTTTGTTTTTATGCCCACTGAGATAAACCCAGAATTAAGCCTGTAGTGCTAGAAGGTCCTGCTCATGCTGTTGGAAAGTGTTCTCAGAAAGAATGCTGTGTTGTGCATTCCCATTTACCTACCACCCACTTCCAAATGCCAGCATGAGAGGTTGTGTCACAATTATTGACCCAGATCTTTTGTAAAACCTTCCTCCAACCTCTTCTTCCTGTCTCAAAAACTCTCCAAAATCAGATTTGTGATATGACCATTCAAACACACCAGCTCAGGGCAGAGGATGGCCAGGCCTGGAGCTCACACTGCTGGGAGAGGGTGGTGTCAGCCACTTAACTAGTACTGCTGAAGAAATGTCACTTCATAGATGCCCAAATCCTCCTTGGGGAACAGCCAGGCCATTCTCTTAGATTGCTTATTAGATAAAATCTGAAAGGGCTGAAAAAAATCATGGCCAACATTGAAGCTCCTTTACTGAGAAGGACATTTGGGTCACTTACACTTCTTGCAAAACCATCTAATGCTTTTAGAACCTCAGTAACTGATTCTGGCTGAAAAAATGACATGGAAAGAGACTGTGGTTTGCCAGTGCTTTTTCACTCTCTGGCACTAGGTGTAAGAGGGGAATGAATCCCCAGGGTAGGATAGGAGAGAAGGAGCCTTTGTCTTCAAAATGCTCTCATTATAAACTCTTGCAAACTTAAACTGGAATACATAATTCAGGGGGTGTAAAGCCTGATGTAAAAGCCTGGATGTGAAGTCTCAGGAGGGGGATGGGGGAAGGCAATTTCACAGTGCCCTTCCCTGTCCTTTTGTACCTGACTCCTGTGAAGGATTGCAGCACAGAAAGATCAAGACAGGCAGGGTTGTAGGACTAGCAGAGCTCGTGCCACCTTGTGCAGAGCAGCACAGATGAGCAATCTGGGGAGGGGGTGATGGAAACTAGAGGAAATTAAAGGAAAACAAATGCAGAACAGATGTCAGAAAGCACATTTTCCTTTGGAGAATAATAAAGGCATGTGGTGGCCTTCCAGACAAGGTTACTAGGGCAGGAATAACAAGGCCATTTCATAAACAATTAGCTGCTCTTCAGGGTGAAAGTGAAATGCTAGCAATGACCAAGTTGGGCAGCTGACACAGGAACAAAGAATATACTCTTTCCCTTCCTTTGCAAGGGACACTTCTCGTGTAACTCTCTTGTTTTCAGAGTTGCAGTTTTCTAGCAAGAACTCCCTAACAAACCTCAATTGCTCTGTCTCCTGTAAGGCCATCAGGAAGAAGCTGTTTACTGTCTGCTCTGATAGTTAGAGGTGGCAGAGGGGGTGGTGTGCATGTGTGTGTGTGACCCAGCCTACACGTGTGTGACGTGAACTCTTCTCTGCCAGGAACAGAAGACCACCAACACATTTGACCCACAGGCAGTCAATAACCACTTTCCAGTCGGTAATAACTTCAAGTTCTTTGTGATCCTGAACTATGATTCAAAGGGTATTAAGTGACTACTTAACAGAGACGTTCTCTCAGGCTGAAATGAGGCTCTATGTACATTAGAGACAAACTTCGGTGTTATTAAAATTCCTTCAGAAAAAATGCTTTAGTTCAAGTACCTAAAAGTCTGTCTAGAACCTTGTGTTATTTACCAGCTCACCTAAAACATTTTACTGCCTGTCCTGCAATACTGGCTAAACAATCTTTTCAATGATAATGTGAAAGTAGATCAGACAGAAAGGAGTGTGAAATTACAAAGAATATATAAAGAAGACACTGAAGTGTTTCCTTTTCTTTTCAGCTTAAGGATGTCATCAGTAAATTCTTAAACACTTGTTAAACTCTATTCTTAAACACTAAACACTAAATTCTTAAACATTATTGCAGCTAAGAATGAGTGTGAGTACTAGACTCTTCTGCAAAAATCAGAGCTAAAACACATGGTGCTAAGCTTACAAGCATCCAGCAAGCTTCAATAAAATCTAAATATCTCTATTTCCAGTGTAGATCATCTAATGTGTCCTATTCAACTGCTGCTAGTTATCAATGAGAATACTTTTTATCCTCCAGAGGCAAGTGTCACAGAATTACAGAATAGGCTGAGTTGGAAGGGACCCAAAAGGATCATCAGGTCTGAATCCTGGCTCTGCACAGGACATTTAAAAGCTCCCTGCTTGAATAACCCACTCCCTTTTTAGTGCAAGCAGATAAGGGTTGTGAGGACAAAGCAGGAAAAAGTCAACAGAGAAAGAGAGAAAGCAAAATCCATTCTGCTCCCTTTGTCATTTGTTGTTGGATTGGTTTGTCTTCAAGTCAGGTTGGAAAAAAACCCCAACATTCTCAGCAAAGTTTAAAAAAATCCACACACACTTTTCTTTTTTTTCTTCATTCATAGAAGAATATATTCAATTAAAATGAAGCCAATTCCTAGTAATATTTTGATCAAATCTAGTGAAAAGAACTAATTTATTTTATGTGCAAAAGGAAAGAAAAACCAGAGCTTGGATATCCCTCAGAGCCTGCAGGCTACAGGAAACTAGGAGAGGGGTTGGGCTGGAAGTTTTCAGCTTGCCTAATAATTTTACTGAGGATTTATTTTGAGGCCAGTGTTGGATGGATAGGGGTTTGATGCTTGAAAGTCTTAAAATTATCTGACAGAACACAGCCACACTTTGGAAATGAGATGGTAATTTAGGGAAGGCCTAAACAGAAGCAGAACGACTGAACACCGAACACTTTTCTTTTTATATGTTTTCAACCTAACCCACATTAGCCTCCTTTTGGCAATTGTTATTTATTTGTGAGCCCTTGTCCTTTGCAAAGGACTGAGTCTTGGAAGAGGATCCTTTTTGCTGAGCACTTGCTAGGAGCTTTCCTGCTCTGCCCAGATGAAGGCTCCCTACCTTCTCTCCATTCACACCAGGGGTGCTATTGGAGACATCACAAGTGGCATTGCTTGCAGATAAAGCAGATTATTCTACAAGCATTTTACCTGGCAGATCACTACAGACAGTTGCCCTTGGAGCAGTAGAAAAGAGGAATAGCAGGAGGGTAGGCTAGGAAGGGACATCTCCAGCCACAGATTTAATGGGAAGGAGATATGGACCTCAACTTCTGGGAACATATATGTCAGGCTGGAGGAGATGTTCCTGGAGAGATGCTGAGAAAGAGGGTAGAGCATGGTTGAGATAAGACAAGAATATGGTAAAAAGGCTAAAAGTGTGGAATAAACTGAGATTACCTGAATTACACAGAAATAGCCATGTGTAGGCAAATTAAGTGATGACACTGCTGGAATTACCTTATTTATACCTTACCTGTAAGTAAAAGAATCTGTTACAAGTGATGAAAGTGGAAAATCAGCTTAAAGCACATTGGGCTGTGAAACAACTGCAAACCATATCAATTACAGGAAGGATTCATGGATTTACAGGAAGTAACTCATCGGGCAGCAAGTTTATTTAGATTTAAGCAAATAAAACGGGTACAAATATAAAATGCAATGAAACTCACACAAATTAATCCATGAGTGCTGGTATTTGTTTAGAACAACAGGAAATTATTTAAAGTGAAGAGGATTTACAAGGAAACAAAGGGACAAGACTAAGTTAAGGAAAGGTCCATATTATCCTAGACTTTTTGTGAACCCACCCTTCTAAAAGCACCTCCACACCTTTTGGGACACTTCCACTGAAAATCAACACAGCTTTTGCTTCCTCTATCCATTTAACAGCCAACATGGATTACTGGTCTACACAGTAAGACTGTAAATCTTACACTTTTACACAATTGCAGCTTGGGCTTTTCAGAAGCTCGCCCCTTGCGAAAGTGGTTTTCCTTCCAAACTATTTCAACTGTGAGTTCTCACTGTTCTTCCAAAATTCTCGGTCTCTTAAGGCCTTTTCAGCTGCTCTGCATCAGGTGCAGAGCTTACTGTAGAAGCTTACTGTACATCAGTCAGTTCAAAGTCTTCCTGAACTCAGTTCTTGGACCTGACAATAAAAAAAATCACAAAGTGTGTCTTTGTAAAGTTCTCTTGGGTAGGAACTAAAATTCTGGAATTTGCACAACACCCAATGTGCTTTCATGTACCTTTTGAGTGTTATACTTTGGCAAGGAGCTTCTGTTTTAACTGATTTAAGTAAATTTTGACTGTGTTTTGAAAAAGTGTAGCCAACTAATGAGTCTTGATAATTATAAACATGATAGCTACCTATAAGCAACATAGACACACAACTAAAATCTGTCTCACTCCAAGGAAAACCTAGCATAGCTCAAATTTGAAGACTATAAATTTTGTTACATGAAATGAATTAGAATTACAAATTATTTTGGCAGCAATACAGGCAATAGTATGTATTTGAAAAACACGATTATTTTGTTCATATTTATAAGTATTTGCAAACTGAAGCTCTTGGAACTTTTTTCTCTTTTTTTCTTCTTTTTTTTGTGGTTTTTTTTTGTTTGTTGGTTTGGTTTTTTGTTGGTTTTTGTTTGTTTGTTTGTTTTTGGTTTTGTTTTTGTTTTGTTTTTCCTAGAACATTCCACTCTACCTATCTGAATACGGAATTCTGATGATTTCTCATCGATGCCTTATCTGCCAGGCCTGTATACAGCAAACACATTCTTCATAATGATAGTTTTTATATTACAGATCTCCATGTCATTTCCTAGTAATAAGTATTTTCTTCTGGATAACCGTTAGAACATTTTAAAAAAAGACTAGGGTATGTATGTCAGACAGGACAAGTTACAACATGTTCATATTAACAAAAAATATTGTGTGAAAAAAAATCATGTTCTTCTTGCCAAGAAAACCTAATTTTTGTGGGGGCATTGAATTCAGAAATTTTATCTGAACAATTTCATAAAGCTAGACACTTTGATTTACTTGGAAATGCAATTTGAGTCTGTCTAGTTGGGCCTGATGCCTTGCTCCATTACCTCAATCTAGGATAAGCAGGTTTTATTTTATAGTTAATTTCTGTCAATAAAAATACCTGGATGGACTTCATTTGATGTCTTCAGCATATCTGAATGCACTTGAAAGAGCTCTGAGAAAGACTCAGTTTCTAGTTTTATTTCTAAATACTTCAATAAACCTCTACACATAAAAAATTCTGATTGTCATTATTCCCAGTTCAGAATAACATTAAATCACAGAAACACAAAACCCGCTTCTGAGATAAAAAACCTAAAACTCACTATTACCTTGTCATTAGAACAATGAGACACAGAAATTATTTTTTTAAAAGGGCACAAAAAGCAGAAAGAAAACAACAAAATCCTACCAAATGCATTCCTGTATATTCGTCATCAATCTCTCATAAATATCAAAAGAAGGATTAAAGCAAAAAAGCCTATTATTGGAAGAGATAAAAAAGTAAAAAGTTTTCACATTCAAGAGAAGTATAATTTCTTTAATTGCTTTATACATTCAAAATTTTTTAATGAAAATTAGAAACTCTGAAATAAAACCATTCCCCAAAATGTGCTACCAAACAGTAAAATCAGCTGTGTTGAAAGCCCTGAGACTGCAAGCATCATCGTGCCTCTGGCCAGCACATCACCTTCCAAGAGCAGCAGCCATGAGCAAGCCAAGGGCAGCTGCTACAGTCCATGGATTCAGAGTTCACCAAGATCTGACAGTGTGAGTCTCAAAAACATTCTGTCCTGAGAGAGGTGATTGAAAACAGTGCTCCAAAAATGCCTGATTCCATGTAAAATCAGTGAATAGATTGTATTCATGCTGACTGAATGAACAGGCTTTCCAAGAAACCATTTGGATGGCCAGATTATCATTATTATACAAGCCAAAATTAGGAACGAAAATATAGAAAAGTGCAGGTTTATATTCCTGAAATTATATGTATAGCATTTCAGGCAAAACATTCCTCAGGTAGTTAAAGGTTTAATAGAAATATATTAATAATATATCATGATATCCTGGTTTTTTCTGAAATGACTACTCCAGTCTCGTGATGAAAGCTATTTAGAATTGAATATTTTTCTATGCAAATTTCTCTGCAAGAGCATGATTTAATGAGTATATTCAGATTATGTCTAGCTCTTACAGCTTCTACTGAGTCAAAGTAATATTAGTAGTTAGTTTTGCATAATGGTGGTTGGATAAATGCCCCAATCAAGAGCCCAGAAGGTAGAATTGATTTTATTTGAACAAATATACTGAAGGTAATAAAGACAAAACCAGCAGCTCCTGAAAGAGTATTTTCTTTGCAGAATTTAATTTTGAACCGTCACTTTCGACTCACTTTACTTGAGCTCAGAAATCTATGCTTTTTCAAATATAAATTCTTTCAAATTTTTGTGTTGGGTGATGCTTACCAAATTATTTCACCATTATTCCTTTTCTTCACAAGGGTTTGAGATTAAAAAAAAAATAATTAAAAACATCTGCTATTTTTCAGGAAAATCTCATTGTAATTTCACATATGATTTCCATATAATTTCATTCATCTCCAAGGACATTTTTAACCCTGTGCAATATCTGTCCTGGCCACATCAATGTTTGAGGTGCATTTTCCTTAATCCCTCTTATCCCCCTTCATTTACATTCTCATTGAATAGAAAAGTCCTCCATAAACTTTGACACCACAGAAATCTGCAGATTTAAAGGTCTCCCTGAAATATTGTTTCTGAGATGGAAATAACCATCACTTCAGATATCTTGGACACTATTCACTTTAGTGCTCTGGTTTAATCATATCATCAAACATCCACTCTTTGATGAAATGTGAAATTGTTATGACATGAGATAAATCAAAAATAATCACTAATCTCTATGTTTTAGCAAAAGTATGCTGAGTGAAATTACAACTATTTTGGGTGTTAGACTCGATAAAAAATACTGATTTAAAGTAGCTTTCTTGTTTTGAGGCTACAAAATTATAATTGGTTTCTGTCACAAATTAAGAAAGGCCATTGAAATCAGCTTTTTTGAAATATTTTAGAGTCATTCTTCTGGTAGCTAAAAAGAAGCTTTTGCATAAAGCCCCTCATTTTCAAAGAGAGAATTAAAGTTTATAGGACTTAGAGGGGTGTCTTTTTCTTATATTGTTCACACAGTCCTGCTGTAACCCTGAACCAGTTTTTTGTATAAAGATAGAAAAGAAATGAAGTTTTTATGCATTACTATGGTCATGCAGCTCAAATTAATCTGTCTAATGGCCTAACATCAGATTTCCTGGTGTTCTGTAACATGAGAAATGTTAAATCATAATTTGTCATTTTTTTAGTGCTTCAGCATAACCTAAAAAGAGTTGTTTTTCGTACAGCAACTTCATCCAAGTATTTATCTCCCTTCACTGGCCATGTAGGCATATGCAGATATACAACATCAAAACAATTGCATAACATACCTCAAGACACTATGTACCATCTTCAGTCCAAGTAACTCCTGTAGCATTGAGAGATTACCACCCAGACTGAGCAATTACAGCTTGCACTGGGTAAGAATTTGAACTCCTCCTCTGCCATCGACAACTTGAAATGTTAAGAAAATGCACAAGAGCAGACAATGCACAGCAATCACAAAAACATCATTATTGCTTTTACTTATTCAAACTTTGGATAATTTTTACTCTCTGCCACACAACATGTTCACTATGGAGAGTAATTTTTTTTTAAATTTAAAATCCAAATATGGACATTTGGAAGAAAATTCTCTCTTTTATGAAGCCAGGATGAAATAGGGGTGTTTTCATGTGAATGCAAGTCTCTCAAATAAACCTGGCCTTACAACAGTTGAAATCTGAAGCGTTTTCCATGTTCACAGTATTCTGCTTGACAATGAAATGAAAGTTTAGAAACCAAGGCCACAAAGTCACATTAAATCTTATTTTGTGTCTGTGTCTGACAATTTTTTTAGGAATCTATAAACAATAAACTTGTTTACATATACGATTTCTGTGAAATAGTGTCCTTATATTTTACCTCAGAGGAGTTTTCTTCATCTTGTCCACTGTGTCTATTTTCTAAATTAAACAAAAGAATCTTGGCCCTCCAAGTGCCTGAACCCAGCCAATGCCATCCTGCTTTAGGATCCAGTTCAGAACCTGTGAAGTATTGTAAATACGGCAATGAGATGTTAAGGTATTTAATTTCAGAAGGATCTTTGTATCTGGAAGTGATTTGAGAGAATATGCCAGTCAAAATACGATTGGAGTAGCAACTACTTTCGTATATGAACTCACTTCATCATCACTGAAATGGAACCACTCTTCCTTTAACTCATACTGTATGACAGCAAGTCCCCAAACATGTCAAAGCTTTCTACAACTTACACAAAGTCCACAACTTTACAGAAAAGTTACAATTTAAAAAATAATTTTTTTCTGTATTACCAGATGGAGTAAATTTTACAAATATCTTCCCTTTTTTGATCACATAAAATGTACCTTTTTGCATCTGGAGTAAACAATTTAACTATTTCCATTCTTTGTGTGGCCTGGTTAAAAAAGTTAAGCAAAAATTTTTTCAGAAGCACAGTGCGTAAAATTAAATGTAAGTTGTCTTTTAAGTCCTTGAAAAATCTAAAATTATATTTTTATAATATACTGAAGGCATATTAGGTACCATAACCACTCTGTTTTAATTTCTCATGTTTGGGGATATACTGGATAATCTCAAAGGTCAAAAATCTAATAACACTGTCATGCCAATATTACCCTTTCCGGTATGGAAATCCCTAAAAAAGATCCATGACTTTTATCTTTTGAGAGATAAATCAGTAGAGAGCAGCTATTTGCTTTTCATCCTAATACAAAGACTAGAGGACCTCAAATCAAACCAGCCAGTTAATGATTTGAAACAAGACACAATGGGTGCTAAAAGTTTGCATGGATCCAAAAATTATTAAGCTGATTCATAGAACAAATGTATATTGAACAATATTAAATATGATGTCAGGCTCAGAAAGTCCCTGAGCTTGAAATTGTCAAAGGGTGGGAAAGTACCATGGGAAGATAACAGCATAAATATCTCCAGTTTTATGCTGTTCCTTAGACACCTGGTTTTGGCATAGTCAGAGACAAGGCACTTGGGCACATGGTATAAGCTACACAGGTACTGCTCCCCACAAAAAAAAAAAAAAAAAAAAGTTTTAAACTGACACCTGACCTGGCACTGCAGGTAGGCCAGCAGGAGCTTTCCTCTGCAGCCTAGACCTGCAAGAACAATGGGGCCTCCAAGAAAAGTTGGATCATGCAGAATTCACAGTTTGTGAGCCAGGAAGGCACCTTTTTTAAGCTGCCCCTCTACCTTAAGACAGGATAAATGATATATCAACACATCTTTGTAAGGTAAGTACAATGATCTTATCTTGCACTGGATGTGCTAATTCTGTTTATCACCTCCTTCATTGCCTGGAAATGAGTGCATGTCTGAACCAGCTTTTTCTGAATTTTATTTACTGAATTGATATTCCAAAGGCAGGAACCCATTCGTACTTTGTTCTCTCCACAGTTCTCTCTCACAGGTGCCAGAGAGAGGCACCTCTGCAGGGTCATCCATCCCTTCTCACTTGTCTACAGTGACTTGTTGCTTACTCAGGATGCATTAGATATTGAATTTCCCTGTCCTTCTTACCTTTCTCTCCTGGACTCTAATACGAAACTCAGTAGATCTCAGTGGATTGAAATTTTCTTGTAATACAATCCTGTAAATATTCTTTTTTCTTTTTTTTTTTACGGATATTACGGATGTGTGAAAAATCTAAACTCTGCTGCTTTTTTGTTCCTGACATTTGCCTTTGACTTGCAGTTCTGATGGCTTTTTCAAATTCTCTCACATAGTCTTACTCTGTCCTACTGGATTTGGCCAAGATGGCCTTTTGTCCTCTGGAGGCTCTTAGGCTGAGAGCACAATCAAAACCCCTACAGAAAACAGCAATCATTTGCCACTACCATTGCACTCAATAACCAGCAGTAAAACTGCTGGTCTTGCACTAGCAGCAGCCCCCCTCACTACTCAAGTATCTCCTGTCCTGACTGCTCTAAACCTGCTCAGTGCCAGGGCCTGGCCTGTGCTCTCACAGCTGCATAGCTTCTGAGAAAGAAAAGGGCTCTTGCCTTCCAGCTCCAGCTATGCAGACAGAAAATATTCTCAGTATTTCTGTTGCTGTTCATGCACCTTCCTTTTTTACTGCCCTTCATGTCCTTCCCCAGACTGAACTCCAGGTGGGCTTTGGCATTTCTCATCCTAACCCTGAATGTAAAGAGTGTCTATGCATCCTTCCTAGGTCTCACAGCTCTGCTTCCATCTCCTGTAGGCTTTCTTTCTATGTCCAAGTGTTTTTCAAGAGCACTTGTTGGCCATGCTGGCCTCCAGCTGCGTTTGCCTGACTCCCTGCAGAGCCAGCTGAACCTCTGTTGAGCTTGGAGGAGGTGATCCTTGATAACCAAAGAGCTCTCCCGGACAACTGCTTTCTCCACAAATGTGTCCCATGAGATTCTTCTAATCAGGTGCCCTGAACAAGCCAAAATCTGTTTTCCTGAAGTCCAGAGATTTTCTGTGTTATGGTTCTAAACAGCATCTGTCATGCAACTAAAGAACTGCCTTTGATTTCACTTCAGTTGAAAGTGCCTAGGCTATGGTCTCTAAGACTGTTTTGTTTTTTGAACCAAAGTGTTGAAAACAGTCCCAAATCTAGGTTAAAACAAGACACAACTTGAAGATTGGGAGGAATCTGATTTTTTTATCATTTTGGTCAGAGAGGTCAATGAATGATATGAGCTTTTTACTTTGAAGTGCTTCTACTCCTTTTTTTTTTTTTTGTATGAATCTTTATGTAAAAAATAAATTAAAAAAATGTAAAAAACTCTAAACATAAACACCCCGGGAAGAATGTGGAACGCTCAGAAATTAATTTTTTCCTTTCTCATGTGCATTAAGGTGCAGCTTTATACACCTTCTAAATTCCCTAAATTATATACAAAGGCCAGAAGAGCATTTCTGTCTCCTTTATCCCTGTTTCAGGCAGGCAGAGCAATTGCAGAGCAATTTCTGCATCATTTCCTACCAACTGGCAAAGCTATGCCCCTTTAACTCCCTGCCTGTTGTGAATCACATTCTTCAAATCCTGTACCTCTCGGTTCACTGCATATGACACAAGACTACACTTGTGACATCAGATCCCAGTGTTAAACACTGCAGTGCTTTAAGCAGTCTTTGAATCTTACTGGAGTATCTTAACAGGTTTGATTGTTTTGGCCAAAGTAACATGAACATCCCTAGAAAATATGCCCAAGAAATGCAATCAGGCAAAGAAAAGCTGCATGAAAGAATGGTAAAGCCTTTGGTCACTTTATTGCAGTTCATTTATGCTGCTCTGGTGAGGCCCCAGCAGTTTGTAAAATCTTGCAATCTGTTCATAAATACTAGGGAAAATTTCCAACCTCTTGTTGTCTTAAGACTGTTCAAATTGTAACGAGGATGAGTTAAAAAAAAAAAAAAAAAAAAAAAAAGTCTTGTTTTCTTAAGCATTTTTCTGAGAAATCTGGAATATATTCTTGCCACCTCTCCAAAAGACATACTTTTGCTGAGCCTTGTATTTACACTGCAGGAAAAACCTATCCATAAAGCTTAATGTACCACTGGCTACCCTTATCGTTAGTCCCATCTGAATGAAAAGGATAACATCATCTTATCTAAAACTACATTAATTTGTAATAAAGTTTGAGTTCTAGTAGAGCAGCCTAGTAGAGAAAGTAGAGGGTAAAATCAGGTACTTGCAGAAAAATATCATTTGGGTGACTGCTGGAGTCTCCATGAATCCTTATTTAATATTCTCCCTCTCCCAAAAAAAAAGCAAAGACAAAAAAGGAATGTAGAAAGCATAGAGACATCAGGAATGTTGAATAGTACTACTTCTAAAATAAGAGGTAGTGCATTTTCATCCGAAGAGGCTATTTTCGTTTTGAAAATTGATAACTTCTACTAAAGAACTGATACTTTTACTAAAAGAAAAGCAACATTTCTCCAAGTCTCATTTCTTACATCTTTGAAATAAAGGATCTGGGGAAAATGTGGACTAATAACTTAAAACCTTTCCTAAAAATTAGTTGCCTACTTAATTTATGTTGCC
Organism: Phylloscopus collybita; assembly: GCA_027886175.1. Classification (NCBI taxonomy): domain Eukaryota; kingdom Metazoa; phylum Chordata; class Aves; order Passeriformes; family Phylloscopidae; genus Phylloscopus; species Phylloscopus collybita. Next base: position 11,809,277 of record JAJNNQ010000075.1, on the reverse strand, counting down.
CTAAATATTCTGTCCAATAACATACTGACTTGGGCATTCACCTGATGGAGATATCCAAGTTCCTGCCATCATTGATCTGATTGCTCCAAACTATTTTATGAAGGGCAGTACCAGCATCAGCCATGTTTTGATGTAGGTTGTTGCTTCTGTGCTGAATTCTGTAATATTAGTATGGGCAAGTATGAGTAGTTCAGGGTGTAAACACCTAAAGCTATACAGAATGGACATAGCCTGGCCATTTATTTCCACTTCCCCAAGCTGTTTTGCTGATATATTACACATTTGAACAAGGGGAAAGACATGATACAATGGCTAACTTTCACTTGGAGTTTAATTCAGGCTTCAGCTGCTTTAAGAACCAACAGCCCACACAGGCCAAGCAAGAGCCCCTTGTTTTCTCCCCTCACTGCTGGATGGAGATTGTCTGCCCATATCCAAGACACCTCAAGATCCAAAGGCCCTGCCAGTTCAGGGTTGTCCTTTTCACAGTGCTAACCTAACTCAGAACTCAAATGATGAGGTAAAACCCACATGTGGTATCAACAGCATCCCAAGATTTAACCATGTCTCAGCACTGTGATTTGAATGTTTTTATGATAATAAAATTTAATTACTTACTTTTAGCCAGAGTCTTATGCATCCATGAAATAGTTGCAGGCTGACTAAGACTGAAGTGCCTTTAACTGCCACAAGTCAACCCAAAAACCTCTGAAAACCTCTGTGCTTGAATATGTGGCCTTGTCCCCAACTGAATAGCACCAAACACAGTCAAAACTCTAATTTAGAGTTGAAAACTGTTAGCAGCTGGTTAAATGATGATGATTCTGGTTGTCTATATAGATAATTCATGCAGTTTTATATCAATGTATTCTATATCCTTTTGTGTGTGCTTCACAGGATGGCATGAACTATGAACACTTGCATTATTTATTGATACCATATGTTAATGCATAAAGGGATGGCCAAACAAAGACTAATGAGGCTCATAAAATGCAAAAAAGTGTTGGTTAGAGAGGATTTTTGGCAACTTTTGCAAGTTTCTCGTGCTTGAGGAAAGACTGAACTTGTCCCCTGGGAAAAAAAATAAATTTACCATATACAGAGGAGCAAGGCACATCACACTGCAAAATTTCCCCATAAAACACCCCTTGTGTTACAGGTACTGGAATCATCTTCAGAAGATTATTCAGAACAAGAAGATGCCAAAATTAAAAAAAACCCAAGATGTTAGTCAAGCTCCATCACAGGGACTTCTCAAACCAAATGTGGTCAGGATTGATTTTAAAGGTTTGTTTAGACTAAACAAGGAGTTCCCATTTTCCTGTAAAAGCTCTCAAGGCAGTAAGTAATATTTAGCTCTCATTAAACATACAGAACAGTTTTTAAACTTCATGGTGGCAGTCATAATTGAGATAAAAACAAGGAGTTTTGGAAATACTAAGCCATTCAAAATGCAAGTGCTATGAAATGTCAGTCAGCATCTCTTTCCATCCAACATCCAAATTCACCAACTTAAAGACAGTTCAGCACTTAGAATTCAAAAGATTAAATTTTTACCACATATAAATTATGTCACCTGTCAGCTTTCTCTTGGTGACATAAATGTTGATTACAAAAAAAGAGAGGACGTCTGACTGTAGTCCCATAAAACACTCCTAAAATAATTCTTTATAGAAACTCAGACTTTATTCATCACTAATCTAAATGCCAAACTCTAAAAATTCTATTACAAATTCCTATCAATGGATGTTACTTTTACTGTCTTATAGCACCACCCATTCTCTGTCTGATCTTCTCATTCAAGCTGAACTCTGCAGTGATGTCCACATGCCACTCAGAGAGAGCTCAGAAAATAATGTACCTTAATTTGGACTTTGAGAATCATCCTGCACGAGGCATGGAAGGTGTCTGAGTTTAGAAATGGGCTCAACAACCAGCTCAGCTGTGCTGGAGTCCTTGTTCTTTGCACAGGGCCTTCTAAGGAACCCGTTTTGTCTTTCCTTTCGGGCTTATTTTCAACTACAAGAATGAGAACCAGGGAAGGACACAAAGCTGGGAGATGTGTTTGCATATTCAAGCTCTTGTACTACTTCTGAACACCTGCTGCAAAAAATATCAGAAAGGCACAGAAGATGGCAAACCATGAAAATTAAAGCTATTTTAAGACAAAATACTTCATTCATTCCATAATTAAAGTTTTCCTTGACATAAAATCCCTTGAGCTGAGAGCATAAATTTTTAAAGAAGCAAGATTCCGCTGGATCAGATGGAAATCTTAACACACCCATCATATAATGCTGAAGCTTGTAATAATTTCCACAATAACTGCACAATTTGATACTAACCCAAAATCCAGTAATTTTGAGATATCAGGTTGGATGTACAGAAAACAACATTATTTTTTCACCCAGGAATATTTCAAAAACTGTGGTGTTTTAATCTGATCCATTTTCTCAGTGTAACGCTTTGCCTCTACATATAATAAAAATTCTTCTTAAATTCATTTTGCAGTCAACTACTCACAGTCAATGTCGAGTTTTCTGTTTTCTACACAGCATAAAAATGAGTAAATTAGGGGGAAAAATGGGGAATTGATTCCTTCTCTGCTGTACCTCTCAACATCCATCTTTTTTATCTAAAGAAAGATTGGCACATCTGTGGCAGGATGGTGAGACACTGATATTTCCATTTAATCCACCCCTGTTAAGGAAGGGTAAACGACCACAATTTCAGTATTTCACTGGTAGGGTTTCTTTGCTGTGAATACCCTGACAAAGGGTATAACACATCGCCAAAGCAATAGGTGGATGAAAACATATTATGCATTTTGTAACTACACACACAGCTTTTTTATATTCACCACAGATACAGGCATCATTTTTGAAACAGGCAATTGAAATGAGCTGTCCAGCATTTTATCCTTGACTCCAATCTAAAATTATGATAATGGCAAGTAATCCAAACTGTTCACTAGAAAAAACAAACTTAGAGATAGAGTTGTAGAAAACTCCTAAAGTAAATAAAATATCAAAACAAATTTGTTGTAGTTGCTTTAGCCTCTGTTGGATGAAAATTATTTTCATTTCATGTAATAAATTCATAATACCAAATGGGATTGCTGTGAGCTGGAATGTGAATTCCATGCAGTTCACTCTAAACATGATTTGTTTTTAACTTAACCTTTCTAGTTCCAAGTATTAGGGAAACAAGATGTCAAGCAGGCATTACAAGTCAATGCTCAGTTTCTCCAATTCCATTCTCCGTATATCAAAACACAGAAGAGGTTGTTTTTGCTTCAGATTGAATGTGGAATCAGTACCAAGGAAATGAGTAAGTGGCACTTTATCCACTTCACAAAGTTCTGGTGTAAGCAAGAAAGATACTCAACTGGTTTCAACAGCAGTTTGTAATACTGTGCAGCAGAACCTGGAGGTGCTTGCTCTGCCTCACATTTCCTCAGTCACATCACATAACACTGAAGGCCAAACTGAAGGGAAACTTGGGTGTAATGGCTCTTAACACTACTATACCTGACCTTCAAGTAGCCACCTGCAAGAATTCCATAATGCTGAATTAGGCTTCAGGGACTAGAGGTCTCCTTTGTGAATTGCTACTTCCACCCAAAGCAGATCCCTGCTCAGCCTGCTTGTATTCAACTCCACAGAGAGACAGAAACTTTAGATAAGCTCCTTCAAAGCATATCTTAGAAGAAATCTTCATGATGCAGTGCATAGTGTACACATGGCAGAGCCATGTATGGTTGTGGCCACTGCACCAACTATGTAACTTACATTTTTCTAAGGCAAACTTCAGACAAATCTGCTCCTACTTAAAAGATTTGTCATCTAATGGTTTAACAGTGAACATGGTGGTGTGGATGGTTGGATTTGATGATCTTAAAAGTCTTTTCCAACCTTAACAATTCTATGATTACATGACGTGTGAGATGTTATACAACATAAGCAAGGCCCTATTGACTTTTTGTTCCTATATAAACTTGATTGGCACGGTAGATCTGTAAGAGCCTCACAGGAGCAGCTGACAAAGGCATAGTTAATGGAACACACGCGTTTTTAGATTGTGTCTCCTTAACTGTATAATCACAATTTAGATTTCCACAGGGTGTACTGGGAGAAGGAGAAGACTGGCACTTACCAGAGCTTACATTTTAACAGAATTTACATCAGTGGGATACAAAGGAAAAACCCAGAAATTCCTTTGCTGTTCCAGACAAATCCATTTTCAGTCTGATTCTGATTCATACAAAACATTGGATTTAAAGTCCTAAATCTCTATACATGTGTGTATAGATAAACAGATAGATACATACATGTAGCTCGTGTGTTCAGCTTGTGGAGACAGGCTGTGCTCAGTGTATTCAGATATCTGTCACTCATGCTTACAGAGGTAGTGTTCCCACCAAAGCAATATCACTTTTAAGACAAATGAAACATTCAGAAGATTCAGGAAAAGGAAGTGGAAGGTTTCACACCATGTGGATCTGTGGTGAGAATGTTCACTTCGAAAAGGGAGGAACATGGTGCTCCCAGACATGACACTGCTGCCAAAACTCTTAACATGTTGACCATGAACAGTTAAAGGACAAAACCCTCAATTAACTTGAGTAGCTGGGAGAGCCCCATCTTCCAGATGAGAAATTCTTAATGTTTGAGCCTGCAGATGAATCACAAGTTTGTATGACTGAATGGAAGAACAAAATTGTAGCAAAGCAGTTACATGCCCTAGGTGAGCCCAGCGGGTATAGCAGGGGGTATCTAAACAGTCTAGTGGTATAATTGTATGTTCTGTCTTTTGGAAAGGAGGTCTGAGTCCATGAATGAGACCATCCAAACCAGAGTGCATTTGCAGAAATTCTACAGGCATGATGAGACCCTAAGTCGAAAATGTCTGTAGCTCTTCGCTAGGGTTGAAAAATAAAAAAATCAAACCCACAAAATGGGGCCAATTTTAACTCACCCCTCCAAAAGATACTAAATCACCTCAAAAAGAATGTAAGGATTTGACCCATTCTATTTTAAAAAGAAAGGCATCAAACAAAATTTCTTCAAGATTCCTTTTGTTAAAGTAGGACAAATATCTGCAAGCTAGCAATGAGGAGCAGTCTCCTATGTAAATTGGTGAAAGTCATTTATAGCAAGAATAGAAAATGTGGTAGGGAATAAATTACCTGTCACAAAATAAGAGAGGGTTAGATAAATAACCTAGGAGGGCTTTTTCATCTCTCATTTCTTTGTTTCTACAAAGATTATGAAAACTACTTTATTACATTAACCTCTGCAGCAAACTGTAGTAATGCAAAGAGAGAAAACTACGACCCTGAAGCAGATAAAAAATATGGAGGGAAGAAAATTTCTATAACAATTTCTTACTGAGACAGAAGGGATAGGACAGTAACTTACTAAGTTAGACTGATGTGATGTGGGTGGAGTGGATGATGAGGATGTTCAACGAGGCACTTCATAAGACAGGATCCTTCTAACCCTGAGGGTGGTTACAAGGTATGTGAGACATTCAGGGTGATGGTGGTGGCAAATTAATTGACATTTTGCCAACAAAATATGATGCCATCCATGTGCTGTGGGTTACAATGGTCCTACAAAAATTAGTTGTACACAAATATGTAAACTAATACCTGTGTTATCAGTTCAAGGAAATATTTTCTGCGCTGGCTCAGAGTGCTACCTTTCACATCTGCTAGTCATCTTACTTGGCAAATCAAGGACAAGAAAATGTTAAAAAAATGCTGATAAGAACAAGGTTTGTAATAGTATTTGTTTGATTCTAGTAGTACCAGTATTAACTTTCCATATTGATTTCTACATACATAAACATGCTTCCTAAATATTTCATCTAATTAATCTAGTGTTACAAGAGACATTGAGGCACCAATTCTAGAAATACAGAAATCACATAAATGGCTTCTGATTTAGAGTAAACAGAAAACACTTCTCTCCTTCAAGAGGGTATAGAGAGTAACTTGTATTTTATAACTAGCTCAACAGCTGCTCCAGGAGGAGATGGATTAATCATATAGATGCACTTTTTCATTTATGTCAATGCATACACAAATAAAGCATGTTTAACAAGTGCATATGCTCAGAGACCTGGAAAATAACAATCTTTTGAGTCTGAGCAAATTCTGAATAGATCACTGAGCATGTCATAGTGTCAATTATGTTAAATGTCAACATGCTGGACTCAGATACGGATTTGCAGCCCTAGTGTTTCTGAAAAGACAACAAAAAGTCAAGTCCTGATATGGGTAATCATGGTACACAGTAGACGAGATGAATTAGCTGCCGGCTGCAAAGATTAAGGTGCAGCTTTGATACAGGCTCAGATGTCAGCAGCAGGGTATGGTGGGGAGTTGCACACTTTAAGGCTGTGTCTTACATCTGGGTAGCAGAATCTCTAATAAAGAGCTCCTCCCTGCTCCTGTCCTAGTCTGAGAGAGATAGAAATGCAAGATCATTGGTATACAAAAGAGTCTTCAAAGAAAATGCTGCCATCTTCACCTTGAATTGAAAGATTTCCTGTTCAAGTTGTGTTTGCTGGATTCTGTAGCTGAGTTGTGCATGTTAGTCACCTTACATTATGAATCATTTTACAAAAGCCAGGACACTGATCCAGTTTGTCACAGGTGGTGCATATTTGGCCATGTCCCATGTCTAATTCTGGAAGAATTTACAACAGATTAACTTGTCTAACACTTATGATCTAAAAAAGTAAAAACCAGTGATTTATGAACTGCTTCACTCAAATTTAATTGCAGCCACCGTGAAATACACCATGAATTAATTCAAGCACAGCTGCACTTCTAGTTACTCTGCTTTAGACCACTGGAAAACCTGATACCTGTTTTGTGCTTTCACACAACCTATACGTATAAGTGGGACAGCAAGAAGGGGATTTTCCTAATATATGAAAGAAAGACATTTCTTCCCATAGATCTTTCCCAAAGCCAGTGAACATGGGGGAGAGAGCAGATGTGGGAAGAACAATGCAGTGAAAAGTTAGTGAGAAGAGGAAATGAAACAGTACTAAGTTCATTTTTGTACCAATACCAACAGCATCTCTGTGTTCGTCCCATGTCACCTAACCTTGCTTCCTCTGGGCATACATATTCCTTTTTCATCTTATTTCCAAGAGAAGTAAGAATTTTGTCTTATTTCCTGTTCAGCCAAGCTGGTCTTCTGTCTTATCTGCTTGACTTCCAACACCTAGGAATTGCCTGTTCCTGGACCTTTAGGAGGCATTGCTTAGAAAGTGACCAGCACTGACGGATCACAGCACCTTCAAAAGTATTTTTCCAAGGGACCTTACTCACTACTTTCCTGAGCAGCCTGAAGTTTGCTCTTCTTATGAAGAGAATGGAAGTTTTGTTGGCACTTTTCCTCCTGCCAACCAAAATTTTAAACTCAATTGCTTTGTGGTTACCACGGCCAAGATGGCCACCAATCTCTGCTTTTATTCATGAGACCCTCTCTGTTAACAAGCAACAAATCAAGGAGCCCAGATTTCCTAGTTGGCACTCTTATTACCCGTATCATGAAAAACGCATCAGGTGTTTTAGGAATCTTCTGTCCCTGTTTGTGCTAGCAGTATGGTGTTCCTAGTTAACATCTGGCAAGATGAAGTCTCTCATAAGCACATGAGCAGTTGATTTGGAGGTGTCCCTTAGATCCTCAAATAACTCATCAGTGTCATTGTTGTGGCTAGGTGATCCATAGTAGGTAGGTCCCTGTCACTGGTCAGCCTGGTTTTCTCCTGGTAGAGATGGTGACCAGCTTCCAACCCTCTCTTCAACAGACCCTTGAGCAACTACTTGACTGGATTCCAGGTCCACCTGGCCCTCCACTACAATGAAAGCTTGAGACTCTTGAGGCTGTGGAGTGTCTGAGAACACTCTATCCATCTCTGGCTCATTTTCTTGAGTTTTCTATTCACTTCCTCCTGTAGCTCCTTCACCTCGTGATACAGCTCATTCTTTTAGAAGAACAACTTCAGCAACTCCACTGACTAAAAACCCACACTGTTAAACAGTTCTTGAGCAGCTATGAATTTTCTAGCACTAAATTCCCAGCACTAACTTCCTGTGATACTATAGTTTTATCTAATGGACCAAGAAGCACACAATCAATCCAGGGTTCTTCTCTAGTGTCAGCACAGATAAACTGTGGTGAGGTCTCTCCACTCTGTCTCCCTCCCTTTTGGTCCTGGGTGCTTCTACATCTAGGACACATATGTCAAGGGTTATTAAAAAGGGAGTTGAGTCAAATCTCAGCAAATGAATAGCATATTGATATTCCATAAAGACAAATGGATGAAATGTTTAAAATATTAGATACTATTTATTACTTTTGTTACACATTTACCATCACAGGACACTGTATTTTTTAAGTCTTGATTTGCTCAGGCAAGGGACAAGCAGGGTTTACTTAGACAGTCAATGTGCCCCTACTGTGTCTCCCCTAAAAACAATTTACTGAATGTTAATTTGAAGTGACTTGCAAGAGAGAGGTAAATTAAATACCAGCTTAGTGGTAGGAAAATTTTCATATGGCCACTGTGTACCTTAGCAATGAATGCACACTTTCATGAGTAGAGAGGCTGACACTTTTAAATCTAAGTTTAGAGAAGTAGTGTATTTCTCTTACAAAGTATGAGTTGATTTCTACTCTGGAAACAGACAGTTGGTTCTCAAGAATAAATATCTATCACTTTCCAACATGACTAATTTTCAAGGGTATTGCTGCTGTTTTCATGGAGTTAAAGAGGATCTGACCTCTGTTGATCTCTGTGGTCCACTTTGAAGTGCATTGGTGGCCAGTTATTACTGTTTACACATATTTATATGGTTTGAGGGCTAAGGGAAAGTGAGCCCTTTTAGTGCTAGGTGCTGTACAAATAAAAGTGAAGGGTGGTCCAAGGAAGAGCCTACAGCCCAGGAATGGCATCAGAATCTGATGTTCTGTACAGTTCCTAAAAAGAGAAAATAAACTAATAATATTCTAACAGTAGAACCATGCATATCTATTTTAGCTATTTGCAGACTAATTTCAGCAAGAGTGAAGGAACAGTTTCAAAGGCAAAAAGGTCAGGTAGAAACTCTGCCATGGAGGAAAGCCTGTGTAAGTCATGTGCCAAATTTCTCTCTTATCTTCAAATTTTTTCCCCACAGCTCTACAGGAGTAGCATTGCTTCCCCAGGAGAACTGCCACATCTGAAGTGAAATGTTGATAGTGTTTAGCACTTGAGCCATCATACACATTACGCATGAACAAAAAGTTAGTAATAGAAGGCAATTAAAACTACAAAAAGATTTGAATTGGCAGAACAGAATTAATCCTAGAGTCACATGTTGGAAACAGCACTTCTTTTCTCTGCCAATGCTGGCTCTTTTCCCAAATTTTATTTATACAGCAATTTGTCCAGGCTACTTTCAAAAGCTCCAAATTATCAGAAATTTTGGCTCTTTTCAGAAACCCTAAAACCTGCTCAAGATTACCACAAATTTTAGAATTTCTTCCTACATCATTTAACAATGTCTGACTCAATCTCAAGAATGTTTTCCCACCTTTAAAGAGAGATCTTGTGGACTTGTGGATCCCTTACCCTTTTTCATCAGAGACCATTTGAGGAAGTTAACACAAATGGGCACAGGATCCAGCAGAACAGGGATGTCTTTCATAATCACTCAGGCCATTTCCATGGGTGACAGAGAATGGGCATCCTGGACTCATCCCAGAGCAGAGGAGTCTACAGCTCCTCTGGGTCTTCCTGGAACACTCATTTTCCTGGAAGCTGGACTTGCAGAAGACAATTTCAAACCCTTCCTTAGCACCTGGTCTGCATCTTTGGCTAGGTAAATGCCTTCAGGAAGTAATTATATCTGTTAAGTGTCCCTGTGTTCACCCCAACTGACTTCAGCTCTAATCAACAGGGAGAGAGGCACAGCCAGAAGACAACGGATCCTATCCAAGTAAATATCTACATTATCACGGAGAAAAGCCTGTGAATTTCCATAGGCAGGCTGGAAAAAGTGCTAAGATTTGAAGACTGATCTTCAGGTGTCTGGATCCAATTAAGGTGCCTCCAGCTCAGGTCCCCACCAGTAAAACAGAGATAACCTTCTATCCAACCTGGGAGATGTGAAGAAAACTCCATTCATACAACGCAATATATAAAATAATATAGTGGATGCTATGCTGCCATGTGACTGTGCTGATGCAGGGTCAGACATACAAATAATGGTCCAAACAGAAGATCAGCAGCCCCTGCAGCTGCTGCAGAGACATTTTCTGTAATGCTGTTACTCACCACAATGTGCACAGGAGCCTGACAAAACATAGAATTTTTAAAAGCCTCATTCCTGTCAAAACCATTATCCTTCCAGTGTCTGTTTTCACTTCATTATAAGACAGTCAGCACAGACATGCCATATGTCAAAGGATCTCACCTGAGCCTTCAATAGGCAGGCACCATCATCTCAGCCTGTCAGTCCCTCAAATGTGGCTGTCCTCTGCAAAATGGGATTCATTAAGTGAGCTGTCCAAGTGGTCTGGGATACATTAAAGTAAAAGGAAGCAATGTTGTACAATGAATTTTTATCCACTGAAATGTGTTACAGTGCTTATCAGGTATTTGTGCAAGCTGGCTCTATGGTGATATCAAGCTGATAACAGTTTGCAGCTCCATTAACTGCTGTTAGACAGCAGGAAAAGGAGACATGATTAAAAAAAAAAAAAAAGCCACACAGGGACAAGGAATTCCTGGTTTAAAAAGGCAATTCACATGTTAAGTGAATGTTTCTGTTGAGCAGGTAAAATGACTGCTCTGGATATTGAAGGCTTCTTTTTACTCATCATTACTTTACCTGTAAGAGCATTGCCAATAAAGGGCAACATTACTCTCATCCATTTCAAGGGAGCAACTTACTGTGACTTACACTTTAAAAGTCTTGTTTATTTGTTCCCAGGACTGCTCCTTTGTGTCTGGAAAGAGGGAAATTTTTTAAGCAGTCCCTACTTCAAAGAGTTTAAAATTCAAGCTTATATATAGCACAGTGAGAGATCACATCTAACAATGAGGTGTAAGTGGAAAAGGAAAGAATAAAGTCATATATACCAAAGGATAAATGCCTTCACAGTGTGATTCAATCATGCTTTTGGCTGGTTATCACAGACAACAAGCATTGGAACTAAAATAAGGGCCCTATGATAAAGCCTTGTTAAAATCTTGAAGACCTGATAGTAAAATATAGTCCTAAATGAGTAAGCTCTATGAAGAGAAGGACTGGAAAAGCACAGATGTTTGTCTTCTGCAGGAGTAGCATATGGAACAATATAAATATGGATTAAACAAAAGAATGAACACAAAGATATCACATAACCTTTCATGTGGATGAGTCAGCTTTAACAACATCACTGTCCAGACAATGACAGAAAGATCCATTTACATGAGTAGGTCAATCATTGGCTGCAGGCTTACACAAAAGAACAGCTCTCAATAGGAGATAGACTTCAGTCCATTTTTCTATATTTGCCTGAGGTATGGCAGACCTGGTTTCAAATCCTAAGTGTCAAGAGACAGATGTTAAGGTCTCCACTTGGCCATGAACATCTTGAGGGATCTTTCTGAATGAAAATGGGAATTCACATGAAAAACATTTTCCCATGGGACTATGCACGCCTTGGTTGCCACTATTATCACTGTGGAAAGAGTAGAAGGTGGCAAAATATACTAAGCTAGTTAAAAAGATTGGTGAAGAGGCATGGACAGCTGAAACAAGACTGCACGCGAGGGGGTGAGGGAGTATGCTGAAAACACTTCATTCTCTTCACCTGACTCATATGACTGCCCACACACCTTGAAATCAGTATTGCAGGTGAGGCAGGTACTTAATGACACGTGGATGAAACCCAGATGCTGGCACAGCTGTTATCAAATATTCCTGGCTTCTCATCCCCACTGTCGCCTTAGAGGTCTTGATAAATCAAAAAGGCTTTTGAACAGCTAAGCTAAGACATGAAGCCCTAGCATCCATCTCCATCAACTGATGGATTGGATGTCTAGCACACACTAAAAAACAGTGGAAGGTTATAATGATATTACCCCAAAATATTCACCAGACTTCAATTATTTATGGTTCATGAACTTTTTGAGTCAAAGGCAACATCTCTGTCCTGACTATACACTGGATTTTTCTGCCATGTATTTGTTCACCCACCTTTTGAACCCAGTTATTTTTTTCTTGCTTACAGTGTTCTGCAGCACAGCCTTAGCATCACATTATTTAGAGAAATACCTACTTCATTTTTTTTAATCAATCATAGTATCACTAAGGTCAGAAAAGACCTTTAAGATCATCAAGTCCATCCGTCAACATAGTACCACCCCTGTCCTCGCCATTAAAACATGTCCTCAGGTGCCCTTACCTGCATGTTTTGGGACACTTTCATAGCTTTTGAACACTTTGAACACTTTATTTTGGACCAAACTTCTGCAAGTTTCATTTGATACTTTCTATTGATCATCTTATGGGAAGTCATTTCATCTTGCCGTTCTTCACATGATTTTATAGACTCCTGGGAAGTTTCCAGGCTGATGAATCTTAGTTTGCTTATTTGTTTCTTCTAGAGTAGAATATTACATAGACATCTTTGACTGTCTTTGATGATTTCTGACACCCTTTTTGTACCCTTTTGTTTTTTATTTTTTTTACTATCCCTATTTATTTAGTTAAATACGGTGAAGGTATAAGAAATTATGTTGTGTATTCAAGATGAGAGCACATCATGGATTTGAACAGAGGCATAGTGATGTGTGCATTGTTTCTTTATCCATGCAAAATAAGACTTGATTTTCTTGTTTGACTACTGCTAAGTAAAATTGGTTGTAATAACTCCAGAATCTCATTTTTGCATGGCAATAGCAGTTAAAAGCTCATCACTGGATGCATAAATACAAGATTGCTTTCCTCTTGTACATCACTTTATATCACATGGAATATCATCTGTCATTTCATCAGCCAATAATTTTGTACCATGAGGTCCTTCTGTAACTCTTTGTAGCTGCCTTCATCAGCAACTTGTCACTTCTCAGGTCCCTATTGAATATATTGGACAGGGTGAGCCCTGACATAAGCCCTATCCAGAGCAAATAACACAGGGCCCTTGATTAGCTGTAAGTGATACCAGAATCACACAGAATCACAGAAAGGTTGGGGTTGGCAGGGAGACATGAAGATCACCAAGTGCAACCCCCATGCTAAAACAAGCTCACCTGGAGCAGGTGACTGTAAATGTAGACTTTTATTTGCAGAAATATATCATCAAATTTCCACACAACTGAAAGGCCTCAAAGTAAACACATTTCTGTTCTCACAGCACTAGTACTGCCTTGGAAATTCCGTGGATAACTCTTAAAATGACAGATTTGACTGTAAACAAAATATTTCTGTCAAATAAGGTAAAAAATTATTCATGTTGACCTACTAGATGAATTTCTTTAGCTCTGAGAGTTAGAGCACTATATGGATGTGTTCTGAAAAGATTAAAACTTTGTATTTCTGTGTTCTATAGAAGATTGTTCCTAACTGATTCTGTGGTGATTCCAGGTACCCTGTTCAGAGTCACCAGGCTTTTTCCTGGTTAAATATTTATGATTTAACAACATTTAGCCAGATTGACCTGAATCCTCATCCATTTCTATGATACTGCACTCTTCACAGTGAAATTGGATTTGGAGGTGATTTGTCATGAGGGGCAAAATCTGCATTAAGCATTATTAAGTCTAATACTCCTAATGAAAATTAATATGGAAAGAGGAAGGATTTGTAATCTGACTGTTAAATTCAAGTGATCAAGAGTCACTATGGCACATGGCCTGCCTTTTAACAAGTCACAGTTTTCAATTATTTCAGAAGTCATTCAAGCATTAAAAAACAGATGAAATTTTATTCCCACTTCATTATGTAATGCTGTTTTCAGTGTACCTCAGCCAGTATTCTTCTAGCTTCAGTTAGAATCACATTTCTCTTACAAAAATGACTCAGTATACAGTAATCCTGAAACATGTTGGATGACTGTTAAAAGAGCAGACGCCACAAAGTCTTGCAGTCTTAAGAATTTTGGGGAATTTCAAAAACCTTTCAATATCTCAGACAGTCCCTATTCAGGAATAATTGTCACAAAGATAGTTTATGGACAAATAAATTAATAAATGAATGATGAATGCAAGGTCCCCTGTAGACCTAGTGTTTGAACAAAGATCTGTGTCCAAAACCAAAGCAAGGAGGGCTCAGTGTCTGTCCTGTCACAGTGTGCTATCAAGAACACAGGGATGCAGAGTTTAGCTTTTTATCCACGGTGTTAACCCCAAATATTTTGACATTCAGAACCCCAAGTCACAACATAATTTAACCTAACAGTTTGATCATTGAAAATAAAACATCCAAGTGAGGATCTGAGGATAATATGGTGGTAACAGAGATGTTCTTCAGAAATGGACTGAGACCACTCAAACAGAACATCCATGTTCAGAGAAAGGCAAAAGTGTATGCTCAAACTCATTTAGAGCTACCCTCTCAATTAAGCTATTATTGGTAAATAATTTCTTATTTCAGACTTATGACAGGTAATTTAATAAATTTAATACATTAGGATGATCTCTTGACACAGGTAGTGTTTAGCCTCTGCTATTTAAAGACAAGATTCAAATGTCTCCTACAGTAAGGCTTAATCTAAACCAATCCCATATACATTCTTTTAACTGAAAAACTTGTTTTTGAAGATTAGCTATCCACACAAATCTAAAAGTGCCCTATCCTGTCCTGTTGTGGTTAGCCTCCCATGAACCTGCAGTGAAGGAAAAAAATCTTTGCAAACTACACTACATGGCTCATGGTAAGAAGTATGTACATCAAATATCACCAGTAACACATCACAAGCTGTCCTACCCAGGAGTTCTCACTGAAAAGTAATTTATATTGATGGTTTACAAAATGTGATCTACGAGCAATGGGTGGTTCATCAGTTGTAAGTGATCCACACCAGGCCTGTGAAGCCATGCTGAGGAGCAGATGAGCTTGTGACAGTCTCCAGAGCTTCTCATAGACCAGCAGAGTGTTGTATGTGCTGTCCTGCACCATTGAATCTTCATGTTTTAAGATATTATGTTTTCTCCAGGCAACAGAAGGCTTGCTGACATAAATACATAAAAGACTACATAAAACAAGCAGAAAGCCAACTGTTCCTCATCTGATGTGGTCAGAGACAATAAATAAAGGTGGAAAACTAAGACTAAATAAGAAAGGAAATTTTCTTTTGGCAAAGTTAATACTGGAATAAGCTGCCTGGGGAAGCTGTAGACTCTCCACAACTGAAGTCATTCATCACAGGATAATATCTTTCAGAAATTATGTAGTTTTGGCTGATCCTGACAATAGGGAAAAGAGTAAGACTAGGAAGGATCTCAAGATATCTTACATCTCTGTCCACATGTTTAGACAGCTAAAAAAAATTTCCAACCAACTGCTACATTCTTCAAATAGTCTCCTTCCCTTTCTATGAAAGAGGATCTTCACCTGTGTCAGGGCAATACCAGGTATTGGTAGGGTGGGTGGTGAGTGAATTGAGAACAGCCCTGTGGAGAAGCTCATGGGGATGACCCAGCAATGTGCTCTTGTGCAGCCCAGAAAGCCAAGCCTTTCTGGGTTGCAGGAAAAGCAGCATGGCCAGCAGGGCAAGGGAGGGGACTTTCTCCCTCTGTCCTGCTCTTGTGAGACCCTATCTGGAGTGCTGCCTCCAGCTCTGCAGTCCTCAGAGCAAGAAAGGCATGGACCTGTTGGAGCAGGTCCAGAGGGCTGCAAAGGTTTTCCGGGAGTTAGAGCATCCCTCCTGTGAGGACAGGCTGAGAGTGCTGAGGCTGCTCAGCATAGGGAAGAGAAAGCTCTGGGGAGACCTTACAGCACCTTCCAGTACCTGAAGGGGGGCTAAAAGAAAGGTGGAGAGGGACTTTTTAACGGGCATGTAGTGACAGGACAAGGGGAAATGGTTTCAAACAGAAATAGGGTAGATATAGACTTAGATAAGGCC
Source organism: Phylloscopus collybita (assembly GCA_027886175.1). NCBI lineage: Eukaryota > Metazoa > Chordata > Aves > Passeriformes > Phylloscopidae > Phylloscopus > Phylloscopus collybita. The sequence continues at coordinate 11,793,159 of JAJNNQ010000075.1, read as the reverse complement.
ACAGCAGGGGAGTTGGAAGGAGATGATTTTAAGGTCCCTTCTAACCCAGGCCTTTCTATGATTCTATAATAGTAGGAAGGTATTCTTTACTGTGAGGGTGGTGAGGCACTGGAACAGGTGTCCTAGAGGGGTTCTGGATGCCTGATCCCTGGAAGTGTTCAAGACCAGGCTAGATGGGGCTGTGAGCAACCTTGCCTAGTGGAAGGTGTCCCTGCCCATGCTGGGGCTGGGTGTAGAACTAGATTTTTGAGGTTCCTTCCAACCCATACCAGTCTCTGATTACATGCTTCTCTGTTTCTTGACATATTTGTAGTGCTGAGAATGGACAGAATTTAGTAAAATAAATAAATTTGTTGCCTTGCAGAAGGTCCCAATATTTATTTGCTTCTGATGTTTGCCTAGACTCCAAATCCCATTAGTGCTAAATCCACACTCATTTAATAACTAACAGCTGTACTTCTTGCCAAATAACATTCTCTGGGACTTTTTTCCCTTCTGTTGGAAGCAGGGCACCCAAAATGAGCAGTAGAAGTCTAGGGGCATTCACTACCCCATCAAAGGAGACAGATTATTTGAAATAAGGAATATGCCTTTCTGCAGAGGGAAGATAACCTTCACAGGCATCCTGAGCATTTGCCTACTCCAGAAGAGAGCTTTCCCAAGCACTGCAGTTGTGCTAATACCATGGACATCTTTCAGCCTTCATCCCTGTCTATGACTGCAGAATTGCAGACAAAGCAGCCAGAACCAGACTTCTTTCCATGGTGGGTTAATGGAGGAGGAAAGGGTTAGAGTTCACTTTCTGAACTCATACTCAGGATTAGAGAGTTTCCAAGTGAACCCCTGCAAGCAGCCAGTCTCTGACAGCAATTAAATGGTGAGTTTTGACTGAGTAAACAGCAAGGAAGATTTCTGATGTGCCATAAAATTGGAACACCGAGATAAAACACACAGGCTGAGAAGACTAAAGGGGAGACAGATGCAACCAAGAAGTCTGCAGTAATTTCCCTGATACGTGATAAATGTATACATACACACACAAATGCACCTATATATGCACGTAATGTATAAATGTATTTAGACTTATATGCATTCATATCTATATATCCATATATGTATATATACATACATGTGCATATATCCACTCATTTATATATACACATATCTACTACATGAGTGTGTAAATATACACGCATAATAATTCATGCTTTCCAGAACATAATTATTTTGCATTGCATGATAGTGATGTTTCATGATTGCTATATGCAGACTGATGGAGCAAGGTGTGTTGTCCCTCATTTCAGGCACCTGCATAACTGTAGACCAAGTTTCAGACATTATTCACCATAGCCATGAGTTGCAGAGTCAAAAATTATTGATGATGACAGCAGCACAGAGCCTTATATACACTGAGCCTCATTCTACATTTTCCACACCATACCGAAGCAGAGAAGAGCTGGAAGCAGATAGGGACCTATTACAGCAGGCAGGACGTGGCTACAGACTTCAGCTCTCTGGAGATTCTTGGCTGAAGTGGACAACACTGGAAGTCCTGGTTTTAAATCCATGAATTACAGAAACTGAAGTTCGTTTCAATTTGACCATGATACAGCTGAGCTCTGAAACTCCTGCAGGAAAGGACTAAATTTCCTTGAATCTTGCATCTGCTTGGATACATCACCCAGTGGGTGTTTAAAAATGATTTTATGGAATTTTTGACATTACACAACAGACCAGAACCTTGCTGGGATGGACATTGATTTCTCTGTACTTTTTAAAGTAGCATGATCCCAAGACCAGAACTCCAAAACAAGTTGTACATACACTATAAAGCATACTCAGTTATCTAGATAGAAATTTTCAGTTGTCAGAACCCACATTGTCAGCAGTAAAGTACAGACTGATTCATGATCTGAACTCTTACAAGTGAATACACTTACAAGCAAATGCATTTATAAGTCACTAGCACAAGGTTTTGAACATTTGAACATTTGAACAAGGTTTATCATTTATGTTACATGCTGTTTATTTATAACAATATAAAATTATTATAAAATACAAAAATTACAAAGTGATTTGGATGTATTGCACTTCAGGCTTCCTGGAGTATATTCACAATGCTCCCATATCCATGCTAAAATGATGTCATAGCCAGGTTGTTATTTTAATAAGGCTGATATGTGGGAAATAGTAAAAGTAAGAAGACTTTCAGGAGCTGTGAAAGTAGGCCTCAAGAGCAGAGAATTTAGAGCTAGCTGTAGCTGCAAAGCCTGAAAGTAGAAAAGATACAATAGTACAGCAAGCAAGGACATGAAACAATAGTTTGAGGGTTTGGTTCCTCATTCCTGGGCCCTAACAGCATTTTGGACTATGGCTTTCCTACACACCAGAACACCAGAATGAAGAAAGAGAAGAGGAAACCATCTTTTCTGTGTGGGGACTGACAGTGGTCAGAAAACAGATTTTTCAGGCTCCAGGCAGTTACTCAAAGCCTGTGAGAAAGCTAAGCACCCAACTCTCATTCTGGCTTGGGAAATTCCAAGGAAGAACCCAAAACAATCCCTGTAAATAGCCTCCTGACACCTGGTGCCTTTCCAACTTGTTTACTGGTAAAGATGCTTACAAAGAGGTGTAGGCTCTAAACTACCAACCCTATTCATTGTACTGAAACACTGTATAAATGAATCTGTCTTTCAATAAACTTTGCTATATGCCCTCCAAGAAGATTGGACTCTACGTATCGTTACTTGAGCCGTAACAATATTTCTGTGTCTGATTTAGGAAGCGGTGCCTATTTTGAAGCCCACTTGCCCCAACAAGACTTTCCATTTCCAAATACTTCAACAAACTGTGTTGATTTTTTCCTTCAGCTGTTGCTTCAGACATAGACTTACTCAGCTTGGATGAATTCTCAAGCCTTCCAGCCTCCACAAAGCTGAGTCTTTCATGGATGAAAACCTTGCCAAAAGTGAAAAAAAAAAATCAAAAACTGTCCACTTCAACTGAACAGAACTTAATTAGTGACAGCAACATAAATTCTGCCTTTTTCTCAGTTTTTGACTTCACAATCTTAATTATGCAGGTTTCCTCTTATTCGAAATATGCTGAAGAGACTTCTCATGTGATTAACTGTAGAAAAAGATTAGGGAAATCCCCTGAAAAATCATTGCGCAGAATCTTACAACACATCCCTGCGTCAGTCAAACTGCTCTTAAGTTCTTCAGAATAGCTCTTCATCTACAGGAAATTCACATTTTTTGCTTTCAGAAGTAAAACACTAAACTTTTAACAAGATATTGTTGCTTGCTAGCCAAATCTCTTTGATTGCCAAGAATAAAGTAGACAGTAAGATTTTGTAGAAGCAAGTCTGGATGAAGTTTCTTTAACTTCACATCAGTGTGAATTATTACTTCCTGTTAGGCAGAATTATCTTTTACTGTATTTTTTCAGCCTGGCCCTCATTGGGAAAAACGTTGCCAAAAGATACAGTCCAAGTTGTGTCATAGTCTCAAGTCATGAAACAAGAAGTGAAAACATTAGTAGTGGAGAATGAAAGCAAGAAATATTTACAGTCATTTTATGTCTCTTTCTTGTTTTTCTCCCTTTATTTGAGTACATATATATTCACATAGATACAGATATATCCATAACTGTGTCTATCTACATACGTACATGCATACACATGTTTTGCCATTTCTGTATATCTGCACTTTGTGTTGTGTGTATGATAAAGCAATCAGTGAACAAATGAACAACAGCAACCAGCGTTCAGTATAGTGAAATCACAAACTCTGCATTTTTGACCAAACTAACATAGGAGCAGCACAAATACAACCATTAACAATGAAGAAAGTTGTAATCCTCAACAGTTAACAATCTCTCTGTCAGCTGAGTGGTGGTCTGCTGTCTGCTAGGGTGATTTGTTATTTCCATATTCCCTTCGTGCACTCCTCCAGCTTCACACATGATGGAGAGGATTGTGCTTCCAGGGAAAGCAGACAGTACCAAAAGGATGATCCCAAGTACTGACCACAGGCAGCACCAAGACTACCATTCCACTGAGCTTCACTTTGCTGCCAGCAATCAGGGCAGCACATCAATGAGCAGAGAAGCACCGACAGGAGGGTCAGAGTGAATAGAGGGCATTCTCAGAAAACAGAGAGGAAAAGCTTGCAAAGAGAGACAGTGTTAAGAAAAAAGACCTTGAGACACAGTATCTGTCTGATTTAAATCCAGAGTCTGAGTAACAGTCTCCCCTCCAGTTTCTATCTAGTTACTTACGTAGGCAGTAGAGTGCTGCCACAGAACATTGAAATTCACTACCAATTCTCAGACCAGCTGATCCACCCTCCTCACCCTCAAGTGATGTTGTGGATCTTTTCTGCTATATTTTTCAAGATGCATGATGTTTAGGACAGCATTGCTCAGATGTGAGTCAGAATAAGATTGAAATAACCCCCAATAACACCTGTGGACACAGGTACCTGGCTGTGTCTACACTTCTTTATACACCCCATCCCTGAGAGCCATCTTTGCCTATCAAATTAATATTGACAGTGTCCACATTGCACTGCATCTGTGAGCATCTCCTTTGGACACCAAGTTACAATGGAGTGGGAGAAGAAATCATCTCAAAGTGTCTAAAATAGTGCAGGACAGTAATGTGAGTGCACCCTCATGGAACTCAGAGGAGCAGATTTGGGTTCAAAAACCTGTGGGGAGTGCTGGAGGTTTGTGCCATGCAAAGGGAGCCCAGGTGTGGCCTGCAGAGTCTGCTGAAAATAGGAGCAACCACTAGAACCCCCCCAGAAACAAATCTACATTTTGTTTTGAAGAAGACTGGTTGACCGGAAAAGGAAGCTCAGGAATGCACTAACATTTAGGCAGGAGACCAGGTGTAAACTAGGCAGAGCCTGTTATCTGATAGTGTAAACATGCCCTCTACATCTGCTTCCCAGCAACAGTGAAGCAAAACAGATTCAAAGACTGGATCAGCAGACTGGAAATTCTTAGATCTGACTCCATTCTGATATCTGAACTCACAGTTTTCAAGCAGTTTCTTTATGTTATTGTTCACATATCCCACAAACAACCTGCAAACTCTGGAACTTTTAAAGGATGTATTTTACTAACTTACTGCTCCTCTATCTATGTGAGGCCATCCCCCAGCTGCCTCCTCACAGCAATATTTTGCTGGTATTACCTTACACAGACTGTACAATCAGAACCAGTTAAGCCAATGCAAATACTGTCATGAGGCAACTTTGGAAGGAGAAACAAACATGTTTAAAAATTCTCTTTATACATGTGTTTTAAACCTTGTCATTAAAAACACTGTTCAACATGCCAGGCAGCTACCAATATATACAGCTTTATGCATTTATGCATAAAGAAGTATCACAGCTGTGCTTCATGAAATCAAAACACATCACAACAAACTAATGACACTCAGGTAAAAACTCCACAAAATCTTAATTTTCCAGATTTGCTGTATCTGGAATATTCAATTATCCATGCTCCAGGTGAGAGGGTCCCACTGGTGATCATATAAATGAAATATTAACAGGACCAAATAATTAATGCACGATATCTCCAATATTGCAGAATCAAACATTTTGTGGGAAGGAAGGGTAATGGTGCCAAAAAGGGGAAGAAATTTAAAGTTTCTGGATCATGATACCTCAGTGGTCTCCATTTGGCAGTTCTCATTTGGGGAAAATTCCTGTGCATCCTGGCTGGATCTCAGGGTTGAACTACCAGCAAAGCATACTGCAAATACTTTCAACAGCAGAGGCTGCTCCTGCTGCTGGTGGGGTGTCCTTCACATATGCACAGAGCAGGAACAAACTAGCTGATGGATCACTGATAGGTTTAGTTTCAAGAAATCCCTAGAAATCTTGCAAAGGTTTTATTGTCCTTGACAACACCTTTCTTGAAATCCCAAAAATGAGGGCCAAGTGATGAACAGAGGTATATACTGAGCACATTCAGCTCTAAGAGTCCCTTTGGAAAGGGGCTTCTGGCACCTCACACACACCCCTTGCACTAAAACTGCTGAGCACTGCAAGGGCAGGGCTGCAGCTCATGCTTGTAAGGGATGCTGTCAGCTTCATCATGCTTATAGTTCTCCAGAAGATCCCACTGAGGCCACCAGAAAATAGGAGAAACACCAATTTCCTGATTGCAACACAATTGTCACAGTCTGGTTCTCTGCAACTCCGAGTCAGGTCTGGCCAGGGGAGCATGGCAAGAGGTGGGAACGATGGAGTTGCCCAAAAAATAAAGAACCTTAATAGCAAAAATAACAAACACAGACTTCATGATCTGAGAGGCAAGATCCAAAGACAAAGGGACGTGGTGAACTTAACAATATATAGAGGTATCTGAGGGCAGGGGTCCAATCCTGAATATGGAACAGGAACAGGGACCTTCCTTATACCTGACAGGTCCCAAACCAACTGAGAACCAGAACCAGAAACATGGCCTACTATGGAATGATTCTATTAGCATACTAACTTTCATCCTTTCAGTATCCCACCTACCATGGTCTCAGGTTGAAGTCTCCTGCATAAGCTACCTGGGCTAAGCCACTGCTCATCCCAGCCAGTTCAGCTGCCACACACAAAAATCCTGGATTTTGGCACAAAAATAACTCTTTGGTAGCATGTGCTGTCTGGCACCTCTCAAGGACTACACACAAAATTTTAAGTGTTTTAAACATATATAAATACATAATTATACATTCCAATTGTACAGTCCAGTCATAATGGCAAAAAAAAAATGCTGTTTCTATCTTAAAGATGATGGAGAATGTGTTGATTTTCCAGATTAAACAAGTTCAGGTATATTTAGATTCTCCAACCCAAAAGGAAACCTAAGTGCAAACCTAAGTCCAGCAGAGCCCCTATCTGATCAATAGGGTCTAAAAATGCCCTGACAAAAGCCAAGGGTGCTACTCACATGATGTGTTCAGCATCATCCACATGAACCTGCCTGGTAAATCTGCAGCAAAGCCAGGGCAGAAGTGCCAATGACAACGAAGGTATTTCAGCCTCTGCTTCTGCAATGCTGCACTGCAAAAAATTCTAACATGCAAAGAAATGCTGTGTCAGTGTGAAATAAGCAAAAACTAAGCAACAGAACTTATATTTACAGTGAAAACATTTATGTTGGTATTGCCAAGATGCATTACTTTTACATGTCCAGTATTTCCTGTTTCTGGTATTACATTTTGTATGCCCTTTGATAGAATGTTGCAAAATGCGTCCAGGGGAAAATCCTTTCTGTCCAACAGAAACTGAAGGGCTCAGCAGTGCTCCAAAAGTGAGTGGGAGCAGTAATGAATGGAAACACGGAATGGTATCTCTAGGCTGGCAGGAACAAAGCTGGAGACAGAGTGCTCAGTGATACGGGGACCAGAGGTTGCTGGTGACACATGGGGCTCCCTCCTCTGCTGTGTCACCAGGGCCAGCTCAGGCTGGAACTGAGTGGTGACACAAGATAACACTGTCCTGTAAAGGCAAAACCTGCATCAAGGCTGAGAGCATGGAATAAAGCGCTTGGAAACTCTTAACTCATTTTCACTAGAGGGTTCTTTGCCTGCCACTGAATACTTTCCCAAAGAATAGGGAACTGCATTTTTTCATACAGTCAGTCATACATAAATTACCCCAAATGCTGCTGATCTCAGAAATTACAGAGGATTGCTGGCAAACACTTGGTTGCACATGGTAACTTGTTTGGACAGAGCTGGGTGGCTACCTGGGGGAGCCAACTGTCCTTATCGCTTGCTCTTTGATCCACACTTTCTCTCAAATGCTTTCGTTCTGAGTTCATGATTCCCAATCTAAAATGAATTGGTTTGCCCTTATTTGATCTTGGAGAAGAGAGCTGCAGCTGTTAAGATAAATTTAAACCCTTTGCAGCAATTCCAATTGGTCAAAGGAGACAGCCTAAGAAGCAGGTCTGAAGGAAGAAAACTGCAGGGAAGAATTGGCAGCCAAAAACCCAAGACTCCTCTAAGACCCTTGAAGAATCTACAAAGACATAGAGTTACAGCTAAACTGGAGATTATGGCAGGGACCCTATTTAAAAAGGATAAATATCTGCTTGCAAGAAAACTCAATGGGAAGAAGAAAATCCAAGGACACAGCACACCTCCTCCCCAAATCTGATTGCAATCCTATGGATTCTGTTTTGCCTAAAGCTATACAGTAATGTAGCATCAGATAAATAAATTTTTCTCCATAGTTCTGATCCTGACAGATTTATAAATAAGCTGAATAAATTTGCTTTGGTTTGAAATTAATGTGAGTATTCTCAGCATGTAATCAACTTTATTTCACAAAATGGATACCAAAAAAAAAAAAAAAGCCAAGAGAAAAAGAGTGATGGAACCACACTTTAGCCAGGGAATAAATAAATAAGACACTACAGTGCCCTTTTCAGAAGTGTAAGTTTTAGCTGTTTCACTAACTGAAAACAGCTTTGTTATAGTCTAAAAAATATTTTTTCCTAACTCTCCACATCTATAAACATTCATAAAATAAGCAAAGGGGGAAAAATGAGATGACCAACTAATTGTGGTTATGAAAGAGCTCTGTCACTGGCATTATAGAATTATAGTAAAATACTGTTCGCATAAATTAGACTCTGAATCTCCTCTAATATTTGAAGTCCTGTTGATTTCACTGCTGTTTTAGAGAGAATCCTTTTAAAAGTCCTCTAGATTGTTATACCATAGACAGAGTAAAATCTTGGCTTTACTGAGGAGAATATGAAAAGTCTCATTACTTTCATTGGAAAAGAGATTTTAACCTATTACCTTCTCAGGCTTATACTTGACCTGCTGCATTAGGCAAGCAATGAAGTAAACAGTAAATATTACCCTGGTGTGACCAGCCAGTTGAACAGAGTAGGTCCTTACAGGAAAGGTAAACTCTGTGGTTTTTATATTGCAACACCAGTTTCTGAGTATAGACTGTACACTCAGGGAAGTGTATTTATACCTTAGTATGATAAACCCTTCTTTCTTAAAGACCGGGCTGGAACATGAGGGATGATTGCTGTTGTGGTTTAACCTGGCAGGCAACTAAAAACCCCACAGCCATTTGCTCACTCCCCCTGTGAGATGGGGAGAGAATAGGGAAAAAAAAAAAAACAAAACAAAAAACAAAAAAAAAAAAAAAAAAAAAAAAAAAAAAAAAAAAAAAAAAAACTCTTGGATTGAGGCAATTTAATGGGACAGAAAATGAAGGGGAAATAATAATAATTTAAATAAATAAATAAATAAATAAATAAATAATAGAATATACCAAACAAGTGAAGCACAGTGCAATTGCTTACCATGCACTGACCAATGCCCAGCCAGTCCCTGAGCAGCAGATCACTCCTCCCTAGCCAATTTCCCCATTTTCCCATTTTATTCTACAGCATGGTGTGAAATATCCCTTTGGTCAGCTGGGGTCAGCTGTCCAGGCTGTAAGCCCTCCCAGATTCTCCTGCACCCTCAGTCTCCTCACTGGTGGGGTGGTGTGAGAACCTGAAAAGTCCTTTACAGTGCAACAACCAAACATCAGAATGTCATCAACATTATTCTTATCCTGCATCTAAACCACATCACTGCACCAGCTACCAAAAAGAAAATTCACTGTCTCCCAGCTAAAGCCAGGACATACACTTACTTTCTATACAGCTTATGCAAGAAAAGGAAGTAAGATTCAGGACAAAGACAGAAGCTGCACATTAACTGCTGTCTTCCATATGTACAGGTTTAGGTGGTTTGGACTGCAACAAAGTTTGTGTTACCTATGTTTTAAGAGACATAAAAATCTATCCTTCACAATGTTGTCATATAAGCTCAAGGATTCTGCTCAATATACACCTTGAAGAGGAATTTTCTTAGTGGTCAGATGAAAAGTGAAGTTTCTTGTCGTCAATGTTCCACCACAATTATGGAGCACTTTGTGTATTCTCAATGTTCAACTTCACAGGTATTCTTCCAAGAATCACAGAATATTTGAGACTGGAAGGCACCTCTGGACATCAATCAGCTCAACCCTCCCTTCAAAGCAGAGTCAGCTAGAGCTCAGTACTCAGGGCTGTGTCCAGTCAGGTTTTAAATATCTCCAGGGATGGAGACGGATATGGCTATGTGGATATGGCTACACATATTACTGCTCAACTTGTTGTCCACCAAGATCCTCAGACCTGCTCTGCAAAGCTGCTTTCCAGCTGGTCTGAGGAGGCTTTTTCCTCTCCAGGGACAGGATGTGTCTTTTTCCTTTATCAAACTTCCTGCATTTCCTGACAGCCCATTTCTCTCGACTACTGAGGACCCTCTAAATGTCAGCACAACTCTCTGGTCAGCCTCTGCTCTCCCTTTTGTATTACCTGTGAACTTGCTGAGGGTGTGTATTGTCCTATCACCTAGATCATTAATGAAAAAGTTACAGAATACTGGCAGTGCCAGCCCCTGGGGTCCATCACCTGTGTCTGGCCTCCATCTGGGCTTTGCTGCTGATCACAAGCCTTTGATCCTGAAAACTCAGCTAGTTTTTCAACCACCTCACTTGTGCAGCTACCTACCCTGTGCCTCATCAGCTTGCCTATGAGGATGTTATGGGAGATGTGAAAAGTCTGGCTAATGTCAATTTAAACAAATCCCCTGCTCTCCCCTCACCCACTGAAAGAGTGATCTCATCGAGGTTATCAGATGGATGGAGCAGGATTCCTCCTCCTGGTCAGTAACCCCTGGTGACTGCTCTCAATCATCTTGTCCTTCATAATTTAAAAATGGTTTCCAGAATAATTTGCTACATCACCTCCCGAGGGAAAGAGGTGAGGCTGAGTCACCCAAAGTTCTCCACATCCTTTTTATAGACTATTCCCATGTTTGGAAGGCATCAGTTTTGCAATCACATATGCTGTACAGCTAAAGAGGAAGAAAAGATACCCAGTTAATAGAATATATTGTCTGCTCTAATTCTATAGACTGATGATGGCCATTATTTTGTGTTTATTAACTTCCTGTGGCTCAGAGCAAAAGATTAAGGATAATTAAATTGGAATCACTTATGCAATTCAATGACTTGGCAAAACTTGATTCATTTATATCACTCATTGGTTTTTCCATCATAAAAGAAATACGAACTTTCAACATTTTAAATACTTATATAAGTATCAATAATGTTTACATTTACTTATATAAAAGTACACAAAGATCATGTCCACACTATATAATATATGTAAAACTTTAATTACCAGTATTTTATTTATTTATTTATTTATGAAAAAGCATTTAAATTTGTCACTACTAGTTAAACTCCATCAGACTACCCAAATACCACCTCTCAGTGACAGATACTTGCACAAATCTTGCCCTTAGGAACAGTTTAGACCATAGTAACATAATTTATTCCAGCAAGGATTTCAGGATGGAGATTTTTTTTTTTAACCAGGTTTTTCTTCCAGAGCAGGGCTTATTCATGAAAGCCCACGCAACTGTGCCACCACAACATTGATTTAACTGAAAACATATTTTGCTAATGGAGCATGGCATTTCCTTGTTGCATCACATGAACTTCATTTCTTTGGATCTGGTAATTAAGGCCAATTGTCTCTTGAAGACAGAAAATTAATTCCTGGCTGTTGTACTTTCTCAACTCTCACATCCAGCTTTTACATTAAAAAAAAACAAACAAACAAAAATTCCCAGAGATATACCAAACTATTTAAACTGTATTTATACAGTGAATATGCTGACTTCTCTAGGCTAATGCACTTTACCCAATACCACCAATTTACCAGCTTTGGCAGAGTGCAGGGACATTGTAGCTGTGGATGCAATGTCAAACGTCCTTGGCTTCGGAAAAGACATTCCAGAGCCCAAACATCAAATCTGTCAGGTGATACCTTTGCTCATGAAAATGAGTGATATAGAAGTGTTCAGAAAACAAACCTGCAAAAAATCATTTCTCAGCTTTGGGGAGATACATCACAGGGCTTTTTCTTACTTCTCCTGCTCAAATGTATGAGGGAGAATGCCTTGGCTTGTGTGACTGTGCAGAAGAGCAGCAGTTTACATCAGGATGTTGTTGTGTGTGCTTGTGTACAGAGGCCAGAGGGAGCAGGGCATGAATGGGATACCTGTGACACCAAAGGACTCTGCTGAAGCACCATTAGTCTGGGATAATTGTGACCAATCTGCAGAGTACATATATACTTTTTCACATGCACAGGTAGCACTATTCAGCAGCCATCAACAAGAAAGACAATGGAAGAAAAAGGAGACCAAATTTCATTATTATTTGACAAATGAAGAAAACTAAATTGAATTTATGGTTCCTTGAAAGTAACTCAAGGCTGTCTCCTGGAAGCCATCAAGGAATAACTCTGCCATGAAATAAAACTAAAAAGCTTTATCAGGTCTCTGCCACACTTTGTCTAATATTGGGGGGTTGTCTTTGAAAGGAATCCAACAAGGTTCTCCCAGTTTGTCCTTTTTTTCCCTGCCATGACTTCGGCTATCATTTTCAAGACTGAAGATATTTGTCTCCACTCTGAGGACAGTTGGAGTAGCTTCAGGGTGTTAGTGCAGCTACCCTGTTGTTCTGAGAAAATGAGCAAAACACTAGATAACAAAATGTTGTTTTGAAGTGGATATCAGGGCAAAGGAAAGGGAAATTAATACTGGAGCAATTACATCATTTTAATTAACTATCATAGCAGTTTAAATATCTGGTTCAGATCTCACTTTCCTTCCCTTTTCTTCTCCATGACCTCAGCCATTATCATGTTGGCTTTATCTGCCAGTGCCCATAGTGACACACAGACTTCCGTAAGACTTTGCAAAACACTAACCTCATTTAGCTGATGCAAATGCCCAGCATTGTTCCAGGGAGGGAACAGGCCTCCTGATGCAAAACTGCTCTGTTTATTTCAGGAAACTCATTGTTTCAATAAGCAACTTTCTTGTCTGGCCATTCTGCTCCTTGTTTCGGGATGTCAGTCAGTGTCAAAGAATTGGTGATGGTGGGAAGATAAAACATCTCATAGTCTCACTGAGTTACACTGCAGCTCAGCACAACTGTAAATGTTCCCAGCCAGATCACGCAACAAACAGAAACTAATTGCAGTAGTATTTAAAATCTCACCCTGTCTTCTCTAAGGCAAAATTCCCCTTCATTCCTGGACTCTGTAACAAGGCATTCACATCAAAATGTGACATGACCTTGTCTTTTGGATCATAAGGGGGTCACAAGAAAAGACATATTTCTCATGGTCATTCACAATCCCAGAAGACCACACTATGTAAAAAAGCAGCCTAAATAAAGGATAGAATCCCAAAAGCTCCAAGCCAGACTCTAACTATAGCACATATGAATAGATTTCCCAAACAATTCTGATTTGTTTTCCTTATCTTTCATGTCTGGATATGAATTGACACAGTTGGCTAACTTCAACCAAGAAAACAAATTAACTGTCCTTGCTATATATTCTTTCTATCAAGAATGGGGCTAGACTCAGCACTTGCTCTTGCAAGCAAGAGTCATGCACTTCTGCTTGACCTGCAGAGCATGACCACAGTGCTTAACTGCACCCCCAGGATTTAGACACCATATGAAGCTGTACATGTATATATAACTCATATCAATGTTGTGTGCCATTCATAATAGGTTGGTATTTCTGGATGGTTTCAAGGAAGTCACAGCAAAAGATGAACTTTGGTATAGATATTGTTTAGAACACATACATGAAGTGTTCATACACAGATCAGTATTATAAAATGTATCTACTTGTGTGTATATATGTGTACATATGTATGTATATTTACTTCCAGTCCTGAAATCAATTGCATTACCAATGCCTTCTGCTCTCTGACAGTGACACTGTGCTTTTGCCAGCTTAATTCCCTCACTTAGGAATGCAAAGACATTCACCACTTCAACCCAATACATTTATACCAGCAAACCCTCACCTGTAAATATAATCTCTTCATCTTCCCAAATCTATGCCATCATAGTAGCATAGCAAATGTATTTATGGATGTGACAAGTACATCCTCAGAATAAATTTTGCTAACATAAGCCATGTCTTCAGCAGGAGGCTTTGCTGGCAAAGAATTTACAGCAGTATTGGCAGCCACTACATCCAGCTGCTGGGCAGGAGCATCTCATCCCTACCCTCTGCAGCAGCAGCTGCTTTCTGCCCACAGCTGTAGAGAGCTCCAAGGTCTTCCAAAGAGACTGATGATTTCAGCAGTGCCAACCACTAACAGCCTCCCACTGTGGTTACAATAAGAGTGATGAAACCTGCAGTTTGAAAGATTGTCATCTCAGAGCAGCAACAGCAAATGAAAGAAGAGTGAAAGAGAAAGTGGAACCTCCTCAGAAGCATCTGGGAGTCCCTCACATTGTAGGTAATGATTTTCAGGTCATGCTCAAAGCATGGCAGAAAGCAATGGGTGTTCTACTGATCTAAAATATATTTCTAACTCAGTGAAATTGCAAGTGATATAAAGTACATTTGACATTTGGTTGGTTCTCCCAAATTTCATACCCACTGCAACCTCCATGTGGGCTCTCACTTCATGTTCCTGCACTCACACCAGACACAACAGGTTTCTCTGTTTTAAGTCTTTTAAGTCTTTAACAAAAGACTTAAAAGGAGGACAATTGTTATTAGTCTTTTTCACCACTATATTAACTAGCTGTCCTAAGTAAAAACCTGATAACCTGCATTATCCAAATATAACCAACAAGAGCAGAAATATAGTCAACTTTGGGGCAAGGGGTAACAACTGCACAGCTGTTGACGTTTTTGGGAACAGGACAAAAATATCAGGGAAAAATATTTTTTAAAATATTTTATTTTAAATTCAGTTAAAATTACTCAAAAAATTGCACATAAAAGCAATTACTCAAATGACAAATTGGCAATTTGCATGAGGAATTATCCTTTACTTCTCTGTGTGCTCTTGACTTCTAAGATTTCCTGTGTTAAATGGTCACATAGTCACTTCCTTTCACACTGGTCAGTTTTCTTCCATTAGATGTTAGCATTATCAGTGTGACAATATTTGTGCTTAACAACAGGATCCCACTTTTCTCTAACATGTGGTACACAATTCTTACCCTTCTGCTAGGAGAGAGGCTAAGGAAATGAACCCAGAGTTCAAGGAATTCCCATTTCTTACCTTTCATAGCACTGAGTCAGAACAGGCAGTCACTCACACTGCAGCCTGCAGAGCAACAGAAGTACATGAAGTTCAGTTAGGAATTCTGCCCAGCATAATGTCAGACTTTGTTCCACAGATGTATATCCGTCGCTTTAGCAGATGGTGCTTCTGAGATTTTATTTCATTAGCAGGATTGTATAACAAGGCAAACAACCTTAGGAAAAAATATTTAATTGAGAGCTGGCAATTGGAACAAAACCCCCACAATCCTGTAGAAAAATAAAGTCTTATAAAGTATTTTCAGTTATTAACACCTCAAAAATAACAGGGAAATCAACTCATTTACAAATATAGCCTCCTTATAACCAGACTAAAAGGGTTTAGTGGATTCACCAAAAGTCTGAATAGGCTCTATTGTTCAGAGATAATTTAAACCATCATGTGCAGTTTCAGTAATTTAAATATCACTGGAGCACCAGCAGAGAAGATCTGCTTAGTTATTTCTGATCACACAGGAATCAGGGAGCAATTCAGGAAGCATGCTTGACAGTCTCCCAGATATCAACATCCATTCCTATGTCTCCAATCTGCAAAGAGGCATCAAGTGCATACTTTGTCTCATTCTTTGGCTCTGTTCACTCTCTGAAACCATTGCTGGGAACACACTGCCATGAGACAAAAACGCAGGAAAAAACATCCTGCTGTTTATGTAGGCCCTAATCCTGGATAAAATGTTTTGTGGGAAACCCCCCATTAAACAGTATCCTCCTGACTGCAAGAGTTCCTCACTTGGGCTCTGGGACCTGTTGCAAGCAGTTGCTTTAGAGGCACATCTGCATCCCTGAGTACTTTTCTTGAACCTGTGTCTCTTCTATGCAGTCAATATATGTCTCATTTAAAACTGGATTTTCTGAGAAGGCACTTAAATCTGTGCTCAGATTTAAGCAAAATCACAAGTGACATCTGAAGTCACAGGAGTTTTCTGGGCTTGAAATGCAAATGAAACATGACAAACTCAAGCCCAAGTGCAATTGTTGGAAAACATTATTAAAAAAAAAAAAAAAAAAAAAAAAAAAAGAAAAGCCTTTGTTTTCATTCTCACCACTGAGATTTGAAAGGGAAATAAAATAAAAATGAAATAAATGGCACAGGGACATCTTTTGAGGGACGAGAGAGTGGGTGGGAGGATACGCTGTATTCAGAAGACTGAGAAGCTGGGCATTACCATGTTCAAATGAAGTGACAATTCAGAGCTCAGTGCAACTTTAATTCTTCACTTCCCACTGTAGGCTCTTGTATTCCTGATGCAATATGTTACTGTGGATTTTATTTTCCATAAAACAAACCCAGAACATTCTTTGGGAGAGGGTTCATTTACATCCACTGTAGAAGTCATTGGCAGAAAGTGAATGGGACAGGTTAGGCCCCTGCATGGGAACTGGGAAAAGGAGTAGGTGTTGCAGGAAAAAGGAGTCTGGAGAAATACTGGGATTCTGTGTGCATATGGGAACAAAGCCCATCAAAGTTGCATCATTTCAGTAAGTAAAGTTCGTTATTAAACTTTGGTCCTCAGACAGACCGGAACAGAATTAGAGACGTACTTGTGCTTAAAAGAGGAAATAATTGCTATGGTCACACCTAGTGAAATGTTATACAAACTAGTTATAAACCCCTCACTTTTATGAGATAGGACACTATCTATTTTACTGGAGAGAGTGGGAAAGCAAACAGAACTAGTCTGCAAGGTCCTGTAAACCAAAATAAACCAAGGGACTTAATGTAGACAGTAAAGGGTCATGCACAGACTCCAGGAGAGCAACGCCCATTGAAAGAGAGTGATACTGAAAATCCAGATTCCATCAAGGGATGTTCCAGAAGAGTAGTGAAAGAAAGAGAAAACATTGCACAGACTGTGGGGGTCAGTTAGATTTCACATTAGCTGGCCTGTTATGTGTGGCATGGCAAGGGGAGACCAGGCTGACAAACCCATACCAGCTGCCAAAGAGCAAATGGCAGGGTAAAGACCAACAACCTCCAGTCTGCCAGGACTAAGGTCACCAAGGACTAAGGCCAGCAAGATTCAAGACTGAGAAAATTCTGAAAGACACAAGCAATTGGGAAGTACCTGGATGAGAAATTGTGAAACAAATCAAGCAACCAGCAGGAGCAGGCCTGGACTTTGTGCACATTTATCAAAAGTGCAAGTGCCTTCACAAAGTGGAGAAATATGGTGAAAGTCATAGATCACAGAACAGATACTTGGAAAACTAAAACTGATCAAAAGGAAAGCATTTGTCGTAAAACACCACAGCCTTACAGAACATCTTAATGAACAGGGAGTGTATGATCAGGGGCTAAATAAAGTCAGGCTACAGCATCCACCAAGAGATAAAGGAAGTATTCTCAGAGAGATACTGGGATAAGAATATCCATGGCCATATGTAGAATGGTGGGATTCCTTCTATTCACCTTTGAGTTGATGGCATAAGTTTTATAAAATACTGTATAAAAGTCAACCAAAAACATGTTCAAGCAAACACATTTTATGCAGACTGTGGGGCCAGGAGAGGAATTGAGGTTTGTGCCTTTGAGAGCTGCTGCTGCTGAGAGCTTTAGGGCAACAAGTAAGGCTCTGTCCAAAACAAGGCTCTAGAAACTGAAGCATTTCAAAGTCTAAGCCTGGCCATTTTAGAAGAAAACCTACTCTGAAACAGTATATTTTACCCCATGTAGATGGTGCCAGGATGGATGTGCAAGACAGGATTTCATTCCATGGTGGTTTAGCAGTAATCTCACCAAATTTAAGATTTGGCATCATAAAATAGAGGAATGTGTGTACTCAGTAGTCCTGAATACTCAGCTTAAAGCAAACCACATACATGTCATGCATTAACAATGAGGTTTTGCAGTAAAAGCAAAGATTTGACAGATTCCTGAAATCTCAAGCAGATCTTGTGAGATAATATCAGAATTGGAATACTCTCTCTGTGTGTCAGGAAGTCATACTGCTGCAGTGGATTACAGCCCTGCTTGGGAAAAGTGGTCTGCTGGCAGCTTGCAGGAATCAGCTGTGGCCAGGAAACTGAGAGCAAGTTTTGTAACCTTATTTTGTAACATCAAGAGGCCACAGAACAACACAGAAAAACTAAAACCATTAGTGCCAAGTGGGAATTTCAGCACAAAACAAGGCTGACAAAGCTATGGAAAGAAGAAAGAATAGTAAAAAATTTGACTGCAAAGACAAAACACAGAAAAAAAATAATCCCCACAAAACTGTATACTCTCCCAAGTACCTGACAATGAGGTTTTAAAGCACCGTGACTGAGAGTATGTATTGAGAGTTGGGATGATGGGATGATGACTCAGGTCTGAGGCCAACACACAGCCTGTTTCTGAATCCTGTCTCATACAGCTACAGAGAAATGGTAAGGTGCCACTGTCATGTATCATTCAGAGTAAGTGCTCTTTTAATAGAGGTGTGTCTAAACACAGCTCTTGAAGAATCAGTGAAAGACAAAGCCTGGATCAGATCCAGAAGGACTGAGACAGAACCACAGGATCACAGATGCACAGAATAAGCTGAGCTGGAAGGCACCACAAGGGTCATCACGTCCAACTGCCAGCCCTGCACAGTACCATTCCTAAGAGTGACACCATGTGCCTGAGACATGTTTCCAAAGAGTTCTTGAGCTCTGATAGGTTTGGTGCCCCTTGCCACTTCCCTGGGGAGCCTCTTCCAGTGCCCAAGCACTCTCTGGGTGAGGAACCTTTTCCTCATACTCAACCTATACATCCCCTGACCCAGCTTCAGGCCATTCCTTCTAGCCCTGTCATCGGTCACCACAGAGAAGAGATCCTCCTCTGCCCCTCCTCTTCCCCTCATGAAGAAACTGTAGATTGCAATGAGGTCTCCCCTCAGTCTCTTCTTCTCCAGGCTGATCAGACCAAATGACACACAGGTGCTGTCATCAAAGGAAATAAAACCCACTGGAGCAAAAGATACATTTTCCTTGGCCAGTCATCCTCCAACAGAACAAAACCAGAAAAAAAGCGTGTGATCCAGCTCTACACCAGGAGTAATAACAGAAACAAGATATAAGAGAGAAGTTGAAAGGTTAAAAACATGCCCAAAACCCATCAGCTAAAGGACCAAGTGGATTCGGTGGCATTTTTATAAGTACCACCTATGTGCACAAGTACTTTCACATAAGCCATTGCCAGGGTACTGCAGGGTGTGAAAAGCCCCTGCTTTTCAGATATACTATATGAAGGAAAGGAGAAGCTGGGGGAGGGAATGATAAACTAACATTCACAAAACAATAGAGAAAATTAGAAACTTTTTTTAGTAAAATTTTATAAGGCATGACAATGTCAGAAAATTTTCCTGAATGGGTAATTTTTCTTATTAAAAATAAACTATTATGAGCAACATATTTTTCATCTAAAACACATGTTGTTTTGTTGACTTGCACTGTTCAAATTCTGCAGAAGCTTCAAGTGAAACCAAACCAGCAGCATTTGTTTGTCATTGACCTTTTCAGAGCCTCAAAAAATCATCTGGAGTGTCAAAGTAACATAAGTACTGATCCTCCCCTATTATTCCCATCCCACAGCAAACTAAAAAGCAGTTTGCATTGGCATTTTGCTGTTAGCAAGTCGCAGAGCCACTGAAACCTAATGGAGGTAAAAAAACCCCACACATCTTCAGCATTATGCATCTGAGTCCCCTCCATCCCCAACTTCTCAAATCACACTCTCCTACAAGAAGAAATGAAACATTCTGGCTGTCTTTCAGTACAGTAAAACCTGCAGTAGCTGTTTCTTGTACTCCAGAGACTCATTCTGTTACACTAGGCTGTAGGGAGCACACGAGAAATCAGAGGATGGCTTTTAAAACTGCTTTTAACTGCCTTAAGAGACCCATTGGCACCCAGCCTTAAGGGCTCTGGTGGCTCAGGAGCTGACATGAAATGCTCTAGGGTTTTTTAAGACACCAGGAGACTCCTGCCCAGTCACCTTGTCCACTGATGGATTCAGTACCAGATGAGGAAACACATCAGGGGTTGAACACACCAATATTGAAGCTATCCAAAAGCACACCTTCAAATCACCAACTTTTAGACCATCATATTTCTTAGAGTGTGCAAGCAAAAGACATTCACAAAGAAAATTTATGGGCACAGGAAAGTAAACCGGAACAGGACTTCAAAGAGGGTTTAGACAATCCTCTCAATTGGATGCCAAATCTCCCACTTGCCAAGACCATTTCTGACAGATGTTTGTCATGAAATCTGCAGGAGATTTCACTGCCTCTTTCAGTAGCATGTTGCAATGCTTAATTGGGCTTATAAAATTTTTCTCCTAAAATATCACCTGAACCTTCTTTGCTGAAAGGTCAATTGTTTCTTGTCCAGCTTCCAAATGTTCACAGAACAATTTACCAGTGGCCTCTTCATAATAGCTTTAAATAATCAGAGCTGTTATCATGTCACCAGTAGGCTCTGTTTCTTTAGACTAAACAAACTCAGTCCCTTAAACCTTCCTTCAAAGGTCATGTTTTTCAAGACTGTTTTAATTCTTGCTCCCCTTCTCTGGACTATCTACAATTTTTCCATTTCATAAAAACGTGGGTTTGGAAACTGGATGTAGAACTTCAACTGGGAGATGGCTAGAGGCAAAAAGAGTGAAAAATAATTGCCCCTGGTGTCTAACACACAATATGTAGGATAATCCATGATGAAGTTTACTCATGCTTTGACCAAAACAAACCAACCAACCAAAAAAATCCCTGCACCAATCAAGTAACTATATACCAGTCTGTGTACACACATTGTTTGCATGTGGAAAGCAATATTCCCATGTGCAAGGACCTCTGTTTTGCAAAGCTGCATTCCTTTCTTAACGTACTTAACACAGGCCAAGATTTTTCAGAAGTACAAACAGGGATTTCTAAATCCCTGTTTGGTTGCTGAAGTAATTGCCTTTGATCTTCATACACTGTCAAGGTGCAGCAGCACCTAGTTCTGCAATTTCACAATCTCTGTAGGCCTTGAGTACAGGCTTTGAATCTTAATTTTAAGCTTTTTTTTTTTTTTTGTTATTCAGAGCTGAAAGCAAAAGCACTACACCTTGATGTGTCCAGTTTACCATATCCTAAACTCTACAGGTCTGGTAGATAGAGTCATTTTTTTTTCTCCAGTTCCCACACAGAGAGCTGGGGAACACATGGTCAGTTCCTGGCATCACTCAGCACCAGGTACTGTTACTTTTGGCTTTAAAAGAAGGTCAAATTTAAAAATATTCCAATAAAGAAAAACAAAAATTTCTCTTAGAAGTCTGTCAGAGTTAATGTTTGGGAATTCTGAAAATATGTCACCCTTTTGGGAGGCTCTGGAGTTATCATGGCTAATAACAGATGATGTGTAAGTGCTTGCTGGAATCCCCTTTTATCTTCTGTCTGCAAAGTCATAAATCTTCAGATATATTCTAATAATGCTCCAAGGGAAAAGAAAAAATCTGAGAATTGAGATTGCCTAGAACTTACACAGGGGGTTTTTTCAGAGATTAAATTCTTGGATGATGTGACCACAGACTGCCAGTAAATCTTGCTATTCTGTATGGAAACATTCAGGTGGCTTGAAGAGCTGGGGAGGAAATGTCAAATTGTCTGGGAGGAAATGTCAAATTGTCTGGCATGCTGCACTTAGAGGGACTCCTCCTCTCTGATGGCATGTTGTACTTCTCCTAGAGCTTCCCATCACAGCCGCAATGACTTTTAAAGATGTGAACAGTATCATAAGACTACTCTTGATATCCCTTCCTTATTCCTCAGTGCCACAATTTGCATGAGAGATAAAACCAGTGAGTGTTCATCTGGAGTGAATGATCAGTGCTGCCCACTTCACTGGTATCACCAACACAAGCCTAGGAAAGCTTTGAGCAGACATTTGGACTCCATGGACACTGCAGATTTGGGTGTGACCGATGTTGTGGCTCCTGAAACCAGTCTGAAAAAAATAGAGGGTGTCAAACTCTTCTCAGAAATACAGAATTACAATTCAGTTCTCCTGAACGATTCTTCAGACTTTGAAGCACCTTTAAAGCTTTATTTGCTTTTTCACCCCCTATTGCTTTACAATGGCAGTAGCTATGCAAATAGAAGTGTCTGCACATCGCTGATCAATAAAGAACATCATGAGTTACTCAGCTGTCACCACAGCTAGCTCAACTCTCACCCTCACTGAGGTCTTATTTCCTTAGCTAAGCACTTCTGCATAAGTCTCAGGTCACAAAGCCTTGATTAGAATTTGTAAAGTAATAATCAGTAAGTAGGTAGGTCACAAAGGGAATTCCTCACCTTCACATAGCACTGTCAGGAAGAATTCTCAATTGTTGCCTTGCTGGAGCAAAGCCAGCAGCTACCAGGGCTGAGATGACACATTGACTCTTCATACTCAGTAGCAACAAGCACATTTCCCTCAGTCTGATAGGCTTCCAAGGCACAATTTTGAAATTAAAAAGTCTCCAAGCTACCCCAATGTTCATGGACATGGTAACTTACCAGTAATGTACAGGTCTCACACTCAATACTTACTTGAAAATATTTTGATCTAAACTCCTGCATTTCTTTACCTGTGAATTTATTATTGGCAAATGGTTAAAAATGTTAGTCCCAAGGAATTTCTCCTAGAATTATTCTCTTTCCTTTTCTCTTGTTTGGAACTGGGATGCACCTACATTTTTCCTCTCAGTCCTCTATAGGGATTTTGGCAGAAATAGTATTTAAATGGAGGTTCATGTATTTGTTCTATGAAACATAGAGTTCAGTGACAGAGAGTGTAATACCATGAAGTGTGAAGTGGAAGACAAAAATCTGTACTTGCTAGAGAAGCATCTCCAATTTTAGCAGGTTTATCACAGTAATGACAAAATTAGATCTGGGTTTTTTTACAATCATATTCTGAATAATTCAATCAACTAAATATTTTGGTTTCTATGGCCACGGGTTTCCAACCTGACTTCCACCTGCTGGCCCAGAAGGATGTTGAGAGCCCAGAGGACACTTGACCTTCTGCCAATCACATCCAGATGTCAGGACATTGTGGAGTATTTCAGATTAGACTGAATGTCTATGCTAAGGCAAACAAACCTCAATCCTGGTATCCAACAGATAGTCCCTGGTAGCAGACAGATGGTTGCACACACCCACATCTGTTTGCACACACAGACACACACCCTCCTGTTTTAAGAGTGTACACACTCCACTGCAGCTGGCACTGCCCTGAGCCAGTACAGGAGCTTCCAGACTGCTCAGCTATCTGAGAATTAGTCTCTACATAAGGTCAGTCTTTCACAGTTTTTCCTCTGTATCACCAGGACACAATTCCAATGAGGAATCCCATCCTCTTGCTTATCTTATGTGGCGCAGATAAACAGAATGATGTGTTTGCCAGTACTGCACATTTCCCATAAGCACAAACACAGAGTAAAGCACACAAGTAGAGAGTACCAAAGTGGCAGATAATCATCTTCCAAACAGATGGACACTACAAATTAGTCAGGAACTGCGTGCTGCGTGTCCACGCACATGCAATAGCAATTCCATGGAGGAAAGAGTTGTTCATTACACTTTTGAGAAATGTCTCTTCAGAGTACATGTACAAATCTCTTTCCAAGACATGCAAGTGATCACTTTGGCAGAATAAGCAAATTCAAAATTTCCCAATACCAGTCTGAAAACCTAAAAAGAAACAGAAAAGAGCAGATGTAGTTTATCTTGAGATTAGTTTCCTCCAATTTACCCTTCTCCCTTTATTTTTCTCTTACGCATTTTTGTTTCAAACTTTATCATCCAACAAACAGAAGCAATTGAGTTCTTGGGAGAAAAAAAAGTTTTCAGAAGTTTCAGGAAAGAAAATTTTAAGTCACCTTCTTCTGAACTGTATCCATTTTCCAATTTTATAGACTCCAGCTGGAAACTTGAATAAATTGAAGGATTTTACCATTGCAGTGAAATTCAGTCACAGTTCTCCTCTGAAGATTCCTCTTGTCTGTCCCATCACTGAAGGGACTTTCCATGGAATTTTTTTCCAATATGAGGAGTTCCTCTGGCTCCAGCCTTCAGTGTCTTTTTCTCAGGTTTCTTTATTGCACACCCTGTGAGAGCTTCCAAACAATGATTGCTCAAACTTGGCAGAGGACGATTTGTAGATTTTCCCTCTTTCTATGGAAATTTCTTTTGTATGTGTTGTTTGAGTTACAGAAGTCCCTCTCCTGGGAATCCATGTGTCAGAGGAAATATGACACTTTTGTGATAAGGCTTGTGATTTCCTTTTATTTTCTGTATTTTATTCATGGTACAGCACAGTTACTCCTAAACAGAACAGTTTTGCAAGTGTATCTTGTAAGAGTTCAAAAGGAGTTCAGAGAGTGGCCAGTTCTTTGATACCACTTGAAACCAGTCATCTCCCATGTCCTCTAGGATACTGCTGACATTTCCTGACTGATTCTAAGTATCAGTGCTTATTTCACAAGTTCAGTGGCCCAAAGAAATTCTTCTTGAAGTGGATGGCAGATGAAACTTAACCTAAGATCTTGGGCTTTGGGGAGCTGCTTGTAATTTCCTCTCAATCCCACTGTCTGCATTAGACGATTTCAAAGGTTCAATGTCTCACCTAAAAGATTAGCAGCCACAAGCAGCCAACATAGAAAAACCCTCTGCTCTATTTTTCAGCACTTCCAAATGAAATATTTGGATGTTTCTAGTCTTCTAGTCTAGGAAGTGTCACAATCTCTTAACTAGAAACTGATTACTCCACACATTAAATGTTGAAGCTTTCAACAATTTCCTTGCAAGTTTTGCTTTTGTCACCTCCGCAGATTTAACACCACATGCACCACATACACATACAGTGATTTGTTGCACTCATGCATCTTAAAAGGCACCACATGATCTACAATTCAGTGTCACAAAGCTGGCCTTTAGCTAACATTAACAATGACTAGTAGTTGAAATACTATTTAAGTGTAATGACTATTAATATCAATAATCACACACACACACATATATGAATAGACTATATATGCATATATATATGGATGCATGTCATTTATTCACCATTCCTGTGGTACATGGCCCATGAATTAAGCAGCAGATATGTCATATATGACCCAGGTTCTGGTAGCTCTCAGAATGAAGCTCAGGTAGCTCTCTGCATAAACGGCAGAGGATGTCTCTAAGTCATATAGCTTTGTTATATCTAATAATTCAATATAAAGGAAAGGGTTGATCATAAAGATAAGGCTTTTATATTTATCAGTTCCCTTCAGATTTATGTCTGACATTTAAAGTAGGAAGTTCAATCAGTTTGAATCCTCATAAAACAACAACTTTTCTGCTCTGAACTAGTTGAGAGTACATACTCCTAGTGTCAATATGTTTAGCTGCTAAACATCTTTACACTTGGCTTGAGAGATCTCTCCAGTACTCAGAAACAACATACTCTTTGGTTACATGTACTATGCACCTGAACCATACAGAAGTAGATTATGAATTTAGGAACTAAAGTAATATTGACATTCATACTTTTGAGCTTAACTACTGAAGCATTTTCAAGGTTTTCAGGGTAAAGATAATGAGAGATGTTTTCTGTTCTTATAGGACATTTATTTATCCATTCAATCAAATTTTTAAAAGGAACTCCTGAAGTGACCATAGTTTGGCATTTGAAAAAACTGTTCAAAATTCATATTTTGTCAGAGATCTACAGAAAAGTCACTGTCTTGAAAAAAACATTCCCAACAGACAAGATTTAACAGAAAGCATTTAATGCAACTTCTGGGTTCTCAGCTGTTAAAAGGTAAATCAGATTAGTTGCTCCATTCAAGTTTGTTAATGAAATGAAAAACTGTCAGGGTGTATTTTGGCAATTATAGACAAATAATAGCTATGAAGTCAGAAAAAATGCAGTCCTATACATCTTGATCATAAATATGGATGTACTTATAATGACCTATTCTCTGATGAATACTTAAACCTCTTCCATCACAATTTGCTTAGCTACACATAAAAAATTGGTACAAAGCACTAAGACATCATAGTGTTGTAAAATATATCTCTAGGAAGCTGTCATCACTACAATTGCATATTTGAGAAAACATTTTTCAAAGTTCCACATTTTGCAACGTTTCAGTACATGTGTGACAAACCCTAGAGCCACACAATTTATCCTGCAAGTGCTGCCAGCAAGGTTAGCTGAACCTTTTATGCTTCCTGGAGGAGATGATGCAGACAAAGGTACTGCTATGATGAAGGAGGGAGGCCCTGCTGAGAAGCACTGAGTGCCCTCCAGTCCCAATAAATTGCAGTTCCACTGGAAGTAAAAGGATCAAATCTGTTCTCCCTGATGTGAATGGAAGTGGGGTTAGGCAAACCACCTGCAGTCAGCAATTGAGAGTACAAACTGATAATTACCAACAGTGATTTAACTGCTGTTAACTTCTGACTGCCTGTTCAGCACTGCAAGTGTGCTGTGAATTGGCTTATCTCCCTTGAATGGAGCCATGCTGGAGATGCACCAAAGAACCTGTTCCTCTGGATATCAAGAAATATTGCCCCAGATGCATCCATGGGGAATCGTGCAACTGGAAGAATTACTCCTTTTTTACATTAAAACTGTGTTAAAGTTTTAACCTTCTCAGACATCTGCAAAATTATCTCCTTTGATCAATTGCCACCCCTTAAGGCACGTGCTTTTCATTAGTTTTATTATTATTGTTAGTCTGTCATTGTCCTTTGCTATATAGGTTCCAATATGCCACTGAGACAAATGCATGGTTCCAGCCATCTGGGATATGACAAATGCATCATTTGGAAGTGTTTCTTTTAAATCCAGTTTCCACTTTATTTGAACCCTTTGGAGCTGTCTCATGCACAAGCCCAGACCTGCTACCACACAGACACTCACAGTGAAGTTTTATGAGCCCTGGAAATATGTGCCTGGCTTTCTGGGCCAGCCATGAGTGTGTAAGAGCTTGGCCTCTGCACAGATGGGACATTTGGCCAATGGATGTCCTGGCATGCCTGAGGTTACAGGGGTTTCCAGGTCATGGTGGTTTCACATCATAGTTAACAGCAGTGCCTAATTTTTGATATCAGATGTCCAAGATTCAGAAGCAGTGAGTCAAAGGCTGATATTTATTTTCAAAAACAGGAATGAGTTGAGAGTTTCAAGAGCAAGGACCTTCTGAAAGACTCCATTTACAAGACAATTTATACTTTGCATTTGTGAAAACTTACCCCCTTTCTCAAAAGCAGAACGTCCACAAAAACGAAGTGCACTGCTCCTTCTCTACCAGTATTTCCAGCTCAGTGACTGTGCTTCCACAACATGGAACGAATTTTACCCTGACCTCTGTAAGAAAAGAGTACACAGGAAACATAACAAAGAAAATAAAGCGCAGTAGTACCCAGCTATTAGTGAGAGGGGATTCAGTGGACCTGGAAAGATGTTCTGGAGCAGCAGGTGCTGCTGTGGGTTGAATCAAGGGCTTTGTGGTTCAGAGAGCTATTCAAGGCACCACTGTTATTATAGAGCAGAAAAGCTGCTGAAAGTACCTACAAAAATATATTATTGCCTGCAAAATTCATTCCACATCAGTTTAATGAAGAGCAGGTTTTCCCCCTCAATTACTATGTGACAGAAATTACTCCCTGTGGTCCTGTCCACCAAATGACAGTCACCAAATGACTGACTACTGTGAATAAAAAAAAACCAGCAGGTTTCCATAATGCTTAACAGCCTGATCTGTCTAATTGTTATCAACCCCATGATTGTTATCAATCCCTCACAAAAGAAAGAGATCTGTCACCACTGAGATAAATGTTAACAGACAGAAAGTTGCAAGTACAATCTTGTACTTGTTTTCTCCTTTTTTTTTTTTGTCTCAGTACTGTTGAAAACTGATGCTCAGTGATTCAGTAGTTCCACAATGATAGATATACTAGTTAAATTCTGCAGAAGATGAGAAGCACCATAGACCTGTTAGTACTGAATTTCTGAAGTCTGACCAAAGTTTTTCAAGATTCAGAAGTTCAAGTATGTTTTGTTGGTTATACCAAACCTGAAGGTTAAAAATCTGCCTTTTTTCCCCTTAATATTTTCCTATCTATTTTTTAAAAAGGATTCATACCCTCATGAAACGATCAACTTAATTCCGTTTTTTAATTCTGCCTATCTAAAAGAAAGTAGAAAGGCCTGTAAGACAGTTAAAACACTAACAAATGAAACAACTTAGGATTTTAGAGACATGAACTAGATATTTGGGGAACCTTGCTAAACTACTATATCCAGGAAAGGACAGTTGTTTTCTAAGAATGTGAATCTTATTAGCTCATGTCTGAAACTCAGAAAAATGTGAGAAATACATATATGATGACTAAAAATCATAGTTCTCTATATTACATATTGTGATTTGGAATGCCTGTGCCTTCTAAACTGAGATACACACATGGCAGTTTGGCATCATTTGAGATGCAAATTGCAGCATTACAGGAAATCTTCATTACCAGGTTCCTACAAACCAGAAAACTCAGCTCATACTGTAACTGATGTAACTGTATGTCTTTGGGGACATACTGTTCCACTTGCTGAAGGGAATCAACATGCAAATAATGTAACTGTGACCAAAGGGTAAAATAATTGATTTTACCCCTTCCAGATATCGAAGAAGAAACCAGCATGATCCTGACTGCAGCAATACACTGAATGTGAAGCTGTAAAGGTCAACTGCCTCAGTGAAACACTGAATAGGCAGAAGTTTGCCCTCAGCAATCACTTTTCCTGGCAATGAATATGAGGCAGAGACACCAAAAAAGAGATAGCAAGATCATTCCTGAAGTAACAGGTGAGTGAGCCCCAGCAGAAGCTGAATTCACACTACCAGTATATTTTACACTGCAGATATATCAGTCCTTTAGAAATTATGCAGAAGGAGCAGGGAGAGCAATAGCCAGAGGCAGACTACCAGCAGAGCTAAGAGCAGCTGCCTTTCATCTCCTTCCCACCCAGAAGTATTTCATTACACATTTAAGACTGTCATGTCACTTCCACACTTCAACAGTGCAACTGCAGCATTCAGCATTGATAGCCCAAAAACTGCAGCATCCAACACCTGGATAGCCCTGCTGCTTCAACAACTGCTGTATGGAGACACTCCAGCCAAGCCAGCAACACTATAATCTGCCAACAGGATCCTAAAAAGTTCGTTTCCCCTATGTGGCTAAATATGAGAAAAAATACTCAGGAATTTTACAAGTAAATTTTATTTTGTTATGTTGTTGTTTGTCAAAGCAGGAACCTTTTGATGGCATATAACTTTACTGGAGACAGCACCAGTGTTGGCAGCCACCTGTGACCTATTGCAGATGGCTGATATCCCTTTTTGAAAGACAGGTAATGTGACAGGGATGAGTTCTCAGGCATCATAGTGGGCTCTTACAAATATTGGGGGAATGACCCCATCTGTGAGTTTTATCTCTCCACTAGATTGAAGCACATTTTTTTCTGGCCTATATTTTACCACACAGCTTGCTAGAGCCATGGAGCCACCCTCAGCCAGGAGATAAACCTGACTGCTAAGGTCTCTTGCCTTGGTTAGAAAGCTCAACTCATGCTGAGAGCAGTGATGTAAATTTAAGTGTAGATATCACAAACACTTAGATTCTAGGAACTCAGCAACGTGGTAGGACATCACAGTTCTATTATTGCTATACGTAAGAGGAAATAAAAGTTATAAGGGAAGGTATGAGATGGTATAAGGTATCTGAAATGTATCCAGAAGTGTTAAATATGATGATTTCAGAGGAAAACGCTATACAATAAACTGTAGATCAGATCTGAAGATATTCTCAAATCATCTGACTTCAAATAAGGTTTGAAAGTTCACACTTTCAAACCTTTTTTGAAGTCAGATGATTTGCATGTAGCACCCAAGCCACTTAGAAGCTGGATTCCTAAAATCACTCTGGCATTTGTAACATATCAGAAGGAGGAAGAACTGTTGCAAAGGTACTTCTATGCAGCTAGAAGCAAAAACCAGTGCCTCAAGATTAACATAGTAAGAAAGAACATAAAAATATAAAACAAAAATGAGAAAAGGCAGTATTCATTACCTAATCACAAAATGACAGCTTTACAACTACAGTACTTTATGTTTCATTTAAGGAGCTGATACCCTTGATAAGACCCATTAGGAAAAAATCTCCTATGAGAACTAGGTGCTGAAAGAGTCAATTGCATTGAAGCACCATCTCAGAGCCAGCTGGGGGGTTCTTTGAGTTAAAGGGAGTCTGTGAATTGTGTTGGTTGGTTCTGGGTTTACAGCAATCCCAAAAAAAAAGGTTATTCCAATAAAACAGGGAAGCATCAAGTGTCCAACATCACAACATCAGACCACCCCACAACACCAATAAGTAGAACCTCATAACACTCCTGAGTTGTACAGTAGAGACACTTGCATGCTCATAATTGAGCATGTGTGTAAGTGCTTGTAGGACTGAGGCCAAAGGTTGAAACTGCAGCCAAGGGAATACCTGCCCAACCTCTTCAAGGCAAGGTTATTTTTTTTGTAAAAGGATATTTTAACCTTCAGAAACCATGGACTACGTAGTGGTAATGTGACCTTTAACTTCTCTAGATCAAATGTTTATACAGGTGCTCTCATTTCCTGAAAGAGGAGCAGAGGTTTTAAAATTATACAAACACCATTAATTTAAATATTTTTCCCAGTTTCTGTATCATGCCATTGAAAATAAATATGTTTGTCATTTTTACTTGGATCCACACATGTAACATAGGATTTTGAAAATCCTTATGGTCATCTGGTGGAAATTTTCAGACTACATGTATAGGAAGGCACTTTAGTTGCTATCTAGCTTGAGTTCTAGAGATTACAACAATAAAAAATTCCACAGGAAAAAGCTCTGAAGGTTTCCCTAACAATTATGTGGAATCCTAGTGCTGTAGATCAAGTGAAAGAAAACCAGAGATCCTGGGATTCCTGTGGTTCATAGGTCAGTTCTGAGGCTGATACCAAGGGGGTTTCCTTGTCCCAGTTTGGTGGCAATGTTAACAGACTGGAGCAGGAACACCAACTTTACATGGGAAATGCCAGATACAAAGATTTCTCAATTGTTCCTACTCCATGCTTACTTGGAGCTGACAAAAAAATGCTGTTTCCCACATCTCTTGGCAATTATCTGTTTTTCCATAGCTCAGGACAACTCGGTTTCCCAGAGGAGATTCCCTCTCTGGGTTGGTACTCCCACGGAGAGCTGTGTGGGGTTTTTTTTTGCTTTTCCTGTAGATCCTTTGAGGTCAAGTCTGGAAAACACACAGACATAAAAGATCTGAAAAATGCTGCATGTGAATGACTTCACACCTGCCCCTGAGCTCTGAGCCAATTAATTAGTGAAATGCAATTCTGGCTGCCACCTTGCCACTTTGAGCCATGTCTCAGACTCTCAGATAAGTGCTTTACAGCAGATGCTTAGAAAAGCACCATGTGAATCATATAAGGCTCATTTGCTATGCTTTGTTAGCCAGGCTAAAAGTTAAGGCAAGCAAACAGATTGTGTTGAGATGGAGAACATACCCAGTAATGTGCTTTCCTCAGGAGGCGAGAAATAAGAGTGCTCCACAACTGGCACCATGGGAAGTTTCTTCCATTTATTTACAATCTGGGTCAATTTCTAGAGTGTGTTCCTGTAACACCCTGGAAATATGAAAACTTACGTGATACTGAAGTGTTTGCTGCCCTCCCACAAGCACACAAACTAGAGTAAGGGTCAGAGGATGGGACAGAGGACGTTAAAAGGATGTGGAGGCTAAAACCACACACAAGAGCAAGACACATGCTTGTTGAGAAGAGCGTGTTAGTCTTGATATGGGGTAGAGATTTCTACTGCCACAACTGCTGACAGCCTGATGCCAGGCAAAGGCTGGAAAGGGACTGGATGAAGGTGCCTCCATACCCCTTGATCTCTGATGGGATTGCATATGTTTTGGAGAGATGTCATTTTCCTTAGCTCTGTATGCCCAGACTGATAGAAAATGTTTGGGCAGCATGGCTCATTCTAAAAATTCATCTTTGAGAAAAAAAAAGTGCAGTACTCTGTGCTAAAGCAGAGCCCTGTAGTTTTTATAAGGAACCTCATGAGAGATCCATTTTAGATACAGCAGCTGGGTTTCTAATTAACAGCTTTTGCCTGAAAGTTACTCAGAGTATTTCAAATGTCACATATATCAATGGTGTTTGCAGCAGATTTTGTACATGTTAAATATCTGTTTACTGAGCAATTATGTTATATTCTCTGAAGAGGTCTAAAAAGTGGTAGCAGGTACTGAACAGGATTTTAGGGTTTAAATTTTAGACATCTAAATGAAAGAGGCTTTGTTTGATGCTAAAAACAAGGGGAGGAACTTGGTGGCATCCTGGCTTTTATCAGAAACTGGGCAGCAGGACCAGGGCAGTGATTGGCCCCTATACTTGGCATTGGTGAGGCTGCACCTCAAATCATGTGTCCAGTTCCAGGTCCCTCACAAGAACATTGAGGTGCTGGGGCATGTCCAGAGAAGGGCAGTGGAGATGAGGAAGGGTTTGGAGCACAAGTCAAATGAGGAGCAGCTGAGGGAGCTGGAGCTGTTTAGCCTGGAGAAAATGAGGCTCAGGGGAGGCCTTGTCGCTCCCTGAAAGGAGGCTGTAGCCAGGTGGGGTTGGCCTTTTCTTCTAAGTAACAAGTGACAGGACAAGTGAAAATGGTCTCAAATAGTGCCAGGAGAGGTTTAGACTGGATATTAAGAGAAAATTCTTCTTGGACAAGGTTGTCAAACATTGGAACAGGCTTCCCAGGGAAATTATTGTTGCCACCATCCCTGGACCTGTTCCAAAGATGCGTAGATGTGGCACCTGGGAACATGGTTTAGTGGTGGACTTGGCTGGGTTAATGGTTGGATTTGATGATCCAAGAAGGGGCTTTTCCAGAAAAGGCCAGGGAAGGTGTTTTCCAATCTAACAATTCCGATTCAATAGTTCTGTGTGTGTGTGTATGAATACATGTATATATCAACAAAACTTATAGGATAAAGGGACAGTGCTTTCATGTTTATAGATAAGCAAGCCCTGGATAGACTGTGCAGATGTTTTCAAGCCAGCTGGGAAGTAAATAATGGGAATAAAACAATTTCTAGTTTCATAACATTGGAACACATTGAATCTAATGGAGGTTCAGAAGGAATATGGTATTATAGTTCCTTATTTCCAGCTCTTCCTGAAATGACACATCTGCTGAGACCTTCTCTGTGATGGCAACCAATTGTTACAGGATGCCTTTCAATAATTAATTTGGTTTAGTATTGTCCATTTGATTGATGGAAAGCCGATACTGAACTTTTCTCCAGGAGGCAGAAGAGACCACAGTCTTTTGATTACATGATCATTTTACAAACAGTGAGTCTTTTCTCTCAGCACAAGCAAAGGGAAGGCATTTGAAAAGTTATTCAAACAGATCTTGCTGCACCTATTAAGGCAGAGTTGGAGCTTGTTAACACACTGTATATAGTGAAGGCCTGGAGCTGCTAATCATGATGGACTTCTAATGTTCATGTCTTTCCAAAAATTACAGTGCCCTAACATTACATTAATGAAGCTTTCTGGAGAGTGTTCAGAAAAAGGATGCACTGAGCCCTGTGTTATCACTGGTTCTCACAGAGTACATGGCCCATATGTAATTGCATTATGATATGAAGAAGATCATTAAAAATAATTTAAGGCATGTCACTTCAAATGAAATATTTCTCTAACTCAAGACCACCTCTGGTGGCAGGAAAATTCTGCTCTCCCCTAGAAAATGAGGCAGAAAAGGGAAATTGATGTTTTGAATAAGAGACTTGCTGATCACCTAAATGTACCCCAAGGATAAAAAGGATTACTTATGGATTTATCTGGGATATAAAATCAACCTTCACTGATCGTATGGAGAAGCACTCTGTTTAGACATACTGCAACTGTGAAGCTATTGCAATATATACATGAACTATGTGTGTGGTTTTCATGGGATTACTACAAACTCCAATTTGAGACGTGCTTTGGTTTTCAAGCTTATATCGGAAATACTTTGAATTGGATTTTTCTGCATCCTTCGATTTAAGAAACTGTGATTCATGACCTCAAGTCTCCTCTGAACTGGTTCACACTTATTTTTGTGTGTGTGCATGATGGAACAATCATAGCTCTACAAGCATAAGAACTTTTGATAAAACACAAGGTAACCCAGATCTTCCAGAGATGATAAAATAAAATAAAATAAAAAAAAAGTTTCCATACAGATTAAATAAAAAATTAAAAACAAGGGAATAAAAATGAGAAACAGTTCAGTAGTATGGCTAGGGATTGAGACAGAAGATAATTTTACCAACTCTGGAAAATTAAATGAAACTTTGCCTCAATTTTCAATATGATTGTTGATACAAAGTATGATGACAAAATGAGAATATTTGATTAAGTACTTAGTTGGAAAAGGAAAGATCTATATCAAGAATAGACATTTAGTTCAAGCATCTTGATAAACTCTAATTGGGTGTGGAGAGGGCAAATAGTCTCCACAGAAAAACACAGAAAAATTATCAACGTACTGGTGCACCATCAAGGAGAGTTAATAGATTAAGGACACTGAAATTGAGTAAAGGAGGCCTCTTGCAAGTGCTCAAATATAGAAGACATATGACCTAAAAGATTATAGATCTGTTACTCTGACTTCAGTGTTATGTTGTCCTTATAGGAGAAAAAACGTGAAGAAAAGCTATCTAAGTGACTGAAAGGACAGATGAAATACAGTATGTTTCTATGAAAAGTTGAATATAAACCCCTTCAGTAAAATGGCTGATTTGCTAGCTGAAGAAAATACAGATATCATTAATACAGGAAGACTAATGCATATACTGTCATGTAGAGTATTTTAATCCAAATAAGGAGATTAATTAAACATTTCAAGATGGAGACGACTAATTAAACATAGGTTGTTCTGGAAAGGGATGTGTTGATTCTCAAAACATGATGCGCAGGTTTCCTACTCACATCCCTGGATGCTATCAAAGAGGTCAGTTTCACCTGCTTACACCCTCCCAAACAGGCACCCAAAAATCCCCAAAATCACTGATGTTTACCATCTTCTTCTATGCCTCTGCCTCTACTTTGGGCAGGGGCATTGCCAGCCTTGTGCCAGAATCCATCTTCTGTGGTGGAGCCCAGCCCCCTGGTATTTCCTGGTAGATCCACAACAGGAGATCATCATGCCAGAAGACTCCACTTTTGCTCCTCTTCCATGAGTTGGTGCTATCCTGGACACCTGGGGAGGCCTGCAGGACCTGTAGAGCCTGGTGTCTTGGTGTTGCTTGCTGTGATGCTGGACACAGCCATCACTGGTTCCTCAAGCCCCTTCTGAAACTTCAGGTGAGGGGAGCAACTCCTGAGGGGCTGTGCCTGCCTTCTTCATCACCTCAGATCCAGGGATACCCACCCCCTCCCAATACTTCTAAAGTCACTGACATTTCCCCTGACAAATGCCTTGCTCTCAAAACCAACAACTTGTTGCTAACACTGCCAAAGGATCATGCAATCTCTTTCTGGTTTTCCTTTTTTTTTTTTCCTACTTCTTTCTCATTTTAAGCTAGGAGCACTTCATGCCTGCAGTTGGCAGGGACAAAGGGGGAGGCAGCAGGGTGGGAAGGGGAGGAACATCTGTTTCACATTTAACCTGGAACCAAACTTTTTCATCATGCTTCTCCAGGCTCACTTGTATATTGATTCAATTACTAGGCTCTGCTAGTGCAAGAGATTTGTATTAAAGCCTCATACAAAGCTATTGTGTTTTGTCACACAACAGTACTGAATCAACTACAAACATGCTCTACATGATCCCTCTCAGTCATACACATTTGCCTGGGGACAATCTGACCGACCTAGACTCCAGCTGGATTCTTCCTTATCTCCAGGGAGGTGTGACACACCTGGCTGTCACTTGCTAGCAGGAGGGTCACATCCTGGGCATGTCATCCTCACTCCTGCTGTCCCCTGTGAGCCACATTTCTCAGCTCTGCTTCATCAAAGGTTTGCACAGGTGAGAGAAACAAAGCTGGACCCACATGCACAAAAGCCTGGCCTCAGGTCTCAGCAGGTGGGATAAAGGTCCTCAGGTGTGCAAAGGAGCAGTTGTGTAACGTGACCCTCCCCACAGGAATGGGGAGAAGTTGGCCAATGCAATCACATCACAAAAATGGGAAGAGGCACTTGGGGCCAGTTGATACTTGGGGAAAAGAAGGGCAGAAGAAACAGGGTCTACAACTCTCCAACTCTCTTTTCCCCTAAGAATCCAGCTTCCAAGTAGGGAAGCAAAATGGCAATTTTGCAGAACATGTCCCATATAGAAAGTCCGTTTGCTGCTTACACCAAAGACAGGTTCCATCCTTGGCCACTGACTTGCCATGTAACCATAATCAGAACTTGCCAAACCATTATTTCAAATATAGGTGATAATTTTGGGTACCACTATACCTTCTGGGCTTTCATGAGTTTTCTGTAGAAAGCCACCAGAACTGGAGATATCTTGAATTAAAGAACTTTTTATAAATGTTTTAACCTACCAATTCCTTTTTCAAAACACCCAGGAAACCACACAATATTTTATGCATTGCATGCTTATCTGTAGAACACAAATTGACAAATTTATCACGTCGGGAGTTTCCAAACTGCTCAGAAAACGCTACACTGAGGAGCCACAGAGCAGGTTGCTGTAGCTGTGTCTGATGTGCAGATGCTCCTCACTTACCCACACATTTCCTGCCTATTTCTCTTCACAGACAGAGTTTGCCTCTTCTCAGCACCTGTTTTCCAAGATCTTCCTGATGAGGCTGCAACCACCAACCAGTTTTTGTCTGAGTCCATGTGTGCCCAGTTCCCAGGTAATTGCAGCTCCTTAGGCAGGCACTGCCTGCCTCTGTGCAGGTTCTCAGTCAGAGCTGGGGCAGAGATTGAGAGATGTCTTTCAACAGGGACTTTGCTTTTCATAACTAAACAGATCCTGAGAGAACCCCTGAGGTACTAATGCACATTAACAGCAATATTAATGATACTGTATCTACCAAAGTAGACTTTCAAGTGTTCCATTTAACAGCCTTACTCTTCTTACATTCAGTAAAGAGCCTGAAAGATAAAAGTCAGGGTTATCCAAGATAAATTCACCTTCTGTCAGAATTCCCCATTCAGTTTACCCACTCTTGCTCTGGAAATAGCATCTAGCAGGGAAGAGATCAAGGCTCTCATGGCACAAACTGATGCTGTGAAGCAGACACCTAAGGACTTAACCTGCATACAGATATGACCCATAACTCTTCAACAGAACTTTGTCCTGTAGGTAAAAGATAACAGGACCCTTTATCCCTAGTAAAGGTTGAAATTGTCTGAACAGATGGAGTCCCAGCGTCCAGAGATTCTGAACTAAAACTAACAGGGCTCTTTCAAAGCCAGGCTGTAACTAGCTGTGATTAGAGCACTTACAATGAGCTTTAGCTAATTTTGAGCTCTTTGGAGATCCTTTCATACAAGTGACATGCAAAGAATGGCAGCAGCTGTGTCTGCCCATGCGTGCTGCGAGCCACCTGCACGCAGGAGCCCCATGGCTGCATTATCTCAGTGCTGGCTCACAGTTATTATACCTTATTTCTCAGCAGGGGTTATTGCTCCAGGTTGAGCATCCTGTTAATGCAGCTGCTCAGCTTCCTGCTCTGTCCCCAGCTGGCAGAGAGAAGGGCAGAGCAGGCTGAGCCTGCAGGAGTGGATGGATGGATACAGCCCAGAGAGCCCCAGCCACAGGGATGTCCCCATGGCAGAGCTGAGGACTGAGGGCAGCACATAGTCCCTGGCACCAGCATTAAACCAAGCAACTCCAGCAAACTTCCTCCTGGGAAACACCCTGAATTATCTTGTGCAGCTCTCAGGGAGGCTTGAACCACCAGAAGCTTTTAAGTGGTCTTCAGCTCATTGAGTGAAATCTAGTTCTGGTATTTCTGTCCCTCTGAGCACAAACAATTGCTGCTGGATCATGGTTACCTCCAAAACAATTTCTGTCCTCATCCATGACAAATAAGAGCAGAACAGCCACCCTTGAACAGAAGTTTCTTGTCATAAAATGTGCAGGGTAGGTATTCCTATCACCAAGAAATGGAAGTTTCTTTAAAATACAGGCAAACATGGCACACTATCGAGTATCCTCATATGACCTGACACAGCAGGAGTGTGAAAGGTAGTAATAGCAGAAATGAGACTTCTGAGTTCAGGATTTCTGACAAACAGTTCTGAAGAGATATTTTACCCATTTCTGTGACCAGTGAGTTTATTTTTCTCTACTTTCTGAACATCTGCTTAAAAAAGCCTTTGTTGGAAAACTACATGTCATAAATGGACATCTTAACAGCATGAATACCACCCCTTTTCAAGTCAAATCAAAAGTTCATATTCATAGAATAAGAAGACAGAAGTATGATTAGAGAAATCTGTTTTGATTAACTGCTGCCTGATTAACCTTGGTTGAGGTATCTGCACTCCAGCAATTTTTAATTTTTCACTGATGGCTGATTAGACTTGGTCATTTTCTACCCGAGTTATCTTGTTCTACTCTACAAGAAATGTGAAATTATTAGAGAATTTTCTCGTATTTCCTGTGTCAAAATATTTTTTTGTAATTAACATTTTAAAATAATTAGAACTGGTGGCAGAAATTTCACAATTCTTATGAGCAAAGATCAGATTGCTTTATGACTGGATAGTTCCATGGAAGCATTATCCCAGTGCCATGGTCTGTTGTAAAGAAAATCAAGTTTTCAGAATCATTGTGAAAAAGGAAAGCACAGAATTCATCAATCAGGCATGTCTGTGTTTATGCATCAGTTTTCTGAAAGTTGTGTCATGTGGTCTCCAGCCACAGAAAGGTATAATAGTCTGGGGAATGTTCAGAAAAGGATAAAAAGTGTAATAGAAGGCATTCAAGCTGCACAGGGCAGCTTCTGCACAAGCAATGCCTGAGAGTTGATGGTCTTCACTCTGGAAATAGTCAGAAGGGGATTTGATGGGGTTCTACAAAATCATAGGGAGGATGAAGGCAGGTTGAATTACACCCACTGTTGAACACAGACAAGACATAGAGGATCTAAAATGCAATTAGCTGGAAGCAGATTCAGATCAAACAAAGAACATTTTTATTCACACCAAAATCTGTTTAATCTGTAGAGCTCCTCCCCATCCTCCTCACAGATGCCAGAAGGCCTTAGCTTTTTAAAAGGAGGCTGCAGAGATTCATATAAAAGAAATCTCTCAGGGCAATTAATTATACAGATGATGAGCAAATTGCAGGAGACTGGAATGACGTTTGAGAAATTATCTCTCCATTTTTTCCATAGTTTCCTAGGTGCATTTATATGGCAAAATTCAAGACAAAATACCAGGTTAGAATGGTATTTGCTCTGGCCTAATATATCAGGTTCTATATCTTTGTATTGAGCCTGAACACCCAGTTATGCTGGGTACCACCCACAGGAGCACCCGTGACAATGCATGCCCAGAGCTACCACTGAGTGCAGAAACCAGGCAGCCAGAGCAGTGGGGCTCAGCTAAGGGATTCTGCCACTCACATTTGACTTTCAAGGGGGTCTCTGCTGCACAGGAGATGCGGCAGCTCAGGCCAGCTCGTGCCTGTAGAATGTCTGAGACTTTGAACAGGATAGATGTACCCATATCACCCTACATTGCTCCTCAAGTAACTAAGAGCTCTCCAGTTCCTTTTTGGATTTCAAACTGCCAATCATACAAAATGCCTAAATGCTGGATTACTCTTTTACAATGAGCCAGCCAGGGGAAAAAAGCATGGAACTTGTAGATAGGGACATAGTTGAAACTAATGATCCCTCTGAATCATGGCCCTAGAGTGGATGAGGCTGCAGCAGGTTCATTTCCTGTGTAATGAAATGAAGGTCCTGCTGGGCACCTTCATGTCACAGCTTGGGGCATGCACTACAACCTCACATTTGCATCCCAGAACACACTTCTGGTAAGCTGCAGCATGTCTCACTGTCATGGAAACTTCACACTGGGAGCAGAAAAAAAAAAAAAAATAAAAAAAAAAATAAAATAAAATAAAATAAAATAAAATAAAATAAAAATAAAAAAATAAAAAATAAAAAAAAAATTAAAAAAAAAAAAAAAAAAAAAAGAAAATCATAATTTTGTCCTACAGGATATCACATACAGCCCACAGGAGATGCAGTGTCAAATGCAAAGCAGAGGGGATGGTGCTGTGAAAGAACCAAGTGGCCAGAGCAGTCTCAGCACAGCTTGGCCTGAGGAGCACAGGTCCTATCATGGAGGAGAACTATTAAACAGAATTTAAGTAGGTGATGTTCCCAACAAGGACACAAATAATTTTTGAAGTAAAATGTGTTTCCACTTAAGAAACTTTATATGCCAAATGAAGTAGAAGGACCATCCAGAAGCTGTCTTTTGACCATCAGTACTTTCAGCCTCCTCTTCCTGGCCACAATGAACTCAGTCTCTGTGATGTAGCATAAACCACTTCTACACAGATTCTCTGGTGGTTTCTGGTTGTGCACAGAGGTATGCTTTTACAGGTTAACAGTATATACACCCCATAACACCAGTTTACAGTGTCTCACAACGGCATAATCCAGATGTGATCCTAACATCCAGAACTGCTCCCAGCAACAAAGAGCCTAATTATAGCTACCTTTGTGTTTGGAGTTTCCTGACAAAACAGCTCCTTTAATTACTACAAAAATATCAGAGAAGTTAAAGGCACTCCTGGTTATTGGAGGCTACACAGCACTTTCTAAAAAATGTGCTGCACAACATGAGAGTCAAAGGTTTACCAGAGCCCAGACAGACTGTCAGGAAACCCAGGGTAGTTTCAGAAGCCAACAGTGTACAGGGAAAGTTCAGAGGCAACCACCACCTAAACCCTCAGTGTCCAGGTACTCTTTTACACTTGAGCCATGCACAGGGGAAAGGGGAGGGAGAAAATGGAATCTGTGCCCAAGGCTGAACTCATTTCTTCAAGGTTTTTCAGGGTGTTTCCACCAATAGGTCACCACACCCTGCCCACATGAAAGGACTGTACAGAAAGCAGTGCCAGTAACTTTTGGCCCCGGGCTGACAGAGCGTTTTGCTCTTTCTCTGATGTGATGTGAATAAGCAAAGAAAGGTGTTGAACTGAAATGCCTCAGACACTGCAGCATGAAGAATAACAAGGACCCCTTTTCTGTGTGTTACGATAGGCTCTGACATATGGTACTGAATGTACTTGATTATTGCATAAATTCTGTTAATATCTGGGAAGCAGTAAGGAAGCCAGCTAAGATCCTTATCCTTGTATACCCCCTGGAGTGCACCACTTCAGTAACATTTTTCAGCAATATCATAATGAAGGAGCTCCTTATGTGAGCCACTGCACTGCCCTCACTATTTTCCCTCACCCTTTACCTGCCTCCAATAAAATCCCTGCCTAGGGAGAGAGAAAAAGGGAAAAAACAAAAGCCAAGAGGGGAACTGTTTTCCCAGGCCAAATCCCATTTACTCTGGCTTCCCACTAGGGACTGAAGCAGATGATTCCAAGCTGTACTCTGCTGTGCAGTGGAAGTGCAGAGGCAGGAAAAGATCACCCTCAAGGCATGAACATCATCTGGGAACACTGGTGTGGGCCACCTTAACTGGGTCTCACAGGTCTCAGTGTAAAGCTGAGAGCTAAGGCTGAGCTGAGCTGAGCTGAGCTGAGCTGAGCTGAGCTGAGCTGAGCTGAGCTGAGCTGAGCTGGCAGTTTCCCCTCCATCCAGATGTCTGTGCCTGTTTTAGCTAGTTGCATGTGCATGCTCCTGACAGCTCTGGAGATGGTATCTACAGGTGTGTTGTCTCTTCAGCAGAGGAATAAGGGCTGGGCAGCGGCTTCTAAGTTCAGGTTGGTGTGAATTATGTCACCATCTCAGCTCTCCTTATCTCTCTTTGTTCTGTCAAGTGGCCAAACCTCTCAGTAGCGTTCCTCACAGAAGATGTGTAAGACAGATGTGGCATTACAGCTAGAAGAAAAAAAACCTCTGATGAGGTAGTAAAGCAGTGGGTCATAATGTGCTTTAATGAGTAAATATAAAGTTGTTTGCATGTCCCAGAGACTCTAAACTTAAGATTAACCCCCGGTAGCTCTAGGTCATAAGGTGTCTGAAGATATCCTTGTCCCTGTAGTGTTACAACACTATAACCATTTTGCCCTTCTGGATTCTCTCTCAGCTCTTCACAACCTTCCCATAAGACTTTATAGACTTCAGACCATCCAGAATGAGGAAAGAGAGAAATTATAACCAGTAAGAACTCAGGACAAGATATCTGCCTTCTTTGTTCTCTACTCATTGCCTCTGAAAACAAGTGGTGGAAACCTGAAAAGTAACAGGGATTTTATTTTCCTTGCAAAATGGTTTCTGTTGTCTCCCATGTTGTTCCTCATTTTCTGCCTCTCACTGGCAGCAGTCTTCTGTTCCATATCCTTATTCTTGCTATTTCCCACCTCCTGCCCTTTCCTTCTCAGACACCAGAGGCCAAAACTAAATGCATAAGATCACTGAATTAATGAAAGAAGTGACTGGACCTAGTAAGACAGGCAGCTGTCACCTTGGTGACACCCATTGACTCACTCCATGTCTGGCGCTGCTGTGTGCTCAGACCATGAGGTGTTTAAGGCAGGGATTATGTCTTATGAAGTCTGCACAGAGGTGCTGACTGAGGCCTTTGGGCAATGTGAACTTTAAATAAGAGCCTTGTACTAGAAAACATTCCCACCTGGAAAGGTTCAAAGAAAAGCCTC
Organism: Phylloscopus collybita; assembly: GCA_027886175.1. Taxonomy (NCBI): domain Eukaryota; kingdom Metazoa; phylum Chordata; class Aves; order Passeriformes; family Phylloscopidae; genus Phylloscopus; species Phylloscopus collybita. Next base: position 11,750,011 of record JAJNNQ010000075.1, on the reverse strand, counting down.
CTTGTACAAGTGAAATTCCTGCTTGGTGCACTGCAGTTCATTTAACAGAACATGGCAACTGAAACAAACAATTGTACAAGTATAAGCAGAAAATTCCCATTTCACTCCACCTATCCTCCCACAGATAGATTCACTAACATGTGCCTGCTGTTTTACCAGCCTGGGATAGGCAATAAGATAGGGCCTTTTCAGCATGCAGAGATGATCCTTCAACTTTCAGAAATGTGAGGTATCAGCCCTGAGGAGGAAAACAATGAAAATGTTAATGCAATGGAGGAGCATCTATCATTCAAACTGAATGTGATGCATTCCAATTTCCAACAAAGACTGATAAAAGAACATACAGCAATAAAATTTAGTTATTTTTGAAGATCAAGAGGAATAATATTTTTTTTACTACCCTTTCATTCCTATGGGTTGCTTACAGCAATATATTTGTTCTTACTAGTTTTGTGTGAGGATCATAAAGGAATTGAAGGAGGAAGGAACAGATTGTATCACTGAACTCACAGTAATCAAAACTTGAGCAAAAACCATTCCCTCTTTCCTGTGTTACTTACCCCTCCCAGTACTGGCTGTACACATTAAAGGGTTTATACAATTGCATTTGTTCACAGACATCACACACATCTACTATGTAAAATAGATGCTAGGAAAAGAAAATTAGCGCTTAATTTAAATCTTCTGTGATGACTTTCTTCTTGAGTCTGAATTTCTGGTTTCACCATGTGCAAAATATGATACATGCCCTCTTACTGCAAATTGCTTTGAGATGTATGGATGAAAAGTGCTTTATATGTACTCCTGACTAAGGGCAGTTTGTTTGTTCCCTTAATAACCAGTTCCCTCAATGAAGATATTTTTATTAAGATCAACAGGAGAGCAGGGTGCAGGGGGGAAGCATTTAAATTGGGGTAGGATTTTTAAAAGTGAAATTATTCCATGCCCCAGTAATATAACATCTAGGAAAAGAAACATTATTTGAACAGGTGCATTTTATATATCACATGCACGTGCACTTTCACTGCTTGAAGCCCCTCTAGTGAAATTCACCTGGGCAGCAAATGAGCCTGTAAAGTTACATTATTAATTTTCAGGCTAGTGTTCCCATTTAGATAATCGGCGTCATGCCTTTGCAATTTACTCAGCTAAGCCGATTCAGCAAAATAGCCCTTTTTACAGCATATGTACCCCATATGTGAGGGCTGGGTTTACCCTTTCATTCCAGCATAGTAAGTAAGAACATGTTGTCAAGAAGATGTAAACTCAAGGCTTGCACTAATCAGCCATGATGCACCACCTTAGGATTTGCCTAGAAGCTGAGTACACTTTACATTTATATGCTGTATTGCTGCAGATGTTAGAGCCCACGTAATAAAACAACATGGTGCACTTGATCAGACGTGGTGCAAGCTGGACTGCACGTGCAGGTTTTGTGTGCCACCACCAAAGGAGAGGCTGCTCTGTGCCCCCACTGCCTGGCCACATCCAGACTGACGTACGGAGGAGAAAGTGTGAGGAAGATCAGGGACAGGGCAGGGATCTTGGGGGACAGACAGAGCATTTCTAGCAGCTTGTCTTCAACTCATTTGGGGCCAGTAAGTTACAAGGCCCACAGAATAGAAGGTGCCTTTAATGGGTAGAAGTACTGAATGTGTCTTAATAAACGTATAGTATTGGCATTCAGTCATGGACTGAGCAAGTCATGTAGTCTGGCCTTCAAACCCTCAGAACTCCTGCCTTAGTTTCAGTCATTTAAATGTGGATGTTCAGATAAAACCAGCCCTCTGGATGTCCTTCAACACTGAGTGAATGTAGAAAAATACAGTCAGTACCCAGCTTATTTCAGACACTTCAACAGTATGATAGGATAAATTGTTCTCTAAAGGAGCCTCTGCACCTTCACTGATTGTAGCAGAAATTTCAATTAGATAACAAACTTTTATATGAATTAAATTAATCAGGATGAAAAACATAATGGGTTGTATCCACTGGGAAAACTCTTGTTACCAGCATTACTTCACCTGAGTACAAATTTCCAGCCATGCAGAATTAGGGGAGATAGGGCTATAGTACAGACAAGACTTCAGTGATGTCTGTTCAGTAGAAAGTGAAAGCCAAATTCAGCTGAAAGACAAATATCATGAAACAGAGTACCCAATTTTATCAAAGATATTATAGTGGAAAATCATATTAATTAATAGTGACTTTAAAGAAGGTTCATGAATATCCTGAAAAATTTTCCATGTCTTACTTGCTAAATGATGTTCACTGGGTATCTCACAAGGGGAAACACCATGTGACCATGTGATGCCACAAGGAAACCAAACCAAACCAAACCAAACCAAAAAAAAAATAAATCTTGGTATATGATGTATTTTGTTAAAATTAAACAATGAAAAAAATTGAACTTCTAGGGACAGCCTTTGTGAAGAGGTCACAAATATTGCTTTGCCCTGCAAGAATGATGTCATGGTTTCAGAACTGCTAAAATACCATCGTGTTTTCTGGAACATGGACTTAGAGATATATGGTCTTTGTACTCACAGAATCATTTTCCCACAGAACTTCATGAACTGAAGGATGAACCTTCACTACACTGTAGCAGCATAAAACTTTTCTTTTTTTTACAGTATTGTTAAAACCTATCAAATCTTCATGTTAATATCCTTCTCTATATTTTAACATTACTTCTGAAATGCATTAAAGAATTACTCAAAATTTGGATAGACATATCAACAGAGCAATTGCATTTAAGTTTTTTTTTATCTCAAATGTTTAACAGACTACTACAACCTCACATCTACACACCTGTCAGGGGTGAAGTAGGAGCTTCAGACAAAGTTTATTAGGGAAGCCCTCCTGTTGAGTCACAGGGTGCAGAAGGGAATCTCTTGCTCTCTAAACTCCTGTTCAGAGAGGAACCTAGGGGCAGCTGGATCCAATCTTAGCCCCAGACTGTCACTGGTTTAAGGAACTATAGAGGTTGAGCCTTTGTAGAAATTTTGTACAACTTTTCCCAGCAGGTTTAAGTATGGAAAACCAGATATATTTATATAAAAATGGATGATTAGACAGAAGATCTTTATCAGAATTATTTGCTAGAGTACAGAAGCTAAAACTATGAGTATAGCATAGTATAAGACAGGATAAGGCACTATAGCAAGACAATTATATTAAAGCTAGCAAAGAAAAACAATTATTAGAGATTGATATAAGTCACTGATACCAATGATTGTGGACAAAATCTCTTTCACTCAGACTCGAAGTGTAACTTGAAGCATCCCCACTCAAGGAAGGATCCACACACACACTCCAAGAAGGGATAAATCAGAAGAATCTATTCATTTGAAAGTGGAACTGGACTTTTATAGTGGTTGACTTATAAAGTGGTTGGTTGTCAGTCATATATCTACAAGCAGCTCAGCATTTTTACACAAGGGTGTTTTACCATATCTCCCACAGCTAGGTGCAGTCAGACTGGTTTTAGCATAATTCAGCATCAAAACAGCATGACACACCCTCTCTCTATCCACCACTCACAGCCTTGAAAACAGGGCATTACCCGAGTTGCCCAACCACATTCCAGGTGGAGCATCCTGCTACAATACCAGACAGTCCCACAGGAGTGCTTCTCATAGATCTGTTTATGAAGTTCATAATGCAAAATGTATTATATCATTTAGATTCAGACTTGACTTGCTGCACAGAAATACATGTCTATAGACATTTTACAAATTAAACTGGTGCACACACATATCTCAAATCAGTCAGATTTATTGTATGTTGAATTAGCAAGAATGTGTAACATAATTGGGAAAAAAAGTAAGACTAATTTATCCTTTTTTGAAAACTCATCCCACAAATTTTGGTTCTAAAACTTCCTTCCCAAGAGCCGCAAGTGTAAATCTGCTCAGTAGCTTTTTTTGTTTTCCATCAGAATAATCCCAATCAAATTCCGAGCTGTGCGGCCCAACAGATGTCAACCAGGCCTAGGATCAGAGGCCAGAAAACACAATCCAGGATTGGCACATACAAGGACTTCCTGATCACAGCCCAGACCTCTAGATCTGTGACTAGGCAGGGAGGGAGGGAGAAAGGAAACTTTTGTCAGGGTACGTGTGGTTGTGGTCCAGCACTGGTAATAGATGAATTTTCTGGCGGCAGTTTCCACCAAGTGATTTCATAATTGCCCATGATTTTGTGAGGGAATTTGAAGCAGGCCAAATCTTTTCCACCTGTGATGTGACATAAACTGATATACTATAGGTATTGTCTAATCTGTCACACTTAGGCATTCCAAACTATCTAGACCAAGCTAGACAGTCCAACCAGATTAGATAGTCGGAAAAATCTTTTCACTTTGAGACTGGTTAGTCATTGGTGAGTTAGGCATTCTCACCACAAGACTAATTAGGTATCTGGGAAGGGGTGGAGCCACTGTCTCTTGAAGTGCTCAAAAGACGTCTGGATGTGGCACCTGGGGATATGGTTTGGGGTGATTATAGTGGTGCTGGATTGACATTGGACTGGATGATCTTGAATGTCTCTTCTAATCTGGATGTATCTGTGATTCTGTGCTGGTTTTTTGCTGTTCAGTTATGCAGCAGAGTTCTGGCAAACCAAATGATGTGGATTTTATTATCTATTACCAAGACAGGTTAAAAAGAAAAGAGTGAGAAAATTAGCACGTGGCAAAGCTGCAGATTTACTATATCCTCCGCAATACTGATTTCCACTGAGATTATGCTTCTTGAAGACAATGTGGAGAATGATGGGACGACAGGATCTGAGACAGGTGATAAAAGCAATCCCAATGACTCCATGTTTCAACTTCCAATGACTCCATGTTTCAACTTCCATGGCCCTTTAGATTGGCAAATAGATGTGAGATTGGAGAGCTATCACATTTCAAAATCAACAACTACTCAAACCCCCATAGTGGCTCAAAAACTATTTCATGTCCTGGTGGAATGAGAGCTCTACAGCAGCTGGCTTCTGGATACAGAATAAGTTCTGCTGCTCACAAAGATGGACAAAAAATACAGCTGTAAAAACTAGAAACCTGTTTTTGCTTCAGTGGCCACTTTGAGACCTGCTACAATATATACTTGGAGAGAAATTAATCTACAGTTGTAGAAGTCCATTGTGTTGGCAGATCCATTTTCACTTCTTTGTCCTTAATTGCACTAGTGCTAATCCAGTCTTGAACAGCCCAAAAAAACATTGTGTAGAAAAATATGTTCCTCAAAATACATTTCACCTCATGGAAGAATACACTGACACGAATGACAGTGATGAGGCTCACATTTTTTTTCTATGTCTCCAATCCTAAAGAAAGTGGAAAAGACAAAAGACTAATGCAGGAAAAATGGATTCAATATCTTCCTGAATATGTTTCACTCTCAACACAATACTTGCATTACAGAAGAAAATCTATGTGTTCTTTGCTCACAAACTCAAAGAAGTGTGTCTATCAAGCAGATATTAATGTAGTACTCTTTCAGCTATCTAGTTGCTGACATGGAATATACCTTCCTCATCAGGCACAACTGTAATACCTCCTCACTCTTAATTCATAATGGAATTTGAGGATAAAAGTGGTTCAGAGCAAAGCAGAAGAATTTGGAATACATTGTGCTTCTCTCTGTGGTATAAAAGACATGAAAAGGAGACATGAATTAGATCACAGAAGTGAAGATCATTGGTCTGAATGGCACACACTAAATACAACAATTCAGGAAACACTTTCACATTACACACTACAGCAAATCTAAGTGTCTCATATCATCTCTGCCTTCTAGAATCTGAAATCCCTGAAAAATCACTCCTTTTTGTAGCACAAATCTAATGATGAGGATGCCCTTCAAACTGGCACTTCAGGGCTCCTGGATGAGTCCAAAGATGAACAGGAGAAAGCTCTGAAGTCAAATCTTGAATAGTGATGAGAAGTTGAATACTTCAAAGCTCACACAGCTGTAGAAAGGATGTTTACAAATCAAGGCTCATTGAGGTCAAGGACACCTGCTAGTAAAATATGTGTAATTTTTGTTATTAGCCAAAGATGAAGGATCTAGTGAAGCCTCACTGCTGTGCTTATAAAGTCACATGATGTTCTTCATTCTGATCATTCATGCTAAGTTAACTTAGTTATTTTCTGATCCCTGCTGTCCCATGACAGATCATAAAAAATTTGCTAATAATTACTTAAATAACATCCATTTTTCTAAGGGTGATAAAAATTTTGTTTACCCTCTGCAACTGCCAAGGTGTTTTAGTTGGACTTAGATAAATGCTCATTTGCAACATTAGAGATTCCACTGGGGGAATCCAGCCTGGAAAATTGCTGATTACATTTTTCCCTACAAGTCACAAACTACTCCTAGCGCTTTTATGTGGTTTTGCCATTCAGAATTGTCATTTCAGAAATGTAGCATTTGAAGACTTTTACCTATGTAAATAATAAGCCACAGCCAAATCCTGGAGTACTTAGCTTCTCACTGATGTATTTAGACCTCTAATTCAACAGAGTGAGAGTCTTCAGTTTCTAAGCTCAAAAAGATTAACAATAATTAACCAGTTCTAATGCAATAAGAAGGATATGAACTTGCAATGCTATGTGCTTAGTCTCACCTCTTGAATACCTTTCCTAACTTATTTACTTTCAGATCCCATAGGTATGAATGCACTAACATGTATCCCATAGAGAAACAGCAGAAAGTTCTGGTTATGTAAAACATCAGAGACACTTCACCCTGCTGAGCTTTTCCAGTGGTTTTGACTTAATTTCCAAAAGTAGAGTCCTCTTGAACTGTCCTGCTTTGGGCTGGGATAGAGTTCATTTTCTTCATAGTAGCTGGTAGGGAGCTGTGGTTTGGATTTTTTTCTGGAAAAAATAATCGATAATTCAAGGATGTCTTTGTCATGTCTGAGCAGTGCTGACACAGAGTCAAAGCCTTTCCTCACACCACCCCACCAGTGAGGAGTCTGGGGATACACAAGGATTTGGGAGGGGACACATCCATGACAGCTGACCTTAACCGATCCAAGGAATATCCCACACCATATGGCATCATGCTCAGCACATAAAGCCAGGAAAAGAGGAACGGAAGTCGAGGGCATTCAGAGTGATGGTGTTTGTTTTCCCAAGTCACCATTAAACATGATAGAGCCCTCCTTTACTGGAGATGCATGAAAGCCTGCATGCCAATGGGAAGCCATTAATGAATTCCTTGTTTTGCTTTGCTTGCATGTGTGAATTTTGCTTTCCTTATTAAACTCTTCACAGGAATCTTCTCTAATTTTGCAGCATCAATCCTCAAATACAGACATCAGAAAGTCAGGACTCTTTCAAGTGTTACAAGTATGAAAAATGGCACCACATAAAATTATTTGACATTTTTTAAAGTATTGACCTTAATGACTGATTATTTTTCAGTATACTCCACATTACTAAAAGTCTCATCTGAAGTGATAAGTCATATTAGTTGCAGTGGAAGAAGTGGAAGAAGTGAAACATGTAGAAGTTGCATGTTCTGCCTTAAACTCTTGATACCAAGAAATTGTAACAATTTTGAAAAGTTGACATGCATTGGAGTCTTAAAAAAAGGAATAGGAAAGAGAAACTCCCCTCCCTTTCCTGTTTCAGTTTACTTTAACTAGTGACCATAGTGCAAATAAACTAAATAAGCAGCAAAAACAAATAGTCTTTCCCACATCACCTAAACAACTGTTGTATTCTCAGGGTTTGCAAAGAAAAGGAATATATGTGATTAGTTCAGCTAACACAGCTGTAAGGCACAGTTTTTTGGACATGTGAGCTGTTTGTTCTTTATGAAATCTGGAAAGGCTGTGTTAATTCCCTCCTGCCCTCAGCATTTACAAGGGGTTTTGAATTCCCTGTGTTAATAACTCTCAACTGTTGTGATGATTTCTCTGCTTAAATGTAGACTCTACAGTTCCCAAATATAAAATCTGAAGTGGAAGATTTAGGGGGGATTCAGGAGTGCAAAGAATATCTTCAGGAGGGGAAGGAGATGGAAGTTTGCCCTTTGGGACAAAATGCCTGATTATAAATCAGTCCATTATTTAAAAAGTGGGTGACTTTGTTTGAGCTACATAAGGAATTCAGTGACCATCCCAAGAAAGGACTGCTACCATGATAGTCAGCCTACTCTTCAGTATATCCATAAAAACTTAAAACTCAAGTTGCAAAGTACTCACTGAGAAAAGTGAGGCACCAGCCACAAAAAGCCCTGCAGAATGTCTTTATCTAACCTGAGTTGCTTCAGCTGTGGCTCCTGGATGAGCTGCTCAGCTCCTGTGGCCCCAAGTGCACCCCAACACTCTGGGATGCCCAGAGGGAGTCAAGCACCATTCCCTCTCCAGCACCCACCTCTGGCTGTAGAACACACCAGCATGCAGCCAGGACACCAACACCCTAAAACAACCCACAAAGCAGACAGGCTGAACAGATCACACAAGGCTGTTATGCTGTTACAGATCTTCCCAGGGTCCTTCAAGCACAGTGACATTAAAAATTATATTGTCCAGGCACAGAGCTAAAGCCCTTTTTCAGGGTGAATGAGATTTGGAGCCCAGAGTTCAGTCTGGACATGTTGTGACTCTTTCTAGCTTTCTGAATCACAAAGGATGATGAGCCTTTAGCTGGTGAACTCAGCAGTGAACAGACCAATTGATTGTCAAGCAGTTAAATGGTGTCATTTGTCATCAGTGAACAATGACACTGGTGACCGAGATTTCTAGCATCATGTCTGTGCTCACTGCACAGCTGCATGCTAGATGAAAACATGTGGCATTTTTTACCACATTACACATCTGGAAATTCAAAGCTAACCTGCATTTGGAGAGTCTAAAGTGAAAAATAAACAAAATCAACTGTGACTTCATGTAACCTTGGAAAGAATTATGTCTTGAGAGCAGCTGTGCTTTAATTTCAGTGCTTTCTGATATGCTACAATAAGTTACATCCCAGTTACAAGGAAGTTAGTCCTCTGTTACATCAATCAGGGTAATCTCCTGCACGGAATGTTTGTTGTGGTGCATCACAGAGTTGCTAACCTGAGAAATTCCACAACCTCAGCATCAAATGCAGCTGATGGCTGTGTCCTGCAAATGCTTGCAGGGCAATTAGTGTGTCACACCACTCTGACCTCAGCAGGCACTTCACTGGGTGCTACCTGCAAATCTGTATTGCAGCCCTCTGCCACAGGCACATCCTAGTACAGCCCACCCCCCTCACTGTGTGTCAGCACTGTGCTAATTGTGCCTTACTGGACAATATTTTCCTGAAGCAGTGTTGAAACTCTCTGTCATGCATCTTACAATTGCTTTTAGGTGCCTTATGCTATTTAGGGCCTGTTCTAAGGCTGATAAATTCAGTGAAGAGGTAACACTTAGAAGAGGGGCTTCCAATCTGACAGGCATGGCTGCCTCAGTGCTGGTCTCATTACTGCAGGGAGGGAAGGAAGGAAGGAAGGAAGGAAGGAAGGAAGGAAGGAAGGAAGGAAGGAAGGAAGGAAGGAAGGAAGGAAGGAAGGAAGGAAGGAAGGAAGGAAGGAAGGAAGGAAGGAAGGAAGGAAGGAAGGAAGGAAGGAAGGAAGGAAGGAAGGAAGGAAGGTTCCAAAACGATGGGTTTTTGCTTAGCATTTAACACTACAAAAGCAACCAGCTCCCTTCAAATGTAGAATTTGTTCTTAGCCTAACTTGTGCTTTCTAATATGCTGAGGAAACAAAGTCTGCTTCAAGAAGAGAGCTGAGATCCAAAGAATGGAGGGATTTTCTCAGGGGAAAAAAATAAGAACTGATTAGGGCCTGCTCTAAGGCTGATAAATTCAGGGAAGAGGTAACACTTAGAAGAGGGGCTTCCAATCTGACAGGCATGGCTGCCTCAGTGCTGGTCTCATTACTGCAGGGAAATTACTAAACCATTTTTACATTTTTTGCCCATTGGGATTTTTCAAGCAGTGAATTAAAGCCTCTGTTAAGGAGCTCACACTGTGTAACAGGGCCTGGAGACCTCACAGAAGGGGACACCCACTTCACCATTTATCACTCACTGAGTAGGCTGTAGAGGTTACAGGGATCTCATGAAGGGATCTCCAGCACACTTGTTCTCTACCCCAGGACTGTGTTTATGTAGTAATTATAGCCATGACAGCTAATTGTTTCTCTAATCAATCACACTGGAAGTTTTGTTTGTTTTCCTGTGCTAGGGAACAGGAAGGTTTTACCCTTCTCTAAACAGTGAGAAAGAAATGAAGCATATTTTCCAGACACAAGTTGAAAATTATTACTGAAGAAGGGTTCAATTAGTTACTATAAGTGAGAGTCTGTATGTCATGACGCTGAGTTCTAGCTGCAATTTAGAGTAGATAAAAAAACCACTTTGTAACAAGAATGAGCTCCCCTTCAGTTGGTACATGGAGAGGTAAAATAGATGCCACAAAGTCACTCCACAAGCTGGAAATAATTGTGCACTGCTCTCTAATTATTATTAGACCATACAAGCTCCAGCATAAGACAAGAACCATGCATCTGACTGCAGCCAGGAGTATCTAGGCTTAGTTGACACAATGGAAAGAAGAAATCTATTTGTTCAGAGAAACCACAGCAAATACAGGAGTCCCTGAGATAAAGAGATGTATTTTGCCCTTTTCCTGTGCCTTGCCACGTTAATTAACAACTCTGACTGCTGACTAAACCAAGCTGTCATAAGGCTGGGGTTTGCTCCAGGCCTCCACGTGCACATCTCAGTGAGTTAGTCACTGCTCTGATTGACCAGAGTATGGGACAAGGCAAAAGCTCCAGCTTCACTCAGTGCAGTCACACTGCCCTTCTCGTGCAAATACAAGCACAGGCATGTCCAGTTTTCTGTTGTTACAGCTTATACTTGTTTTTCTAATATTTTTCAGTGCCAGAATTTCTTACTACATGAAATTAGTATTTTGAAAACTGTTCCTGTTTACCTTTATGACTCAGTAAGAAATAAAAAGACACAGTACATCTCTAAACAGTTCATGTGACTGTTCTGTGCAAAACAAAACTTGCTCTGAATTTGATAAATCAGTCAGGAATTATCCTCATAGAGTCCAACCTACCTTAGAGCAGAAGAATGGACTAAACAACCTGTTTTCCACTTTTATGTGTTAACAGATTTGTGAACAGACAGCCAAGGATGTGTACCTTATAAAGAGCAAATTTAGGCACAATGACAATGATGCCATCTGACCTTTCACAGGCCACATACAAATAATGTATGCTCCCATTTGGCAGGATGCTGGTCATGGACCAGCCCTAAATGTGAGTCATGGACCTAAATCATCATCAGGTACAAGATAGCCTATCAAAGTTGCTTCCCACTTTATTGTAGGCATTTCAGATAAAGCTGTGTATATAAATAATCCAAAAGTTTATCATAAAGAAATCTACAATCTACATATGTCCCACTGGAGGAGAAGCAATGCTGCCTACTGCCACTCCAGTGTTCACCTCAGCCCTCATAACCAAAGGGGGAAAGTTCTGCACCCTGTGGGAAAGCTGCACACATGGTGTAAGAGAAGTTCTGGGTGGTCACTGGATTTGTGAACAGGCAGGTCTCTGACAAATAAACAGCCAAACACTGTTGCTTCATGTTCCCAGCCTCACACTTCTTTTGGGGGTGAGGAATTCTTTTAAAAATCCACTCATTTAACTTCTCTGCTTAAAAAGAATGAAGAAGTTTAAAGGTCACACAACCATCTCTGCTTCCTTCTAATCCTAGAGAACACCTCTAGGATTCAGATTCTAATCTAGGAGAACACCTCACCTCCTAGAGAGGTTTTCCCTGGATATATAAGCACAAGATAACGTTCTGTTGGTGAATCTAACAACTGAGCTGTAATTGAGTTGTAAAATGCCACAGTGGAGAAACAGAAAAATTAGAAAATCTGATAAATTATGCTAATACACAATACTGAATGGCTTGTTTCCTAAATGGTCCAAGGGTAGGAGACATCTGATACGGACCCTGTGACCTCTGACTGATACCATCTTCACCTGTTATTAGAATTATTGGGCTGCCAGGTTGCTGGATATTTCTGATGCAAAAGTAGAGGCAAAAAATAGGATTTGATAAGTTATGAAAAAGAAATGTTACATGTTCCCCTTGCTCCTGGCAGGACACGATGCTCATGCCTGGCAAAGGGATTGCTGACTGCCAGTGACTTACTTAATCCTTCTTAAACTGTTGCATTTGGGCTAAACTGAGATTTAAATTATACTTGAGATTTATGCTCACTTTCTTCCTTGAAGGCATTTTTGCTACTGTATTTTGGGAAAGGCTGGATATCAAGTTTTACCCTTTCTGTGCTGGGAACTGGTCAAAGACTTCTTTACTAGAATTCATCACAATTACTTGAGTTTAAAACTTATATTTTAAAAAATCCCATTTCTTTTCACTGCATTATACATCTCTCTTTCAGTGTAGCAATTGTTGGCTTCACAGGACATTGAACATTAAAAACCCCAAAAACATGTGATAAGGAAGACAGATTGCTAAAGGGTTTAGATTGTCTGTGGTCCAGTGATTAAAAATATAAATTCAGTAGTGCATTCATCATGATTCCTTCACTCTTGCCAAAATCTCTGTTTAATGTGAATTTTTCTGTGTGTTTTGTAGATCTACCACTGAGATGCAAACAGAAAAACTGCAGACACAGAGGGACTAAAATAAAACCCAAGAACTCAGCTATGCTCAGATCCAAACTATTGCTTCAAACAATTAATAACACAGGAAAATAAAACCAAAAAAACAACTAAGTTACTTGAAGTGTGCACAGTTTAAAACTTTTTTCGTAATCCTCACTGGGCACTATTAATGGTGATCCCCTGCAGGCAGGCAGGCAGCAGAGTCTTGGATGGCAAACGAGTTATAAATGAACACAAGTCAGAGATGTTAAGGCTGTATCTTCCCTAGGAAAAAGGATATATTTTTAACTTGAATTAGCTACCACAGTGTTTAGCCTTAATGAGGACAAAGTAGTTCAGAGCTTTCATAGAGGTTCATGGGACAAAGTAAACCCTGTGGCTGCCCTAGGATTTAATCAGGTCTTTCATCATCTATCAAACCTTTCTTCTGGAAGATTTTACCTCATCTTAATATACTATGTTCTCTGTCTTGATTTAAAAATGAAATTTTAAGGATAAGAATAACAGGAGGTGTGTTGAGAATTCAAAAGAAATTTAGAGTTATGTGCAATGTCAGTCCTGACTTGATCTAAACAGGTTTCGGGAGCAACAAAAAACTTCGGATGGAAATAAAGTCTGGTCTTAGAGTGATTGTAACCTGGTATAAAGACTGAACAGCACCTTACCCTAGGATAATGACTGGATATTGATTGAATTTTGAATTGGTTTCTCATTCAGCACAAGAAAGTCACACAGATACACAGTAAGTTTGGAAATTAGTTTTTTGCTTTCATGGCACTCCAGAGTTAGTAAGATGAAGGGTGGATAATTTAATTAGCCAGATATCAGAGGAATTACAGTATTGACTCTAGAGTCTCCATCAGCTCTTGACTAGTTGCATCTCCAGAGCTTCTCAAACTTCACATTTTCTGAGGGAGAATTAATGTTTCCCAGAAAAGAAAACTGTACACCATCTATGAAGGAGCTACTTCTTTTGTAAAGAGCAAAGAGGCAAAGGCCTCTACGTGGGGGCTACTACAAATTTAACTTCCCTTTCACTGTCTAGATGCAATGCCTTCACTGCCTGTCACTGTGCTTCAATCATCACCTTTCTCCTTTGCAGAGTTAGGTATGGCACGTGTAACTTGGATGTGTTAAAACTCTGGACAAGCACACACCTCCTCTTTCCTTTTAGGACATTTCAAGTGCAGTATTGGGTCACAAAGGCAAAGGTGAATGTTGCAACCTGAGATCTGCTGAGCTCAAGAACACTGAAGACTGATAATCAACAGACAAATTGTACTATTTGCTCAGAGGGTTGAGGTTCTGAACGCATTGGAAACACAGAGTAGGTAAGAAAAACAAAGACATTAATTTTTCTGGAGAAGATCTAGTTCACTGAGAACTGCACTGAGAACTTTTCCCTCTTATTCTGAGAGAGGCAATCTCCCCATTTTCTTCTTTTTCTTGCATTATCTCTTTCATTTGCAGGCTTATTGTGAGCATATCATATGGTCTCCATAATGTGTTTTTTGTGGCAGCACTGCAGTTCACATTTTCTCTTCCACAAACTGTTCTTCACAATGAGTATTCTGGAGCTTCCTGTGCTATGCCACCGCTTTAGTAACAATCCATGCATGCTCACAGGTAAACGTGACAGTACCTGCAAGAAATTTTTAATGCAGTGGCACTACATAGTAAGACCAGCTCTGTAGTAAAGCTGATTGCCTCTTACAGCATTTATCAAGCACTAAGTATAAATACTCATTACCATTTGTAGACTTCATAAGCTTCATTCATCAGTTAGCTCATTGATCATATACTTTCAGAGCTAGATAATATCTACTTCTTTGTCTAATCAAAATCTCTTCCTATCATGTCATTGTTGACTCTCAAGCATTAAATTAGCTTAAACACCATATGGGGAAAAATGTAATGATCCATAACTGAATGATCCATAACTCATCATAAACACTGATGTTAATGACTACCAGGTTACCATGTTCTTCTTTGAAGTACAATGACAATTTTGTTTTCCCCTTACAAAAAATAAAAAAACACTCTTAATTTCCTGGAATAACATGGAATAAATTCCTATTCCATCCAATACCATTTGAGAATTTTAGCTCTCTCAGTTACAAGTTCTGTTTCTTGGAAATTGTGATGTTCATATGATTCTGCTTAATAAGGAGGAATTAATTTTCCTCTTCATTGGCTAGTTTGAGTCTTTGCAATTCCAGAGAGGCCATCTGAGTCCTTTATATCCTCTCCCTAAAATTGTGCAATATAATTGCTGGTACTAAATACTCTGATAGTCTTTAAAATGCTCATGGCTATTTTGTCATGGGTCGTGCAAGTAATAATGCAGAGTAATCCTCTTTTCTAGATACATGCACAGAGAGAATGAAACCTTTATAAATGAGTAATGAATACAAAGTAGTTCAAAGAAAATAGCAATATAAGAGAACAATATTCTAGATATTTCTGAACTAAAACATTACACACCTAGGAAAAGTTGTCATTAGATGTTGATATAGTATTAAAAATAGGATTGAAAATAAACTTGGCTAATCATACATCTCAGCGAGATCTCTCTGAAGCCTTACTTAAATGAGTTAACAGGCAGTTTCAGAGGAAGTAAAAATGCAACTAGTTTATGCTTCATAGATCTGGGGCTTTTCTCAACCCTTGGCTTCTCACAGTTCCCTACTTGAGGCTCAAAAAATGGCTCTGTGTGTGTAAAGGAGTCCAGCATGTGTAAGCTATTAGAACTATGACACAATTTTGCCTCCTGTTTGTAGTGCAGCAATTCCTGCAAAGGAAATTAGGACATATTCCCAGGACTTCAGTGGGGGTATCAAGAGGCATGGATCCATTCCTGAATGCAAGCATGGAGGACTTCTTTCTGACTTGGTCCTTACACACCTTACACGTGGTGATTTCCATTTCAGCCAAGGTACATGGCACCCCTTCCAATCAAAGTCATCTCCAGGTACCACCAGCAAGCTGGCAAACAGGTGAACCCACAGAAGAAATGCCATGTGTTGCTCTGCAGGCATTTTGTAGGAAAGTCACTGTCTCCAGAACAACCCACGTAGGAGTAACAGATGCTGTAGAGCAAAGGCAGACCCTGGTGAGATTATTAAGTCAGTGGTTTCCTTGCGCTGCATTCATTCCAAGTTCATCCTTTTTTTTTTTTTCCCTTTTATTTCAGACAGCCTGCATCGATCTTTCACAAGAGAATGAAAAATAAGCTTCTCCTTACTGGCCGAAGTAGATTGGGAGCAAATGCTTTTGATTGAGATAAATGCTTCATTATAATGCCTCTGTGGTGTAGACTTTCTCTACTTCATTGGTTTAGTAAACTTTTTTCTTCTACAGAAAATTAAATAAAGACATTAATCATTACAGTTTGTCCTAGGATGATCTTCTATTTGAAGTTATTTACCTGCCAGGCAAAAGAAAACTAATTAAATTAAACAAAGTTATTGAGAAGGCTTAATGGTCTTTTTCAGAACTATTGAAGAAGTGGAAATAATTCTGTGCTGTATTACCTTCTGCTCTGACACATGAAGGGTTCATAAGGTATCCAATACATGTAAATCTCATTTTAATGATCCTCTACTTAGCTGTGAACTTATGTTGCTTCTTTATTTCTCAGGAGGGAAGCTATTCCAAAACATCTGGAAAGTCTCAGTCCTGTCCACCTGTGTTTCCTGACTGTTCCATGCCAACTGTGCTCAGAAAACACACCAGAGAGAAAAAGTTCTGCTCTGAGTGCCTACCATGCAGGGTTAACTTGAAAAATGCCCCATAAGGTGATCAAAAGCTAAAAAACATTAAGAGCAATTTGTTCTTTTGAACAGAAATAAGCTTATGAGCATTTTTGCTTTGATGGTTTCCAATAGGCAGAAAATAGAGTCCTGCAGCAAGTCCCTCTCCTAATGCAGTTTGTTTATACACGGGGCCTCAGTGAGACAATGGAGCAAGATCTGGTTGGTGGCCAAGCACTGTAACATGAACTGATGGAAAAGAGAGATTGGACCTGATGTATACCACTATTCACAAAAGCAAGTGCCCCATTGGCAGCAAGGCAGAAAGGGATGTTGTGTGTGTATTTGCAAGTATGGGAACGGGTGAAGATAGGCAGACATGAGCTACCCTGCCTGTGATCAAAGCTGGACAGATGGAAACTCAACCCAGCCTAGAAGCTTTTTAGCTGACTTCTTATGGACTCTGTTCTCTGGGCAGTAAATCCTGCCTCTCAGGCTTGCTACCTCACGTGCAGCTCCTGCTACACAACTCTCACAGGAGCTCAGGTCTGCCTTCAGACACATCCACTGCCTGCAAGCAGGAGAAAGAATATATATTACACATATATATTTAGGTCTCTGAGACATGTGCAGGTCAGGGAGTAGGAACATACATCTGGAAGAGACTGTGAGGTCAGACACCTTCACTGCAAGCATCAGAACCACTGTTGTAAAAAGATATGTCTTCTTCTTTTTTAACTAATTTTCTGAGCTGAAAGCTTTTCCAGAGTCTAACTGCTCAAATTGTAAGAACTTCTTTCCATTCCATATTTAAGTAGATGCGTGGGCCATTTATATCCTGTTGCTTTTATAGAACATTTTCATTCTTGTGGGTTTGCATTCAATTAATTAGGTTAGTGAATTTCTTCTGATACCTAGTTCAAGGATGGGAAACTTTCCTGCCCTTATTGCAAGCACAAATGAAGAACTAAAAGTCAGAGCTTGCTTTAAAGTGTTAACAGATTTATCCTAAATTCAGATAAAAGAGTTTGGAGAGGGTGAAGAAACCATGGGCAACGTCAGGCATTGTGAGAGCCACCAACAGTTGACTCATATCTGCATTTTTATAATGACCATATGTGAAAAAGAATTAGAAACATGGAAAATAATCAGCTGTGTCGTTATTTGGAAATATCCCACCAGGGCAAACCAAAACAAAACCAAACACAAAAAAGCAGAGAACATCTGTATTTGAAAATAAAATTATCTTTCTGTAAGGGAAAGGCTTTTCCTTACTTCTCAGGAAAAGAGATTGTATGCAATGAAAGATGGCACAGAAGCTTGAAAGTAAAAAATCTGGAGGAAAGAAGAGGGAGTCAGTAAACTGTCTATGATAGTGTGGCCAAAGATGGGAATGTGACAAAGGGACTGCAGAGCTTTAAACATGCAGAAGTATACTGAGCAGATGCCCTCCTCACAGCTTACCAGGCTCAAGCTGGGGATACACTAGGGTGCTTTTAGAGTTTCCCACAGGGTTCAGTGAGGAAAACATAATTTTCTAAATCAATAGCAATGCTTTTGGTCATGTATATGTTCCTTAGGAAGTCTCACTACAAACACAGTCAAAGTTCAACCCTTATGAAGCCTGACACAAGCCAGTCCTTTCATAAAATATCTGCAAAACTTATTATTTCTTTTGTCTGGCTCTGAGTTTGTCTCTCAGTAATTGGAGTTTGTTTTAAAACAAAAGTTATTTATCTAAATTACTGTTGTGACTATAGTCTGACCTTCCCATTATTTCTACACCATCTGGAGCAATTAGTGGTGAAATTTCCTCCTGCTTTATAAATCAATAAATTGTTTAGACAAGGTATCACTTTGAACTGTCAGCATGTGACAATCAGAAGCATAATAGACAGCCCACAAGAAAGCAGAATACTCCTGTACCTGTATGCCTTTCTAACAAGCAAGAGTAAAATCACGTGATTTCTATCAAATGTAGTAGCATGAGTAAAAGTCATCTTTTACTGGCTGAAGAGGCAGAGTCTGCATTGCCCTGTAACATGCTTCTGAATACGGACAGAGGAGAACTTGCCTTCCACCAGGGATTCCAGGCCTTTGGACAGAGTTAGCTTGAGTATGACTAAAAGGGTTGCAAAATCTTTAAACAGAATCCCATAAAGTGTATAATGTACCCTCTCCTTGCATCTACTACAGCAATTAATGCCAATAAGTATTAACTAATTTTTAACATCTGTGTTGAGAGCAGTAAAGCTGCATTTGCTCTCCCACAGTTTCAGAGGAGAAAGCTGTACTTCAGCTTCAAACAGAGAGAGCAGACCAGAATAATACTTGAATCAAGAAACAAAACAATATTTTTCACTACTGTATTTATTACAACTCCATCTTAACAGATGTTTAGCAAGTATTAAAAAAGACTTCATATCCATCTCAGTAACATATCTCTGCCCTCACTGAAACAATAGGTCGGGTCAAAAAATTATCTTTACCAGTGACCCAGGGATTAGTGATTTCCAACCACTGCCTGGAAGACCATGCAGTTACCAAAGCTCACTAAACTGGAGGGGGCAACAATCTATTTCTCATTTTCCACAATGGCAAATTTCATAAGCATGATGTTCTTTGATGTAATCACCTGAGCAGCATCACCTCTCCAATCTGTGTTTTGCCCTAGGGATGCTTCAAAGAGCTCAAAGCTGCCAGGTTGTCACACACTGTCACTCCTCTCTGCTAAGGACAATAGCAGAACAAAAAAGAAGGATCTGGCTTGGAAGAGGACTAAAGGTTTTCCTTAAATCTATGATTTGTAAGGTATGTCCCATTCTGCTTGGAAAAGCTCCAAAAGGTGTCTTTGAAGTTAGGAGAAGCTACTTACGTGGTTTGTGACTGTCATTTCCAAAATGAATTCACAGGGGCAAAGAAAACTCATGAATGGAGACAACAGGCAGCGTGCACATGAGTTTCAGCTTCTGTTTGCTCCACAGAACCATGACAGCATCCAGCACTTCCAGTTGGATCCTCCTCAGTTTCTAAAGAACAGTGTAGCCACCCTGTTAAATTAACATTAACCCTTTTTTTCTTTTCTGTGGCAGGCAAAAGCATCTCCACCAAATCTTTCTTCATATTTATAAAACTACATCAGTATTAACTTGTGGGCAACATATCAGGTTGTTTGCACCAACTAATTATTTCTAACACTTCTAAAACACCTTTACAGAGAAGACATGTAAAGGATAGAACTCAGTCAATTTTTAACAGTTTGAGTGTTTTAGGATACAATGTGTGCAAACAGTAGTAGGACTTTGATTTTTTTCTCTACTAGTATCTGCCTGGTTTAAGCAGCACAGGAATTATAATCAATGAAATAGCTGTCTTTTTCCAGTGAGATGCTGTAATACCAGTTTTAAGACACCTACAACATCCCTACCTAATGACAGTCCTGAAACTGATTCCCAGCAGCAGCCACAACTTCACTACCAGCCATGAGCTTCTCTTGTGCCCTTCCACATCTAAGCCCTGGGAACTCTCTGCTTTTATGTTTCATTTGCTTGATTATTGCAGCTGCTGAACCAGATGGCAAAAATGTAATTAGCAATAAAATTTTAGTATGAAACCAGAAAATTGTGTTTACCCTAACTGTAGACCAGAAATGCTAAATTCTAGTTAAAAAGTTGATTTTTCTTCCTTTCGTTACCTCTTTTTTGGTGCTTTCTTTCAGAGAATTGTATTCAATGTTTTTTAAGTACTTTATGACACACTGTACTAAAAAAAAAGGAACACTATTTTTTGTGTTGGGATTGCTTGACATTACAAAGAGGTACTTTTTGTAGGGCTCCACATCTGGGGGTTTATCACATTCCCTGAAGTACTAATTTCACCTTTATCTTAATCAAAGATTATAAGCAAGCTTTTTGTTTGGTTTTGTACTAACATGAACCCAAATGTCACAAGTACCATAGTAAAAGAAAAAAGCAGTCGTAGCATATGCTGGCTGACATTGTCAGCTTCCTCATTTATTACAAGCATATTTCTTCCAATATAAAATATAAAATATATATTTTAAAAACAAACAAACAAACAAACAAAAAAAACCCCAAACCAACTAGGTGTATTATATTCTTGGCCTTGTTGTGAATCTAGTTCAGGCCAGCCATTTATCAGCCAGTACAGTGAAAACTTCCTGTATTTTTGTTGCACCTGAAGTTTCATGGGATGCCACTTTCCTTTTTCTCTACAGCTCCCTGACCCACACCACTGCCAGGAACTTTGCACATGATTGAAAGCCTAAAGTTTAGGAGCTAAACTAACAAAATAATCTGAATGATGCTTGCAATCAAAGCCAGGTGTGACAGACTAGTCCATGGTGTAAGAGTGCTTCCATGAACCCTTGGTCCTACAAAAGTCTTCTAGGAAGATGTGGAAAATACATCTCTTTGTGAAGCAGGCACATAACATCACAATGCCTCGTGCTGGTCTGTGTGTGTGCCAGTCAGGACAAGCTTTACTGTATCAGACAGTCTGGTGGGAACTGACCTTGGCAGGGTTCTGCAGAGGATCAAACATACAGAAGTCCAGTGATGGGCACAAAATAAAGCCTGTCCCCACAATGTTATTTCATCTAATGCACATGTGAAGAAGCTTTCACAGCTGAGCTCTTTTGATGGAAAGGGCAAGCAGAGATTATCTAGTGTGGCTTTCTCAATCTGTGTGGCTGGCCTCCCAGGGAAACGCTCTGATCTTTTCCTGGTACAGCACGTGTGTGTGACTCTGGGGCAAATAAGAAATGGAATGTGTGTCATTTATTTGTTTAGTTCTTTGCAGACCCCCAGCACCCTGTGCTGGCTACTCAGCACTGAATGCTTATTATTCAAAGGATGGCTCCTTGCTAGGGCTAATCCCAGCCCTCAAGAAGTCGATGGGAATCTTCCCCTTGACTTGAGGATGCTTTGGACAGAGATACAATCTTCTTCACTTCATGTTCCCATTGAACTCAGCAGGGTGTCTGAATGTGCAAGGAAAGAGCCGCTGGTCCTTCAGTTACTCAGTGTCAATATTAACCAACAAAGTAAATACAAGCAATGGGCTTTCCCACACATAGTAACTAAATACGCTTCCTCTACACTCTGCCACTTTTTACATTAAAGGATCTCCATTGTTTTGGTTTAGCATTAATGATTATATCTAGGAAGCATGTTTAGAAGTGGGCACTGTAGCCTCAAGTTACCAACATGATGTTAGAATATATTTTTTAAATATGGCAATGGGAAGTCAGAGTTTATTGAGTGGGTTTTACATTGTTTCTGGTCTGCTACACAAAAATAAATTTAGTTCATCCTGTTCATATGTTAAAACACCAGTTTAATCATACAAGATAACTCATCTTTTTCTGCCATCTAGTGACAAAAAATGCAGCTAAGCCAGTTTATAGACCTTCTAATGATGTCATTTTATTCAGTCACACTCAGACAATAATATACAGCTCTCAGCATGGGTTTTTCTGGCAGTTCCAGAGCACTTTTTGTGATTTGAATGGGGGACAAGGCATATACCTTGTGTTTTGTCCTTTCGTGTATCACCATTTTGATAATTGCTTTTAGCCTCTCTTCATGTACATAATGACTAGGTGGGGCTTTCAATTCAGAAAGAACCTCTCAGTGTAGAAATCTACTTGCCACACACATCTTCAAAGAAACTCTCATGACACATCATCAGGGAGATTCTGTCTCTCTGACAAGGAACATTAAAACCTTCCACCACTGACAGGTTACACACAAGCACACACAATACAATTATGCAATAAAAGCATTAAGACACTCAATGGCCACAAGGGACAAGCAAATAAATAGTTACTATATTTAGCCCAAAGACTAATTTGTCTTTCTTTCCTTCTACTGGAATTGAAGGCATGCTTCACTGATGTCAGTAAAATCACTAATGTACCTAAAATTTAATAATATATTTTAAATGCTTTGGTCGAACAAGCTATTCAACTCCTACTCCATAAAAAGTTTATTTTGAAGCTATATGAATTGAGAATTTTCCTAATCCTTGCCTAACCATTGTCTTACACAATATAAGAATAAATTTTCTGTGTTCTTCTATTTAAGCACTGGTGTAGACACCAGAAACCCATTTTTTGTCTTTTAATGCCATCTGAGTTACAAGAGTCGTTCTGTAAGATTTAAACAGGCTGCCTGAATTTTCCCTAAACAAGAAGCCTCATTCAGATCCCATTAAAACTTTTTTTTTTTTTTTAAATCTGCAAATTTTAATACATATTGGATCAGACCCCAGATAAGATAATGAAGAAATGGTGGTGACATTCAGCCTCTGTGCTACATAGACATAATCCTTGCCAGTTCAGGAAAGTAAATTACCTCTGCTTATTTTCCAGACAATGTCAAATCATCAGATAAGGTGAGCCAGAATGACAAGACACATTAACATATCACATCTCCATCTTTACATTAAACATTGCAGCCTTATTAGCAACAGCTGGCTACCTCATTATACTCATCCAGGCAAGTTTACAGAATAAAATTAACAAATCAAAGCCATTATTTTTGCATTTTTTCCAGTGAATTATGATATCATTTTCTTCTCTCATAATGGGGAAGTGCCTCAGTGTCTCATTACCGCTGTGTAAGGCATGGGTATTGCTAATGAAGACCACTGTGCTCTTGGGAGTGCTGTCTTACAGGTATTTGACTCTTGAGAATGTGTATATGTGATTCTCCTGAACTGTGACATCAATATAGTTATTGAACAGTAATATATCTCATCACAGAAATTTTACTGTCCTTTTAATGATGTGGTTTCAAAGATTATCTATGCCAAAACTCTAAACTTTTAATTTCAAATAAAAAGATAATAGTTCACATAAAAATTACATGATAATAACAAGCATTTGTGTCAAATGGCTATCAAAACTCTATGAAAACTGGAGTCAATGGAAAGTAATGAGAAGCCTTATAAAATACTGAGGTACCAGCTGCATTTTATAACCATCCCATGGAAACAACAAGTCACACACACACAGAAGACTGTGTCTTCTCTAAACAAATGAATGATATAACATTTTCATTTAACTTTGTATTTTCTTCATTGTCCTTAACTCTCTTCAGGTATATCACTTTATATGAACAAAGAAAGTAATTTCTTATCTCTGAAATACAAATCAAATAGAAAAACCAAGCCCAGCATGGTTTTTTGAGGGTTTCCATCAAGGCAGGGTCTTGCAGGAACAAAGCCAGATGACTGTCCTGGTCCCCACATACTTCATTGACACAGATACAGAGGGTTTTTGAGAGATTGGTCTCTGAGGTGAGCAAGAAAACCCTGACGATAAGGGAAAAGAGATATTTTCAGACATCATCATGCACTCTTATTTTTTAAATAACCTTTTTCCACTTTGAAATATTTTCCCACAAACTCTCCTTATGTTTTATGAATAAATGGACCACACAGAGAAACCTCGGATGAAATATCAAACACAAGCTCAGAAAATTAGAAACTGTAATCCTCAGTCAGTCGTGTTTCATCACTGATTAGTGTAATGCAGCCTCTGTGACTTTGAATGCTGTGGATCAAACACTAAAGGGACAGGACAGAATTATAGAAAAATTATGTTCTTTTTTTTGTTGGTTTAGGGAATTTTGTTCAGTTTTGTTTGATTGGGACTGGAGGGGGAGGTTGTTTTAAGGGGGTTTTGCTGGGGTTTTTTTAGTTTGCTTTTTAATGGGTTTTTCCAGCTTGGTTTTTATGGTGGGGTAATATTTGTAAGGGCAAATAATTTTACATTTCCAGTAAACCATAAGTCTGAAAAGCATTTACTTCCATGAGTCTAAAGAGACTTAAGCATGTATATGCATAGAAATTTTAGAAATGTTAAAAGCCTGATTTCTGTATTTTCACAATGAATAAATTAGAGCAGTAGTACTGGTGTCTAACAATAATTCAAGGATGACCTCAAAACTAAGTCTACTAGCCTGTAGCAGTGGGATTCGTCTGACTACATCCAGACACCTGTGTATGTACAGGTCACCCTACTCTTCACTGCTGTCAGTGAAGAGCCAGACAGTAAAGTCAGTGGTGGTCTTGGAGCAATTCATCTTATCCTAAATTAGTTTTCAGTATTTGATGGACATGAATCACAGCTGGAACTCTGTCAGCTCAGCTGACTTCACCTGCACCCACTGCAGATCAAGACATACAGGGCTGCAATACCCACATCAAAGACACCTAAACCTAAAGATACCTCTGCCTTATTCATGACTTGTGACGAATTCTGAAGATTTGTGATATTCTTTTTTGCTCTCAACTCACAAGCTATAAGCAAGATGACGTGTTAAATGTGTGCTAAAATGCCACTTCACTGCAGCCATTTGTCAAGTTCACAGGGGTAGCAGTCTGAGGACCTCACACAGAGGATGTTCTGGTTAAAGATGCAGTTTTGGAGATGAAACATAAAATAAAGGTGCTTATATGAAAAGGACTGAAATCTCCTTCAGTTCCTAGAACAGGTGTTTAAAACAGTTACGCCTTTTTATGTCTTCATTAAAAACCATACAATTTTATTTAGATTCTAGGTATAGACAATGTCTATCTTAAAACCACCTTGTCACATGAATCTTTCCAGTCTTCTAAATTATACATTAATTAACCAGACTTGATTCCTAGAAAAATTAAGTTATTGTCAAATCAGTGGGTAAATGCAGAGACTAAATTTAATCCCTGAACCACATCCCCACACAGCCGTTCTGTGCATGTGTTGACCTATTTGCAGAGGGTGTGATCAAGAGTTTTTCTGGCTCAAAAGCTCCTGTATCAAAGCCCTAGAGAGGAAATGCTGTGACGACAGCAATGCAAAATGCATCTGTCAGTTGTAATTACACTGCTATTTATTTACTCGGTGTAGACACTCGTACCTTTAGAAATAGATTGAGGCAACTGTCTGATTTTAAACAAGTCATGAAAGAGACATGGTTATAGCCATGAGGCTGCACAAAGTATGGACATAGATGTACTTATAAGTCTGTCCCAGTTTTTGACAGTATCAAACCTAGGAAGGCTTTAATGCAGTGAATGGACAGTTATCCACACAGATAAGAAGATCATTCTAACTATTTTTTGGAATAAGTTTATTTGGTGAAAATGTGAGATACAATTACAGGTTTTGTTAAAAAGTAGCCTTATAATAAAAAATCATGTTATATATTCCTCAGACTACCAAGAGCAACATCAGTCTTATGTTCCAGTTCAGTTCATGAAGCCACTTGCCTCAGTGACCTGGGTGCAGGTTTTGAAAACCCAAAGGTACAACTTGACCCAGGTTTTCTCACTCCCAGAACTGAGCTACAGAATCTCAGAGTCACCATGGCCAAGAGACACGTGTTCAGAGCTGCTGTGGATCAGGTGGCATGTGGTAATTTGTCCCTGTGCCTGTGTGTCCTCCTGCCCTAGTTAGAAGGATTTAAATAGTATTTGGGTTTTATTATTAGATTTCCTTATACATATTTGGTACTTTATTTATATACTGTGCATATTATATGTATTATTGAATGCATAACAGAGTTATGAATTGGGAGGGCCATGGTTTCAGAGTCAGAGTCAGATTTTCAGGCCAGAAATAGTATTTTATGCTGATTTACAAGTTTCTCACCTCTTTTCTGTTTGTCCCTTCTCATGCCAGATGAAGGATATTAATTTACTAAAGTCCAAAAAAAGCAGTAAAACATTACCCACCATGCAGTGACCATTGTGCAGACAGAGACACAAAGGGCATTCCTACTTCTCTTTTGGCTGAGCATTTAATCCTATTTGCAGTCTAGCTGTAATTTATGGGAATCAGTGATAGGAGTTATGTTCCCAGAACCCACAGAGCATTTCAGTGCAGCCCTGAGCTAAAGCCTGCCTTTACAGGGAAATATTTTAGGCTTTCATTCGCCAAGGGCCATGAGAATCCGATGGAAGGAATTAGCTGTGTGCCAAATATTATTAATAACATTAACATATTAAGGACTGTCTACCTACTGCCAAGTAAAATAAAATTAAATCAAGTAAGCATAGTGGGAAAAACTCGTTCAATAAAAAAGAACAAAAACAGTGGGATTATTTGTTCTAAGGTCTGAGTTAGGAAGTATAATTTCAGATCTCAGGCCACATGCAGGTTTGGAGTTATTTTCAGTAATTTTCTTCATTTCTTTGTTATAAAGTAGCAGACTGATCCACAACCATTTTGCTGGCTCTCAGGGACTACCAGGTTTTCTACTCTTATGGAGCTTTCTACTCTAGGGCTATCATGAAACATTAACTGGGTCTCCAGTTTGTCATTTTTGCATAACTGCTTCCCCCTTGGGAGCCAGAAAGGCTGCTCTGCTGGTAGCCCAGTTCCATTCTCAAAAACTTGCATTGCATCAAGACAGCCTTGAAGCCAAATGTCTCAGGGTGGGATGGCAGGAGCATCTCTGCTATAAAGACAGGTTGAGAAAGTTGAGGTGGTTCAGCCTGAAGAAAAGAAGGCTCTGGAGGGACTTAGCAGCCTAAAGGGGACCTTCAAGAGACCTGGAGAGGGACTCTTGACACAGGCATGCAGTGATAGGACAGGGGGGAATAGCTTCAACATGAAAAAGGGGATTTTTATATTAGTTATTAGGAAGAAATTCTTTACTGTGAGGGTAGTGAGGCACTTAAATGGGTTGCCCAGAAAAGCTGTATACAGTCCATTCCTGGAAGTGTTCAGGCCCCCAGTTGGATGGGCTCCTGAACAACCTGATCCAGTGGGTGGCAGCCCTGCCCAAGGCCAGGAGTTGGTTGGAACTAGGTGGTTTTTAATGTCCCTTCCAGCCCAAACCATTCCATCATTCTGTGTTTCTGTGATTGGCCCTGCTATCTGTGCAGCCAGCCAGCTTGGCTGACTGTCAGCTTTGTTTCCCAGGAGTCAAAAGCTATTCCTTTTAGCTACCCAGAGACAGAACTTGTCACTTTCAACTAAATGTCATAAAAACAGTCCAGCTGAAAAAAAAATGGCTTTCACTTCTTGCGGCCTTTTTATTCTTTGCTGGCTTTTCACAAATAGGGTGAGCTTTTACATTCTCTGATTCAGCCAGCAAAGCTGTGAACACCTCTGCTCTCTTAGTGACTGCTGGGATTGTCAGTACCAATATACTCAGTTAAGGGTAATAGACCCTACTACTTGTCACAGGATTTGGGATTTGCCTTTGTCCACAGCTTTCACTTCAAACCACATGTAATGCTACACAAACCACATCACTAGGTGATGTTCTAGTCTGAGTGGACCCTTCAAGTGTGAAGAGTCACCTCTTATTGTGGCCTCCAACCTGGGGAATAGTAAAGATCCATCTGCTTTTATAAATAAGTAAACTAAAGCTATTCACATCATAAAATAATCTGAGGTTATATACTGTGTTCTGAGTGCAGACTGTGCAAGAAGCAGCAGAGAGACCCAGAGAAACAAGGTCTTAATTCTCACATACCCATGAGATGATTTGTGTATTTAACACCAAAATTGCAGAGAGCAAGTCTGGCTGGTGCTTGGATATAAATGTGTGTACTTTCATTGCTGGATACATATTTGTTCTTAAGGTTTTGCAAATGGACGGGTACCTGAGACTGGGAACATATGAAATTTACAGACACTGTACAGCCATATCTGTGATGTCCTTAAGGATGTGTTGATTTGCACTACTATAAGATGAACTGAAACAAATGTTCCTCACTGTTTCTTAATGGAATACTGTCCATTAACAGTATTCTGCTCGAAGCAGGGGGAAACTATTACTGTTGAATAATCACTGCCTGGAAATTGTGGTATTCTCACAGAATGGTTCCAAACTGAGCTTCCAGGATTCAGCAGTATCCTTTTATACATAACAGGCAGTTTAATTCAACAGGACAGTTTGTGCTGCACAGAGGAAAAAAAAAAAGAATTTTATTTTAGCTTTGAGTCTTAAGCATCAATTATGCCTTTTCTTTTTCTCTAGTTGCCTACACAGGCATTGATCTTATACAAATTATTGTTCAGAAAATATGTGTATAGATGCCACTAACTGTATCAGCACACTTTTCCTGAGGATCACCCTGGGAAAACACGATGAAGGAACAGATGCAGGATGCTGTGATATGATGATTTCATTCAAAAAAAACCAGTGATGTCAAAGAGAGAAGCAAAGTACCTTTCCTAAGCAGCTCCTGGCTCTTTCAGCCAGCTTCATTATGAGCCACTGGTCTACGATTAGCAACATTTTACTCCCAGCCCCAAATTCAAACACTTTCATTATTTTTATTTTGGCAGAACCTAATGTTAGCAAGAGGCAGATGCATTTTTAATATCTGAGAAAATAATTTCCTGTTCACTTCTATTTACAGTTGTTTGTATTTCATTATCCCCTATTTAGATGAAGTTTTAATAGTTTACCAGTTCATGGACATCTACAGACATTTCCTTCACCTGCTCTGGTTCTAATGAAAGAGTACAGAAGATATTTTATAGCACCATTGCTGACGTACACTGCTGGTGATATTACATTCGAAATGCAGCAGTTCTCATAGCATTAAGTATGGAAAGGAAGCTGGGATGACCCATATTTCAAATTCCAGTGGTTGTCCAGACAGAATTCTGTTTGTTAGCAATGATGACAAAATGCCTGTTACTACTTTTACATTGCAAACCATTTTCCTCCTGTGGTTAATTTACTTCAGGTGAACGTTTTGGACAAACTCTGTGTGTAGAATCTACAAATAACTTGGTTCTTTAAACAGATTTTACTAAACAGTATTAAATATTATATTCCACAGAAATAAAAATGGCACGTCCTAGCAATAATAAACATTGAAGGAAGGCAGAGGGAATACCACATCCTCCTTCAATGAGACTCAGGGAGAAATCCTCTTGGGAAGGTGAAAATGGATTTACCATGGATAAAAGAAAAAGGATACAGTGTGAGAGGATGCTATTTTCTCAGCCTTAGGCAATATACAACACATTTTTACCAGCTGGAAAAGTGTTACTGCCGCCTACAAAATAACTGTGGTAGAGCTGAAACTTTGATTTTGCCAAATTTGAAGGGCCACATTCATGAAGTCAAGATGACAGGGAAAAAGAAAAATCTATGCAAGAAGACTACAGTGAGGACCACTAAAGGGACCAGGAAATTAAATCATCACAAGATGTTTCTCTCTGAAATAGCACATGTAATGATACTGATCCTCTGCATCTCTTCCAAATTTTAATTATTTCAGAAATAAGAACCACAGGAGAAGGCCTGGAAACTCTTTTGAAAGGACTGCACTTGTAGATTTTGTGGGTGGTCTTCTGCTGCCTCTCTCCAACATGTAAAAGGTCTTGCTGGCTCACTTACGCTGCCATTTTGTGTTTCCCCTACAAATTGAATTTAGGCTGTTGTTTCTGATAGACAGTGAGTGTCTGCTTTTGACATGATGGAATAACCCAAAGACCTCATGATTATAAAAAAAAAAACAAAACATTTTAAACAAGATTCTCTTCCTATTTGTTGAATTTCAGCCACATACTCCCACTTTCACTGTGGTTTCCTTTTCACTGTATTCACTTCTTTGTGGGATTTTTTTGTAATACTATCTTAATTGCAAGCTTTCTAGTCCCTTCTCTAACACTATTTTCCAAGAAGTACTTACCAAAATCTCAAGCATGCAACTATCAGCATTTCCATGGTATTGGTTCCTAGTTTGTTTACACTAGTTTTGAAGTTGCACAACTAAGTCACATAGTCTAGTGCTAAATATGCTAAATTCTTAACCAATTTATATCAGCACAGCCTTACATGATCAGGAAAGCAATAGCACTCTATGTTAGCTGGCATTGCACCCACAGCCTTGGGAAAGAGGTTTATGTCTATGTCTGGGAGCTGAATTAAAATCATAGACATTTGAGTATGTATAATTAAAACAAGATTCCCAGTAAATTCATGGGCATGTCTGAACACTTTCAGCAGAAATTTTCCATGGCTTTTAGTAAGATATATGAAAAACTGATACATGAATTGAAGTGTGGCTCTGTGGCCATTCTCCATACCTGGTGACTCCTGACTTTTGAAGTATATAAGCACATAACCAGTGTTAAACTAAAGGCTATATAAGCTGTTCAACAATTTGTGATAGAACCATAATTCTCTGAACAGGGAAACTAAAGACAACTGTGTGCCTAATACACCCCTCAGTTCACTGGAGTGTTTGTAAACCTCCAGTTTCATAAACTAGCCCAGGATTTTCTATAAGCTTGGTTTGTAAAAGTTCACTGACCTAATCACCCACAGGGCCAAGGTTGTTCAGGGTCTAGGGAAACAGTGTGTTCTTTAGGTCATATTTCTCTGCTAATTTAGGGAAAGACACTTTCCCTATTTGTTTTACACACCAACAAGATGCTGGCTCTTGTCGGTTTTGTTACAACCCTGGTGGAAATCCAGAGGAGCCAATTCCTCCTACCCAAGGAGGAACACAGTATCAATGTCAATAACTGAAACCCTACAGCAGGAATTTTTTACTAAAAATTATTCAGAACTTCTCCTGAACTCATCAGACCAAATACAAATAATGCATTACATGTTACAAAACAATGAAACAAAGGCAGTTAGTTTTAAAAGGTTACCTCTAAGAGGCATGTGACATCTGGCCCAGGAAGCAGTGCTCCCCTACAAGCCAGGTGATGTATTCTGGCACCCTGGCCAAGTTCAAACCAAACTGCAGCCTGGGATGAACCTGGAAAAGAATACAGAGGGAAAAGTACTGCTGAAAGGTGACAAAGAAAAAAAAAAAAAAAGGCAAAGTTTTTTGGGACCTGAGAGCTCAAAATGGGCTGAGAGGTCACTGGAGAGATAGCAGAGCACAGAGAGACAACTAAGCAGCCCAGCAGTTGTTCCACAGCTCACAGAGGAACTCCAGGCCAGGTGATGTGCAAGCTGCTCCACACTGGTGCCTCCAAGACAGTGGGCTGTGTCCACCAGCAGCCAAGGTCTCCACCTGGGGCCCTGAGATGATTCTGCAACACTGTGGGGAGCCAGTTTCAAGCACTTTTCAGCTACTACAAGGAAAACTTAATATAATAGTTTTTCTCATTTTTATAATCCCACTACCCAGTCTTTTAAGTTCTAGGCTTTCAGATTTTTCATCAACATCTTTGTATTTTTGGCTTGTCTACTCATATCTTCATCAACTTATGGAAGCAAAAGCCTGTCCTCTGTGTTTGAATCCAATTCAGAGTGAAAACCTTCCATCCAGCTTGGATTACTTACTAGTCTTGCATAAACCTTAGTTTTGGATGATGTTTCCTACCATTCCAGCTATCTAATTCCCTAAAGAGTGTACTTATTTCTTACATTTTTTCTGAATTAAGGACATCTGTTATACCTGCTAGCCTCCAAAGGTCTTTCACCAAAATAATATGATATGACCTTTCTGTCATTGTCCATTAGTACTAATATTACATTTATTGTAATTCAGTCACTGACATAACCTTAGATTTATTTCTTTCCTCTACAACCTACTGGTTTGGGGTACCTTCAGTCTTTATTTCATGGTCTGTTACACTTCCAGAGCTTTTCTTTCTACACCATAGGATCCCTACTTCTTATCCAAAGTAACCCTTTTGTTGATCTTATTGATTTTGCATTATCTTCCAATTCTGTGCTCATGCTTACCACCTCTCAGACAATATATAGTTTATCCTGTAAAAACTAAATCTTGTTATCCAAATTCTCAAGTCACACAAACTGTTGGTAACCTTTCTGACCTCTGTCAGAAACTGTTTATTACACCACCTTGTTATGTAGTCCCCTTGGTGGATGCATACCTTGGATTTATTACTTCAAAATCTGCCCTGTTCTTCCTGATTGGCAAACTCAGCTTATTTTTTTGTAAATACTTCTCTCTTCTTCAATTAAACACATAAATCTCCCCCAGCTTATTCATTTTTCATGCGCCTTTTATTAAAGGAAACATTTCCACAGACAAAGGAACCCTTCTAATTCAAAATATTAATATTTTGGATAAATTATGTGGTTATTAGCAATGTTTAGCAATAACAGGATAAAACAAAGTACATTGAATGAGTTTCATTTTCAAATCCAGATGTGGAAGAGAACAATAGAGGTAAAATAATGATTCCACACAACGGCTTGATAGTAGTTTGTAAATGGACTGAAGTATTTAAATACCCAAGCCTGTGCCTTCTTACAAGTCATCAGTGCCTCTGCAGTACCTGGAACCCATGCTGGCAACCTTATCAAAGCCCTTGTCCTTCAAAGAAGTCCATGAGTACTTCTTAACCTAGGACTAATTCTATTGCTGAGAAAGATAAAGAAACAAGATCAGAGAGAGAAACACATGGAAATGTAGAGTCTTTCCTTTGGGGAGTGTTTCCACTTACTTAATGGACTTTGTCCCAGGCTTTTGAAGAGGAATCCTGATTCAATTAATCTGTGGGAATTTTGCCACTGACTTCAGTGGTGCAGGATGTCACCCCTCCTGTTCACATGAATACAGACCAGAATCTGTGTGAGTTAGTAACCCAGAGGCATGACAACATTTTCTTATATAAGCCAAGTTTTTCTCTTATTTCTACTTGACCCAAAAGTTTACTGTGGATCCTCACCACTATAAACAAGAACTTGCTTTGGAGGTTACCATACATCCTCACATATTGTTTCTTTGCTTAAGGGAACTTTTTTCTTGATAAACACTTTCTCAACCCAGACAGGCATCTTTCCTTTCTTTTTTCCTTTTTATTATTTTTTAGTAAGAAGTAAAATGTAAAAGTATTCTCTAGAATCAAAAAGTAGGTTCTTGACTACTAAACTAATGTAACCCATATTCTGAAGACTTCAACATGTTGCAAAACACTGAATACTTCAACTCTTTCTTTTAGTTTCAGCTACTGTTTGCTAAAGGGGACATTTTACAGTAAATGTGAATCAATTAGGAAATGAATGTTTGTGTTAGAAAACCCTGAATTGGCCTTCATCTTCCCAAAGCCTTCTATTTTGTCTACAGAAAATTGGTCCAGGTGAGAGGAAGTAATTAATTTAGAGCTAAATGTTGACAAGTTTGAATCAATAACTTTCTGTCTCAAATCCCATTACATTTTGGCCAAAGAGCATACAAAAAATTAGCCATTAACGAGAATAGTCTAACATCAGTCACTCCTAAAAAACTTCCAGAGAGATTCTGGAAATGATTATAAAGAGCTACATTTAAAAAAAAAAATCTTTAAAAGGTTATGTCTTCAGACTCCAGGTTTTTTAATGTCTCTAATTTCTCTGCTCTACAATAGTCTCCTGTTCCTTTACTCTGTTAAATGGTTCATCACATTGTGACACCCAAGGGGTATAAAGCTCCTCTGACATGTGCATTTAACTTAATACTTCAGTGAGAAAAGGTATTTCATTTAGTGGGAAATTTCTTCACATCATTAGTTTTTTCTCAATGTTTTTATGGTTCATCCAATTAAAAGTATATTGTAAAATTAAGATGCCATGTTCTGCCTTGTGTTAGGTGTAAATCTAAAGGGCTGCTTCCTAAAAAGCAGATCCAACTGTCAAAGTCAAGCTTGGAAAAATGCTTGGAGTATCTAAAAGCTCATTAGAGAGCCCATGATAACCCCATAGTAGGTGTCACCTACTGCTGGACTATTCTAGCAGTAAATTACTATATCTGCTTTAAAACCTTTGGACAATTTGGTGCTGTAGGTCTTGACCACTGTGTGGAGCAAAGCTAATCTCTGCCCTCTGTGTTCACACCTACCCAAACATGAGGAAAGCTTTCAATGACAAATCTTCACTAGCTGGCAGGTTGGAAAAAAGTGGATGTCATATATACAAAAAGTGGATGTCAAATATACAATAGTAAAAATGTCAGATGAGAAATAAGAGATTAATGAGACCTTGGTACCAACCATGCAGAATAAATAGTGAATAGATTCTATGCAGTTACATCCTATGAATGAAGTTCACTCCAGGCTAGTTTTCACTTTGGCATGCCAGACTTTGAGGGAGGAAAGGAACAGGGGATTTCCCAGTTTAGGGAGGAATGCTGTTGGCCATTGACAGAAATTTTTGCTAAAGATTCTGTTTTACTCAGAAAAAATGAACTGCCTGGAGTCGATAGCTGCAATCATTTTGCCTGGTAATTGGCAGACAAGTCCAAAAGAAGTATCTCTCCTGATTTCAAAAACGGTAAGAAATAATCCCTAACTGAGCCTTGTCACTTGAACTTTAAGTGTCCCTAGACTGTATTTACAGGGTGTGTGGTTACAAGAATGGACACTAAAAAATAAACACCTGCAAAGGAAGTTTTAAAAGTCATCTGCACTGCTGCATTCATGGCTGTTGTTTTTGTTTCCAGAAAAACAAAACAAATTCTGTCTTTATTCAAAAATTCTAACATGATAGACTGGAATAAAAAGAATTATATATTCAACATATGCAAACAAACCTCCAAATTTTGTATAAAATCACTTTTAAAATCTCATGAATCTTCATTTTCAGTTGCACCCAAACTATGAAATCTCTCTTCCTGATTGAAGAAAGCAGAAATGTTGACCTAGTAACAGAGTCTGGCAATCTATTTGTCCTTCTTTCCTATAATAAAAACTCTTCTCCAAGACACATTTTCTGAGAAAACAATCTCCTGTTTGACTTTGTAGGTGATCTAGGGATCGACTTGTTAAAATGTCAATTTTCTCCAGGGGCTGTATAGACTTTTCCCAATTAAACTGGGGCCAGTCAAAGGTCTCTCATTTTTCCAGCATTAGCTTTCAAGGAGCTAAAGGAGAGATAAGGACCACCCCTTACACACAGGTTTTAATGACTGTTAAATCCGCCTTTAATGAATGTTAAACAGGTAGCAAGATCAAGTAAAGATTAATCAATGATAATGACATCTCTCTATTTTATCACATTCACAAGCCTCTACTCAAACTTCTAAGCAGCTGAGCCAGATTCAAAGCCAACAGTCTCTCCACTGACTTCAAATGTCTGGGACAGAAGTGATGCTGTCTGCCTCACTAGCAGCAGCACTCACTCCTTATCCTCATATTCCTTAAAGTATTTTATAGGCAGCACATGCCTATCATTTAATCTTTTGACAACAGGGTCAATAATTACTATCACTGCCCTGAATCTACTTTCTCAACTCTCATCTAACCCTTTGAAGGCTTTTCCTGGGAGCCTGATTCCCAGAAATTCCCAGTGCTTACTTTCCACTCTTCAGGACTGTAACAGGACTTTCCCTGTTCTCTGCCCTTTTGGAGACATAATCACTATAACACAGTAGTGTGAAAATCTGTCTTCCTATGTCTGTTCAAAACTTGCTGATTTTTTTCTTCCTCTTCTTTCCTCTTGTGAAATACCACAACATTTTTCAATTAGAGTAGGTTCTTGTTGCAACTGCTATCAAAGCACTGTTATCATAAAACATCTGTCCTAAATGTAAGAACATCTGTTTCCCAAACTCATTCTTGGTCCCTAGATGACTCATTTCTTTGATAGCTCTTCTTTGTAAAGGAAGTATTTTTTACATTTTTTTAAGAACTTGGCTTTTAAAATTTTCCCTTTTCATTTAACATGTTAAACTAGTGCTTCACAATATTAAGGTATGAGATTCTGTGCTTTTCTTGTCATTCTCTCTGTAGTACAATACTTATCCAAGTAATACCATTGTTTCAGTTTCTTTTATAAGGACAACTGGTCCTACACTTGTTTTTAAGTGCTGCCCAAGCAGCAAGGTGAAGAATCCTGGAATTCATCCTGTCTGAAATGCTGACACTGAGGTTATGAAAACAGTCTAAAATGGCCCTAGATACCATTCAAGTTCATTAGAAGGCAGCCATTTAGCTTCTGTAAACTCTTTTGCAATTTTTTTAATTTCACGTATATATTGCTGAAACCAATCATATCAATGCAGGTCTTCTATGTTATTCCTTGAATTTTGCAGTCTAGCCCTATGCAGAAGAGCAGAACCTTACAATTTATTTTGCCAAAATCGAAGGAAATCAAACACTCAGCAGCTGAAGTTCCACTGAAAACATGGAGCTGACTTTGTATCATTCCTGCTGAGACATTGTCATGTTAAGTGACAAATTATGCAATCACTCTGGTACAATTACACACTATTTCTCCATTCAAATCCTGTGCAAGCACACAACTGCTGCATTGTCAGAAAGATTCTTAGCAGTTATTTCCTTTTTGAGGAAGGAAAACTTGAGCTGTGGCTACTTTGACCACTCCTTTTAACTCCAAATCAGGGGGAGCAGCCCCTTGCAGGCGGTGCTGAGCACCCCCTAGGTCCATTCCTGCCTCACAGCTGTGTCACTGTCAGTCCTGGAGCACAGAACCTTTCCTGTGTGTCTCTGTCCCAGTTACTGTCTCCCAGCTGGTGAGATCTGATGCCTTCACACACCATGTGCTTCTGAACGAGCTTTCAACAGCCTTATCAAGTGCCCTTCACCCACCTGTCCAGCCCATTGAACAAGTGAGATGTGTCGAGCCAGATTCCTCCTGGACATAAATCAGCACCACTTCAGGGAGCTGTACTCAGCCTCACTAAGCAAGGAGGGGGCCAGCAAGCAGGTAAAAATAAAAAAATATGTTGTCTGAAGAAATAGCCTTCAAATATTCATGAGGAGTCCTGATACGGGCTCCTCTTTCAATTGAGTAAACCCTGAAACCTGCCCTGAGACCCTGTACTTGGCCAGATTCTTCACACAGATAAGGAAAATAGCCAGATTCTAGCTCTTTTAGTATTATTTTTCATTACTGGATTGAAGGTGAAAGGAAACTGAAAACAGCTTGTCCTGTGTGGTTTCTGAAATAATAGCAATGTGATTCATGAGTGACTTGGATCTTTGAGGAACTTAAAATTGGGTTAGACAGTCAGCGACCTGACTCCACGAGCTCAGTGCTTTCTATTAAAGTACCCAGGAGTAACAATACTGGCTTAAAAAAAATGCATAACCTGAATCAGTAGCAGCAGTATTATAACTGAACAAGCTGGACAAAAGTGGTTAAATGAGCTTTGGGGTTTTCAGCTTCACTCTGAAGTACTTTTGTGCCACTACATTTGCCCTGCTTTTCTTACTTCAGCAGTTTCTGGAGATGATCCATAGAACATGTTTTGCTGTCAGTCAGCTTTCAATAAGCAGGAGGATCTGTTGTTGAACTTCCCATTTATTACTGTAGTTAGAACACTTTCAGGATTAAGGAAACTGCCTGTGTTCCTCTGAGACTGCAAGTTAACACTTCTTTGTAAGTGAGAGAGAAAAAATCTAAAAACGTCAAGAATTCATAGCAGCACTGACCTATGAAAATTAATACCAAGGTGGCTTGTGACTCTCTTTCATGCTGGCAGTTTTCTGAAAGGTTGGTAAAAATGATCTGTTGATCTGTTCCTTTTTAGCTCTTTCTAGAGAACCTGCTACCATAAGTGCATAAGTACTCAGATTTTCCTTCCATAAAATAAATAGATTCCAAGGCCAAAAAAAAGAGATATTGAAGAAATAAATCAAGCAATGTGGAAAGGATAAATCAGGTGGGATCCCTCAAGGTGATGTCCAGAATCTTGATTTCAGTCTTATAGAGAAAAGAAGGAAAGAAAGCAGAGGGTCCATTGTCAGCTGTCACTACCGACAGTGTGGGTCTCACACCTGACTCATCACTTGCACTCCCTCTGTAGCCCATGGTAAGAAAATTCACTGCTGGAGAGCAGCACCTGGGTTTAGACTACAAACATCTGTTTCTCTCCACTGTCCCTGACACAAGGCTTGATATTTAGTCCTGTTAGAGCATCAAAAACATCACTCAGCAGCCCTCTCTTCATAGATACCTCTTTAGTCTCTAGGCACTGAGGTTTCCAACACTGAAAGCATCTTTGTCTTGGCAGCACTGTTTTGGCTTGCCTCAAGTACTCCCACATCTACAGACTAGACATTCCCTTCCAAGTTGTGCATCCAGCACTCAGTGTAGTAGGTTTTCTCACAGTACCTTTAGGGCATCAAACATTCAAGGCTAGCCCTAAGAAGACAAGGGCTCCAGCCTCAGCACCCCGTGCTTACCAGTACTGGTGTGAGTCAATAGCAAAACACAGAATGAGAAACATCTCCCTTGTACTGCCCAAGGGGATCCCTGTCCTTCCACCCCAACATGCCTACATTTGTTCTCAGTGCCTGAAATTGTTCTATTCTTCATGGAATAGTAAACTACTAATTGGATGAAAAAGAAGCTAGAACAAATCTTTACAGCCCCCCCAAAAAATGTTTTTCACTGGGCCTGTGAAGTAGACCTGACACTCTTTGGGGCACAACAAAAGACCAGAAAGAACTTCAGTCACTCCTACCCTCTTTCATAAACCTATACATATATAGCAGAATAAATATTACTGAACAAACTCATTCCAGGGACTCTTTGTCTTGGTTTGGGAAGACAGGTGTCTACCAGGGAAAGCTGGAGTTTCCCTTGGAATGGAAAATGTAACTCCCCTCCCTCCAAATTATTATAATTCTGCAATTA
The DNA here is from genome assembly GCA_027886175.1 of Phylloscopus collybita. Lineage (NCBI taxonomy): Eukaryota > Metazoa > Chordata > Aves > Passeriformes > Phylloscopidae > Phylloscopus > Phylloscopus collybita. The sequence continues at coordinate 11,710,998 of JAJNNQ010000075.1, read as the reverse complement.
AGGGCTTTCAGGCAAAGATTTGGGAATAGGAATAACCGTTCTTTACTAGGAATATTAAAAAATACAAATGTAAAAATACAAATGTAGTACAAAAAAATCCAAGCAAACAAACAAATCCTGGAAACCCTGACAGAGTCAGAAATACAACCTGACACCCTGTTGGTCAGGGTGTTGGAAGCAGTCCAAATAAATCCTCCTGGAGTAACAGGTTGGAGTGATTCTGTTGGAGTAGAGATGATCCTGTAGAAAGGGTCCAGTGGTGGTGAGATGAGTCTGGTCTTCCTCTAGAACCCAGTGGAAAACCAGGATACCTGGTGTTCCTGAGTCTCAGTTTTTATCTAGGTTGGGTCCTCCCACTGGGTGGAGCATCTCACAGTGGGATGATGTAATTTTTTTCAGTCATGCAGTGAGCTTTAATGACCCATTAACAGAAGATATCCCCCCCGGAGCGAGGATGGGTTGCAGAAGAGATAAAGAACACTGCCCCACCTGGTTTTAAGAGCTGGCCTGTTATCAGAAGGCACCCGCCCCCTCCCCCTGGAGTTATGAGGAATGGGTTATACACGAGATAAAGAAAACATCTCCCCAGCCTGTTCTAACAAAAGGAAAAATAGAATAAACATTTTTTGGTTACATAACCCAAGACACTCTTTAAGACCTGCTAATTCCGCCTTTTATTCATCCCTGATGCTGGAGATCACATAATTTGAAATACTCAGAAGTAACTCATCAGATGTTCTGTTTTTAATTGAATGTTGCAGACACAAAAACAATGTACAGTGAAGGAGGCAGACATACAATATGTAAAACGGCATTATAGAATCAACAGGCCAAACTTTTCAAAACAAGCATGTGAAATAAGGCTTTTAAATTCAGGTTTCCGCACCAGAGTCCCAACTACAACAAACCAGACCTTACCTTGCTATGCCTTTCTTTGATAACATTCTTATTTAGAATCATCGAATGATTTAGATTGGAAAAAAACCCTTAAAATCTTGAGTCCCACCATTAACCCAACACTGCCAAGTTCATCACTAAACCACATCCCTAAGTGCCACATCTACATATCTTTTAAATGCCTCCAGGAATGGGAAAGACATCACTCCCCTGGGCAGTTTGTTCCTATACCTGACCACCCTTACAGTAAAGAAATTTTTCTTACTCTCCAATCTAAACCCTGCTACAACCTCCCTTCAAGTAGCAGCAGAAAGCAATAAGGTGTCCCCTAAGCCTCCTTTTCTCCATGCTAAACAACCTCAGGACATTCAGCCACTCCTCACAAGACCTATTCTCTTTAGGTGTATGTACTGGCATTGCACAGCCTAACATTAATTACCCATTTGAAGAAAAAACTCTTGACCTCACTGTGCTCTAAACAGAAATTCCACAACTAGCAGCAGGTAGAGAATGCAGTGTTAAGACATAATGACACTTTTAGGAACAAAGGTCTGTGGTGTCACCGGAAAAAGAAAAAATGGTTTCATTGGCATTTTGGCAAATGCAGGTCCATCATGAAGTTTTGCTTCTCGAAGGCAAAAATTAGGTTTTGAGAGGAAGCTAAAGTAGCCATTCTTACCACATTATGAGAATACATAATGTGATTAGAAGGGTAGTTGTCAGTATATATGCAATATTATGAGTGGTGCTGAATATAGGTATATATGTACATACACCTGTACTAAAATCTGACACAGCTGAATAGCTCTACATGAGGAAAAAAAAATTGGTGGAATAGACTCTACCTTTTCTGTGGCAACAAGTCAGTGGAAAAAAAGCAACTTTGCCTCCCCAACCAGACTGCCACTGTCTCCATTAAGAGTCCCACTGCAGCTCCTCGGCTGGGTTGGTCCTGTGTTGGATCTCAGCGGATCTTTGGAAAGGCTGCACAGAGCAGAGCTGCCCCAGAAGAGAGAATCCTGGTAAGGGAGAAATGGGAAGGACCCTCAGCTCAGACCACCACAGACAAGTGTTCTCTGCGATCTTTCTTATTTGCAAGATAGTCTTTTGTAGTTTTGAATTAGGTTCAAAGATTTTATATAATGTGGCACTTATTCTGTTTGTACCCCTTGCCCTTTCATTAAGTCCTTTTATTTCAGATAGTTGTCAGAGGATTTGGTTTCATAGATATTGTTCCTATTTTATTTGTCTTACCAACCCAGAGCAGAGTAAAAAGTAAAATTTTGAGCCAGGGTTTTCAGCATGGTGCTGTTACTTCCCAGAAAAAGAGACCCCTTGGGTAACATTGGCTTCTGCCTAAACATCACCATGAACTCCTCCCAGAAGTCCTGTGCTATGCTGAATAGCTTGCCTGATTGCTGGCTCCAACCTCTAACACAGGGACCTTGATTTTATAGAGGTTTGGCATAAATGTTCAAAATGTTTTTTGCAGTTCAGAGGCTGAAAGATGGGCCATGTTTAATATGTAATTAGGTAGAGCTTTCCATTGAAGAAATGACAGCTACATTTAAATCAGTCTTGGGCTGAAAATAAGGTGTGGGTTTTAGCCATGGTATTTTGTTGCCATATTGTACATCAGGATAGGTAAATGAGCTTTCAAATTATCTAATGGTAAGGCTGTTAAAAGCAAATTTAAGATACTTACTGCTATCTTTGTAAATCCATTAATCACTTTGGGTACAAAAAGTAGTAAATATTCCCTGGGAAGCATTGTTTCAGTCCATAGGCAGGATAGAGAAAGATTTGAATATTACAGCTGGTCAACAGTGTGCAGCTAAGTCAACACTTTTTTTTTGGCAGAAAACTGAGTTATATGAACACTTTTCTCTGAAAATATAAGAGAATTTCAGGTTTTCCATAAAAACAATAAAGCTTTTGAGCAAAAAAAGGTTGTGGTTTGGGTTCTTCCTCTTTTGGGTATGCAAAAAGTTACAATTTCCTGCTGTTAAAAAGGAAAATAGAACAATTTTCCAGTCTACCCTAGAAAACATGACTTTTTCAGGAGAGACGCTTACATCTGAGCACAAAACAGACCATGTCAGTAGTGTCTCTTGGGAGCAGAAGGAGAACTCTGTGAAGAAGGTGGCCCTGTTCTTTAAGGTAACAATGGTTTAAGCATTATTTTACAGACTCGACAGCCATGAAGTGCTGGAAGCTCTCTCATAAGAAGCACAAATTTGCCCTTGAGTGGGATCTGGGTTTGTTATTAAAGGCTGAATATCAGCTGTTCCTTTCCACTCATACTCTGAGCTGCAATGCTCCTCTGCTTTCACCCAGTGTATGGGCCACAGAGAGCAAGGAGATCGTGTATAGGTTACACAGCCTCTCCACAGATAGACTCTCAAAATGACTGAACAGATCTCTACCCTTCCTCCCTATCACTCCTTTTCCTGTCTGGGGAACTGTAACCATTCTGATTTATTAATTCAAACTGAAGAAAAATCTTGTCCATAATTTATAAGGTCCGGATATTGAAACAAACAATATTTTTAATGAATCCCTAAAGTTTCTTCAGTTCCTCTGAGCTGCACAAAAATAACTACTTAACAAACCACTTGTGAATCAAAAATAGAACATTTTGCCAGATAATACACAGTATCAGGAAGAACAGTCGAAATAGCTGACAACCCAAATTGCAGCTTGAATATCTACAGGCAAAAATACTCATACAATATAGACATTGAAGAAGCTATAACCAGGCTTACAAGTAAATTATTTCCAAGCCAAATATAAGTAAAAGTTGATACATCCTAAATTAGCCAGTCAGCTCCAGTCCTTGCAGTAGCCCTTTTTGTTCATTGTCTTGGGCTCCCTCTGACAGAAGATTGATATATGTTACAAGGGATATTGCAGTGATTTTACTATCAAATAACATGTGTGGACAAAAGTGCCTGTAGACTGTGGTGGCAAAGGCTCAGTCTGACAAGGACCTCTAGGGCAGCAGGAATATTATCCTTGTCACCTGGCCAAGTTCTCACAGAACAGCAGTTCATTTCTCTCTGTAGTTTTTATCTAAAGACATGTGTGAGCACCATTTGTGAGCTGGCTTTAGAGAAAACAAGGCATACATGAGAAGGGCTGTTTGCTCCATGTTTCAATAACAGCTTAAATTTTCAGCATCTTAGCATCTATTCCTTTTAAGCCTCAGAAAATTAAAGAGATAAAAAATCCCACAAACACAGGTGGAAGCACTATCATCTTTTAAAAGCTCTGACAATAGAATTAAGATTTATCAGCTTCTCTTTGACTCAGTGTCAACAAGTACCAGGTACAAAAACTTTAGAAGCAATCTTATTTAGAGTCAATATTTTAGGCCCATCTTGGTTGCATAGCATAGCAACACTTCTTGATTTAGCATTGAAATAAAGGTTATGTTGCAATATGAATACTCGGAGTAGCATCTATCATTGAGTCAAATATGCTTGCATGATTACTGAAAATATCTAATTCTCTTTCTAATCATCACATTAAAACACAACCATAAAATCCTGATTGTAATTTACACCCATTAGGATTGTGTTAAACAAGACAACAAACATCCACTACCACAGAGGTTTTGCATGTCAGTGTTATTATTATTAAAACCATAATATGAACTATGTTTCCTAATAAGTTGCATCCAACAAAATCCTCTTATAATAAGAGTATTATTAAAATAGTATTAGGGTTAAAGCAAGATCTGGCACCAATGCCTAATCCTCTTTTATCCAGTGAGTGACACAGCATGCAGATCCTCTGACACAGCACAAAATGGCTAAGGATTCACTGTTTCCCATTTTGCAATCACAGGTCTATTATCCCAGTATAAAGCAGAGCTTACAGGTGATGGTATTGATTGTTATCACCCTTGAGCCTTTGCCAGGACTAAAAGAACAAGATATATGTAAGATCTCTTGAGTTGCTATGTCTTTCTGCACATTTCTGTCATGCTTTGGAGTTTAGTCATGAGAAGTTCTTTGCCTTTCTGACTACTTCTTCCCCTTTACCTGGATCTGTTCTTTGTTAGAACTGCCTGCATATCACCAAAATCAACTCAGTAAGAAAATGCTGCTGGCTACATGGCAGTGGTAATTCTGATACATTTGGTATATCCAAGAATAAAGTAGATGCAGCAGATCAGGAGTATTTAAACTTTGCCTGCCTCCCTTCCCCCTTCCTTTCTGCTGCTTCTCAAGATGCTTCTGTTGAAAATCTCATTCTCTTCATCATAGAAATTATCTCTTAGAACTTCATTAAATGGTGTCCCCACATGCCACAGGGATCCAATGACACGAGGGGACCCAATGGACTAAGCCCTCCTCCTTCCCTTCCCTGAAGTGGAATTATGTCAGTGCTTCTCACACCTTCTCCAGGTTGTACCCAGCCCTGAAGTAATCTTATAGCATCAATCCTGCATTCTTTTTGTCAGAGGAATTATTCTAGAGAGGCTGACCTTATCGTTTTTTAAATTAAATTAATATATCAAGTGTATTTTTAAAGCAAAAAAAAAAAAATAAACAATATACATGGGCATCTAAGTTCATAGATTCACGATGGCTTATATTAATGCTGAAAAATCAAAGCACTCTAGAACAGTTACACTATAGTGGAGAAAATATTTATGGATGCATTAATGCAATTTAATCCACTTCTGTGCTGGGAAACCCACTACACTAACACAGAAGTGGTTCTTCTGGTGGAAAAAAATAACCTATTTCTAAACAAGATCCCTTAGCTACAAATCTGTGGTGGGAGCAAGATTTTAAATAAATCCCTGGTATAAGATGTGTTGCCTCAAACATATTTTCTTGAAACAATAATTTTATAGCTAAATAATTTGTCTGAAAAACCTTACTTGTGGGGTTGATTCTTTGTGTCTGTGTGTTATACTGTGTAATATGTTAATGATTAGTTCCATATGGTCTCCAGATACTCGATGATTTAAGGTTTCTGGAGTTTTCTCTTTTACTTCCCTGCATACATACAAAAACACACTATAACATGCATATTTTTCTATCCCCTAAAATCATGCGTGGAATTATATTTTACCACTATGTACCACCACATCTTACACAGATAAGTATCAGAAATAGATACATTTTCAGTATCAGATGTAAATACTAAACCATTTTCTGCAGTTCATTTAAAGTATAATATAGTGAAGGTGAAAATTTCTATGCATTTATAACCTCCCTATACTTTCAGCTAAATTAAGCTGTCTCACATGCTATAGTACAGATAAAGCAGAGAAAATAAAAAAGTTTTAGACTATGATGTTCCATCTGCAATTGTGCCTTTTTGTTTAACACGGGAATACCTTTTAAGTCACCATGCAGAGAGAGGTTGCTTGTGAAAATCTTTCAGAGAGCCAAGTTAACAAGTCTCTGACTACCTGGGTGCACTGAGTAAACCCTCAAGTAGAGAGAAAGCAGACTCTAGTGAGCAGAGAGGTGAGAGGGGAACTTCAGGTTTGCTCTACCATGGACACTAATTTAAAAAACAGTGCTATATCCCAGCAGGGAGATTTTGACACTCTCAGAGGACTGTTCATCCCACCCTAAAACTGATCTAAGTGGGACTGCTGGAAAAGAGCTCTTTCTCAGCCCACATCTCCAGGGAAACACACTTGATGGTTTTGCCTATAGAATGATTTGCTGTAAAATAGGGACTAAACTTTCAGCTGCTGCTCCTCAAGGAGATGTTAGGGAGCCCATCTGCCTCCCTACCAAATAAAGGACAAAGCAGAGTGCTGGGTCTGGCTGGGGCAGCAAGTCACCACCAACAGGGTGACCCATGGTGGCACAATTAGGGTGCAACTGGTCCTTCAGCAGTTTCCTCTTTGGGCTCTTTCCCCACATCACAAATGTGATTTTTTTTCTTATTTATTTATTGTCAAGCTCACTCATTCTTTGTTCAAAAAGTAATCAAAGTCTTTTTAATTGGCCAGCTACTGTTTAATCTAGCTGACATTCATTGTCTTTAGTGTTAACATATTTGAGCAACCCGTCCCAGATTTCTGTACTCAATCAATGCACACACTGTGCATTCCAGGCTTAGCAAGTATTTTTATCCAGGACATTCAGCAAGGCTGGGCCATGTGAGCTCCTTTTCATTCATCCTCTCTAGTGATCTTCCCAAATTTCCCTTCCCAATCTTTTTCAGCAAGCTTCTTTTAGATCAGAATTTAAGGTATTTCCCATGAAGGCAGACCAAGTGGTCTTCTAGCCCAGGGACAACAGGACATACTGCTTCAAAGTGCACTATTAGTAATTTTTCCCAGTCTCAGAGACTTAGGAAATTTTTTTTCTGAGCCTTTTTTTGATTTCTCTGATGTCATGTTTAGGCTGCAGGTAAGAGGCTTGAAAGTGGATTTCAAGCAATGTTGCATAGCACCTGTGCAAGTCACTCAGCTACACCATTCTCCCAGTGTAAGATTCAAGTCATTTTTCTTGAAATCTTGAGTGTGACAGATCAGTAAACACAACAGAATACAAAGTTAGATGAATAACCGTGTCCCAATATATTAACTCATTAATCTAGTATGGCTGAGATATTTATGACCCAGTGAAACAAAACTGTGAACATGCTGAGAAAGTGAAGAACTGGTGCTGAATCAATGTAAGTGCTGCTGAATCAGCCTTGGAGGAGTTCAGCACATTGCATCATCCTTCATGATCAAAGGAAATGAGGGGAGCAAACGAGCAGCCAGCACTGCCACCATCCCACACACACCAACCCTCCCGCCACACACCACAGAGCACTACTGAGCAGACAGATAATATTCCATGGGAAACAAGAAGTTTCTGGTCACCACAAGCAGCACTGTGATTAGTGGTAGTATCAGAAGAATCCCTGCCAGCAGATGAACTTCTAGTCTATATCCTAAGTAGATTTTTAAGTACTGCTTAAACAAACAAACCACTGTTGCTGGTTTGTCATATGAATAAGGGGAAATACTTCAAATTTTATGCACACCAACTTCATTCCTGGGATCGAATTTAAATGCATCCTAGCTTTGATGGCCACTTTCCTGTTCACCCACATCCATACCATTATCAACCAGAGGTTTTCTGCCCTACAAACTTCCTTTCCCAGATTCTGAGCAGGCAGCAGTAGCTCAGTGCCACCAGTTTAACTCCATCAGTTTTGTCCAAATTGTCTGCTGTAGCAGCAAAACAACAGCAAAATTAGAAAAACCTTTTCCTTCCAAAGCAAATTGTTGCTTTAGACATCATCATGCTCTGCTACTTCCTCCTCCATGGATAGTGCTTCTGTACACAGAAAAGTCTGTGGGACCATGGCAGTGGAGGGGCAGGAGCCTGTCGAGGATGGGGAAAGGTAAGAAATTCTCTGGGACTTGGAAGAAGTGCAAGAAAAAAGTAAAACAAGAAGCCTGTGGCTGGAAGACCATAGGATACTGCTAGCAAGCCAGGAGCAAATTAGAAGATCTAGAATCAACATTCAAACCAAAGAGCTCCTCAAGTTCTCCCTGCAGAAGCTGGTGGGAGCTGGCTAATGAAGGGGATCAACAGAAGCACAGAAAGCAGAGACACAGGTAAAATGGTAATCCATTTACATACATTTAGTTTTACAAAAATGAAGGCCAAAGACCTCCATTTTCAATGGCCTAAGCAATATTTATACTTGTATTTACCGTGTTCTCTTAGCTGGCTTCTAGGAAATTCTGTTCTCATCTTCAGCACATTCATTGGCTTTTGTGGTCCAGTCATGGAGGAAATCTGGAAGCTGCACGTGCATATCTGATGCCAGCAAGGACAAAAGACAAGTGCAAGGGGAGTCTCCATTTCCCTCAGACTAGACCTAAAGCCTGTGCTGAACAGCACCATCTTTGTATTAAGCTCTATCAATTATTTGAGTGACAGATTTCAATGTAGGGCCTTGAGTCGCCCCACAACCACACAACTGGCTAAAACTCAGTGGTGTTTGGAATTCATTTGGAAGAAAAGTAAAAGCATTGTTTTTCAGGTAAGGTACTCTTGGTTCCACCCTGATCACTGTTAATCACGTTCCAGATGCTGAAAGAGAGCAGAAACATTTTCCCAGATAAAACAACCAGCGTAATATTTTTACTTATGAATGAATATACACTCTAAGTGTCAAAATTTGAAGCTAGTGCCACAGAGAAAAATGCTGTTGCAAATAGACTTACAGTTATCAGACTCTCTGAATAAATAACAATGGAACAATAAGCTGCCAGACAGCAGCTAATCAGCACTTGGGAAAGCCTCCATTCCCAGATGTCACATGGGTGGCTAAAGGTGTAGCTATGGAAAGAACTCCTTCAAGTACTATCCTAGCAAACCCCAGCAAACTTCCAAGCATGCAAACACACAGCAAAGCTCCCACAAACAAGACAGGCAGAATAAGAAGTGAGAAAGGAAAAACAAGTCAGGAGTAGCAGTAATTTTCCCAAGAGCCAAGAATAAAATATAGATTTTCCAAGTTCCATACTAAAGCTTTTTCCACTTTCTGCTAGGATCTTGCTGTTTGCTGCTTTTTAAATGCTAAAGCCCAACCTTAGCATGAATTTCTGAAAAAGGGCTGATTTTTCTTTTCTGTTACTAGCACTCAGAGCAGTAGGCAATACCACTTGAAGTATGTCCTATTATCACTTCCTGACCTGAGAATAAGACCTGAGACCCTTCAGCTTGGCATAAGAAAATTAATCCACTCAAAGATTTTTAAGTGGGATACTTTCCAATTCCTTCTTGACAGGGAGAAGTAAAAATAGCAAATATTTCAATTCCCATAACCCACGTATCCTAAAGTATTACTGAATTCTCTCTAACCTCCAGCCATCATTAGCATGATTAATTGCAGTGGCAAGAACAGCAGGTCTTCCTCACCAAATCTCCTGCATGACAACGTTTTGTTAGTGTGTGAGAATGAAGTACCAGCTGTTTATAGAAGAGTGACTGTTCTTGTGCACATGTTCCAGCTGGGACCACACAATAAAGTTAAATCATGTAAGAACTCAACATTTATGTCTATTTCCACATATGCTTTGTGTGTAACTTCACTCACTGTCTCTCTATATGTATATGTAATACCTTTTGCCCTATTTCTCTTCTGCACACAGCTGTATGATTTTAACTCCCACCACTAACTGGAGAAGATTACTGATAGAAGTATTTTTATATACTTACCTTTTTTATTACTAGGAAAGGAAAAGAGAAAATATCAAGAGTCCTCATTTAACCAAATGTTTGATTTCAATTGTTCTTGTCATTGAATTCTTAATAAGGTACCCTTGCCTCTGATGGACAACTTGAGACCTGAGTTCAACCCTCAGTATGGACTTCATGCACTTTGTGACAAATTATTTAAAATATGCCCTCTTTCAGAAATCTCCTTTCTTCTGTGCCTTGACAGTTGCAAGGAAAGGAGGAATCTGTAACAAACAGACACCATTTCAGTGAAATATTTGGTTAGTTATGCTAGAAGTCCAAAAGATATATAGCAGCCATCTACTACTCCCATCACCAGAAGTGAGGAGCTAGCACCCCAAACAGGATTTCAGTTTCTGCCAGACCCAGAGTTCTCCACACCACCTGGGCAACAGGTTGTGCAACCCTGACCATGCCCTCCTGTGGCCCATGAAGCCTCTCCACTGTGTCTTCTAATGGAAAGTGTCTGCTCCACATTATTGTGTTGGCAGCTCACTCTCCTTGTGGGACGGTACTTGGGGGTCTCTCAGAGCTGGACGGAAGTCATCACCCTAATTGTCAACAGCTGCAACAGTGCAGAGGAAAAGGCAAGGATAAGCAAGGAGAGGGAAGAATCAAGTCAGCAGTCAAATTCCTTCAACACTAATGGGTGAAGACTACCCCTGGCCCTTAAATTTACACGTGCAGTAGTAAACTTAAACCAGGCAGGGCACAGGTTTGAGTGATATCTCATGGCCACCTTTACCATCAAATCCAACTAACAATGCTGAAGCTACAATGCTAGCTACAACGGAGAATTCATCCCAGTATGCATCTTTGACCCACTTAATTTAAAGGGAAGAGTTTAGACATAAGCTCATAAGTCATACTGTGAGAATATGCCCAGATCAGAGAACAGCCCTGACTCATTGTCTTTACTAGCAGAGGTATGGCCAAAGAGGGAGAACACTGCATTCCTATCTCTATTTTTCTTGTAGCCTGCATCTAAAATGTATCTGAATGATTGCATCTCTTGCTCTTCACAGAGTACATCAAAGTAACACCCTAAACTAAATTGTCTTCAAATCCATTCTGGAAGTGTGGGATTAGAAGCTTGTTTGCAGAAGCACTGGACAGTAAGATTCAGTGGCTGCATTGGCATTGTTTGTTCCCTTGAGAGCCCACGCACTCCCCAGCACATTGCATGTACACCAACACCACACGTGCAGCTCAGTGCCTCACTGGCAGCCACAGCTGGGACACTTGGATGTTGCAGTCTGAGGTCCGCTGAGAAGCTGACAAGAAGGGGGAAGTAGATCTTGCTCACTCAAAGTCTACTAAATCAGTGTTGAACCCATGAGTGCTTTTCTGTACCTCATATGCCTCCATGTGGCATTCAAAGTGCAGATTATCTTTTCTGCTTCAGAAATGAAAGCTTCAGTAATCAGCAAGCCATTATTTAAGTAGGCATGAGATGAATTTCTGCAGCTGACTTTTCGAATCTCTAATTTCCTCCTTGGTAGCTTTCATAAATGATAGTGAGACTGAAATGGATAGGTATCCTTCCTTGGAGGTTATTAAAGTAAATATAGCATTAACTGGATTTGGTCCCAGTGGAAATGTACTTTGATCTCCAGTCTAGGTAATATTTCTCTTCCTCTCTTCAGATGTACTCTATCTGCTCTCTTTAGAAGTGACAATTGCAAGACCATCAGTTATTTAAAGGGTCTGCCATGGCAGGGTTTTAAAAGCAGACTCCAATGCAAAAGCTGCTCTTCCTGAGGCTAAAGCTACACGACACCCACAACCTTTTATTACATTAAGAACTGGAGATTTCCAAGAAAAAATAAGCTAGACCTCCTCAGTCTAGATAGCCTTTATCTACTCCTTCCTGGGAAAACAAGATTCATGACTCCAAACTGAGCACAAAGGAAAATAAAACACTGACAAAGATTCAAGAATTTCAGTTTCAAAGAGAGACAGTGTAATGCTGTGTAGCCAAAAATATTTGGTATTTGTGAGCTAGCCTTCACTAAAGATTAAATAATTCTCATTAAATTAAGCAATGTTCAGTGTTGGGCATGAGGTTGATTGAAAGGTTAGGATTCAGCACCTCCCTACACCTCTATTCACAGGTCATTCCTTCACATGAGCATCATGTTTTCTTGCATATAGTTTGTATCATTGCCCCTCCTCTCAGTATTTTCCTACCACTTGCAAGATCAAAGCTTTCAAATCTTCCCTAAGTGCATACAATCTTAAACCCCTGGTTTTCATAATGAAGGGAACACAAAATGTTTCAGAAACTCATCATAATAAGCAACGTCAGTTCCTCCCCAAGACAGTGATTCTTTCCAACTCCCTAAATATGGTGGAAAAACAAATTCATGACACAACATCTGTACAAAACAGCAAGCTGGTGGATGCAGGCAAACAACTCATAGTGATGCCTTAAGATTTTAGCCTCTATATTTTTCAAATCCTGTGCTGCATTAGTGCATAACCCTTAACTTCATATAAAGTGTTAACTACTGTCTTCACGCTTTGGTCAGACAAAACAATTCCTCTGGGCCTGGAACTGAAGGACACCATACAGCCTCAGGCCCCAAAAATATAAACAAAAGTGGATTGGGGAGAAAGCAAACTGGGGGAATATGACATCATAACCTGAACCGGTAATTGGAGAATTAACCCCTGATATGCAAATAGACCAAACTTATATCTGTCTGAAAAACTCATGACTGTTGTCCATCTTGGGTGTAGCCTCTGGGAGGCTTTTGACTGCCCAAGGTGTATTTATTGAAGGCCTTTAATTTATTGAAGGCCTAAATACCCACTTTATTCTCTTAACTTTGTCTAGCCTCTGTTCTAGGTAGCCACTCCAAGGCACCAATGGAAAGGCTTCTACATCTCATGAGTATTTTAATGGCCAGCTAAAATCAGTCAAGATACTTTCACCTTTTTCTTTTTATCTCCCTCGGTGAAAAAGTCACAGATGTCTATCAGGGAACATGATATAATGTTCAGCCAAATCATACAATGCTGATGTTCAGTTTGAGCCAGAAGGATGATATGTCACATGTGCACAGCAGAAAAAGGAACTTTCCCCAAAACTTCAGTGTGAAATTTTGTGCCCAGAGTTTAGAATAATTGCATTTTACAATTGCATCTCTGAGTGTCTCTGACTGGCAACAGATGATGTGAATTAGACAGTAGATTACGTCAACACCGCCAGATGTTATGCTAACCATGGCTCCTTCCCTTTGAGGAAATTTTGTGTCATGAAACTCCTGACTTGCTTATTGAAACAGTGATGAATACGTAGCCATGCTACATATCTTGGGTCAGGAGTTTGAATTTTGTCCTCCTCCAGAAGGACTGCAGATGTAAGTGGAGAAGAATATATGGAGTTTTCCACACTAGAATAACGGTGACTTCCCAAAACATATCATGACAACAGCCAGGTCAGATTATATGGAAAGGTTGTTGCAAGTCAGATTGACCAGTCCTGCCTCTGAATTTCCATCCGCTACTGCTTTTTTTTATCTGAAATTGACCATTGTAAGAAATTTTAGGTTATTTAATACATTGTCCATTTTCTTCTCTTTCTGTATGGTGCCTTGCACGTGGGAGGGGGGAGTGTCCACGTGCTCCTAGGTTCAAATTATTACAGTATTTTTATTCTTCAACACCAGTGGAGGACTGAGAGGAGTGGAGATTTCCTCTCCACACACAGCACATGATCTGTCTCGTAAAGGAAAATAGAATTCCAATACCCACCTGGTGATGTTCTCCACGGCAGCACTTACCCCAGTGGTGCTACAAGAACTTACCTCATGGGGCCCAGTCTATGAAGTGAAACAGAGCCCACAAAGGAGATAGAAAGTTAAATCTGGAATGCATTTACGCAGCACTACAGAAAGGAACTAAGCACAGCTGAAATGTAATGAGCACTCCAAAAACCAGCCCAACAGCATTGATTAATTGCACTCAGCCTTTTTAAAATGAGATCTTCAGAAAATCATATCATCTCCAAATGGAGAGAAAACAACCAGCAATGAATAAAACAGCCAAGACAGTAGTAAGCTAGCTTCTAAAAACTGTGGTGATTTGAAAGAATTATACATTAACTCTGCTATTTAAGTGATTATTTTAACTGTGGCTCCCCATGGGTCTGATCCAAGGCCGACAAAGTCATCATCCAGAAACAAAGGCCTGTGGCTCCACTGGTGCCTTTGTGTAGTGAGCTCTGCTGTGTATGTGCCACATAAATTACATCTGCACAGTTTTCTTACTAGCAAGGATGAGAAACATTACCAAGGTTGAAGCTTTGAGGAAGAAAAAAATGTTGCTTATGGCTGTTCAATTGATAGCAAGATGCAAAAAAAAAAAAATTAGACTTAAAAAAACATGCAATAATATATGTCAGACTGTTAAATATCCTCCCCAGACCAGAGAGAAAAAATTCCCTAAGCATTAAGAACCAGATTAGATGAGAAATTTGCCAATATACTGCAGAGAATAATTCTTCTCAATGGAGTAAGTGGTCTGAAGGAATGCTTCACATGAAAATTTTGTGACAAAGTTATGTATAACCCATCTCCCAGATAGTCCCTTGAGAGAAATACACATCTTCTTCAAGGAAGTCACCTCTAATTTTGGAGGCCAGTTTCAAGAATTTGCCTTCCTTGCACACCATCTTACAGCACAGAGATGGCAATCTGCTGCTGCCACTTTGCTGCTGCTTAGAGTGGTGAGCTCTGAGAAACCCTGCACTTCCCTTATTACCATGTGCACACATCATTGACTCATTAGCTGAGGTCATGCCAGCACATCTCAAGCCAACTTTGGCACCCAAGCTGGTACACTGGTAGAGGATGGAATAGTCGTTTGTCTTCATAGTAGCTCATATGGTGCTATGTTTTAGATTTGTGCTTGAAAGTAGTGTTGATGACATCCTGATGTTTTTGTTATTGCTGAGCAGGGCTTACACAGCATCAAGGCCTTTTCTGCTTCTCATGCTGCCCTGACAGCGAGGAGGCTGAGGGTACACCAGGAGCTGGGAGGGAACACGGCTGAGACAGCTGACACAACTGACCAAAAGGATATTCCATACCATACAGTGCTCAGCATATAAACCTAGGGAAAGAGGGAGGAAAAATTCAAGGTTTAAAGGTATGGTATTGTTTTTCCCAAGTAAGCATTGCATACAATGAAGCCCTGTGTTCCTGGAAATGGCTAAACATCATTCTGCAGGTGGGAAGTGGCAAAAGAATTTCTTGGTTTACTTTGCATTGCTTAGTTGTATGCACAGCTTTTGCTTTACTTATTAATTTCTTTATCTTAACCCACAAATTTTCTTACTTTTATCAATTCAATTCTCTCCCCCATCACACTGAGAGAAGAGTGAGTAAGCAACTCTGTGGGGCTGAGTTGTCTACCAGCACTAAAACCCAATAAGTGCTGGTAGACAACTGGCCTGACCCTGAAAGGCTGTCATTCCACCCAATGAGCAGAGTCCCCATCAGTGTCCCTAATGAACATTGCAGGAAATTAAAGACTATGGGGAAATTTGTTTTCTGGAAGAATACCAATTTTAAAATAAAAAGCAGATTATAAACTTCAAACACATGTGACAAGCTTTGTGAGAACAGGAAATCTTGGTAATGACCATCAACAGCATGGGTAGAAACTTCTATGCCACGCAGACACAGCAGGTTACAAAAGAGGCAGCACAACAGAGAAACACAGCAAGAGCCTTTTGGGCCACTTCCATGCTTGTCCATGTATCATGGAGCCTACAGTTCCTGTAATGAACATTAGACACATAACTGTAGTGTTTATGTCAGCCTGAAATAGAGAAGGCTTTGGGGTGACCTAATTGCAGCCTCCCAGTGCCTACAAGAAAAATGGAGAGACTGTTTATGAGGGCATGAGGACAATGGGGAATGGCTTTACTCCAGAAGAGAGTAGGTTTAGATTAGATATTAGGAAGAACTATCTTCACCCTTAGAACTGTTAGACACTGGAACACATCACCCAGAGTATTTGTGGATGCCCCATCCCTGGACGTTTTCATAGCCAGATTGGATGGGGTTCTGAAAAATCTGGTATGATGGAAGGTGTCTCTCATGATGGCAGAAGGCTTAGAACTAGAGGATCTTTGTGGTCCCTTCCAACCTATGACGTTTTTTTGATTCTGTGGTACTTTCCCTCTGTAGTTACAGGAAAAGAGGCACCTTCAGAAGGAAACTCATGCAATAGGAATCACCAAAGGCTATTATCACTCTCCCTTGACTTATAAGTCAATTTAGCATGTTAACTGGGGCATTAAAACAGACATTTCAAGTTAAATGGCCAAAAGCAAGGCCAGGTAGGCTACTGTAGATATTCAAGACAATGAATTGAAAAGAAAGAGCCATCTTTAGACCACTGAAAGATGCTAGATACCTGTCAAAGTGAAGAAACATTCATGACAATTTCATTAGGAACCTGTCATCATCATTAAGCCACTACAACTCTCCAAAACTGATGACTTATGGTGAGTATCATGCAGGAACCACACCTACAGAATGTGCAACTGCTTTGAACTTTGGATCCTCCAAGAGGATGTATGGAGTTCTCCATATGCTGATGGAGATCACAGCTTCCACTGTCTTCAGAGCAAGGAAGACTAGTTTGGTCTTCCAGATCTCACCTGCAAATTGGTCATCAACATGGACTCGCCATGTCTTTCTTGTGTTGGGGGGTCCCAGAGTTGGACACAGTACTACAGGAGGGATATCACAAGAGCAGAGTAGAGGGGGAGAATCACCTTCTTCAACCATGATTGTTGGCTATAAATCCTTTCAGTGCAGCCCAGGGTGCAGCTGCCTTTTTGGTCTGCAAGCCTGCATTGCCCCTTCCTCCCATTCCCCACGTGCAGCTCACACAGAACCCTACTTGCTCTGGTTTCAGCAGGTTTGCTAAAACATTGCTCTGTGATTTCCAGCTCATGCTCTGCATTGCATTAGCAGACTCTCCTCTAAACAACCAGCTTATTCTGCTTTCCCTCCTGGGAATCACCCTGTGGGTATATGAGGGTCTCACGGCCAGACAATTCATCATTAAAATGCAGTATCCCATAATCATGCCAGCAGTAAGTGAAACCATGATACATAACTGTTGAAAAGACTCAGAGCTTCATCTCACTACATTGGGTGAGAATTAATTCAAAGGCTGTAAGCAATCAACATGTGGTATTGTTCTAATAAATATTCAAAATGACAACCATAAGGCCCAGCCAATGCCAGGAAAGCAAATGTCCATACAAATTTTCTGTGGTAAGCACTCTCCACACTTAATATATCCCTAGAGGCTACTGTTGTCATTACTTCATGTTCCAGTTATTTTGAGTTTTTCCACTTCTATACACTTCTTCACTAAACCCCTGTGATTCACTAAAGCCCTGTGAACACATCTATCCACTGCACAACTTAAAGGGATGTCTAAGGCATAGATACACTGCACACTATAATATGGGAGCAGCATTATGGGTTCATTCCTATTAGAGCACAGGCATTTTGCAGGAGTGTTTCTAGTTGTATAGGAGTTGCATAAGCATTTTTCATTTCTGTTTCAGTGATACCTGGGTAATGAATTCTTCTGGCTTTGAAATCGAACTTATTGAACATCTTAATTTTTTACCATCTGTAGCAGCAACATTAGTATTTGTAGAAAATTTGCAGCAAAAAGCCATAACATCTCAGGGGGATAACAACTTAGCTCTCCTGCACACTTGGGAACAGTGCACTCACACAGAGAAATAAAAGGTTAGTCAGATATTTAAATACTGAGAATCTCAAGTTGTTTTTCAAAGGTACATACATTTAAAATTGTAGAACACAAGGAAAGATAGGCTAGAAGTTTAAAATTATGTGAAACTTAGTTGACCTGAAGGAATATCTGCAAATAACGTGTCTAAGAACAAAAAATCCAATTCATCTGTAATCAAATAACCAAAACCTATCTCAGATGGACCTGTCCCTAAACCTTTTACACAGGTTTCATATGGAAATTGAGAATTGCACTGCAAGTAAAAAAAAAAGTTCTCAAAAAGGAAGACACTATGCATCAAACTTTCTATCTACTTACACAAGTGTGATTCAAGACTTCTCTGCTAAGTCTCTGTGAGTGCAGTGGTGTGGCAGCAGCAGAAACAAGAGCAGATCAAAGCACTGTTTTTTATCCTAAAACAGGCATGGTTTGAGTTTACCATGACAAGGAGCAAGAGCAGATGCAAACTTGTACCAAGCTTTTTCCACAGACTGTCTTCTGGAAAAGAGACAATAGCTATCCTCCTAATTTCACAAATCAGAAACTAAAGATGCATTCTCAATTATTTGTGCTTAAAATATCTGATACACACACCAGATATAGAATGAGATCACATGCACAAGGAATCTTTTGTGCATGATCCCATGCACAAAGGATTTTATCACATATAGGATAAATCCTGTAATATGACAAAACTTACACTCAGCATGGAGAAAATAGAAAATAGAAAGATTGTATAAAGAACAGTAATAATAAGGGCTACAGCAATTATAGATGTACCTTTGTATGCCTGGAAAAAAACTAACTTTGCCAAAACATTCAGATTTGCAAAAATCAAGGATAGTCTCAGCAGCCTAACTCTGAAAGCAGGGTTTTCCTTGGTATCACAAATGCCAAATAGTCTAGAAAAGCAAAATTATTTTCTGTAGGTGTCTGAACCAGAAAAATGTTCCTCAGTCTTTTTTGTTTGGATGATCTCCTAGTTCTACCCACACATTGTACTCTTAATCCTGCTGTGCAGTTTAGCTAAGGAGGCCACAGAGATTGCATTACATGGGGTGAACTCCAGAATATGTGGGGAAAGACATGAACTTTGCCATATTGGTGATGTAGGCTTGGATTTAAAATGAAGTTAGTTATTCTTGCTGTGGCACATTTACTTTCTTTTTAATCCATCACAACCATTTAAAAGTAGCTTTCTAAGACTCACAGAATCTTTCCATGTTTGCTCTTTTAAAACAGATGCTTTTTACACAGACTGAAGCAACACCTATTTTTAAAAATGCATCATTTTCATTGACTTTCTCTCTAAAAGTATCTGTCTGCACAAAGGCAGAAATTCTACCCCCAACACTGTTTATTGACTGGGTGTTCAAGGTTAAGCCAGGATGAAGACTTATCCTCCAGTGCAGTTTGTAAAAGCTTTTCCTTTCACACCATGAACACAACAATCTAGTGAGGTCTAAGGATTTGAATCACAGATATTTGTACCAAAAAAAACACGTTCCCCAAGAAATGGCTTTCAGCCTTTATCTGTCAAAAAGCATGCCTGCACTGCTCTCTGCAGGCCTGGGTAAGGCAAGTCCTGAAGCAAAGTTTGGCTCTGGACAAAGGCTGGTCAGGACCTTTCATCTCAGTTAGGCACACACAGATTAGCAGATGATCTAGAAATCCACTTCAGATCATAAAAAGATGTCATGAGTTCTAGAAATGCTTAACACAAAATAAATAGCCCAGTAGATTATGAAGAATCAATCTGGCTTAACTGCTCCAGCCTGTGAATTTGTGCTAAACCGAGCACATACTACTTTCTAACATAAGCAACCACCTAATTGACTTGGATGTTTTCAAATAAACCTGGAGATTGAAAAAGTTAATGCTGGTCTATTCAGACAGCAACCTTAGACCATGAATGCCTTAGAGACCATGACCATGTCCATTTTAAACCAAAAAGGATCATGACCATGTACATCTTAGATGTGAAAGACTTGGGACCATGACTTTTGTTTAGACTGTTGTTTAGACTTAGACAAGCTCTAAAATATAAAAAATAAAACTATTTATTTTCTCTGTCCGTTGTAGCTAACAGAAGGAACAGCAGACTTCAAAAATACAAGGAAATAGTCTAGATATCACAAAGTATGTTCTGACTTCAAGGCTACTTAAGACCTAGAATAAACTAGAGACTTAACTATACAATGCAGGGAAAGTTGTGATATTAGAAAACCTTGGTGAAAACAACAACAACAACACAACTCCAGAAGCAACTGATCACACTCTGAAATAGCGTCTGTCAATATTTCATTGAAATCCAACCTTGGGCCACCTGAAACCACAGCACCCCACATCTGGTCCTTAGCAGTCACACTGAGGCTCCTCTGGTACAGTCACACCGTGGCAATAAACGCCTTGGACATTTGCAGTAGGCACCCATGCCTCCCACACAGAGGTTACTGCTGCACAGGCCACTGGAGAAACGGGAAGCAAATAACATAAACAAACTCCATTTAATTTTATTACTCCCAGTTGATGTGTATATTAGGGGTTCAAGCTTATTCTCCTTCCAGGTGTGCTCTTGTCTCCAGGATCCAACCAAGTCTTTGAAGCAAGTGGAGACCTTACCTTTTCCTTGTTTTTCCTTTCCCCCATCCCAGTCTGTTAAGTATTACCCCATGACCTTTCACTGATTGGCTTCAATTAAGGCCATGGATTTCCTCTTCCTGAACCAAAGTCAGGTTACAGTGCAAGAATAATAAAGGCAAAATGAATGTGTTGCAGTCATCCATGTACAGTCCCCGGACAGCATTTGGAGTAAAACTTTACTTGGAACTCCCACATTTCAAGAGCCTCAAGACACAAGTTTGCTGATTTGCAAATCTTAGTGCTTCTCTGTAGAAAAAAATTCATGGGTCTTTGGTTTTCTTTTTTTTTTTATTCTTTCTCTTTTTCATTTTTTTAAATAAAAAGGCAATTCAGACAGAGGGGCTACAAGGAAAAACTTATTGGTTTTGCTTAAGCTCAAGCACAACTGTACAAATTTTGGACACTTTTATTACTATGAAGTTTTACAGCATATACCCTGTACATTTTTATCATAATGAAGGATTAGTTGTATTTCAGTGGTGACAAAAGGACCCAGGTGAGATCGGGGGCCTGCATTAGCTGTCAGCTGCTGGAAAATAAATAAAAACCCTTGCTCCTTCACTGAAAATTATTCTTCACAAAATCTCCCAGCTTCCATTAATTTATTACAAAAATATATTGTCTTGAAGCAAAAGTTTTTTCTGTGTGAAAGGCTGTGTCTTATTCTGGGTTCTATTTAATATGAAGTGGTGGCTATATTTTGTTGATGCTGTTGAGATATAAACTTTTTGTTTTATATGAGTTTTTAGTTTGCTTTCTTTTTTTAATTATTTTAGTCACATTCTTCCTGGCAGTATGCACCTCATGGCATGCCACAGTATTCATCCTTTATGAGGAAAATCTTTGGACCATGGCAATCTGTGCAGAGAAAATGCTCATTCACTGAAATGTATGTCCAGGCTAAAATTTGACGAGATTTAGCTTGTAGTTCTCAAACCAAACTCCTCTCACCTTTTAGCACGAAAAGCCAACTTCTGTGCTTCTGAGTACCACTAGGAGATGTATGTGTATAAACCTAATTTTCTTTTATAAAAATTTTCCTCAGTAAGTCAGAAAGCAGCTGCACATAAAGGCTCTCAGTCATTCTTTATTTAAGCACCACTCTCAGTATGCCTTTAATATAAGGAAGGTAGGTTTACAGCATAAAACATCACCATACAGAAACACTGAAGGTTGACCCAAGCATCACATTTCAGGGTTGAGGGCTAAAGGATTTCATTCATTTTCAAGACCATTGCTCCGTCTAACTGGAGGGCAGCAAAGTTTATATGACTTTCTCAAGTTGAAAGGCACGAGACGTCACAAGCCTCAGTCTGCATCTGACAACTACTGACACAACCAAAAGCCCTCATGAAAGCAAATCAAACAAATGATGGTTATTTGGAAAAGTGATTTAACTTAATCTTGCTCCACTGTAAAAATTGGATTACATCCAAGTTTCTGGGGCTATGGTGGGTTCCACAATCACTCTTTCATGGGCCACAATCAACTTATCAAAAATGATCCTAACTAATTATTTATAATACTGGCTTTCAGATGGTGTTGGTTTTCCCCAGGTTTGAAACCCAGCCAACACCTATATTGCTTCCGTCTACCACCAGGCTTCCTCTGCAGAGGGAATTTCATACACTTTTGAATGGAGGAGACAAAGCAGCTCCTCCTGAGCTCAGGAAAGGCCAGTGTGTTTTTAGATCAGTCTGCTCTACTTTAAACATTTCATCCAAGAAAATTTAAAGTCTGTCATGAAATTTATGATGTCCTACTGGACAAATATTTTCCTTTACTTCATAAGGCACCGGCTACTGTAATATAACAAAGTGAAAATTGCTTTCCAGGGAAACATGTAGAGATTTATCAGAGATACCTCATTTAATCACATTCCAGTAAGCCGGGCTCAGTCACTCATCTTTGGCAAGTAGAAGGGTGTGGGTTAAATTATAATTTAAGCCATTATTAGGGCTGTTGTTAAAGACTTTTTGACAATGAAGTACCTGCATCATACCCCTCACAGGAAATTATGGAAACATTTATATGAGCTCTATGTTCACTTTGTAAGCATCAGAGCAACTGACAAATTCAGTGACAACAAAGTGCTGAATAGGTTGTTCAACTTGTTCTGGTTCTCAAGGAACATGCAAAACTGGGAACTGCTGAACTTCAGCTGTAAAAATATTCTCTTCTGTTACACTGTCAGTCCAATGACCCAGCAAATAACCATACAGATTAAGAAAGTCAGGGACCCTCCGTAATCCCAAGCAGCAAAACTCTTTGCACAGCAGAGGAGATCCTTGCTCTGACACACCAGACCAATGGATGAGGGACAGTTTACACCAACTGGCCTGTCATTCCACGTGCTGGAAGGTTGCAGGATGATCAAATACTGAGATGTCTGTGTTGGCTGAGAATGCACTGTCAGGAAGAGCATGGGAGGGAAAGACAGGGGCCATTGCCCTTGAGTGTAAAGGTGGCAGCACTAATTGGCCATGAGGATGGGAACAGCATTCTGGTAGGGAAGTAGTCAAGCTTGTTATTAAGTTCAAATCTTTAATAGCTCACTAATTCTTTTGAGTCTGCAGCCTGCTTTGTAATTACTTTTAAAATCTCTATGCTTCTCTGCCTATTAGAGCAAGACCAACCTGCCAGGGCCACTCTCCCCAGCACACAAGCAAGATCAGCAGTTTTATCAGTTCCCTCTGTGACACAGAATTTAAAAAGAGCAAGGCTGGTTCATTGGCTCAAAGGACACAAGCATCACAGCATGACTTCCTCCTACAGTGGGAAACACTCTCCCTTCCAAAACCAAGCCAGCCTCATCCTCAAGGCCTGTGTAAGGGGAGTGTCTGGACAGGGCGCTGCCTCCAGCTCTTCCTGGACATTGCTTGGACAATGCTAAAGGCACCAGCCAAAGCTCTCCTCGGGCACATGAGCAGGCAGAAAGGATGGTCCCAACGAGAGCTCAAACCCCAGCTTAGGAGAGGCACAGAGATGCATTCTGTGTGGGCTCTGGGATGCATCTTTGCTTCCCAGCACGACGAACAAACCAGGGCAGAGCTCCAAACCTGCGCAGATAAGGAGCTCTCAGCCCACCCAGGTGTGTCTGCCCCAACACATCCAGCAGTGCCAGCACCTTTGGGGTGTGGTGAGGGGTTCAGCACAGCCCTGGATACATGTTAGAGGACCTGGAGTGCCACCTTCTGGCACTGTGTCCCTGTACATCCCCAGCATGAGCGAGCATGAATGCAGCTAGATATGTGGGGCAGCTGGGGAACACACACACACACACACACACACACCCCCAGCACCATCCCCACCAGGCTCCTGCCCTCTGTGCTGGCCCTGTCTGGATGCAAAATCACTCTCTAACCCAAGGACCTCTATCTGCCTGCATGCAGAATGGAATGGAGAACAGCCCTCAGACACTCCACAATACAAAGAACAAGCTTACCTTGCCAGCTCAGGTTCATCCTTGACACAGGTCTCAAAGCAAGAAACTTTGCAATAGACTACAGACATTTTCCCATTAAAGAAACACAAACAGGACCCAAACCTCAAAACCATGAAAAGGGCTGAACAACAAAATATTCAGGCCTTTCCCTGAATTTCACCGACAACTGGCATAATTCCATCCTTTTCCAGTCACTGTAAGTGCAAGGCAATAGATGCTCTGTGCAGACAATCCTTTTGTGGAAAGTAATATGTAATGCACAGCTTAGTTCTCTGTGTGAACTCCTCAGCAACATATAACAGGTGCATTGACAGCTACTCACAATATGTAGTCATCTCCCTAGGAACATTTCATCCAGCTGTGATCCCAGCAACCTATAGTTAAAGTAAGGTGAATGGTTTGTACTACACACAGCTCCTGAGAGAACAAGGGAAAAATGAATCACAGAGAAAGATGAACAATGACAAATAAAAGAGCAAATCCTTGTAGACATTTCCTGAAACACTCCCTTCATATTCCCACCACTGATCTGGGGAACAAGCCAGATGCAAAATGGCATGCACAGTTTCAGTTGTCTGATGTGAAGCAATTTAATGCCAACCCCAAGACATTTAATATGATAAATTTTTATCTACCAGTCAAACAATTGGCTGTCTGTGTAGTAATGTGCCCTTCCCCTTCTCCCAAGCTGTGTGTGCAGACTGAACTCTGAAGCCATAGACTTTGCTTCCTGCCACATTTGGGGAGTTCAAGTCTATAGCAGAACATGGTAAGGTTCACAAGAACCTGTTACTGGCACTTTCTACCACTACTGATGGACAGAAAGGATGGCTGACATAACAGACAGCTGCTGGAGATTCTGCCTTTGTTCCTGAAGGGACTCAGCTCAGTTCCCAGCTCTCCCACAAGTGTGTTAAGCTGGACAAGTCACTGAGGGTGGCATTTGTCTGCTCTTGTGTATGAGAGTCATGTATCTTCCTGGTAGGCTCAAGGCTGAAATGGTGATGCCTGTGGTGATGCACAAGGTGAACCTGCCTCTTCTCTCCACTGGCTGCTGGGAGAACCCATAAAGGCAGGTCATCACTGAAGAGAATTGAAGGGATGGAGCATCTCTCCTGTGAGGAAAGGCTGAGCTGGGGCTGTTCAGCCTGGAGAAAAGGCTCCCAAAAGACTTTACTGCAGGGTTTGTAAGTAAGACAGGGACAGATTTTAGCAGGGGCTGTTGCGATAGGACAAGAGGTGATGATTTTAAAGAAAAAAAAAAGTGTCAGTTTAAATCAGATATAAGGGAGAAAGTTTTTTTAAAAATGAAGGTCATAAAACATTGAATCAGATTGTCCAAGAAGGTGGTGAATGCCTCATCCCTGGAAATATCCAGAATCTGGCAGGATAGGACTCTGAGCAACCTTATCTGGCTAAAGACGTCCCTATTTATTGGAGGGAGGTTGGACTAGATTACCTTTAAATCAAATCCAAACCAAACTATTTTGTGATTCTATGATTAGGGCACCCCACGTGTGCCTATCTACCTTACATATCCATTCTGCATCTATCCTGGGTGAAGAATCTTCTCTTCTTTTGTCTTTTCTAGCTGATTATACACTTAGTGGCAGCCAGAAGGGTCTTGGAGCGCATGCACAGATAGAGAGGCAACCCATCAGAGGTGGGGTGGACATGTACCACAATCACAAAATGAATAACCATAGGCTTGCTCTTAACTTGCAGACTTTAGTCACAACCCTTCACTGCAGCTAGTTAGCATGAGTAAACTTGAAAGTGTCATGTAAGATTCTTTTTTTGGTTTGACAAAGCTTTGTGTTTGTGGATGTTAACTTGTGGAGACTAAATATCCTCCATTAATTCATAGGAACTGACAAGAACAGCCAGAGACATCTGATAAGGTCTGTGAAATATTTTACATCTTCGCTCTCCTTTTTATGAAAACAGGAAAACTGCTACCTCTGCCCTAGCACACTGTCCCACTTCCAGACCTCCTCCAGAAAATGCATGTTTATAAAAATACTCCAACATCAAGTTGTCATCATCATATCTTGCCATTGTGAAAAGACACAAATCTTCACTAAAGGCTCAAACCTCCCAAGTGCTGATGGCCTTCACATGTCACTGGCAACACTGTCTCTGAGAAATGGATAAAACTTCCAGTGGTACCATGAAATACCCCCCCCACTGCCTTTTCCCTTGCATCTTTTCAACACCTGTATTTTTATGCAGCCCTTGACATCCTTGCTCTGCTCCAAGCAGAGTAACCAATTTTCTTTGGGCTGTGTCTGTCATTAGCAGACAGCCCTCAAAAATTTAACAGCCACCTACTGACATGATTTGGATAGCCCTGTTCACAAAATGAAGAGTGCTCTTTTTGCCTTGCCCATTTGCACCAGTTGGTCTAATATCAGATATTGCCTGTTCTTACAGTTGAAAAAGAGTTATTCATCATAAAATAGTATTGATAATTGGGTCCAGACTTCTACCCAAATTTCTTACCCAGCAATAAAAGCTCACAAGATTTCAGCAGCACCTCTAATTACCAGCAACGTAAAGAACATCTCTTTCTTAGTAGATTAAGTCACTGCCTCTATGTTTTTTATTCTGAAAGCAACTATGCAAACACCAGCCCACCCTAGAGAAATTTAGGGAGTATTGGAAACCTCACAGCCTTTCACAGCAGTTCAGCACAATGCTATTTCACTCACCCTTTCCTGTCATTTGATACAGGGTAAATATTCTGTGTTCAGTGGCCTCAACACACACATTTCCACCTGTGTGGCAGACCAGTGCTCGCCCGCTGGTTTATAACGTAAAACATGTGGGAATACTGAAGGTCTCAAGAGGTCTGTCTTACACTTCCTGTTCTTTATTTACCTTGCTGTGTTCAGTTTGTTTTTCCATTTATATTTAGCACAGATAAAAGCAGGGCAACCAAGCTCATATGTCTTAGTGAGATAATGGGAAGAGCTGAACACAAAAGCCATCAAAAAGGCAGGATGAGGAGCCTCCACCACCCAAACAAAGGACAAAACTTTAAGCCAGCTTTGAACCATAATGCATACAACCAAGTGCTTTTTTCCAAGCTTGCATAAGCAGGTGAAAATCTCTCACGCATTCACTCCTCACAGGTTGAATAGGTTTGTTATTTTCAGTCAAAGTGTTGGGGAGCTGCATGATTAGGAGACTGCTTTGATCACACCATGCAAAATCCTGCTCTCAGAGCTGGGCAATTACAGACTGCCCCTTGCAGAGGACTTGAGGCAAAGCTACCTGCAAGCCCCTCAAATGTTCATTCAGAGCCAGAATCAGCACTAGCTCCACTTCAATTTGTCCAAATGAAGTATGACGGGACTATTAAAGGGCCTTTGTCTGCATTTGCATAATCCGTGTGCTCATTATTTCACAACTCTATCCACATGTAAAGCCATGCTGCCTTCCACCATGCTCTGTCTCCTCCACACTACAAGCACTGGCCCACAAATGGTGAACAGACTTGTGATGAAAATGCCAAAAGTTTTGAAAAGAAGCACAACAAAGCCTGGACCTATATGTTCCAAAAGCACATCAATGGGTCAGCAATGCAGAATAAACTGAATGCATGCACCAGGCTCACTGAGACACTTATAAATATGAGAAGTATCTAAAATTCTAAAATAGGGAGGAAATTAAAAAAAAAAAATCACCTAAAACAAATGTACAACCCAGGTAACTCTTTAGAAAAGCTTTAGTTAGCTCTAAAGCTAACTCTTTAGAAAAGCTCACTTGACTAACTGTGAAAATAGAGTAAGAGAGTAAACGGAAAAGCATTTCTTAATTCAAAAATGCAGTTGTTAGAGACTCCACCACTGCTCCCAGGCACTGTCCACCAGACAAACAAAACAAGATGACAATGTTTGATTTACTTCCATGGTTGCAACAATGAAGCTTTGGAATCATATGTTCATTTTCTAAAAATAAGCACAGTGGTCTGGCAACACTTCAAGACTGAAATCATAAATGTCAATGTAAACACATATTTTTGTAAGGGTGATAGGTAAGAGGCACTTATTTTGGGGACCTGATGTGTGAGTTTCCATCAGGACTTGGTATCACCTTGTGACACTGCAGGTCCCTCCCATGATGATAAATCACTCTGCAACAGCTTAGCCAACCTGCCCAATGAAAACAAAGTTGGGCTGACAATGAGACTCTGCAGGATGGATCGAAGTCCGAGGCTGCCCCAAGACCCTGGTGTACCATAGTCCAGCCCAACAACCTCTTGGGCACATGCAGGAGTTGGTGTAACCACAACAGGGATGGATCCAAAATGCCATCATACATCACAGAAACCACAACAGGGGCTGCTGGTCAGGAGTGGGGACAACAACCACAACAGCAATGCTTACTCTGGTGCATAGCATATTGTGATGTACTTTTACCACAACAAAAATCAATTGTGTGTTTTTAGAGTGCATTTTTGTGTACTGGCTACCAGCCATAATCATCTTGTGAACAACTTCTTGTCTAGTTACTATTTCTCCACATAAGAGCAGGAGTTTGAGACTTTAAGAGAGTGGCTTCGATCGACAGAGCACAGGGTGAACACTAAGTGAAAAACTATCATGAGAAACTGGTAGCCAAACATGGCACAGGATGGGATGTGACAAACTCAGGCAGCAGTGATAGGGACAGTGAACTACGATGGCAACACTATGAAATGAATCCTAGAATCAGCTATGCACACAGCACAGTGACTTTCCTTCACCTCTCTCTCCTTTTCAAAGGAAATTAATATCTTTCAAGAGAATACTTATTTCCAACAAACAGCCTCAAGATTTCTCCACAGGCCAGAATTAGCCACTATTTCCTGATGGATACTCATGCATAACCACTATTTCCTGAGACTATCTAGAATTACTGACAAAAAATAAAGTGAGTAAGAATAGGTTCCAACTAAAAAGATGGTTGAGCACCACTAAGACACTAAATACCCCCAGAATACCAAGTTGTGTAGATGCAATGCTTTACAAGAAAGCATTGACAACTTAAAGAAAACTACCATTTGAAGAAAGAAAGACTCAGTAACAGCAATGATTCTACTCTGCCCCACAAGTCCCTATGACAGCTTCTACCCATTAGGGCCTGTGCATCTGGGGGCAGATTCATCCACTAATTTGAATTTTTCTTTAAGCTTTTCTTTGTCAAGATAATCAGCACTTCTGCTTTTGGTTATTGTCACACCCAAAGACACAACCCACCATCCGTGAGCTGGAAGGTTTATTGGTAGGGTATTTAGTTTGAGGTCATTCCTGTCCCAGCTGCCACCAGAGGTAGTTTTATGGTGTTTCATGAACAGAGCAGAATGGGGCCTTTTACAAGGCCTGTGTTGGCTTTCCGTCAAACCCTGACAGTAGCATTTCTTTACTGGGGCAAAGGGAAAATGTGCTGAACCCTAGAGCACTGTGGTAACTTACAGATCTGGCTGTGCCTTCTATGGAAGGTAAAGGGCAATCAACAGCTTTTTATGGTGAGCAGAGATCCCACAACTCTCAGATCTCCCCATACTGTTATCCTATCCTGAGACACAGCACATCAAATATGTGCACTGCCATGGGAAAGTAGGCATTTGGGAGGATCGATCCCTTTATCTCTCCTCACTTTCTGGGGGAAGGGACAACTTGGAATGACTCTTTCAGGTCAGCCACATCAGTTTTGCTGTGCCAGCAGACCTCTACCAGAGAGCATGGCCAAGTGAGAGTCAGCAGATGATGTGGTGAGGACCAAGAGTGCCTACTGGCAATGCACTTGGCAAGACCTGTATACACCTGCCCTGGTTCTGGGTTCAATTATCTAACTCCAGCAAATCTAGTTCAAGGGAAAATCCCATGTTCACACATCATTCAGCAGCAGCCACTTGGCTGGCATTTAACTCCTGGGTTCTATATGTTTGGCATGAGATGCAGTCATGACTGCAGAAGTCACCAGAGGAAGAGCTTTGTGTGCCACCAATAGAAATGATTTTCAGGGAAATGTTGTCTCATCCACATCATACCCCAGGGCAAACACACATCAAGAAGCAATTCTGCCTGTGCTGCAGGTCTCTGCTTGTGAACCAGAACTGGGACAGCAATTGCTCGGGGGGCTTCATAAAGTGGAGTGGAGCACAGGGTTTGCTTTGAACCCCTGAGTCACGCTACACTTGGCTCAAGTCAATGACTCACTCCAGTGAATGCTAAAGTCATTCATGATTTCTTTTTCTTAAACAACAAATGTAACATTTTATGTGTCCAAAAAGGGTAATAAAATGTAATGGACACTCTGTGAGCCTAAATCAAAACCCAGTGAAGGCAATGGAAGGAGCTCTGCGGCTTACACACATTTTCAATCATGCTACCTTCAGTTTTTCTTCAAGAGGGCTTTCCATTTAGCAAGGAGGAAAGATCATTCTTTTATAGCATTAATCTTCATGTCTCTTTGATGCAGTCTCATTTGCCACATTGTTCTTTAGAGCAAGAAGAAAAAAAAATATTAATTCCTTCTTTTCCTCTTAATGTAAAATGAAATAATATCTTAACTCTGGGCTTCAAAATACTGTACTAACATCACCAAGGGGTCTTAGGGAAAAAAATCAGATCCAAACCTGTGAAGGTAAAGGTAAAGATTACCCAAGGCCTGGATGGAAGAGGAAGAGTCTTTATCTTAATGACAATATTCTTTTCCAATCAGTAATGTTTACATATTATTAAGTATAGGACATTTTTACCTTCTTTTGGGATGTCACATTACAAAAAAAAATCCCACAGAACTAAAAAAAAAGAAACATTAAAGATTCATGAGTACAGTCAGGTCTCACTGAGTTATCCAAGTAATTGTTATTCATACCCATTGTTAAAGCTGTTTGTAAGCACTTGGGGCCAAAGCTTCCCTTACTGTAAATAGGAAAGCAGTGCAGCAGTCCAAGATGTCCCTGACTAACACATGTGTTCCAGATATGCCTCAGCTAAGCTACTTGCATAGACAAATATAACTTTTCAGACAATCTATACATTAAAAAAAACCTCTTTTTGTGAACACCATTTCTAAAAGGAGTTAGGTACATAAATGTCTGAGAAAAAAAAAACCCGACAACATTAAGACGCATGTGCTTGAATTTGGAAAGGAACCACTAAATTCTTAATTGAGCAGTACTAGGTGCTACCAATACACTTCTCTATCCAGTTTCATCTTGCTGCAATCCAGGTCCTTTCAATCAGGGCTGGAATTTCACAAAGACTTCTACAAGGGTGTGAAGAAGTCACTAATTTTTAACAAAATGTAATGAGGGGCAGATGGCTGTAGCCTGCTTCAGAAGAGCTGCTCAGCCAGCAGGATGGAGTAGGGGATCCCCTTCCAAAATGCGATGTTGACAGGACCACAGTCATTTACATACCTACTCCAGGATGCCTCTTACTCACAAGCTGCACACAGGTTACAGCTCCCTCCCTCCTCAGCTCTGAAAGAGCAGAGTGTTGGTTTGCTATCCCTAACTTCATGTTAACTATGCTTTAAGCTATATCCCTTATTCATGTAGGTCAAGGTAGTGTTGGGTTAACAACTTTATAATTAAAATGTAACATCATTATACATAATTAGAGTCAACCTCTGCGTCTGACCCAGCCTTGAATCCATGACTCTGAGCAGCAGCTTTAAAAAGGATTATTCCCTTTTCTTTGGAGATGTCCCTTTTTTTTTTTTTTTTTTTTTTTTTCTTTAAAGCTGGGTTTTATCAGGGCAGCTTTCCAGTCTGCATGGCTTCCCTTCCAGACTTTTTCAAAACAGCCCTTTAGTCCCTTGCTCTGTGGTTTCTTTCACATTTAAGACAAGCACTGTTCTAAAACCCACATGTTAGAATTTGGGATTAAAAATAGCCATTGCAGACTGGTTAGCATGAAGCAGCCATTCATGGCACACAATAGCCACAGCCACAGCCGTGCCAGTTCTCAGCACAGCCCCGGCCGTGGGCACAGGGCTGGGCTGCTGCCTTTCCCAGGCAGCCTCAGCCCTTCTGTCTCGTCCCATCTGACAGCCTTGCAAAGCTCCCAGAGGTCATTAGCTCTTCCAGAGGAGAGCCACAGCACTCACAAACCTCAATGAGTGTCGTGTTCAGTAACCACAAGCAAATTTCTAGGATAAATTCCTCAAGCCAGCATTAAACACTGACTTGCAATGTGCATAATCTGATAATATAGCATATTTCACAAGATCCCTGTGAAACTCTGCAACGTGCCATTAGATATGAATAGTTCTAGCAAATTTAGAGGAACATCTATAATTTCTAAAAATTGATATGCGAAAGAACAAAAGTCCTTCTTCCCAATTGCCATAAGTACTAGTTTGAGGATGGAAAGCCTTTTACATACCTTAAACCCTTCCATTTTCTCACCATTGTTTCAGAGTAATGGTTTTCCTATTTATGCTTCGTGCACACCCCAGCTCTTCATAGTTATGCCTCATTTATATATTTCTTAATCCCTTTCCCTGGCCAGGTCTCGCCCCCTTCATCTCATTGCCTCTCCCACCTTATGCTCCCACCAGGCTCTTCTCCCTGCTTCAAAAGCCATTAGCGCTTCAGTAAACCTTAGTCTCCCAACCTGACAATCTGTTGCCAAGATTTGTTTAAAACAGGTATATCAGTCTGTCCAACCACAATAACAGTTTTAGAGTCATTTTACACATGAGCAAGAGGAACAGCAAAAACTTCAGTAAAAGGTGAAGTTGGAAAACATTCCAGTCCTTCAGTTGGCAGGACCTTACTACTGGCTTCAGTAAGTGCAAGATCAAGATACAGCTCCTAAGCAGGCTCCTAACCCAGCTTTCCTGTCAAAGCACAGCTACTGCTAGAGCTAGGTCAGGTGTGCTACATCTTCAAAACCTCCAAGGATGGTGCTCCCTGGGTCCCTGCTGCTCTGCTGCACTGCTTTCCTGCTGAACCAGTGTTTTGCTCATAACCAGTGTGAACTCCCACAAAGGCTGTGCTGGGCATTCCTCATGCTGTATCACAGAGCAGTTTGGCTCTGACATCCCTGTAACTCCTCCTGGAGCAGCTGTGGTCTGCTGGCTGATCACCCTGAAGCAACCACTGCATCAAACAAGCTCAGCTCATAGGTCCCAGCCTCTCCTCAAAGCCTCTGACCACATTGGGAGCTCTGCTTTGGAGCCTCTCCAGTTCATCCAAATCCCTCTTCAGCTGGGGAGCCCTCAGCTCCATGTCCAGTGCTAAACAAAAGGGAACATAGATTCCCCTTGATCTGCTGGTCACACTTCCACTGATGGAGCCAAGTGGGCAGCTTGCCTTGTTCCCTGTCTGTCATTTTGACTGGTATATTCCATGTGATGTCCATCACAACCCCGAGTCCTTTCTCACAGTGGCTTTTCAGACAGTCAGGTCAACCGGTGCAGGGCATCATCCTGCAGTTTCTACTCCTCTGCTGAACTTTTTCAAACCTCACAATCATTTGCATTCTTCTTGAATCCTTTCCATTAAACAAATCAATCCCTCCTCCTAATTTAGTGCTATCTCCATACTTTCTAACACTGCACTCCATTTCCTCATGCAGAGCTCAGAAAATACGACCAGAGTCAAGGTCAGTGTGAATCCCCACGTTGGTTCTGTGAAGTGCTTCATGTCTTACTAATCATTTCTATGCTTCATGCCTTATGAACCAAATGGACTTCAAGACATTGATTAAGACCCAGTGAGCCAGGTAGTCCATCATGTTTTTTACCCATCCAACAGTCCATTTTCCAGCCGGAAACAGGTAGATCCTGTTTTCCCTCTCTTCCATTCTCTCTGCAAATCTTTTTTCAGGCAGTGCAAAAAGCAGATTTTAGTAATGTGATGCTATGCATTTTAGTTAAAATCACTAGTTCCATAAACCCAGAATTGAAAAAATTTAGATAAGAGCATGGTGAAAATTGACACTTTTTTCTCTATATTAAGTTGCATCCACTGATTTTGTCTTAGTTTGACTAAAGCTAGGAAACATCTTTTGCATTGCACAGAGAGGAGGGAGTTGGCAACACAGAGACTGAGAAGAGCCAATCCTCCTGCTCCCACAAGCTACACAACAACAGCTTCACATGGCTCAAAGCCATCAGGCACAAAGAACCATACACAGCCTTGCAGAAGTCAAATCTCTCAGAGGAGGTCACAGGCAGGAGGCACCAGGATCCTGTCAGAGACCCACCACTCCATTACAGAGCAAAACTGGCTTCCAGCTGGCTTCCAGGGAGAGCTGGCTCTATCTCCCTTCAGTTGAGCAATTTTCTGATTTCATTGTTGAAATCTTTGCCCCTCATTTTGAACTAATAGCTCTGTTCACTCTACTTTTACAATGGAATAATAAACTTCTGGGGGGAAAGCCAAGCATTTCAATCTCTACTGCACAAAACACAAAAATAAATAACAGTGTGTGACTGTTCTTTAGTGGCTTTTAAATTCTCAGGAAACGAGCTCTCCATGTACAGGTAAGGTAGGGGGTTTTGATGATTACTTATGAATCAGATGACACACAAGGGAAGCAAGGGAAAGGGAGAGAAATATTCTTGTAATCTATTCTCAAACAAATTGTTGAAATGTGCTCCTGCTGAAGCCAAGTATTTTACAATTTAAATGACTGGACACAAATCTGGTTCCAGTAAGAACTGACAACATGTGAACCCCTGAGGGCTAAAGCACAATGGACAGTACCAGAACTAGCACTGGATCTCTCCCACAGCCACCATCCAGGTGAGAACAAATGAGTCAAGAGAATGAGGCTCTGTACCTTCTTCTGCTCACACAAACGAGCTTTCAAAAATCAAATTCCAAAAAGGCCATTAGTCTGAAAAGACATCAGTCGCCAAAGCAAAAAGATCAAATTCAGAACACTCTTCCTCTGCAATGACAAGGAACATTGAACCCATTCCATCACAGTTAGGTGGCCTTGACACACCATAGGCACTGAAAAAATTAAATTAATATCCGGTATTACAAAAGAATTACAAAAAAACCCAGACAATTCATTTAAGGGTCTGGCTACTAACCTTCCACATGAGAAAGAGAAATTTCCCAGGGGCAAGACCAGTTCCCACAGGACTTATGGACCCTGCAAGTGACTTCATCGACCTAGGGGATTGGGGAGGGAGGAACCCTCACACTTCTGCAGTCAGTGGTTGAGCTATGCTCACATGGATCAGAACTCCCAAAGGCAACAGCTGTGAGGGGCACAGGACCATCACAAGGTGTCAAATTCTGAGCCAAATACTGTGGGTCCCCAAGCACCCTCCATCCCATGCTGGGCACTCACAACATGCACAGACTTCACCTCATTGTAAAATAATACCTGGACCAGCAAATGGCACCACATTTACTTGTGACCTGCAGGTTGCAGCTCAGTCCAGGTTGTCTTTGTCGGTCAGCATTGCATTGCACATCTGGACAGTAGTAGAGACTCACAGATATGAAATATTAAAATTAAGAAAACATTTTCTGCATGATCTCTCTTTGGATAAATAACCTGGGTACAATGGAAACATCCAGGGATGAATCACACAATTCTTTCTCAGGCCACCAGAAGTCACTGAGACTTTTCTCTGGTTTAATTTCCTTTCCTCCTACTCTAGGACATTATCACAGTTTGTTTTTCTGTAAGTACTCATTCATTTAATTTTCACTCATGTCTATCTGTGAGCACAAAGATAAAGATAATAAAGACATGAATACTAAAATCAGATTCAATTCCTCTGATGTGGCTTCAGAAGTGAAAAATTGAAGCGTCCCTTTGGGAAATTTTCATTGTGAATATTGTTATAATAAATGATTACATGATGGAGTGGTTACTTGATACCTATGGAGACAGAATCCATCTGTCAGATTGCCTGGGAAAATGGTGGACTTTTTTTCATATATAAATGGGTCTTCATGGGCACTGAGCTTCAAACATCCCCAAAGTGCAAGAACAACATGATTTATGGCAGCACAGAGCTGTTAGCAAGGGAGACTATTTGACATTTGAGATCAGCTGTGCAAAGAAAAGTTCTTTCAACATGAAATGAAATTAGTGTTAAAAAGAGATGCCAAAACTGAGGGAATGTACAATTCTTACAATCCTACCTGATCTTCCACTGTGTGAAAGAGACTTTAAAGATTATGACAGAAATTTTCCTGAGAGAAATAATTTGATTTGTTCTGCAAATCTGCTCACTTGATTCATAATCCTTCAGATATCTCTCAGATGAGGGACCTCCCAGAGGCAGCACTGTGCTTTTGTTGGTTCTGCTGTTTGAACTGACAGCCCAACTGAGAGTTAGTACTGAAATGGTAACAAGAAGATTTTATTTCCACTCTAACAGAAAAGTATTTCACCATGTGATAAGAATAAAATAATAGAAATATCACAGAGTTGTTAAAACTTTTGTAAAAGGGGCTATTTAAAAAAAAAATTGGTTTGTAATTCCTTTAAACCCTTCTGCAGTCCTGTAGTAGACACACAATCATTTTTAATCTTTCCAGGGATTGAAACTCGCCAGAAAAAAAAAAAAATCACAGACCATTACACTCAAATCAACTTTCCTTTTTCCTCACAACACTGACTTGTGTTTGGACATTGCTCTGCTGTTTGCTGAAGAGGAGGGCACCACGATGGCAACAGAAAGCTGATGATGTTTTTATTGGCTCACTCAGCACAAAATGACAAGCAGAGAGTTTACCCTCTTGACGGTTGATACTGGTATGAAATATGACCTTTCTCTTTTTCAGTTAAATAATTTGGCATCAATCATCTAGTGCCAGGCTGAGAATACAATGCAGGAAAGAGCCTTCCCCAGATGCTGCCAGTGTGCCTCAGCTCTGCCCAAGTGGTGGTCCTGGTTGTTTTCCATAGGAAAGTGCCAGTAAGCACAAATATCTGCAGGAATCTGCAAGAAAACATGCAATGATCAAAAAAAAAAGTTTGACTATCATAGTGTTAGAGCCAAACCAGGTCTCCCAAAGGAGTCCAAAAGCAATCATTTCTTCTTTTTGTTTTTACCACTATTGAAGATGGACAGGTAATTGGCCTAGGTATCAATGGTGTTACCACCATTTCTAATGGGCCCAGCCTTGGCCAGAAGCACATCCACCTTTGGAGCCATCAGGGATTGGCTCTGCTGGACATGGTGGAAGCTTCCAGCAACTTCTCACAGAAACCACCTCTGTGTGCCCTCCTCCACCCCACCCACCCCCCCCCCCAAAAAAAAAAAAAACCAAACCAACAAACAAACAAACAACACCAAAAAATCCACAAACACCAAACAAAAAATTGATTGTAAATGTTTGTAAAAATACAAAAAATGTATTGGCCATGCAAAGCCAACACATTGGCACAGAAAACATTATGAGATCCACCAAAAAGAGAAGCAACAAGCGACAATTAGAAATGCATTAGATTCAGAATGCTACATCCAGTTGATGATGTCTCTGCACTATTTGCAGGCAGTTTTCAACCTGTATTATTCATATTTTATTGCATGACCTCCCACCAGCTGCCTTCCCAGAGCCTTTGGTTAATTCACACAAGACGCATTTGAGACCACCATTGATGGTGAGATGAAATAAAGGTTATTCTGATTTCAGGCTTTCTGCTGCCTGGAAATGCTCTAATCAGTGGCATGAATTAAATCTTCTCCAAGGAGTACAGAATAGGCTCTAGAGTTGCTTGTTCACCCTTTTCCTCTAAGTAGTGTTGGCCAAGTTCTTTATACAACTGCTCTGTGTTTTCCTCTGGTGGACACCTGGTTCTTGCCAGCTCCAAGTGAACTCACCTGTTCCCAGTGAAGGAGAGCCAGCAGGGCCACTCATATTTCTGGATAGCTGAATGTCAGCCAGGTCTCATTTTTAGCCTGTAAGTATGCAAAAAGCACCCACCTGAGTCTCACATTTTGTTCCAACTATTTTTAAGGCCTGTTAACTATCCTGAGAGGCCTGTGTTGAAATAAGATTTTGCAAAAGCTACACATTTTGTAAAAAAGGCAAGTTTTCACTGTGTATTCACTAATAATAACTTCCTCATCTGGGTATTTTACAGCAAAGACTAATCACACTCTGTTGCTTGAAGGTTTTCCTGCCTTTATGCAACTTTTATGAGTGAGCAGATAGATCTGTTGTTGAGAGGTGTGTCAACAGTTCGCAGAAACACTCACTGCATGGGCTCTTCACTAATATCTGGTTGCCACAGGAAAATGATGCAGAGTTCTTCCCAGAGGGAGCTCTGAAAATCATACTGTGTGCAACATGATTTGAGGTTGTTACTGTGAGTTTAAGTTTTTATAAAGGAACAAAACCACATTGTGAAACACAGAGCCTTTCTTACTGAACCCCAACAAAGCCTTCATTTTGGAACTGCTCCCAGAACTATCTCATCAGGTCTAGAAAGCAAAGGAAACAACTGGTAAACATAACATCCCAGAACTGTATAGCACTTATCTCCTTTCTACAAGCTGGATTTTCCAAGCACATCATGAAACTGCAGGTGGATGTGATGGGGTCTTGAGGAACTACTAATCTGGATTAACACCAGAAATTCTGGGAGGCCCTCTCAGCTGAGGGGCAGCACATCCAGCCATTCTGCATTCACACCAACCTCAGCCTTTCCATTACAACTGTCTGCAGAAAAAAGAAAAAAAGAAAAAAGAAAAAAGAAAAAAGAAAAAAGAAAAAAGAAAAAAGAAAAAAGAAAAAAGAAAAAAAGAAAAAAGAAAAAAGAAAAAAGAAAAAAGAAAAAAGAAAAAAGAAAAAAGAAAGAAAAAGAAAAAAAAAAGGCGAGAGAGAGGGCAGAGGTAAAAATACTGCAAAATCATCTGGCAGATAAAAATAAGTAAAAATTCATCTGAGGCATTCATCAAAGCCTAACTTGCAGCAAAAGGAAAGAGAAGGAAGTATCTGAATTTAAAATAATTTTGTGTGGAAACTCCTCTTCCAACAAAGTTTTGAAGAGTAGCAGGCAGATTATGGACAAAAAGATTAGGAAGGAAGCTTATATCACTGGGCTAAAGCAAAGAAGAATGCAGAAGGGAGTGACTTAATTTTATAATAAACTTTAACATTAATTGAATAATTTAAAATGTTTTGCTCATTTTCCAAATGCATGCTTTTCCTTTTGTATACAAGAAAAGCAAAGTTGGGGAACTTTGGGCTTGGAACATAGCCTGGTAAGGGATGTGATGGTCATCTGTGTTCACAGAGCTTATTTTCAGTTGGGATAGCCTATTAAACAATTATGTCTCCTGAGTTTTACCAAGAGCTGCTGGAGATCATAGAGGGTTTTTTCCAGAGTTGCTGGGATAAATTGATTACTATATTTTTAAATAACATAATCCTTATGGCCTGAATCATAGTAATCCTGTACAAGAAAGGAAGAAACGGAATTTTGTGAACAATCTTTTCTCTTACTAGTATAGCTCTTTAACAACCATGGTGGATTCATCCCACTTACCTTAGAAGAGACAGCTACCTTTTAGACCTCTGAAGTTGGATGAGACATTGAAAGTGTAATTAATTTTGTCAATAATGACATCTTTGCAGTCAGTAATATGCATCTGTATGATTTTTTTTTTTTTTTTTTCCAAGTGAAACCACAGAAGAGAATGAAGGGAATATCTCAAGAAAGAGTTAGGAAAAAAAATAGAATAAAAGGGATAGAAGAAATTTTAGAAACTCAGGACAGAAAGAACAGCAGCTTTTAAGACCTGACTGCTTGTGACGCAGCACATTTGAAGTGCAGAAGATAGCCAGTGTCCTGGAGACAACACTGGTCAGCAGTACATGATGCCAAAACACAAATTTACAAGAGAAGAGCCAGGTAAAATGTGATTTTGATTGAGGGGAAAGAAATTTTCCTGGAAGAAAAATCAGAGCCAGGATAGCTGGACTAAAGAGGGAATGGGAGAGTTTGAGAGCAGCAGCAGGAAAGGTTGCACAAGCCTTTAGATGAGGGGGAAAGTGCACAATACAAAGCACATGACAAGAGAACAATCCCAAAAGGAGATGAGGTATTAAGGAAAATATAACCATATGTATCTCTACCTGCTACATGCAGACAGAATCTCTGTTTATGATCCTGAATATAGGAATGAACAAAAATGTAAAAGGTGAAGTTCTGAACAAAGAGTATAAAGAGGATGTCCAGGTATAATCTAGATTTTGAAACGCACATTTCTCTGAATGTCTTCCTTTTTCAGTCTAAAATTCACCCATTAGCCAGCTTGCATTGATATTTGCAGTATAACCAGCTGTGTTTTATCAATTCAAAAAGGAGGAATCCATGTTGAACTTTGTAGAGAAGGAAAAGCTATGAGCAAATCATATCACAGGAGTCAAAGAAGGGAAAAAACTTTCTCTTTTTTCTGGCTTTAAAGAGACCTAGACATTATGAACACAAAATGTGCACCAAGCATTTTTAGAAAGGGAAAAATATATAAGTAGGGAATGCCCCACTTGTTAATGCTATACAAAGTTTTTAGAAGATGTAATATGTTATGGACAGATCAGCCCTTTTTGGAAAATACAAATTATAGGGAAAACTTGTTTAAGTAGATAGCAAATCTGCAGAGCAACATTTCAGTTGCCTTAAGAACTCTGCTTGTGGAGACATTCCTTCATGAATCTTGTTTTTCACCTTAAACTGTGAGGATTTGTATTTTTTACATCAGATGAGGTTCACATTCAGTACACAAATGTACCCCATCAAGTTTTTTTTTTTTTCTATGAGGAGAAGCTAGTAAACAATGCTGCAATTGATAAGTAGCACTCATTCACACTCATGGTGAGAGCACTCTGTCAGGGGCAGAAGCCAAAGGAAGAGCAATCCTACACTGGCAGGGCGTGTACAAGATGGCATTTAATGTCAGTGCATAATTAAGCAAAAGTAGAGATTTATTGCTGATAAATATAATGGTGGTAATGATGCCCAGCAGTATTGCAGATTATTTTGGTTTTCATTTTTGGATAAAGGAAATGTTATCCATCATTCTTTCTTTATGTCACACAGTTCCGACACACTTTTCAACTAAATTAGCTTTAAGTGTTGACACAGTCTTCATAAATGCCTCAAACTTAAGGGGAATAAAACCAGGAATTAATTGTGCTCATTATTGTTTTGATTGATACGGCAGCTTTCACAGATATAAAAAACATGCTCTCATTTTTTTCTTATTTTAGTATTTTCATCTGACAGTCTTTTATCCAACCGTTTGCTGACATAGGTAGCAGCATTGTATAAAACATTTCAGAAACTGCCAGCTCCATTTAAGGGTCACACAGGTTTTTAATGATTTCTCAGAGTTCAGCACCTCTAAGGGCTAGGAATTCATTCCCATTTTCCAGGAAAAAGATATTCATTATACTTACTTGACCCCCATTTTCATGCTTTTAGCAAAGCTGTTTAGGGTTTTTTTCAATCTCTCTTATGGATCACTCTACCCCAAGCTTTCAATGTTTAATACTAAGCAGGACAATGTCTTTTAGCTTCATTTTTTTTTTATTATTTTTTTTTTCTTTTTTTTTTTTCCCTATAGTTTAGCAGATTATCTGTGTGTGAGTATGCTATATATGAATATATGAACCCACACATGTAACAAATTCCCATTCTTAGCAGAAGTTGCATTTAATTGGCAAGGACAAAGGTTTGAAATTTGTCTAGTTGAGTAGATGAGTGTTACTTCTGTAACTTTAGTCTGCCAGGGCACCCAGCTCTTCTAGAAGGTAGCAATGTGCCTTGCAACACTGGGCATACCTCTCAGCTTCAAGAAACTACAAAATGTCACCAGCACATCCTTACTTTTAATCCTCTTGTCATTAAAACAAATACATTGCATGGTGTCACTGCCCAGACTCTGCCCTTTCTGTGAGGGCTCCCTCCTCTCTAGCCTGCCTGAGTGCTCACCCACCCCAGAAACCCTCTGCTCATCCCTCCATCCTGCAGCATGCCTGCATTGCCCATATAGATCCATAAGAAATCTGAAATCTGGGACATACTGCATTTCTTCTTTCTAAAAAAGAAGCCTATCCATTTCCACAGCTGCTACTGCATTTTCTCCCATCCTCAGTATTATCAGAGTTGTAGATTTTAGTAGTAAAACTTCTCTTGTTTTCTTTCCCATTATACTGTTATAATTTATATATACTGCTATACTGCTGTTATACTTCACCTCATCATTAGTGCTGTAGTTGTTATTGAAAACTTAATCGAAGTAATCATTTAATTTTGGTGTCACATTTTGTATCCTTAACCTTTGTAAAATTCTCACTGCATAGCAGAGTCATTTCTCTTCCTATACCACTAAAGAACTTTCTGTATTTGTTTTAATATCCTTTTCTGGTGTGTCTCAGTTAGGTGTGTTTGGCCATTTGCACTTCATCCCAACTCATTTTGACCGCTATGGCTGTTGATGACCCTTTTTCCACACATTGAAATCTCTCTCTCCTCTATTTAAGGCAGTTATTTATCTTACTGAACCTGGAGAGTTTCTCTGTAAGATTTTCCTTGTGCCTGGAATGGAGAATTCTGTCACTTCAACAGAGGAATTTGTGGCCACTCACACCCTGGAATACCTGGGTGTTGCTGTCATCAGTACCACTTGTCTTTCAACCTACTCCAGACAAATTAGGGTATCTCATAATGCTTAACACCATCCCCAGTAATCTGCATCTCCTTAACCCTGTTGCAATATCTGCACATACCTCTTGATATCCCTGATACCCTTCTCTCATCCTTAAGATGCAGGGGTAAGGCTAATTAAAGATCCCTGTCAATCATAATTGATATTTAGGATCCCTGAAGTCAAGCACCTTTCAAAGGCAGGGTTTGTTCTTCGTTTGCTTTTGCTGCAGTTTAGTACTTGGTCTGGTACATCCCTCTTCTGATACTTCTTTTTTTTCCTATGTTGTTGATTTATCTTCTGTATTGTCGCTGCAGTTGTTTCACTCCCTTTCCCTGAAGCCTTTCCTTCTGTACTGCAGTATGGGAAACTTGGTAACATTTAACATTTCTATAATGCTCAACACACTTAGGCACAGCATTCACATGTACATGAACAGAATCTTATCTAGATACATGGATTTGATTTTAAATGACCATATTCCAGGCTTTGTCATAATTTTTCCATCCCATTACATCACATCATCTAAAGAAATAATAAGACAGTGTTTTAATTCTGTAACAAAACAAAAATAAAACACAGTTATTTCACTGAGACAACCAAAAAAATCATTGTCACTATGGAACACAAGCCAAAATTCATATAAGAAATGTAATTTCCATAGTATGCCAAATACTCTTCTCAAAACAAGAAGCTCCTCTCCAATACATGAACTGCCACTGTATTTTTACTAAACTCTCAACAAAGCAGCCCTATTCCAAAGTTAACAGAGCAATTTTGATCAGAACAGTGGTTTCATCTTTCAATTCCTCTATAGCTGAGGCTGAGAAAATGAGGAATTAAAAAAAATAAAATAAAAAGGAAAACTTATGAGAATTACATCATACTTTTAAAGAGACAGTAATAATCTCAGTCATATTCCCTGGCTAAATTAACGTAGAATCTCCCCTCCTTCTTTCATTTCTCTTCACTTGACACCTCTTCACAATGTTGATTTCACCATCTGGCTGTGTTTTTTTAATCAAGTCTTATGTTAAAACTCAAATTAAAAAAGAACAAGGAGTAGGAGACAACAGTCTAAAGAACTCTAAGAGATTTCTCAAACAACTACACTTTATTTTTTTACACTGGCTCCTATAGTTTTCCCTGTAGGAAAGATTTCTCATCTAAACTTTATTATTTCCATAACCCTTTATTATTACCATAACAGGTAACCCAGAAGTTACATGCACCACTTTGAGGGGTGTCAATTTCCCCAGAAGCTGCCTGTGCCTCCAGGCACTGCTCTTTCTGCTGCTGGGCACCCTCCAGGTTTGCTCAGGCAGGAGTGAACCCCAACAACAGGTACCCACAAGCCCTGCCCTTTGCATCCCAAAGGAGAGGTTCCCCTGGCCAAGAACTAACAGCTCCTCACCCTGCCTGACTTTTCCCCCTTCCTTGTGTTTCTCTTT
This sequence comes from Phylloscopus collybita, assembly GCA_027886175.1. NCBI lineage: Eukaryota > Metazoa > Chordata > Aves > Passeriformes > Phylloscopidae > Phylloscopus > Phylloscopus collybita. The sequence continues at coordinate 11,666,902 of JAJNNQ010000075.1, read as the reverse complement.
AGAGCAAAGGTAAGCGCCCTTCATCTCCTACAAGCCTAGAAGCAAATCTAAGCAAGACCTGGAGGCAAACTTAAAGTAATTGCATGGAAGGAATAAAGTACAGCTACCCTAATTCTTCTGAAAAAATAAATTACAATAGTTGTAAATGTATTATTCTTACTACTGGAAAAACAGCTCCAAGAATAGATCTGGGAAACTGGCTGAAGCATTGAAAAAAAAAATCTTCAGACACAGACCTGGGTAAGAGAGAAAGCTCACACAGCTACCTGTTCCCAGAAAACTTTGTATGAGCACCATGAGTTCCAACAGCAATTCCCAAAGATTTTGGACTTCCTGCCCTGGAACAATGGCCATTTTTGGTCATGAGGTCTGAGTAGAGTTTCATCAAGGCTTGAATGTTTAAGAAATTTGGCAAGACTTACTTTCACCTTCAAAGACAGCCCAGAAATTAGTTCAGGGGTTCACTCCTGTCAGCCTCCTTGCCCTTCTTTATAGGCCACAACTGCTCAAACCGCCAGATCCAGCAAGAATAAGAGCAGCCACAGCATGTTCCCATTTCTGTAAGCTCTGGTGATTACAAGCATCTTAATAAATCAAGGAAAACACCTTGAAAAATATGTACCAAGCACATAAGTTTGAAAAAAAAGAAAAAAATAAGGAGGTGGGTAGGAAAATCCTTTGGTACAGAATAAGCATCATGTGAGTTATGCAGGAAACTTGCACTATATAATATACCCAAAGACAGAAAATGTAGACATCTACCCCTACTAGGTGCAACTTTGAAGGAGTTTTGGGATCATGCAGGGTTGAGCTTCAGCTGTTCAGTTCACCAAAATGATCATTTAATTGCATTAGTAATAACCTCCATGAGGAACAAAAGCAGATGATGGAAACCTCCTCAGATGTTTGACGAAGTTCTGATAGTTTCAAGCTTACTAGACAAGCTAGAAAAAAAATACACAGATTTTTCACCAGAAAACCAAGTAGCTATCAAAAAAACTAAACACAGTTTACTGGATTTTTTCACTGGGAACACTTCCATCATGATTTGCCTTTCCCAAAAGAAATGAGAAAAAAATGAGAATTAACTCAGGGAAGTCCTGCAATGTGTGTTACATAGGATATTGGTCTCGATCAGCACTATTATGCCTTCCAAACTTGTAACCTATGAATCTCAAGGAAAAAAGTAAGACAGACAAGACACTCTCAACAGTCACTGACTTTCTGACAAACATAATTATCAACATTTCCAAACAAATAGATCCAGTTGTTCTTTTCTGTCCTGGAAATGTTCATTAAGCTGTTATTTGTTTGTGCAACAAAGAGCCCTAGTGATCTGAAGCACTCAGCTGTTTTGCTTTGTTGTGTGGAGGTCCAGTGGAGATGTCAGCTGTAGAAATGCCACACTCTAACCAATGCCAGAGAAAATACAATTGGAAATCATCCACTGAGCTCATCCATTCTCCCAAGGCCCTGGTTGGATTACATCATGTGTGCTCTGTATAAAGGTGACTACAGTAGAGATGTGGTAGGGAAAATTGAGAGACTGAACATGGTGATCTAACTCCCAAAGTATGCCCCTTCAGTTACTTTTTCTCCTTCTGTCAACTGTCAAACTGACTACTTAGAAAACCTTTTGTAATTTTCCCCTTCCAATTTTAACATATTTTCATCTGAAACCTACTATGGAGAAATATTTGTTGACTTTCTTATAGGTGGCTTTGTGGCACTTTACTACTGACCAAGATAACAAGGTTACAACTTAGAGAACCCAGGAAATTACACATACACACAAAATAAAAGATTAATATAATAAATTTTGGAAGGGACATCTGCACATCATTTAGTCCAGCACATGGCTGAAAAATAGGGCTAAATTCAAATTTGGATTCAGAGAACTCTCCAGCCAAGTTCTGAATATCTCCAGAGGATGGAAAACCAGAGTCTCTCTAGAGTTTACATCTTCCAAAGCCACCACATATTTGCAGTAATTCCTTCAGGATGTGCACATTTCCATCTGTCACACCACTTTGGGAATCCCTATGTTGGCTTGGCATCAGATTGTGATCCTCATTAAAATAGCTCCTCAGCCCTTGACCATTTGGCCCACATCACTTCCTGGCTTATTGGAAATCAGGGAGAAAAGCTGGACCCTGAATCAGCAGCTTCTGTCTTCAGGCAGGAGGCAATCACATGTTACTGATTGGATCATAGGTTTTGGAAATCTTCCATGGAAATCTCACAGCATAGCGGATTGTTCTGGCACCTTACAATCTCAGCCTTTCTGAATCAATGCTTTAGCTTTCTTCTGACAAATATTTTCCAGAGAAATCTTAATAAATTTTTTATATGATTTCAAAAACTTTACCACATGCATCCCATTTGCACCATGGCATAACCCTTTCTATTTATACCAATCCCCCCATTAGCTCTGTCCATGAAGCAATTGTGACAGCCATGAAACAATAAAGTTTTGGGCAGATTTGGATTGTCTGGAAAGTGGGGTAAAACAGGTTTCTAGTTTGTACTGCAGACAGACCATGCTTTTTTCACCCTGATGAAAAGTTGTTCTGATGATAGTTACAGGAAAATGTACAGCACTTGGGCAGCCAAAAGCCGAAGATCTGAAAGCGACTGTAATCTTCTGATTTCTTTATTGGAACTGAACTGGAATTAATCAATTCTAGGCCATGATTTTAGCATGATCTTAGCATCAGACTCATGACTCTGGCAGCTGGGATATGCCTACCTATTAGACTGTGTGAAATAAAACAATGGCCAGGATTTTAAACATAGACACTTGGCACACACACATCTTCCTTTGGACATATGCATATAGGTAAAACTCTCTCTTTTTCTTAGCAACTGAGCACTCAAAAACATCAACCCTAAACACAACTGCAGGGAGGCATTCAGCATTTTTGCACACCTATTTATTTATTTATTAGCCTAAATAAAAATGTCAGAGACAAATATTAATCTAATTATGGAAACTTTTGGCTCATGCCTGTTTCATTTCATCTCAACAAAGAAATAAACCAGTCTGACAACTCAAGTCTTTCTTATTGTTTCAGAATTGGGATACCATCAGGTAACAGGGAAAAACAGTTTGGAAGGAAACCCACACCAGGATCACGTGTAGGAAACCACTGTCAGCTCCAGAAGAGGCAAAGACCATGCATTGTCAGGTAGAGGAAAATACAGCAGAGTATTTATTTTCAAAGTACAGCCAGTGAGAAATGGGAGACTCCTTCCAAATTTCCACAAAACTTTGAAAAAATGTTTTGTTTGTAGAAGTCAGCTGAAGTGCAACTGGTGCCAAAGGGAACCAGCCTTAAAAATCAGTAATGGCTTGATGCCTTACTCCTATGCAAGAGTTCAAGCAGAGAATTAGACAGGGGAGCGAATGCCAACTGGAAGCAGGAACCTGTCCAAAACATTGCTGGAATTCATTCACTGATTGTTACAGCCCTGGCACCTCCACTAAACTGACAAGTGTTCATTGTCTGAAATGGCCCAGGCTGCAAAAGTCATTAGATGATGTTGGTTTTATAATATCTTCTTGTAAAAAACAGAATCTCTGTACCAGATGCAGGAAAATATTTATCCTATTATAGAAGAGAAGCTATCATATAACACAAGGAAAAGAGAAAATAAAAAGAGAACAATTTGTTTTTCTCCCTGTCTTTCCCTCATCATATCCTTTCTGGTACTTCTAAACACTTTGAGTAAAAGTGGCCTTAAGGTACTTAGTTTCACCTGTTTATATTCACTGATGTGCTAAAAAGCTTACTGACTCTATTTCCACCCTAAATCTCAGCTCCATGTCCTTTTCTTCTGCAGCAACTTTTCAGGCAGAAGCAGCATCTGCTGCCAGTGCTCTGACACCCTCCAGTCCATTCCTGCCACTTCGCTACCCAGGTGCTGCCAAGCAGAAAAGACCATGACTGAGCTCTTCAGATTTTATCTGGATCAAATCAGCTCATGACTTCAGGAATTACAGACAGTGTAATTCCAGAGCCTTTTCCTCATTGGAAACTATAACAACTTGCACCAAACACTTTAACAAAACAAAAATAACCCAAGATCTCAAAAAATCCTCTGGGATAATCAGACAGCCTGTAGCTAACTCTCAAAATTGTGTGGGTGGAAAAGATGCAAGGATCTGGCATGAAGGTGATTGCATGCTAGATCTAGAAAGATTTTGGTGATTTAGCAAATTTTCTGTAAACTGTGCCTGCCATGGGAGATTTCAGGATGTTACACCCAAAAGGCTGCTCTATGCATCAACCACAACATTAATCCTCTGTGAAGAGAAATGTGGAGCCTACAGCATTCAGGTGCCTACAAGGTACTGGTTAGAGATAGGTCTGCTTCAACACTGAACCCTGTGAAATAAAAAATACCCATGAAATAAAAATAACAATAACAATAACAATAACAATAACAATAACAATAACAATAACAATAACAATAACAATAACAATAACAATAACCCACAACACTGTTAGCACTGTCCTAATGGATGGTAGATTCATCCCACAAAACCAGATATACCTGACTGGAAGCATCTTATGGAGCACCTCTCTCCCTGTCCCTCCTACACTTACAACAGTGCCCCTCTCCAACAGGGTTTGGCACCTGAAAAAATCAAACTAATTCAAATCACCAAGCAGGGGCCAAAAGGAACAATTTTCTTCCCATTGCAGAGCTACCCAAACAGCAAGCAAAACCACCTGGCTCCATATCAGTTTGTGCTCTTGGACAGGTCTCCAGACTCTCTTTTCCTACTCCTTTCATGTGCACACAGTAGCCAGAATTTGTCACCTTGCAGGCATGTAATAGTTACCCATTCTCACTACACCTTCCCGTGAATGTTTTTCATTTGTTCTTTTACAATCCTATAGATCTATAAAATATGGTCAAAACCAGGGGGCTCTTCAGAAGTTTTAGCTGAAAAAAAAAAAAAAGGGGGGGGGGAAAACAATGAATTATGGTTATTAAAATAAGATGTAGTACTGTCTTGCAGACAGTCTGGCTTTGTTATTTCAGGCACTCAGCCAACAGAGGCAAAGCAATGAGCAAATCTGCAGAGTGCAAAGTCTAATTTGAAGAATAATTATTATCATTATATTGTGAGACCATGTTCCCTCTCTGGGACCAGCACGAGGAGTTTCAGCCTCCAACTGACATTTGGCAGTAGGTTCAGAAGGTAGGGATCTGCAAGGGTCTTGCAAAAGTTACCAGTTGCAAAAGAGACAGAGCAGAAGGAGGGAGATCTCTGGCTTTCAAATAATATGTGGAGGACAGTGAGGGACACCCTGTCTCCAAAGAGCATGAAAAATGAGAGCTGTCACTGAAGCAGGGCAGGAGCAGAATGTGTTTATGGAAATGATGATAGTTCATATTCCACCTCCAGGCAAATCTGGCAAAATACTTGCTAACTTTGTAAAACTGCAGTTTCATCCTGCTAAAGCTCCTTCAGATTCTTCTGTTTGTAAAGAGGAAGGGCTCCAAACCCAGTTAAGCACCATTTCTGCGAGAAATCCTGAGTCCAGGCTGGGCAAGCTGTCATGTGTCACCACCCTCCATCCTGTGCAATTCCACACTCTCAGAGGACAATCACCAGAGTGACACCCAAAATCAATGTTGACCACTCAGGCAGCCCCTATAAGGCTGGATAACTAGGCATGTCAAAAGCTGATAGGAGGCATTAAATTTAGGGCAATGTGTAAATCCCCTCTCCCACTCCTATGTGGAGCACAGGACTTGAGTCTTTTCTAAGAACTAAAGCACTGGAGACCTGGTTTCACAAGACATGTTATAAGCAGTAGGAATCAGATTTGGGGTACATTTGGAAATCCTGTCTATTTAAGCACTCAGCCCAAAGTGATGGAGACATTTAGGTGAGTCTGACACTTGCAGCCTGCAACTTTTGCAGAGAGCACTGAGCTCCTTTGTCCACATCACAGGATTCATTAAAATTGTATTTAATACCCTCAAAACAGGAATGCCAGCCCTTGTGCACAGAGGGTTCCTCTCATTTTAAAGTCTGGCAAAAGTAAAACCAAAGAAAACAAGAGGGTAATCCCACAAAGCAATGCAATATAACTGTATTGCAATAGCAACTCATCTGTATCAACAGTTGATAGGAAAAAAGATAAATGTTGGCCACAGACACCAGGAGTTACCAGAAACCACAAGAAAAAAAAAAAAAAAGAAAAGAAAAGAAAAAAAAAAAAAGTAAAAAACCTCCAATAATAATAATAATAATAATAATAATAATAATAATAATTTTTTAAAATTATATCCTTTAAAAGACAAGAGCCACAGGAGGAATGCAGTAATATTCCTCTTTAACACTGGTCAGGAAAGATGCAAGCTGTAAATAAAATCATTTCAGGAGCCTGGTCTGAGCTGCCACATTGAGCTCCACTCAGACAGATGGAAGGGTAGTGCCCAGTAAGTGGGTCACTTTGAAAGGCTTGAGCTTTGTAGAAGTGTTCATGAGCTTTGACATATCCTTGACACATGTCTACACATCCTCAAAGCACCTGGGCAGAGACAAACATATGGCTCTGAAATCTCCCAGTGACCTCATTATCCAAGGGTCACTGACTGGAGTGGCTCTCCCAGCTCCTGTCCGCCTGGGGAGGTTTTAACCCATGACTGCTCATGTGGTCTGAAATGTTGAAGACAAAGGATTCCTCTCAGGCATTTAATTGAAAGCAGTCAAAGGCAGAAGCTTTGAGATTTTCACTTGTTCTGAATGAAGTAGTATGAATGGGCAAAGCCAAAAAATTTGCAATATAGCTGTCCAGCCCAGAGAGCGGGAGAGGAAAACTTGCCACCCCACTGCCCCAGCAGTGAGGCAGTGAGACTCCTGCATTTCACTCCTTATGGCCCTTTCATCTTTGGCCTTAAACCCTGCTAAGCCACCTGCTATCAGTGACTAAGAGGAGAGTAGCATGCTGATGAGAAACCACAAAACAGCAGCTCCTGGGAAAACTGTGTTCAGTGAGGGCAGCTCCCTTCCGAAGTTGAAGAGGCAATGGTTCATCTTGGGCAGCTGACAGCTGATAAGCAGCAGGCAGGAGGGAGGAGAGCAACCCCCTCCCATGCCAAACACTTCTGCTGAGAGGTGCTGGCAGAGCTTGTGAGGACAGGGACAGAAATAGCTGTGTCCAACTGCAGCAAAAGCTGCAGGACGCTGAGGTTTGTGCCAACACATTGATGGCGAGGCAGAGAGCACCACACAGCAGGCAAAACCACAGCCACCAAGGCAAGGTCTGGCACTCACCAGCAACCTGTTTTAGTGGAGAAACCTGTGGAAAGTCTGGATGAAACAAAAACCAAAACAAATCCAGGAATTGCACTAAACCACATACTCTTGTTTTCCTTGGGTGGCAAAGGTGAGTACTCACCTACATGTGAGCTGCAGAGCAGCCTGCTGGCCAGCTCCTATTCCAGCCTCCCCTGTTCATTTCTCCTTCCCCACAGCAGCTATAGTATTTGATTACTTACAAAAATAATATCAGTCTTATATGAATATATATAAACATCCAGAGAAAAACTACTGTAATGGTTCTCTTTATCTAGCCCATTCATTTCAGTAATTTCCCCAAAGCTGGTTTTTAGAGGATAAGTCTCCACTTTTTCAGCACTTCAACATCTGAAATTTGCATGATGTCTTGCAGTTTGACATTGGTTTTCCTGAACTTGCTGTCATCTGTAAACTGGACACTGATGGAATTCATGGACTTGAAATGTCTGTGAAAGAGTAAGACTGCACCAGATCATGGAGAGGTGGTCCCTGGCAGATGGGGTAGGACAACAGTTGTCAGGAAAGGTCCTCCTCTAAAGCCTGGTTCAGCAGTGGGTGACAATAATCTAGAAGTGCTGTCAGTAAAATAAGGGTCAAAGAAAGAAAAATGCTCAAGTTATCAGTGTACCTGACAATGTTCTGTAAAATTTTCCTCTGTGTTTCTATAAGAAAGGCAATGAAGAACAGCACTGCTACCATATCCTGGGCTGGCAGTGTCATCAGCCCAAGCAAGAGGACATAGTTAAGATCTTCCAGAAAATTGCCCAAGTTACTTTAAGTCTGGTACAGCCTCCAAGTGAATTCCTCTCTAATGTTACAAAGAGATCTGCTATTAACCTCATCCAGGCCAAAGTTTTACCCAATATTTTGATTATTAAGTCCTCCTTTATTGCAGTATTCTGAATATAACATTACTTTATCTTGGCTTCTGGGCCCCACAAAATCCCATTATAATTAATCTTACTTCTACAATAACTCTGGCTCAAAGGATGCTGTCATAATGACCATGAATATAATTGCCTCACCATGCTGCAAGCTGTAGTAAATCATCAGCCACCACAGAAAAGATCAAAGTAGGCTAATTAAACTGTATCCTCAGCTGTCTGCTGCAGACATTTCAAACTGCTTTGGCTCCCAGCTGGAAATCAGTTCTTCACAAGAGCTGAAGCAACTCTGAACAAAGACCAAGAAAAATATATACTTGTACTTAAACAGCTGTTTAGTCTGTCAAACTGTAATAAAATGCTGAAAATGCAACTGGTAGATAATGAATAATACAGTCAAAACATCTATAAGAATCATCCAACTAGTGAGAAACAGGAAAGTAGGTACATAATGTATTAAATGGTCTTGATTTCAGTCATGTAGAAACAGCACACTCTAATTTTCTTAATTAGAAAAGTATAAAACATAGAAGTTCTTGGCAGACCTCTTTGGGTTATCAACAAATATAATTAGTTTCCCAATGAAGAAATTATAGTGTTTGCTAAGGACATTTATTAATTTTAGAACAACTGAGACTGTATGAAGGAGCTGATTCTTGATCCCTCTACCTGGAGTTAGGAGTCAGATGAACTTGAAGGAAACTATCCCCCTCTCCAAAGACTTCCTAAATTAACAAAAACAAAGAGCAGATAAATTCACAGTTTTAACTAATTCACAAAGAGACTTAGATTTTAAAAGTGAGTTATCTGAATCATAGAATTTGTTCCACATCAATGCAAAACATCTAATGTTTCCAGGGAATTAAGATCTGGCACTAAGATGCTCTTTGGGCTTTTCGGTGTTGAGATGGATTCTAGCTGGCCACAACAAAATGCAGTGGACTGGCCCTGGCCCTGGCTTCCTACAAAATATGTTCCTGAGTGGTATCAGCAATTGATGCAGATGAAGCTGCCCTGACTGACTCACCAGAGTTCAGTATAAACCTCAAAAAGTCTGTGGAGCTTTAAGAACTGTTGTTATTCTGCATTTTTTCACAGAAAAATGAAGGAGGTTCACCATTTCATTACTGCAGAAAGAACCATTTTTGAGCTGTGATAGGAATAATCTTCTTTTACACAGACTCCTGCTCAGCCCCAGAAAGAGCTGTGCTGTCTTCCCCATTATGGAAAGTGTAAAAGCCCCTATTATGAATGATGACCTTAAAACAGAGCTATAGAAAAAGGGAAACATGCACACTTCTGAAATAGTGAATAAAAAATTAAATCCTGTGTGACAAATAAAACATCTACACACAAAGTAGGGCAAAAAGGAGGCATCATAGGAAGATTGGGTCCCCAATATAGCAATATCTTTATCATGAAAACCAAAAGCAGAAAAGAAGATACTACCATTTTAAAAACAGTTATTTCCCACAGAAGTAGGAAAATTAATGTCTAAAAGCAAGTAAAAGTTTGGGACTTTTTTTCTATTTGGTGTGGTGATTAAGGCCAATCACCTCAGTGTGGCTCAGCCCAAATACTCTTATTTTTATTAGTAGAAATGAAATTAGAAAAGTGAGGTTTTGAATGAATGGGCCAAATGAAAAGAATTGCTCAGCCTAAGTTAGAATATTATTTTGTTTTCAGGCTATTTCACTCCTTTTATAGACCTCTTTCTATATATGTTTATTTTGAAATGAAAATACTGCCTAAAAATGGCAAGCCAAAAATTAAATTTTCAACACATAGAAAGGAATCTTGGTGCCATTTTCCATGGCCATTTTATCTTGTCTCTCCCTGCTTTTGCTATATCCAATGCACTGTTGACTCAGTCCTCAGAGAAAAGACTTTTCTGGCAAAACCGTAGGCACCCCTCAGGCAGACTTCTCCATCTCCATAAGACTCAACTCAGCAGAAAAATGGGAAGTACCTTGGACAAATTACACCTCAGGAGCATCTATTTCTCCCACTGCCTATAAAAGGCCTCTAAGCAACTAGCTCAGATGGGTCCTTCCTACATGCCAGGGTTTCAAGGCAGGCAAGCTAAATACCATCCCGTCACCTGCCCTTACTACAGAATTTGTGTTTCTGCACCAATAGGGGTTGCTCAGGCACCTTTGAGCAATGGTTGACATGTATGGCCTTTGTGGTCTGGATTATTCCAGATTTGTTTCTACTCCAACAGAAAAAAAACTCTTTAGTTCAGCTCTAGTTATTCCAGTTTTGGCTATAAAACAGGAGTGTCCCTTAAGTGTTCTTTGTTCTATACACAGCCTTTATAAGAGCTGTGCTTATTAACTCTTTGGAAGAAAAATTCAAGGCTGACATATTCAAGGCTGAGTATAATATTCAAAGCTGGTAATTAGGAAACTTTCCCAGTTATCAGTACTACAAAATATCATTCTTTTATAACTCATTAAAACAACATCTAGATGTTTCTCCAAGCAGAGCAACTTCAGAGAATATCCTAGAAGTAAAAGACAAAAAAATACAGTGCCTATTCTTTAGTAAGGTCTGTTCATCAATTCTCACTTGTCCTTATGTCCCAGTCTCTGTACTTTCCCTGTGACATGTCCAGGAGAGTTGGACCTGGGAGGGTGAGCAGGGGAGGGAACAGTACCCAGAACCAGGTACAGAGTTGGAAATGGAGGAGTAATGCCTGGGGCCACAGGCAGTATTGAAGCACAAGAAACATCCTTTAGAGTGCAGTGCTTTGCTTGCAGCAGCAGCATTAGAAGATGCTGCTGGGTAAAGCTCTGGACATTTTCAGGCCACTGCTCTTGTACACTGCCAGTGTCCGAGGTCACTGGGGACAATGGAAGATAGAACCCTGACCGTGCCCTGTAACATCCATCTTGTCCATATTCATATTTTTAATTGTTTCTCTTTAATTACTAGTTATAACTCAAAACAAAAAATTGCTACATATGTATGCACAGACCTATGTAGGGAGGCATGTTTTCCTCTTTGTGTTTCCACCAGAGCTTACATGAGTCACATCTTTCTTCCTGTGTCAGGGACATTCATAAAACTAAGTGCAGCAATAAGAACCTCTGTGTCCAGAAGGTTTTTTTGCATATGACAATATGCAAAACCTCCCATCTCCCTGTCCACAAATCTAAATTAACTTTCCATAACTTCTCATGCACATTGCTAGCACTAACCTCAGGGAGTGCATGGGTGGCTGTGGTGGTTCAGCTACAGCTAACTTCCAGGGGCCACAAAGTCCCCAGTTCTCTCTCACTCCCCCTCCTCAACAGGGCAGGGAAAGAATTAAAGATTAAAAATCAAATGGCTTGAGCTAATGACAGGGAGATCATTTACCAACTATTGTCACATTTAAAAAAAATTAAAAAATAAATTAGAAAAACCTGACTCAATTTTGGGAGAAATAGTTTGATATATTATCAATTTAAAAATAGGGTAGGATAGTGAGAAACAAAAGCAAAACTAAAAACACCTTTCTCCTTGTTCCCTGTCTTCCAGCCTCAGCTTCATTCCTTCATTCCCAACTCTAGCTTCCTCCTAAAAATGGCTCTGTCAGTCTTAGAAAGCACTTAACTGCATTTCAGCTCATGGGTTTTGCATTTCAAATCCATAAATCTCATGTATTCCACTTCAAGGCAGTTTTTGATAGTTTCCCTCATGCTGAACAGTACTTTCTCTTAGCTACATTAACATGCCTGTCTGAGTAAGCTCTTTATGAGAGGTGAGAAGAGTGAGAGGAGACCTGCTGGCTTTTAAACTGAGACTTCAAATCATAGAAAAACAGTAAACACAGGTTTGAACTGTCCCACTCTTCTCCCCACCTCAAATAAATACAACTACAGCAGGGAGAAAAAAGCAGATTCCTACAGTTTGAAGATGAGATTCCCTTTAACCTCTTAATGGACTGCATCCTGAGGTCTGTCAGTAGCATCACACACACATCCCCATTATCCACCATGAAAGATCAAGCACAGAATGGGGGAGAGAATTGATTTCCTGTCCAGAGTGGCAACTCCAGCACAAGTCAATGTTATCTGGAGCACTAAAGTGGAGCAGGACACTTTAGGATAAAGGCTGAATGCTTTATCTGCTTGCATAAATACTTTCAGATAAAATAAATTGGATTGAAATAACATTCCAACTGTGACACCAACTGACAGGAGTCAGGGAGTGCCCAAGATAAGGCCACATCCTTTACCCTTTGCAAAAAAAAGGAGAGAAAATGTCGTGTTCAAGTTAAGACTGATACATCAGCTTCATCTGTGAGTTATCACCCCATGATCCTTGTGTACAGATCCACATGGACAGGTGGAGGCAGGAGGCAGATTCACTGGAAGAGTCATATTTCAACACCATAGAATTTTGTTGATCATGAGCTCTTCCATTAAAGACATCAGTGTAAGTACCAGTTCAGCAAAATACCTGAGCAGGCCCTTCATATACTCTGCTCTGTGCAGAGTTTGTGAAACCACACTCACCACCTCCAAGTTTTGACTAGAGGAACAGGTTCTTCTTTCAGATTTGCCCCTTCAGGCTGCCTCTCTGGAGCATGGTCCCATTTTTCCTCCCACTGCCCGTTTCTCGGCAGCTCCTGCTGGCAAAATTTCCAGCTGGCTTTACTTGAGTTTTTTGACTTAAAAAGAAGGAACAGATCCACAGTTTTTATCCCTGCATCATCTGGAAAATGTCAAGTTCACTTGCTGAGAATTTGCACAAGGGAAGATTTTCTTAAGCTGAAATGAGAAAAAGGAAGAACACATCAATTTTTTCCCAAAATTTACCACGGATGTTGGCTGGATGTTGTGAGATTCTGCTAGCCTCGACCTCCTAGACCAAGAAAAGAAAACAAAAAATGCAGCAGGTAGGGGTAACTTTAAAAGGATGAGGGTAGAGATAACTGCTTTGAACATGGTTTTATGACCAAATACCAAGGATGCAGACAGCCAGAGGTAGGACAAATTGTCTTAGTGTAGTACATAAATACATAGGGATCTGACTTAGATGTAATCATAAGTCATTTTCGGTAACTCCCAAAGGTTGTCCCTGACAGCTCTCCAAGCCAAGACTGATCCAGAGGAATACCTGAGCACATGCTTAACCCTTAGCAGGTGTCTGGTCCTGTTGAAATAAATAACTGACTAAATAGCTTTAATGAACTGGAATTCAGTAGCTGTGTGAAATAAACAGGAAATGCTCATAACCAGCAAGCACCACACCAAATAAACCCTGAAGTAATCCAGACAATTTGTCCGACTTCTCTTACATTTCAAAGGTAACATTAAAGGCATAAACTTTATCACTTCCAGATAAATGCTCCATTTCTAAGACTACATCTTGACCCTGTCAAGTCAAGATGAATAGTGGGTGCAGACAAAAATTCAAACAGAAAGAGTTGATACAAATTGCAAGTGTATATCTCAACTAAGCTCTTCGTGACTCAGAGCTACCACTGTTTCACAACATTAACAAAGGTTCCACTCAAATATTTTTAAAATAAAAGCATTCATGTTTTTTTCCTTTTATCAATGGGAAAAAACGTAATCCAAATCACAAAGATAACATTCCCTTTAAATGTTATTCTTTTCCTGGAACATGAAAAACAGCAAACCCTTGCAACAGCAGATAGATTATGGGCAGTCCAGCTTCCTACAGAGCCTGGCATCTAAGTCTGTGACCATCTAGAGGTCAGAAGACACACTTTAAATTTTAATTTTAAATATTAGTAAATAATATCCTCATACATGATTGTTAAGAAGTCAGCTTACTACAATGTGTTAATAAATGGCTTTCAGCCATTTTGGTACAGACTGTAATATGTAAACTTCACAAAGGCAATGGACAAATTTATAGAAATCAGGTCCATGAAGTGAAACTAAAAAACACTAACCAGGATATTAAAACCAGGACTAGACTTAAATGCTCTCCCAATAAACCATCTTCTTTTTTTGCCACTGTTGGAGTTTAAAAGCTAGACTAGAATGACCATTGGTCTAAACAGTATGGTGTTTCTTATATTATCATTCATGACTATTTTTGGTTAGTTAAGCCTAGCAAAACAGTTCCATGCTGCCAAAATATCTGTCTTCAAAAGTCTGTCAATTTTGAAAGGCTATAGCATGCACACCCACACACTCCAGTGTCTGAAAGCTAAATACAAGTTTTGTAAACTCTTCAACATGTGGAGCCCTGTAGCAACACAGGACTGATGGTGGTGCTGCTACCTATTTCCCAGTAAGCATCTCCTGTGGAAAAGCTGCCTGGGGAGGATTCAGGCAAAGCAGTCAAGTCCACACACCACACACCACGGCTGGCTCAGCAGAGAGAGGCAAGAAGGGCCTTTTGTATGATACATTCCAGCAAAGGTTTATTCCAGCACCCCAAAGGGAAAGCAGGGACAAAAGACCCGCCCATGTGGTGTGCACAGGCTTAACTATGGGGTCAGGGACCAATGGTCTGAGGGCACAGGGGTGCTACAAAGGGCAGGGCAAAGGGCACTGTCCTGTAGGGAAGACAGGGCCGGCCACCAGGGATACCACAACCAGTGGGGAAACAGGGAAAAGAGAAACCATGAGAATTAGGGGCATCTGGGGAGAAGGAGACTGGGGTAGATTACATTGTGTTGGAAGGCACCATGGGGGATGACTTTTCTTTCAGCTTAGGTGGAGACTCTATGGTATATTCTTCCAGGGCAAGGCCCTCGGGATTCCCCTGAGGAGTTCAATGGATTCTACAGAGCCCTACTGAATCTCCAGTGTTGATGCAGAGAATTTCAAAATTTCACATACCTGCTCAGCTTTCTGGCATACATATACCTGTTTTACTAAATCATCTCTTGAAGACCTGTCAGGACCATTCTACAAATTACCATGTGCCTCAGATGGAAAAACAGCATATCTTGGGTGAATGAGACTCAAAAACTGACCCTCTGGGTAAGTTGCAGTTCAAGAATAAGACCCCAGATATCTGAATACAGATACCTACTTATGAGCCAGCAATTCCATTACAGAGGGAAATGGTTATCAGTTCAGTTGCCTAAACACTGGGGGTTTCTGCCATAAAAGGCACCTATATCTGGGCCCATGTGGGCTTGGAGAGTTCATAAAGTTCATAAGAGACCCATACTTGCTTGGAGCAACAGACAGAGACAGAAAAATTCGGATGCCTGAGGTGATGTTAAATGATACTGAATGCCTGAAACAACTGAGTTGGTTTAGAGAACAGTTCACCTTAGCAGTAAGAGACAGCTATTGGCTAGATAGCTGAATGGTGCCTGGAAGTTTAATAGCAAATTTGAGTCAGTTGGTGATTCAGTTGCCCAAGCAGAAGTATCTTGTGCCACTTGAGTTGTCCAGAGTGTCTGAGACATCCACACAGATAAGTATCAGATGAACAGATAAGTATTTATCCAGAGTACCAGCCATACACCAAGAGTACCCTGGACATCTCAGGTATGCTTAGAACCCCTAGAAGAAGAAACTGACTCCTGCTTTCAGTCTCCTATAACAGTAATTGGACACTTCACTCTACAAATACACACCAAATTCTACACACTTTCATACTGAGAAGAAACCTGCCCACAGAGTTCTTTCTTGGTGATCAATGTACACCCAAAGAGACAGCAGTTGTGACCCACAGGCCTTGATGAGTTCACCTCTGCTGTTCCCAAATGGAACATATGTCCTCAAAATGTATTTTAAATGTGGTGATTACAGGCAAGAAAGCACTGTCTCCGTTTCACTAAAGCACCTTACATTAGCAGCATCAAATGATAGATAAGATGGGGCACTGGGGCTTTGAGGAGGAGATAACACCTACATGTGAGCAGATTTCCATGGATATAGAAGAATGGGTGCATATTAATCAATAGTTTGATCAGTCTGACTGATTGCACTGAGTTAGTGTACTGCATCTTTATTTTTGACCGTGCTGATACTACAGCAGTAAGCTGCCACTGCACACCAGTTCTGGTTTCAGGTTAAGAACAGTTTAGTCACAGCAAAATATTTCAAGATAGCTTCAGAAGAAAATTTAGTGCCACAATCTATCATGGGAGATCAAGCCTAAATCCATAATACATAACCCAAGGCCCCGCCTTTACTCTATGAAGTATCATTCAAAGCATGATCAGTTTAGCAAAGATGGTCATTCTTTGCAGCCTTGTCCTTTTTTATTGATTGCATTGACTGTGGCTGTGTCGCTGACAGCTCAGCTGTCCTGACTTTTTTTTTTTTCACTTCTGTGCTTCTGTTAGCTGCTTCTCCACAGAAACAACTTGGCCTAACACAGCAATGGCTTTTGTTTTATATCCATTTTCCGCTGTGGAAAACAAATAAGAGTTTTCTATCAAAGAGGATGAACATTGCACACCATGTTCCATCATCTTTAAAATGGGCCACAATTTCTGACTGTCTTAGTGTTGCCTCTTCCATGGTACTGTTCCATGGGACAAGAAATAGAGGGAAGATTGACCTTGTGAGGCTCCAAATGCAAGAGTGTTTGTAGAAAAGGAGCAGTTGCTTATTATGACTTTCCTGATCTGTCAGAGAAGAGCACATGGTCAGAACAAGGGAGGTCTAGCCAGGTAATAAATATGGAGTGAAAAAATACATTAACACACTCACTTGCCACACACAACGTCACGTAAATCACGTGGAGTACCATTCTCTCTGGCTGAACTGTAGCTAAAAGAGTTTAGCTTTCTAGTCCTTAAGACTGTTTGCATGTCTAAGAGCCTGAGATGTGAGGTTGACCTCTTTTCTATACAGATCTCTACTTAGGCCAGAAACAGCCATATTTTCACCCAGTGCTGGGCAGAGGGTTGCAGACAAGGCACACTTAAATGCTGAGCTTTCATTTGCACGTCATGCCCTATTTTCTAGATTTGTTTCTTCCTACATGATAATTTATTTAGGTTGAAAATAATTATTTATTCTTTCTGTTTACGGAAACTCAGCACTAAGACTCTGCAAACACAGTTTCATTCCAGCCATAGAAGGAAGTACAAGCCAGTGCTGTAAAGAAAGGAAAGTCTATTTGCTAGTGCCTGGTACTGAACTTGTCTTCTGATTATGGCTCCACCCAAAATCCTGCTTTCATTCACAACTACAATTATTTTCTATTTTGACTTCTCCTTCCTTCCTCTTTTATTTTTCCCTAAACAAATCAGATCTCCTGTTCCTTTTTTCTCTGAACAGAGAAAAGAATGTCTGAAGCTTCCTTTTTCCTAACATCTCTTCTACTGTTTGTTTTTTTTTTTTTTCCTAGCATCTCTTCTATTGCTTTATACTCTCTCTGTAAAGCACCTGGTACATCAGCAGATATTTCCCATCTTATGGAGGAAAGCCTCCTTAAAGCCAATATCAGAAAACTACTAGTGTCAATGAGCCATGAGATCACTCTCAAAAAAAATATCAGCAATATACATGGATGTTACAACTGAAACATAATGCCCTAGACCTTCTGCTTGTTCTAAGAATCTTAACCTTCCCTCTACTGTGGTGAAATCTTACTAAGCCACCATCTGCCACATACAGTTTTGTTTCTGACTTCTCTAAGTGGAAATTTGGAAAAAATCACCTGTAATTAAGTAAGTTCCTTCTTATGTTCAGTAAAAGCATAAAAGCCAATGAAAAGCAATAGAACTATGAGTAAGATAAGATTAAATTTGCTTTAGTGACTTTTTTTTGAAGGTGACGGAAAGTTGAGAGGAAAAGAAGCTCCATCGATTCATTTTCACATCCACTCTGCACTTATTTATACATAACCTGACTTTCTGGGGGGCTACAGAAGTGTGCTGTTAACAACACAGAGGTAGGCTCAGAATAAAATGCATAGGGCACCATTAAGATTCAAGCAGCCTCTGCTTCCTGATGTTCTGTATCTCCAATCTGTACCAATGCAATTCCTGTTTGCATTCCCAAAGTATAATCCTACTCTTTTTACACATAAATTATGACGGGGTGAGTTATTATTACACAAATGACTGAGGCTTCCAGGAAAATGTCTTAAAAAATCATAGTAACTGTATTATGGTACATGCATAATACCATGCTATTTAGTGATAGACCATAATCCTCATTCCAAATCATTATGGTCTATCATATCAGTTGAGCCTTAAAGCCTTGGGAATGAAGAGACCACAGTGGTTTCCCTGGAGCCAGTCTGCAGTAGTGCAAAACACAGCTGTTACATGAAGACAGCTTCAGGCTAGATATTCATAATTGCTGAAATTGTTTTGGAAAGAAATCACTGAAAAAATATAGTAAGCATCCTTGTGAAAGAAAAACTGCATGTTTTTATATAAACACATCTCTGCAATAGCCTACCTCATGGAA